>OX493414.1:3309494-4600527 GCA_950371165.1 Lacanobia oleracea
GAAGTGCAAAAAGTACTTCTTCTTCTTCTTCTTCTTCTTCTTCTTACCGTGTGAGCAGTAAGGTCTAACGACCCCACACACCCTAGTGTCAGAGTTTCTAAACCGCCTCAAGGGCCTCTGACATGTTTTTTTTTACGACCACCATTTGGAGGCCGGGCCGGACCACCGGTTTATACGTGGCTTCCGAAGCACAGAATCATCTTTTATCAGTCTTATTTGAATAAATAACTTTAGAATTTGATGTAAGTACCTAATTACCTACCTAATTAATTAGGTACCTATACCCAAAATGGAAGAAACTGTTGGCTAGTTATGTATTTATTTTAACACTTTCAGCACACAAATGTACAGAGGCGGACTTAATGCCATACCTCCTACTCTTTCAAAATCGGGACATAGAAACAACTTTTATCCTTTTAATCGTTTTATTGTTTTCTGAGCCGAGGTATTCCCTAGCAAATATTCACCACGGTCAATTGCCTGATTATCAGGCTCTCAACAGAACAAGATTACGCGATTAGCCAGCCATTGGACCGTGAAAAGGACATAAAACGATATTTTTACACTGATAAAACTTACTTAGGTATGACTTAGTAGGTAATTGAAAAAACGTAAACATGATAATGGAATTAGCAATGTTTCTCGATCGAGCACGTTTTCTGATATGGGTATTAATGGGCTTTTGTTAATAAGTACCTACGTAAGTTAGACAATAAGCAAATAGTTAGGTTACCTTAAAAAACAACCTTATTTTTCACGCAAACCTGCTCGATGAATGACGGATTAAAATAATTTGTTACGATGCATAGAGCAACACAGGCCACCGGCGAACCGGTTCGCCGGTGGCCTGTGTTGCTCTATGGTTACGATGACAATAGGTACATACATAAACTTAAGTAAACAAAATAAGTTTGTATTAATGAGGACTTAATTCATTTTGCTACTGGCTAGTGTATATAAAAAAGTAGAACATCGAATGCCATTGTATAAAAAGAAAACAAAAAAATATTTTTATTTCAAGTTAAGGGCTATACGGACTATTTTTTGGAAGGAGCAGCCAGTTTTGTCTTTTTAATTTAATATAGTTTTATTCTGAGGAGCTCGTGGCTAGATAATAACAGCCGCACGGGTCGATCTTCAAGTTTAAGCAACGCTTGCCTAGGTTGGTCTGTGGATGGGTGACCATCTTAACATACCAAGTTTCCTCCGTGCCTCGGAAAGTACGTTAAGCCGTTGGTCCCGGCTGTCATTTGTAGATCTTTGACAGTCGGTACCACAGAAATATAAATTTCTTATATCTATGGTCGTTACGGATAGTCAGAAGCCAATAAATCTGACTCCAGTCTTGCCAAGGAGTACCGTGTTACCCAGTTAATGGGTTGTGGAGGTCTGATAGGCAGCCGCTCCACGTAAAACACTCGTATTCAGCTGAATCCGGTTTGACTGGAAGCCGACCCCAATATAGTTGGGACAAGGCTAGGCAGATGATGATAGTTAATATTAATTCAAACCACAGAAAATGTTGTCGTTATTAACTGGAAACCAATGTAATAATTAGGGAATATGCATGAAAACATATTTATCATCTATACAGTTTATCTAAAAATATACAAAAATATAATACTAACAGTGAAAATAGAATCAAAATTACTCGAAAAGCGAAAGAGATTTAATTATTTTAAACAAATATATCTGTCCCTCTCGCGAAAACGCTGTTTTCTATGGCAGCTGTATAGGCGTTATGGACGATGACGTCTAAGTTTACATCGGACTTCTCTTTCTAATTGTAATCTTTGAAGCTTTATAACTTCATCGCTGATGAAGGTATTTAAAAAATAATTTCACGATTGTTTACAAAAGCCAACAAGCATTTTATTTATAAAATAAAAAAAAATAAACCTAACCTCCTTAACCTCCTGAGATTCCAATGCCCCACCGTTGTATCGCAAATGGTTCCACCGGCGCACATAGAAGTTAAAGTTTACATGTATACTAATATATAAATCTGAAGAGTTTGTTCGCTTGCTTGAACGCGCTAATCTCAGAAAGTACTGGTGCAATTTGAAGTATGCTTTCTGTGTTTGATAGTCCATTTATCGAGGAAGGCCATAGGCTATATATCATCACGCTAAGACCAATAGGAGCGGAGCAGTAATGAAAATTGTGACGCAGACGAAGTTGCGCGGGTCAACTAGTCCTAAATAATGCACTTCAGCCAAACTTTTTAGAAGTCGCGAAAATACAATTTCTGTGAAATGATTTTTAAAACGTGAAAATTACTTTAAATTCGCCTTGGAAACCCTCACAGGGTCATACACATACTGATATCAATTTAACATGTTTTGAGCGTATTGCAGTTGATGAATCAACATACGACATTTATTTTCATGTAAATGATCTCCGAAAGCTATATCTATACTAATATATAAAGCTGAAGAGTTTGTTTGTTTGTTTACTTGAACGTGCTAATCTCAAGAACTACTGGTCCGATTTGAAAAATTCTTTCAGTGTTCGATAGCCCATTTATCACGATAAGACCAACAGGAGCGGAGCAGTAATGAAAATTGTGACGCAGACGAAGTTGCGCGGATCAACTAGTTGTTTTATAAATTTACTAGTTGACCTGCGCGAAGAATTTTTCAAATCGGACCAGTAAGTTCCTGAGATTAGCGCGTTCAAGTAAACAAACAAACAACTCTTTAACTTTAAATATTAAGTATAGACTAGCACTTCGCCCGCGACTTCGTTCGCGCGGATTTAATTGGTAGTCCACGATCTTCATCTCCCCTCTACCCCCTTAATAGAGTAATATGTGAATTACTCATTAATAGACTAAACGAAGGGCAGTTCGCTCAAATTGCTACATTTTTCTTACTTAGAGTATTTGTATACCTGTCGTAACTTTTTAACGAAAGGTCCGAATTGAATAATTTAAAGTGTAATTTACATATACATAACCAACTTTAATTATCATGAATAAGGATAAATATCATGATACCAAAATCACTACTTTTCCATTCCACCCGGGTTTTGATTGAAAAATTTGAACAAAAAGCGGTCATCTGTAATCCAGTACTGTATCGCTTCATGAGGTGGAGCAGCCAAAACTCACTTACTCCCCTCTTGAAAGAGCTCAGAGAGCCATTTTAAAAGTAGCCAATTTCCATCCCTTTCTCTATCCCACAGATCTTCTGTACAAATCCTGCAATGTACTGACTGTTCGCCAGCTTTTCATTATGCAACTGGTATTAAAACAGCACACCATGCTCACTTACAACACCGAAAAAACTAATAAGAGACGGAATGATATTGTCTACGAGTCTACTTCATTTTCAAAATATGCTTTTGTAAAAAGATTTTTTAAATTTTTAGGTCCATTTCTATACAATAGACTAAATAAGGAACTAAGTATCTATAAGTTAAATTACTATAGCTGTAAAAAGACAATTGTGCAATATTTATTAAGCATCTCGTACGTAGAGACAGAAGACCTTCTTTTTGTGCGTAAATAAAATGTGATGTGTCCCTTAATTTTAATATTTTAATTTAGGTTATTGATAAATTGTTATTTTATTATTGAAGTTTACATAGCACTATCTAGCCTGAAACACAGGTTTTAACCTAGTTCAGGCAAATCAGCTACTGTGTTCTGTAAAAATTTTTTGTAAAATATTTTATTGTGACTTAACCATGATACTTAGATATACCCCTAACCCCTGGATAATGTAGGATTGTAATGGTGAAAGAGTTTTTCAAATCGATCCAGTAGTTTTGGAGCCTAGAGCCTATTCAATTCAAACAAACAAATCTTTCCTCTTTATAATATTAGTATTAGTGTAGATGAAAATTATTCCACGTCGTAGCTTTAGCTATGTGTGAATCGTAAGTTACAGAACGCTTATCTGTACAACTTGTTTACTTCACATTCCAAGGAATTCTCAGGGGGACAGCGCGTACGCAGTCCCCACTACCAAAAATTACGCATCCGAGTTATCCACATTAGGGATAATCGCAGGGGTCAACCTAACCGCAGTGCAATGGGAAGGTCTCGCCCTGGGGGAACCGCCTTCTTGATCACGGTGTCCCCTATGCCAGGTAAGTATGATTTCTTTACGAAAACGCGGGAGGGTCGTTCAACGGCGGAGAATCTTAACACCGCGATTCAGGATTGTGACGTAAATGTAAAGCGCCATCTAGTTACGGGGCCAAGAACTACGGACCCGCTCAGAAATACATTGGAGGCGTGAGTAAAACCGGTCCAGTATCGAAAAACTTTGTATGTGGCATTCCATAAATTGTATTATTAATACAAAGTAATAAAAAGGTAATTAATCAGATAAACGAGAAAGCTATTATCACTAATTGAAGTGGCACGTGTAACGCTTGTAGATTTTAGGCTGCTTTACATCATAAATCTACATACTAAGTATTTATGTAGATTAATAGGTACATTTTATTACTTAACTCCGATAGTCAAATATTTTTTTTTATGAACGGGTACGAAATAACCAAAGTAGGTAATTAATTTTAATGAGTTTGATCAAATAACTCATTCGTGAAGGAACAAATCTTAATTAAAGTGAGTACTGAGTTAGTGTCGCTTTCACGCCTTGTAATCACCGAACCAAACGATTTTAATTAAATTTGGTACTGAAATAGAACTTTCTATCTAGCCTTTAACTATCTCCTGGTGCGTACCCTGGAGTCGGTTATAGGCTATTTTAACAGGAGCGAAAACGTAGGCAAAATCCTGTCTTTTGTACTTATGCAAATAGCACTTAAAAAACCTTTATTTTCAGCTTAACCAGTCAGGTAGCTAATTTTACAACCTTCAGTAATACCAGCATTTCCAATCAACTGCAGGAAACACCTGAGTCATGAATAAGACAATAAGACAATAAACTACAAGATCACGTTGTTGGAACAAAAACCTTTCATACAAGTTCATACTCACCAGCAATAGAGGATTACAAAATGGCTGATAAATCCTCAGGAACATAATTATCAATGTCAATGACAAATCGCTTGTACAGTCGGGTCGTTTTTATCTTCGTCAGTGTACAAGTTCGGGTTCAGGACAAGTTAGACCCTTTTGAATTTAGGTTGAGCGGACTACTCAGGGCCTAGGTGTTACTATATTCATATTTTTGTACCGATTATACAAATTAAACCAAAATACTATGGTGCTTATAGTCAAAATTCACTAACATTACCTAGCGGTACTGTACGTCAAAACATTCTCTGCTGTGCATTGGAAACGACGCGATGTGTACAATAACTTGAAAACAGTGGTTTAAGTCGAAGATACGGCTCAGTAGCTGATTTTAAAATGAGCATCGTCTAAACGGAAAGTCGAAATTTAAACAATAAAAAATATGTTATACATATAAGACTATTATCTTAATATGAAAATTGTATATGAAAATTATGAATTTTATTCGTTCAGCATAGTGTAATTAATTTGTAAAGTTATGTCTAACACGGACATAAAAACGACCATCGGACCGAAACCGCCGACCGTATTATAATGGCACTATCTGAAAGACAATTTAATTATCTAAATTTTGATGTACTAGTACCTACTTTTTTAAAGTCGTAGAATAATAAGGAAAGTACAAAAAACTACTGAATTTTGGGTCGCGCGGGTGTGAAACGAGTGCACGTTTTTTTCCTTGAAGGTCGCTGGTGTACTTCGTCGTCTTAAAATCGTAAACCTTCTTCTTTTCGTCATTAGATTAAAAAACAAAATTTATAGACCGGTCATTTTAGCAAATATCAGCTGCTACTGGCGGCTCCGCCTGTGTGTATTTCGGAAATAATTTCATGGAACTCGTAAATACTTTTTATACCAGGAATTCGTATTCCTGGTACAAAAAAGTATCTACGAGTAGGACATTCTCAAGGCCCAATTATTCTTTATACCAAGTCATCAAAATTGGTTAGCGGTTTTGCCGTCAAAGGTGGATCTTAAATCAAATCTGTTTTATGTGATTGTCAGTGTCACATTTTTAATTAACTACTGGGTGTCATTCTGTGACATTGACGTAATGACAATTCTTGAAGAATTGGCACTCCCACTTATTATGTATCGTTACTCGTCGGCACTGAAATAGTAAAGGTGACGAACCTATTTCAACTGTGACTGTACATCCTTTACCCCGTTTTTGAGCAAACAAAGCATTCGCAACAACATACTAACAGTGCTCGTCTAGAACTCAACAGGGACGTTTTAAAATTAATCACCAGTATAGCACAATAACATTATATCTAATCTCCAAAGTAATATTACTTCGATTAGTTGATAACGGAAGCCATTGTCCATCAGCTGTGTTGTGGAGTGCACGTGTCGTTAAGAGCAATGAATTTCAGAATATTATAAAAGTTTGCGAAGTAGGAGATTTAAAAAAAAAAATATGGGTGAATTACAGGAAAGTGTCGTAGCGAAACATGAGAAGAAAGGGTCTCCATTTTTGAAACAGGTTTGGCGTTACTGTTATTTTATATTATTTTTAAATTAAGAACGAATAGCCTATTTTTTGCGCTAGAATACTTTTGTCTTACAAATAAGTCGTTTTATACTTACATGACAATATGCTAGCATATAATCATACAGCCAGTCTTGTATCATCATCATCATCTCAGCCGAAAGACCTCCACTGCTGGACATAGGCCTCCACCAAGCGTCGCCACAATTTCAGTCTTGTATGAAGATGAATAATTGCCTTAATTTCCTAATTTATGATTTGAATACAATGCCGCATTTATTTAAAATGGAAGTTATTGATGGGCTAGCTTACAGTTCCGTTTTAAAATATTCTTTCTTCTTGATATTTAAGTGGGTAGGTTTAAATAATCATCTACCCGCCCGTGTGCAATGTTATTTGGTACTTCCTCCATTCAATTCTGTCAAACATCACGTTAACTTTCACACCCTTTTCTTTCATGTCTTTCCTCACAAAATCAATCCCCATCTTGATCTATTAACATTTAGGAATGTATACCTACCTACCTACAAACGCGTGTGACTAATAAAGTGATATTGTTATCACTTTACTAATACAAAATTATCAAAAAACCGACTAAGTTCGAGTCGGACTCGCACACGAAGGGTTCCGAACCATAAACCTTATTTTTTATTATGTGTTGTTATAGCGGTAATAGAAATAAACAATTAGTGAAAATTTCAACTGTCTACCTATTACGGTTCTTGAGATACAGCCCGCTGACAGACAGACGGGCGGACAGCGGAGGCTTCGTAATAGGGTTCCGTTGGTTACCCTTTAGGTATGGAACCCTAAAAATCAATTTGCCTAGCTCGTCCGTCCCCCACTATGTTGCGGTCGGTTTCCAGAATTCCCGGATCGGCTGAGTACCTAGGTACCAGTATTTTCAAAGTCAAAGTCAAAACGTTTATTGCGAACTAAGTGTACAATGGTGTTAAATTTTGTTAGTAGGTACTTACATGGAGCGACTGTATCTGAGCTACACAACCCAGTTCCCGCAAATAACAGCAGATTTGAAATAAAATTGATTTTTCTGGTTAGAGACCAGAAAAATCCTTAATTACTATCTATTATTAATGCGAAAGTAACTCTGCCTGTCTGTCACGCCAAAACAACTGAACCGATTTGAATGAAATTGGTAGACAGATTAGTCTAGAGCCTGATAAAGAACAGGATCCTTCTTATTCAGTTTGTGAAATATTCCTTAAATCGGTCCATTATTGTAGGAAAAAAAAGACGAGAGCCAAACCTCGAATTATGACTTTTCACATACTACAAAGTCTCGCCGTTCATCACACTGTGTAAAATAAACGTGCAGCACGGACGGGCTCCGCTCCGGCTCCAGCCCGGCCCGGACACGGCCCGGTCTAATATTAAACCGGATTCTAGTGTTATTATCACATTTGCGACTCATTACCTGTTGTCTCTGCTAATCTCACTAATTATAGTCTTATCACATGATGTTGGCTCACGATCGTCATTATGACTTTCAATGGCATACCTATCAGCTGTCTTCATCTGATGTATTGCGGTAGTTTTAAGTTTTCCGCTTTTCTTTACGGCTTTTTCCCATGTAGAGGTAGCCAGATGAATGCTGCATTTTCTATCAGAATAATTATTTTCGTATTCAGGCCAGCAGAACTTTCAGAAATTATTTTCTACATTACAAACGCTCTTTATCATATACTGACGGTTACTAAGGGCAAATTATACATGTATTGTATGTTATAGTCAAACACAAAGGCGCCAGCGCTTCTAGATTTGACATAACGTCTTTGGTGAAGTCCAAACGAATAGCGCTTTTGGAGGGATGCGGAACAGAGAGTAAAGTCCCGCACACCTCAATTAAAAAGGAGGATCCTCCGACCAGGCGGCTGTTGTGCCTGGCGGGCTACTGCCTGATAGTTGATATTCGGGCTGATGTATATATGTTCAAATCGCACGGTAAACTATGCTTGCTCGATGCAAATTTCGACGAAGTAGTTCGCTGCTAGTTGGATAGATGGCGTCGCGGTTCTTTTTGTTGCGATGTAGATTTGCTCCGTTGGTTTTTCTTGTGGCGGCATTGATGCCGCTACACGCTTTTCTACCTTTGACTAATACATTTTTGGTTAATCCTAGGAGAGACGCCGAAACTCAATTTGATGAAATCGGGTTTGACCTAAATTACCTATATAATTATTAGGTATACATTCAGTCAAAGAAGTATCGGGAATGGATGATTTGTTTATGGTTCCAAATTCAAATTTTTGTTTTTTTGTAGTTGTTAGATTGGCACAACTGTTTTCCATTTTGGCGCGGAGTTTGAGTTGCATCTGTTATTTATATTAAATACAGTGCTGGTTTTAGTAATATCATATATAGTGTGTATTGCGAATTTCATAATGGACAAAAATATCGAACAAAGAGTTTGTCTTAAAATTTGCATCGCCAATGGAATTTCGTGTTCGGAGTCACTGAAAATGTTACAGAAAGCTTACGGTGAATCGACTTTATCAAAAACTCGTGCTTATGAGTGGTTCAAAGCGTTCAAAAGCGGTCGAGATGTGATGGAAGATTTGCCTCGCTCTGGTAGGCCGTCAACGTCTGCAACTGAAGTTAACATCGCAAAAGTGAAGGAAATACTGACTGAAAATCCCCATTCAACTCTGAGAGAGATAGCCGCCGAACTTTCTGTATCTCACGAGTCGATCCGTACCATTTTAACTAATCATTTGGGTATGAAACATGTTGCTGCTCGGCTAGTCCCAAAAGATCTGAATTTTCTCCAAAAACTCAATCGCATGAAAGTCGCTGAGGGCATGCTAGAACGAGTCAGTTCGGACCCAACATTCATGAAACGCATTGTTACTGGTGATGAAACGTGGGTTTACGAGTTTGACATGCAAACTAGTCAACAAGCTTCGGAGTGGCGCCTTCCAACTGAACCGAAACCGAAAAAACCACGCCAAAGTCGATCAAAAGTCAAAGTCATGTTGACTGTTTTCTTTGACTATCGCGGTGTTGTGCACTCTGAATTCTTACCGGAAGGTCTAACGGTAAATAAAGAATATTATTTGAGCGTTATGCGGCGTTTAAGAGAGCAAATTCGACGAAAAAGGCCAGATTTGTGGAAAGAAAATTCTTGGATTTTGCACCACGACAATGCGCCTTCGCACAAGGCTATCATTGTGAACGAATTTTTAACCAAACACTCAACAAATACCATCCAGCAACCACCATATTCACCAGATATGGCTCCTGCTGACTTTTTTCTTTTTCCTAAACTCAAATTACCACTTCGTGGCACCCGTTTTCAATCGATAGAAGACATAAAGGAGAATTCGCGGCGAGAACTGAACTCAATTCCGGAAGCAGCGTTTAAAAAATGTTTTGATGAATGGATTATTCGTTGGCGCAAGTGTATCGTTTCTAAAGGAGCATACTTTGAAGGTGATAAAATAAATTTGGATGAATAACAGACATTTTGTGTATTATTGATCTTTTCCCGGTACTTTCTTGACAGAGTAGTATGTATAGGGCTCCTATTTTTTTTCTGATTCTGCCTGTTTAAAGGAGCCTAACCTACCCGCGTAGGGGTGACTAAAGCTTGCTGTGTTACGAATTTACGTGATCTAAAGGTGGATACAGACATTGCGAGGCATGCGCAGCGCACGGCCGCTCATCGTAGGTATGCTTCGCAATGTGTGGACGCTCATATTCGTGGTGAGGCATGGCTACCCAGGCAAATTTACATTGAAACGCGTTCAATGTCTGTATCCACTTTTATGTGTTGCACCAACCCCAAGTAACATGGGATAGGAACAGGCAGGTGCTGATAATTTGCCCACAAAAAATTATACCTACTGAGGTACCTATCATTTGAACTTCAGTACAAAGTAAGAAATACAAGATCTTCCTCAATGAACGCGTCAATTTTCAAGTAGATACTTAGAAGTAACCTATTGTTTGCAGTTAAACATAATCTCACAACAGCTAAACTAATGGAGATTGATCGCTCAATAGTTCTTCAGTTAATGTCAATATTTGTGAAGTACCTACGCTCATTGTTTTACAGTACACGCTTGAGAAGGGGACATTTCTGTCATTAATACAATTCAAAAGCATTTTATTTCAAATAAATGATTTACAGGCACTTTTGGCATTTCAAAGCGTAGATCTCTGGCGAAGAACGTGCAAGAAACTCCACGGACGCTCTTTTAAACGATGTGATGTATTACAAAAATCTTATTAACATTATCTTTGATTGCTTCTATATGTGAGGACAATGCATAGAACAAAATAAAAAATGATCAATTCAAAGTATAGATTAAAATAAGTGGCAGATAAGAGATGACCAGTCTCAATAACTATGTCTATGATGTAACAACAGCCGCACGGGTCGATCTTCAAAGTTAAGCAACACTTGGCTAGGTCGGTCCGAGGATGGATGACCGATGCATACCGGGACTTTTCCGTGAAAGCACTTTAATTAGGCCCTTGGTCCCGGCTGCGTTTTGTAGTTTTTTGTTTTTTTACTTTTGATAGGCACGCGTTTGACCACTATCTCACCTGATGGTAAGCGATGATGTGGTCGAAGATGGAGCACGCTTGCCTAGAAGTAACCTATTCACTCTTGATTTAAAGACTCCCTGGTTGTACCTAGCTATCAGGAAACACAGATTCTGGGAATTCCACTCCCTAGCTAGTTAGCTGTACTCAATATGAATGTGTTCCCAAAATATTTTTCACAGTCTTTTCTTGTCTTTTTCTGTTCTTTGACAGTCGTAGCAGGTAGTCTGAAGCTAGAAAATCTGACGCCAGTCTTGCCAAAGGGTTTTTTTACTGTGTTACATAGTTACTGGTTTCCGGAAGTCAGATAGGCTTTTTTTAGCAAATGACAAGATCGAAGAAACAAAGCGTCTCTGAATCTGATAAAAAAATCTGGCCAAGTTCGAGTCAGACTCTCACACGAAGGGTTCCGTACACGTTTCTTGTATGGGAACCCCCTTTAAATTTCAGTTTAATTTAATTTTCATTTTTGTTGTTATAGCGGCAATATAAATACACACTGAATAACTGTCTACGATGTCTACATATAAACTCGCACTAAGCCTTCTGGTATTCAGCTGCATCCGGGTAGGTTGGAAGCCTTCCCTAACATAATTTTATTGAATATATGCTAGAATGATTGAAGGCAGAATACATGGAATGACGTAATTCTAAGGATTTATAAGTATGGTGGTGTTTATTAGCCAGAAGTTAGCACTATTTTGTCAATTATCGAGAATTGTTTACAGTGAGAAGACCAAACCTTCATGGTTCATTTACATAATACTTAATATACTGTATGGTGTTTTCCTATTCGACTGTGAATTTATAAATATCATGTAGTCTTGTCATTTCTGATTCGATCAGACAAAGAAATTGCCCTTTCCATTGCCCTTTGGATGCCGTCGAGCCTTCTGAAAACGCACATTCTGAATTTGTGAGATTGTAACGTTTAAGCTACATACGTAGGTATTAATTTAACTGTTAGAGGATAAAACAATGCGGCACTATAAATTATCTTTCTGTGTCTATTTGTACACTTTTTTTTTTACTATTGATAGGCACGCGTTTGACCACTATCTCACCTGATGGTAAGCGATGATGTGGTCGAAGATGGAGCACGCTTGCCGAGAAGTAACCCATTCACTCTTGACTTAAAGGCTCCCAGGTTATAGCTATCAGGAAACACAGATTCCGGCAGGGAATTCCACTCCTTAGCTGTACGCATTATGAATGTGTTCCCAAAACGTTTTGTGCGTATGGGTGGGATGTCCACCATGTACCGGTGGCGCATCGCCGTTCGTCTTGTGGTCCGATGATGGAACGGGCTTGGAGGAATTAAATTATGCAATTCCGTCGCACATTCCCCAAAATGCAACCGGTAAAAAACCGACAGGCTAGCAACTCGTCGTCGATGTTCAAGACTTTGGAGCTTCGACGCGACGAGCCTCTCATCATACACATTTTATTGTAAATGTTTTTATGAATACATTGATTTGATTTGATTTGAAGGCGTCATTTTTAAACGTAAATCCGTAAGGCTTGGCTTGACATTGCGTTATAACATTAACCAACATTAAATCGCATGTTTCATTGACCGGTATCTTGAATCAAAATTAATAGATGTGGAGATAAGTCGTTATCGCCGTGTAGAGCTGTTATCAGTCTATCAGTGTTATCCCAAGGTATCATATCGTAAACGCGTAATTTTCTAGACTTATCACTATTATCAGTTAACGATCGGATGATTGATATTTCGCACGTAATTAATACACGCTTTTTTTGGTTGTCAAGGTTAATTTTGTAGGTTAGTAGTTTTCCTGAACGGCTAGCATCTTGGTATTTAATGTAGTAATGTGTTGTAATGCTAATACTATGTAAAAAAAAAACAAGCGCACACGATCGTACAATTTAATATATATTCCCTATACTTATATGCCTAACACATATTTTAAGTCGGTTGATTCTGCCGTTCGATTCTGCCGGTCGATTCTGCCGTTCGATTCTGCCGGTCGATTCTGCCGTTCGATTCTGCCGTTCGATTCTACCGGTCGATTCTGCCGTTCGATTCTGCCGTTCGATTCTACCGGTCGATTCTGCCGTTCGATTCTGCCGGTCGATTCTGCCGTTCGATTCTGCAGTGCTCACTCGAACTGATCACGAAATGAGCTGTCATTGCATCATGATTACTTGGATTGGCAGCTCACTTCGTGATCACTTCACCCAAGTCTTCACTTCGACATGTTTACAGAATCGCTCTGCTGCGGGTCTAAAAGGCCAGTTTCGCAGAATCAGAAAGCACATCACGCTACTCGTCACTGTCATATTTTCCCAATCAATCTTGAACCTAATGCGTTAGCGATAAAGATAAAAATAAAATTTGATAGATTGTTGTGTGATTAATATTATTATCTGCCTGCCTGTTCCCAACTATATTGGGGTCGGCTTCCAGTCAAACCGGATTCAGCTGAATACCAGTGTTTCACGTGAAGCGGCTGCCTACCAGACCTCCACAACCCAGTAACCATCACCGGCTGTAAACATGTCTAAGTAAAGGCTTGGGTGAAATGATCACGAAGTGATCTGCCATTCTATATTGATTACATTTCATTTCTTGGATGTTTCCTGATAGCTACAACCTGGGAGTCTTTAAGTCAAGAGTGAACAGGTTACTTCTGGGCAAGCGTGCTCCATCTTCGACCACATCATCACTTACCATCAGGTGAGAGAGATAGTGGTCAAACGCTTGCCTATCAATGGTAAAAAAAATAAAAATTATTCAATACGGAATGACAGCTTACTTCGTGTAATCACATTACCCAAGCCTCACAGTTTAAAATGAGTGGCTTTATTTCAATTAAGAAAACAGGATGATTTTCTAATTCCGGTACAACAAATTCTGTTTCGGACGTGATAAACTCAAATTCTATTCGAATACATACCTAACAACTTTTTTAAAAACTTTATAAAGAAAAATGTGGTAATTTAAAATCACTACGTGAGTACGTGAGTTTAATTCGTGATATTCTGAAACCATCGCCGGTTTCAGAATATAAAGAACGAAAAAAAAAAAAATTTTTTTTTTTGTCGATGGCCACTCGCAGTTTCCAACCTCTAGAGGGTTTGGAGGACTTGCCTGTGTGGGCTTCAAATGAATTTAAGGCCCCAAAAAAGAAAACAACAATTATAACTACGTACTTAATACGCTGTGCTGTGCGTGTGTGTGTGCTGTGTGCAGTGCTATGTGTGTGTGTGTGCTGTGTGCAGTGCTGCGTGTGTGTGTGCAGTGCTGTGCGTGTGTGAGCTGTGTGCAGTGCTGTGTGTGTGTGTAGTGCTGTGCGTGTGTGTGCTGTGTGCAGTGCTGTGTGTGCAGTGCTGTGCGTGTGTGCTGTGTGCAGTGCTGTGTGTGTAGGCAGGGCTGTGCGTGTGTGTGCTGTGTGCAGTGCTGCGTGTGTGTGTGTGTGTGTGTGCTGTGTGCAGTGCTGTGTGTGTGCTGTGTGCAGTGCTGTGTGTGTGGGCAGTGCTGTGCGTGTGTGTGCTGTGTGCAGTGCTGTGTGTGCAGTGCTGTGCGTGTGTGTGCTGTGTGCAGTGCTGTGTGTGTGTGTAGTGCTGTGCGTGTGTGTGCAGTGCTGTGTGTGCAGTGCTGTGCGTGTGTGCTGTGTGCAGTGCTGTGTGTGTGGGCAGGGCTGTCCGTGTGTGTGCTGTGTGCAGTGCCGTGCGTGTGTTTGCTGTGTGCAGTGCTGTGTGTGTGTAATATGCTGTGCGTAATTTTATTAATTAATAAGCTGTGTCAGTATTAGCCGAATCAAATCAACTGATTTGTATAATGAATTATAGATCAGTGAATCCGGTTCGACTGGAAGCCGACTCCAATACCTTTTGTTAGGAAAAGGATAGGCCGATGGTAGATCAGTGCGGACTAGGCTAGATTTAATTTGACACCAGATTGTGCCCACGGCTTTGTCCGAATGGCGTAAATTAACCTACTACCGGCATAAAAAGTAGTCTATGGCCACGTTAAGTTCCAGACTCTAACCTATTGTTACATATTTCATCCAGATCCGACCAGCTATTCCGGCGTGGTTGAGTAACAGACATCTGTCCATCCATTCATCCAAATTTTCGCATTTGTTAAAGTAGTAAGATGTCACGAGTTTTTTTAAACATAATTAAGTACACTAAATAATAAATTTATTAAAAAAAAAATCTACACTACGTATTTAATAAACTCAGGAGAAATTCTTTTACCTTCTAGTATTGGCTGGAAACAGGTCAACAACATTCATAATTATCTTGAAAAGCGATTAGTTTATGGAAGGTCGTACCTAGAAATCCTGGCCACGTGGCGACCTAGCTCCTGAATAACACGCATTAAACTGAAAACTAAGTCTTAATTATCAAATAATAAGATTACAAATATCTAATTAAAAAGATCGTAATTAAAACAACATTTCTGTAATAAATATTTCACTAAGCATAATTTAGCAACGTATTTAAAAAGGTAATAAGTAATCTTTTGAACACATTATCTTATCGAATATGCACTTGTAATGAAACAGCACTTCACCTTTGTAAGTCGGTTAAGGTTAATTGATCAAAGAACGTAGAAAAATTATTTGTAACTAGATAGATAGATTAGGGACTCCCAATTTCCGCACTTAGGCGCTGATTCGGTCCGTTGTGCGTAGGTGTCCCGGCTAAGTTAGCCAGCCTAGCTCCGCCCATAAGCACAGAAACAGCAAACAAACAAACCACCTCTTCAGCTTTATACAGGGTTATTTGTAAAACACCAGTAACTTCTTAGGCAGTGAAAGTACACATGTATGTATGTGTGGTATGCTGGAAGAGATTTCTATAGAAATAAGCATCACCTTTGTACCTATTTTTCTGTTTCTTTCTTCTTATTAAATGTGTGCACATAAATTGTTAAATAAATAAATGATTATAAACAACTTTTACTTTGGAAACTTCATACATTTTCATTGGCAAAATATTGCATTTTGTATGAAACAGCTGATAATTTTTTCGAGTTTTCGGGCTTGTTCTCAAAGTAAAATCACTGCCTAAGAGGTTGTTGGTATTTTACAAATAACCCTGTATATCAGTATAGATTTGTTAAATTGACATAATCAACGTCATGTTGACGTCAGTCACTTTTTCTAGGAAGAGGACCTCTCGGCTACGTGGCGCCAACTGTCGCTATAATTTTTTTCTGGAATTAGACCAACCATTCAGAGATCCACTCAAACACCAAAAAATTCAACAAAATCGGTCCAGCCGTTAAAAAAAATCAGTTACGTAGGAGCACAAACGACACACAGAAAAATACCTAAATAAAACTATTTTTCGCGTGGCTTTGCTTCCGTGGCCAAGCCTGCCGACACCAGGTATTTTTTAAAATATTTGTATTTATTCGTGATGGGTTTGCTCTTAACTCTAGTCTAGGTCAGAGATGACAGAGACAAAGTCTACGATGGAGCGAGCTTACCCAGAAGGAGCCTGTTCACTCTAACTTTGAAGAGATTAGGGTTGTAAGCGTTTGGAAACACAGACGCAGGCAGAGAGTTCCACTCCTTGGCTGTGTTAAAAGCAGCCTTAGCTACTCAGCGACAATGTATCTTTTGATCTGTGCAAGAATTTTTTTAATCGTATCAGTGCTTTAAGACATACTATTTTACCTCTTCATTTGGTTATGGTAGGTGCCAGATAAACTTGCAATAAAGTACATTAACCTTTCTCTAATATGCCTTCGTAGATACCCAAACAATAAATTATGAACCGTTTTTCATTACAAGAGGTCGCTCACGATAGAAGTCGGTTCAGCTATTCAGAGGGCTTAGTAGTGTAAGTTTTTTAACGCACTCGATCGCGAGAACGTTAAAAAACTCGCACTAAGGCCAACGTTCTCGATCACGTTAGCGTACACGTCAATTTGTATTTAAATGAAACTGAATAAGCGCCGTCTGGTGACAATAACATAAAGCCTTTTAATTCTATACAATTTGACATATGCGAACGTTTACGTTAACGCGAACTTGAACGTTAAAAAACACACTAAGCCCTCTGTAATTAACTATTTCGATATCGAGCTTCACCGGAGTGACAAAGCTTTATTAAAAACAGTATAAGTCTTATATTATTAAGTAATTTATACTCACCTCGGATTCTGCAGTCGAGACACGAACATTTTGTAATAGAATAGCACTGGACAGCTTTATAGTCTTTATTTCTGTTTTTGATATTAAGAAAGTTAATAAATGTATGTCAATGACCGTTATTGCACATTTATCTGGTGTCTAACATAGTATGTAGTAGCTCAAGATTGATCAAAGATCGTAGAAAAAAACTAAAAGTGCATGTAACGAAATAATAAAATAAAAAAATATGTATTTCAGACAAAAAAATCCACATATGTAGGCAAGGTTGTTAGTAACAGAATTTTGCTTACTACTAATGTTAGTAATTAAAAATTTAAAAAAGAAGAAACTACACCATCTACCCCTGTATAGTAGGCTCACCGGTCCCGCAAGCGCAACACATGGAGATCAGTGAACCTACTGACCAGAACAGTATCGGTTCTCTCGCCAATCATCCTCAGGACAGTATTCGGGCTCCCCCGTACTCGCCGCACCACGGACGCAACCTTTTTACGCATAATTGCGTAGAAATCATATACACTGGCGTCTGCAAACATGCCAGATGAAATGGCGTGTGCGATCTATTTAGGAATGTATGTCTACCTACGTACACAATTAATCTTGAAAAGCACTTGATAAACTCTTCAGTAAATGCCAATCACTTGTAGTTCATTTACATTGTTAATCTGCTCATTATAGGTAACAATACAAACATGTGTTAGTTCTTAGCCTAGAAATTTTCCCAAGGTCAACTATTTATCAACTTTTGTACAAACATGACAAGAATGGCAACATCTATAAAACTGGCAATCGAGAACGTGTTCTTTATAGAACTAGGCGGACACTGGTTGATAGTTTATTCTAGTCAGACTGCTGGAAGTGGAACAACTTCTACAAGACACATTAGCTGCTACCTGCGTCTGCTACTTCGTTTAATTAATACGTTATTAGCTTTTTCCTACGACTTCGTACGCGCATATCCCGTTGTTTCCCGTTAGAATTGCGGGAAATCCTTTCTTAGTGCTTCCCTACACTCCCCAAGGAATCTTCCTACATGCCAAAATTTTAGCTTTCTACGAGCAGTAGTTTCGGCTGTGCGTTGTCAGTCACTCACTCACTCACTCACTCACTCACTCAGTAACGGAAGAATTTTATATATATTGAAGCCGTATGTGTTGCAATATTCCTGTAAAGTTTTATCAAAATTAAATCAGTGGTTTTTGCGTGCAAGTTTACCAAACATTTATCTACCCATTCATCCTCACAAACTTTTGCATTTTTAATAGTGGTACTAAGAAGTAGGAAGTAGGACTCTTCGAAGGGTCAGGAGGGTTTCCCAGAAGTCTACCGACCTATAAAACATCACAAGTCCCATGCATGTAATAGGGGTCTCTTGCCATCAACTAGGCACCAACCCAGTCTCTGGACTAAGAAATTTCAGTTGGACAAACCTAAAAACCTTATCTTTTCTGGGAAAAGCACCCAGGAACTCATGCTCAGAGTTTCTGCCGTAGATACTACAATTAATTCAACTGGATTTAATTCACAGAGATTTACAAACGCACTTATAAAACGACAGAATCTAGTTCACGGTTCCTATTGGTATTTTTCTATGGAGAAGCACCTGCATTAAATTCCAAGACTACACATTTTTTTTTTAAGTTTTTTACTAAACCAAAGAGGCAATCATAACTGTTCTACCATCGAACTAACATAACCATCCTGAACGTTTCCAGGCGTTCGTGACAGCGAGCGTGTCGACGAACATCATCGCACACGGCTGCGTCATCGGCTTCTCCGCCATTCTGATTCCCAGCCTGCGTCTGCCAGAGTCGCACATACACGCCACGCCCAGCGAGGAGTCATGGATAGGTAAGACATCTTCTTTTGCTTGCTACAAAGATCTTTTAAGTTAATGTTTCAAAGGTAACTCCTAAACATCTACCTTGAGGATAAATGATAAGGGGAACAGTAGGCAACGTGATACAAGCTAAGCCAAGCTGACTTTATTAGAGATAGACCAGCGAAAAGTGCGACAAAATATAAGGATCTGATAGTGCATCGGAGGTCGGTGCTACTGCTTACCCTCTGGGCTTAGAGATTAATAATACTAAGATTAACGCCATCTAGTGTTGAATGAATTACATTTCCCGGAATGCCAATAGATGGCACTAATGACAATGTTCAACTGAGAGTGGGAAATTAATCAAGAAGACTTCTAAATACTTGTGTGTTTGGAAATAAAACTAACATAAAACTATTTTTTGATTCCAGCCTCAATCATCGGCTTCGCGTTAATCACTGGCAACATCATCATCACTCCTCTCATGGACCTCCTTGGAAGGAAGCGGTCTCATCTGTTGACCATTATGCCAGTCCTTCTGGGCTGGTTCCTCCTTCTCTTAGTGAAGAACGTCGCTGGTCTAATCGCAGCCAGGTTTATTCAAGGCATTGCTATGGGCATGCTGGGACCATTAGGGTCCATTATTATTGGTGAAATGACTGATCCAGTCAACAGAGGAGCGTTTCTAACTTGCGTGTCTTTGTCATTGACAATAGGAGTGCTCTTCTGTCACTCCTTAGGCACATACTTCAGTTGGGAGCAAAGCGCGTTGATATGCTCCTTTATAACCTTCACGAGTCTCTGCCTCATCATCTACAACCCTGAATCACCGTCTTGGTTGATCTCAAAAGGAAGAATAGACGAAGCGAGAAAAGTCTTCATCTGGCTACGGGGGGACGGTGATCAACAACTAGATGAGTTAGAAAAAATGATAACAGCCCAAAGAATGGCGAGGAAATCCAGTGTGATAGACCAGAATCTGTCAGCCGGTGCAAAGAAAAGGCGGTACTTCAGATATTTGAGACAGACGATGAAGAAGCCAGAATTCTACAAGCCTATTACTATAATGGTGTTCTTATATGTGATGTTCCAGTTCGCTGGTATCAATGTCATTAGTTCTTATGCCACAGATATTATTAGCCAGGTCGTAGGGCCTGAAGCTAACGCTAAAGTTATTATGGTAGCTTTGGATATAGAGAGGCTTATCTGCAATATTCTTGCTGTCTACCTTATGAAGACTATGAAGAGAAGAACGTTGTTGTTCAGCACTGGGCTTATATGTATCTTCTCCTACATTGCAAAAGGACTTTACGTTTACGCAAAGCAAAATGATAAGCTGCCTTTCGAAGGCCAGTGGCTGCCAATAGGTTTGATAGGAATATACATGTTCTCATTAACTGTTGGTATTTCTTCAATACCGTTTGCGGTTTCTGGTGAAATATTCCCGTTAGAATACCGTGGTTTAGGCAGTGGTATCAGTATCCTAGGTTTGTCATTGAATTTCTTTGTGGCTCTCAAGTGTTTCCCAATGTTAACGAATTCTATAGGTTTATCATGTACGTATTACTTGTATGCTGGTGTGGTTACATTGTGTATGTCAGTAGTCTGGCTGATGTTGCCAGAAACGAAAGACAGGACTCTCCAGGAGATCGAGGACAGTTTCCGAGGAGTGAATCCTGCAGACGCAAAGAGTGCTGAGCCTCTAAATAAGGAGAATAGAGACTTAACGATGAGGCGAGTCAGTTCTGTTATTATGTATTAAAGAGGTTCTTCAATAAGATCTTGAGTGATTGGGAAATTGTCTGTGGACGATTTTAGACACAATTTGCAGTGCTAATGTTACTCATGAATGAATTTGAATCGGTTCTTATCTTAATTATTAAGTTAATTTTACGTAATTTATGAATTGTGAAATTCAATCTCAGATAAGTGAATAAAACTATTTTTACTTCAGATCAGTTTAATTCTCTCTTAACTATGTTTTAACACTTTCAGTGCCCTTGGAGGGCTCAATGTTATTGATTTTCATTTCGGTTAAACGTTTATTGGATTTTAATTTATTGTATCCTTCAGGAGTAGTGGTCATTCTTCAGCATCACCACAGATGTACTACAAATACATGCTTACCATACATGATCAGATCTTCTCTGTGCTTGCATTTCATGTTTTTAACCCTACAACTTGTAGCAAATAATTCAAACTGGCTCCTGGCTTATTATCAGCTTTTTGTTCTTGTCCCGCATTACTTGGTTTCACCGCAACACGTTTTCTACTTCATTCATTGTTGCGAGCGAATGATTCTCACACAATCCATTCATCTTTTATATTGGCCTCTTCATATATGGCAGGCCTTAAGCGATAATCTGTGGCAAACTGAGCCAAGTAATAAGTATCCTCTCCAAAATCTAGTTCCGGAGCACTGAACGTGGTAAACTAAGCCACTCCCTCTCCAACTGCGCCGAAGCAGTAAAGCACATCCTATGGTCTTCCATCCTTCTTCATCCACACTCCACCTTCTTCAGCTCCAACATCTTCTCCCCTTCATGCAGCTCAACCTGACCGATATCTCCTTTAATCCCTTTAAAGTGACACTCTATCTCATACAGTGTCTTCCCCTTAGTTTCTGGCAGCAAGTAGTACAGGAAAATCCCGCAGACGGCGATGCAAACGCCGTAGACGCAGAAGGTGCCACTTACGCCAATAGCCTCGAAGGAGAATGGAGCTGTCTTCACCACAACGAAGAACATGATTGACAGGAACATGCCAGAAATTCCACTTCCTAAGCTTCTGTATTCTAGAGGAAAGACTTCCCCAGCGATAGCCCAGGGGATTGGTAAGATGCCCAAAGTCTTTCCGAAGATATATACCAAGGTAGGTATGACAGGCGTCCATTTGTATTCATCAGGGATATAGCCAAAGTCTCTTAGGTAGAGGAGGAGAGCGGCTAGTAGCAGAGATACGACACTGATATTGATTCCAAGGAAGAGAACAGTTCTTCTGTTCAGTTTGTTGACCACGAAGCACGAGAGGACAGCGGTCACAAACCTGACCACATCCACCATCAACATGCTGACGTTGGAGTCAATGGTTCCAGCACTGACTTCCTCCATCATCGGGACAGTGTACGACGGAACTACCGTCATCCCAGATATTTGGAATAGCACAAACATGAACATCATGATGATGGTCGGCTTATAGAACTCAGGTTTCCTAATGATCTGCCGGTACCCTTGCCATCTGGACCCTCGTCTAGTTCCTGTAGGTTTCTTCTGACTGTTGAGAAGGATCTCTAATTCTTTCTCAGAGCTAGGGTCATAGCCTCTGAACCAGTGGAAAGATTTCCTGCATTGTTCGGTCAGGCCTTTTGAGGCGAGGTAAGAGGGAGTTTCTGGTGATAGAGTAATCAAGATGAGAGATAGGACGTATACACTTCCGCAGGCAAAGCCAGCTGATCTCCAGTACAGCAAGGTTCCGAAGACGTGCGCGATGAGCATGCCGGTGGCGAAGGAGAAGGCGATGGTGGCGAGGAAGGCTCCTCGGTGCTTGGGGGCTGAGTACTCAGCTATGGAGACTGGTGCAGCCGCTGCTTGGATCCCCATGCCGAAACCCTGGAATTTTAAAAATCTGCATTAGTTGTGAAGAAAAGACATTGGATATTTGGAAGTACGGTTCTCTTGAAGTCTTGAAAACTAAGAACTGGAAACTCATAGATATTTTCAAATAAACTTAAGTAGGTAGAGTAGAGATTGACAATATTAATGTAAATTTATCATTATAGAGAAGAGAATCAATCACAAGACTACTTATCGTGCGAAACATGTGATTGCAATAAACTGATAGCCTTTGGAAGGTCGTCATAAATCTGGGTCAATTTGTTGCCCAGTTGCTCATCAAACTAAACTAAAATATATTGGTAGCAATTGTTTTTATTGGCGCTAAACATTTACAGTGTATCTCAAATATTGTGCTTCGAAACATTAGATTAGAAAGGTCGGTGAAGATGGTAATATAGGTCGATGCGAGGCAGAAAGACTAGGACAATATTGAAGGGTATTGTAAATGTAGTAGCCAATATTGAGCTGAAATTAGGTAAAATTAGCAGTGAACTGACGAAAGCTCAAAATCAAATGACTGCATCGTGGCTACTTTACATTCTCATGGACAATATGTTTAACTATTGTATCTGTAATATGGACACTGCGGACAGTACCAGGACTTCTGAAAAATGGTTCTAATTTCTCCATATTTTAAAAGTCACCTAGAAACCCCAGAAGAAGGGGGTCGACGAAAGATTGTGGGCATCCTGTGAATGGGGGATATAGCTTATTCGATGTGTCAATAATAGTTGAGGGGTCTAGACATCGTCCACTGCTGATAGTGGAGGTCTTTCAGCTCAGTTGATGATGATTGTCTCATCGCCGTCCTGCCCATGCCCCATATTACTTAGAGTCAACGCAACATCTTATCCTCATCCATTCTCACCTCTTACCCACTATGCTTACTGTATAACAATGTCTTAATTACCTGTAAGGATCTGCTGATCAGCAAGGCAGCTGGTCCTCTCGCCGTAGCCAGCAGTGCCCATCCCCCCAGCGTTGGCAATGTGCTGAGCTGGTTGGTGAGCTTCCTGCCCAGCTTCTGGAGCATGAAGGGCGCCACGATGATGCCGGAGATCAGCGCCAGGCCCAGGATCGAGGCTGGAATCATGAGGATACCATATTCATATTCATTTATTGCATTTCATGTTGTTTAAAGGTTGTTACATTATGGTAGTTCCAAACAATGAACCCTGCTAGGGCACAGCAATGTATAGGCGACAGGTTTTAATTAATTTAACATGCTATCAATATTCATTATTCACATAATTAGGTTGTTAGTAGTTCGACGTAGCTGGTTATTTGCGCTATGATACAGAAAAAACGTTATTTATTTACCAGCTGACCCGTCCACATTTCATTGGGCGGTAGTTTTTGGGTAAATTTAAATATAGACACTCACAAATAACGCAGCTTTCTATTGGTAAAAGAATTTTCAAAATCGGTTCAGTATATCCAGAGATTACCCCCTACAACCTCACAAATTCACAAACTTTACCTGTTTTTAATCTATACTAATATACATATATAAAGCTGAAGAGTTTGTTTACTCGAACACGGTAATCTCAGGAACTACTGGTCCGATTTGAAAAATCTGTCAGTGTTAGATAGCCCATTTATCGAGGAAGGCTATAGGCTATATACCATCACGCTAAGACCAATGGGAGCGGAGCAGGAATGAAAATTATGACGCAGACGAAGTTGCGCGGGTCAACTAGTATTAAGTATATTTGTGATCGTCAAACTACAGTGGCAGTGGGCAGGGCACATTGCTCGCAGAACAGCTAGTCTATTCTGTAAATATAACCATTTCGATAACGAGCTTCACCTGAGTGACAGACCTCTCAAAGTGAGCTTTATTCCACACAGCATAAATATCTTACGTTTGACGTAATTTGATACTCACCGCGGATTCCGCTGTCGAGATACGAAAATGTTTTTACAGAATAAAGGTTCAGATGGTCAAAGGGGCGGGAAAGTTCTGGAGTGGCAAACGCGCACCGAAAGACACAACGTTGTTGGGCCTCCGACAAGGTGGACCGATGACCTGGCTCAGGTCGCGGGTAGCCGATGGATGCGAGACGCGCAGGACCGAGCATTGTAGCGACGCTTGGGGGACGCCTATGTCCAGCAGTGGACGTCTTTCGGCTGATATGATGATATATTTTTGTATATCATCTGCAATCATTTTCCAATTATGTATCTTAGGCTCGGCTCCCAGTCTAACCGGATACAGCTTTATGACGTACAAACACTTGACTAAAAATGGTCATGATTTGAATATTTATCAGCTGGCATGGACGTCACAATATGTGATAAAAATGATATGATTTAAATAGGAGTATGACACCGGTTGGATCTCATAAATAATAATTGATCATGATAAAAATTTGCTTTAATTATTACGACATATTGTTATTCAAGGTTTGTCAATCAATATATAACCAATTTTCTTTAGGAATGGAATATTTTAAAATTATGAAAAAATATTTTTGAGACCCTTCTTTTGATATGTCACACAGTGTAGTTGAAAAAACTTAAAAAAGGTTTAAATAATCAAAATAATCAAATTTGTTCCCCGAATAGACACTGTATTTTCGTAATTTATTTAATTTCGTTACGCGTCCGTGTTTGGGTCACAGAAGTTCTACTGTGTACCAATTTTGAACTGAATCGGTCGAGTAGATTCAGAGAAAATCAGCTGTGAGAGACAGACAAACTATGTAACAAAAAAATATTATTGACTTCCACACAAAACACGACAAAGTATAAAATAACCTTAATTTCGGAAGTCAGTGTTTGTTTCTTTGTTTTTTAATTTAAAAATACCAAACGAATTGAGAAACTTCTCCTTTTTTGGAAGTCGGTTAAAAATAGTGAAAACACGAAGATGTGTAGTATTTATTTATTTTATTTTAACAAGTACAGTATAATTCAGGACAGCTATGACAATATATTATGCATAAATCTGAAGTCCAATTATTACTGTACACAGCGCTCAATATCTTATCTTATATTATTTACTAATATATAAAGCTAAAGAGTTTGTTTGTTTGTTTACTTGAACGCGCTAATCTCAGGAACTACTGGTCCGATTTGAAAAATTCTTTCAGTGTTAGAAGCCCATATATCGAGGAAGGCTATAGGCTATTTATCATCACGCTAAGACCAACAGGAGCGGAACAGTAACAGCAATTTACGGATCCACAGAAACTTTGTTACCTCCATGCAAAATAAGACTCACAAAAATAAAGGCTTATGTTAAAACCTAGTATTATTCCTTAAGGTGGATGCTCCAGGGTAGCCCGCGAAATTCAAATATTTTTATGTTTTTTGCAATTTGCCGGTCAGTGTGAAGCTGTATGTGGACCAAATGCGTTCCGCGACCGTAACGCGTATTTATCTAAAGAATTCTGGCTACCCTGGAGCATTCACCTTAAATAAAGAGAACATTTCGCAAATAAGATGTTTGCACACGATCCTGTAACATGCGCAATCTACTTATCTCGCTTTCAATTTGCTAAGCTAACAGAGACTAATTCTTAGAAGATTATTATTTCGTATTATACGTCAGGATGGCTGGACCAAACAAGATATGCACATGAGACTATTTACACTATTTAATACCTATTTGCTAATATTTACTACCTAAAATGAAATCTTTGCTCCTTTGCGTTTTTATAGGAGCTTCTTGAAATTGTGTAAAACATATATTATATGTTAAGGTTGCAAAAAGGTACAAATAACTGTGATTATTTTTCCGACCCAAATATCGACCAATAGAATTGCACCATTCGACGTCACGTGGTACAACCTACATGGTATTATACTGATAATTTTTTGAAAATTTTCTCTGGTAGTTTTATTCATTATGAAATTCTTATTTGTTGACTGTTCATTTCATCTCATGGTGCAATTCTATTGGCCGACATTTGGGACGGAAAAATAATCCCCCGAATACCACACGAGCTTCAAAATTATCTGGCATTTCCCGATAGGTTCCCTGCAAATAAATAAAGTCGTCAAGTTTTTCAGGAAAAATCTTTTAACCTGAAAAACTTGACTCCTTCATTTGTTTGCAACGAACCTATCGGGAAAAATACCCGATAATTTTGAAGCTCTTGTGGTATTATAAGTGATAACTTAGAAGTGGTCAGCCAACCTGACGTCAGAATGGCTTACAACTTTATTTCATTGATATTATACTAAACGCAAAGGTAGCAAATATATCATTTAGCAAATAGGTATTGAATAGTGCACATTAGAGATGAAATTGCAACACGCAACAAAAACCCGTCATGGCGGTAAGCTGTCATTTTGATTGATTAATGACGTTTGACATTTATTTCTGACATATTTATTTACCGGCAACGAGACGAAAGTGACTGAAGTGACATTGTTATGACAGCTGACAGTTATTTTTCTATGATCTGTAATTATTTTTCCCGAATTCTACGGATTTTTCTCTTTTTAATGGGGTAATGTACATAGACCTGGCCCATTTTGAAACATCTCCTTTTCCACGGCGGCGGCAGCGTGCCGGCGAAGCGGCCTTGTTGAACCAATCACTGAAGGAGCGCTTTTAAGAAAATATAGCCATCTATCGGAGGGCGGCGTGAAATTAAACAAATTTTCAAATTTCAAATCCATGTCGGGCTCTGCCCCCATTGTCATCGTCAACCTAGAGCAGTTTTGCATTGCGAATATAGTGTCCTCAATTGCGCGTCACTCATCTCGATTCTCGACAACTCTCTTCTAGCTGATGTCTCCCTGTGAATCCCTCAGAGCATTACATTTTCTATAGCTTGTTGAGTTATCTTCAACATAAGGACCGGAAAGTATCCATGTATTTGACATTATCCAATGCGTTTGTCAACCATTCCGAGTAACTTACATCCAGCTGACTCACTTCTCGACGTATGTATGTATGTATGAAACTGACCGGCCTGGGTCTACTATGAGTACTATGACGTACCAATTCCGTTATGATTCTGATGTGATGTGAGTGAGATGGAACTACATTTAGCCTATACTGTCTCACTGCTGGGAAAAGGCCTCCCCCCAATTCTTTCTAGATTTTTTGTACCGAGCCAAAAAATCGGGTATCCGTTTAAAAGTTACGATGGGAATATAAATACTCTAAGAAAAATATTGCTGTTTGAGCGAACTGCCATAAGTTTAGTTTTTTAATAAGTAATTTACACATTAACCTTTAAGAGGGTAGAGGAGAGATGAAGTTCGTGGAGTACCAATTAAACCCGCGCGAACGAAGTCGCGGGCGAAGTGCTAGTCTATACTAATTTTATAAAGCTAAAGAGTTGGTTAAAAGGGCTAATCTCAAAAACTGCTGCTTCGAATTGTGAAAATATTTTAGTATTGGATAGCCCATTTATCGAGAAAGGCTATAGGGCCTACATTATATAGCGTATAACATCTCGCTAGGAGCAATGGGAGCGGAGCATTAGTGAAAAATGTGATGCAGACGAAGTTGCGGGTCAGCACAATATACGTAGTTTTCCCAACATTGTTGAGAAGGGTAAGATGAACAAATGACGTCTTAGACTCTTAGTCATTTAAATGTTAACCTAAGGACCTTTACATAGTAATTTTCAAGCTGAGAACCACATAACGACTGTGATTATTAGACTCGTGACCACAATTGCCACGTGACATTATAAGTGCAAGCTCTGTAAACAGTTTGTAAACCTTGAAGTGTCGTGACGTCACTACAACTTCTGATCTTGTACAGCACTGCGATTCAGTATACGTGTAAGCTTTTTTTTTAAGGATGGGAAATCATCAAATGACTCCTCCCGCTTTGGGTGAAGCAGAAGGGAGTGTCAGACTCTTACTGACTAAACCCCATCCGCGTTCCTCTTAGTGCCCTTTACGTTCCAGGGTACGGTGCCTATTTCGAACGAAGTCCGCAGCCCCAGCAGGCACTGGCACTAGCGGGCCCTGTATTTTACGCTGACAGCTCTTTGAGGCGCGTGTGGAACACAGCGCGCCGTCCACCCGGGGCTGGTTCTGATCAGACGGCGAGCCACCCAATGTGAGCCGTCCGCAGGCGCGCGCTTACAGTGTCCGATAATCGCCCTGCGACTCCCGACGCCCGGGGCGTCTTCTTCTATTGCGGCGGCTGTGGCGTGAGGTTCCCTCTCTCTCACACGTCCGACTTCCTCCTTTGCTAGCATAATTACTGCTTCACAGGAGGAGGTGACCGCTTCCCATGTCTCCTCGCTCCGGACCATGGCTTGAACCAGGGGCGGACGCGAAAGATCGCCGCCGCCGAGCGATACGTGCAAGCTTAGTGTTTGTTATGATTAAAGAATATAGACGCGGAGGCCAGTGCGCGCGGGTAGAAGTGTCACTTCCACATGGGTAAACTCACAACGTTGCTCACTCCACCTAAAGATGACACCGTGGGATGCTGACATATAGACCGGCTGTACAGCATCAGCAACGAGAGGAGTGTAGGATTCTGCAAACAGGTTCGTTGCGGTTAAAAAATATATTCGAATGCGACCAAATCGTGTCGTATTGTAGAGTCGCACTCATCTGCTGAGCAGTTGAGATGGAGTCTAAGGCGCGGGCCACATAGAAAAGACGTAAGACGCAGACGGGGCGGAGACATATGTCTCTTCGGCGTCTCTTTCATACAAAATGTATAGAAGCGTCGCGACGTAGGACATACAGAAGAGACGCGTCGCGGGCGCGACTCTCATACATTTTCGCACGTCCGCGACGCGTCGTCGTCTTACGTCTTTTCTATGTGGCCCGCGCCTTAGTCCCAATAAATAGGTATCCTGTTCAGATTAGTAGCCTTTGCGACCTAGAGAAGTCTTTAGCTGCAGTTGTGCGAACATTATAGCCTCCTTACCTGTACATTGCGAGCGAAGCGGAGAAACGGAGAAATATATTATTAACCAATCATGTCAGTCAAAATTCAGTGACATACGTGGTACGGAGATTTTATACAATTTCATTAGTAAAAATTTCTCCGTTTCTCCGCTTCACTTCCTTGCTTGCTCGCAATGGATAGGCACCCTTAGGCCCGAACTCCACCAAAGTAGAGACGTGAGGAGATCATAGAAATATCTATGGCGGAGATGTTCGAAGCGGAGACGCTGAGTGGAGACTAGATGTGTGAATAAGGAAATTCTATTAGTTGGTTAAAACTCGTATCCGCTCCGCTCGTCTCGGAGTCCGGGCCTTATGGGGTGCAGTAACTGCACAAAAAGCATTTTGAAGTATAGAGCAGCTGATTTTAGTTTTATATAAAAATAGCAGCACTCTAAAAGTAAATCAAACCATAGTAATGACGTCACAGGTCAATACGATAATCTTTAACTTTTCGAGTGACTAACCAAATTCAATGTTCTTTGTGTTCATGGATCAGCGTGATTTTATTTTATCAGAGTCATCATCTGCCTAGCCTTTTCCCAACTACATTGGGCTTGGCTTCCAGTCAAACCTGATTCAGCTGAATACCAGTATTTTACATGGAGCGGCTGCCAACCAGGCCTCCACAACCCATTAACAGGGTAATACGGCAGTCCTTGAGTCTTGCCAAGGACTGCGGTGTCAGATTTACTGGCTTCTGACGATCCGTAACGACTGCCAAAGTTCTACAAATGACAGCCGGGACCAACAGCTTAACGTGCTTTCCGAAGCACGGAGGAAACTCGGTATGTTACGATGGTCACCCATCCACAGACCAACCTTGGCATGCGTTGCTTAACCTTGAAGATCGACCTGTGCGGCTGTTATTTTTTAGCCCCTATGTTTTTTCGTTAGTATTTCCTTATATTTAATTAGATTTTTACGTTCTATGATTTAACATGTCTTATCCCCGATTTCCGAACTAAGAATTGGAAATGGAGTATTTGTCAAACTCTAGCCTGAAAACCTGTAAAATTTTAAGTTCCTGATAACTCGACATAATACTCAATTCTATAACTGGCCTTTAATTAATAAGAGATACCTTACCAAAAGAGATGACCGCCTCAGTAGTTGAGTGGTTTAGGCGTTTGCCTTGTGACCCGGTGGTCGTGGGTTCGATTCCCACTGGAAAACATACTTTGTAAAGTTGTTTTCCAGTTTGGCTCGGACATTGCAGGCTTGAACCACCTGATAAAAAAGAGGATTACGTGCTTCGGAAGGCACGTATAAGCCGGTGGTCCCGGCCGCCAACCGGCGGTCGTCAAATAAACCATGTCAGAAACCCTTGAGGCGGTGTAGAAACTCTGACAGTAGGGTGCGTGGGGTTTAATTATTTTATCTAATTCATATTATCTGCCAGAGTGTTTCCCTACTATGTTGGTTCCAATTTAACCGGATGATCATCCATCATCATCATTCCAGTGGAAAGACGTCCACAGCTGGACATAGCTCTCGCCCAACTGTCGTCATACCGACCGGTCTAACCCGATGAATGTGAATAATTAAATTCAAGTGACATTATTGTCTTTGTCACGTCTGCTCTACAATGCAAACTGGGGTTTATGCCTTAATATTGCTTAGAACGAGTTCATTCAAGAATACATTAGATAAAAATAAATGTCAGGAAATGGGACCATGTGAATGGTACAAATTAGCTAATATAAATGTAGGTATTATATAAGTATATTTGAGGAGCTCGTGGCTAAAAAATAACAGCCGCACGGGTCGATCTTTAAGGTTAAGCAACGCTTACCAAGGTTGGTCTGTGGATGGGTGGCCATCTTAATATACCGAGTTTCCTCCGTGCCTCGGAAAGCACGTTAAGCCGTTGGTCCCGGCTGTCATTTGTAGGTCTTTGGCAGTCGTTACGGATTGTCAGAAGTCAGTAAATCTGACTTCAGTCTTGCCAAGAAGTATACCGTGTTACCCAGCTAATGGGTTGTGGAGGTCTGGTAGGCCCGCTCCACGTAAAACACAGGTATTCAGCTGAATACGGTTTGACTGGAAGCCGACCCCAATATAGTTGCGAAAAGGCTAGGCAGATGTTGATGATACCTACAAACTGAAACTCGAACAATTAATCCTAAACACTAACTACTAATAATGGATATTTTAACCATAGGACAATTAAATCTCCATAATGATAGGGTGGCGACATCCGAGCTGGATAAATTGATTGTGGATTATAATCTTGACATAGTGCTTATTCAGGAACAATACCAAAACGCGCGCTTACGTCACAGGGTGGTTCAGCTGGACTGCAGGGCGCGGGCCGGAATTTATGTAGCGCGTTCTTCGGGCTTTACTGTAACATCAATAAGTAATCTCATGACGCCTCATTGCGCCGTGGCGGAAGTATCATCGCCTACCTTTAAGGTTTACGTTGTGAGCTGCTACTTTCAATACTCAGACCCAGTTACTCCACATATACATAATCTCCGTCACGTCTTGCGGTCGCTCGCGGGCTGCAAAGTTATAGTAGGTGCTGATGTAAATGCATCTTCTTCCCTGTGGTATGGCAAAGTTCGATCCACTGATTCTGAACGACGTTGTGCGGTTGAAGATTTTATTGCTGAGATGAATTTATCAATTCATAACACCCTAGACGCACCACCTACTTTTTGTAGCCAAATGGGCGAATCTTGTATTGACGTCACACTTTCTAGTGCAGACGTACGCTTGGATAGGTGGCGTGTCCTTCCGGACGCGTCTTGTAGTGATCATCGCCTGATCGTGTACGAGTTTGTTCCTATGTTTACTCAAGGTTCGTCACACTTAATTGGAAATTTTAGATATAAAAGTAAGGGCGCGAATTGGGAATTCTTCGGCTCACTTTTTTCTGGTCATGTCAAAGACTTCACTCGCGACGGACTGTCAGCTGAGGAAAGTGCTGAGATAATGTCGGACGCCTTCACTTACTGTGCTGACATTGCTATTGGTCGCGCATCCATGACCAATATTCGTAGATGTGATTGGTGGAGTGACTACCTTGTTGAACAACGTAGAAGCTTTCGTAGAGCTCGTAGACAGCTTAACAAGCTAAAAAAACGTAAGGTTACCGGGGACCTCCTTAATCTTGCTTTAAGTACTTTTAGAGTTGCCAAGTCACGCTACAGAGCATCTGTTGAAAAATCTAAGGGTAATTTATTGCGGAAAATTATTGATAAACTTGATAGGGAGGGTCCGTGGTCTCCTTTGTACCACGAGTTCAAAGCTAATAGATCTGTCGACCTTGCGTACGTTCAAAACATTAAAGTAAACAATAAACATACAACCGGCATTGAAGAAACAACTGATGCTCTGCTTGAATCCCTTATACCAGACGATTCATCAGTAAATGATAATGAATACCACCAACAGATCAGAGCGTGGGCCACGGTGCCACCTGAATCGCCGGAGTCAGATCTTCCATCCACTGACGAATTCATAAACGTTGTGAAGAAACTACCTCTTAACAAATCATCCGGTGAAGATAAAATATCTAATAGAATGATTATAGAAGCGTGTAAGACAGCCGGAGACGCGATCTTATCAGTATATAACCGATGCATTGCGGAAGGTATTTTTCCTCGAATATGGCGACAGGGCTTTATACGCATTATTCCGAAGAGTGGCGATAAGCCCCCGGATGACCCTAAGTCCTATCGGCCCATAACCCTACTTCCATCTTTGGGAAAACTCTTAGAGCGACTAATCGTTCCGCGCTTACTACCGAATGGACCTAAATTTCATAATAATCAATTTGGTTTCACTATTGGTAAGTCCACCGTCGACGCGGTGCTCTCTGTTCGTAAAATTATTAACTTATCGGAACATAAATATGTGGTTGGAATCTTTCTCGACATTTCTGGCGCTTTTGATAACGCATGGTGGCCGATGCTACTACTTAAAATGAAAAACCGTGGTTGTTACAAAAACATCTATAATCTGATTCTTTCTTACTTTCTAAACGGTTCCGTGAAACTCAAACTAGGACATCATTCCATTACTAAGTCTCTAACCATGGGATGTCCTCAGGGCTCAGTTATCGGTCCATATGTTTGGAATATTGGCTACGATGATTTCCTCGCGCTTCCGCTCCCATGCGGCTGCTCATTAACCGGTTACGCGGACGATGGCTTGCTTCTCATTCAGGCAAGTACTCGTGCTGGCCTTGAGAATTTGGCTGACACATGCCTACGATTAATATCTCAGTGGGGCGATCGAAACCGTCTGACCTTTGCACCGCATAAAACCTATCAACTTATTTTAAAAGGAAACCTTAAATCCTGGCCTAGTATTAAATTCAATAACGTACCCGTTAAAAGAAAAGAATCCGTGTGCTATCTCGGTATGCTATTAGAAAATAACTTTTCATTTATTGATCATATAAAAACAGTAGGTGAGAAAGCAAAAAAGAACTTCTACGCCTTGACGAGAATATCCAAAGCTACTTGGGGTCTATCTTTTCAAACCTTAAAAACTATTTATGGGGCTACCTACTTGGGTTGTATGTGCTACGGGGCACCTGTCTGGGCCGATAGGGCCACCATAGGTGCGGTACGACGTAAATTGCTTCAAAGCCAGCGTTTGGCTTTGATATTCTTATGCAAGGCGTATAGGACGGTTAGTACTGAAGCCTTACCAGTGCTGGCGGGTGTTCTCCCAGTCGATCTAGAAGTGCAGCGGCGTGCTGCAATGTACTACTACGCTAGAAAGATTACGGACCCAGAGTTCTTACCGCAACGCGGCCGTGCTAAGATCTCTAGATTACTAAAACCCCAGACTGATGTCTGGGAGGAACTTTTATCCGAGTGGCAATGTAGGTGGGAAAATTCCATCAAAGGCCGTCACCTCCACCAATTTTTTCCATCTGTTCGTGAGCGGCTGGACAGGACATGGCTGGAGGTGGATCACTGTGTTGCCCAATTTCTCACAGGTCATGGCAATTTTAAGAGTAAATTATTTTCCTTTAAGCTTGTGGCCTCGCCTTTATGTCAATGTTCTACAGCTGACCATGAATACGAACAATCCGCACATCACATCTTATGGGAGTGTAGTCTTTGGCAAACTGAACGCAATATTATGTTAGATAGTATTAAGGTTACATCTGGGGTAGTTTACTATACGGACCTTGTTGAAACCAGAACAAATTTCCGTGCGTTCAAGCGATTTTGCCATACCTATTACTGGAATCAAAAGTAGCTCACAATTTAGGACCCATTAGTTTAAGTGGTAAAATATAATCCGTGGTGCTTGGCAACTGGGCTTAACCCAGTTGTATTTGTCCCTTGGTGCCTATTGGCCTAGTTCTATTCTGTCTCCTGCTTGATACGGAGGGAAGTGGAAATTATATATATATTTTTTCCTACTCCTCCGCTGTACTTTTCTGATTAATTTCGTTGCAGGATCCAAGACAGTTGAATCGTTTCTCCGGGACTCGTCGGGTTTCATTGGCTCGGCGTTTTTCTGGTGGTCGCCACTGTTGATTCTGGCTTTCAGGAGTTGCAGTGGTTGGGAATGTGTGGCGGGCTTGTCCCAATTAAAAAAAAAAAAAAAGATGTTGATGATGATTATATATAAATATATCAAAACTATAAAATATAAAAACCGCAACACCGCAAAGGGTTCCGTATCATAAACCGAAAACATCTTGTATGTTTTGCCAATACACACTCTGTGGACATTTAATTACTGCGATAGAATTCCGGTGGTTTTCCTTCGGTGACTGAACCCTAAAAGTAGCCAGATGTTAATCGCTCATGAGGCTCAGATGTCGAACTTATAAAACTTACTAGCTGCCGTCCGCGGCTCTGCCCGCGTGTCGAAAGTTATCTCAAGGGAACATACTTCCGGGTCAAAAAGTCTAAGTCCTATGTGTTATTCTAGATTATAATCTACCTCTGTGCCAAATTTCATCAAGATCCGTTCAGCGGTTCTGACGTGATTGAGTAACAAACATCCAAACTCATTTATAAAACTAGTATAGATAGTACGCCTTAGAAGTATATAGAGATAGTAAAAATTTGAAAAAAAAATCTGTGAGAAAAAAATACTCGATGGATTGAATTTGAATATCATTAGGCGACGCGGCAACGTATTGAATTAAGAGGATTAAAATAAATACACGTGTAATAGGGAAGATGCAAATACAGAATTTATGAGAATGTTGTCAGTAAAATGATAAAAAAGTATAAAATAAAGGCCATTGCAACGTTTTCATTTTGGTTAATATCGATTTTTAACAAAAATAATGAATTAAAGTAACGTGAAACGCAACGTATTTAAAAACAACAATCAGCGGTTAGTGACGTATCTGCTGTTATGCCAATGAAAAGGCAACCTTATGTTCTTGAGTTAGGACAGTTCTTGACCAGTGATAGACAAGAGTGACGAGTTTTTGGGCGAACCTTTAAACTGTCAGTTTAAAAACGCAATTTTGATAATAAATTAAAGCATTTTCATTTCTTATTTATGTGGTGGTCTATTCTAGACGGAGTTCTTCAAAATTGAAGCATAAATGGAAATATTGCATGTTCTCCATTGTGTTATTTCACACCAGCTGTACCTTGACATTTAAAGAGTAAGGTCGCACAAGTTTGTTTGGAGACAATTATAGTGATAAATGTAAAACACAGTGCGACGTGCGTGAGAAATAAATGAGATTATGGTTGCCATCGAAGTAAAGGGTAGGTAGAGGTTTATTTTGGGACAAGCCACCATAATTGTTCCCAACCACTACAACTCAACAGTGACGACGTGCAACGATGACAGCCAGAACTAACTGTGGCGACCCGACCAGAAAGAAAACGCCGAGCCACAGAAGCTCAACGAGTCCCGGAGTAACTATTCAACTCTCTCGGATCTCACAAAGATATTAAACAGAAAGGAACAGCGCAGGAGTAAGAAATTGAGTGGAAAATTCTTTCGTTACTGACTGATAGACAACGTGCAGCCGAAACTACTGGTCGTAGAGAGCTAAAGGCATGTTGCTTCCCTATAGTCCGTGACGAAGCACGAAGAGAGAGGACAAGGCGCGGTCGCAAACTTTTGGGTCCGGTCGAAAAAATTTTGTACGTAATACTTAGATTTTTTCCTATCATAACACAAATTATGTTTATTGGTGGACTTAAGCATATGTCAGAGAAGTACGGGTGCTAGAGAAAGCTCGAAAAAAATTATTTTTAATTTTACCTTGTTTCGGATAGGTACGATATTTTTTATATCTTAATGTTTTTTGTCGACTTAAGCGTAGGTAAACCGGAGAACTTAAGATGCTAGGGCGAGCGAGAAAATTTCTATTTCCTTGACTCATAAATGCTAATTTTCTTGTTATCTTACATCCACACACATGTTTTTATGCTAATTTAAGCAGATCCGGAGAAGTAAGGATGTTCGAGCGAGCGAAGCAAGCCTGAAAATTTATAGTTCCTTGACTCAGAAACGCTAATTATGTAACATCCATCCATAACATGTTTTTATGGCAACTAAAGTGAAAACTGGACAGCTAAGGATGCTAGGGAGCGAAATAAGCCCGAATAATATTAAGTTTCTTGCCTCAGAAACGCTAGATTTCCTTGTTATTGTAAAGATTGTAAAGGTGTTTTTTTGTAGATTTAAGCGTTAACTGGAGAGCGAAGGAGGAGGAGCGGGCGAAGCGGGTCCGGAAAAAAAATAGTTTTTGTCGCGGATACGCTATATTTTCTTTATATCATACACAAACGTTTATTGAAAAATATGGATGTTAAGGCGAGTGCGATGTGAAAGACTTTAACATAATACTTGCATAATTGAGGATGCAAAAGCGAGTTACAAATGTTCTCGGATAGGTAAGATCCTCTGTTTACCATCGATACAGACATAAATGTGTTCGATTAATGTACAACTAAGAATGCAAGAGCGAGCGCAGCGAGGTCGAAATTTACAGTACCCCACCACGGTTAGTTTTAGTTTAAATGTATTTTCAGAAGGTTTGTCAATTCGATGAGTTCGGTTTTGAGAGGGGTCATGGCCCCCACGACCCCCCTCGAACTGCGCCTGCTATGTACACACATTCCACCTGTAATGCTAATGAGTAGGTGGAAGCCTATTGCTATCATCCAAAATTCCAAATGGAAAAACAAAAACATTTTATAGGACCCGAGAATCGATCCCAAGGTCCTGAGCAGCGCAAATGCGATCAGTAGATTAAAATGGGAATCTACCTACAGAATTAATTAAATAGTCATCATCATCATAACAGCCGAAGACGTCCACTGCTGGACATAGGCTTCCTCCAAAGCCCCCCCTCTTTGCCATAATCGCGACGTTTGGAAGGCGGGTTGGCGATCGCAGTGTATGGTATTGCGTTTTACAGAGATCGCTGCTGCTCATAAGGCGAGTATCTTAGTCGCCTCTTACGACACCCATGGGAAGTAATGGGATGGTATTTATTATTATTTAACGGCACCATACGGCACCAGCCGATACCATACAGCAGAACGAATACATACGAATTAAATACCTACTAGGTAAAATAACTAAAGTCATTGCCCTCTGTTTTGTTTGATTTCAATAAAGTTTGGCTCATCACGATCACCTACTTTAGCTACAGTTCTTAACCTATGGTAACCTCTGGCAACGATTACACTGACTGACTGACTGACGTCACATCACAGAGGTATTGTCATGTAGATGCTTGTATTAAAGTGAACCTGTATTAGGCTGCCTGACCATAAAAGCGGAGCGAGGCAGCGGAGCGGAGCGACGGAGAAATGCAGAACGGAGTTGCGGACAGTGTCTATCCAATGATGCGGAGTGAGGTCGCTTTATAGCGATAAGGCCGCCCTATGTAATGTTTCTCATCTATCTTTTCTGTAACTTATATGGTATACATACAGCGGAGTGGCGGACGGACTGCGCGGCTTAACGAGTTCACGCGAAGAGTAGAAAATTTGAGCGGGCGACCAGTGCTTTTTTACTTTCCCGCTCCGCATCCTCGCACCGCTTCACGTTTTTGTATGATTTTTGAAACTAAATCGCAAATCCCTATACACTGAAGCGGAGTGGAGCTTTTATGCAATTCCAATGGTTAATATTGGCACAGCTCCGCCCCGCTCCTTTCCTCTCTGCTCCAAGCTTCGATAAATTAAGGAGGATTAAGAGGAAACATGGGCGGCGCGACTTTGTATGTAAAAGTCATAATACGAGGTTTGGCACTCGACTGTTTAATCCTCCAATATTGGGCCGATTTAAGAGATATTTCACAAACTGAAATATCTCTTAAATCGGCCCAATATAAGAAAAGGATGTATACTGTGTTTCTAAGTTTCCCTTTTTTGATATATACATAGTTGCTAAATTTGTACACTAGGGCACTGTTGACAGCAATTTATTGGACAATTTGGAGCATTATTTGAGGGTTCTTGCTAGTGCTTATACGGTTAATATATCATCAAAAAGGAAAACATAGGGACACAGTAAATATCCTTCATATTCAGTTAATGCAATATATTTTATATCGATCCAATATTGGAGGAGGAAACAAGCGGGAGCCTAATCTCGAATTATGACTTTTTGTATACAAAATTTCTCCGCCCGCCCGCGTTACCTCTTAAGGTGGATGCTCCAGGGTGGCCCGCGAAATTCAAATATTTTTATGTTTTTTGCAATTTGCCGGTCAGTGTGAAGCTGTATGTGGACCAAATGCGATCTGCGACCGTAACGCGTATTTATCTAAAGAATTATAACCATTTTAATCATCAATATAGCCCTCTAAGTTCATGTAGTTCGAAAGAATGATTATTTCTGAAATATTCATTCTTTCAAACTACATGAACTTACGCGTAAAATACGCGTTACGGTCGCAGATCGCATTTGGTCCACATACAGCTTCACACTGACCGGCAAATTGCAAAAAACATAAAAATATTTGAATTTCGCGGGCCACCCTGGAGCATCCACCTTAAGTAAATAGAAAAGTAAAAACAGAAAGTAAAAACATTACATTCATTCGCAGGTTGCGTCATTAAAAAACTCAACAAGGAAATCGTATGACGCACTCCTCCATCGTACAAGAGGATAATCTCCATAGATAATAACAGTCATTTTACTTGTAAACCACAGACACAGTTCACCGTACCGGGGGTCCTATTTATAGAACGGTAGATATGAACTTAGTTTATAAAAAAAACTGGCCAAGTGCGAGTCGGACTCGCGTACAAAGGGTTCCGAACCAATTTAATTTTTTTAACATGTTATTTTTATACTACAGACTTCTTATAGATTTGTGACATAATTGTGGACGCTTGTAAATGGCTTGTTGTGAATTAGCTTACTGTTTAACCTTTATTTATAGCTGGAAGCCACCCAAACATAATAAAATAAAATAATTATCCAATGACAGGGCTTACTTTGAGGGTTTCTTTCATAATTTTTAAATAAATAGCTTTGAAGTTATTCAAGAAATTAGACCAAAAATGACATTCCTCCCCCGTTATCCCCGAAACTACTGAGCCTAAAACTTAAAAAAAAAATGCAGATAATAAATAGTTCTATACCTTAAGATTACAAGAAAATCTATAAGAAGTCTGTAGTACTAAAATAACATGTTAAAAAAATGAAATTGGTTAGGGACCCTTTGCACACGAGTCCGACTCGCACTTGGCCAGTTTTTACTATATTGACAGACTCGCCTTTGACCATAATTATGGAAAGCGATGATGTGATGAGGCATGCTTGCCTACAAGTACCCTCATAACTCTTGACTTAAAAACCCTCGGGTATTTAATAAGTACGTGAAGCAAATTATTTGAATAATTCATGAGTTTGTGATGCGTGCTCGTTGCTACACGGTGAACTACAGCATGTGTTTGATCACGTTTTGTTTAAGTAAATAGTGTTGTAAATTAATCCAAAATGGTTTTAATTAGCGGTGTAGTTCTTATTTAATTATTTACGTCTGTCTGCGGATTATGTTCAGAAGCCTTGGCAAACCGTTGTGCAGAAGAAGAATTGGATGAGTTTCCATAAAGATATTTTCGACTATTGTAGGGACTAAGGCCTCTGCCTCAGGTTTTGCGGGCAGCGGGGCGGCGGCGGCGGCGGCGCGGGCGCGGCTGGATCTAATGTGTATAATCAAATGGAGCGACCCTCGGAAAGAGCGGCGCGGTAGCGGCGCGTTGGCGGGCAACGAGCGGTGCGCGCCAGTCGAGCGGTGACCGCCCGCGCGTCTGCATTGCAGTGTTGTGCAATTTATTTTCTTCTTTTGCCCACAATAAATCGAGCGTTAAGAATAAATTTGAATCAAAAAAATGTTGTCGCCGTTGTTCAGATGTTTTGTTTACGAATAAAAACAAATATCTCGACGACACAACCACGAACACAACACTACGCCGCTATAGTCCAGCGCGATCTGCCCGCTGGTTTTGGAAACGGGTCTACGTTGCCCGCCCCGCTACCGCGCCGCCGCCGTCGCCGCCCCAATGCCCGCAAAACCTGAGGCAGAGGCCTTAGGGTCCGAACAGGCATAGATTTATAAGTTAAGCCTCTGCTGAATGCAGAATCCCTATTTGGGCATTTAAGATCGCCCTAAAAACAACTTAGTTTTAGTTTGTATTAACCAAAATGACTCGAGTGCATTTGGTCAGTGGGTTGTCTTAGAGGTTTACGTTGTTGTTTTATAATATTCCTCCTAAAGATTTGGGCTACCGGCACCGCCCGCTGCCAGTCTTAACGGATTTTATTTTTGAGAAAAATAAATTCCTAATGGAAAATCCCAATGACGCTTCTTACCCGACCCTCAGCAGTCGCTTGTGACTTCGAGATCGAGACCAACGGAGAAGTTATGTTACTTTTATGTACTTACTAATGGTACATTAGGTTATTGAATTGATAGATTATAATAAGTATGAGCAGTTCTAGATTTAGGACCCCGGAAATGCTTCAACATACCGATCCAGCTCTCATGGTCCGGCGTGAGGCGCAGTCGGGAGCCCGCAGCTGCTGCAGCAGTACCCCTGGGAAGGCGACGTAGTCTTCACAACACTAAGTACAACATACCGATCCAGCTCTCATGGTCCGCCGTGAGCCTCAGTGCGGAGTCGGGTGCCCGCAGCTGTTGCAGCAGCACTCCTGGGAAGGCGACGTAGTCTTCACAACACTAAGTACAACATACCGATCCAGCTCTCATGGTCCGCCGTGAGCCTCAGTGCGGAGTCGGGTGCCCGCAGCTGCTGCAGCAGCACCCCTGGGAAGGCGACGTAGTCTTCACAACACTAAGTACCTACAACATACCTATCCAGCTCTCATGGTCCGGCGTGAGGCGCAGTCGGGCGCCCGCAGCTGCTGCAGCAGCACTCCTGTGAAGGCGACGTAGTCTTCACAACACTAAGTACAACATACCGATCCAGCTCTCATGGTCCGCCGTGAGCCTCAGTGCGGAGTCGGGCGCCCGCAGCTGCTGTAGGAGGACTCCTGGGAAGGCGATGTTAGCGCCGGTTCCGATCATGTACATCACCACGCCGCTGACCGCCAGCAGCTGAAAGGCAAGCATGACGTTAGTTCGGGTTGTTGCGAAATTGTCCGCAAGAGTTTTCGCGGCCCTGGAACGCAAAGGGCATTTAAAGGAACGGGTGGATTTTAGTCAGTAAGAGTCTGACACTCCCTCCCTCCCGCTCAGAAGTTGCGGTGGTTGGAAACACAGGACAGATAAAGGAGGACCTCCTTTATCTGTTCTGTGGTTGGAAATGTGTGGCGGGCTTGTCCCGCCCGCTCTGCTCAGAGCCGAAGTAGCCTTTTGATTTTGCCATCCACAAAAAAGGGGCGTTGGTTGGCGGGGCAAGCAATGTACGATTGTCAAAATGTCAAAATGTAAGGACATTTACAAACGCTGTAAAACTGTCACGTGTCATTTTTACAGCGTTTGTCAATGCTACACAATGTCAATGCAGTGCTATAGTTGACGTTTTGAATATCGCCTGCGCCATTCTACCGTTGTCACTGGTGTTGAGTCTCAGGTCCCCAAGATAGACTGGATGGTGTAGAGGGTAAGTTGAGGTTGGTTGGCCGGGCAGATGATGTCCAGGTCCAGGATAGACTGTAGGATAGGTTGAAGAGTTATTTGTAGGATAAAGTCTAACATAATGTTTGCAGACCTAGTAAAAGTTAATTCATTATTTTAATTAGATAATGTACCTACCACTAGATAATGCAATTTTGAATTTCAATATTTACAGTAATAAAAAAAGTGACTCAAGTTGTCCAGTGGCAATGGTAGATTCTTATCGAGCAACAACCCCGGGCTGGAAGACATACATAGTACCTATTTTTATTTATTTTTATTTGTACTGGTTTTGCTCTTGACTCTAGTCTATGTCAGAGATGACAGAGACAAAGTCTACGATGGAGCGAGCCTACCCAGAAGGAGCCTTTTCACTCTAACCGTATTGCGACCTTAAATAACAGTTCCTCTTGATGGCTCGCCCTTACCACATGGGCACAGCCCCATGTGGTAGCCCCATAGGCATATACCCCTAAGCTTCCTCCCTAAGGATTAGGCATATCTGGCTAAAACTACGTGAAATGCTAAGTATTCCATTCTGGCTTTGCCCTTGCAAACTAAAAAAACGGTATCTTTATAGGAAGATACTGCTTTGCTTACACGAGGAGCTCGTGGATAAATAATAACAGCCGCACGGGTCGATCTTCAAGGTTAAGCAACGCTTGCCAAGGTTGGTCTGTGGATGGGTGACCATCTTAACATAGCGAGTTTACTCCGTGCCTCGGAAAGCACGTTAAGCCGTTGGTCCCGGCTGTCATTTGTAGATATTTTGCAGTTGTTACGGATAGTCAGAAGCCAGTAAATCTGACTCCAGTCATTGCCATAAATGAAGTACCGTGTTACCCAGTTAATGGGTTGTGGAGGTCAGGTAGGCAGCCGCTCCGCGTAAAATATTGGTATTTAGCTAAATCCGGTTTGACTGGAAGCCAACCCCAACATAGTTGAGAAAAGGCTAGGCAGATGAGATGATGAGACCGCTTTGCTTACACAGGTACAGGCGAGATATAAAACATTTTAAAGTGATTAATGTCTCTGGTGTGACTTTATTTAATTGTTTTTCAGTTTCCTTAAATAGGAAAAGTATTAACCAGTACGTTTTTGTTTACCCATTCGGGGAGTACAGGAATTATGTTGGATAAATCTAAGCAAAACAAGGTTAGATAATATAGCGAATGTTAACTGTGCTTAAAAGATTGCGTCAATAAGATGGCTTATATAGGTAATGAGCATCCTTCCTACCGAGCTCTGTAATTATAGTAATTTCACTTCTCTCAATAATTTGAATGTCGGAAATAGAAAATAAGGGAGCAGTTTCGTACGTAAACATGTTGACGACCTCTTGTCTACAATTATTGAGTAATTTGCCGTTTATTGAAGCGACTCTCCGAAACCCAATTCTTATACTGCCGGCTAGTTCGCTCGGCTGACTAAGTGGGTGAAACCGTATTTTGTTGTCCCAGACATAATTATTGAAAAACCGTCCAAAAACTGTTTGGAAGTGTCGTAAAAAGAGTGTAATCTGCATAGAAATACTTTTATACTATCGTCTTATAACTTGCTGGTGTAGTGTGTGCTTTTATAAAACCAAGATAGAAGTAATCGAAATATTGTCCTATCTACCGTCAGTGTCAGTCCAACTGAGCGACTCAGTCGAACGCGTAAGCGCCCCGTGTTTCACGGCGCTTACGACCTTCTTCTCGCGAACTCGCCGTGCAGCCATCAACTTCACCTACTGCGGGCCTTTTTTAGTGTGCGTTTTTGTTCAAGAACCGTGCCGTTGTTGTCTGGGCCTTTATTGGTGAAATTCAAAGGCAGACCCTAGTCGGCGATACCTATATAACCAGTTGATCTGAAGGAGAAGTGACGTCACACTATTTGCCTGGACTAGCTACAGCTTTATTGCGTGAGCGCGCTAATTTCTAACGATTGAACTGTCGTTGTTCTTCTTTTTAAATAAACCTGTTAAAATGACAGCGTACACCACCGAAGGCACAAACAGATAACCTGAGTAAGTCGGAATCTGACTTGAATACGGCAACGTCAGATAAACAGGGCTTTGTGAACATGAGCAGACACAAACGTCTTCGAAGAGGAACTCCCTCGTCATCAGGGGATGATGATGGGGTGGTGGAGGACAAAAATAAAGGAGAATTTGAGCTTTTTAAAGACGATATTAAAAGTATTCTCGAGTCCTGGAAATCGGATCAAGACAACAGTTTAACTCAAATGATATCAAACCAAAATGCAATGATGTCTAAACTGATAGCTGATATTGCTGAAGTGAAACTCCAAAACTCAAATATACAGCGATCTAACGAAGAAATTGAAAAATCAATGAGCTTTATAAATAAACAATATGAAGACCTAAAAAGTGAAGTTGTAAGTCTACAGAAAGAGCGCCAGGAACAGAAACTTTACATAGAAAGTCTTGAGAGAAAAGTTCAGGATTTTCAGTTCAAATCGCGATCATCAACGTTGGAAGTTAGAAATATTCCAATGAGAGAAGGGGAAGCCACAGAGGACTTGTCGCAAATGGTGAGCAATATCGGTAAAAATACTGGGATTGCTATTCCAACTTCCGAAATACGGGATGTGTACCGCCTCCCGGGAAAAACTAGCTCAACGCGTCCCATTGTAGTGGAATTTGTCACAGTAAAATCTAAGCAGAACTTGCTATCCACCGTCCGAGAATATAATAAGAGCAGAAAGAGTAAAGAGGAAAAGCTAAACACTGAAATGGCTGGAATCCCTGGACAACGCCAGCCAGTTTATATTGCAGACTACTTACCACCAAGCTCAAAAAAGTTGTTCTTCTTGTCTCGCGAGTTTGCAAAAAAGAACGGCTACAAATTCTGCTGGTCAAGAAATGGAAACATCTTCCTACGAAAGGAACAGGGTGATAGTCAAATTATTATAACATCTGAAAAATGCTTAACTGAGTTACAAAATAACATATGACTCTTTGCTGTTATTGTTCTATTACTAACTCCTTTTGTGTTTGTGAAATTATATTTACTTCTGTGGTTTACTATAAATAAGTGTCTAGGCAATAAGCTAGTGTACGTTTACTATACTACATTACAATATGAGAGCACAAGCACTAATTTTACATATATAACTATTGCTACTGTAAGCAATAATAATACTTTATACTTACTCTTTTTTATCCATAACACATTAAAAGTCATAGGCTATTTAATTTTACACATACATTTATAAACACATGCCTACGTACATATACACTTATTTCTTCAAAACTAAAATGGATACTATCATTACTCATCCCTAGAAACAAAAGAAAACAAACTGGTATTAGTCATATAAACTATCAGACATATTTCATGCAATATTTTTGGAAACAGATCTGTTATCAATGGCTGATATAACTGAAATAAGCGAAGAATTGGACTCGATTCCTGGGGCTAACTCGCGTATATGTTTACCAGAAGAATGTAGCCTACACTTAATTAATCCGGATAAGTCAATTAATATTTTACATTTAAATATAAGAAGTGTCAATAAACACTTTGACGATCTATGTGCACTTTTGGTCTCTATTAAAACAAGATGCGACGTAATTATCTTAACAGAATGTTGGCTGAGCAAAGTCGATAAAATCCCGACTTTAGAAAGCTACACCGTATTTTATACTAAGCTTACAAAAAATCAAAATGATGGCATTATAATCTACACTAATAAAGAATTAAAGTGCAAGGTGTCTGAACCAGCTTTCGTGGGTGCTAATTGCCTTCTTTGTTGTATTGATCAGAAATTAGCGCTAGTAGTTATTTATCGCTCACCATCTCATCGGGGCCTGGAAAAGTTAGATGAATTTTTTAATAACTTGAACTCTATCTACTCTAATTTAACAAATTATCCCAGTGTAGCACTAATAGGAGACATTAACATAGATATCAAATCTGATACTACAGACGAGAGAAGTAATGACTACCTTATATTGAATGCTATGCACGGCCTAATACCAACCCACGTATTTCCCACTAGAGTCAATAACTGCTTGGACCATATCCTTTTAAAATCGAAGTTACCTTCTATTTCTATAATATTAGAAACCGACATTACGGATCATGCACCCATTATTTTATCTTTGCAAAATATAAGCTCAAACCAAAAAGGTAACAACTTTTTCACATATATAGATCAGCAAGCGATTCAAACTGACCTAGAAAATACAAACTTTTCCGACATTTTACAATCAGGAAATGCTAATGAAGCAACAAATAAATTTATATCAATAGTTACGTCCATCATAAATAAAAATTCACATAGGAGAAAAGTTTCTAGGAGAAAAAGAAATGTAAAACCCTGGATTACTCCAGGGCTTTTACGCTGCATTGCTAACCGAAATAAACTACATAAAGCATCAAAGATCGCACCGGAAAATTTAACTATTAAATTAACTTATACGCGCTACCGTAACTTCTGCAACTCCCTCCTTCGTAAGCTAAAAATAGAATACGAGAAAGGGGAAATTGCAAAAGCGGGAAATAACCCAAAAGCTCTTTGGAATGTAATTAAAAATATTACTAACACCAAAAAGAACCATTCTCAACCCTTAGAACTTCTAAATATTTGTAACGACCCTAATCTATCCGTTAGCCATGTTTGCTCATATTTCACAGACATTGGCAAGAACCTTGCAAATAAAATTATACTGTCGAACCAAAATAAACAATCTAGCTCACTTATCAATTCAGTCCCCCCTGCTAATTCTTTTGTCCTCTTAGAGACAGATGCTACTGAGGTGGAATCAATTATACAACAGCTACGCAGTAACTGCTACGGGCTGGGACAAAATATCATCTAGTATACTTAAACAATGTCGAAATTCAATGATTCCCTCTATAACAAACATTTTTAATCTGTCTATACAAACTGGAGTATTTCCCCATGCTTTCAAGAAAGCTTTAGTCCACCCAGTTTACAAGGGAGGAGACAGAGGCTGTGTAAATAACTACAGGCCAATTTCAGTACTATCACCGCTATCAAAAGTGTTAGAGAAAATATTAAACACTAGACTTAATAAATATTTAAACAAAAATAATTTAGTTGCCAGTAACCAATATGGTTTTCGGAACGGAGTTTCCTCTGAAGATGCTGTGTTAGACTTAACTCAATTCATTGTGAAACAACTCGACAATAAAAATAAATGTCTTGGCATTTTCTTGGATATGGCAAAAGCCTTTGACACAGTCTCTGTTTCCAACCTTTTAACTAAACTGGAGAACATGGGAATCAGGGGTACACCTTTACAATTGTTCAAAGACTATTTAAGCAACAGAACTCAACAAGTTATAATTGATTCCAACCTAAGTGAGGAGAGGTTAGTTACTTACGGAGTGCCCCAGGGGAGCGTTTTAGGCCCAACGTTATTTAAAATATATATTAATGACCTCTGTACAATGTCCATGCCTAACGCAAAATTATATACCTACGCTGATGACACTGCTATTGTGATAAGCGCTCCTACCTGGGACGAGGTCAAGGTAATGGCTGAAGACTGTTTTGGGGAAGTTATAAAATGGCTCAACTCCAATCTGCTCACCCTTAACCTGGACAAAACAAAATGTGTTACATTTGCCATTACTAAGATCACTCAACCACCTGACACTTTTAGTATTGTTGCCCATACTTGCGTAGATAGAACACAAATTTGTAACTGTCGAACAATTGGTCGATCTACCACTGTCAGATATCTTGGAGTAGAAATTGACGACCAATTGCGATGGGACAAACATCTTAATAAATTAAAATCAAGGTTAAGGAGTATGATTTACATGTTCAAAACTCTTAGAGATTCTGTTTCAATTGAGCTTCTAACAAAAATTTACATTGCAGTATGTCAATCTGTTATTCAGTATTGCATCACAGTATGGGGGGGTGCTGCAAAAACACGGTTCCTCGCGTTGGAACGGGCACAGAGAGCTGTCCTTAAAGTGATGACCCGAAAGCCATTTCGATACCCAACTACACAGCTATATTCTGACTGCAAGGTGCTTAGGGTCCGACAGATCTTTGTGCCTGAATCCGTTTTGAGAAAGCATCGATCAGTTCTCCCTCCTGATACTGCCAGACGTAAACAAAAACTAGTTTGTCATAATCCTCTACATCACACAGCATTTGCGAGAAGACAGTATTATGTAATAAGCAGTATACTCTATAACAACATCAATAAAAAACTTAATATATTACATTTAAGCAAACATGTAGCTAAGATCTCTGTGAAAAGATGGTTATTACAATTAGACTACCAAAATACCGAAAATCTTTTGTTTTTATAGACAGTAAACTAATCACTCACACTTACACATACACCATCACACATACACATACACCATCACACACACACACGCACACACCATTACACCCCCACACCATCACACAAACATACACAAACACTCTTTTCTTTGTTTCTTTGTTTTTAGTCACTATCCTTCTAAATCAAATTTAATACATAATAAATAGTAGCACACAATGCTTTTAGGTTATAAAATAACGAATTGTCAGCTGAGTGCTATCTTCTGAGATACAGGCCTCGCCTAGTTCGGAAGATAGAGTCAATGTTTGAGTAACCTGTTTTACCACCAGTACCTAACCCCACTGGATTATTATACATAAAAACGTTAAATTTTTTGTCGCTAATTCAACATACACACATGGCATCATTCCCGAAATCTTTTTAAATGAGGTTGAATAAAAGAGCTTCGGACTTCAGACTGCTCTTAAGTCCGAAACTACTTCACTTCGGTGAGTGTGACCCAGAATTTCTCGAACTCATCCCACCGGCCCCCTTCTACCCTGCAAGTTATGGTAACTTGTCCTACCTTATTGCTATTCCACCATTCGCACTAAACCTTTCCAAACGTCTTTTATAATGCGCACAGAAAAAGACTGGAACTCTGAACCTGCATATGTGTTTCTGAACGCATTCAACCCTAATCTCTTTAAAGTTAGAGCAACGGAGTGAGTTCCCTCCATCGTCGACTTTGTCTCTGTTACCTCTGACCAAGAAGAAACTCATCCCAAATAAATAATATTAATAATTCTTTGCTTTTTTAAGCATCAACTACTGAGAATTGAATGGTCATTGGTCATTGACCACCACGCGCCCAAAGTCATGTGATCCTGTTTTTGCTAACTCTGTTATGTATTCATTTTCACCAAACTTATTTTATTTGCACATCAGTCAAGAGTTTCGATGAGGTTACGGTAACGGAGACTACACTTTTTGCATAACTTGTTTTATGCAGACAATAAATAGATAGAAGGAATACTTTTTACTGTAAAACAACGAATTGGAGTTTAGAACTACGCAAAAACACAATCAAAATAGTGGACTCCCTCAGAATAGGATGCAATTACTTAGGGCTGGTTTCTGCCAAAACGTTTGCCAGGTGTTCAGGTAAAAGTAGAAGTCGACTAACACTCATCTTAAAAATTTTAATCCCGAAATCCCTAAATTCAGAAATGGATCCTTCATTCTGAATTATGAATTTGAATTGGAGTTAGTGGTAGCGTGACGGCTAGGATAGAATAGAAGAAAAAACGTGTCGCGCCGACCCCAAGTAACATGAGATAAGCACAAGAAGATGATGATTCTGACTAATTATGTTTTTCAAGTCAAAGTGCACTATTGAGTTAGGTAGGACAGCCAGTGCCCTGGAGTCAAACGGGTTGGTGACTGGAAAGGCAAACCTGTTACTTTGCAAAGGTGACCTAACTCGCAATCAGAGTAGCAGCATATGAGTATTTGAAGTTTTGAATTTTTGATAGAGCGAGCTCAGAACTGCATCTTGACAATGGTGAGATAATTGAATTAGAGAATTGAGAAAATTTTATAAACACAAATTGACGCTCTTGGCCGTCGAATTTTCGTTGTCGTGTTTTGATGAAAAATGTATGTAATGTTTGTTTGTACATTAGATACATTTTTAACTATTATTTGTATATTATTTACTAGATTTAGCACGTGTTGTTTTTCGCGTTAAAGCAACCTAAAGTCACCTAAACAGCCGCACGGGTCGATCTTGAAGGTTAAGCAACGCTTGCCAAGGTTGGTCTGTGGATGGGTGACCATCTTAACGTAGGTACCGAGTTTCCTCCGTGCCTCGGAAAGCACGTTAAGCCGTTGGTCCCGGCTGTCATTTGTAGATCTTTGGCAGTCGTTACGGATAATCAGAAACCAGTAAATCTGACTCCAGTCTTGCCAAGATTTACCGTGTTACCCAGTTAATGGGTTGTGGAGGTCTGGTAGGCAGCCACTTCACGTAAAACACTGGTATACAGCTGAATCCGGTTTGACTGGAAGCCGACACCAATGTAGTTGGGAAAAGGCTAGGCCGATGATGATGATGATGAAAGCAACCAAAAGTAATAGTCTCCAGGGATTCATCTATTTCTGCACCAAATTCGTTGAATCGTTTCAGCGTTTTTGTCGGGGAAGAGAACAAACAAAGGAACTGACTATTTATAATATTATAGTTTTCAGCCAGTTCTGTCCCACTACAGGGCAAATGCAAATGCCACATTATCATTTTCCCATTCGTCCCGGCTTTGGGCAAAAGTGGTCCACTCAATCTTGTCAATAAACGTCAAGCTCGCTCCACCATTGTCTTCTCATGTTTTTGACATTCTCGGGTCCCTAGAGACCCGGTCCTTTGGTAGGCGTACGAGGGGCCGATGCCAACTCGCAGAGGCCTCTTTAGACATTTCATATGGAATGGGACACCAACCGACGATTATCCCTGTATGCACTGTTAAAGTATACCTACCCAAGGACAATCCCCGGTTGGAGCAAAACTTTTGCAAAATATGGAAACAAAAGATGAAACGCTATGGGTTTGGCTGGTTTAGTGGACTAATAACTACTACTATGGAAGAACTATTGGCCTGACCATTGACACTTAAAACGGCTTTAAAATAGCAGGGGGTGACTTGCACACTCAATAAATGGGCCCCCCGAAAAGGGTCGCTAGCACAAAGTGACGTAGCGCCAAGGAGATCCTGAGGTGCTAGAGGAGTGGAGAGGTATACCAAGGCTATCAGGACAATCCCGGAAGTACGGTCAAGATCCCTACCAGCACCTTACTGGATTATACGTCCTTCTCTCGAGCACGTTTGCTCTTGCGAATCTCCACTCAGACCGGCCGATTAAGGCTAGAAAGAGGTGGGAGCTCTGATCCTCGTCAGTGTTCACTCCGGCCAGCCAACAAAGGCAAGCCGGAGATGAGGAACAAGAATTCTCCCTGGAGATCAGGTCGGTGGGGTCGCTAGTGCCCAACAGTTCGCCACAAAACTGCCTTGCGGATTCTTCTCATTATTATTAGAAACTACTATTAGAAATAACGTTAGGTATTACTAAAAGTTGCAAACCTGTCTCAAGAACGGAGACACCCTATCGTAGGCTCCTTCCGTCATGGTGCTGGAGTTGGGACACTCTTCTTCACGAAATTCCAACCTGGTCCACTTCGGTCTTCAGTTACCTTATAGACATCTGTTGAAGAAAAGAAAGGTAGTTCTTAGTTACACAATTCTAGCAAAAATTATAATTTAATCAAACATGTTTAGGCGAGAGATCACTCTTCAAAGAATTCTCATGTCACCTGATTAAGCGGTATAGTTTATAAACAATTCACACTTATTCAATAACTATTTGAATGTTAACAAGATACCAAATGAGCATTTTAAAACAATTTTCCCCACAGAGCCCCTCTGCAAACGTCGAGATCCGAAGATGTACGAAGATTTCCGACATCGGAAACGAATTGCGGAACTCAAATGTGCAGTACTGCCGTTAAGGCTCAGTGATGGTAGGTGGAATAAGACGGTGACCGAATGGCGTCGAAGAACTGGAAGAAGAAGCGTCTGTCGTCCAGCGTCAAGATGGCCAGATGACATTGCTGTCATACAGGTAGAACCTGGACGAGGCTGTGGATGATGATGATCCTCTCAGTAGAGTCACTGTGTTATTTTAAATGTAATGATGACGTTCAAAAGTTCCGTTTAATTGCCTAATTGAAATAAACGTTTTTGACATTTGACTCTTTTGACCTCTGTGACTATGTTGAGGTCGGATTCCGTTTTAACGGATGCAGTTGCATACCAGTATTTTACTTGGAGTGACTCCCTACCTCCACAATAATTTGAAGGTCATTATTAGGTCATTGGACTGGGTAATAGGATAGTAGACTAGTTGGTCAAGACCTAGACTGACTTGGCCTCGGAAGTTGGAGTACCTCTTTTTGTGGCACAACTTGTTAAAGCAGCTAGATACTTAGGAAGATCTATGTCCAGCAGCAATAGACTGCTAATTGCTGATTGATGAAACACAAACAGAACGAGACACAGAGGAAAACTTTAACTTCTAGAGTGAATGAATCCTCAAGATAGAATTTCGATCATTGCCGCCAATCTAACGGAGATAAGCTAAGTATACAGAAGATATAGTGCAGAAACACAGATTACTTTCAATCCAGATCTCAGAGATCTCACAGACCAATCCGACATGATACGCGTCATGTTACACCATCAAATGTGTTCTGTGACCACCAACTTCCAAACTCCGAGGCTGCCTACTGAGAAAATCATCATCTGCCTAGCCTTTTCCCAACTACATTGGGGTCGGCTTCCAGTCAAACCGGATTCAGCTGAATACCAGTATTTTACGTGGAGCGGCTGATGAGAAAATCTTAATTGAAAAATCCAGCAATACTTTTACTCGACCTGGGAATCGAATCCAGGACCCCACGAACCCTGGAGACCAACGAGGAATTAACAATTACTAATAGTTAGTCATGTTATGTATTGCGTAAATCACTAGTATTATGTGCAACGTTACCAGTAACTAATTTTCCATTCCACAGTTACCTGGTGGACTAGGCCATCACATGATCTAAGTTACATCAAACTTGCCGAGTGAAAGTTACAAATAAACGAGTCAGCAGGCTGTGGGCTCATAATCGTCATTAAGTTATAGCTTGCATGACTTATGTCCGTTTTCTGACGTTTTTATGGGTTGTTCGCTATTGTTCATAACGTCATTGGTTAGGGACAGATAAATGACCTGGTTAGGAGTTAGGAAGTTTCAAGGTTCAATTCCTGACTCGGGAAAAGTGTTATTAACTTTGCCTATCTCTAATTTTTAGGGTTCCGAACATCTGTATAAAACGGAACCCTTATAGGATCACTCGGGTGTCTGTCTGTCTATCCGTCTACTGGACCGATTCTGTTGAAATTTGGTATAGGTACATATGGATTTCTGTGACGCAAACACGGACGCTTTACGTAAATAAATGATTTTTTAGTCAAACAAGAAAAATAAAGTATCATGTGACATATCAAACGAACTGTGAGGGTTTCAATTATTATTTTTTTAATAATTTTAAAATACTTAAATAGTTTTGAAGTTATTCAAGAAATGTAACCAATAATGACTATTTCCACCCCACTTATCTCCGAAACTACTGAACCTAAAAAAAAAATGCAGATAATAAAAGTTCTATATACCTAAAGATTACAGAAAAACCTATAAAATGTCTGTAGCATTAAAATAACATTTAAAAAAAAATTGTCCGGAACTCTTTTGCATGCGAGTCCGACTCGCACTTGGCCAGTTTTCATTACCATTTCGGAGTCTAGATTCGTTCATATCCGGTTGATGGTATATAGGCTGGTGCAATGTGTGTACACTTCAAACTGTTCGCAGACATGATTTTGTGTTAATTGCTAAAGATTGTTCATCATCATCATCTGCTTAGCCTTTTCCCAACTATATTGGGGTCGGCTTCCAGTCAAACCGGATTTAGCTGAATACCAGTATTTTACGCGGAGCGGCTGCCTACCAGACCTCCACAACCCAGTAACGGGGTAACACGGTAATTCATGGCAAGACTGGAGTCAGATTAACTGTCTTCTGACTATCCGTAACGACTGCCAAAGATCTACAAATGACAGCCGGGACCATCGGCTTAACGTGCTTTCCGAGGCACGGAGGAAACTCGCTATGTTAAGATGGTCACTCATCCACAGACCATCCACAGATTGTTAATAAGTGAAAATTCTCTAAATAAATAAGAGCTAAGAGGCTAATCCTAGAACCTATCCCTGAACTTCGAAAACAAGCGATCTTTAATGAAGTGTTTTAAATTCTTCCGAAAAGAAAATTAAACTGAACTTACAACCTAGGTCATTTCTAGTACATTTTATGACTAGAAATAACCTAAATTTTAAGTTCAGTTACGTATTTTTCTAATGTTCAAGCGGTTGATAGTATTTCCTATCATTCTAGTTTAAGACCTAAGTGATACAGAGAAAGTTAAGTGCTTGGCAAATGACAGAAAGAGACAAAACAAGAAACTCCATTAGAATGATAGAGAGGGAAACAAACAGGAATATTTATTTAGCGCACTAGCTCGGACGGATACGGGGAAAACTGTTAACGGACTTTCCGAGATATTTGAGTTAGAAACCACTAAATAAATATCAGGTGTTGCTATGAGTATTGATTTGGTGCTGAAATATCTACGTCGTGATAGATTAATGTAGAAGCGCCGATGCATTTGAGATGTGGTGTTAGAGAAGTTGCTAGGCATTTCTAGGATAAAGAAACGCACAAAGGACTCCATATTCCAAGAACTCAACGTCAAACAGCATCTGTCACATTAGTACAGCCTTTTTTTTTTGTAGAATATTCTTTGGGCATATTTCGAGGCAAAATAACGACTCCATAGAGCTTCTGGTGGTACAGCGCAGAGTAGAGGGTAAGGTCACCTATATGAGACCGATCAGATGAAATCCGAAGGCCTTAAGGAATGCGCCAGAACGAAATCCGAGCCAGATACAACGCCAGCGATTGGACAAAAATTTTGATATTTGTAAATCATACCTCAAATGGTGAACAGATTTCTTTCGACTTTGCTGTTTGGAACACCTTAGCATTCTTGCATGGGTTAGGATTTTTTTTTTATTGATTGGCACGCGTTTGGCCACTATCTCACCTGTTATTAAGCGATGACGCGGTGGAAGATGTAGCACGCCTGCCCAGAAGAAGCCAAACCAGAACAACCTAACCACACCTAAACAGCCAACCAAGTAACCTATTCACTCACTCTTGACTTAAAGACTCCAGGTTGTAGCTATCGGGAAACACAGACTCCGGCAGGGAATTCCACTCCTTAGCTGTACGCAGTATGAATGTGTTCCCAAAACGTTGAGACGTTGTAAGCCGTTTGAGACTTTTATCCCGGTAGTACGTATTGGTTATAATTCGAAAAACTTTGGCTTTCACGTGGGCCAAGCCGTGACTAAAAGCTAGTTCTCCCATACTAAAATTACGCTTTTATACTTAGTTTGATTGCAGAAGAACCTATTATCAAATCGCGTGTCCACAACCATTTCCCGTGAGTAATCAAAGCAATCATTTTCCCCCACTTGACTCCAACAATTGACCCGCAATTTACTAGACTGATGTGTAGTTTTATTTCTTATTTAAATGCTTATTATTGTTGTGTTTCCGCGTGTAAAAGATCAAAGGTTTGTTGTTGAATTACTCTATGACATGTCTAGCGTTTGAGGTTTGCGTGTATACCTAAAAAACTGGTGTGCTTAAAATACTGGAGGCTCTATTAATTGATTGATTATAAAAAAAAAACATCAAAATCAAACAAGGTATGAAAACTGGGAGCTCCACGTACCCGTCGCGGCTAGCAGTCCTCGTCAGTGTCGTAGCTAGGGGTTGGCAAGGCGGGCAGCTGCCAAGGGCGCAACCTTCAAGGACGCACACTCTGCACAACCACTCACCACTGGGGCACGGATGTAGTTAACTAATAAAACATTATGCTAACCCAAATAAAAAGGGTCCAATCAAACAGATGTCTAGGGGAATCTACTTTAGAAAAACCTTACCCTTGCCCTTTTAGGGCACTCGGTCTTCTTCTTCTTACCGTGTGGGCAGTAACGTCTGACGACCCCACACACCCTAGTGTCAGAGTTTTTAAACCGCTTCAAGGGCCTCTGACATGGTGTATTTAAGGACCACCGGCTTAAACGTGCCTTCCGAAGCACGGAATCATCTTTTTATCAGACAATCAGGTGATTCGAGCCTGCAATGTCCTAGCCAAACTGGAAACAACTTTACAAAGTATGCTTCGCGTGGGAATGCAACCCACGACCACCGCAGTTCACAAGGCAAGCGCCTAAACCACTCGACCACGGAGGCAGTTAGGCGTAAGCATTGGGGGCGCAAAATTCAAATCTTGCCAAGGGCGATCAGAATCCTAGCCACAACGCTGCTCCTCATGGCTTGCTTTCATTTATCTTACAGTGAGTGTGAAAGGTAAGTATGCTCCTCAGTGATAAAGGTGTCTTTGCCTTTGGCTAGTTTATATCCCTCGCTGCATTCATTTATTTCCTCGCCTCACTTAAACTCTAAACTCCCTCTCTACGCTCTGTCCTACATTAGGTAAATATGGTGGGGATTCAAATTGGCGCCCGTGACTTACGACACTGATTTATCCCCTCGATACACATTATCTGCCTAGAATTTTCCCAACTATATTGGGGTCGGCTTCCAGTCAAGCCGGATTTAGCTGAATACCAGTATTTTACAACACGTTACTTCATGGCAAGACTGGAGTCAGATTTACTGGCTTCTGACTATACGTGACGACTGCCAAAGATCTAAAAATTAGAGCTGGGACCAACGGCTTAACCTGCTTTCCGAGGCACGGAAGAAACTCGGTAAGTTAAGATGGTCACCCATCCACAGACCCACCTTGGCAAGCGTTGCTTAACCTTGAAGATCGTCCCGTGCGCCTGTTATTATCTAGACACGAGCTCCTCATCCCCTCGATACACAATCTACTATTAATAAGATTACAAAAATACTAATTTAGGGAAGCACTTATCACGTAAGTTTTCACACCAACAAAACAGGTAAAATATTACAGTTATTTGTTTTGCAATACTTCCGACGATGTGTGAAGATTTCTCTCACTTTCTCTGACACGTGTTCTTTACATTAATGCCTTGTATTATGCTAACTTTACTGCTTCATTTACAACTTCTCCTTCTTTTCGAGTCGATTGTGTTCCATGGTTAAACAGATCTTGCCCAATCACCCAGATGATCACGTTTGTAGTAGCATGCCATTCATTAGGTCCTCAATCGTGCAGGTGTAAGGGGCACTTAGGGCACTCCAACTACAAAGGACCATCATTTTAGACGAGGACACCGTACTTATACTACCGTATCTGCGTGGGAATCGTAGATAGAAAAAAAATAATTTAAGTTAATCCGCCGTTAGATTTTCAAAAAATATTGGACAGATATTTTTTGTCATTTCAAATCTATAAAAATTAATTTGGGGGAGACCTATGTACAGCAGTGGGCGTCTTTCGGCTGATGTGATGATGATGATGAAATCTACAAAAATGGGTAAAAATAAAGCGCATGAAAGTTAAAGAGTGAGGGCTGGTGACGCCACGTCTTGGTAAAAGTGTATCTGCGAGGTCAAGGGAGTTTTGAACGTATTATTCTAGTCTACAAGTGCTTTTTTGTTCAACTTTTTTCAGCAGTCTCGGAAAAATATGAATGAGCCACTCCCGTCCAGCCTCAGGCACACAATAAATGGATTTAGCATATTAAATATTAAAGTTAAGAAACGAAAACAATCAGGTACTTACTACATAGATAAGTGCACAATAACCCGCCGGCAGTTTTGTTTTATCGTGAGTTTTTAATTAGTTATGCAACAGTTAACTAACAGTTTTGTTCTGCTTGAGCATGAACATTGAAAATTGTTAAACTATAAATCTGTCATTTTTCCTTCTATGGAGCTATTCTTAGAAGGCTTCAGAATATGTCCCCGTTGGAAAAACAAAAAAAAATATATATTTTTATTAACAATAATTAAAAACTTGAAAAATTTGATTTTTTTAATGATTAATTTTACTATCCAAAGCTGCATTAAAATGTTTTTTTTTATGTCTTATTATTAAAAAAAAATATATACAAATGCGTTGTTTATAAGATATTTGTTTTTTTTTTTGGAATTGTAATCTTTGATTCAATTCATTGTTTATTTAACAAACAATTTGTAAGAAGCAATTAAATTTTTGCCTTATATTGTTTCTTACTCTACTTACGAAAACGAATCATACTAGTTAGACCGTAGACGGTTGAAATGTTTATAGTGTGTAGTTATATTGCCGCTATAACAACAAATAATAATAATTAAATTAAATTAAGAATTTAAGTAGAAATAATAAAATAAACTTGTTTTTTTCGGTTTATGGTGCGGAACCCTTCGTGTGAGAGTCCGACTCATACTTGGCCAGTTTTTAAGCTATTTCAAGTTAGATACCTACATTGTTGTTTTGCAACTTTTATCAACTCCCATAGCGCGCTTCACCTTGAGCGAAACTAATTTACCACACAATACACGGGCTTGCAACAAACAAATTATAGACCTCATTATTAGAACTAACGTTTGATTGAACTGACAAGATTACAGTTAGCAAAATAATTTAGTATGGGTATATATTTATGTGCTAATGTCTGTTTAATAATCTCGGGTACTAAATTTACAAGTGCAAATGTCAAAACTGACTTAAATGCTATTGAAATCTATGTCAGTTTGCCATTTGCACTTGTCAATTTAGTCTCCGAGATTAAAAAAAAAAACAAACTGTAGATATATCATTACATTGCAACTATCAGAAATTCAATCATAGTATTCGGAATGTGAAAGGCAATAACGTACCGAGTTACTGAAGGAAACATAATATTGCAAATCCATGTCTACGGTATTCTGCATTTTTTATTTTGAATACGAATTTAATTAAAAAAAAAAAAAAAAAAAAGTAATTTGTTAAAAATGAGCGCATTCTTTTGGTTTGCCATTATGTTATTACTTTCCAGAATCTGATCCTAAGGGTGCCTATACATTTGCGCGGAGCGAGGCAGCAGAGCGGAGAAACGGAGAAATTTTAACCAATAGAATTGCATAAAATCTCCGCACCACGAGAGTCACTGACATTTTGACTGACATGATTGGTTAAAATTTCTCCGTTTCTCCGCTCCGCTGCCTCACTCCGCGCAAATGGACACTATGGACAGGCACTCATAGTAGCGACACTTCCGGATGGTGTAATAATACAGGGTGTGTTTTATACCGCTTTTTCAATCCAATAATGGAGTTTTAGAACCTATTCATCAAAATTGTGCTCGAGACTCTTTTCAGTGTTTTCCGATGTTCCTCATAGTTTCGGATTTGGCCATCCAGGTGACAATCCGTAACGACTGATTGTCAGATTTATTTCCTTTATTTATTTTCTTTACTTATTTATATATTTTTAAACATTTTTATACAATATATACATTAGAAAAAAAAAACATTTAAAAATATAAAAATAGTAGCCCACCGATATCGGGAACAGGGTCCAAGCTACCGGTGGTCAGGGCTCCAGAGATAGGAACCTCCTGACAATGCGAGCCGTGTCCAGAAGTACCGCTTTCTGAATCAAGCCCTTGATCCAGCTGCCCAACGAGAGCCTCCTAAGGTGTTGGTCGAGGCTCGTGGCTATTAAGCCATTGGCCGATACGACTATCGGTACAATGATTGCGGAGTCCACTTCCCACATGTCGACAACCTCGCGAGCCAAGTCAATATACTTGATTTGTTTGTCTTTCTCGGCTTTCACGAGGTTCTCGTCATGCGGGACGGTTATGTCTACAATCATTGCACGCCTCACAATTCGGTCCACCACCACTATATCAGGCTTATTGGCAACAATAGTCCTGTCAGTGATGATGGACCGATCCCAGTACAATGTGATATTGCCATTATCGAGAACTGGGTCGGGCGCATACCTATAGTATGGCACCTCCGACTCCACAAGAGAGTATTTCAGAGCAAGTTGCTGATGGATAATCCTGGCTACAAGGTTGTGCCTATGCAAGTATTCTCCGTTAGCTAGACGAGAACAACCAGAGACAATGTGGCGAATTGATTCTCCCGGACGGTGACATGCCCGACATATGTCGACCGTGCCGTCTTTCACAATAAATCTCCGGTAGTTATTCGTCATGATAACTTCGTCCATAATTGCACAAACAAAACCTTCGGTTTCTCCAAAAAGATCACCGAAACGCAGCCAGGCTACGGACGCTAGTTGGTCTACGTCAGGCCCATGTAGGGCCCGGAAAAAGCGTCCGTGAAGCTCCTTACTCAGATTTATTATTATTATTGTTTTTTATTAAAGGAGAAAGAGCAAAATGGTCTATGAGCGGCCAACAACGAAATAGGTATTAAATGAAAGTACTATTACTAAGGACTAACTTTTACTATGAACGTAACATTGCAGCTCATTTAGAAAAAAAAATACATATAGGTAAAATACTTAGATAATAAGTGCAAGAAAATGTGCAAACCCATTTTATAAAATACTTATTAACATTAGTTTATGTCTTCAAAAGTATTTCAAAACGTTGTCAGCATACCGTTTACAAGACTCAGCTCAACAATGGGTTTACTACATGGACTACCTGAGTTCGAACGGCCCAATCAGCTTCGAGTGCAAACAAAAGAGCCGAGGTGTGGGGTGCGTGTGCGTCACTCGGCGCAGTCCTTCGCTTACCCTTGTGACGTTGTGTACTGTGCGCTCATCTACGGATTCTTTTTCAAACGTTTTGACCCTGGCTACCCTCTGGACTGTGTTTCTTCCTAACCTGATAACCTGGCTATTAACTCTGAACTTCTGTACGTTTGTGCTTGTGTACTTGGACTCTGGACTTGTGTACGCCAACGGAACATTATTGAAAAATGGCAGAAAATCGACCTATATGTGTTTTGTGCAATCGATCAGTGGTTAATAGAAGAAGGTTAGAAATAACCCATGCTCTTTTTGAGGAAAATGCTGCCAATGCTCAATATATTATTGAAGCTATAGCTCCACAGCAAGTAAGTATTTTTAGACTATTTTTTGGTTGTTTTTACCCGTATGTACGCACCCTATAGCGGTGATGGCCTCATAATATTGTGTCACGATGTGCATATGCGACACATCGTTGGGTGAAGTGTGGGCTCTTTATTGAAAGTCCACGTTACAGTTTTGATTGTATTTTTATGTACGTCCTTTTAGTGAATTATGTTATTTCCTTAAGCGTATGGTTCTTTTCTAACAATACTTAAGTTATAGTCAAAACAGATCTTCTCTCTCTTTTACACACATGGTGCATATGGAAACAGAGCCAACGTTATCTAGCTTCGAAATATAATAGAGGCCAACCACTCATTAACAATGCGTATGAGCATGACTCATTCGTCACGTTGAAAAAGAGCTCGGCATGTTCTACTATACAACACATGATTTAACTGAAACTGCTGTGAGTTTTAAATACTATGTTATAAACTATTTTCCTTTTCAGGTTGAATACAACGGCCGAGAATACGTTTGTCGACCCTGTTGGCAACGAGCTCAACGGGCTGTGCAGCCAAACAATAACCCTGCCCCGCACGAATGTGTTCTTCAAGTGGAAGAATATTCACGAGTGCCTAGCACCTCGGCAAACTGTATGTTTGACAGATGCCGTAGTGTTTCACGTCGTCGAATGCCTGAGAATGTAAGGATTACTCTTATGTTACATTCTAACTTATTCATACCAGACAGTGCCAGAATATGTGATGCACATTTAACATCAAATGATTGGGAAGAGCTCATTGATAGTCCAAATCTCAGACATGATTTTAACAGCTCTCATTTTGTGCAAATACTAGAGCTTTTTAAAAAAGCTGTTTTAAAAACACAGCACACACATGTTTGAGGACTTTCAAAACGCAGCGGCACTCATCAATGCGTTCCAAACACCAATACAAGATAGTATTCATGCATCATCGTTCGTAAATATAATTAATGAACGTTTTGAAATACCGAACCTCTTAGCGGACTATGTTATCCGTCATAACATAAATAGACAGAGGGCATCATTTGAAAGACTCAGCAGCGACCAACCTATTTTTGAAGACTTTCCGGTTTTTTCTGAAGAAGACCTAATTCTGTTTGCACTTGGCACATACCAAATCAAGTTGGCTCGCAGCTACTACGCTGAACACTTAATTGAAGGCTTATACAATATCGAAGTATACCGGGAGCGACAAATAAGTCAGCTCAGAGATTTTATTGAAGAAGAAGATATTTGGTTATTACGTGTGCGAATACAATCTAGACATGTAAGGTCCAGAATATATTATTCTTATATTGTAATTAACCGACAAAGACAAAATAGAGAAGCAATTGCTCATTATTATTGCAGTTGTTTGAGTGGAAGGCGCACAATCGGTTGTTGCGCACACGTTATGTGTGTAGTGTGGTATCTGGCATGGGCTAGACATCAAGACGAGGATATTTTATTACCGGCATCAGAACTCAGTGCTATTATTGTACATTAAATGTATGAATGTGGACGAGGCAAAAGGAGTATGTAAGGATCGTAGCAAGTGGCGTTCTGTGGTTTCTGCCTACCCCCATGGGAAAAGGGCGTGAGTTTATGTATGTAAATGTATGTAAAATAAATGTATTGAAGTAAACAAGTCATTTTATTTTATTTCCTTATTTTTAAGACTAAATCTTAGTAATTAATACGCTAAATCACAGGCTTACATATCTAAAATAAAAATGTAGTTAGTTCCATTAATAATGACACTACAGATATAAAACTTCTTGAACCCGTTATTGTAGGGTGATATTAAACCAAAAAAAAAAAAAATGTTCCTGGCCGCTGATAGACCAAGTGCCGTACGATTTTGCCCATTCTCCTTTAGGTAGATAATCAGTTTCTGATAGCACTACGGTTTGTTCTTACCACCTTAGATCAAACTGAAATAGTATCATTCAGTGGATTATCGCGATTCAGCTGTCCTTCCTTGTCTAATTGAGTTATTCCAGACCAGACTGATCCCCAAATTGGATCCACGTCTAATTATAATCTTGAGATTTTAGGGAATTGGATCAGAGTAACTCGATTAGATCCATCTCTACATTTTGTGGCAACTGTGCGATCTCTATATGTTGAAATACTAAGGAAAGGGACTTAATTCTATGGGACATATTCTTTACGACCTCATTTGTGATTGGTATCGTGAAACTAAATTGAATGTATTGTTTCAAACCCTTACCTATACTATCTATAGGTACTAAATATTATAAAGAGGAAATGTTTTATTTTTGTTTGTTTGTTTCTACCGAATAGGCTCCGAAACTACTTGACCGATTTTAACCATTTTTTCACCAATAGAAAGCTAGGTTATTAGGAATTAAATAACATATAATATATTCAAAAAATAGAGATCCTTAAGAAAATAGCAGTGCGATCGAAGTCGTGGGCGAAGAGCTATTTTTTTTATATAAAAAATAAATAATACCGACCCCTTCTTGTTTAAAATGTCCAAAAAAGATTGAGGCGTAAATAAAAGTGTCAATAACCTTTATAACCTATTTTCAAAATGAATATGATTTATCGGAAGGTTTTTTTTTAAGGATGGGAAATCATCAAATGACTCCTCCCGCTTTGGGTGGAGCAGAAGGGAGTGTCAGACTCTTACTGACTAAAACCCATCCGTGTTCCTCCCAGTGCCCTTTACGTTCCAGGGGCTGCGGTGCCTCTTACGAACGAAGTCCGCAGCCCCAGCAGGCACTGGCTATCAGAAGGTACTGTGATAAACTTTTAAGTTAAGTTAAACTTGTGTTCTTTTAAGTTAAACTTTACAGCATTATGTAGTAGGCAATGTCTGCTTAGCTTTGTAAGGTCAAAGAAAAAGATAATAGAACGTTTTTATAATAAGAAAGTGTGTGTGTGTATGTGAGCCATAATAATTAAGTAGTTGATGAACCCACTCACACTCACACCCCCTCGTTGTTTGATTTCTAATAGATACTAAAGTGATACCTATCGCTTCGGTGGTAACCTGCAGTATCACAGTTCTCATAACTCGAGTCCTCTAGATTCAGTCTGCGGCTTCGTCCGAGTTAAGGTAGAAATAATCTCCAATAAAATAAATCCTACTTATGAAAACGGAAAGACCACCAAGCTCAATGAAATTCTATTGCTAATTAAAATAACGAAATAAAAACTCCACATGGTTGACCATAAAACGTTCGGTTCACGTTTGCTTGACGCACGTGGCTTCATATCAGTTCCTATTGTTTCCTTCTTTTTAGAAAAACCCTACGTTTCATTTCTGCACCGTTTTAAGAGTTATATTGATTTACATTCTAAGGACAATTAATAAATGTGCTTTTCTAAGGAAAAGGAGATTTAACAAAACTGGCCAAGTGCGAGTCGGGCTCGCGTGCTAAGGGTTCCGAACCAATTTTGTTTTTGTCAGATGATGTTTTAACACTATGGACTTCTTATAGATTTTCCTGTTATCTATAGGTATGTGCAGTTTCGGAGATGGTAATATTAGATCTAGTTTCTTGGATAGCTTCAAATTTTATGTTAATTATAAAATTATGAAAAAATAAAATAATTTAGAACCCTCACAGTAAGCCCTTTCATGTGATATCTAACACGATGCAGTTTAATAAACTTTTTTTTAATTTTCTAGGCAAAATCGCTAAGTGAATGTGCAGAAGATTTTTGAAGACTATTTTTAGGGTTCCGAACCTAAGAGAGCCAACAGGACCCTATTACTAAACCGTGTGTCTGTCAGCGGGCAGTATCTCATGAACCGTATATAATTGGTAAAATTTGAACAGAGTGTATTCTATTGCCGCTAGAATAACAAAATATAATAAGAATTAAAGCAAATTTATCTTCTTTAACTCTTGACTCGCACTTGGACGGCTTTATTATTTATTTATTAAATACTTCATGCACACAAATGTACAGAGGCGGACTTAATGCCTTAGGTGTTTTCTACCAGTCAACCTTTGGGTGATGCAGAGACAAGTAGTGGTAGGTGCTGCAATTTTGAGCAAGAAACGCGATTAAAAGATATTTAATAAATACAAAGATATATATATACCTACATTCAGTCAAAAAAGTATCGGGAATGGATGATTTGTTTATGGTTCCAAATTCAAATTTTTGTTTTTTTGTAGTTGTTAGATTGGCACAACTGTTTTCCATTTTGGCGCGGAGTTTGAGTTGCATCTGTTATTTAAATATTAAATACAGTGCTGGTTTTAGTATTATCATATATAGTGTGTATTGCGAATTTCATAATGGACAAAAATATCGAACAAAGAGTTTGTCTTAAATTTTGCATCGCCAATGGAATGTCGTATTCGGAGTCACTGAAAATGTTACAGAAGGCTTACGGTGAATCGACTTTATCAAAAACTCGTGCTTATGAGTGGTTCAAAGCGTTCAAAAGCGGTCGAGATGTGATGGAAGATTTGCCTCGCTCTGGTAGGCCGTCAACGTCTGCAACTGAAGTTAACATCGCAAAAGTGAAGGAAATAGTGACTGCAAATCCCCATTCAACTCTGATAGAGATAGCCGCCGGACTTTCTGTATCTCACGACCACGAGTCGATCCGTACCATTTTAACTAATCATTTGGGTATGAAACATGTTGCTGCTCGGCTAGTCCCAAAAGATCTGAATTTTCTCCAAAAACTCAATCGCATGAAAGTCGCTGAGGACATGCTAGAACGAGTCAGTTCGGACCCAACATTCATGAAACGCATTGTTACTGGTGACGAGACGTGGGTTTACGAGTTTGACATGCAAACTAGTCAACAAGCTTCGGAGTGGCGCCTTCCAACTGAACCGAAACCGAAAAAACCACGCCAAAGTCGATCAAAAGTCAAAGTCATGTTGACTGTTTTCTTTGACTATCGCGGTGTTGTGCACTCTGAATTCTTACCGGTAGGTCTAACGGTAAAAAAAGAATATTATTTGAGCGTTATGCGGCGTTTAAGAGAGCAAATTCGACGAAAAAGGCCAGATTTGTGGAAAGAAAATTCTTGGATTTTGCACCACGACAATGCGCCTTCGCACAAGGCTATCATTGTGAACGAATTTTTAACCAAACACTCAACAAATACCATCCAGCAACCACCATATTCACCAGATATGGCTCCTGCTGACTTTTTTCTTTTTCCTAAACTCAAATTACCACTTCGTGGCACCCGTTTTCAATCGATAGAAGACATAAAGGAGAATTCGCGGCGAGAACTGAACTCAATTCCGGAAGCAGCGTTTAAAAAATGTTTTGATGAATGGATTATTCGTTGGCGCAAGTGTATCGTTTCTAAAGGAGCATACTTTGAAGGTGATAAAATAAATTTGGATGAATAACAGACATTTTGTGTATTATTGATCTTTTCCCGGTACTTTCTTGACAGAGTAGTACATATATATATATATGAACTATACTTACGATAGGTATCTGCTTTTTTGTAAAAGATTTTAAATTTTTAAACCTTGTCAAATAGGTGCGAAGGCTCTCCGGATAAATCTTTTTAGGGACGTTTAACTTTGAGTGTGTACCTATTAAAATTGGTGAATTTTAACTGTTTCATGAAAACAATATCAAATAGTTTGATAAGGCATATTGTTGATAACCGATACATATTAGGTACTATGACCATGTTTGCTTTACATTCAAGGTTATCGATACATTAACATAATAGCCCGCTAATAATTCTATTAATAGTAGTGATAAGGCTATTTGGAGTAATGTGTCAAACAGGAGAATGACTTGTCAATCTCCAGCTAAAAAAAACTTTAGGTTAAAATTTTTCGTAGGTCCACAACCTCGTAGTTTTTAAAGTATCAAGTCGTTTGCGGAATTAGTTTGGAAGTCACCGCGACCCTGGAACGCGGCGGGCATTAGGAGGAACACGGATGGGTTTTAGTCGGTAAGAGTCTGACACTCCCTTCTGCTTCACCCAGAGCGGGAGGAGTCATTTGATGATTCGTCATCCTTAAAAAAATCGGCCAAGTGCGAGTCGGACTCGCACACGAAGGGTGCCATACCATAAACCTTTATTTTTTGTTATAGCGGCAATAGAAATACATAAATTGTGAAAAATTCAACTGGCTACCTATTACGGTTTTTGAGATACAACCCGCTGACAGACGGACGGACGGACCGACGAACGGACGGACGGACAGCGGAGGTTTAGTAATAGGGTTACGTTGGATACCTTTTGGGTTAAAAGTAAAGTGAATCGTGTAATTTTTGACAAAAATAGATTTCCAAAAATTGAGAGCCTCCTCTATATTTTAAGAGAAAAATAAGATTAAACAACTTGTTGCTGTAGTTTTATGAAGTCTGGATTAACTCCTGACACGATACGCTTCGCGATAGGCGTCTCTTTTAGAAACGAAACATCATCATCATATCAGCCGAAAGACGTCCACTGCTGGACATCCAAGCAGGACCAGGCAGGCCTCCCCCAAGTGTCGCCACAACGACCTGTCCTGCGCGTCTCGCATCCATCGACTACCCGCGACCTTCACCAGGTCATCGTCATCAGTAACGATAAATTATATCATTCAAGCTCTCATTATTCTAGTCGTTTATTAATAAATGCCTGATTTCAAAATTACATTAAAATTAACTCTAACGTTAAACATTTTCCCGCTACAGTACACAAGATTGAATTATTTTAGTTACTAGGAACTACAGTAGCTTGTAGATAGGAACCATTATTTTTTAAATACACTTCCTGTAACAAGTAATACATTAATTAGTTACAACAGGAATCTAAAGGCATTGCCACCATATCGATCTAGTTATTTCCTAGACAGTAAGCGAGGTCTTCCGCGGTATAATTCAGTCTAACCACAGATGTACAGCCTGCTTCTCTGCTCGACCTCCAAACGGAATGCTTGGTAATAGTACATCTTGTAAAACTGGTAATAACTCACTACTCTGTAATTAGTTGTATTCCTAACAAGTGTTGTAGGAAGTCATATTTCCTAGATTCTATATTGATTCATATATCGGATCTTTCATGAGTCATCATCATCTGCCTAGCCTTTTCCCAACTATATTGGGGTCGGCTTTCAGTTAAACCGGATTCAGCTGAATACCAGTATTTTACGTGAAGCGGCTGCCTACCAGACCTCCACAACCCATTAAATGGGTAACACGGTATTTCTTGGCAAGACTAGAGTCAGATTTACTGGCTTCTGACAATCCGTAACGACGGCCAAAGTTCTACAAATGACAGCCGGGACCAACAGCTTAACGTGCTTTCCGAGGTACGGAGGAAACTCGGTACGTTAAGATGGTCACCCATCCACAGACCAACTTTGGCAAGCGTTGCTTAACCTTGAAGATCGATCTGTGCGGCTGTTATTCTTTAGCCACAAGCTCCTCATCGGATCTTTCATGAGTCTGCAATTAAAATGAGACACAAGGCGCCTTTGTTTATTGGCGTTCGGTGGAGTCTAGGGAGTATTCTCGATGGACCTTGCTCTGGGCTCGTTCGGACATAGCCGAGACACATACTGGCCTTTTTTTTTAATGATGGGAAATCATCAAATGACTCCTCCCGCTTTGGGTGAAGCAGAAGGGAGTGTCAGACTCTTACTGACTAAAACCCATCCCTCCTAGTGGCCTTTGCGTTCCAGGGTACGGTGCCTCTTTCGAACAGATTCCGCAGCCCCAGCAGGCACTGGCGCTGGCGGGCCCCGAGACACATACTGACCTAGGATCTGGTTTGAGTTCCCTTTTAAGTTCAGAATATTAAATGACTCTGTACCAAACAAGTAAACTGAGTAGAGGTGAAAAAGGTATTTCTCATGTATCTCTGTGTCCACGTGCCAACTTTAGATTTAATCTATCTAAAGACATTGCCACCATATCGCTCTAGTTATTTCCTAGACAGTAAGCGAGGTCTTCCGCGGTATAATTCAGTGTAACCACAGATGTACAGCCTGCCTCTCTGCCCGACCTCCAAACGGAATGCTTGATAATAGTACATCTTGTAAAACTGGTAATAACTCACTACTGTGTAATTACAATAGTTGTATTTTATGGTTGTATTCCTTAGAAGTGTTGTAGTAGGAAGTAATATTTCCGGGATTCTATATTTTCTCGTAGGTTAAATTAAGAGTTTAGATTTAGATTTATCTAATACATCTGCGAGTATATCTATACTAATATATAAAGCTGAAGAGTTTGTTTGTTTGTTTGAACGCGCTAATCTCAGGAACTCCTGGTCCGATTTGAAACATTCTTTCAGTGTTAGATAGCACATATATATATCATTACGCTAAGACGAATAGGAGCGGAACAGTAATGACAATTTTGCCGCAGACGAAGTTGTGCGGGTCAACTAGTAAAAAATAAAAATATACGAAAATAATCCACAAGACGCATACAAGTAAAGTTTACACCGCGCGAGTCGGCTTGGTCCCAATAGGGCCTTACAGAGCCTGACGGTTGGGGCGATTTGGCCCTTATCGGTCCTGATGGATCCTGACAAAATACTTTGATTTTAACTCTTTTTTTATTTTTTGACTATCCTTTGTTCTTGACTAACTTTACGTTTAACTACGGCATGCACTATTCACGTATATCTCACGCCAACACCTCAGAAGTTCAAACATTATGCATTATATATCATCACGCTAAGACCAATAGGAGCGGAACAGAAGAAGTTGCGCGGCTCAACAAGTAAATAGATAAGCTGGATGGCAGTATTAATCCCGATCGCAAACTAATTAAGAGATAATCTTAGTTACTTTAGCTTAGCTCGTAAAGCTAGCTGAGGTAATGTATGTATTCCGTACCGAAAAAAGAAACCCTAAAAAATCATTCGTGTGTCCGCACTAGTGCGAAATACACATCACTGTGAGCCTAAAAGAGACGCGGTAGAAGCCAGTTTTCGAGTGTTGAAAAACTGAGATTCATAAATACTATTTAAGAACCTCAAAAACACATTAGATAACAATAGTATAAAACAAAGTGCTTCCCGCGTCTGTCTGTCGCTATGTATGCTTAGATCTTTAAAATTACGCCAAGGATTTTGATGCAGGTTTTTTTATTGATAGAGTGGTTCTCGAGAAAGGTTTTTGTCTATAATTTGTCAAGGTCTTGTGTAAATTGGCTGATATATGAAGATTATTACTGAAGACGTCCGAAAAAATATATCAAAAAAATACTTTACATAGTGTGCGCTGCGAAAACTATTGATGATAGAACAAAACAATGTACTACAGTTTTAGATAACACATCAATACCTACGAAAAAGTCCGCTATAGCATATGTCTATCTTTTATGGTTAACTCACAATAACCATTTTTATGATATTCAAATTTGATATAAAATACTGCTTCATTTGTAGAGGTGTTTTCACCAATATACTCGTAGTACAAATCCTTATCTTAATAAATATGTTAGTCATCTTGAGTGTTTAATTTAGAGCAAAATTTCCGTTAACACCAATTAATTTGGATAAATATCTTAGGAGATATCTCAAAATTAAAGTAAGTCGCGCAACCAAATAATTATTACGGGGGTAGAGATGTCCCGAACTGGTAGACACCTGAGAGCAGACGTCGTTGACGGTTGTCTATTGCCCTTTTTATTTCAGCTGAAACAGAATATTATTGACTCTAATAATTTAATGTTCACTTTGTTAGTTTAGGCTAAATGAACATTAGCACCCGTGCGAAGCCGGGGCGGGTCGCTAGTTTATAATATTTCCAATACAAGTATGTTCTTGATAACGGTTGCACAAATGAACGAATGTCGGAATCGTTTTGTTTGCTGTGGTAATTTCGAAATCCCCATATGCTAAGTCTTGGTTTCCTTTACGTGGGTTTTGGCCAGCCAGCCGTACCTACGTAACCTTTAAATATAAATTGTTCACGCAATAATCCGGTTTTTATAACCATCTCAAAGGTCAAGCCGAATAATAAACCGGTATCGAGATGGAGTAAGAATGTATGAAAAAGAAAGATTGAGAATATTTGCTAAAATACTAACACTTGCCTAGCGTTGGATGTGGGTTAGTGCGCCATTAACTTTATTAATCAATTCAATTTGATGACTTTATTGGAGCAGTGCTATTACTTACTACAGCTAAGGGATTGGCTTGTACAATACAAACGCTAGCACACCTAATGTTCGATCCAGCCTTCGATCAAGAGAACACTTTGATCGAAGGATCCAGCCCATCTTTAGCTGTCCTTCCGCAGCGACTCCCCCAGCCGTGGTCGGTCCCCCACAGGGGGTGCCCTTAACGTGCAGTTGCTTATTTTAAGTTCTGGATAAAGAACTTTTAATTTATATTAAGGCAACCACAGACAAGTCCGATTAATCAGACGCCAACCTCCTAGGTCCACCTGCGAGCCTGCGAGAGTTCACTCCTAAAAATTACTAATAAGTAATTTATTTATTTTATTTGGGGGGGAGATATTGGTTGCGGTCTTGCAGGTAAATAAATCTACAGCACTACAGCCTACATAGGTAGCAGGTATTTTTTGTTACAAAAGCAATCATAATTCTTAAAATAAACAGACTTCTTCTTCTTATATAACAATTATGGTTGATTTCTGTAATTTTTTTTACACATAATAATTTATGGTAGGTACCTATACTCAAACATATGTTTTATTATGTAGTGTCATCATCAGCAACACATGCTTTTTATAAATGAACCTTATGCAAAGAAGTTAAGATATTGTTTTCCAAGGCTCCATCCAAGTTCCTGATGATACGACAAAACTGTTTTGATAAAAAATCTAAACCTTTTATTTCGGGCGACTGACTTGGCATCTAACGTACCTACTTACCGTATTAGCAAGACAGTCATATTATTATGTTAGTTTAGTATACAATTCGTCTTATTTTTTGTCGCTTGCAAATGAACACATCATGGCCTTGAGTGTTGAATTAGGTACCATACCTTTGTGAGTCTTTGCCTTCTTTTGTTTTGGTGTAGTGTGTCCGGAAATGACAAACATAATAAAATACTTGCTAATTAATCATTGGCATTTACTTTGGGCAGAGACTAAGTATTGCCATACAACGTGGCAATCCTGCCAGTCTCTTGGGCACATTGGGTACTGTACGCACAGATCAGATATTTAATTGTCTGCACTGGCTGGCAGACAAATTCATTCTTTGCAGCTTTTACATTTTCGAAAGAAAAGAAAAAAATAGGAATTCGAAGTAGAAATGTTAATAGTTGGTTTGTTTCATAAGTCAGTCTTGTATTAGCTTTCACCCAGGGCCTCAAGTCTGCTATAACAATAGTGTCAGAATGGTCTATCATTGATCTCATATTTGTTGATTTTGACAAGTTTGGTAGTCTACTAGTATAAAAGCGTCATTATGACTTTCCAATGGTCAACCACTCCATTGAAAGAAATGGCATATATTGGTAATCTCGTACATAATGACAAATGAATGACAGACGTATGCGGTAATCTGCTAAAATTTTGACAGTTCCTTCGATCAGTGACCTACAGAAGCAACAAGTATATGTAACTTAGAATTTTGTAAAACAGAACATGATTTAAAAGAGTGTCCGTGGAGTTTCTTGCACGTTCTTCTCCATAGAGATCGACGCTTTGGAACGTGCAAATAGCTGCCATGTTTTTGACTGAACGACCTTGACGTTTCAAAAGTGCCTGTGAATGGTTTATTTGAAATAAAATGCTTTGAATCTTGAATTGCTTTCCTAGTCATTGCGCCCAGGCCAAGTGCTTAAATAATTATCTTTTAAACCCAATCGTTGGTTGATTTTTACTTAAGTACTTACATAATGATATATATTACGTAGTGTCGCAGCTCCGGTAGCCTGCGGCACTACAGACAGAGAGAGGGCTTAACACAAATATTTTTGACATCTGGTAACGTAACGTAAAATTTTACTTCAATTAAATACTCGTTTCGCGCACAATATTTATTGGAATTAGATATTATATTCATATTTTTGAATGATACAAATTGTGTAAGTATGTCTTTTTTTATTTGTTATTGGTTTGCTCTTGACTCTAGTCTATGTCAGAGATGACAGAGACAAAGTCTATGATGAGTCAAAGTCTATGTCGCATAAAAATAAACCAAAATACTTTGGAGTTGCAGTTTTTTTTAATACTTACTCAAAATTAACTTACGTTAACGTTACTATGTGTCAAAATACCTATTCGTGCTGGCCCTCTGTACTGAGGGGTTTTTGTATCATTTATGCCAGCCACCAGAGATTTTTTCTCCATCCTATTCAATTTCAGGCATCAATCAGAAAACGATTTATGCAGAACTGAAAATCAGCGAATGATTTTCATTTTAAGTGTTTATTTTTCACATTAATCGTGTTCTAGGGCTACGGTGCCTCTTTCGAACAAAGTCCGCAGCCCCAGCAGGCACTGGCCCTAGCGGGCCCCGTCTTCTATGCTGACAGCTTTTTGAGGCGCGCGTGGAACACGCGCGCGTGGAAACTACGGACTTTCGGGCTTAGAGAGTAGCCCCCCAGGTTCTGATCAGACGGCGAGCCACCCAATGCTAATGGAAATATGTATGTACCTACCTACTTACCTATTACTAGCTGTTTAATGAATAAACGATCATTATCAACGTCTCTATGTATTTTCGAGTTTTTTCTCAAGGTGACAGCAATATTAATTGGGGCCTTAGATTGCCTAATGATAAACTTGAAATTAATGATCAAGTTTTAACATATCTACATAGATCGTGTTACGTTTACCGCACATGGCAGTGAAAAACAATAAAATAAGATGAGAAGTGAGCAATTTAAAAGAGCGTTTATTTTTCGATAGGTATTTGAAATGTTGATGGTGATAGCATGATGGGTGAAGGAGTATGAAATAAACCCCCTAAGGTTGGGCCAAAATAATTCAACAGGTTTTTTTTTATGATAACTATGGGAATCGTCGATGTAGATGTAGACAGTATCACTGAAGTGGGATCGGGTGGGCCATAGGGCATGTAATTATGATAGAAGGTCACGCAGTGAGAGCCAGAGAACCGATCACTTAGGAAGACCTAAAAAGCGCTAAGATTTTGCGGGATTTTGGCCGGACCAAGAGACACACGGGAAGAACTGGAAGACCGTAAGGGAGACATTTGCCGGTTTGACCAGCCGTTAGCCAGCTTTTTAACCGACTTAAAAAAAAGAAGAGGTTCTCAATTCGGTTGTATTTTTATGTTTTTTACCTCTTAACTAACCGTCATTATTGAACCGATATAAACAATTCTCTTTTCGATTGGTCCCATACAAATTTCATCAAAATCGATTCAGTAGTTTCGTTTTTAAATCAAATTAGTAACTAGCTGGAAAAAATATATCTGCATTATTCACCGAGATTTACAGTTGACTATATAACTATAGTAAGTACGGTGAGTGTGCCCAAGAACTCCACGACCTCATCCCACCGGCCCCCTTCTACCATCGGACATCCAGACGCACTGCATCTTACCATCCCTACCTTGTGGCTATTCCACCAATTCGCACTAAGCGTTTCCAAACGTCTTTTATAATGCGCACAGCAAAGGAGTGGAACTCTCTGCCTGCGTCTGTGTTTCCAAAAGCTTACAACCCTAATCTCTTCAAAGTTAGAGTGGACAGGCTCCTTCTGGGTAGGCTCGCTCCATCGTAGACTTTGTCTCTGTCATCTCTGACATAGACTAGAGTCAAGAGCATCACAAATAAAAAAAAAAGTACAGCATGGCTGAGTGCTGCGCGCTTTTCGCCTTAAATATCTCAAAAAACACAGTTGAGCGCATGAAATAAGTGTTCTTGACAAAATTTTTGCAAACTTTACGCTCTACAATTTTGATCATAGGTGTCATTGGAGCTACTGAAACCGATTTTAGTGACCTTTGTCCTTCAATAACTTACGACGCAGACAAGAGATTTTATGAGTTTTGACACAACATTTAGAACGCCAAAAATAAGGTGTATACGAGTTTCCAGCTCTCATTCCGAGAGTTACCCATATTTTATACTAATTTGACTCGACTATTTAGTTATATAGAAGGTTAGTTTATATAAGCATTTAATTTCAAACGAATTCAGTGTAGATAGATTCGTATTATTTGACGTCTAATATTTAATTCATGTGAAGCAGGATATATGTACATACAATACAAGTATGTAGGTACAGTTATCATTGATAACACACACACGACTCGCAACCCATCGAATTATACACCGTCATAGGATTAAAATTGCAAAAAGTTATAGAAGGAAGTGACTACAATAAATAATATTATTATGTCACCCTATTGCTATGGTAATATTTTTATTAATAAAGTAGGGTCAGGTATTGAATATTCAATTACCATAGAGTAAAATGCTGAGCAAACATTTTTTTTTTACTATTACTCGTACGTTTGATCACTATCTCACCTGATGGTAAGCGAGGATGTGGTCGAACATGGAGCACGCTTGCCTAGAAGTAACCTATTCACTCTTGACTTAAAGACTCCCAGGTTGTAGCTATCAGGAAACACAGACTCCGGCAGGGAATTCCTCTCCTTAGCTGTACGCACAATGAATGTGTTTATATATGTATTTAAGAATAAAGTGAAAATGCCTACATACCATCATAGCTGCATTTACTGAGAGGTTGGGCAGAGATGTCTCATATAAAATTAAGTAAGTATAAAATGTTTTGATGATTCATCACAGGGAAATTAATGTTACGAATTAAATCCATTGCGAATTGTACTTTCAGGTAAATAGTGTAATGTTTTAACATAATACTAATAATAAAACTATTCTCTTTTTAAATAACACTAAACACTTTCTACTGCATGGCTTCAAAACCGTTAAAGTACCAAGAATACAACCAACATTAATATAAGTTGAAAACTAAGTTGAACCGTTCGTGAAAACGACAAACACAAAATCAGCTGATGCATTTCAATACAATTTCTTTCACAAAACGAACACTATAAAAAAAAACATTTATAAAAGAAAACATTCAAAACGTAACAAAACAACACTTACATTTTCATTGTAAAACTGTACACTTGAGTTTTTATGTAATAGTTTTCACTTGTACACATTTATTTCTTTCGTATGAAACGGTATAACTTAGTTCAAGTCAGTTCAAAGTAAAACACGTGTGGGTTTCGCGACAGCCTGGCGTGCACTGGCTTGAATTGTGTGGCCAATGTGGCCACAGTATGGCACGGGGAACCATGTGTGTTCATTATTGTATATTCTATACGGGACATTATCAAAGCCATCAAAGCATTCTAATAAAACTAGCGATGTTAGTTCCAAAGGTTCAAGGTTGCTTATCGCATTTTTTTTTCGACATTCGACTCTATCAAAGACTTACTTTGCTTTGCTTAAGTTATACAATTTTGGCGCCGGTATTTGAGTAGATATTTTGAGTTAAGAACCCTATTTGAATGTCAAATTTTAGCAGGTTTTCTGGCTAAATCCGAGTTTCAAATTATTCAACTCAAAATACCATTATTGTCACATACAGATTTTCAGATTTTATCAGCCCTTGTTACAGAAAACAGGGTAATTCGTCATCCCGAAACGTTTCGGACAGCGGGACGGAGATGCAAAAAAAAGCCGCGTTTTTATCTAGACGCCTGGTCACGCTAGCCTTGTGCCATGAGTCGATAGGTTTGTTATGGATTGTATTGTGGTGTGCTGGGACCGGTTGTAATGGTAATACTTTTCCCATTGATAGTAATATGCTTTTCCACATATTTTTCAGTTTCTTTTAATGTAAGTATAAACTAAAATTACTGACTAAAGCTAACCGGTTTCTAAACCGTTACTGTTTTAAAAAAATACAATTATGCAGTTGTAAAGTCTCGGGCCCGATGTTGATGAAAACAAAAACTGCATCACTGAATTAAAAAAAATATATATTATTTTTTCGTTTTTTTTAACTCTTATTAAAAATGAGAGCTTTCCGTTAATTTGCCATGTGTTACCACTAGCCGGAATTTGATCCTTATTAGCTACATTTTCGGATGGTGTAATAATACAGCATGTTTTTTTTTTCAAATTCAACCGGTTCGATTCCTGGGTTTTTAGTTTTAGTTTTCTTCAAAGTCGGGCTCGAGACTCCTTTCAGTGTTTATTTAATATTCTTCATAGTTTCGGATTTGGCCTAGTAAACTTTCCACTTGCTTTTTGCTGAAATAGCCTTAGTGCCTGGCTGAACTAGAGACGTCTGACTATAATTTGCACGGAACAGAAAAAAACCGTGATAATATATCAGCAAATAATTACAAATTGATTCCCTTTATGGGTTTTATAAACATACCCTGTCGTTTATTTTAAACGTGTGTACATTAACTGTTACGTAAATGAACTTATAACGTTTTACGATTGTTTATTTCTAAAATTATTCACAACTAGCGGACGTCACGCGGTTTCACCCGCGTAGTTCCCGTTCCCGTGGGAGTTTGGGAATAAAATATAGCCTATGTTATAATGATAATGTAGCTATCAATTGCTGAAAGAATTTTTCAAATCGGTAAAATAGTTTTTGAGTTTATTCATTACAAACATACACACAAAAATACAATTTTTTCCTTTTAATAATATTAGTGTAGATGTAGATTTCATATACTTGCATAATGAAGCCTTTATATTTCACTAGATCATAAAAAACAGAGTCAACATTACACAGATTTTTTATCAGCGATTTGTGTCATGTAGGAACACGTTGAATTGTTTTGTTAGTTTATTACAAAAACAAAGTGAACGCTAATATCGCTTATGAAGTCATGATACTCAATTAACAATGTTAATCAAGTTACAACACACGAACATAGCTTCTTACTCAACTTACTTATTGGACACATTATTTCTTTATTTTTATAATGTAAATCAACTTCATCAGTTTTAGGGTTCTGTACCTTAAAAACAAAAACGAAACCTTTATAACCAGTAGGGCAGGCCCTTTTGTTTAAGGATGGGAAATCATCAAATGACTCCTCCCGTTTTGGGTGGAGCAGAAGAGAGTGTCAGACTCTTACTGACTAAAACCCATCCGTGTGCCTCCTAGCGCCTTTTGCGTTCCAGGGGCTGCGGTGCCTCTTTCGAACAAAGTCCGCAGCCCCAGCAGGCACTGGCGCTAGCGGGCCCCGTCCACTATACTGACAGCTCTTTGAAGCGCGTGTGGAACACAGCGCGCCGCCGACCCGGGCCTGGTTCTGATCAGACGGCGAGTCACCCCATGCTCGCCGTCCGCGAGCCCGCGCAGTAGGTGGCTGAAAATCGCCCTGCGACTCCCGACGCCCGGGGCGTCTTCTTCTGTAGCGGCGGCTGAGGCGTGAGGTTTCCCTCTCTCTCACGCGTTCGGCTTCCTCCTTTGCTAGCATTACTGCTTCGCAGAGGGAGGTGACCGCTTCCCTTGTCTCCTCGCTCCGGACCATGGCTTGAACCAGGGCGAGAGTTCGCCGCGGCAGTGCAGGCCCTGGCGACATATTCCTGCTAGGGTAGCGGCCGGCGGCCGGTTACCTACTTATATGTATATTATGACGCGGTGTAATCGTATGGTGTTACCGTTGCTGAATACTGGGCCTATCAAAATATTTAATGCAAGGTTTTGCGAGCGGCTGCGCCCGCGTGTTTGTTGAAAATTATCCCAAAGGAATATAGGTACCTACTCCCGGAATGAAAATCCTATGTCCTATAGGTACTAAAATAATAACAATAAATCTCTTTATTTTATTTATTTTTCTCTTTTTTTTCCTATCCTGGATATAGTCTACCTGTGTGTCCCGGTTTAAGACGTAAAGAACAAACAGACAGAGTTAGGTACTTTAGCATTCAAAATAATATTTTGAATTTAAAAATTGTATTTGCCAACGACACGCTTTGAAGGAGACCGCTTCACGATATCCTCATAAAATTTGTTAGTCAAGTTGAAACCGTATACCCCTACCTACATAAGTGCATGGTATTCGATTATACCTTCTAACTTGAGTAGTTGACACAGGCTCTACCGAAGTCAGCAAACACTTAACATAGGAGGGGTTAGATTGACCCAAATATTATTACACTACCGCTCTACTCGAAGTACAGAACTACGAGCGTTATTCCTACTAAGCTAATACCGAAATCCCAACTTTTATTACTATTTTAGCCGATATTGACTTGGCATTGCCATCTTTACGAATCAACCCAGGGTTATAGGTACGTAAAGCAACAGGTCCATACGTCATTGGGTCCGCCTATCACACACATTATCAATTTTCCTTCTTTATTGAACGGCGTTTGTCTAGAATATTTTCAAGTATTTGTAGTGTATGGCCCAGCTTATTTTATTCTGGTCTCGGTCTTCCCAAAGGGATCTCCTGAATCCAGTAACTGGATAACAGAATACCTATACCAAGTTTCTGGATTGTGGAGATCATCCGGTAGAATGGAATCCGAACCAATATAGTTGGATTCTTGAGAAAAGGCTGTAACTGTCAGATTAAACGGGAGTCCCCTTTCTACTCTACCCGCAGTGCTCTACCGAGCTGTACCTACAACCTTTTTAGGGTTCCGCACCCGAAGGGTAACCAACTGAACCCTATTACTAAGCCTCCGCTGTCCGTCCGTCCGTCTGTCTGTCAGCGGGCTGTACAATTTCACAGATTGTGTATTTCTATTGCCGCTATAACAACAAATAATCAAAATTAAGGTTTATGGTACGGAACCCTTCGTGTGCGAGTCCGACTCGCACTTGTCCGGTTTTTTATTACAATAACTGTCCATTTTATTTGCCAATAGTTAAAAAAAAATTAATCCAAGGCCACTCGCGACGGCATGACTTTACGTAGGTAACCCAATCCTTAGGGCCAGTAGACACGCTTCTAATCGTCGCCAATTGATCGACAACTCGTTAAGCATCAGAGCGTCATCGCTCATGACTGCAACGATTAATTAATCATCCTCGAGTTAAGGTATTAATAGCCATCAGGAATTAGAAGGAGTATTGTTGGAGGGCTCGTGGCAACTGCTCGAATCGATTTGCGTGGTTAAAATGCGCTTTGGTTTGCGTGTCAAGTTATTGGAACCAGGGGGCTACTCTCTAAACCCGAAGTCCGTAGATTCAGCCGTAGTGGCTGCCTACCAGACCTCCACAACCCACTAAGGTAGTTCTTAGCAAGACTGGAGTCAGATTTACTGGCTTCTGACGATTGCCAAAGAATGGAACTTGAAAAACTTGATGTAGGTAAGTCCTCGTAGCAGAATACTGCCAGTGTGCCCGTCACGACCGTTTGACCCTTATTTCTTATATCTATGGTTTCACTGAACGTGTATCCTCAAGTCCGCCCAATTTTTTAAGGATGGGACATCATCAAATGACTCTTCCCGTTCTGGGCGGAGCAGAAGGGAGTGTCAGACTCTTACTGACTAAAACCCATCCGTGTTCCCTTTTGCCCTTTACTTTCCAGCGGCTGCGGTGACTCTTTTGAACAATTTCCGCAGCCCTGGCAGGATTCCTGCCCCTTTTTTTTTTTTTTTTTTAGGATGGGAAATCATCAAATGACTTCTCCCGCTCTGGGTACAGCAGAGGAGGGAGTGTCAGACTCTTACTGACTAAAACCCATCCGTGTTCCTCCTAGTGCCCTTTGCGTTCTAGGGTACGGTGCCTCTTTCGAACGAAGTCCGCAGCCCCAGCAGGCACTGGCCCTAGTGGGCCCCGTCTTCCGTGCTGACACGTCCTTGAGGCGCGTTGGGATCGCAGCGCGCCGCCGACCCGGAGGATTCCTGCTCCTACAACGTGATTCCGTTGTGAAAAAGGGACATTGCTATGCTTCCTGTACCGGCTCCTTATCCCTCCTCATCGGAATCATGATGTTTATCAGATGTCGTTGTCATAGTAGGGTAGTAAATTGGCACCTGAAAACAATATCAGCTGTGTATCAATAGGTAGGATTAACTATCAATTCAAGCATTATTGTTTTAAACTTAAGACCAGGTATTCCCAATATTCCATCACTTTGAAACAATAATAAACAAACAAATAGTGATTGTTTAAAGCCAAAAAAATACACATTGAAGTTTACTTAATGTACTTTGACAATTTCTGGTTCAAAGTATAATGTCGAAAACTTCACTCGATCAAAAAAAATAATCGGAAGAGGAGTCTAAATTCAACATTTTTTTAAGTTTTTCTTGTTTTTCTTTTTTTTTTTTTTTTATTTGTAATGGGTTTGCTCTTGACTCTAGTCTATGTCAGAAATGACAGAGACAAAGTCTACGATGGAGCGAGCCTACCCAGAAGGAGCCTGTTCACTCTAACTTTGAAGAGATTAGGGTTGTAAGCTTTCGGAAACACAGACGCTGGCAGAGAGTTCCACTCCTTTGCTGTGCGCATTATAAAAGACGTTTGAAAACGCTTAGTGCGAATTGGTGGAATAGCCACAAGGTAGGGATGGTAAGATGCAGTGCGTCTGGATGTCCGATGGTAGAAGGGGGCCGGTGGGATGAGGTCGTGGAGTTCTTGGGCACACTCACCGAAATACAATCTGTAGAAGACCGATAAGCAGGCAACCTTACGGCGATGAGCCAAGCTATGTAGCTTGGCATCCACCAGTTTTACGTCGCCGATGAGCCTCTTAGCTCTGCGTTCCACCGAGTCAAGCGCGGCAAGCTGATACTTAGCTGAGCCATCCCAAAGGTGGCTACAATACTCCATGCAGGATCGGACTTGCGCTTTGTATAGTGTTAAAAGCTGTCCAGGCCTAAAGTATCGCTTCACCCTATTTAGGATGCCCAGCTTTTTGGCCGCAGTTTGGGCTTTGTACTCGATGGTGGCGCCGAAGTTGAGACTGGATGTCAACTCCATGCCTAGGAGCTCGAGCCGATCAGTCACAGGAACAGATGCACCCCGAAAAGTAGGAGCTTGGTCAAAAGGACTCCTTTTTGCGGTAAAAAGACACGCCTGTGTTTTGGTGGCGTTAAAAGTGACCAGATTGTCATCACCCCATTGGGAGACAACGCTTAAGGTCAAATTTGTCCGCTCTACCATGGCCTCTCTCAAGGAACAAACTTCCGCCCCACTGGTTGTTGCGTTGGACAAGTATCTCTCTGAAACCGTACTGTCATCTGCGTACCCAACAAGACCAGGCTGAAGTAGGTCATTGATGTGCAGCAGGAAAAGAGTTGCAGAGAGAACAGACCCTTGAGGAACTCCGGCATCAATAGCCATGAGGTCAGAGGAGCAGCCGTCAATGACCACTCGGATCGACCGTTCACTCAGGAAGTCTGATATCCAGCTGCAAAAACCAGCTGGGATGCCATAAGCAGGAAGCTTGCTGAGTAGACCTGCGTGCCAGACCCTGTCAAAAGCCTTCGAGATATCAAGCGACACGGCAAGTGCTTCGCCGTGTCTCTCAATGGCTTCGCCCCAGCAGTGCGTGACATACACAAGAAGATCGCCAGTTGACCGTCCCCGGCGAAAGCCATATTGACGGTCACTGAGGAGATTGTTGTCTTCAAGGTAGGTAGGTTACTTGAAGCTTATGAAAGTTATCTAAGAAAGGTTAACATTAGAAGAATTATTTTTGGTTTCAATTTTGCATAATAGTTTTATTTTTTTAATAATAAATTATTATAGCTACAAGCCGTCGACGTGAGCGCACGGCTCGCTTCGCGTAAAGTATGGAAATGTTAGATACATACTTCGCTTGGTCTACCTGCCCTCCTTAAACTCGTACATCTACGAGAGATCGTGCGTTGCTAACATTGTACGTTGCTCAACATTCAAATTGGCTGCGTTAAGTTCGAGTTTCGCAACGTTTGCTTGGTTGCAGACTTGCAGCAATAGCTCGTGGTCTCGTGACTGAGGTACTGTACTTAGGTAGTAGGTGTAGAAAGATCATACAGCAGCTATAATAATATGTCATTTAACACGAATTGTAGAGTGTTGGTAAGTTGCTGTGGCTAAATAAAAACAGCCGCACGGGTCGATCTTTAAGGTTAAGCAACGCTTGCCAAGGTTGATCTTTGGATGGGTGACCATCTTAACATACCGAGTTTCCTCCGTGCCTCGGAAAGCACGTGAAGCCGTTGGTCCCGGCTGTCATAAGCAGATCTTTGGCAGTCGTTATGGATTGTCAGAACCCAGTACCTAAGTCTGATTCCAGTCTTGCCAAGAAGTACCGTGTTACCCAGTTAATGGGTTGTGGAGGTCTGGTAGGCAGCCGCTCCACGTAAAACACTGGTATTCAGCAGAATCCGGTTTGACTGGAAGCCGACCCCAATATAGTTGGGAAAAGGCTAGGCAGAATAGGTAAGTTGCTGTGTTAGACTTGCTTAGGATTCTCTTAATTTATAATATTGTAGCGTGTGATAGTTCTATATTATGCTATGTGTCGAGTAAGTTAAAGCAAGGTATATTACATGATTCTTAGTTTGAAAAGTACTCCAAAATTTGCTGTAGGTATTTTTTATTGCGTTGACTTAGAATATTGATTTTCAGAGCTCCAGGAGACCATAGAGACCTCTGTATTTGGACTCGATACCTACTTGTGTTCCTGAGAAAAAGAATCTTGACAGACTGACAGACAGATGCGCGGACGGATAGCGAAGTAATCTCATAAGGATTCCGTTTTTGTAGGGACGTTCCTTTTTTTTTGGGATGGGATATCATCAAATGACTCCTCCCGCTCTGGGTACAGCAGAAGGGAGTGTCAGACTCTTACTGACTAAAACCCATCCGTATTCCTCCTAGTGCCCTTTGCGTTCCAGGGTACGGTGCCTCTTTCGAACGACGTCCGCAGCCCCAGCGTTCGGAACCCTAGATTGAAGGTTTCTCGTGTCTTTCCATCTTTTGGACGTCACGAGAAAGCAATCTTAAGCACAAGCCCATTCGTATTTTTCTAGTGAGTAGGTAGAACGGAACCATATCTTATTCTGGTGAGTGGTTGTCGAGATAACCGCCTTCTTCAGATAAACAGACTTACCCTGGGGACTTCACCACCATATCTTTCACTTTTGTAATTATCTGTGAAAAATATCGTTCAGGGGCATTTTGAATGTCTTGAACACCCTTCAGTTTGAGATAAGAAGTTGTAATGGTCAGCCGAGCGCCTAGCACGGATATTTTTGACGTAAAGTAACGTAACGTAAAATTTTACCATAGCTACAATGCTCGTTACGTACATAATATTTATTTGAATTAGATATTATATTTATATCTTTGAATGATATTTAATTGTGTAATTATGTATGTCCCATAAAATTAAACCAAAATACTATGGGGTTGTAGTTTTTCATATTCAAAATTCACTTACGTTAACGTTACTATACGTCACAATATTCGTGCTAAGCCCTCTGTTAAAAGCGGGTAGGCAGCAGTCGTAGATAACCTTTTTTTTTAAAGATGGGAAATCATCAAATGGCTCCTTCTGGGTGAAGCAGGAGGGAGTGTCAGACTCTTACTGACTAAAACCCACCCGTGTTCCTCCTAGTGCCCGCCGCGTTCCAGGGCTACGGTGCCTCTTTCGAACAGATTCCGCAGCCCCAGTAGGTCGTAGACGTTGTTTCTTTCGTGCTTGGAAAGCTGCCTTACCCCAGTTGTAAAGGTCCCGTAGTGCCTATTGGCCCAGCTTAGTTTTGTCTTCTGCTGGATAAGGAAGGTGGAAATTATGTTTGCTTCCGCTGTTCTTTTCTGATTAATTTCGTTGCGGTATCCAAGACAGTTGAATCGTTTGTCCATAGGACTCGTCCTTTTTAGGGTTACGTACCCAAAAGGTAACCAACGGAACCCTATTACTAAGCCTCTGCTGTCGGTCCATCTATTCGTCCGTCTGTTTGTCAGTGGGCTGTATATCTAGAAACGTAAGAGGCAGACAGTTGAAATTTTCAGATTGTGTATTTCTATTGCCGCTATAAGGCCTCTGCCTCGAGTTTTGTGGGCAGCGGGGCGGCGGCGGCGGCGGTGCGGTAGCGGCAGGATCTAATGTGTAAAATCAAATGGACCGACCATTTTTTTTATTCAAATTTATACGATTTACTGTGGGCAAAAGAAGAAAATAAGTTACACAACACTGTAAAGCAGACGCGCGGGTGGTTACCGCTGGACTGGCGCGCACCGCTCGTTGTCCGCTCTCGCGCCGCTGCCGCGCCGTTCTTTTCGAGGGTCGGTCCATTTCATTTTACACATTAGATCCTGCTGCTACTACCTGCCGTTTCTAGATATACAGCCCACTGACAAACAGACGGATGCATCGTGCCGCCGACCCGGGCCTAGTTTTGATCAGACGGCGAGCCACCCACTGCTCGCCGTCTGCAGGCCCGCGCCTACGGCGGCCGGGAATCGTCCTGCGACTCCCGACGCCTGGGGCGTCTCCTTCTGTTGCGGCGACTGGGACGTGAGGTTTCCCTCTCTCTCACACGTTCGGCCTCCTCCTTTGTTAGCATTACTGCTTTGCAGAAGGAGGTGACCGCTTCCCATGTCTCCTCGCTCCGGACCATAGATTGAACCAGGGCCGGTCGCGAGAGGTCGCCGCCGCCGATCGCCTCGACGAGGACCCGGCGGTGCTCCACCCAAGCAGGGCAGACCTCCACCGTATGCTCCACCGTGTCCTCCGGACGACCCTCACAGTGTTGACACCCGGGCGCGTCCTCCCGCCGAATCCGAAACAGGTATCTCCCGAAACAACCGTGTCCGGTGAGTACCTGTGTCAGGCGGAAGGTAAGGACGCCGTGGCGCTGCTCCATGATATTGATAACTACGTACTTGAATTTGGATGATTTTTAAGTACTCGAATTAGCTCTCAATGGTTTTGTATATGTTAAAAATTAAATGTCTATAACAAGTAAATCTCCTTGAAACGTTATTTAAAGAGCATTGTTTACTTATATCGGTCGTTATATAGTTTTTGTGACTAAAGTCGAGGGGACAAATAGATCATCATTGTTTTCAATTCTCCGGATTTGATTCCGCCTTCTGAGATAAATGAATTGATTTCAGGATGGAACGGAAATCAAACACAGCTCGGTTTCCTATTTTTAACCGACTTTATCAAAAAGGAGGACGCTTCGCCGATTTCTCCGCCAATTGAAGACAGATTTAAAAAAAAAATATTTAAAAGCCTATACTCCTGAGGTGGTCCCATTGTCACCAAGTCAAGTTCTGATGATGGGATCTCATGAAAATCGAGGGAAACCCTCAAATTTTATAGGCACATGCAATATGTTTTTATTTATTTATTTAATTTATGAAACTCCAACGACATATTCACTAACACATTTGTGGGACATTATTATCATATTTTCATAAACTTTACACGCACTGGTCATAGACTTTCGTCTTGAGACACTGTAGTATGTGGGACGAGAAGATACCACCCAACTTCCCAGGTGGTTCGATACTTGCCTTTTGGTCCTGTAAAAATTAATTTAGTTTAGTTTTATTTTAAGCATTTTTTGTGATGTGCGATTGTGCACTCTGCCGTGCCGACCGCTTTCCTATATCACTCGAGTGACTGCTCATCCATCGTTGGACCGCCTCAGTTTCGTAAGACCCTTCTCTTTAAAAGGAGATGTATGTGTCCATCTGTGAGGATTTTAAGTAAACATTACAAAAATTTTAAGAAAACAAAACCAAATCGGATTGAACTACCCACAAGCTTGTACAACGAAATTAAATCGTGTGCAGTTTGCTAAACGTTTGGTTTGCGTGGGTGCATCGACATGTACGACCTCTGCTTCTACTGTTCATGTACGACCTCCATTGATGCAAGTCTTGTATGTACCTATATTATGAAGTAACTGAAATACAATATTATGTACATCTAACAACACTCTCGATTCTTAAGTTATAATAAATCTTCCTGACTGGTGCAGTCAGGGCCCGATCTAGCTATTTAGCCGCTCCGGGCAAAAATAATATTCGCCGCCCTTTACACTATACTATGTGTTTGTAAGATATAAAATATTTTCAGGATGATAGTGCCCGTGTAATTGAAAATTCAGACTTCCCATGCAAAATCAAAAGTAAGCTGATCGATTTCGTATAGGAAGTCTGTTTTTTTTTTCATATTAGACCCATGGTCTTAGGAGAAAGTTGAGTCGAGAATAAATTATAAGGAAAAAAAAGCTTTTGTTAAATGGCTCTACAAAGAAGAATATAAAATTTTCTTTGTCGCGAATTTTGCTTGTCGCGAGATTTGATTAATTAAATACTTATAGGTACTTACGCAAACCTCGCGACAAGCTTTTATGATCAATTTTAAAGGAAAATTTTATTTTCTTCTTTTTAGAGCATTTAAATAAAAGCACTTTTGTTATTTTTTTTTTCCTTTTCATTTTATACATTTGAATATACATATAAATAGTAACTTCGCCTGTATAGTTCCGTTTTTATTCTAGGATTAATTAGTCAATTAGGATATAGTATAGTTTTGAACTCACATTTATCGCCCAGTTTTTACATATCTCTTCAATATAAATACCAGTTAATGTAAGTACCTATTTTAAGTTTCCTAAACAGTGGTTTACACGATGTAAGTGGGTCTACATTACAAATCGCACGTATTCACCTCTCTTGTGCGATAAAATCTCTTCCGAGATGCACCGAGTTTCCCCATACCAGTATACCATAACGTAGTATTGAACCAACATATGCATGATATGCCTGCAATGTGGCTTGTCTACTTGTTAGATTAGATAATTTCCATAGAGCATAAGCAAACTTACAGATTTTTCCACATATCATATCAATATGATTAACCCAGGAACACCTCTCATCTAGAACGATCTCAAGAAAAGTCATACGATCAAAAATTTGTTTAAATCCATTTTATTCCAATTTTTGTTACAAAATTGTAGGTACATATTTGGTTTTATCTATGTTAGGTTTAAGGTTATCCTTTTCCATCCGAGTTATTATTTTACTTACGGTACTATTTATTTCTTCATTATAATTTTCTTTAGTTTTAGGGATAGTGACGGACACATCTCACATCACATCACATCATCTGCACAGAGTATGCAGGTATGGTCAGTTACTTCTGTCAGGTCATTGATATACAGGGTTATTTGTAAAACACCAGTAACCTCTTAGGCAGTGAAAGTACACATGATTATAAGCGACTTTTACTTTGGGAAAACTCCGAAAGCTCGAGAAAAATATCAGCTGTTCCATACATTTTCATTGGCTAAATATTGCATTTTGTATGAAACAGCTGATATTTTTTTCGAGATTTCCGAGTTTTCCCAAAGTGAAAGTTGCTTATAATCATGTGTACTTTCACTGCCTAAGAGGTTGCTGGTGTTTTACAATTAACCCTGTATAACAGAAAAAGTGGGGGGGGGGGGCAAAATACTGCCCTGTAGAACGCCTGTGCAATTGTAACCTAATTTAGAATTATATTTCAGTTCACCGTTTTGATTTGATTTTTCCACAGTCATCATCTGCCTAGCCTTTTCCCAACTATATTGGGGTCGGCTTCCAGTCAAACCGGATTTAGCTGAATACCAGTATTTTACGAGGAGCGGCTGCCTACCAGACCTCCACAACCCATTAACTGGGTAACACAGTACTTCATGGCAAGACTGGAGTCAGATTAACTGGCTTCTGACTATCCGTAACTACTGCCAAAGATGTACAAATGATAGCCGGGACCAACGGCTTAACCGCTTAACGTACTTTCCGAGGCACGGAGGAAACTCGGTATGTTAAGATGGTCACCCATCCACAGACCAACCAAGCGTTGCTTAACCTTAAATATCGACCCGTGCGGCTGTTATTATCTAGCCACGAATTCCTCTCTTGATTTTTCCACAGTAATTTCTACAAATTGCGATCTATTTGTAAGGTAACTTTTTAGCCATGCATTTGCTCTCTGTTCTATTCTATGCTCTCGAAGACCAACGGTTATTTGGACCACCGACACGACGGCAGAGATCACGCAGGAGCTTGGAGCAATGGCAATGGCAATACGTGCTTTAGAAGATTACATTCAGGTAGAAGATTACATTCCAGATAAGAATGCTTGGAAGCATGCTGGTCCTGCTCCATAGGACAATCAAGGGTGTGGACAAAATCAAACTGGTTGCTTTATGTATTAACTTTATAGATGTTCTGTTCTATTTTTTATTTGTACTTTTCTGCTGACTCACACTGTTAATTAGTGATTCCAATATTTGTTAATGTGTGAGTATCATGTACTTATTTAGAGAATTAAAAAGTCTACCTCTGCATACCCTAGGTGCATGGTCCTCACATATAATAACAAAATTTTTGTATACTTACAAATATGTATAGTAAACGATGTTTTTTTAAAAGAGTAACTATGGAGTTTCTTGTGCGTTCTTCTCCATAAGAATCTAACTTTCCGAATGTACAGTAGAGTCACTTAAGTATTTTTATATTACTTGAAATGTGCATGACGTTCAAAAGTGCCGTTTAATGGCCTAATTGGAACAAAACGTTTTGACTTTGACTTTGACTCTCCGAGGCACGGGGGTATCGCTATCAACTTCTAAACTCAGGACTCGACCGCTACGGAGAAATTCCTAATGTTAAAAATATTTTACTGAAATACATTATATGTAGGTATGCCACCGGATGACTGCAAACGCTGCTGTATGTTCATAATCAAAGAAATTTTAAACTCATTTTTCTCAATAAGACACGAATAATCCTGTGTCACTGTCAAGTGGTAGTTCTAGCAAAATGTGCATTTAAGATCTTGGGAAATTTGAGGGAAAAGTGGAATGTTGCACAAGCAATAAAAATACTCGTATTTTTTAACGTACTTTATTGATCTCCATGTACAGCACCCGTACACATCAAATAAATACAACTTTCCATACAAATAAGTTTTTTTAATTAAATTAACAGTATTTATTAACATAAATTAATTATTTTTCTCGACTAGCAACATTAAGTACCTAGTCCATTTTTTATTTATTTTAAATTATATTGAGACCCACTTGCACTAAAAATAACTTAATGCACTTAACACTAAACGCATTTAAAACAACTTTCTGTCTCAATCGTCTTCAAACGATTGAGCGCGATATTTTAAATTAGTTTAGAACTAAATGCAAATATAGTCATATGTGGTGCAAGCGGACCTTGTTATTTGAAGATCTTTTCGAAATACCAAAGTACTTATAGTAAAATAGTTTTTTTTTTGTATAAAATTGATTATCAAAAATCTATACAAGGTTTAAAATAATATCCATTTTGCAAGTGCAAGAAGAAAGGTTTTTTTTTCTTAGATTTAAACACTTAGCTACAACAGATCTTTGGTTAGAGATTTTACATTACATTACAAGGCACTATATGAATATTAAATACTTACGTTCAAAATTAATTAATTAAAATCTTAAATAATTATGACTAGGGCTCGACTACATTATTTTTTTCATTTAGTATTTAAATTAAAACTATATTCTAAATACTAGTCATTAATAGTCATTATTCAAGATGGATAATATTAAAATGCTTATTTTAATTATTCATAAATTCTTTTCGATGTTCTTGGTGTTGAATAAATGTACCTATAAGCACATAGAATGGAAAGTCATGTTGTGCTTATAATTATATGAGATACTTAAGTCATATTTAAATAAAAATCTTTACTTTATCTAACAAATCCCACAAAGACGACATTTAAAAACGAATAACTTAACAATTGTAGAGAAAACTGAAATAAAAATGTCACGTATCCTTAACTCTTGCTAAGTACACACGCAGCGAGTCCACTCACAGATTTTGATATTCTGTGCATGGACATACTAACTACCATTCTGTTGTCAAAATCTGTGCATGGATGTAGGATTTCCAGCGAGTCGACGGCAAATAAAGTCGCATCGTGTGAACCTAGCTTAAAATTATTTAACAACAAACAGAATTAAATAATTTTAAAAATCCGTGTATTGCGTTGACGCGCCAACGCCATCTAGTACGACTGGTCGGTAGTAATCCTGCATCTCGCCCCAACCGCGCGGCGCTACGTTGAAGTTCGGTCCAGAGACTAGAGGCAATCTCGGGCTCTTTGGTGAAGCATAGACATCGTTTAACTTTGTGGGTGCCATGGGGACTGGAACATCAATGTTTTGCACAGTAATCGTTGGCGGGGAGATGGGGAACGGCTCCATTTTGGGCAGGTTGCTGGAGTGTTTGAGCGCCGACTTTGGGTATGTTTTCTGGTTGCGCAAACTAGATGGCGGGCGGTACGGCGTATCGTGGTTCGCTACGGGTGTCGGTGTGGAGCACGCGTTCGATGTGTTTCGACCTGGAAATATAAACATGTTAATTAAAGACCATAGGTATTCAGACCGTACTTATTAGATAATTAAGCTGCCAAACGGACTTGTATTAAATTACACTTTCGGAGCAACGACTTATTCTGACGTAGGTAAGACCTGCACAAAGGGTCCATTGGCTTAACTAAATTAACACCCGATGTTCACAGCCGGCTGTAGTTTAGGACAGTTAGTAGGCCTGAGAATGTGGTAAGCACTACGCAGGGACTCGCTGAACACAAGTAAATTACATATTTCATGTGAAGTAAATTAAAAGAACGGCTTCTTAAAAAAAATGGTTAAGTACTAAACCCGCATTGACTGTTTGGCTACACCATTTTTCATACTACAAGAATCTCCTCAGCGCAATTTAATGTAAACCAGATAAATCTTGCATCGCCAGACTTTCAAAACATCTGCGCTAGAACTCAGGCACGTATAATAATTATTAACATTCTGCCTCCTATAAATAATGCCGAAACTCCGAGGCCGCCGGTTGGCTGCCGACCAATCTGTCAATATCAGCTGTTGCCATTTTGTATCAGACGGGCGACAGATTATTATAATTACATGGTTTATGAGAACATGGAAGATTACATTTAGCTACATTAAGGAGAGTTATGATTATATTGAGATGAAAGAAACTATAAGTATCATGAATCTTGATAGCAAACACAGATATCGACGCCTGTGTGTAGGGTTCAATCTCCAGTCCAAGAAAATTATGTTGTTTTGCGTCAAGAAGTCCTCAGTGGCGGCCTGATATCCAGATTAAGACCCTGTTTATGGCTAGTGTCACCCCACTTAAGATTGACAGTAACGTATAGAGATGGTACTAAACTAGCTCCCTTCACATACAGCACAGATAAACTTAGTAGCCTTTTGAAAATTACAGATGTAATATCTCTACTCCCCGGGCAATTATCATCTGCCTAGCCTTTTCCCAACTATATAGGGGTCGGCTTCTAGTCTAGCCTGATTTAGCTAATTTTGCTGTATTTTACGTGGAGCGGCTGCCTACCAGACCTCCAGAACTCATTAACTGGGTAACACGATATTTCATGGCAAAACTGGAGACAGATTTACTGGCTTCTGATTATCCGTAACGACTCCAAAAATCTACAAATGATAGCCGGGACCAACGGCTTAATGTGCTTTCCGAGGCACGGAGGAAACTCGGTATGTTAAGATGGTCACCCATGCACAGATCAACCTTGGCAAGTGTTGATTAATCTTGAACATTGACCCGTGCGGCTGTTATTATCTAGCCACGAATTCCTCCAAGAAAATTACATGAGGGCAATGAGGTGTGTAAATAAGTTCTCAGTTTTTCATGTGCTTTGAACTAACTGCAAAAGACCTAAGCAGTTAGTCCAAGGTACTCAAGCAGTACTCAAGGGGTAGCAGGAGTAAACAGGACAGCTTCTACAACTGGACTGGTCTTCAAAATGTGAATAGACTTAGGTACTTCAGAAAAAGAACAGCATCTTCTATACACAATTTAACAGAAGAAAAGGAATACATTCAGTCAAAAAAGTATCGGGAATGGATGATTTGTTTATGGTTCCAAATTCAAATTTTTGTTTTTTTGTAGTTGTTAGATTGCCACAACTGTTTTCCATTTTGGCGCGGAGTTTGAGTTGCATCTGTTATTTATATTAAATACAGTGCTGGTTTTAGTAATATCATATATAGTGTGTATTGCGAATTTCATAATGGACAAAAATATCGAACAAAGAGTTTGTCTTAAATTTTGCATCGCCAATGGAATTTCGTGTTCGGAGTCACTGAAAATGTTACAGAAGGCTTACGGTGAATCGACTTTATCAAAAACTCGTGCTTATGAGTGGTTCAAAGCGTTCAAAAGCGGTCGAAATGTGATGGAAGATTTGCCTCGCTCTGGTAGGTCGTCAACGTCTGCAACTGAAGTTAACATCGCAAAAGTGAAGGAAATAGTGACTGAAAATCCCCATTCAACTCTGAGAGAGATAGCCGCCGAACTTTCTGTATCTCACGAGTCGATCCGTACCATATTAACTAATCATTTGGGTATGAAACATGTTGCTGCTCGGCTAGTCCCAAAAGATCAGAATTTTCTCCAAAAACTCAATCGCATGAAAGTCGCTGAGGACATGCTAGAACGAGTCAGTTCGGACCCAACATTCATGAAACGCATTGTTACTGGTGACGAGACGTGGGTTTACGAGTTTGACATGCAAACTAGTCAACAAGCTTCGGAGTGGCGCCTTCCAACTGAACCGAAACCGAAAAAACCACGCCAAAGTCGATCAAAAGTCAAAGTCATGTTGACTGTTTTCTTTGACTATCGCGGTGTTGTGCACTCTGAATTCTTACCGGAAGGTCTAACGGTAAATAAAGAATATTATTTGAGCGTTATGCGGCGTTTAAGACAGCAAATTCGACGAAAAAGGCCAGATTTGTGGAAAGAAAATTCTTGGATTTTGCACCAAGACAATGCGCCTTCGCACAAGGCTATCATTGTGAACGAATTTTTAACCAAACACTCAACAAATACCATCCAGCAACTACCATATTCACCAGATATGGCTCCTGCTGACTTTTTTCTTTTCCCTAAACTCAAATTACCACTTCGTGGCACCCGTTTTCAATCGATAGAAGACATAAAGGAGAATTCGCGGCGAGAACTGAACTCAATTCCGGAAGCAGCGTTTAAAAAATGTTTTGATGAATGGATTATTCGATGGCGCAAGTGTATCGTTTCTAAAGGAGCATACTTTGAAGGTGATAAAATAAATTTGGATGAATAACAGACATTTTGTGTATTATTGATCTTTTCCCGGTACTTTCTTGACAGAGTAGTACATACCTCGTCCCTCATGCACCCACTTGACGGACCTCTTCTTCCTGTTGACGTACATGCTTTGTCCTCTGCTCATGTGGTTGCTGGAGTCGCTCAAAGACTTGGAGATGGCCCTAGCCAGGTCCATCTGCTCCTTCACCGTCGGGTGTACTCCGGGCACGTAGAATGCTGATGAGGCGAATGTTTTCTCTGGAAGATTGAAAGTTGGGGTTAACACCATCTCTTGAGATGATAAGGTAATGAGAATGGGCGAAATATGTCATAGCATTTTGCATACTATATCCGGTGATATATTCCTTTACCGCTATTTTAAAACTATCAAGTAAACTAGAAAATTAAACTTGAATTGAGTGATTCGATTGATTAAGACAATCAATCAGTCAATCATAGAAGCTAACGTGAGTTTTACTATTTGTCACATTTATTTTGAGATGATTTTCTTGCCATGAAGTACCGTGTTACCCATTTAATGGGTTGTGAAGGTCTGGTAGGCAGCCGCTCCTCGTAAAATACTGGTATTCAGCTAAATCCGGCTTGACTGGAAGCCGACCCCAATATAGTTTGGAAAAGGCTAGGCAGATGATGATTTTGAGATATTTTCGTTCCACAAACTGAGTGTAAATCTCTGTTAATATCAATCATAATATGAGGCTGCCGAAAATATAATTATCATCAAACATGGCTGCTATAGGTTTACTGTTTACTTACACCGACCACATTGATCACGATAGATGGCGCAATAAACACCGTATCACTGAATAGTAGGCTAAGAATAGGCACCAGAATAGGTCAGTCTACTATCTGTCTAAGAATAGGTTCTGTCAGGTGAGTGGGTAGCATTCAGCTAAACGAGTGTACGGCGATAACAGAAGTAGGACTCTCTCTGGTGACTGATTACGAAAGAGAGATTAGGCATTTGAGTTGTGGAGTTCAAGATAGGCAGTCGCTTCATGAGAGTTAGGGGTACTCAGCTGCATCCGGGAGCCTGGAAGTAGAACGCAGCATAGTTTGGAAAAGGCTAGGCAGATCACATAATATAAGGCCTATATTGCCTGGAGGGGTTTTTTTTTCGGTCTTCTACAAACTGTACTTTGGCGAGTGTGCGCAGAAACTCCACGACCTGATCCCACTATCGCCCTTTTACTACCGGAATACCAGACGTACTGCAGGGTACCATACGTACTTTTTTTTTACTATTGATACGCACGCGTTTGACCACTATCTCACCTGTTGGTAAGCGATGATGTGGTCGAAGATGTAGCACGCCTGCCTAGAAGTAATCTATTCACTGTTGACTTAAAAACTCCCAGGTTGTAGCTATCAGTAAACACAGACTCCGGCAGGGAATTCCACTCCTGCTGTACGCACTATGAATGTGTTCCCAAAACGTTTTGTGCGTGTGGGTGGGATGTCCACCATGTACCGTTGGCGCATCGCCGTTTGTCTTGTGGTCCTTGGTCGATATCCTGTCTAATCGTACCCAGCGCATCTCCTCCACATTTATTATGCGCACAGCTAAAGTGTGGAACTCTCTGCCAGTGTCTGTGTTTCCGTCCACATATAACCCGTCTGCCTTTGCCAAAGCAAGAGTGAACAGGCATATTCTGGCCACGCTCGCTCCATCATAGACCTCATCCATCGCTTTCCATCAGGCGTGATTGTGGTCAAGAGCAAGCCCAGTACTCAATAAAAAAAATAAAAAACTTCGCCAAATGGTTAAGACCCACGTAATAGGAAAGATCGACGTTTTCGAAATACGGGCGAGGACTCGTACACCATGGACCGCCATGAGAACGAATGAGTTAATACTGTGAGAACTGAACGTCATCGAAGAGCTTTCTGTAATATGCTAGGAGCGTGCCCTCAGCCTTTTCGGACATATTATGCTTTAAATATTGAAGAAAAGCTCTTAAAATATTTAGCTTAAAGCAAAAAAAGCCTTTTTGTATTACTTTTCGTAGCTTGAGCAGTATGGTGCCGTAAAAGAATAATATCATCCTAACACTTCCCGTGGATGTCGTAAGAGGCGACTAAGGGACTCAGAGAATGGGCAGCAGCGTTCTCTGTAAAACGTAACACTATACACTGCGCCAACCCGCATACCAAGCGTGTCGATTATGGGGTCCTTTTGGGGGAGGCCTATGTCCAGCAGTGGACGTCTTTCGGCTGTTATGATTATGATGATTACTTTTCGTAAAGTCCTCAAAGACTTCGTTACGATGTAAAATTGTACACTACTAAAGATATTTCGGTCTACCAAAGTACTACTTTTAACTCTTTCTGATGTGATTATACTATTGTTCTGGAGGCAAAAAGAACGTATTATGTTTGCAATGGTAAGTTGGATGAGTAATCAGCCGAGAGAATAAGGAAATATACACCTACCTTAAAAATCTCGAATGTACTATGACAACAACTAAAAACAGCTTCCAACTAACTCAATCTAGGTCATTATATCTCTGGACAAACTTCACGACCTAATGACTTAAGCGACTTAAGAATCAGAAAAGGTCTGACTCAGCGTCCCAGTGACGCAAACGATCCATTATTGTCAAAAGCAGTTGGCGCACCGGCGTTATGGAGTCATGGCGAACAATAGCATTTAACTACATCGTGAAAACTGCGTGTAAATCCCGGAATAGCGCGCTAAGTTTAGGGGTGTCCCTCATGGAAGAGATTCATCATCTGCCTAGCCTTTTCCCAACTATATTGGGGTCGGCTTCCAGTCAAACCGGATTCAGCTGAACACCAGTATTTTACGTGGAGCGGCTGCCTACCAAACCTCCACAACCCATTAACTGGGTGGGACGGTACTTCTTGGCAAGACTGTCAGATTTTCTGACTTCTGACAATCCGCAACGACTGCCAAAGATCTACAAATGACAGCCGGGACCAACGGCATAACGTGCTTTCCGAGGCACGGAGGAAACTCGATATGTTAGGATGGTCACCCATCCACAGACCAACCTTGGCAAGCCTTGCCCTCATGGGAGAGATTAATGTGGTAAAAGAGGCGAAGATGAAAAAAGAGGTGAAGGTCGATGGCCATGGAATGAGTCCCTGAGGGAACCTCTAATCTACAGAATTTAACGAAAATGTGCTGTCATATTTTTAAAACAGCCGCTGCCCACGTAAATGAGCAACTTTCTTCATGAAAGTTATAGTCAATTCCCAAAAAAAGGGTTGTCTGTAGAAAGTTATCATCAGCTGACCAAAAACATTATTTGTGATCAAGAAAATATTTGCTTCCTTACAGAAAGATTTCATACACATACGGCAGGTGCAGTTTTTTTAAATATAAGATCTTCCTGTGACACTGTGTATATACGAAATAGGAACATTTAACTATTAAAACAATCCATAGGTATCAAAGGTCTAGATGGAATACTTATCTGATCCTTGGCAGGCACAGGGAATATGCATGAAAACAATATTTATTATCTAAACAGTTTATCTAAAAATATTAAAAAAAAAATAAGTGAAATAGAATCAAAACTACTCGAAAAACAAACGAGATATAATTATTTTAAACAAATATATCTATCCCCGAAAACGCTGTTTTCTATGGCAGCTGTATAGGCGTCATGGACTTTGACGTCAAAGTTCATATCGGCCTTCTCTTTCTAATGGTAATCTTTGAAGCTTTATAACTTCATTGCTGATGACAGTATTTAAAAAATAATTTCATGATTGTTTACGAAAGCTTATAGGTAAGTATTTAAGTATTTCATTTCGCAAAAAAAAAACGCATGCATATTCCCCATGGATAACATATGGATAGATTAAGTCTTAATTTAATAAGAAAGTAGGTAGCACAACCCTAATGCCAGTTCTAATAACATTATGAAACAATATGGCGCTGACACAAAACAGCTGCGCTCCCGGTCTCCGGAGGAGAGAACCTAATGTCTGGGTTATTTCATACAGAAGCTTGGAAAGTCCCAAAGTTTCCAGTGAGTAATGGCTAAGGTTATTGCAAAGCCATTTGGTTCATGGTCCTTTGCAAAAACGACTAAATAAATAATTTTCGCGTACACAGCAGTAGTATTGAACGCAAAAGTTTGGGTGGATCATTTTCTATTTCGTACGTTTTTTTTAATTTTCACGCCAACAATCTTTCGGATCCAACTCTGAAGTCCACGCAGACGAAGTCGCGAGCAGAAATAAGTAGGTAAAAAGATATTGGGGTAGCACTAATTACTTTTTATTTTTCAGACCACATAGTTTTCGAATTTTAACGAAAAGTTTAAAAAATTTCGTCATTCCCCCTTCCCCCTTAGCTCCGAAGTTTGCGTAGATAAAATCTGAAATTATTCTATGTGATAGAAGTTTATGTAAAAGTTACAGGAAAAATAAAACAGTGTCTCTAAATAGCACATTTTTACAGAAATCATCAACAAAAAATTACATTAGTTCCACTATCGGCCCAGAGATGGCGCTAATCGAAAACTGCAATATGCACCGCACTGTTGAAATTTACTGACTAATACAGGCCTCACCGATGAAAATTTAAAAACATTTCACGTTTTATACGATGGTACGAAACCCTCGGTGCGCGAGTCCTAGTCGCTCTTGAACGGTGTTTTCTCCAATGAAAAAGCGTTTATACGTAAGAAAAATGTCGGAGAGAGCAGAGCATAAGAGTATTTTTAATAATAAACGTAGTAAATTGTAATTGCAACATTAATGTTTCTATTACAAGAAGATAGCAAGTTTTGGGTTATTACCTACACATTTAATATGCTTTCCACAAAATGGCCGCAGTTTTAAGCATCTGGTAACAAATTCCCAACAAAATCTGTCCTCCAAACTACTACAACCCCACACTACGAAAGCAACAGGCATCTTCTGGGCACGCTCGCTTCATCATAGACCTCATCCATCGCTTTCCATCAGGCGTGATTGTGCCAATAAATAAATAAACAATCGTATGCAAACATTATAGCCATTTATCGTATCTAAAAAAAACATCTACATACATCTAGGTTACATTACATATACCATGTAAGCCATATTTTTACGCGGTAACAGTGAATCTTAGCATGTCGTACCCAGTGCAAGGACTCACTGCTACTGCAGGACTCACAGCGTTGTATGCCGGAGTTAGCCTCTCACCACAGATCGATCGATACGCCATCTGGCTGTTTTTCGACACAATAAGTACGAAAGCAATGGCTACTACCTATAAGGCTTTATGTCTCTAGCTCTAGCTTTCAATAGCTCAATACTTTTTGCCTCAAAAAAGAAAGCAAGGATAAAATCTGAAAATTGTACATTTTGTGGTTTTATCACAATCAAACATTTGTTGCGATTACAAACATATATTTGCAAGTGAAGAAATCACCGAGACGTACATCGATGTAAGGTAGAACTTTTTTCAACTACTTACGGATTTATAGTTTCGTCAAACTAATGCGTGTTTTCATAGTTAATAAACTTCAGTAGGTATATAAATATTATAGCCATTAAGCCATATCTCTTATAAAATTGCCCTGAATTCTAGCAAGTCCTACCTAGTGCTAGGACTCAGAGCAACTGCCGGAGTCACCGCGTTGTACGCCGGAGCTAGCCTCTCACCACGGATCGATCGATACGCCATCTGGCTGTTTTTTGACACACTAAGTACCTATGCAATGGCTACCTAATTGGCTTCATGGTTTGTCGAGCTTTCAAAAGCTTCGTTATCTTTGATTCAAAAAGCTGAGTGTGGATGTCGCTACAGTTAGCTTTTGTTAACTAGAATATTGGAAAGAGATTTCTTACTACTTCGCCATTTGTGTGTACAGAAGTCCAAAATAGCCACGTTCATGTTTATAAGCTGATCATTACCACATTTTCAGAGGCAAAGAAGAATCTTACTTTTTTCTAATATTCGAGATTTACAATATCAATCACTATATTAATAAACACTTAACTAAATAAGCATATACACTAATTAACACGAAATTATGTACAAACACGTATAAAAACAAAATAAATCATTGGGCTTAAAAAAAATAATCCACATCGCTGTCAATGGCAAAAGTGCCCAGAACACTGGCAGCAAAGAAGAATAGAATACTCTTTATTATGTACACCATATAAGTTACAGAAAAGATAGTGATGAGGAAAACATTACACAGGGTGACACAATGGGCGGCCTTATCGCTAAAAGCGATCTTTTAAAGACCACCTTCGGAAGGATTTTAAAGAGGAAATACAGTACTGTAACGAACGATAGTACTGGAACGTTCGTTCTGTGTGCAGACTGAGATGTCGAATATGTCAGTTCAATCCGCGTTGAATAATAAGGGAAGTGAACTATTGCGGTTAACCGACTCCACAGTAGGTAATAATAATTGTAATGAACAGTACTTGTGCCCTTTTAATTAATTAGAACTGTGATGAGTCATCTTGCCTTTTCGTTAAATGTCAGTCGGACTGTTTGGCTGAATCCCGTATCAATAGCTCATTGGAGTATAGTTTCTCATATTTAGTCATTTACAAGGTGCCCGTGATGTTGATAATGATTTCCCTACTTACTTTTAAGACTTTGCTATACCTACACTGTAACTGTTAACTTTAAAATTTATTGATGTTATGGAGGTCTCTGCGACGAAATGTGGTACCAATTTTTCAGTGCTCTACTTTGGGACAGCCCCTTTTTTAAGGATGGGAAATCGTCAAATGACTCCTCCCGCTCTGGGTGGAGCAGAAGGGAGTGTCAGACTCTTACTGACTAAAACCCATCCGTGTTCCTCCTAGTGCCCGCTGCGTTCCAGGGCCGGGGTGACTCTTTCAAACAAATTACGCAACCGCAACCCTAATGGGACAGCCGCTTAAGCCATAATTATAAGCGTTATAAAACAAAACCGAAACACAATTTAAGACCTTATATCAGCTCCAATTCTTAAGGCGTTTCCCTGACCAAATAACCTTGAGTATTCGTTTCCTCTTTGCCACACCCCACCGTTTATCACAGAATTCACACAACTTTTGGAATTATTTTAATAAAAAAAGAAAAGCGAACTTTTAAAATGAAATAAGACGTGTATAATTTAGATTTTTAAATTATCTATCCATTAGTGTAATCCTCAAATGATTAGAGCGTCGCCTTTAGCAACAGATGCACACAATCAATAATTTTAGTAATTTCTTTAATTCGATTTTAAATTTATAACACCTAAAAAAAAAGAACGTGGAATGTGATGATAAGATATCGAACATTAATAATGTGCTTTCAGATGCAGTTTATTTCTCTTATCAGATAAGTAAATAGTCTCTGAAAAACGGACTTTCGCAAGGTTTCGGTCGGGGCAGCGCCTTAACCTGTTTTTTATACATATTTCTGTGGCCTTAACCGATAAAATTCCTATCCATAAGAACAAAAGAGAAGGTCTGAAAAGTATCTTACCAAACTTGCGGTCCTTCTTGATGATATGCTCTTCAGCATCAGGTGCTGGCGTGAAGATCTTGTTCAGGTCGACCTCCTTCTCTCCAACTAAGATTGGCTTGTTTTCCATGTCCTCCTGAAATGCCAGTAGTGTTGAAGTCAGTTTTTGGGGGATTTGTAATTTTTTGGTGACAATTATCATGTATTTGCCGATAATTATCGTGTATTTGGTGACATTACAAAGTATTATCGATTATTATATTATATTATCCTGTAGTTGCCAATAATTATCGTGTATTTGGTGATATTAATATGTGTTTGGTATTATTATCATAATTGTGTTGGTAAAAAGAAGTCACAAATGCAACGGGATTTACATGAGTTTATTAAGTAGGTTCAGTGCCTACTAAAATGATTGTATTGCATGACTTTTCAAAGCATGTGGTTATGCTTTATTTACTAAGAAAAACACTAAACGAGTCAAATTAAAAGCAATAGTTATAAAACCAAAAACTATGAAGTATGCGGAAATACAATAAATGGAAGTGACATAATATGTGTGGGTATATAAGGAAGATACACAATTACAAAGATTTTGAGATTTACAAGTGAAAAGAATTTAAATTACTTAAATTTTCAGAGATATCCTTCAGATTATAAAGTTTCATTGAAAATTATTTAGCCTTGACTATGTAGGTCTCAACTGTAGCTGGGTATTTAGGTTAAGATTATCTAGATCTTGTCTAGCTAATATTGGTTTGGCTCCCAAGAAATCGCGAAGGAAGATGAAAAAAAAGTAAGAAAACACGATCAAGAATTCGCTGACGCACAAACTTGGACAAAAGCTTGAGGAAAGGCAAAAAAAAATCAAAATGAATGTCTTATTCTTGTCTATGATCTAAACTACAGAGTGACAGTTTTTTACAAAGCTTATAATTAATAAGATTGGTTCCAGAAAATGACTGGTTAAATAGTCAATTATTATCATTATTTGTAATAGAGAAGAAAACGTCTTGCAATTCTTTTAAATCAGCAGTTTGTTTATGGATTACCTAAATTAAAAATTCATACGAGCAAAAAATATGAAAAATAAAACTACCTATATAAATTATAATACCTACTCCATTTTTACTAGCTTGGTCCTGGTTTTTAAATTGAGAGTATACACAGAACCGAACAAAAAATCCGTGAGAATATAAAAAATATTGACCAGATTTTCGAAGCGCGGAGTTTTAAAAACAACAAATTCTTCAAGCAAAACAAAAAACCGACTATTCCGAACAAAGGTCACTCCTGATATTTCCCGAAGATGAGATAAGAAAATAAAAATATGTACGCTTCATCATCCTTGAAAACGTAGAATGAATGTAAGTTATTACTCAACAACATTCACATGAAATGTTTTGGCTCTAGCTTCCATGTTGCGCATGCGACGCGACGCGACGCTCACGATGACGCGCGTCTGTGTTGCTTTGATGCTGAGCTCATGTTGCAACGGTAGTGCGTTGACCATTGATTTTATAACAAGTAAGTTTTGCAACAATCCTTATTTATATACAAGATCACTTGATTCATTGGTAATTTTCAAAGGTTGAAAAAAAATTAATGGTCGCGTATCTTGAAAAATGGGTAGAAAATAGCTTATTCAGATTTTCACAATTTCAGAACTAGTCCCATAGTAAAAATTGGTCTTATTCATACTTTTTGTTTTTTTAACCCCTGAAATATTTCCAACAAGTTAATTTAATTATCATTTAATAGCAAATTTACTATAATTTATTTACGAGTGTTGTTTACGTTCTAGTAATCGGTTTCCCAAAATATTCAGTATTCGCAAAAGTCACATCTAACATTCTAAATATTTATAGAGAATACGTAAAAGTAAACAGTTATTAAATAATAAAAACTGAATAGTTTATTGACCTTGATAATTGACTATTTGCTCAGACTAGACAGTAAAATTTAAATAATAATAATATTAAAATTTTACCATCAAATAAAATTTATAATTTAAATATTAGTGTCGAAAACTGAAAAGTTAATTAATTATAAAAACAGACAGATAAAGCGAAAGCAGAATATACATACTTACATATTAATAAATAAAAAAAACTCATGAGTTAGTAAATTAAATAGTGAGTAAAATAAACATGTAAATGTAGTTCCTATAATCATGAAAAAAATGGCTACAAAACTAGCCTGTTTCTGTTTTTCGGTTTCCTTTTTTTTAATGGAATGGTTTTTATTTACACTGGTAACATTAATGAAGCTAATGTGTTCATGTTTTGGGTATATTTCGGATCGTCTTACAGTGAGGCAGTCGAGCGGCTCCAATACATCGTCTCGGGAATAGTCTGCATCGTTCTGTGTGATTAGCATATTTTCTCTATTAGGTTATCATCTGCTACATTCGTTTTTACAATAGACTTTACGCTTGATCTATTTATTTTGTCAATGACATATCTAGACTCTGGGGTCCCATTCATTTAAAAGGCGTACGTGGAGCTGATGCCAACGCGCCCCTAAGTTCGAAACGTTTAATTAAATAAAAAGTGTAATTGATATTGTTAAAACAGTTGCTTTGTTTTATTTTGTTTGACTTATTTGAGAATAGAATAAATTATTTTGCAATTTAAATGGTAGGTGTTAGCAATTGCTTTTTTACAACGAGAAGCTTGTTTATGTCTATTTCCACCACAAGTACTAAATGCATTTCCCTCTAAATGAATTTAAATATTCATCCTATTTTTGTGAATCGTTTGAAAATGAGAGAGACAAAATTATATTTTAAATAAGTTTGGCTTTTAATGTATAATTGATTTATGTTCACGTGGTGCTAAATTAGTTTAAAATCAATACTCAATACTGTTTACTTTTATCTTTTATCATGGTAAGGTAAAATTAGTTTTCATTCTAGTTTTTGTTACAGCAAGATATTTATAGAAATAAATATGTAGAGTAGGTATGCACAATATGTAGTGAGGAACGCGACGGCCATGCCAAATGTCTATCGAATTTGCTCAATAATTTCAACTATGAGAGACAGACGGACAGAACGTACTACTACTAAAATGCTTGTATAGATATTAACAGTATCTGATTTATAAATTCAAATTAATATCGTAAAATGTATAACAGTCTTAAAAAGAGATATTCTCACATTTCTGTCATGAATGAATAATTGATGTTTATTCAAAACGAATTGGTTTTTTGACCCCTAAATTTATGAAGATTATGCAAGGCGGAGTTTTCTACGTGCTCTTAAAATAAATAAATAAATCTCTTTATTTTCTTAATAATACTACAGAATAGTGTCAGTAGATGGAAAAAAAAAGGCCGCCGAAGCCATTAGGTTTTTTTTTTCTATTTATATGCCCGACATTTGAACACTATCTAGCGATGACGTAAAATAAAACAGTTTCTTTTGTGTTGATAGTGTCAGAAAATTATAAATAATTAAAAAAATAAACTGCCGTACCCCAAAAACCGTGTTTTTTTTATTTTCCACATCCAATTTTACACTTATTAACAATAGCAGTAAAGTATAAACTACATTGGATTCACATTTTGACGTTTTGTAGTTTAACGTGCCGCTAATCACGGTTGGCACTTCTCCAAATTGCTCTGGCAACTAAAACTGCTTCGAAAATTTATAATAGACTGATTTTTACAAAGAATCGAGGTCGATGTGTTTATAAAGAGAATATTAGTTTAGTGATTGGTTTAAAGGTTTACGGTTTAATTTTAAGAAGGTTTTTGAAATAATCGAATGCGGAAATGAAATCGGTAAAGATGACTGAAGTTTTTTTTTGTAAAACATGTCTGAATTGCGGAAACTATTAGTGATAGATAGGTATTTGGCAATCTTTGTTTAATTTTTTCTCAGAAACATATTTTTTTTGTTTAGATGAAACAATACCTACTTACTATCAGTTTTTAAACCGAAATTTAAAAAGAACACGACAGTACTAGTATTGTACTATTATTTTTATTTTACAATTCAAAATTGTTATTCGGCCACCACTTCCTACAACTATGATAGATCACAACTTTCTACGTCAAAGATGACCTTTAAATCAAATAAAACGATTTGAACGTAAAGTATAATAAGAAGCTTCTTCCCGTCATAATTTAACACTTCAAAACATTAAAAGAAAACCTAGCATAACACGATAAAACATAATTCCTACTCACACAACACGAGTAGATTTCATACAAAATTCACTTTGCACATCCCCTTTCCAGACAGATTATATCTAATTATTTAAATACACATGTAGATACTTTGACAGTCCTCACGAAAATACGTCTCTCATCTAATCGCAGCTGAACAGGCGTAAGTAATAAATAACGCCACGACAATGTCATGTCAAACGCGAATATTATATTTCTGTATGACAATCATTATAATTTTTGGCAACCCTTGCTGTTAAGGCAGGGTCATACTTCACTGGGTGATTTATTTTGTTCCAGTGTAATTAATGTCTACAGGTTTACAGATTGTTGTACTTTGTAGGGTGCATAATTTTTTACCTGTTTTGTAGAACTTATGTAACCCTATATAATGGGGTAGAGAAGACATAGCTATTAAATATTTTGACTATAAGCTTCTTTACTACCCCAATTTTATGTTACAAGTATTTGTAATGACTCAAGCTTTCCAAATATCCTCCCATTGCACGTCATTAAAAGCACACAGACATACATACATGTGCTTATATTCCCAGAAAATTAGGAAGCTTGTTTTGAAGTCAACTATTTCAAATATTTTTACCAAGTGTAAACTAAATGAAGGTAGTTAGAAGTGACCTTCAGTTAGTGGAAATAAATATTGGTGACTCCAACGCTCATGTTTTCTCCAAAGACCTTTGAAGTCTCAACCACCAAGATTTAAGACATCTATAACAAAAGCCAGAACCCATAAACTGTCTTTATACATTCAGCTGTAACTGAAACCACTCTAAAGGTGATGCCAAAACAGGAGATCGATCGTCGATCGCTGACACTGATCGACGACATCGGTCGATTGGTGTGGTAGTTTTTGGTGTAGTTAGACGTTGACTGACACGTTCTACCCTCGATAGAAGGTATCGATCAATGATGGATTGATTAGCGTACTAACACCCTGACATAGTCTTTTAACTGCTTACACCGGTGAAGTGTAAATAGGCCCTAAATAACGAAGAGGCCAAGACCAGAGGTGCAGAGTGACACGGGTTCGATGCCCGCCTGAAACGAATTCGGAGCACGGCTATTTGTGGCTGTTCCTATCGTCTTTTGGCTTTTCAATAGTTTTTCACTTTTAATTTTAGTTACTGTTTCTAAAAATGTCATTTGGTCGCTTTTGTGCAATAATCGCAAGCGTGGTAGAACGTGCTTTAGGATTAGATTCCTGGTTCGGGAAAAATCTTATAGGGGTTTTGGTGCTGGAAGATCTTATGAACATGCTCGATTGTACACTCCATCTAGAATTCAATGCGAGGAAACTTAGTTTTACATACTGGAAAAGGAAAAATGTATCATACCTATAGAGATACAGTAACGGGGTGTTTTAATGTGAATATTTTGTGCATGGCTGATTCTGACTACACAAAGATGATACAGGCTTACAGAGTCTTAAAAATAACTTGTACACAAATGCAGAAAATAATTTACATACCTAATGATTTTTTTTATTCTCAGACAGACAGACGCAATAAATGAGTTCATCTTCATACTAATCTACAGTGTCTTATTTTTCCACTTCAGATTTCAGTTATAGAATCTAAAAATATGAATTGTAAGGTCGTTGTGCGAGCGAGCTCGGGTCAAGAGAATATAGTTTTAATTTCAATACGATTTGGCCTTATTGAAGGCAAGAGTATAGTTTGTACTTCAAGGAATGTTGGCATTCATTGAAGTTGTATTTTTATTAGCATTATTTTTAGATGGCGCAGATCAAAGGAACGGTGCTGCAGTCATTTTGATATTGACGTATGCGAGTCTGGTCATAAATTACTTGTTATTTACTTACTGGATTTTAAAGTTTGTGGATAATAGTGCTTGCTTTATATACCTTTGGAAGTAACTGCAGTGGGTGATTATCTTTTGTTTTATTATAAGTTTAATAGTACTATTCAGTACCTAACGAAATGGTAAGAATATCTTATTTATCAACAGTGACTTGTAAAGTGTAAGAAGTTAAGTGTATAGTACTGATTATCAACGTTTACTTTTTTCTACCCTCTAGTAGAGATGACAATGCTGAGAGTGAGAATAAAAAAAGATAAACACGTACCTATACAGTTTAGAGAATAATCTCTACTTAATGTGTTTTTTGAACTAAAAATATTGATTTATGAAGTGAAATTAGTTTTCCAAAATATTGTTTAATTCTACCCGAAACTCCGTAGAACATACAAATTTTTAATGAGTTTGATTGTTTTAAAAGTAAGAAAAACATAATTTCCTTATTTGAAGAGCAATTAAAAGTGTAGAAACTTGAGCTTGTCTATGGCCACTGTTGCGTGTGTTGCCAGCTGCCATTATATTTAGCAGCAACATGTGGAAACTAATATAGGTTAATCTGTTCGTCTGTCCGTCTTCAAATAGTCTCCTCTAGCTTTCAACAGTTTCGTAACGTTACTTTTATATTGTGGAGAGGTTTTGTTTGTTTAGAATTAATTAATTAGTATCCATTTATTGTGATAACATTTACTCCAAGACGTCGGTTCCTAGCCTAATGCCGATTTTCACTAACCAAACTAAATATAGGTAAACCACGTTTACGAGCTGTCAGTGTCGTTATTCTTTGTGGAATATTGACACTGAGAGCTCTTGAACGCAGTTCAGATTGGTTCAGAAGTACTGATCGCGATCAGTTTGAATTGGTGAAAATGGCACTTAGACACTTCTTTATTATATCTATGGATTGAACTAATGATTCGACTGGAACCGAGGCTAACTATTGTAGCTAGCTATCTCAAGCAAAATAATTATATTTTAAGGTAAGGTATTACCTATACCTAAGGTACTCGTACAATAACAAGTAACAATAAAAGTTTCAAGAGAATTTGTACATTTTTATTAGTAACTACTTCTTAGGGAAAAAAACCGGCCAAGTGAGAGTCGGATTCGCACACGAAGGGTTTCGTACCATAAACCTTATTTTTTATTCTTTGTTGTTATAGCGGCAATAGATATACACAATCTGTAAAAATTTCAACTGTCTATCTATTACGGTTCTTGAGATACAGCCCTCTGACAGACAGACGGATGGACGGACGGACAGCGGAGGCTTAGTAATAGGTTTCCGTTGGTACCTTTGAGTACGGAAACCTAAAAATAAATGTTTAGCTACTACCTGTGTTGTTTTTATTTTATTTAATTATCCTTATAAACACATCAGCCTTTATTATAATTCGAGCTTTTCTTCTTATTATTGTTGACAAGCACCCGTTTGACCACCACCTCGCCTGATGGGTGGCTGGATGGTAGCTTACCATCTACAACGTGATGTGAGGGCCTCGCACGAATTTTTTTGACGTATAGTACTGTAACGTAAAATGTTATCATAGCTACAATACTCGTTTCCCACATAATATTCATTTGAATTAGATACTTTATTCATATTTTTTAATTATATAAATTGTGTAATTATGTATGTCCCATAAAATTAAACCAAAATACTATGGGGTTGTAGTTTTCCACATTCTAAATTCACTTACGTTAACGTTATGTCAAAATATTCGTGGTAGGGCGTCGATATGGAACACGCTAGCCAAGAAGTAACCTATTCACTCTTGACTTAAGACCCCCGGAATGTAGCTAAGCATGCTTCAGCAAAGAATGGTCGACTTGTAGTTTCCAGATAACTTTTTGACGTTTTTTTAAGATTTTTTTTTGTCAACGCAAAAATATATTTTAAAATGAAACAATTCAGCAAACGAGCAAAGAGCACTCAGATTTTACTGAAAGGTAACTGAACCTCATCAGTAACACTAACCCTGACAGAGGTCAATGCCTCTTTCTTTTGGCAAAACAAAACTCTCGTCTGTCTTTAAAAAAAAAATAACTTAAAACTGACAAGAATTCAGAATGCTTTCATTAATACCTACTATAAAAATTACGACTATTTAAATATTTGAATTTGTATTGAATTCTATACTAATATCATTTAGAGGAAATATTTGTATTTTTGTAACAAATAAACTTTAAAACTACTGGACCGATTTTAAAAATTCTTTCAGCAATGGATAGCTAATTTATCAACGTGTAACAGAGGCTATATTTTATCCGCGTGCTCCCACGGGAATGGGAACTACGCGGGTGAAACCGCGTAACGTCCGCTAGTTATTGAATAAGATTTATGAAGATACAAGCCCACTTGCACTACAAACGACTAAATGCATTTAGCACTAAATTTATTTAAATCATCGTTATATTTCTGTCAATCATTTGAAAATGACAAACCGACTGACGGTTTTAAATTCGTTAAGCGTTTATGATTTGTGATGCAGGCCTTATTTATTTAAATTAACTTGGCGTTTTGTTTTTTTTTTATAGAAAGTTAGTGACGTCAGTAATCTATCTACTGAAAAATAAATATCAATAATAAAATAAATAAATAATAGAAATAACAAGGTCTCAGAGACAAAATTGTGTAAAAACCTGTGTTTAAAACTAAAAAAAAAACAATCTTTGTTAACTGTTATTTGATTTCTCACGTCTGTGGAAAGAAACCTATATTGAAAACATCAACACCAAATAACTACAATGCAGCACAATATGTATATACTGTGTAGTGGTTTTCAGTTTGATTTTCTAAAGGAAAATCCGTGAAAACAAACCGAAATTATTATAAAAGCAGCAAGTGACTCACAAGTCAAACAGTAAACAGCTATCAAGGACATCTGAGAATATTCTAAAAGATCTACAGATATTATACAGTTCACAATGTATGAGAAAGCTATCAAATATTTGCTGCGATCATAAATATTGAATAGGCTCCATAAATATGTTAACAGAAGCTTTCGTGCAAAACTTTTAGCTCGAAAACCTTGAAGTGGCAAAAGCATTTTTATTTATTTTACTATGTTCTTTCTGCCAGCAGCTTCGCCGCGTGAAAGTATCCCAAGGGAACATACGCCCGGGATAATAAGTAAGTATGTCTCGGGAATCCGGGAGTAGTTTACCCATGTGCCAAGTTCCATCCTAATTTGTACAGCTGTTAAGACGTGAAGAGGTAACAAACAGAAATAGCTAATTTCTCATTAATAATATAAATATGGAAGTATGTATTAATACAGCAAGACGCTGTCCTGACTTTTGCACTACGAGATCTCGTATAATTCACAAGAGATATCTATGAGAGACACCTGTACCTGTACCTGCTGGTTCTACATATACCTATTTACGCGTTTGTGCTTACATAGTTATTCATATCTACGAATATAATGCTTTTGCATATTTTCTAAGAAATAGTCGACTCAGTCTTGACTCAGATTTATCATTACTAATTACAATGACAGATGTCTCTGGCGACTTCTGTATGTACTCATTAACTTTTATAGATTAGAAAAAGAACACAAGGTAGATATTTCACAATATAATTTTCGAATTTTCATAATCTGGGTACGACAGGATATTTACACAAATTTGTTTCTTTCAATATAGGTAGGTACAGTTAGCGTCATAAATGTTTTTGGTACAGTTAAAATATTTTTTTTTAAATGATATAAATCTTGCAAATATTTGATTCTATTCTCAAACATTTACAACGCTAACACAACAAAATAATTCAAAATAAATTACTCAATATACGTGTCCACCCCACTACGCGTGTGTTAGAAGCGCCAACCACTAATCAGATAAGAAATAACTTACCCAACTTACAGGGAACAACTTATAACTGAGGTTGGTGAGGAACTCTTTCTTCTGGGGGTCGTACATGTCCGAGGGCTTGAAGCCTCTCTTCGTGATGAGGGTGCTGTTCACGCTCGAAGAACTCTTTGTGTCATCGAAGCTGTCCTTGTGGATGATCCTGTCGTTAATCTTGTGAATACTCGACATTTTATTTGAAGAGAACTGACTTTCGCTGATCGTCATCATTTTGACAAAGTTTTTTCGTTCACTGCACTGTCACTTGTTGATTTTTTTTTTCTGGTCAGCACGTGGTTCTAAAAAGATTTAAATGATATTTTTGATGTTGAGTGTACTTTGTATTTTTTTTAATATATATATTTTTTTATTATATAGACGCGGTATTCGGAACCGGCAAATAATTTTTATTTAAATAGCACGGTGTCGCGACGTGTGTATCAGTGGTCTGCGAGTGACTGAATGACTGGTGACCGGCGCAGGAGTTTAAACAAGTGAAACTTGTAGCAGTTGGCTACGTGCGCTACGTCAGTGCTACGCCGCTACGAGACTTTTGGGGTATTTTTACAAAAATGTAATTGTTGAAAACAATGTGAAATGTTGACGTTTTGTATATATGAGTGTTATGTTTTATGTATACCTAATAACAATACATACTAAATGGATTAAAGAACTGGACTTCGGTGTTTGTTTTTTTCAGTGCATTGTAGAGCTTCGGAGAAATTGCAAAGTTACATTTGTTGGGGTAACAAATAAATATAGCGCTACCATTTCTTCGCTTAGTTTGCGTTAAGTTTGTGTGTCGAATAAGCTTATCTTATTTTTTACTACCTCTTTTAAAGTTATAAGAGGGGTGAAATCTTAATTTTCCGAAACTGTTGGCTTATTATAGCAGTAAGAAGCGAACCAAATATCATATACGCTTATGACACTTAGATCTCCCTTTTCTCCACGGCATAAACTCTTCACATAGACCGTTCTTTTTTTAGGATGGGAAATCATCAAGTGACTCCTCCCTCTCCTCCTGGGTAAAGCAGAAGGGAGTGTCGGACTCTTACTGACTAAAACCCATCCGTGTTCCTCCTAATGCCCTTTGCGTTCCAGGGCCGCGGTGACGCTTTCGAACAAATTCCGCAACATGACTGATCTTATAGACTCTATCAATCAGATATTACATTGCCACTTTAAAGCTTTCTATCATCATCTACCTAGCCTTTTCCCAACTACATTGGGGTCGGCTTCCAGTCAAGCCGGATTTAGCTGAATACCAATATTATACGTGGAGCGGCTGCCTACCAGACCTCCACAACCCATTAACTGGGGGTAACACGGTATTTCATGGCAAGACTGGAGTCAGATTTACTGGCTTCTGACTATCCGTAACGACTGCCTGGCCTGACTGAATGACAGCTGGGACCAACGGCTTAACGTGCTTTCCGAGGCACGGAGGAAACTCGGTATGTTAACCCATCCACAAACCAACCTTGGCAAGCGTTGCTTAACCTTGAAGATCGACCCGTGCGGCTGTTATTATCTAGCCAAGAGCTCCTCACTTTAAAGCTTTCTATATATTCGGAAAATGTATGCTTTCCTAAGCATTTAATTCCTGTTCATCGTTTTATTAAATTAAATTATATCTACCAGATGTTTGATAGCTGGTAGTCGATCGGGAGAAGTGTTCCATTTGATTTACTTGTTCCATGACCTGGAAAACGCTCGCTATTTTGAAATGATTGCGATTTTTCACTTTGTTGGACTTCAGAAGTTCAAACAGAGATAGTGTACTCCACTTAACGTGGAATTGGGTTATGGCTTCGTTTCAATGTAAGTGTTAATTTATCAAAGCTTTATGGTTTTACATTTTAGAGCATGATCCTTTTAGTTCGGAATTTCGGATAGGATTTTAGACAAGGCAGAAATCAAGGTTTATATTACATTTAATGGGAAAGAAGCAGGTGGCTCATCTGATGGCATTTGACCAAGAATAGACATAATATCAGAAGTAACGCAGACCTAGGGAGCCGAGAAAAGAGACAGAGGAAGACTTAGCTTTTTAAGCTATTGCATAGCTTCTATCGCGGGCCTTGAGCGTGGAGACCGAATCCAGAAATTCCGTAACGAAAAAAACCTAACACCCCCCACTCCGACCGGCACAGCGGTGATACTTTTTAGTTTTACTTTTTACTTTTTTTTAGTTCAAAGTGTAACTTGAATTAATATCAAAGAAAAAAAAAATACTGCATAAATAAAATAAATATATAATTATAATTGCATAAGTTGATAAAAAATGCTATGCAATAGCTTTACCGCGGCAGTCTCCGAGTGCCACACGTCTTTTTTATTGTTTTTTTTTTATCCAGTCCATTTCCGTAATATGAGAGTGAGCAAGGGACAAAACTAAAAAAGGGTAGATAACTAAAATAATGTAATTAGTCCAAAAACTATTGTACTAATGTTTTTCTTTTCTCAAGTAAACACAAAATGAAGACGATATAGTGCGTTGAAAGCGTGTGTGACGTCACTTGTAAGTAGGTACAGATTTTACCTAGTCGTGACGTCACAAGTCCCCACTTTGATGCGTTTTATCTTCGGCATTTTTTATTGATTTGATAAAGCTAAAAAACGTGTCGAACATTTTTCGATATAATCTTAATAGATTCAATGACTAAATAGAATCATATTTTTTTACTCAGGAAGCATCCCTATTATTGCCCTGTCGTGTCCTGAAGAGAGGTAAGTCATTATACTAAAGCCCCACGGGAAGTGATGGGATGGTATTATTCTTTTACGGCACCATAATATACGACACCGGCCGACACCATACGGCAATAGTCAAAATATACACTGCGGCATAATAGAAACTGGTAACTGCCTCCGTGGTCGAGTGATTTAGGCCTTGTTACCCGGTGGTCGTGGGTTCGATTCCCACGGAAAGCATACTTTGTAAGTTGTTTCCAGTTTGCCTAGGACATTGCAGGCTTGAATCACCTGATTGTCTGATAAAAAAGTGATTCCGTGCTTCGGAAGGCACGTATAAGCCGGTGGTCCCGGCCGCCAAATGGCGGTCGTCAAATAAACCATGTCAGAGGCCCTTGAGACGGTTTAAAAACTCTGACACTAGGGTGTGTGGGGACGTTAGACCTTACTGCCCACACGGTAAGAAGAAGATAGAAACTGGTACCACAGATTACTAAATAGTTACTACTTAACTGGTACCTAGCGTTATTCAAAATTAAAAAAAAAAAAAAAAAATTTAGCCATTCGAAATTTCTAGTCTTTTCTCGGTAGCAATGTTCTAGATTCTATCTAGTCAAAAGAAAACATGTATCAAGGTTTTAAACATGAAAATACAAACGATTCATCACTCCATCAATGCAACGCAACTACCTCGGTCCGACGCGAGGTCTAAACACACAACCCACCTTTTATCCATGCCAAACTCGACTACAACAGTCTTAAGCTCTTATTGTAATGCAGCAAAGTTCAATTTCGTCTGCACAATGGCTTTGACGTAAGTAAAATGTAAAGAGAGCGAATGTACAGAAATAATTTTGTGAAGAATTCTGTTGCTGGCCGCTTCAGCGTTGTTTTTCAGTACTTTTTATGACTACAGCTGTATATTTGTAATTGTTTTTAGATAATTTCTTGTTTCTAGGAATTTTTGGAGGAAACTCAAAAGTTTCCATTTTCAGTTTTTCAAAAAGTAGCTTATAGCATATAAGTTCAATAAAGACCAACGATATAAATGTCACCCTAAAAGGGAACCCAACAGACGTTTTTCCCTTTTAAGAGAAATATTGCTTTCATTTTAGGATGCTATTGATTTTCCCCAAAAATAATGAAAAAATATGAGAAACTATCTAACTTCTCTTCTTCTTCTTTATCTAACTTATTCTTATCTCAGATTTACAATATGTATTGCATTTTGCATGCAAGCGCCAGACACCCAAGAGCAGGCCCGGACTGGCCATAGGGCAATTCGGATGGGCCGGATGCCCAGCGGGCCGGTGTGGCCGATAAGCAGTCGACATTCTTTTGCTTAAAAAAATAATAATAATAAGGGGCCCCTTATTAAAATTCACCACAGGCCCCGCGCTTTCGACACGTAGTTTTCCTCACTCTTGAGAGAGGAGTGCCGACCGCCTCTAAAATGCCCGGGCCTGTTTCGGGTCCCAGTCCGGCCCTGCCCAAGAGCAATAAACATCACAAAATGTACCACTAAAATTAACTCAAATAACATTTCATTTACAAATCATAAAACCAACTAAGATCTCTTCGAATCCGGTCAAATCTAGGTCAGATTCAGTTATACCTAATATTTATTAGAACAATTTTGTACGTAAACAAATGAGTCGGCTGAATCATCTCAAGCTGGGGTTTTAAAACTGGTATGAATAAACAGTTAAACACTGTAATAGTTGTTTATACTGATGAAATAGTTTTAACATGGATTTAGGTCATTTGGAGGAAACTATGGCTTTAATGCATTTTTGTTCAGAAGATAATGCATCTTTGATATTTAGGGTTCCGTACCCAAAGGGTACCAACAGAACTCTATTATTAAGCCTCCGCTGTCCGTCCGTCCGTCCGTCTGTGAGGGAGCTGTATCTCAAGAACCATAATAGGTATCTAGATAGTTGAAATTTTCACAGATTGTGTATTTCTATTGCCGCTATAACAACAAATAATAAAACTAAGGTTTATGGTACGGAACCCTTTTCCTTTTAATAAAATGTAATCTAGAGTAGTGGTTTTCTTTTGACAACCATACTAGCACTAGGGAGCTGGTTCAAAAAGATATCAGCATGGTAGACGGGGCCTGCTAGGGTTAGTGCCCGCCGGGATAGTTCGAAAGAGTCACCGCGACCCTGGGACGCAAAGGGCAGTAGGAGGAACACGGATGTGTTTTAGTCAGTAGGAGTCTGACACTCCCTTCTGTTCCGCCCAGAGCGGAAGGAGTCGTTTGATGATTTCCCACTTGTGAGGGGTGCTAGGGATCTAGGAATCAAAAGTATATTTGTTCAAGAAAATAAGTGGAATGAAAATCTTTGGCAAGTTTTGTAGTTCTACTGATCGGAAAATGCACATCTTAAAACCTACACGGTTGGTTTCGCAGATCTTAGTTTTAAGACATGTTGCCTAGGTACTGCAGGTGCAGCTAGCAAGCAGTAGTTCTTTCCTTACTAACAATTGAACCTAATATCTTGAAATAAAACGAAATTCAAATACTTCGGTATATAAGCAAGTTGCACACCGAATCCAGCTTAACAGCTGTATATAGTATCTTTCAGGATTACTGTATAAAGCAAACATAACATTTGTGACTGTGCAACCTAACTTTTCAAATGCTAGCATGGTGCTTTGGTCGATGTGCAATGCTTTGCATCATAGGTCCATTCTATCACTAGAATGCAAGTGTCGATAGCTACAATAAATCTCCACAACGTTAATTAAAAGTGAAACTTCGTTAGAAAACATTTGGCAAGGAAACAAATGAATCATTTGCTTCTAGAATTTGTGAGTGTTTCTTGTAAGTCATTACATTGTGAAGTATTCTGTAGTCAGTTGTTTTGTTCTTTTAGATCACTCGGGTGTCCTGGTGGTGTGTCTGTCTGTCCGTCTGTCACAGCCAGTTTTCTCCAGATCCACTGGACCGATTCTGTTGAAATTCGGTACACATATGGACCTCTGTGACCCAAACACGGAAGCGTTACGAATATTACTTTGGGTGAATTTACAAGAATAGCTACTGATATAATATCTTATATTAAAAACAGGGGAACTATTTACGTTTTAAGTGTGCTACAATATCGCATTGGGTCTAGACTGTAAGGATATTGGTATTTATGTAAATAAATAATTAAATTTTTAGTATAGGGGTCACTTTTGGGGGTCAACTAAAAATAGTTTTTTGGAAAATATCGTGTGAAATATCAAATGAAAGGGCTTACTGTGAGGGTTTTAATTATATTTTTTTTCATAATTTTAAAATTAATGGTTTTGAAGTTATTCAAGAAATTCGACGAAAGATGCCCATCCCCTCTCATCTCCGAAAAAAATGGAGAAAATAGCTCTTTACCTATAGATTACAAGAAAATCTATAAGAATTCTATAGTGTCAAAATAACATGTTAAAAAAAAGACATTCGTTCAGAACCCCTTGCACGCGAGTCCGACTCGCACTAGGCCAGTTTATTTCACCTGAACCACAATATTAGATATTGATTCTGGCAAATAGATTTTCACTTTGTTAGTTTGGGCTAAAAAACATTTGCACCCGTGCGGAGCCGGAGCGGGTCGCTAGTGATTAATATTATGATCATAATTTATGATTCAACTAAAGTGGCTTTTTAGACCCGCTGAGTCAAGATTTTGTCTAGTATGAAATAGTCATGATGATAAACTTATTACCCACTCCCCAAACCCTCCCACTTACAAAATCGCATATTCTGTCACAAATTCACAACAGAAAGATAGTGCAAAACCAATGCTTCATTTGTTTAAAAATTGTCTTCTCGACAACGCAAAACGCGCAATGAATATCTACTGTCAAAATGACATAAAGCAAAGACAAACGATCAATTCGTATTACTTGTCCTATGAAAGAAAAGAAGAAAGAAAAAGCGTTTATTTGCGCCAAGCATGGCGTATACCACAAAAAAAAACAATAGAAATTAAATAAAACTTAATTATAAAAAGCGCAAGTAAGCAGTCCTCAATCTGCCGGTTTTTGTCAACCTCATCTGCCTGCCTTTTCCCAACTACATTGGGGTCGGCTTCCAGTCAAACCGGTTTCAGCTGAATACCAGTATTTTACGCGGAGCGGCTGCCTATCAGACCTCCACAACCCATTAACTGGGTAACACGGTACTTCATGGCAAGACGAGTCAGATTTACTGGCTTCTGACAATCCGTAACGACTGCCAAAGATCTACAAATGACAGCCGGGACCAACGGCTTAACGTGCTTTCTGAGGCACAGAGGAAACTTGGTATGTTAAGATGATCACCCATCCAATTCTGCTGGTTTTTGTACTTCAAGGCAAGTAATTTGATTGACTCTTGACACTGTTGTCAACCAATCACAGGATTATGGCGCGCTTGACATTGCGTCACATTTTTTTTTGTTGCCAAAAACTAGGTGCTTTCACCAATTATCACCTACACATAGTGATGAGTTGGCTATGAGGAATGTGGAAAGATGGGTTGTATTAAATGAGGATGATACATCAAATTGACTGGGTTTTTACCAAACTGGAAAGTTTATAATTATAATAGGCAAATAAAGCTGAAGAGTTTGTTTGTTTACTTGAATGCGCAAATCTCAAGAACTCCTGGTTCGATTTGAACAATTATTTCAGTGTTAGATAGCCCATTTATCGAGGAAGGCTATAGGTTATATATTATCACGCTGAGACCAATAGGAGTGGAGCAGTAATGCAAATAGTGACGCAAACGAAGGTGCGCGGGCCAACTAGTCTCTTATAAAATTGCCCTGAATTCTAGCAAGTCCTACCTAGTGCTAGGACTCAGAGCAACTGCCGGAGTCACCGCGTTGTACGCCGGAGCTAGCCTTTCACGGATCGATCGATACGCCATCTGGCTGTTTTTTGACACACTAAGTACCTAAGCAATGGCTATCTCATTGGCTTCATGGTTTGTCGAGCTTTCAAAAGCTTCATTATCTTTGATTCAAAAAGCTGAGTGTGGATGTCGCTACAGTTAGCTTTTGTTAACTAGAATATTGGAAAGAGATTTCTTACTACTTCGGCTATATCATCACGCTAAGACCAATAGGAGCGGAGCAGTAATGAAAATTGTGACGCAGACCAAGTCGCGCGGGTCAACTAGTTGTAGATATACAGGGTGTAAGTGACATCGACGCACAAACGGGATCCAGGAATCCAGTACATGATTAGTTGTTTAGGCGTTTGCTTTGTGACCCGGTGGTCGTGGGCTCGATTCCCACGGAAAGCATCCTTCGTAAAGTTGTTTTCAGTTAGGCTTGAATCACCTGATTGAAAAAAAGATGATTCCCTGCTTCGGAAGGCACGTATAAGCCGTTGGTACCGGCCGCCAAATAGCGGTCGTCAAATAAACCATGCCAGAGGCCCCTGGAGGCGGTTAAGAAACTCTGACACTAGGGTGTGTGGGGTCGTTAGACCTTTATTGCCCACAAGAAGAAAAAGAAGAAGTTCATGATTCTAGACCCCAAAGTATTTCGTATTCGACATTATGAGTAAGTTTTTCGCGAATTTCACGTAACGATGTTCTTGAAACTCTGTATAGATGTGGGCCTTTGATTGAAGATCAATGGCCCACAACAATAAAACAACAATATTTATTGGGTGAAGCTCACAGGATTAGATTGCATGTAGCAGAGATGAGAATGTCAAGTTGTATGGAATGTCGAGAATGGATAAAGTGAGAAATGAGTTGGTATATAAGGGAAAGGATAGGGCATCAGTGCAGAAAAGTTGAAAAGTACGGTTGTATGTGAAGAGAAGGGATGAAACGTATGTTACGAAAAGAGTTATGAATAGGTAAAAATGTGGATAGAGAGGGAGAGGGAGGTCAAAGAAAATATAGATATGAATGGAAAAGGAGTCAGTGATAGCGTGACGGCTGACAGGACAGAATGGAAGTAAAATACGTGTTTTGCCGACCCCCATGTAACATGAGATAAGGGGGATTAGCTGATAATAATGATGGAACAAAACCGCAAATTAAATTTTAACACTTAGATAAATTCGTCAATTATATTTTGTAATTGATATTATTTCCGAAGTACTTATAAATGCAGGGAAGATAGGAATCTACTTATTTCCTGTCAAATTAAGAAGTATTTAAAAAAAAATTGATGGTGTATAGTTTGAACGTTTGTAAGTTTGCGTCGTGTTTGTTTTTATTTTGATTTTATAGGAAAATCCAGGCCGATTCAAGTTCACACTTGGTACGTAATAAAGTAGTAGGTATGATAATTCCTCAATGGACGTAAGTCGGTATAAATTAGGCATTTATCAATTAAATGATAGTGGAATTATTACTTTAAAATTATATAGTACCTAATATTAAATCCGAATGGTACGGTTTTTCGAGATACAATTTAAAATAAATATTCAGGACCGTCTTCCGTGTTACTTTTAAATTCTTTAGCGATACGCCACTAATAATGGCTATCACTAATATGTGTCACCCCGGAACAATACTACCCACTCAACAAAACAATTAAAAAAACAATATGGCCGCCCGTGAAAAGCAAGGAAACCGCGGGAAAAACGCCAAAAAATGCACTTCTAATACCAAAATGCACTTGATTAACACTGATAATTTAATGCACCTTATTTTAAATCTTATTTTATTAAGATAAAGACCGTATTTGTATGTATTTGGAGCGCGGTGTGTGCGTCGCGCGAAGATTTCTCACAAACTAAAATAAGTACTGAAACATCATTGCATAATACGCAGAAAAGCTCCAGAGTGCGGTGACCATGGCGCAGAGCTTTTCACGGATATCCTTGAAAGAAAGTGCGACGTAGTTTTGTTGTTGATAAAAATACTAACTAATTTATTTATTAGGTTTGTATATTTTTAATTATACACATTACATGTATTACTAATGTTTTTATTGTTTGATGATTTACTTAACAATTAGTCTACACGGCCAATTTAAATGGCATGCATGATTATGAATTTGATAGGAAAGTTTTTTTTTCAGGTCGACAGACTTGAAATAGTAGTATTTATGTCACATATAACCATAAGTATTGATTTATCAGTTCTTTGAGTTTTATTCCAACTCAGTAGGAATTAATCATACAGATGGTGCTACACCTGTATGACAGTATTATGTATAAATATTTGGTATCAGTTTCTGGTAGACATCTATGAGTCATCAGAGAAAATGTAACGTAATTTTGTTGAGTAGATTTCTGTGTAAAAAGTCAGAGTATTAGGTGTATTGTGATGAAACATGAAAGGCGCAACATTTTGAACTTTAAACCCGATGAGTCTACTAAACGTTAGTTAGAAGAAACAAGTCATGCGCACATCCACTGTTCATCATCATCTGCCTAGCCATTTCCCAACTATATTGGGGTCGGCTGCCAGTCAAGCTGGATTTAGCTGAATACCAGTATTTTACGAGGAGCGGCTGCCTACCAGACCTCCACAACCCATTAACTCGGTAACACGGTACTTCATGGCAAAACTGGAGTCATATTTACTGGCTTCTGACTATCCGTAACGACTGCCAAAAATGCGCACATCCACTGTTAAAGTAGTATAAAATCGCTCTTATTTCTTCGTCATAAATATGAATGAGAAGTTGTTACCGAGTGGTAACAACTTCGTGCAGCAACCGTTTGCAGTTGAATGTACCTATACTAGGTTTTTAGATTTATTAAGACGTGACTTAAGACTTGTAAGAAAAAATTTGTTCAACAAAAGCTTGAATATCAGCCGTAAAACTCGAGGTATAGGTATGTACATACTTTATTGATTTTAAAGCAAAACAATTGATTTTTGGTATTATAGCTCTAACCATAGAGCTGCAACAGTCAATGCAATTAATAAATGATATTTTTTTTTATCAATTTTAACTAAGTTGAGGCCGGTGTTCCTAGCTGAGTACTCTGAGAAGAAACACCGAAACTAACCTAGAGGTCAAACGTCCATACAATCAGCATTGGTCAAATCATAATGATAACAATGTAGATATGTTTGAGGTAGGCTTTTGAGGAAAGCCGTCACACAGATTTGAGTAGACCTGTCTGGACAGTACCTACAATAACTTATTAGCAATCGTATAAAATGCATGCCTACATAATTAACATGCAATTTTATGCTAAGAATATATTGTCATAGAATTTCTGAGAATAAATTAGTATGTTACCCTGCCTATTTATTCATCCTGCTTTCATGACTAAACCACAAATAATCGCAAACTACCTACAGCTTCCTGTAATATCTCAAAAACAACACGTTCTTTGGTCAGTAACAGGATAAAACTTACTATATTAAACCAGTTTATCAGTGCACGTATTGCGTAGGTAGGCACGAAAAAGGAAGACATATTATCTTTATTTTTAGGTAGGTAACTTTAAGTAACATTAAGTTATGACCATCATTATGGGTGTACCTACATGTTATTGCATGTAGTGTCTTTAAAAGTACCTTAAAATATTTATAAATGTATATGTGCAGCAAAAATAGGTAGGTACATCACAATTAGATTATATTAGAACAACGCTAAATTAATAAACTAGAAAGCTGCGTGCTTCGAGAATATATTATAACTTAATTTTCTCATCCTACAACACACATACCTGTCCTTTCCCATCTCTTAATTGTTTTTAATTTATCTACGAAACAAATCCCCGTAATATTACCCTCCAACAAGGTATAACAAACTCACAATCTTCTCAATACTTGTAGTATTTCTTTTTTCAGAAAAATATTTTTCATTCTTCCGAGAAAGTCTCCAAAAACTTCAAAATGTCGGTCACCCGAGTTGGAGCAATCGCCTGCCAGCATCTAATTCGGTCCGGCGGGCGGCGCGCCGCAGTTTCAACATCCAAACATCGCGCTTAGCATTATTTACAATTCAAACATGATTTCAATTCATGCATCAACAGTTTAAATGAAAATCTAAGGTGGTTTACTGCGGGGTATTTCCATGGTTGTGGTTTAGTGGAGATGAGAGAGATGGGAAATATAAGTAAGGGTTTTATCAGGCATTTTGAGAGGTATAAACTAAATAACTACCTACTTGACAAATCAGAGAATAGATGGGCTTTCAGATATGTGGACTGTGGAGGTGGGAAATCAAGGGCGACTTTGTCCGGCGTTTTAGAAATGTAAACTAAATAACTAGGTACTAGCTAAAGTAACTAACTAGAAGAGTTATGAATATAAATTTGGATGGATGGAGAGGGAGAGGAAGGCCGAAGAGAGAATAGATTGAGTGAGAAGCGATATGAAAGAAAAAGGAGTTAGAGATACCGTGACGGCTGATGAGGAGCTCGTGGCTAGATAATAACAGCCGCACAGGTTGATCTTCAAGGTTAAGCAACGCTTGCCAAGGTTGATCTGTGGATGGGTGACCATCTTAACATAGCGAGTTTCCTCCGTGCCTCGGAAAGCACGTTAAGCCGTTAGTCCCGGCTGTCATTTGTAGATCTTTGGCAGTCGTTACGGATTGTCAGAAGCCAGTTAATCTGACTCCAATCTTGCCATGAAGTACCGTGTTACCCAGTTACTGGGTTGTGGAGGTCTGTTAGGCAGCCGCTCCGCGTAAAATATTGGTATTCAGCTAAATTCGGTATGACTGGAAGCCGACCCCAATATAGTTAGGAAAAGGCTAGGCAGATGATAGCGTGACGGCTGATGGGACAGAATGGAAGAAAAAAACGTGTTGCGTCGACCCCAAGTAATATAGGAAAAGGGCAGGAAGACGATGACTAGCTAAAGTACCTAATCTAGATAAATGCGTACCCTATATTTCCATAGTTGTAGAAATGTGGAGATGAAAGAGATGGGTAAAGAACTAGGTACTCCGTAGACTGATCATACAACAGATACGCTTCTCATAAGCCTGGGTGTTTGGTACAGACCGTCATACCTACCTATAGTTATATGGTTGTAAAGATGAATGAGATGGATTAAATTAGCGTGGGGTTTTCCCACGGATTTTGGCGATATAAATTATTACTTCCACTACTTTTTATTCTGGGCAAAACCCATGACTGCGAAACAGAGGATGACTAAGTGAATCAACGTTACTTAAGTACGCATCGTACTTTTACATCACAAATTGTACCAGACGGGCGTGATCGACTGGAACTGGACGTGATGGGGTAGGTCTATCCTTCTTCTAATCCTTCGATGTGAACTGTGACCACCCGACTGCGTCCAGCCGCGCTGACGTCCTGTACCGGGATACTGAGGTTCTCCGTACCACGCATGCAACGTTCTTCTTTCTTGCTATTCACTTGCTGTCTTCGGGGTAGATTGGGGTAAGGGATGTAAGACCAGGGATAAATAAGGTGCAGGAATTCTGATAACACTGCAGCTAGCGGCTTAAGGGAAAACTCGCGACTATTTTGCTTCTAGTTAAAATTTCTATGTTTCCGCCGGTGACTACAAATTTCCATTTTCTATGTGTTTACTTACGTACTATAGTTACTATACCGTAAAGAGGCCCAAAAACCACTAACTGTTTGAGTTTATTTTTAACTGTAAGTTTAACTATAACTGTAGTACATTTCTGGCTATATATAGGTCTAGGTATTAGTAAATCAACCCTTCAACCCTGCCCACTGAGGGGCTTGTTGCATTTGACTAACGAATCTATCTACAAGTATGAACTTGTTTACAATTTAGGGTTGACTTCCCGAAAAGGGCTGTTGTGCTATAGCCTATGTCATAGGGTGGATCATCCCTCTATCCAGATACACAACTTTCGAAGCCAGCCCTCTAAGGGTGGAAGGTCTGGAACCCAGAGGGGGAAAAAATCTGTGTTTTTACATTTTCCTAAATTGTTGCTTTAAGCCTTATTTGACCATAAAGTTGTGTACATATTTGAAAGTCTAAATACATTTTCTGTATGTAAATGAAGGTGTCTGTAAATGGTGGTTTTTTGCTGTCCACCCTATTACCTTTCAGTAACTGTCCTGTGTCGGTATGTGTGAAATGCTCAATACCTGTGTACCTTCTTTACTATTGACATTTACCAGTTTATCAGAACCATACCTTTCAAGGGTTTACCAGGAATGTGTAGGGGAAATGTGTAACCCTACCTATCTATTTATACAAAAAAATAACTTCCCCAAGAACACATCTTATGTGTCTGGGGAAAAACAACAAAATATGATTTTAATTCTGTTAAGTACCTATCTATCAAACTATAACTATTCTAAATACATAAGCTCTTACATATTTTACTCTATTACATAGGCTCTTATGTACGCGAGTTATACAAAACTATTGTGATGGTTGTTCGCGAACACAAGTATTATACTTAATACAACTTTAGTCACAATAACATTACATACCTAATTCCCTAAAAGGTTAGGCTGAGGTATTATTTAAAACACATAATATAATAACCTACTAGTGTATCTAAAGTAACTTTAACTGCCTCCGTAGTCGAGTGGTTGAGGCGTTTGCCATGTGACCCGGTGGTCGTGGGTTCGATTCCCACGGGAAGCATACTTTGTAAAGTTATTTCCAGTTTGGCTAGGACATTGCAGGCTTGAATCACCTGATTGTCTGTCAAAAAGATGATTCCGTGCTTCGGAAGGCACGTATAAGCCAAATGGCGGTCGTCAAATAAACCATGTCAGACGCCCTTGAGGCGTTGTAGAAACTCTGACAGTAGGGTGTGTGTGCCCACAGTCCCACACGATAAGAAGATCTAAAGTATACCTACATATATTACGCCAGTTGCTTTAAGTCTCATGTAAAAGAGAGAGTCTATTGCCATTAACCCGGAAGATTATTAGGTACTATTGAGACTAAGAAATCCCATATAAAAACCCAATATGAATTTTCCCTAACCGGGAACTGAACGTAGAACATTAAACTCGGCAGTAGCGCTTGCTATAAGGCGAGAAAGAGACAATTAATCTGCCGAACCTTTTTGCAATCATGTTGAACCGATTGAACGCTAAAGTTTAAGGCTGCTCTCTCGAAAAAAGCGTGCAAATGAAGCAGCTTTTCGTAGGCACTAACAGAAATTACATCTGAAAAAAATGGTTAGTAATCTACATGATATGATTCGTAATTTGGTTTTGCCCGAATTAATCTATCGGTATCACATAATAGCAAAAAAAAAACACCAAATCACCTCCAAATTGTTGAGATGAAACCAATTTACTCCTTCATTGTTATCAAAAGAGTACTTAATTATAAAAAAATATTTACTGTTTTTTTTTTTTTACTATATATAGGCACGCGTTTGACCACTATCTCACCTGATGGTAAGTGATGATGTGGTCGAAGAAGGAACACGCTTGCCTAGAAATAACCTATTCACTCTTGACTTAAAGACTACCAGGTTGTAGCTATCAGGAAACACAGACTCCGGCAGGGAATTCCACTCCTTAGCTGTACGCATACAAAACAAAAGAAAATTATTTGGTTCTGTTACTTTTTAAAAACATGTATAATTTTTATTATAAAAAATGCGGGTAGCGGAGTGGCGGGTAGAGGGTTAGTTAGTTCCGTTTACATGCACAAAGTCATTGGCACGAATACAAGCCTTAACGTATTTAGTGCCTTCCGAATCATTTAAATAAAAATATAGTAGGTACCTTAATTGCTACAGCGAAATCTTAAATTATTTTCCAGCAGGACCCTCCGATGTTTTAAGGTCTTCTGACCAATCTTATATGGTCCCTTTTAGCGGTATATACCTACTACCTACCAACCTTAAAATACCTTATTTTTATTTTAAAATTAAAAATTATTATAATAATATAAACTATTTTATTTTGACGCTTTCAGCCCAGACAGTCATTATTTCTATATAAGCATGTTATTAATACAGTTCAGATAACCTTAAGTTATAAAACTTTTATCACGACGACGGCCATAAGGGGGAAGTGCTAAGGTAGCCCGCGAAATTCATATATCCACCATACCTTGATCATTTTCTGGACGAAATATTGTATTTGTATACCTACGTTCTAATTTTCATGTAACCAGTCCTCAATTGCCCGTCGAGTCGTTTGTGTAAACATGGCCTTCAGATTATTTACGCCAGATCTTAATGTTCATTGCATTTCCGTCCAAGACCCAACTCCCTAAAACGTTGTTTACTTTGTAAACGATATGGTTGAACGTCGAACATGTAGTTTTCCTGCAAGGTTAAAGTCCTACCATTTTATTTTGGCGCGTGTTTTTACTGTACCTACCACAGTAGGTACACACACCTCAAAATGGCTATTATCACTTTCCACCTTTTTTTTTATTTGTAATAGGTTTGCTCTTGACTCTAGTCTATGTCAGAGATGACAGACAAAGTCTACGATGGAGCGAGCTTACCTAGAAGGAGCCTGTTCACTCTAACTTTGAAGAGATTAGGGTTGTAAGCTTTCGGAAACACAGACGCAGGCAGAGAGTTCCACTCCTTTGCTGTGCGCATTGTAAAAGACCTTTGAAAACGCTTAGTGCGAATTGGTGGAATAGCCACAAGGTAGGGATGGTAAGATGCAGTGCGTCTGGATGTCCGATGGTACAAGGGGGCCGGTGGGATGAGGTCGTGGAGTTCTTAGGCACACTCACCGAAGTACAATCTGTAGAAGACCGACATGCAGGCAACCTTACGGCGATGAGCCAAGCTATGTAGCTTGGCATCCACCAGTTTGGATGCCCAGCTTTTTGGCCGCAATTTGGGCTTTGTACTCGATGGTGGCGCCGAAGTTGAGACTGGATGTCAACTCCATGCCTAGGAGCTCGAGCCGATCAGTCACAGGAACAGATGCACCCCGAAAAGTAGGAGCTTGGTCAAAACGACTCCTTTTTGCGGTAGAAAGACACGCCTGTGTTTTGGTGGTGTTTAAGTGACCAAATTGTCATCACCCCACTGGGAGACAACGCTTAAGGTCAAATTGGTCCGCTCTACCATGGCCTCTCTCAAGGAACAAACTTCAACCCCACTGGTTGTTGCGTTGGACAAGTATCTCTCTGAAACCGTACTGTCATCTGCGTACCCAACAAGACCAGGCTGAAGTAGGTCATTGATGTGCAGCAGGAAAAGAGTTGCAGAGAGAACAGACCCTTGAGGAACTCCGGCATCAATAGCCATGAGGTCAGAGGAGCAGCCGTCAACGACCACTCGGATCGACCGTTCACTCAGGAAGTTTGATATCCAGCTACAAAAACCAGCTGGGATACCATAAGCAGGAAGCTTGCTGAGTAGACCTGCGTGCCAGACCCTGTCAAAAGCCTTCGAGATATCAAGCGACACGGCAAGTGCTTCGCCGTGTCTCTCAATGGCTTCGCCCCAGCAGTGCGTGACATACACAAGAAGATCGCCAGTTGACCGTCCCCGGCGAAAGCCATATTGACGGTCACTGAGGAGATTGTTGTCTTCGAGGTAGGTCAGCAGCTTACTGTTCAGAACCCTTTCCATAACCTTGCATAGGATGGAGGTAATCGCGATCGGACGGTAATGCGCAGGGTCAGCACGGTCTCCCTTTTTGGGCACTGGTTGCACATTCGCAAGCTTCCGTGATCTCGGCACCGTTCTTTTTACAAGAGAGAGGCGGTACAGGCGTGTCAACACAGGAGACAATTCAGGTACACATTGCCTCAACACTCTTGCTGGAATGCCGTCAGGTCCACTGGCCTTATTCACATCTAAACTGTATAATACTCTACAGACCTCTTTATTATGAACTTTGATCTCCGGCATCGAAGAGTCACAACGAGGTAAATTTGGTGGTTGCTTAGAGCCAGCGTCCAGACGCGAATTGCCTGCAAAGAGAGTTGCAAATAAATTTGCTTTCTCTCTTGCAGAGTGAGCCAGCGAACCATCAGGTTTCATTCAGCATTGGAGGCAAAGTGGGTCGACAGAAATTCGTTTCGACCGCTTTCGACAGGGACCTTCCCCAAACGGAGTAAAATTCACACAAAAATGTTTATTTCTTTACCAACTAGTTTAAATTAGTTTATGATTTGAGCCTCCTTTTAAGCATGATAACGCCTGAGTTAGGAGACTCCGCTCCTTCATAACTTTGGCTGTTTGTGCAACTTTAAAATTTTCTTTTTTGCTATACAAAGAAAAGTTTAATTAAAAGTAAAATAAATTAATATCTAAGTTTTAGTTTAAAAGTTTTAAGTGTTTCGTACCCAAAGGGTATTCAACGGAACCCTTCCTTCTCGAAAATAGGTAGATATTACCTCGGAGGCACAATGACCAGACTCACCCAGCAGATGTGCAGTCTAATAATGCCACCTGCAAAGTACCTAGATATCTCTATTGTTCACATACACACATCTTATCTTGCAAACTGCATGCTGTTAAAAGCTGCAATAATAATGACATGTCCATATTAGCGTAAACCTGTGGCCGATAGGAGGCACAGTCACGAACACTTGTGATGCAGTCATCGTACATAGTACCGATACACATAGTAAATGAACCTACCTACCTATTCCTTAACCGTGATAGGTAGTAGTCTATAAAGACAAACGTGTGTCTGCGCACGTATTCGTGAAACATTTTGACCTAAGGTACCTAGGTAGGTAGGTACGTACATAAAACCTAAAGAAAGGGTGATGTAACTGGCCTGAATCAACTCGGCATTCTGCATCAGTGGATCAACTAACTATAAATTAATAAAGCAAAATCTACAACTGGTGGTGTATATACTTCTATACTAATATATAAAGCTGTAGAGTTTGTTTGTTTGCTAACTATAAATTAATAAAACAAAACGAGGCATGCCTTTTAAATTTTGTCATTTGAAGAAAAAAACACAACTAGAACCTTATAGTAGGTACTTTTTATTGTTTTTCAAAGTATTCACCACGTAGCTTAATACACTTTTCCATTCGCTCAAACCAGTCATTATAACATTTATTCCACTCTAAAGTGGGGGTGTTCAAAATGGCTGACTTGAAAGCGTCGACTGCTTCTTCACCGGACTGAAACCTTTGACCACGAAGACTTTTCTTAATTTTAGGAAATGTAAAGAAATCGTTAGAGCTTAGGTCAGGACTGTATGGAGTATGGTCAAGAATTTCTGAGTTTCTTTTTCCTGCTTCAAATATTCAATCGTTTGACGAGCGCTGTGTCAGCTTGCGTTGTCGTGGTGCAGGATGATGCGTCGCTTTGAGTTAGATTTTCGAAGTTCGGCGATGACTTGTGGTATACCACTCTGCGTTAACCGTTCTACGATCTTCAAGTGCAATAGTCGCAACATGGCCGGATTTTCCAACGAACGTGGCCACCATCTTCTTTGAAGTGCTTCGAGAACGAACAACTTTCGTCGGCTTTGGCTCGTCTTGAAAGAGCCAGATTTTAGATTGTTGTTTGGAGTCAGGATCGTAGGCATCGATCCAAGATTCGTCACCACTGATGATGTCGTAGACGTGATTTGACTCTCCTCGGTTGAACCTTCGCAGAGTTTTCTTACACCATCTGACGCGGGCCGCCTTGTGATGGTCGGAAAGCAGATGCGGTATCCAACGGCAAAATAGCTGTCTCACTCCAAGCGCTTCATGCAAGATCTTCTGAATGGTTGTCCCTGAGATGCCTAATAGAGCCTCTAATCTCTCGATACGTCACATCACACATGACGATCTTCGAGAATTAGTTGTCTCACAGCAATGATGTTATCTTCAGTGAAGGTGATTTTGGGCGTCCTTCGCGAGATTTGTCACTAACACTAGTATGTCCACGCTGAATTCTAAATACCAGCGTTCGACAGTCCGCAGACATGGGGCTTCATCACTGAACGAACACAGATGTTAGCTCTTCAAAACTGAAGCCGTGTCAGGCCTCTTGCACGTACATTTTCCTTAGAAAGATTCATTTTCGTACGTAACCTGACAGATTCCAATCGAAGCTGTGACTAAACAATAGCGTTAATCCTAATACTTTCAACTGTTTTGAGATTCAAAATTTAAACACATTCGAATATAGAACAGTTCCAAATTCAAAATTGCCGGGAAATATGGAAACGACAGAACTTAAAAGGCATGCCTAGTATCAATACTTCTTTACTAATATATAAAGCTGTAGAGTTTGTTTGTTTGTTTATGTATTTGCTTGATCGCGCTAATCTCAGGAACTGCTGGTCCGATTTGAAAAATTCTTTCAGTGTTAGATAGCCCATTTATCGAGGAACGCTATAGGCTATCATATTATCACGCTAAGACCAATAGGAGCGGAGCAGACGAAGTCGCGCGGGTCAACTGGTAATTACATAATTAGATACCTATGATGTTTTTGCGATCCTTTCTTTGTTTACTTAGGTATTCAAAAAATTTGCAAGAGACTCAAGAAAATTGGAGCTTCAGGTTTAAGTTAAGTGGTCAAAATTTAGCAATTGTTTGCACAAATATCGTCTTTCAAGTGACTCGCATGTTTTTTACCACTCTCCTGGGTGATAGTGTGGATAGGTCTGTCATCTGTGCCACTTCATTTTATGAGAGACGTAGGTAGGTTTGGCATCTGTAAATTGAAAGCATTTAGTGGTTTTGAAATACCAACCAACATAATTGGGTTAAACAAGCACTTTGGACTTTCGATTCTTTAGGAAAACGAAGCTTTAATACACGTAAGACTTCTCCGAAATAGTTATGTCAGTGAGTACTTAGAAGTTACAGCAGTCCAAAACGAACAGGTAGGTCTGTACTCCCCGTACAGACCTGTTCGTTTTGGGCTGCGTTTCTTGCAAAAAATCAAAGCCTGGCTTATTAGACCAGGGAGTCTAGGTACTCTCTAAGCCCGCGAAATCCTTAGTTTCGGGCGTTTTCTACTTCGTATCGGTATCACCTAACCATTAAAAATAAATGACAACACATATTTCAGAGATGTGCCGAGTAAGTTTCTACGTACTTAATAGATTAGACAGCCCTAGCTTCTGCCAACGGCTTTGCCTGCGTAAAAGAAGCAAATGATCCCAAGGGAACGTTCCGAGGATAAAGCTATCCAAGTTTCATCTAAATCCGTTCAGCTGTTTAGAAAAACAGACAGAATTACTTCGCATTTATGCTATAAGAATAGATGCATTTGGAGTATCCATTCGATTTTCATAACGTGTAGCTAGGCGTCACCCATCCACAGACCAACCTTGGCAAGCGTTGCTTAACCTTGAAGATCGACCCGTGCGGCTGTTATTATCTAGTCACGAGCTCCTCAACAACACCCGGTGATGACGTCACTCGCCCGTATTTCCCCCGACCACTTCGTCTTTCTCGCACATATCTGATGCAAAAGGCAGCCTAATACAAATCAGAGCCAACAATTTCCTGCAATTTCATTTTAGTAAACAACAAGGTGGCAAAATGTCACGTCCATTAGTTCAGACAGAGTGACGACTGTGGCACATTCTGCGGAGATGTGGATATGTTTGGCAATTCTGAGCTATGCGGCGCTAAGAATAGAGCTCCTTGTGGCTTTACGTGGGAGGTGAGAGTCAGGTATTACACCAGGTGTTTGGACTGCGTTCACCTGTGAATATGACGTGTTGTATCTACACATACCTACAGCGAATATCCCGGCCTTTCATGAGGTACTGCAGCATTGAGCATACCAGTGGAGTTATCGGCATTTCTGTAGCCAGGAGAACTGATCCGGAGACCACTTACAAAATCTTCTTTTTCTTTTCGAGTCGATAGTGACCCTTAAATATTTTGTGCTCAGTAGGTGGCCACGTTCACAGCGGCATCAGTGGTACTCATCAGGTCCTCAATGTTGCCCGTGCTCAGTGGTGGTGGGAGCCCCACACTCTCACTTAGTGTCAAGCGGATCAGTGAAACCCCATTTTGCTAAGTTGTACCACTTCACTACGGGACTACCCTACCTAGTGCCACGATCAACATCAGCTCCGCGTATTTAAATAACTTAAAAATAGTAAATATACAGTTTAGAACTTAACAATTAGTAAAACATCTTAATTATAGTGCAAATACCATGTGACATGTACTTGATCTAGAGACTCAGCTACAAAGTGCACACAGAGAAATTGAGTTGTTATCATCAGAAAATTGCAAACTCAGAAAAACAAATGAAGAATTGTTAAAGAAAAATAGTTTATACAAAAAGATAACGCTTAGTCCATCTCCGATGAAGAAGTCAAACAAAGCTAAGAAAGTCAGACAAACACTAAATAAAACTATAGAGCAGGAAAACAGCGAGCCATCAACAACATCCCTTATAAACCAATCGTCCAGAAATGTTACTAACAGTACTGAGATTATGAAACAACAGGGACAAACTCTGTACCCGGTACCTTACAAAAAAACAAGTTATGTATACTGAGCGCAAATAATAAAAATAAAGTCTTGTCGATAGCTCAAGATTTACTTACTGACAAGTACGACATATGTCATTATATAACTCCAAACGGAACATTGCAGCAACTACTTAGCGGAATTCAAACAAAATTATGTGACTATACCCTGAATGACTTTTGTATATTATTAATTGGAGAAGAGGACTTTAAAATTACTAGCAACTATTGCAGTACTATTGCATACGTTAGGGATATTCTAAAAGAAATTACTCACACTAATGTCATAATTTGTGTTCCTACATTTAAACTTGGAAGCTTTAACGATATCTATAACTGGAGAATAGAAACATTTAATAATTTATTATACTTGGACTTATTGACTCATGAACATGCATATTCTTTTGATTCTAATTATAATTTGACGTATGATCACACAATGTTTAACATATCGACAGGCCGTATAAATAACTACGGCTTACGCATTATTTTTGAAAATCTGTTGCATTTAATTAATGACATTACTGTAAGCATGACTACCTCTACTGAAAATATTGTACATGGTTCAGAAGCTAAATCTTCATTGTTTTTTCGACATTAAATATCTCAATGTTTTGCATCAAAATATAGCGGGACTACTAAACAAATCTGACCCACTTTTAGTAAATATAGAAGAGCTTAAAGACAAAAATACTGACATTGATGTAATATGTATTACTGAGCATTTTATGTTGGCAGGGTATGAGCAACACCTGAGCATACCTAATTACGCACTAGCGGCATGTTTTAGTCGTTCTTGTAATAAAAGAGGTGGAGCTTGTATACTGGTAAATAAGGTACATAAGTTCAAAGAACTTTCTCAAGTCAGTAAATTGTCCATTAGTAATGTAATTGAATGTTGTGCAGTCGAGTTACTTGACTTTAAAATTATAATAGTTTGTGTATACCGTGTACAGGCACAAAGTAACCTCAATTTGTTTTTCGATAGACTTGACAATGTTCTAAATTGCATCTCTAAAACTAATAATAGTCATAATACTGTTATAGCTGGTGACTTTAACATAGATATCATGAAATGCAATAATGCCACATTAGATTTCGAATGTTTATTATTAAATTATAATCTCACATTAGCTCTTAAGCAGCCCACGAGGCTATCGAGTAAGACTTGTATAGACAACTTTGCACATGACTTTAAAAAACAGTGTAAGACTGATGTGTTAGAATTTGGCTTATCAGACCACACTGCCCAATTAATTAAGCTTCCAGTTAAAAAAATATTTTTATTTAAGTGTTGGCATAAAATGAAGCGTGACCTCAGCTTAGAAAATATTCAAAAATTTAAAAACTGCATTAAAAACATTTCTTTTTGTGAAATATATAACACAAGTGATCCAACAGTAGCCTATCATTATTTTATAGAAACATTTAAATCATTTTATGATTTGTGTTTTCCTTTAACTAAAATTACTGTGCAAGTGAATACCAAACTAAGATGGATATCACATGGAATTAAGACCTGTAGTAAAAATAAAAGACAATTACTCTGGAATTTCAGACGGAAACCAACATTAGCTAACAAACAAAAATATTCAACTTATTCTAAACTTCTAAAACGAATTATAAACCTTACTAAACGGGCCCAAAACAATTATAAAATAAAAACATCGACTAATAAAAGTAAAACGGCATGGCAAATTATAAATAATAATAAATTAAATACTCCAAAAGAATCGATAACTGAATTAAAAATTAACGATAAATTAACAACAAATCCTACAGAAATTGCCAATGCGTTTAATAATTATTTCATCGAAAAAGTGGCTCCTATTCCAGGTGCTGGAAAAAAGTCCACAACCTTAATTAATCCCCAAACGAACTCAATGTTTTTGTCACCCTGTTTGCCTTTTCATATGCAGAAAATTATAAGAAATCTTAAAAACACTAGCAGTGTATGGTATGACGGTATTTCTACTAGAGTTATCAAAGCAATAAATGAAGATATTTCTCATCACCTAAGCCATATTCTGAATCTTTGTATACAAAGTGGGACATTTCCAAAGGACCTCAAGTTGTCAATTATTAAACCTATATTTAAAAAAGATAATAAATACCTAATGGAGAACTACAGACCTATAGCACTAATATCTGTTTTCTCAAAAATCTTTGAAAAATATATTTACCATGAAATCAATAACTATTTAGACCAAAATGAAATCCTATGTGATGAGCAAAAAGGCTTTAGGAAAAATAAAAACATAAATATGGCGGTTTACGACTTTTTACACGTTGTTTCTTCACAAGTTGACAAATCTTTACCTGTTTGTTCGTTTTATTGTGATATGTCTCAAGCATTCGATTATGTAGACCATAATATCCTGCTTGCTAAACTTGAGGCTTATGGTATAAGAGGTAATGTCCTAGAATTGATAAAATCATATTTGTCAGACCGCCAACAAATAACCCAAATATCAAAATTTAATGTTAAAACTAAAAGGGAACAGGTTTTCTCCTCTGACAAGCGTTGCATCTCATATGGTGTTCCCCAGGGAAGTGTATTAGGTCCTCCTTTGTTCCTGCTATACATTAATGATTTGCCAAAAGCAACTAAAGAACCCATGTCACTTTTCGCTGACGACAGTACTGTAACCATAGCACCTAAAAATATACTCAACCACTATACTGACTCTAGTGATTCATTGAATTATATAATTACCTGGCTAAATGATAATAATTTAAAAATTAACCTTAGCAAAACTAACATTATGCATTTTAGACAACGAGAAAACTTTCGCAACACATCAAAATTTAATTTAGTATATAAAGATAATGTAATACAAGAAGTTGAAACAACCCGATTTTTGGGATTAATCATTGACAAGCAATTAAATTGGAAAACACACATAGTTGAACTTTGCAAAAAAATTAGTACTTCATCATATGCTCTTTATATTATATGTTGGCACCAACTGTCAACATAGATACTTTACTTACAGCATATTACGGGCTTGCTGAATCAGTTTTAAGATACGGAATAATTTTTTGGGGCAATTCAACTGAGAAGGACGTTGTATACGTGCTATGTTTGGGTTACTAACTACTGACAGTTGCAAACCAATGTTTATACAGCACAAAATTCTAACACTTCCGTCACTATACATATTGGAGCTTTTTGTAAAAACCAATCCTCATTTGTTTCCCCCTTTGATCGATAATAGAAATAGACGTGAGAAGTACAGACTTTGGGTGCAATCTCTCTCTGCAAAAACAGCATTTTTGAGAAAAAGTGTAATATGCATGGCCCCATTAATATACAACAAACTACCTAATTATCTAAAGGTAATGAACATTAATTCATTTAAGAGAGAACTAAAAAAATTGCTAATTAGTAAGGGGTACTATAATATTACGGAGTTTTTAAATGACAAATTTTGATAATTTTATATGTGATAGTTTTATTCATTTTATTGTTTTAATTATTTTTGGATTGACTGTTATTATATAATTATTTGATTTAATTTTGACTATGTATAATTTAATTATTTAATAATAACATTTTGACATGCGTATCATATTGACGAATTTTAATGTATTTTGACATGAGAGATCATTAATTTATAATGTGTTTTTGCATGATAAAATAGATTTGGTTTGGATTAGATTTTAATTAATGAAAACATATAAATATGCATATTGTACGCCCTATGGGTATGTTACAGCTATCTACATATTACGTTGATAAGAACTACTTTAAACCTGTGACAAACAATAAATTATTTTGACTTTTGACTTTTGTATTGGCAAAATGGGGTTACTACAAACTTCTTTGATACTTAAGTACTTACTTACTTACTAAATTTTTATTTCATACAGCATGCTGCACTTTTGATCACATAGAGATTTGTAAAGGGAAGCGTAAGTAGCTGGTGATCTTCAATATCCCTACACCAAATATTATTTGCGTGGTGACACAAGTACGGCTGCAGCAGTGAGTAGCCAGGTCCAGAGTTTAAACCCTAGGTTATGTTGTGGGGTTTTATGCCCCGTAGGGTAGAAATGGGCTGGCAGCCAACCGTACCGTGACCACATCTGTAAATGGTCACGGCCGCCCATAGCAGCTACAACACTGGCTGAGTAGCCCTATCATAGGTCGGTACTTCATCAGTTCAGCCAATATCCGTCCACTGCCCGTCTGCTACTGCTGTGCCACCTATATGTATATAATCCACCTATATGTATACAATCCACCTATATGTATATAATATGGAATGCAATAAAGTATTGAGTATTGTAAGCCTCCCCCAAAGAGCGCCAACCATCCCGGTCTTGAACAGTTCGCAACCATCCGCTGCGTTGGGTACTTATTTAGAGAAAACTATACCCTGCTATGATAGGTAGCAGCACGAATTCTGTATTTATCCATGGCTAGGGTTGTTTCAATGAGTGCAAGCATTGTAAAAGAGGCTGGTAGACGATAACTTAGTACCTATATAGATAGGTAGGTATATAATTGTCGTGATCAGTCTAAGATGCAATTCAGCCTGCACAATAACGCGAGGTAACATTTCAGTTGCATGACACGAATGCAATAAAACGCACATTATTAATGTTAATCACCGAAACTAAACTGCATTTAAAATAACTTAAATAACCCAGTTAACTGTTGTCCAGCGTTGCGCGTAAACACGCACGAAATGTGCTCGTGATGCCAACTAGTGTGCGCATACGCAGAATGTCACTTTGGCAATAAAATGTAGAAGGCCCACTAATAAAGTATAAGAATATCACATGGTTGTAACTCGTGATCCATGAAGATGGGCTCTCACTAAAATACTTGTTAAAACGAAACAACACTTTTTTCGGCTCGGGAATCGAACCCGCGAGACCGATGGAGTTGGTAGGTGTTAAATTGGCGGTGGTAATCTTTACAGTCTTGCACTAAAATGTCTTCAGCGTTAATTGTCCATCTTGGCAAAGATTGGCCGCCACAACCAAAATTCGGTCTCCTAAGCAGTGAGCAGATAAAGAGCATCATTTCGTCCCGTTGTATTAACCTTATGCCAAGAAGGAGGGTGGGGAGCCCATTGCCTTCATAGCTTAGAGATAGATTAGTGACTCCATTTTCTGCAATTAAACTCTCATTCGGTCCTTTGCGCGTAGGTGTTTCGGCTAAGTTAGCCAGCCTAGCTCCGCCCAGAAGCACAGAAATTTCCTGGGAGTTTGTTGTCGTTGGGTAGCCACGGGGCTGAAGTTGAAGAGATGTTTTTTAGGGGGCAATGGCCCGTAATTGTCCCTATCATTGTTCTTGCTACCCGTAGTCATTTTGAGACGTGGTCATTTTGCGACTGAACCGTTTGTTTCTATTCAGGCTGAGTAGTAGTTTTGTTAGTCGTGGATGTAAACTTGGCATTGCTATTTTTGACTGCCTGCAGTCTGTGACCACTTGTTGTTGTGAAGTTCAGTTGATCTTTGGCAAATCCACGTACGAGAAAAGTCCGGGAAGGAGTGGGTACGTGTCGAGCACTACCATCTAGTAAGACCGCGGCTTCACTCGCGTTAATATAGATTTTCACAAAAAAAAGCCTATATCACCTGGGCCCCATCTATCCCTATACCAATATTCATAAAAAAAACAGTTCAGTGATTTAGGCGTGAAAGCGTTATAAACAAACAATCAAACTCACTTTCGCATCTATATATGACTAGTTGATCCGCGCAACTTCGTTTGCGTCACAATTTTCATTACTGCTCCGCTCCTATTGGTCTTAGCGTGATGATATATATATATATTGTATATATAGCCTATAGCATTCCTCGATAAATGGGCTATCTAACACTGAAATAATTTTTCAAATCGGACTAGTAGTTCCTGAGATTAGCGCGTTCAAGTAAACAAACTCTTCAGCTTTATATATTAGTATAGACGAAGTTGCGCGGGTCAACTAGTTATTATTATAATATTTGTTAGGCTTGTTCAGCAGTTTCTCTGTACTCGCACTTCGGTGCGCTTATTTTAATAGGTCATCGTTACAAAGCGCAAGGTCGGGCGTCCAAATATTTTATATCCTTTATTCATAGTGCCAAGTTTACGCACCGCATCCGTTGATAATTCTGTGTTCATAGTTATGCAATCAGTCGTGTTACATAAATTATGCATTTTTATGATTGTACAGGTGACAGGTGTGTAATTTGTATAAGGATGTTTTTAGATAAAAAATACATTTCTATTTTTAACAAACATCTTCAAAAAGGAGGAGGTTCTATATTCGGCTGTATGTATTTTTAGTCAGTCAGTTAAGCTAAACAAAAAATATTGGAAACGTATGTTTGCTTTATCAAATCAATGAATAAAATAGTAAAATGTTGCATCAAAGTTCAGGAGTGAAAATTGTTGTCTCTCCTTCAAGCGAAATTTCAACGCACCGCCGTATCCTCGTTAGTTTCTTTTTCCGTGACCAAAGAAAAAATACGCATCCAATATTTTTGGTAATATGTATAACGGAGTAAGAACATGGATTATTGGGAATAAACTGCAAATGAATGCTAATTTTACTCCTTTAGGTAAAGTTTGCCAAAATGAATACTCGTGAAATGTTTAGATCATCTGGAATAATAAACCTACGTTTTTTTTATTATCAAGGGCAATGAGTTTTAAAAGAAAAAGTATGTTTTCAGGACTGCCGAAGGTGTCTTATGCATTGTTAGTAAAACTAGTCCAAAAAGAGGAATAAAAGAGGCAATTAAAATAAACAAATTTTAATTTATTGATATAATAACTAAAAAAAATATTTTACACAATACATTATAATTAGTATTATACCACTATATTATTTTAAAAAATATATTAAAGACCGCGGACTAGCAAATAAAAGTTAACTAAGGTATACGAATCCTTTAAGTTCCAAAGGATTTACAATTCCAGGGATAATTTAGTTCTTAAGAAATTCGAGGATCTTGCGAAATTAGTGGGTTCTCTTTAACATTAGGCATTTAAATCCCTGACAGCTATACCATCTGTTATCCCTCGTTTTTTTTAAGTATAATATAGTAGTTTACAGGTTAAAATATGGCAGTCCATTCAATAATATGATGTAAAAGTGAGAAAAATTGGTCTGAACAGACAAGAACCGAATATGAGCCATCAAAACTATCCATTAAATATCATACATATCATATAATGCTATAATATTATTATAGTTATCGTACATTGATCTGAAAAGAAGCCATTACAGTAGAAAACAATTTTTTATTATTATTTAAAAAAGAGTCTTATCCTAGGCGTAAAACTAGCAGACCGGAGCTAACTTCAGATTACATTCTATTTATTTGTCCAACGTCGGCTGGAGGCGACTCGCCGCCCGCGCCGGCCTCCCGCCTAAATGTTCGCGGCCATTTTTATTTTGTCCGTTGGACAAATAATTCCATAATGCAATATTCCCTTACGTATAGACAAATAGATGCATGCGTGAACATAGATTATTTATCCTCAAAACGTGTTTAATCAACATAATAATTCACACACAATATGATTATTTTGCGCTACAAAATGGCGGAGCAATTGTTTGATATGCCATTTTTTTTATTAATACATTCACCTGTTTGTCTTTAGAGCTTTGTTAAAATATTCAATCTGATTATAGTTTTCGCCGCCTTTGTGCAATATAAATATTATGATAATTGAGCACGACAAACTATAGAAATGAAATTGATTATATTCTGTAGTCGAAAACAACCCATAGTATTAGCTCCCACAGTCGCCATGTCTGACTTCGTCTGCCTAATACAAACATCTATATTATAACCTATCTAAGACAAAAAGGCTTAATTTAAACAAAAAATAAAACAATAGCGCGACAACCATCCATCGATTGTATAATTAAAAAAAGCCGAAAAACAATAATTATAAAATATTTTGTGCTTAAAATCCCAACAAATACTGCAACGAATATAAACTAAGTGATACAAAGAAAATATTGGCATCGAATTTTTGCAGTTAGCAACACAGAACGTTCGAGTTACAAATGCCTATTTTTTATTCATGTATATTAATTCTTACGTACCTAAAGCTAGCTTATTCTAGTAAATGAACTTGACGACGTTTGATCTTGTTCCGTCCCCGCAGTGGTTGTTAAGGGATAACATATCATGTCTGCGTGTGAATACGAGCGAATCTTGTACGAAACATTTAACATGGTAACCCTTACATGACATTAAAAACGCTACCGTTTATGCTTATTTTAAAATTAACCATCTATGATTGAAAATGTTTCAAGTTTAAACGTTTCAAAATGTAAGACGGACTAAGTACTATTATGAAGTGTTTTAAATATATTTACTTTACATTATATATTTTTCTCTTCCCATGACAGAAAGTCTTCGTATAAATCCCACAAGACCCGATGATTAAGTAATAGGTATTATACTAGGGGTCCTGTGGGTAGTTTTCAATACAATGTAAACCAAATATAATTCAACGTAATAATCATAGTGAAAGCGGTATAAACATATAAAAAAGTGCGTAATGATAACGGTGAAACTCTGCTTGTTCACGCGAGAACTAACAATACTACATTATACAACATACCCTTACATTTTAAAAAGATCAAAAATCTCGTAATCTAACGCCTTCTCCAAAGTTATACTTTTGCCTTCATAGTATATTTTTAAGACTAGAATACACTGTCTTGAAGCTTTAATAGTGTCCTTTAATCTGTGTTAATAAGCACGATTATTATTTTTATTATTATTTTCCCGATTCTGTGTCTACGATGTTAGCCTCGCGTAAATAAACTGATGATTTTATCAAAGGTTTGCGAATATCCATTTTTAAATAGTTATAATGGTAATTATACAGCCCGTAGCACTGTGGCTTTAACTCACGCCACGATAACGGATGAATCTTTTAAGACGTACTTTTTATAAACAATTTTTATACAAGAAATAAATAATCAACCGTCACTACGCCAAATAAGGAATGGAGAAAAAAGAAATGCATCTATTTAACGATTTTGCACTCCGTGTGCTTTGTATGTAATTTCAGCAATTTGATGACTTTGTTTGCTGAAAAAAGTTTCACGTAATATGGTGAAGAGGGTACAGATTGGAATGATACAAATTCTACGAGTTTTTTACGACATTGCGTAAAGTTGTACCGGCCACAATATTCCACGAAGACTACGCGTCACGAACTTACGCAAAACAGTAACTTATAGGTTTATGTAAATCGTAATTTTGTAAAATTCCAAAAAGTAGCCTATACCGTGCCAAAAGGGATAATGATACGAATTATTATTGGATATAGATAAATTATATTGCATGTCAAAGTATAAATCATTGTAATTGTACGCTTAAAGCCTAGATTAAGATTTAGATATCATTTTACAATTCGTGATCGTCAATGTAAAGACGTTTACACACGAACAGTGCGGCAGTGGCTAGCGTAATTTCGTGTGGCGTGTTGTGCGTAGAATGTGGCGCGGTTTACGCAAAGTTCGTGTGGAAACGTCTTTATGTAGGTACAAAAAATGATTTTTTTTTTCGTCAATGGAGATCAGTAGAATCTCGTTTTTACTTACAACAAACCGGTGTGACTAATCCATAACATATATTAAATATATAATAGTTTAACCACGTTAGGATTACATTAAAGTGACGAGAAACGAAAATAATTATTCTCATTCAATAAGTTATGCATAGATACATTTATAATTAATATTTGGTTCTTTAATTATAGTTTTTATAGATAGTATTTTATTCTGTTGTGCGATGTTGTCACCTGAAACGTAAAGAATTACGTGTCATACATTAATGTGTCAAACTAACATTTAATCATTTACAATTAAAATATTTTAAAAATAACCTATGGCTCTTTCTTTCCTTATTCCAGTTAAATCAACGATACTCAACAAGTTATGTCTATGTTTCCTGATAGCCTGAGGGTCTTTAAAAGATATAGACGAAAAGCAGAAAGGTGAAGCTTATTTTAAAAGAATTTCTTTCGGACATTCTGCGATAGGAAAGTTGGATGAAAGATATAGACATAATGTGTATAAATATGTATATAAAGTCAAGAGTGAATAGGTTACTTCTAAGCAAGCGTGCTCCATCTTCGACCGCATCAGCGCTTACCATCAGGTGAGATGGTGGTCAAATGTTTGCTTATCAATAGTAAACAAAAAGTTATGTAGGTCTTTTTCTATAAATATTGGAGAATTAGTCTCTTGAAAACTCATTTCACAGCTAGAAAAACGAGCATTTGTCAACTTGTTACAATCATTATTTGATAACTTTCGTTCGAGAGATTGACAACACAAGTTCTTTAAATTTCTTGAAATTAGTCCCAAAGCAAGGTTTGATGTAATTCATAAACTTGTATCGTTGAGTTAACTACGAAAGGTATAAAAGAATAGAAGAAGCTACTTCACATCAACTACTAGTGCACTACAACCTGCAATATTTTTGCAACAAAATAAAAAGGCTGCACTATTTTGCTATGAAAACTTTATCAGCAAATATTAGTATGGTATAATAACCTATCAAGGAACTGAGACGATCAGAATTTTGAATTCACAATGTGTAATCAGTTACACAGTTATTCTGCCTTGTATAACGGATCTGTATTCTCACTGCTAAAGTCTTTTTTTATTTGAGAAAGAAAACGATGAGATGGGTTAGCTCTTGTCTCTAGCCTAGGTCAGCGATAACAGAGACAATGTCTACGATGGAGTTTATCAAGGTTGCGCTCAGAGGTAAATTAATTACAAAATATGAACTTGCAAGACTAATGATAACGCCACTGCAGTCATCTTAAATTGTTGCTAAAATATCCAAGTGTTTATTTAATCTACTTACCAATAAACAGAAAATGAATCCGGCAGCCATAACCCCTCCAGGGAAGGGCTAGCAGCATCTATCGTTAACATATCATTACATTATAGTTATACATAATCATATAATATATGTTGTGAAGTGACAATGGATCAGTGATGACGCTCACATACCACGCGCGCACCAGACACTCATGTTAACAACATACCTCCCTAAAAGTTGTTTAAATGCTTTTAATATTGTTAGAAATTATAATTATAAATAAATAAAGCGAGTTTTCGACGGGTTTAGTCCCGTTTAGACGCGGCCGAGTCGTATTGTATCATCGCATGCGCTTTTACAGCATGTGCGTCAGTTTTACGCGTTTTTTGTGCGTTAAACTTGCGCTTTTAAACGTGATACAAATATTAGTGCGTTAATACACTGCGCACTTATAAATTTTGTGCTAATAGTGCGCGTAGATCCGATATACAGTACAATTTCAATCCGATTTCGATATTAAAAGTTTACAACACAATACGACATTATGTACACGAAGTCATTTGTGCATCAGATCAGAAATAATTAACGTAATGACAACTATGAGATGACTGGACTTTATACAGGTTTTAGGTAAGTTTCTTTAACTGTTACAGCCGCCCCATTAGAATATAAAAACCTATGATTTTGAGGTCTATCGAGGTTTTACTTTTACTCATTGAGTTTGTATCTCAATGCCTGCGATGGTCGAACCGAATAGGGAAATACATGGACCATCGTCAGAGTAAGATATCAAAATTAGAAGCTAAAAATACATTCACACACCGCTTGATTTCGAATATAAAACTAGAAAGTGTCGTCATCGGCTGAATAGGGGTCTAACCATGAACTTCCAATCCATTCATATACCATCCGCACGTATATACTGAGTCTTTACTAACGGTGGGTAGAGACAAGCATAGATCAACATAGAACTCAGCACCCGGACGTAGAAATGACCCATCGAGTATAGACAAAGACATCGCTCTACAAAGGCGAACTGTTTTTAAATCTCCATACATCACATTTACGATCAAGTACTACAGTTCTTCTATAGCTTTAGCAAGCACAAAAATTATTGACCTAAAGTCTCTACCCATCTCATAAACTATACTTCAGTCCTTATACAGTTATTTTACCTTTGTAAAACTGATTTTTATTCTAACCATTTTAAGGTTGCTTTTGGAGATAAAATAACCACATAATTAATCTTATAGCAAGACTTATGATGACTCACAGTTGTCTATTTGCAGTTAGTTTAGCTTTGCAAGAATGATTATTATTCTAACCAAAATAAAGTTGTTTTTAGAGGTACAGTAACTGTAAAAGGACGATTTTAGCAAGACAACGAGGTCACACAGTAGATGGTACATCGTGGTGTGGGAGGTGCGGTGCGGGTCTAGTTCCAGATGCGCAGGAAGGAGTCCCACGAGCCGGTGGCCACGGCCATGCCGTTCTCGGTCACGCCCAGGCACGACACGCGGTTGTCGTGCCCGGCTAGGATACCTGTGGACAACCAAAACATTGTGGTTAGATACTTGTTCGAGATTCTTGCTTCAAGAGTCGATTTATAAACTAATCATAAGAAGAGAATTTCCTTTAATTTCGTCATGAGAACCAAACAGTTGAGTGATAGTATAGACATTTTTTGGGACAAGCGCCATACTTATCCTAACCACTGAAACTTATCTGCCATAGGAAAAGCACCCCTTAGAATCAGGAGATCGAACGCACGCTAGCTACGCACTCCCATCCGGTTCGTTGTGCGTGGGGGTGGATCCTGCTCGCAGAGCCAGCCTCGCTCCGACCTGAAGCACAGAAGCTCCGACCTCACTGTTCCCGAGGATTAGAGTACGTTGTGAAGCCACGGCCCTGCAGTGCAAGATGACGTGGTAGCGGCTGATTGCTCGGCGCTAAAGCAGTGTCACTTAGCTATAAAGAGACCGGACTCCGTTTTTCGCTCTTACGACTACCATTCGGTACATTGTACGTGGTGGGATCCTGGCTAACAAACCCGACTTGCTGAAGGCGACCGAGGTGATGCCGCAGATGATGTTGTCGTGCAGTACATCTATATACTAACCGGCGCGCTCGCTCTTCATGGAGTCCCACACGTTGCAGTTGAAGTCGTCGTAGCCGGCCAGCAGCAGCCGGCCCGACTTGCTGAAGGCGACCGAGGTGATGCCGCAGATGATGTTGTCGTGCAGTACATCTATATACTAACCGGCGCGCTCGCTCTTCATGGAGTCCCACACGTTGCAGTTGAAGTCGTCGTAGCCGGCCAGCAGCAGCCGGCCCGACTTGCTGAAGGCGACCGAGGTGATGCCGCAGATGATGTTGTCGTGCAGTACATCTATATACTAACCGGCGCGCTCGCTCTTCATGGAGTCCCACACGTTGCAGTTGAAGTCGTCGTAGCCGGCCAGCAGCAGCCGGCCCGACTTGCTGAAGGCGACCGAGGTGATGCCGCAGATGATGTTGTCGTGCAGTACATCTATATACTAACCGGCGCGCTCGCTCTTCATGGAGTCCCACACGTTGCAGTTGAAGTCGTCGTAGCCGGCCAGCAGCAGCCGGCCCGACTTGCTGAAGGCGACCGAGGTGATGCCGCAGATGATGTTGTCGTGCAGTACATCTATATACTAACCGGCGCGCTCGCTCTTCATGGAGTCCCACACGTTGCAGTTGAAGTCGTCGTAGCCGGCCAGCAGCAGCCGGCCCGACTTGCTGAAGGCGACCGAGGTGATGCCGCAGATGATGTTGTCGTGCAGTACATCTATATACTAACCGGCGCGCTCGCTCTTCATGGAGTCCCACACGTTGCAGTTGAAGTCGTCGTAGCCGGCCAGCAGCAGCCGGCCCGACTTGCTGAAGGCGACCGAGGTGATGCCGCAGATGATGTTGTCGTGCAGTACATCTATATACTAACCGGCGCGCTCGCTCTTCATGGAGTCCCACACGTTGCAGTTGAAGTCGTCGTAGCCGGCCAGCAGCAGCCGGCCCGACTTGCTGAAGGCGACCGAGGTGATGCCGCAGATGATGTTGTCGTGCAGTACATCTATATACTAACCGGCGCGCTCGCTCTTCATGGAGTCCCACACGTTGCAGTTGAAGTCGTCGTAGCCGGCCAGCAGCAGCCGGCCCGACTTGCTGAAGGCGACCGAGGTGATGCCGCAGATGATGTTGTCGTGCAGTACATCTATATACTAACCGGCGCGCTCGCTCTTCATGGAGTCCCACACGTTGCAGTTGAAGTCGTCGTAGCCGGCCAGCAGCAGCCGGCCCGACTTGCTGAAGGCGACCGAGGTGATGCCGCAGATGATGTTGTCGTGCAGTACATCTATATACTAACCGGCGCGCTCGCTCTTCATGGAGTCCCACACGTTGCAGTTGAAGTCGTCGTAGCCGGCCAGCAGCAGCCGGCCCGACTTGCTGAAGGCGACCGAGGTGATGCCGCAGATGATGTTGTCGTGCAGTACATCTATATACTAACCGGCGCGCTCGCTCTTCATGGAGTCCCACACGTTGCAGTTGAAGTCGTCGTAGCCGGCCAGCAGCAGCCGGCCCGACTTGCTGAAGGCGACCGAGGTGATGCCGCAGATGATGTTGTCGTGCGAGTACATGGCGAGCTCCTGGTCGGCGCGGATGTCGAACATGCGGCACGTCGCGTCGTCCGACCCGGTCGCGAACGCGAACCCGGATGGGAAGAACTGGAATCATCACAAACAAAATTCAGACACACTAAATACAAGCAAAAATTGAGTAGCTAACAATCAGGTTGCCCATTTGACCGTGACTGCTAGCCAGAAAGCTATAATGTAATACTAGATACTCGGCTGCTATGTCATCCCAGACACGAAGTTGAAATGTCATCTTGAACATGACCGACGGTTTGGACAAGGGCGTGTCCCGATGACAGTGTTCCCTTAAGATCTTGTAGGTATTTTTTTGGATGAGAAATCATCCAACTATTTCTCCTACTCTGGGATCTTACTGACTAAAACACAAGCGTGTTCCTTCGTGTTCCCTTTGCGTTCCAAGGCCGCTGTGACGCTTGTGAGCTCTTGAAGGCCTAGTTGCCTTCAAGAGCTCCACGGGTTGTGTCAGACCAGTCACAAAACAGCGAGTTGTAAAGGTATCATATCTCCTCATCGACGTACCGTGACGGCGTTGATATCGCTCTCGTGGCCCGGGAAGGTCTGCTTGCACTGGCACTCGCGGATGTCCCACAGCTTGGCGGACGCGTCGCAGGCGCCGGACACGAAGGTGCGCTGGTCCGGCGCCAGCGACAGCGACATGACGTCGCCCGTGTGCCCCGTGAACTGGCCGCACTGCTGCCCCGTCTCGATGTCCCACAGCGCGCTGGTGGTCAAACCGTTTCATTAAACATCGTTACTTCTAATTAAAATCAATGAGGAGCTCGTGGCTGGATAATAACAGCCGCACGAGTCGATCTACAAGGTTAAGCAACTCTTGCCAAGGTTGGTCTGTGGATGGGTAACGACCTTAACATACCGAGTTTCCTCCGTGCCTCGGAAAGCACGTTAAGCCGTTAGTCCCGGCTGTCATTTAAAGATCTTTGGTAGTCGTTACGGATAGTCAGAAGCCAATAAATCTGCCTCCAGTCTTGCCATGAAGTACCCAGTGTTACCCAGTTAATGGGTTGTGGAAGTCTGGTAGACAGCCGCTTCACGTAAAATACTGGTATTCAGCTACATCCGGTTTGACTGGAAGCCAACTCCAATATAGTTGGGAAAAGGCTAGGCAGATGATGATGATGACTTCAAATTAAAATCAATCTGCCCTAGCCTGTACCTAACTAAATTAAGGTCGAGTTCCAGTCTAGCCAGATGCAACTGAGTACCATTATTTTACATTTAGACAAGACTGGTACCAGATTTTATGGTTTCTGTCTTCTGACTCATATGTGGTCATAACTAGTATCAAAGCAATTATCAACCGGATCCAACGACATAAAAGTGCTTTCCGAGGCACAGAGGAATCTGGGTATGTAATAGATGGTCATCCTTTTACTGACCAATCTTGGCAAGCATTGCTTAGCCTTGAAGTTAGCTCCAGTGGCTGTGTGTGGCTAAATAATATTTAGCCACTAGCTCCTCTAAGTTAAGAGTGAATGGCTTATTTAAAGTATGCTTGCACCATCGTCGGCTACATCATCGCTTACCAACAGGTGAAGTTGTGGTCAAACACGAACCTATCTAAACTACTATTATAAAGCTTAAGAATTTGTTTGGAACTACTGGTTCGAATTGAAATATTCTTTTAGCGGTGGAGAGCACATTTATCGAGGAAGGCCATAAGATCACGTTACGATCAATAGGAGCGGAACATTAATGAAAATGTTACGCAGACGAAGTTTGCGCGGTTTATCTAGTCAATAATAAAAAAGGCCGAGAATTAGCAGCCTAAAAGAACCTGACTGAATTGGCCACTGTACATAAAGAGTTCAATTTAGCGCGCAATAGTGTAACATATCAAATCAGGAATTTAATCCACATTAAGCATTACAAATGTCGTATGTAAACACGTGTCGTATTTTAATTGGCATTTCAGTAGTCTCTCGGCCGCATTGCAAAATCGGAAATTTTGTTAATATGGAATTTATGTTGATAAGAATATTATAAATGTGAAAGTTTGTGAGGATGGATGGAAACCGGATTTTGATCAAACACCATGTTACTTTTAACGTCACTGCAGCTACACCTTCTCTTTGAAATAGGCTAGTTTCCAACATGAATAAATTGCAAATCTATTTAGTCCGTTAGTTAAGAGTATTGAAAAATAATGAACAATTTATTTTTGTTTTTGTAAATCAATGGATGATGGCAAAAATTAAACGCATCAAATCTCGGGAGTGGAGGTTCGTGACGTCAAAACGCACTCAAAATATAACACGGCGTGACGTATTGACTATTTTAAAAGCGTCGGATCTTTGTCAATTTTGGTTTACGTAACAAAAGAAATAAACGGGACAAATTTCTTTGATAATCTCTTTGATGGACTAATTAGATTTTTTCAGTGGACAAGCCTATGTTGATATAGGTATTTCGTGTAAGCTCAGTGTAATCAGAAGGTCGTGCTCACCAGGACATGTCGCCGGAGCTGGTGAGGATCTGGTTGTCGTCGAGGAAGCGGCAGCACGACAGGTAGCCCGAGTGGCCCGGCAGCTCGCGCGACACGCGGACGTTACCCTCGCGCGTCTTCAAACTGGAATGTTACAAACTACGTGTTACATTTCGAACTTAGACATCATTCATCAAGCACTAAATAAAATACTGAAGACTCTAGTCAATGCATCATGGCATATAAACAAAACCGAAATTCACGAGTACTTAAGAGGTCTCCACTGTGGCTATGTAGAGGAGATAGAGGCAGGAGACAGAGGCACTGTGGAGGAGATGAAGCTAAGGTAAAATCTCTCCCTGAAGCGCCTGACACATTGACGCCGATTCACTGGCACGTGGTCTAATCCAAAACCCAAAGGAAAGGCACTTTCAATTGTGCTATACCTCTGTCAGTTTATTCTGTAATTCTCTATATTCCTGAGATATCCACCAGCAGATCCTGGTAATGAAACTCACCTGTATATAGAGCATATGTTGTCTAATCCTCCGCACGCCACGTAGGAGCCCGAGGGTGCGTACGCGCAGGTCATGACCCAGCTGGAGCGCAGCGGTATCGCGTGCACCTTGTTGGTCGTGTGGCTGTCCCACACGATCAGTTTGCCGTCCTGACTCGCGGATACCAGGTTCCTGGTGACAAGAGGAAGAGATCAAACATTAAGTATTTTCTACACTAATATTATACAGAGGAAACATTTGTATTTTTGTGTGTGTGTGTATGTATGTTTGTAATGATTAAACTCAAAAACTACTAGATCGATTTGAAAAATTCTTTCAGCAATGGATAGCTACATTATCAGGGAGTAACATAGGATATATTTTATTCCCGAACTCCCACGGGAACGGGAACTACGCGAGTGAAACCGCGTGACGTCCGCTAGTAGCAAATAATTGAATGCATCATATCATATTCACAGATAGATTGAATCTTAGTCTATTATCTTTCTTTTTTTTAGTGTTTTGATGATAAATATTATAATAAATATGTCCACTGTTAAATTTTTGTTTGACTTAGGTTTCTGGGCTAAGAAGTTTAATCTGGTTATCCCGAGTCTGCCTCGTATCTAACCGGTTGCAGCTACCAACCAGTTTTTTCCATGGAACGACTGCCTGTCTGCCTTCCAAAGCCCTGTAGCTCGGTAACACAATACAACTTGACATGACTGGCGTTATCATGATTGTTATGGTGTAGATACTCCTATCTATTTAAGGTAGAATGGCCACATGTTAGAGCTCTGCGGTAAAAAGCCCACTTTAGCAAAATAATAATATTAACCACACAAAAATTTGTCAAATTTAATTTTCATCTTTATCACAAACGCGTTAGGTTCAAGGTTGATTGGGAAAATTTTGACTGAGACGGATAGCGTGATTTGCTTTCTGATTCCGCTTAAGTGGCCTTTTTAGACCCGCTGATTTTGGCAAGGATGGCTGGATGTTCGAGTACCGTAGCATTGTTAGAAATGCTATAGTATAGCGTGCAATTGGAGAGGCGGACCAGAGAAGGAACTCATATGAGGAAGTATTAACATTCAGATTTAAGAGTATTTGTCTTTAAGGAAAACAATACATTTTTTTTAGGTTTTGCATACGTAGACAGTTTCGATTGATTGACTGTTTGTTTGTGTTGACCTATGAGAATTATTCACAAGGATTTTCCTTTGAAATATTTTGAAACCAGAAATGTATCTGAACTTCTTTTACTCAATCAAATCATGTTATGAATAAATTAAAGCAAATGTTTGTTTTTCATTTAGATGTCATTACCCCTTTTGTTATTATTATTATTATGACTAGCATACAACCAAAATATTGTGACGAATCATTCAAGATAAAACACTTATTATGATTGTAATTCACTAATTACTTATCAAATTAATAAAAATCTATTAAAGATTTCTGTAATTAATACTGATTGACGTCACAGCCTGCTAAACACTAAAACCGAACTTCTAATGAGTCAAATAGCATTAGGAAATCATTCTGAACCGGTAATTTAGACCTTCTTCTGTGAAAATAAGGTGTATTTAGTAGTATTTAGCGTTACTAGTGGGGGAAAATCATGACGTTATTGGTCTGAGCTATCAAGAGGAAAAGTGAGTAATAAGGATACGTTTAGTAATAATATTGTTTCTATTTTATTGTATGGCTGTGACAGTGTTTTTTGTCGTCAATTGTATGTATAAAACTGACGTGACGATCATGTTGACTTAAATGAGTCAATATTATTGGCAAAAAGTATCCCAAACAAAGCATTCAACACCAGTTAGCGATGTTGTTTGTTATTTATTTATTTAGGTTATTCCTCTTCTTATTTTCGTGTCGATTGACTCTCACTAAATTTTGTACGACCAGTATTGAGCAACATGTACAGCTCTATCATTGGCATCGTTCAAATATTGGATGGTGCAGGTTTGTGCATGACGGGCAATTAAGGAGGTGATGCATGTCCTGTGAAGGGGCTCCGCACTGGGACTGCGTTTGGGGTGGGTGGAGAATGACCCATTTAGTCAGGTTATGTTTACAGCTGCTAACCTGGGTCCTGCAGTCCTGGCCGTCGGTTAAGAGATTTCCAGATTAGCCACTGAAGTTCGCGTCCAGGGGGCGGATGTTCTGCCGGGGGGATGAAGTAGGTATGGAGGGGGAGGGTGTTTGTGCCTCCACAGAGCATTATTTGGCCTGGCCGGCCTCGGCGACGCCGTCCATCCTCTGGCACCTATTGCGTGGAGACTTTAGCCCAGAGGTCACTACGCATGCGGCCGGTGTGACCCGCCCAGTCCCATTTCAGCCTGGCAGCTTTTTTGTCAACGTCTAAAAATCCTGTTTAGGAGCGCCGCGTAGTTTTCAGTTCAACAATATTCATCGAGTGTTGTCAAGCAGACAAATTTTAAAACAATTGAATCGATGGATCAGGAATTTCCTCCGATTGAGATACACAGTGTAATAAACGGTGTTCGCAATTAGGGTGTATATTTTATGAACGTCAACGAAGCACAAGACCGGTTAATATGGCGACACTTGGGGGAAGCCTATGTCTAGCAGTGCACGTCTTTCGGCTGGCATGATGGTGATGAAATGAAGCAAAAGGAGTACGTTTGGAAAGTAGCAGAAGACGTATAAGATCTGCTTGTCCTAATGAGAAAAAAGCGTGACTTTATAATCATGTGGTCTTTCACTGTCTAAAAGGCCTGTATATCATATGTTACAGGAAGAATTTATATTATTAGATCGTGATAACATATCCTATATTACCAGAAATAGGGAAAAGCCATTTCTCCATATTTGGCTATCGTTTGGTGCGCTGTTTGTTATTTAAATACTAATTAGGGAAATGGTCTCCATTAATTCAACCAAATCCCTCAGGCCCCGCTGACGTCACACTAGTTTCTTCATATAATTGCTGTTTATTAATAAATTATGCAATCAACTAAACCACCTACGTATAAAAACTAATTAAAATTGTGTCAGTTACGTAATAGGTAGGTAAGAACGACCATTGCATGATGAAAAACAAGCTTCACAAGTTTTTTAACCATTTTGAACACGTTCAAATTAAATCAGTTTACTGTGAATAGAAATTTAGTCCAAATACAGGAAACTAAAAAAACGCCACACTGTTCATTAATTAACTTGTTGACCCGCGCAACTTCGTCTGCTCCACTCCTAATTGTCTTAGCGTAATGATATAATATATAGCCTATAGCCTTCCTCGATAAATAGGCTATCTAACACTAAAAGAGTTTTTCAAATCGGACCAGTAAGTTCCTGAGATTAGAGCTTACAAACAAACAAACTCCTAATATGGTGGTTTAGTTGATTATGCAATCAACTAAACCATCTACATATAAAAACTAATTCAAATTCACATTAAAAAATAAATCAAGAGACCCTACTAAATTGAAAATTCATACTGCTTGTAAAAGCGCATTGCACAAAAGGAATTGTTATAGGATGTTCATTAAAACTTATAATCATAATCCATGTTGAGAGAGCTTCCCTTCAAAAAGTTTCAAAAGCAAATCAAATTATGGTTAATGGAGAACTACTTTCATACCTTAGATGTTTTTTTAACTGTAAGACTTAATCTCTGTAAATTATGTGTTGATGATCTCTTGTATTTGTGAACTATTTTATTAAATTTTAATGTACCTAGTATAAATTTTCGCAAGTCTCCTATTGGTGAGATGTGTGAAGCACTACCTACTTTTTGTACACCAATTGTACCATATCTCTGGCGAAATGAATAATTTATGTGTAATTATGATTCAATCATCGCTTTCCACCAGGTGAGATTGTGGTCTAACGCAAGCCTATCAATCAATATTAATATTACAAAGCTGAAGCTTTTGGTTGAACGCGCTAATCTCAGGTACTACTGGTTGAAAAATTCTTAATTTCTTTTAGTATGGGATAGACTATTCATCGAGGAAGGCTATAGGCTATATTATAACATCACGCTACGACCAAAAGGAGCGAAGCATTAATGAAAAATGTGACGCAGGCGAAGTTGCACGGGTCTGCTAGTAAATATTAATGAAAAAAATTATGTTCTAATTCTCCAAAGCTAAATCAATAAAGAAGTCAGTACAGAAAATTCTCGGTGACTTATTTATAAGAAATAGATTAAAGTTTCGAGACAAAACAAACAATATGATTTTAAATTTAGCATTTTATTATTGTTGGCCGCGTCGGGCGAGCGTCACAGATGTCCAAATATGAGATTTATTATAGGAGCTGCAATCGTTTCTTAGTACCACTGAGTTTGTGTTGAGTTAGATAGGAATTATAGAAATTTGAGGTAAGAAGCTGCAAGACTGAAATGGGACTGGGCAGGCCATGTCTGGATGTCGTTAAGTTGTAAGCCCGTATATCGCAAGACTGGAGCATTGCATCTCCGCTGAAAGTTTGTTTTACAGCTTGTGTTGTCTAATGTGAGCATATCTCTGAGGAGTACGCAGTCTTACGACTGACATCACTAATTTTTACGGCCAATAAGCATAAAAAAGCTAAACTTGGACTTGAGACTATCAAATGGACATCTTTGGACTTACATTTTTGTACTTTAGTTGATGTTTCTGTCTGTTAATTAAGCTATATAAACGTAGAGTTGCCATTCTAGGCCGGTAATATATATGCCTACCGGACTTACTGGAGTCTATACCTACTCCAGCAAGGACTTTTACTTTTTGGCGGTAGACATAACACCATTTTTTGCATGCCATGGAGTGGCAAACAAGCAGGCGGGATAGTAAATGGCCGCCTATGGACATTTGCATACTACAGAGCTTTAACCTACATAAATAACATCACGTCGATATTCACCGAAGGGATAGGCAGAGTTTAAGTCCCAAGTAATATAGTAATAAGCATCAGACGGGTACAAACACGGACTTCGGGCTACTACTGAGAAATTGCACTTGGAAAAACCCAATAACATTACCCGACACGGAGGAACCGAAGCGCTACTGCATCACATGAGGATGTGATGCAGTAGCGCTTCCGACCTCGCGACAACCTGAAAGTCGTATCCTCGACAAGGTCACAGCAAATAAATTCCCGAATCTCCTGCCGAACGTACTATATACCGACGACGACAAACTCTTCCCTCAACAAATAGGTCAGACTCAGTACACGATACCATCGGACGTAAAACTCAATGACATCTCAATCTGTACAGTTTCGGTCACGCAGCGCGCAGGCACGTCACGCGTTCAAGTTGACTCACACGTAACTGCGTAACGTTTACTGTTTTACTAGGAATGTAAAAACCGGGTGTTGGATGTGTTTGTGGATTGATTGTCGTTTATTAAGATTATCTTTTGCGCATTTAGGTTTTTAGGGTTTCGTACCCGAAGTGTATCCAACGCCCAAAGTCTAGGCTGTCCTGTTGAGATTTTTTTTTGTGTGATTAAAGCTAGGTCTCCACCTGCAAGCAGCTCTCATGCAAGTTTAAATTGGGCACGATCGAGCAAGCGATTGATCACCTTGTATCTAGGTACCCCGCAAATTAAATTAAGTGTGTTGTACTAGATGGTTGCAGCTGGAAACGTGGCTTACGATTAGTGAGTCGAGAACTTTTTATAGGAAAAATAAACTTCCTTGGAAATGTTAGCAAGACTTGCTACACATTCGAATTGACATCATCAGACCACCAATTTAACTTTACCGAAAACGATTTCTTATTTTTGTGGCAAGTAAAACCGAGGTTTGGACGTTTCTTTCGAGGTAAGGACCGGACGGAGATATACAAAAGAAGTCCATCGCATTTATCATGCACGTTTAAGACACTTGTCTCACCGCCGGCGATCAGCGAGTAGCGAATAAAGCTTCAAACTCGAAACAGTAGGCGATCAGCGTGTAGCGAATGAAAAGTTTTGACGCTCGGCTTTTACTAACAATACTCGCTCCGGCCCGCACTATAAGTAGAAATTACCGCTGTTTGGTGAATTCTGACCGCCAAGAGAGCAGCGCCGAGTGAGTGTCGCTGAGCGAGTACAATCTTTGATAGCTCTTGTCGCTGCGATTAACTAGTGGTAAGAACCGCTCGCCGGCAGTGTGAACAGCCAGCTATCGAGTACGAATGTATTTGTCTCTTTTACTCACACGAGATCTATATCGTTTGTCCCTTTCTTCAACAAGCAAATGGTCGATAGCTACTCGTATCGGCGCCGGCGGTGAGACAAGAGCCTATTTCTCTACACCTTTTCTTCTAACAAAATCACGTTAGTTACCTGGAGTCGCTGCCCCAGTGCATCGCGTAGATCTTGGCGAGATGGCCACGCAGTGTGCGCCGCGTGCGCATCTGTATGCGTCCGATGGGCTCGAGGTTCGCCGTCGCTTGCGCCAGTGACGTGTCACAGGCCGCCTTCCTCGCATCCTGGAGGCGAAGGAAATCATTTTTTAAGCTAGAATCTAGTACAGATGAATGTCACGTTATCGAACGATGATTTTTACTGCTGTTCATAAGGAAACTGAGAAACCTTCACATTCGACTGCATCACCATCCTTACTCCTTTATATTACAGATGCAAAAGTAAATCTGTTTGTCGCGGTTTCACGCCAAAACTACTGAACCGATTTAAAAGAAATTTGGTACACAGATAGTCCAGAGCCTGAGAAAGGACATAGGCTACTTTTTATCCCAGGAGTATGTTCCCTAAGGAACACGCGGGCGAATCCGCTGGGAGAAGCTAGTCTTAACATATGTACAGAGATTTCTCCTGAGCTAGGACAGCGCGTTAAGCTATTATTTCTTGACAGTTGGTCCGGGTAGTCAGAACTTAGAAGCCAGTAACATAGGCCTCGCCAAGCGTCGCCACAACGACCGGTCCTGCGCGTCTCGCTTCCATCGCATCGGCTACCCGCGACCTTCACCAGGTCATCGGTACACCTTGTGGAAAGCCTTCCAACGTTGCGTCTTCCGGTACGCAGAAGCAGTTGCTTCATGTAAACTGGCAGCTATATAGTAGGGAGTCAATACTTACTCTAATAGCATTTTTGAGCGTCTCCGCCTCCTGACGCAGACTGTCTAGTTCATTCATGTTGGGTGCTTTGTCCCTGGCCTTCCAAGTGTACCGCTCGACAACCGCGCGCCGCGTCCGATTTCACGCAACGCAACGACCTCTGGAAACAACAAAACAATGTTACATTAACAAAGGAATACTCATTAGTCCAAGTTTCTATTAAACATTTACAGGACACATTGAAATGTTTTTGAAAACAAAAAGTTACGAACCGCGCAACACTGCGTCTGGTGTTTCCCAATGGCTTAGAACTTAAAAGGTTTCAAGTCTTATGTGAAAAGGCTTCTAGGCAAAGTGTGCATCATCGTAAAACGCTTTATTGCTTGCCATCAGATGAGATAGTGAAAAAAGCAGAAATGTTACGTATTTGACTCCTGCCAGACGTCTACAAAATAAACTGGCTGTCAATTCCCGACGATAAAATACACCCCTAACCGTACCACCCCATCTACTTTGCTGTTTGCTAAAACGAAACAAAAAAAAAACATACATCACCACTCCAGTCCGCCAAGGACAATTAGAACCAAAGACAAAAAACAACAAATTTATCATTGCATCAATCGATAGAGACGTACCATAAATAACCAACCAAACAAGAGCTGACATGTTACAACAATTAAAAAATAACAACACCAATCTAAATACGATGTTTTAGCCTCTACTAGTACAAAAATAATAACCTCGTACCTTTGTTGGATCGTAAACGAGATTGATCTAATACCTGAGCCAGGGTTTGACGGGTCAAGGATCTCCAATCTTGTAATATATACAGTTCCGTACTTCCGTCAAACAATGCACACAGCAACCGGGCCGGCCGCGGCTGCCCCTACCACGCATGCGCCAACTTGACAGGAGCTCGTCCCTAGTACGCAGGCGTAAGAATGCACGGCGAAGGGAGGTTAGCCTGGGCGAGCCCTAATTATCAGGACTCGTTTTCCTAGCCATCGATCTGTGTACTGAGAAATTATGCGTTCCTGGTAGTTAAAGCACTGATGTGTTTCTCAGGAAATCTGTTCGCAAGCATTATTAAATGAAGGTAGCTAGGGAAAAGTGGGCTTGCGTAATTAATTACATATTCTCATCGATTCTGTTTGTCTTACATGAATATTGATTGTTATTGTATTATTTTTCTCATTAGTTAGTAGCCTTATGATAGTAACGCTTAGCATAGGTGGAAATTTCGTTCACAAACATACAGAAATGAGAGAAAAATATGAACCATGACATTGCAGAAAATATATCTTCTTGCAAGCCAAATTTGGTATAGACATACTGAAAAAGTCAGGACTATATTTTTACTAACGTTTTGAGAGAAAAAAGTATTCTATTCTCTTTGCGTACTACTAAGGAATTCCCTGCCCGAGTCTGTGTTTCCTGATAGCTACAACCTGGGAGTCTTTAAGTCAAGAGTGAGTAGGTTACATCTAGGCAAGCTTGCTCCATCTTCGACCACATAATCGCTTGCCATCAGGTGAACTTCTTGGGCGACAATTTGACCTTGTAAGAGGAATTAATCAAAACAAAAACCAATACACTCTCGTGTAAAAAAGGATAAAATTCACTTGTCAATATGTTTCCAGTTGGTTTTCCTTGATAATGTTTAGTACTCGGAGTCCGAGTTGGCACGATGCATTGGCACTCTAGTTATGTTTTTATGGAGCTCAAGTATTTCATGGGTGCAGAAGTTATGGGCTTTAAAGTTGGTCACGATTTGTTAAGACATTTATGACGACATTATTGGGGTTTCAGGGTAATAATTTCAGTGTATTTGTATTCTCTTAACTATCTGGTAGGATCTCGTGGTTGGCAAGCGTACTCCGCCTTCCACCACATCATTGCTTACCATCAGCTGTGAAATAATGGTCAAATGAGAGCGTATCAAGAAAGAAAAAGTCCATAACTTAATTTCGCCAATCCTCAAAATAATGTCAACGGGTGTCCTTTCTTTATAAGTTTTTAAGACCAGCTGTCCATTCAAAGTTCGCTGAACTTTCAACTTTAGCGCATTTTTGCCTTGAAGGAGAAATTCTTTAGAATGTATCCGGCTTCCTGAGATGGGGAGACGGAAGGGTGCTATTTTAACTCACTACAACTGCCCGTATATATTTTTGACTTTTTTCGATTTCGGTCTATCTCCGAAATAGACCAGCGGGGAAAATGTCAGTGCCACTTCCACGACCGAGGGAATCGTCGTGAGTTGAGCTTTTGCTTGTCGAATCGCCGCGATAATATCGCCGCGTGGGGATAAGCTCATAGTTCTTATAGAATGAAGTGGCAGGACGATTATCGCCGCGAGACACGCATTATAGCCAAATCATAGAACGGCCAGCGGAGGCAATAGGGTTCCGTTGGTTACCCTTCGGGGACGGGTTCCCTAAAAACGACGGCAGGGCTGTGTAAAAGACAATATGGCTAGAAAGGGAGTGAATACTGTGATAACGACAAATAGAGAAGTCTGGAGAACAATTGGAAATAAACCATACTGATTAGGATCGGATACGTTAAGTTTCACACAACTTAACCCTGACCACATTCCAATGAAAACAAAACAGATTCCAATACTAATAGAAAAAATGCTCCATTAAAATGTGAAGGACCAAGCATTTGTACCTCAGTGGAGTTATTATCTCCGTCCATTGTTCTTCAGCGATTGTCCTATGTTACGTCAGGAGTTGCACAACGCCGCGAACGAGACGAAGCTGTCATTATGTGTGTACTTGAGCAGTTTCCATGGAAAATTATGTGTTGGGGATCGTATTTGTGCCTCGTTAGGTTTGATTTCTTTGTATGGTTTCTGTGGTTTTAGAATCAATTGAGTTGTATTGGGGTTTGGCAGAAATTCTGGCATTTGTTTTAGGAAGACTATCAACAAGTGGGTCTCATAACGCCCTATAAAATAGCACAACACTAGTATTTTTTGCAAGTCCCTCCAATTATGATGCAAATATGTTCTTAAAGTGCTCAAAAAACAAGACGCCATTTTGATGCTTGCAGTAGAAATAAATACAGTTTAAACTCAAGAAGTGACGCTGTTTTTGAGACGACCAACGTCTCAAGGCATAGCCGATGGGGTATTGCAGTTGGAGCAAGGAAAAAAGTCCTGTGAGGTAATCAAAACTGTCTCACCTGATGGTAAGCGATGATTTGGTCGAAGATGGAGCACGCTTGCCTAGAAGTAACCTATTCCCTCTCGACTAGTCTCGACTGAAAGTTTCTAAAAAAACCTCACCCCTTTTTACAGTCGTTTAAAAACTAGTCGGCACCTACATCAACCAGTAACCACATAATAACAAAGCAGACGAACCCGGTTGACAACATTGTTTGATAACAAACTCGTATGAAGTAAAACAAGGTAACGCCCTCAGGCTTAATAGGCGGAAGTGTGGGGCAGTGTACCTATGTATGTAGTCGACAGTAACATGGGTTTTGATGACGTGAATAGGCCTATGGGGGTTTACGTAACTTTCATAGACAGGCCAACATGTATGTTATGAAAGTAAATTGACGTGAAATTTTTCAATGCTTCATTCTAATGGAGGAAAATCAATCATTTCGTGTAGAACATACAAGCTATTCAATAAGTGGATCTAAGTTTTTTTCAAGGTAAACGTTCATGACTGTTTATGAAAACCACACTGTACGGGTCTTCCGGGCGGCTATGAAACCAGCCACAGGAGACCACTGTGAAACAATGTTGTAGCGCCTCACGTGTGTCACCCGTTTCAGGCGCCCGATCAAGCGGCCTCTACGGGTTTCCCAGACAGCTGTCAAACCAGCCTTAACATTTCAAACCGGGATCATAAATTAAAACTTTTCATGATATTTTCTTAGCATGCCTCAGACTACAGAAACGTTGAACTCGTTTAGTTTCCTTACATTTTGAGAGCTCAAAAGTAAAAATCAACAGAGAATTCGAAACTTTCTTTGTATTTCTACAGTACATAAATCAAGTAAGAGTTTTGTAACCATTCAGTGAGTGTCTAAAATTAGTTGCGCGTGTTATTGTTATAAGTGTTCCCGTTCAGTGTGTTTACGTTACGCTCTTACGGATTTAGGGTAACCATCGTACTAGAAGCGATTTGATAACGTAACGTTTAAATATCTATGTGAAGCCCTAGCTAGCATAACCAGGAAACATGGAAGATCACACAGAAGGGCTGGACGAGCTAGAAAACAGTAACAGTCTTTAAGTCAAGAGTGAATAGGTTACTTCTAGGCAAGCGTGCTCCATATTCGACCACATCATCGCTTACCATCAGGTGAGATGGTGGTCAAGCGCGTGCCTATCAATAGTAAAAAAAAAAACAACCAATGGTTCCCGCTAACGACCAATTCGAACTAGCCCATGTTGTAGGGCTATCATCATCATCATTGTATCAGCCGTAAGACTTTCACTTCTGGACATAGGCATCCATCGGCTACCCGCGACCCTCTCCAGGTCATCGGTCCACGTTTTAGGCCTATGCCTAAGTGAAATTACATACAATTTTGTTTTTATTTGTTTGCTCGCTCTATGCTGAAACAGCAGGAAGTCTAAGCAATCTTAAACTGGCATTTTTGCTAAATCAGGATCCAATACAGTTGAATCGTTTCTCCGGGATTCATCATTCATTGACTTTCAGGAGTTGCAGTTATCGGAAATAGCGGGCTTATTCCAATCAAGCCTTCTAGTGGACAATTGGTCAAAGCAAAACACTAAAAATTTAAAATTAAATATCTACTGACCTATGCTATCAAAATACTTCCGCATTGAAGCTCAAAAAGTCAGCCACCTAATTAAATTCTATCCGCCCAATCTCATTATTATAACACCGAAACCGCATAGCCCTAGCAATTTCATGAAAGGATGCGTTCACACTGGATAAAATAAAACGAGGTAAAACCCCAACACGCAGGGTTGCAATGAAACCGATCGGGACAAGCTTTTATATGGTAATTTCGTTACTAAACGGGAAAAGGATACATAAAGATGGCCTATCAGTGGCGAACAATAGGTACATGTTGTAATTGTTATTGTTTTTGGACTGCAATCGAGTGACCTCGGATAAAATTCTAAAATTGGATTTTTTATTATGGTATCCGCTGAAATTAGCTTATGTGGCTGAAATGTAGGTTATGTTATCTTTTTATGCGAATTTTTAACCGAGGTTTCCTAGCTAAATCGAAAGTCTACAAAACAGCTGCCCGTACAAAGTAGTATACTTTACCGCTTCAAATGCCTTTTGCGTTCCGGGGTAAACTTCCACACAATCCCGCAACCCTGGCAGGTACCTATACTTCACCCCTCCGCTTTACATATTCCAACCCCTTTATCGCATGATATGTCACTAACTGTTACCAACGGGGTGGCAAACCACCCCAGACAGTTCCGGAATCTATTCTGAGCTAGACTGCATGCATAATTAAAATCCAGCTATAAACTGCCCACGTTCGAAGCAGGTCAAATTCTAACTGTAATGCATGCTACATGAAAAGAAGACTGTAACGCAGTTTTTTCTTTCCATTACCTTTCTTTACGTGGATTATTTCAACTTTGTACAACATAAAGGGTACAAAGACAGACTAAATACCTCAGAAACCAGTCAACCAGGTGTGTTGAAGAGATAATATGTCAGGTGCATGAGTTATTCATGTCTGGGTCAGTAGATAACTCGGAACTTTGCAAATTTGCTAGCCAAAATGACTGCCAAGGGTGCGCCGAACGCACTTGAGTATGTTTACTTTTAGGAGCAGGTGAATAATATATCCCCAATCTAGTTTGAGGACGATAGGTGTGATGATCTTAGTGAAGAAGACGTAACACCCAATGACGATGATACGATAACCCCTATTCATTTCACACATCTGACCAACCACAACATAACCAGTCTGATAACAGTACAGACGTCTGGTACGATCGTACAAGCGACTGGTTGAAATAAAACCCGGTACGGTCGCAGATTTCCGCTTCGTTTAGAGCCACTAATGCGTTGCGGTTACGTGCAAGCACACGCGGTGAACAGCGCTCTGACGTCATCCAAAATTAACAAGTCTATTAACGTGAAGCTGGTAAAGAGAGGGGTGGATTGGGTACGGGGGAAAATATTTGCAATTTTCAGTAAAATGTGCGAAAAATCACGTCATTTGTAAAATACAAATTATAGAACAATACTGGATTATTTATATTATTGAAAGACTTGCTTCTGACTGACTAAACTGTCGTGATGGTAAGCGATGATGTGGTCAGCGATGGAGCACGCTAGCCTACAACAATACTTTTTAAAAATATTCCGTCATCACGACAATGTCAATCAGAGACTTTTATTTTTATTTAGCAATGGGCTTGCTCTTGACCACAATCACGCCTGATGGAAAGCGATAGATGAGGTCTATGATGGAGCGAGTGTGCCCAGAAGATGCCTGTTCACTCTAGATACTCTTTTTTGCGCTTATTTAGTATTTACCAACAATATTTGCAAACGTAAAAAAAAACTGAGCACATCTAAACAAGCTACGACAACACTTGCAATTCAGTAAGAGTCATAAAACAACGAACGCAAGCATAGTAAACACCAAAGTCAATTTCGCATCCCCGAAATAACTTTGTTCTGAACACTGAACATCAATTCATCACTACTGAGACGTATTTATTATTTATCCACAGTACAGAAGTCAAGACAGGAAAAATACATTAGGAGAAGTCGTAAAGAGAAGCGAGAAAATTAGACACACGGTCGCTTTGTTTGTGAGGAATTATGTACAGGGCAGTAGCTTGTAAAGACGGATACCTACGAAGGGACGGAGTTGATGCTCGAATTTTCCTGAATCAATGGGATCGTTAAGTCAAGAGTGAATGTTACTTTTAGGCAAGCGTGTTCCATCGAACGATCACAGCATCGCTTCCCATCAGATGAGATTGTGGTCAATCGCGGGGCTATCAACATTATTTTAAAAAGCTTTCTTTTAAGATCACCAAATAGTTTAGGATCGTATGCTACAAGATCCAAAAAGATGCGACGCGTTAAAGCTTTTTAACCACTTTCATAAAAACACCACGATTTAATTGTGTAATTGTTTTCATTAATATTTTGGATCCATTTTAACATCAAACAACGCTATTCAGAAAACTGGAACATGCGTAAACGCTTCCTGCTTTCAGCTGTTACAAAGCAGACCCGCATTTCTCCTCATCAATTCATTACATTGGAAAGGAGCATAATTCAGGCGTGTAATAACACAGTCCCTGATAGGACAGGCGTGCGCCCGCTAGGGTTTCCCAGGATCGATAAGACTAGGGGTAGACCTATGTGCTAAGCAGACGTTTACTGTCGACTTGTTTATGAGACAGACGGACGATCAATAGACTGGGTGAACGAACTACACGCCAGCCATTAGCAAATAGCGCGCCTTTTTATGCCAGCCATATTTAGATTATAGTTGTAGGGGAAAATTTGGAAACTGTGTCACTCCTGGTCTCTGAAAGCTGATTACATTATCTTCTCTAGCAATTGGCATGTTGATGTTACTGTCGATCAATCTTTTTAATTTAATCGGTTAGTAGGTTCAATGATCAGGTTTGCAGAAATCTAGGATTCACTCTATAGTATTGACATACAACACGTTAAGCTGTGGTCAAATGTGTCATGGTCATTGTCGATCTTTATTTTTTTTAATGTCTGTTTTTTAATCTCGGAGACTAAATTGACAACTTTAAATGTCAAAACTGACTTAAATGCTATTGAAATCTATGTCAGTTTGCCATTTTCACTTGCCAGTTAGATCAGACAAAATTGTGACATGCCAAAGGACTTGTTTTACTGTTGTCCTAGTTGACGTAGGGTTTTGGCGTCTTTTCGTCAGTACTTAAGTACAGGAGTATTTGGCACCTGTGAATCTGCGGTAGTGCTCTCAGAAGTTTATTACTACCGTCCGACTTATATGAGAGCCAATAGATTACAGTGTACATTTGACGTAGCAGCAACAGTACTGAGATTTGGTAACAACTGTAAAAATACTTTTTGATGTAATAATGGACCGTGGGTGGAGTTCAGCGTAAGAGTGGAATTGTTTTATGTTTGGTTTATGAATGAAGGAAAAGTTTAGAATATAATATTTTTCCTTATCCTGATAAATAATTTAATAAACGTCCATTTGATACTGCTGTCCACCAGGTGTCTTTTTGCTGATTTTGAGAGGTAGATTTGGCTTAAACAGAGCTAATACGTAGATCTCCTACGTCAGAAATGCCTGAGTCAATAACACAAACTGTAAACAATTTTGTTTGTTGACATAAATTGAAACTGATTAATGACTGAATGATTAGGAAGTTAATCATAATTCATACTATCAAACAAGGTATTTAAATATACGAATAATTAATGAGCATCGCTTTTGAAATGTTATTTACTACTTAAGATAATTCTATCCAAGAATCTTGGAGGAAAGCCTACTCATTGAAAGACATTTCCAAGCTCTATTTGATGATAGGAAAAAAAGCATGAACATAAGTAAACGATATACATTTTCCGGAAGAGATAAACAAACAATTTATTCAGCTCGTAAGGAAAATGAGAAGGAAACCCGGCGCTAGTCGGAATTACTAAAAATATATTTTGATGGTTCTCTTTGTACGTGGAAGTCTTGGAACATTGCATGCCAATAATGTAAGGTAAATAACTAAACACGATTCTCGAAAGATAGTTTATTGTAGTGTTTGCAATGACTGGCGAGTTTGTGTAGACGATTGTTTTGGCTAACAACTATCTAAATCTTATACACAAAGGCAAACTATTTTGCTTTAATTTAGGAAACATGAAAGATCCCAAGGTTACTTTCAAGCTAAATGACAAAAAAACCGGCCAAGTGCGAGTCGGACTCGCACATGATGGGTTGCGTACTAATAACCCTTAATTTTTATTATTTGTTATTATAGCGGCAATAAAAATACACAATCAGTGAAAATTTCAACTCTCTATCTATTATGGTTCTTGAGATACAGCCCGCTGATAGACAGATGGACGGACGGACGGACGGACAGCGGAGGCTTAGTAATAGGGTTCCGTTAGTTACCCTTCGGGTACGGAACCCTAAAAACTTAAACGTTCTACCACTATGTGGTCGACCATGGAGTACGCTTGCCTAGAAGTAACCTATTCACTCTTGGCACAACAAACTCTAAAATATAGCTATCAGGAAACACTTCGGCAGAGAATTCTACTCCTTGGCCGTATGCATAACGACAGTATTCCCAAAACAATAGTGAACTAGTCAAAATTGTAATAATATATTTTTCAAAGGACTGAGGACTTAAGGGATGTTAAAAATATGAAATGTACGGCAGATTTTTAAATATGGACCGAAGTATTAGTCTGTAAAAGTGAAACTAGCGAAGTCATTGACGAAAACATGTTTCAAGAAAAAAGCTTAATATTTTTACTGGTTCCAGCCACAACGCGCTGAAATAGTAAAAATATGACGCGATTAGCCATACCTAGTGGCAGTCGAGTTTATAACGTTCTATGACGAAGTGGTCGGGGGAAATACGCGCGAGTGACGTCATCACCGAGTGTTGTTGAGAAGCTCTTGGCTACATTATAACTGCCGCACGGGTCGATATTCGAGGTTAAGCAACGCTTGTCGAGGTCAGTCTGTCCGAGGGTGTCCATCAATTATATTCCGAGACTCGTCCGTGCCACGGAAAGTACGTTAAACCACTAGCCCGGCTGTCATTTGTGGATCTTTGACAGTCGATACGGGTGTCAACATCATCATATCAGCCGAAAGACGTCCACTGCTGGACATAGGCTTCTACTAAGTATCACCATAACAACTGATCCTGTGCGTCTCGCATTCATCGGCTCCCGTGATCCTCACCAGGTCATCGGTCCGCCTTCCAACGCTGCGTCTTCCGGTACGCGGTCGCAAGTCCAGAAATTTTCGGCCCTATCGACCATCTGTTCTACGAGTGATGTGCCTTGCCCACTGGCACAGTTTGTATACATATATCCGTTAAGGGTGTATCAAAAATAAAATATACTTTGATTATTTACTAGTTAGTTCGTCAGTATGGTACGACGTTCGTCACTGGTACTTAGTGACGCCCAGTTAAATATTACTTTTCTCTAACATTCTAGTTTGTCTGGTTTTCGAGACTTCAGGTATTCTATATATTTCCGGCACACAAAGCAATACAGGTTTTTGGTAGATATCCATTTTTAGCTATTTGTTTGGGCATTAAAACATTATTTTTGTAAACTATACCGATAATATTACCAATATATTATTTGCTTGCGTGATCGAATCAGGAATGATGATATCCGCAAAAGAACCAAGGTTACCGACATAGCTTGAAGGATCGCCAAACTGAAGTGGCAGTGAGCAGGCACATTGCTCGAAGAACAGATGGTCAATGGGGCCGAAAAGTTCTGGACTGGCGATTGCGTACCGGAAGACGCAGCGATGGAAGGCCTCCCTAAAGGTGGACCGATGACCTGGAGAGGGTAGCGGGTAGCCGATGGACGCGTGACGCACAGGACCGGTTGTTGTGGCGACACTTTGGGGGAGGCCTATGTCCAGCAATAGACGTCTTTCGACTGATAATGATGATATGATACCGATAATTCATATAATCTCTTACCGATTAAAAACACCAATTACAAACAAATTGATAAAAACAATTTAACAAAACATGTTCAGATTAGCGTCCTGTCCATTTGACATAGATAACGACAGGTTAATCATATCTATTAGTACACAATTATCTTCAGTAGTAATTAAGTATTTTTTTTAAATACACTTTAATCGACCGGTTCACATCCATCATGGAGCCATTGAAAATTGTCTTCACGAGTGACGATGATTAACACACTTACAGGACCGATGTTAGTTCGATGGATCTAACAGGCAGAAATCTCATGTAGTTTGAACCCATACAATATAATGAGCTTATCTGACTCAATGTAATACATCTCCCATCCTGTTGTTTGTGCAATAACAGCGGCACCATGAAATACTTTAAAAGCCAAGCGACTAGCGCTAACGCTCTCACAGTGGTTGGATATGCCATCTTTTAACTTGACTGCCTAAGAGGGAGGGTTATGTTTTTATTCTTTTTAGGGTTATGAACATCGGTAATAAAACGGTAACCTTCTTTTTGAGATACTTGTCTTTAGAAGATCATCATCAGCCTAGCCTTTTCCCAACTACATTGGGGTCGGCTTCCAGTCAAACCGGATTCAGCTGTCTTCATGGGGTAATTTTGTACGAACCGTGATTCTCCTTCAGGTAAAAGTTGTTGGAATCGACACGAAAAAGAATGGAATATTGAGCAGTCTTATCGTGTGGGCAGTAAGGTCTAACGACCCCACACATCCATTTGGCGGCCGGAACCACCGGCTTATACGTGCCTTCCAAAGCACGGAATCATCTTTTCATCAGACAATCAGGTGATTCAAGCCTGCAATTTGGGCAGTTTCAAAAAAATTTACAACGCATGCCTCAAGACACTCAATCATGACGTAACAGTGTAAAGGCCACCAGCCAGCCTTTCCGTCACAATTTACCAATGCAGCTCCATCAATCAGCACCTTCGACACTTAATTAACTCCACAACATCCGATATTGCGCACATCTTAAGATTAAATAGCCCAGCGGAGCGTGCAAATAGTAACGTTGCACGAAAACAACAGTTTTAAGCGAAACGAGGAGTTATTTAAGTAATCAACACTCATGTAAGCCGGAAATGGTACTGAAATGGAAGGCGCCGAGCATATTGTGCATGCAATGCAACTATTCGTTTATAAGCGTGAGGTTATTGACTGGTTCTAGTTATGTGTTCGCGTATAAATGAAGGTGATTAGCTAGCTAGGTTAGAACTATCTAGATTAAGACGAGAAAAAACAGCCGAGTGCAAGTAGGACTCGCCTTATCCATCATACTCTAATATTTAATGCAACTTTTGAAGTTTTTTGGTTCAACTGGGAGATATCAGACTAAGTGAAGATTATTTTGGTCTAGACCAACATAAAATGATGGGCAAACACAACTCTGCTCTATGTGGTCCATAGTCTTCATTTTCTTTGGGACAATTTCCAGTAAGTTGTGGAAAATAAAGGTGTCTACTAGACAAAGTGGTGAAGATCAGTACGGCTCTAAAGTAGCTGCTTAACCGACTCCAAATCTTTTTTGGAGTCGGTTAAGCAGCTACTTTTTGAGGAGTATTTTTTCGGCAATTCGGTTGAATTATTTTTTTCTTACCTCATAACTCCGTCAACCGTCATATATGAACCGCTTTGTAATATTCTTCTTTCACGTGAAGGGTCCGTGAAGGGTTTCCGATTGCTCCCATTTAAATTTCATCTAAATCGGTTCAGGAGTAATGCTTTTAAATCAAAATAGCTGGAATTCGTTTACTTAGATGACGTGTTTGGTTTGTCATCCAAGTTACGAAATTGCATATTTTGCTTTCCCGCGACTTTCCAGGTGTTGTTAGGCGTCACTATAATGTTTTACTTTGTAGTGTTTTTTTTTTATTTGGAGTCGGTTTAATTTTTTGTAAAAAGTTTTTGTTCTAATCTACCAACCGTAAAATGCCATTTCATCTATGGTGCAAGTGTGCAACGTGGTGAGTGTTTACGCCTCTCTGCGGTTACATTATGCTGATACACAACTGTCTACTCTTGACATTGACTGTATTTGTCAGTGCGTGAAGCTACTTTCTAGAAATTTCCATAGTAACATGGCCATCGAAGGAAAAGAACATGTTTCTTGTTTTGCGTACTAGAATAATTTTGTCGACGGTATGCTAATTATTTGGACACACTGCAAACTGTGGAAGACCTTCTTCAACATTGATATTTTGTTACAGACTTTAAACTAAAATGTCCCAAACAGTATTTGAGTTATTACCACTGATTGCCGAGAAGATTGTATTCATGCAAGTTTTGGGAACACCATTTTGAAATCAAAATCAATGCACGGCAAAATTCATTGGCAGCTATTACAAAGTTCTTAACAATACAATGTTTAGAGGGTAGATTGAAGGTACCCCCCTTTCAATCTACCCTCAAACAATGCGATATTGGACAAACCATTCCCAACTCAAAGGAAGGAGGAACTCAATACATACATACATAAACTCATGCCCCTTTTACTCAAGGGCGTAGACACAAACTGCAGAACGCTACCTATTATGACCCTTCATGTAATCTTTTTGTTTTATTTACATTGAGGAACAAAATGTTCCCACACATCAGACCCTTCCTAATTAAATTACAACAAAAAGAGCGAGAAAAATCGTCTACACCAAATAAAAATCCAACTACCCTCCATCCATAACATCCCTTACAATTACAACCGTGCCAAATCCGGAACAGAGACTAAATCTCCTTCAATTAGAAAGACAACAGATAACAGGATTAAATAAGCTGACCCAGATAAGGGGGGATCCGCTTATAGGATGCTCCTCGAGCTTCTAAACGTTATAGATAGATTAGTGAGTGCGTGGGACACGGAGACTGATAGCAGACTTGTATTGGGCGTTTCAATGTCCCCCTTAAATCTGCGAGTTTGAAAAATAACTTGAGATTTGTATGTTTTCGTTTGTCTATGAGACAATGGCTAATAATAATAAATGGATTTATTTATATTTTGGAGTTCTCGAAACCGATTGTCTTTTTGAGGCATTTCCGACACTTTCTATCATCATATCAAATGAATCATCACATTTACCGGACACTTCACGAATTGCCAAACGATTCACAGCTGGTACGAACTTTTCGTTTACGTTACTAGATACTACGCCAATATTACTTTGCATAAATAACTTTTCACTCAGTTAAACTTATTAAGAATAGCCTACCAGAACAAACATATAGATTCCAAGGATTAAATTAATAACGACATCAGTTTATCAGTCCCAAGGGAGATTCATGGAATGATAACTTCCATAACTAGATACACATCGATTGAGGGTGGTTTACAAAGCGATTACTAACTGTAAACTAGCCCTTAACTAAATTAATCATCCTGAAAGTTTCAACTAAAGACCGATAAAGTATTAACATTGTCGCTTTGACTTCGTCACGGAAATCAATCCGGAAACTAAATCCAATAGGGACATGCAATATTTCCATTTTTGCTTTAATTTTAAAGAACTCCATCTAGAATAGACCACCACATAAATAAGAAATGAAAACGCTTTAATGTATTGCTTAAATTGCGTTTTTAAACCGACATCGACAGTTTAAAGGTTCGCGCGAAAACGGACGATGACGTCACTCGTGTCTATCACTGGTCAAGAACTGTCCTAACTCAAAGACATAAGGTTGCCTTTTCGTTGGCATAACAGCAGATACGTCACTAAACGCTGATTGTTGTTTTTAAATACGTTCCGTTTCACGTTACTTTAATTCATTATTTTTGTTAAAAATCGATATTAACCAAAATAAAAACGTTGCAATGGCCTTTATTTTATAGTTTTTATCATTTTTCTGACAAAATTCTCATAAATTCTGTATTTGCATCTTACCTGTTCGTTTTTTTTCTACTTTAACTTTAGTTACTGTCAGTAATAAAGTTGGATCTCATTTCTGACAGCTACCCAAGGTTTCGTGCTCTATAATAGCCCGTCACCCTCAACTGACACTTAAAAGTTCGTGAGCTGTCAGAGTACCATCGCGTGAGAGTTGCCATTACCTATTTTCGACTACTTCCACTCCTGAAATTGGGTGTGACTACGAAACAAACACCTTTAGAGTAGCTGGTGTTTTTGATAGAAGTTAGGTTAGAAGTTAGCAATTATTCAACGTTTATTAAGACGTTTTTGTATTGTGCAGTTATTTTGGCTGGCATCAAGTAAGTTACTCTCACCATCCTTGTAAACAAGGATGAGAAATCATCAAATGATTCCTTCCGCTTTGGGCAGAGCGGAAGGGAGTGTCAGACTCTTACTGACTAAAACCCATCCGTGTTTTTCCTCATACCCTTTGCGTTCCAGGGCCGCGGTGACTCTTTCGAAAATTCGAAAATATTCAGCGAGCTTGGCAGGTATGAGTGTAAACAAGGACTTCGATCAGGCGTAGGAGTATTTGCCCAAGGTGACCTTACACCTGCACCATTAATGCCGCTATAATCAAATTGACGTGAACGTCATGTTCACGTCGTAAGACCGGTGTCACGGGTCGTAATGTAACATTCACAGTGAGCATGTTACGCAGTCTCCTAAAATCCGTGTAAAAAAAACACAAATGCATGAAGTTCGTGCTTGTTTCCACGTACTGACTCGCTTTGTAACATGTTATACGATGCCCTGTAAAACCGGTCAGTAACTCATTACCCACCTTAAGGAGAGGGAGCTTTCGAATAAGTAACGCCAACTGGTGGTGAGAATTTTCTTTAAAACTCTCATTGTGAGTGTCTGTTTATGCGAATAAATAGTAAGGCTGTGTTTCGAGTTACGGTCGATTCATGCAACTTCAATTGTTATCGCAATCGTCATCATTTGGCATTTCCTCTGTCTCAAATGACGATTGCGGTGGAATCAATTGCTGGTTGCAGTCGTGTAGCGTAACATTATTATCGATCGAGTTCGATAGTAGTGTCTGATGACGTTGTAAAATTGGTTTTTATTTCTTCAGATCTTACAGCATTTCACTTTGTTTACCAGTAGTTCATTTGTGGATGGAGTAATTATTCAGTCAGCTGGGTGATATTTGACTAAAACTAATCAAAAGACGCCAAAACGATTATTGCTGGTTGGGCATGTATCATTTGCTGTTTTTTTTTTTACGTGAAATGAGGAGTTAATGCCAATAAGTTTTAACCTAGAGAAAGACGGCAAAATAATGTGTTACGCTATGACCATCAAAAAGGTTAAGTAATGAAACAATATGCTACGATCACCGATAAGATTAAATTCAATAGGTGAGAATTTCAAACAATCGACTCATAGAGGTTTTTTACATATTTCACTTAGTAATAGCTGATAACACGATTTAAGTGTTTATTTTCAGACTTGTTGAATAATAAGGAATTTAAGAGCACTTACATGTTCTAATAATGCTAATGAGTCTTTAGATTGACAAACACGTCTGACTATGCTAGATCGGCAAAGTCATGCATGTGTTAATTATGAGTTTATGACCGATACTGGCAAATGACGGAAATGATAAAAACTTCGGGCTGTCTGTAAAACTATAGGACACTTTGGTTGGGAGATTCCTAGGTTGTCTTTGGAAAATATTTTTATCATTTGTAAGATCGCAATTGAAGGGTAAAAGCGAAAAACAAAGTTTTAAGTTTTCAAAGTGTATGCACTTTCTATGTATCTAATCTTAGATATTTATACTTATTAATATATAAAGCTGAAGAGTTTGTTTACTTGAACGCAGGAACTACTGGTCCGATTTGAAAAATCTTTCAGTGTTAGATAGCCCATTTATCGAGGAAGGCTATATATCATCACGCTAAGACCAATAGGAGCGGAGCAGTAATGAAAATTGTGACGCAGACGAAGTTGCGCGGGTCAACTAGTCTATACTAATATATATAAAGTTGAAGAGTTTGTTTGTTTGTTTACTTGAACGCGCTAATCTCAGGAACTACTGGTCCAATTTTAAAAATTATTTTACTGTTAGATAGCCCATTTATCGAGGAAGGCTATAGGCTATATATCATCACTATACTATATATGATCACGCTAAGACCAATAGGAGCTGAGCAGTAATTAAAATTGTGACACACGAAGTTGCGCGGGTCTACTAGTAACATAAAATTCTTTCGTAACTAAGTGACTGACTGAAACGCACAGCCGAAACTACTGGTCGTAGGAAGCTGAAATTCGGCATGCAGGGAAGCACTAAGAGAGAATTTCCCGAAATTCCTACGGGAACGGGGAAAAACGGGATATGCGCGTACGAAGTTGCGGGCAAAAGCTAATTACTCAAGCTTCTTCAATTGTACACATGCAATATTGAAAATGACTTGTGTTTTAATATTGGTGAGCCTGTGTTCTACCGTCATTAACCACAATCTGACATACGATGGAAAGCGATGATGTTGGTCGATGACGGAGTACGCCTAGTAACCTAGTCTGGCTTGACTAAAATACCCCTAGGTTGTAGTTATCTACACAAACTTTAACAGGGAATTCCACCCCTAGTTGTGTGCGTACATCATCATAACACCCGAAAGACGTCCACTGCTGGACATAAGCCTCCCCCAGAAAAGGGAGGGGCGGTTTTGCCATAATCGCCACGATTAGCAGGCGGGTTTATGGTGTTGCGTTTTACAGAGAACGCTGCTGCCCATTCTCTGGTGAATCCCTTAGTCGCTTCTTACGATACCCACGGGAAGTGATGGGATGGTATTTTTTTACGGTACCATACGGCACCGGCCGTGCACAACATGTGCGTACACAATGGTAATATCAAAACATATTTCTACACGATATGTGCTCCCATAATAGCACCGAAAACTAGTATTATTATGGGACATGTTTATAAAACCGCGGCACTTAGCCTGTTGGGCCTGTCATGCGTTCAATAGGGCACCGGCGTATCGACCGGATCTCGCCAATTAGGTTAACGGGGGATTTGCCTACATACCACTACGGTTCGGTTTTTGTTTGAATCAAACATCGAATTGCGCTGCTGCGTGCGATGAATAATGCATTTGGGTGAGATTCGATGGTTACTTTTGTAAATTAACTGACGCCTTTTTCCCATGAGAATAGGCTGAAATTACAGGACACCATTAGCTACGATCCTTTAACATTCTTCTTGCTTTGTTTACGTCTATTTCTATAATAATCTTATAAATGCGAAAGTAACTCTGCTGGTTCCTCAACAGCTGAAAGTATTAGGACGAAACTTCGCACAAGGGTAGACTGTCCTGGAATCGGACATAACAATATATCCCAGACAAACATAGGTCTGATTTAGTAGTCGTAGTGATTATTTTCGACTTTCATTCAGACAAAGCCGCTGGCCGAAGCTAGTTAAATTTGACATAAATGCAAGCTGTTTGTGTCAGGATTAAAACAAACTTGGCCTCACAAGGAAGAATGCATTGTTAATCTTCTTTGATCCATGCTCATACCGTTGTAAAAAGATTAGTCTGTCAGAATATTTCTTGAACTGATTGCAGGCGCCGTGCGTGCATTGAAAACGTCGCTCATTAATCGTGGAGGTTTTTATTACACCTGTGACTATTCATAGAACGTAAATATTAGCTGGGTTATGTAGCTGTTGTTATTAAACCGTTACCTACTGAGAAAATATTGATGGGTTAGCAAGAGAATCTTTGCTATCGAACACGGGATGTGTTCACGAGAAGCTAGAAATCTTAACAAATTATTTAATTACTAGCAGTCTTTTTTGATACCATCGCATCAGCTTGCTGCAAAACCCGGAAAATAACATGAAATATCATGGTGATGATTCCATCGATTCCACGTTAGTTTGATTTAAAAAACTGAACGAGCTGGACATGTAAACAATTAAGAGACATAATCAATATTCCTCGACAATGATGACACTGCTCGCAGATGGACGTTCTGATCATGTTTAGTTTTATTTGTGAAAGTCTCTCAAAAATCAATAACAGCCATTACGAAACTTGCAGCAAAATCCAGTAAATCCGATCTAGACACACAATACCACCTAAACCACGCAGGAAGAAAGGCAGTTATAATGGATAACCTTATTAGTAAGATCCGGTCGGTGGCAGTGGCCTGTTGAGCGTACTCGGCAGGTGCACGTTAACGACCCACTAGTTGATCCGGGCGCGTTATACCGTATCTGCGATTGCGAGTTACGGCTTTTAGCCAAGGCGGCGAAAAGGCCAGGGTGCCGCTATTGAAAAAAAAAAAGCATTGAACTCGGCGGGCTAAGAATTCGAATATCAACTGTTTTTTTTTATTTTGCTCGATTGCGTTGTGTTATTAGTTTATTAGAAAAATTATTCGACAACGTAACGACAAATATTATAACTTTGCTTGTGTTTGACCACAATCTCATCTGGAGGAAAGCGATGATGTGGTGATGATGAAGCACGAATGTCAACCTTTATTGTTGTCTTGAGACCCCCCACCCAGGTTGTAGCTATCAGGAAACACAGACTCGGGAAGGGAATTCCTTAGTAGTTCCTTAGCTATACGCACAAGGAAAGTATTCCCAAAATGTAAAAAATATGTATTTCTTGGGTTGCTCAAGCCTTTCAAGATACATCTCTGTACAATATGTGTACATAATGTTTTGTAGGCCAACGTTGATCGACCGTATCTGAACATTTAGGTTAACGAAGGATTGCCCGGGAACAGAAGTTACTGAGATTTTTCGTGCGAATAAAACGGTCCAACTTTATCGAGTAATATACGAACATTTAACAATACTCGCTTTGTGAGTCACAAAGTCCCTAAAAATAAAATGTGAACAGATTTTATGGCTGTACAAAAGTTGTTAAAGATGCATGCTAATTATCTGTGACACATTATTTTCTTGCTTTAAATGATTGGAAGGAGAATGATTGAAGTTCCACTGACAACTTAGTTGTTGTAGGTATTGGTAGTGATTTTTTATTTATCTGCGCAAGTCGATAAAAAAGTGTAGTTTTTTCACGAAAAACTAGTTTGGTATTTCGCTCTTTGCTTGGTCTTCCTAGGTCTCAGAAAGTTGCCATAGATAAGTCCACTATCCCCAAAGACAAGAGAAACGGTACCAACACCATTCGAGCCTTGAAATAGCAAAAATTTAAAAGCAGTGGTATTCTGTTATCATATCCGTGGATGTGATAACATTGATAACAGATTCTCATTTTTAACAAAATTCAAAAAGCTGTGATTTAAATTTAACAAAGTAGCGACATTATGATGAGAAGGTTTTCTACAAAATTTTCAGCAACGGTCGCAATCGCATTTCAGTAGCTATCTTTCAAAACTACCTCCAAAACACCGGGAAGTGCCACCCCTCCCCACCAATTTTTTCCCTACCTTTTTGAGAGACTGCGATGCTAATGAGAATGTTTTTTGTTCGGAACCCTAAAAATAAAAGAATTGGCCTTCTGGTCAATCGACACAGCAGTAAGAACCAGTCTTCCCGCCACACAAACTCAAGAATTATTAACATCTAATTCCGCCCCATAGTAGGAACAATAGGGCCATTCACGACCGCCATACAAACCCATACAATGCGATAATGCACCTGTTTTGAAACATTTGTTACGCGATCTAACGTTGAACGTTTAATGTTGAGGCCATAGGAAATACCAGAGGGATTTTTAAAATTTTCTTTCAGACAATTGTGGCGAACAGGTGAAATTCCAGTAAACTACAATGGCTGTTATGTCATTGTGGTCATAAGATCTTTATGTATTTAAACGTCATGCACAAAAGAACAATACCAGACTTGAATGCTTTATACATTCTGTACCAAGGGTGGTGTGCTGCAAAAATTAGAATGTGTTTGAAAGAGTCCACGCGGCCCTAGAACGTAAAGGTCATCTGGAGGAACACTTTTAGTCAAATAGTCCTTCACACAGTCACTTGATGATTTCTCAACGTTAAAAAAAAGGGTGCTAAGAGGGTTTGTTACTTGGAATTAATTCTTATATCAAGATCTTTTACATCAATTAGAAATTTCATACTCAGAAATTGATACAGATAGAGGTCGACAACACTCCAGAGAAACAAGATAAGGATCACAGATTCACAGCACAAGACCAACGGAACTTATCCTATCCATGTCCTGGCAAAAAAAATTAGATACACATTTAACCGGAGCAAAATACACAACCACGGATCTCAGAAAATTTCCGCAGTACACAAAATTTATTAGTCACCAATATTAGTGTAAAAGTGCAACACATTTCGCACGATTTCGATGCAACAACAAAGTAGTGTGTTATTCAACTGAAGTAAAACGTTCTAACATTACGTAATATTTAGAAGATCGATCAACAAACAAACAAGAATCTCTCTCCATAATAATTTGTTATGGTGTTCTTCCAACATTACCAATTCTTATTTCTGTCATGCTGGAGGAAAATATGGAGATGTACAGTGTACATTCTATTGTATCTGCAGAAATTCGTCGCGCATTTCTAAGACCCTGGTTTATTGTTTTCTTAAAAATGTACGATTAAAAGAGACGTGATGCGGATTTGTCAAAAGTTGTCAAAAAATGTTCTGGCTCTGGTTGTTTTTATTTACGTAGTTTGATCTTGACTAGTCTAGTTCATAGGTGACACGAGACACGTAGACTTTGTCTCTGTCACCTCTGGACTCGACTGTATCCGTCTTGAAAACGATGAGTGAATATGATACTTCTAGGCAAGTTTGCTCCATCGTCTACCACATCATGGCTTACAATCAAATGAGACTGTGTAAACAGGTAAGTACATAAGCAGAGATTCAAGACAGGCCTGCAACTGAACTTTGAATCATAACTGCGTTTTCCGTCAGAGCTCAAGAACCTTAGGTACGTTCACGTTCTTCTTGATTAATGTAGTCAAATTCCCTTGAAATTCAGAATGATTTATTTTCCAAATTCTCAGTATCTGAATGAATCCCAGACCTTTGCCTGCCCATCCATTTCCGAGATCCGGCACACAAACTTCTCGAAACACCTGTTTACACTCAAATGGCATATAAATAAGCAAAATGAGGTTCCAGTATTCTTCAAAACAAACGGCTGCTTCCATTTTATTTATACACTGCCCACCGCCATATTGGAATTTGAATTACAACAGAATCAAGAACAGAATGCCCGTCAGTCGGGCAATTTTCTGTCTTTTCAGACATTGACGTAAAAACAAGGTCGAGTTACTTGCTATTACGCTTGAAAACTAGCCTCATAATATACCGCTTGTAAAATTTATTGCAACCTCGTCGGTCACAAGTGACTGTCAAGCTCGACGATCGATACTCAGGTTGAAAAGTACGATGCGAGTTTTCTGTGAGGAAATTGTAACTTGTTACCGACAAAAGGCTGGAAATATTCCCGGGAAATTGCGAGTGCAACGTGGCGAGTATGTACTTGCCGGGTACTTCCTGCCTAATGGCGTCAAGTGGGAAAGGTACTAAGTAGGTACTGTATACTGTATAGAAATTAGGGAAGATAGCAAGTTGAATTATTAACTTAACAGTAAACCCTGATTAGGAATGATGGTATCCGCAAGAGAACCAGGGTTACCGACATAGCCCGAAGGATCGCCTAAAGTGGCAGTGGGAAGGGCACATTGCTCGCAGAATAGATGTTCGTTGGGGCCGAAAAGTTCTGGAGTGGCGACCGCGTACCGGAAGACGCAACGTTGGAAGGCCCCCCATAAGGTGGACTGATGACCTGGTGAAGGTCGCGGGTAGCCGATGGATGCGAGACGCGCAGGACAGGTCGTTGTGGCGACGCTTGGGGGAGGCCATGTCCAGCAGTGGACGTCTTCCGCTGATATGATGATGATGAAAGCCTGATTTGTTAGGCAAGTACTTTTACATAATATAAGGCCTGTATTCTCCGAAGGGTTAAGCAGCTATATTCCTCTAGTTATGTTTAAGTCTTATGATATAGAAATTTACCCTTTTAGAAGGTTAAGAACGGCTTGGCTTAACGTGCTTTCCGAGGCGCGGAAAGCACGTTAAGCCGTTGGTTTCGGCTGTCATTTGCAGATCTTTGGCAGTCGTTGCGGATTGTCAGAATCTGACTCCAGTCTTGTCAAGAAGTACCGTATTACCCATTTATTGGGTTGTAGTTGTCAGATTAGGAAGAAGAAGTGTTGGTCGACCGGCGCCATCGCAGGAAGACCTTGGACGAGGCTGGCACAGGAGCGTGGAGATTTTCGGCCTACAGGCCAATAGTGTTGTTGGACGAGGTGGGGAAGATGCTAGAGAAGATTCTCGCTACCCGCATCGTTCGGCATTTGGATACGGTTGGCCCAAATTTGTCAGACGCCCAATTTGGTTTCCGGGGCGGGCGTTCGACCGTGGACGCCATTATGCGTCTCAAAACCCAAGCGAAAGATGCGGTCAGACAACGCGAGGTAATGTTGGCGGTGTCATTAGACATCGCCAATGCGTTTAATACTTTGCCATTCGGCTGCATCGCAGAAGCGCTCCGTTTTCACAGGGTGCCCATGTACTCGAGGCAACTGGTGGCAGACTATTTGAGGGGGCGCTATGTAAGTTACCAGGGACGCAATGGCGAAATTGTGCGGAGGCCTATAACGTGTGGTGTTCCACAGGGGTCAGTCCTAGGGCCACTACTGTGGGATGTGGGTTACGATTGGGTCCTTCGCGTTGCTCTCTCACCCGGGTTGGGCGTCATTTGTTATGCTGACGACACTTTAATCACAGCCCAGGGAGGAAATTTTGAGGAGGCGGCGTGTCTGGCTACTGAAGGTGCGTCTCTGGTCATTAGGCGCATCGAAGCGCTGGGTCTTAGGGTGGCGCTCGAGAAGACCGAGGCCCTGGTGTTTTATGGACCCCGACGTCGACCACCGGCGGGTGCTTTCATCACGATAGGTAATGAACAAATCGTGGTACGCACGCACGCACATGAAATACCTGGGCCTCGTCCTAGATCGCAGGTGGAACTTCGGCGAGCACTTCTGCCAACTTGCCCCAAAGCTGATTGGCACAGCTTCCGCCCTAAGTCGGCTACTGCCGAATCTGGGTGGAGCGAGTGTGAGTTGCCGACGGCTTTACACGGGGGTGGTGCGTTCGATGGCACTGTATGGTGCCCCAGTGTGGGCGGACTCCCTGACTACCCAGAACAAGGCTCATCTGCGGCGACCGCAAAGAGTCATGGCAATCAGGGTAATACGCGGATACCGCACAATCTCAGCTGAAGCGGCGTGTGCATTAGCAGGAACACCCCCGTGGGATCTGGAGGCGCAAGTGCTTGCCGAAATTTACCAACATAGTGTGCAAGTTCGGGCGGAGAGCGGCAGTGGTCCACCGCCTGAAGTGGTGATGAGATGGCACAGAGAGGCGCAAGCTACCATCATGAGGCAATGGGCGGAGAGGCTGGAGACGCCTAGTGCCGGTCACTGGACTGTAGGGGCAATCCAGCCAATCCTAGAGGAATGGGCACGAAGGCGACACGGGACGTTGTCCTTCCGTTTAGTGCAGGTTTTGTCAGCGCATGGCTGTTTTGGCAAATACCTCCATACAGTGGCAAGACGAGAGGTGACTCCCGTGTGTCACCAGTGCGGCTGCAGCCAGGACACGGCTCTGCACACTCTCGAGCAGTGCCCTGCCTGGGAAGCGCAGCGCCGTGTCCTGGTCGCAGCAATTGGAGAAGATCTATCGCTGCCGGTCGTTGTTAGGGGTATGGTCAGCAGTGAGACGGTATGGGAGGCGGTTGCGTCTTTTTGCGAAGACGTAATCTCGCAGAAGGAAGCGGCGGAGCGGGTCAGGGAGGAAGACTCTCTTGCTGACCCGATTCGCCGCAGAAGGACGGGACGGCGCAGGCGGCGAAATGCCGACTTGATGCCGCCATAGGAGGGGCCAGCGGACGATAGATCGGGGACTCTATCGTCCACGCTGTAAGGTCCCTGGAGTCGTGGTGATGTCCCAGTGCACCCGGACATCGCTGAAAGAAGAGGGAGCCCGAACGGGCATAGAAAAGGGAGCCCAGAAGTAGGCCACGCTGGATGGGTCGCGAATGTCATGCGTAGCAGTCCTCGCGACCCATCCATCAAGGCGAAAGTAGGTGCACAGGCGAAGTTTTTAGTGGGTGCAAGTCCCACATAACCACGTCGTCTCCCCGGATGATGTGGTATGCGTTAGGCATTTTCTTCGCAAGGAAAAAAAAAAAAAAAGGAGCGTGGAGATTGGCTCAAGAAAAGAAAGACCTATGGTCAACAGTGGGCGAAGTCGGGCTGTGGATGATGATGAGATTACCTAATCTCTCTACGAATAATGGTATTCAGCTGAATCCGGTTCGAATGGAAGCCGACCCCAAATATTTGAATACGTAGCAATAATAACCCAAATTATTATAATAGCTCTTAATTCGTCATCATTGTGTGTCATTTTCCCATGATAACATGATGTTGCACTTTGTATCACGCAACATAAGATCGATGTAGTTTATCCATTAGTAATTCACTTAGTTTGAGGGTACATACATTATGCTAAATAAAAGATGTCATTTTATTATGGTTGTAAGTAGGATGTTGGGTTCAAATTGAATAGGGAATATGCATGCGATTTTTTTATTTGCAAAATGAAATACTTATTAGCTCTAGTAAACCATCGTGAAATTATTTATTAAATACCTTCATCAGCGATAAAGTTATAAAGCTTCAAAGATTACAATTAGAAAGAGACGTCCGATGTAAACTTTGACGTCATCGTCTATGACGCCTATACAGCTGCCATAGAAAACAGCGTTATCGCGAGAGGGACAGATATATTTGTTTAAAATAATTATATCTCCTGCGTTTTTTGAGTAAATTTGATTATTTTTACTGTTAGTATTATATTTGTGTATATTTTTAGATGAACTGTATAGATGATAAATATGTTTTTCATGCATATTCCCTATTACTTACTAACTTTTAATATTACTAGCTTTTGCCCGCGATTCGCGACCGCGAGCAGACGAAGTTGCGCGGCTCAACTAATCCGGGTATCTTGAAACACTTTGTCTATTGATGAAAACCGCATTAAAATCAGTTACGCAGTTTAATACAAATATAACGTACAGACGGAAAGGCGACTTTGTTTTATACTATGTAAAGAAGACTACAAGCCGGGTGTTGATAAGATTTCTCATCAGCACAAATTACGACGTTCCATACAAACGTACTGTCATCATATCAATCTGTTGCGGAATAATGATCAAAAGAGAGGAGGAACACGGATGGGTTTTAGTCACGGGGGTTTGATTCCCACACGGAAGTAATATTAGTATGGCTTACAGATACTTCGGGGGGTCTGGCTGATAGTGAGTTTCAATGTTTGTAAAAATATCCACAATACAGGAGAAATTCTTAGTGAGGCCACATTAAAAAAATGTATGGCGAACAAATATAAACATTTAATTCAAGTAATTATATCAAAATCATATATAATATCTCACATGTACTAATTTTATCTAGCCAGTCTAGTTTCCAAAGGTCACTCGACAAGCTAGCGCAGTATTAGTACTATAGCACATAAACATATTATTAATTAATAAAATAATTATGTTATGTATAACACCACCTTATATTCTGGTAAATGATAGCAAGGCTACTTCAGCAATTACTCGTTAGTCAGACGCTTGAAAGGTTCCATTCAATGTGGATCATTAATTAATATTTTATTAATTACAAGTCTCTGTAGGAAAATAATTTGAATGACGAAATTCGCCATTACTAAAAAAAAGGCGGTCGCATGGTTAAGATAAGTGTCTGCTCTAGGGTTGCGGAATTTGTTCGAAAATCACTGCAATGCTTGAATGCAAACAGCATTATTAGGAACATGGATGAATTTTAGTTAGAGTCTGACACTCATTTCCGCTCCGCCCAGAGCAGAAGGAGCCATTTGATGATTTAGAATTCTTAAAAACATACTTAAGATGTCAAAGATTCAAAGCATTTATTTCAAATCAACCATTTACAGGCACTTTTGAAACGTCAAGGACGGTCAGTCAAATACATGAAGCTATTTGCATATTCCAAAGCATAGATCTCTATGGAGAAGAACTAGCAAGAAACTACAAAGACACTTTTCAGTTAGCAGAGATGTATGATTCACTGTAGATAATTTTATTGTGACTTAACTTTATTTTAGAAGTCCCTTTTCCTAAATCCCTTTAGCTAATAAATAATCTGGAAGTGGGTGTGTCCAAATACCTACTTGTGTTTTTGTAACTTAGTATGTAATGAGTATTCAATCATGATACAGAACTATGACAAGGAAAAATAGCTCATGCCATTTAATGAATTCTAGACAAGATAACATATTAATGAATGCAAATAAATAAATAAAATTTATTTCCTATACAGCTGTATTTTTTCTAATGGTTTCAAGGTTGGGCACTTGATTTATTTGCTTAGCTAATTAGTATTTGTATAAAATTACTCACATAATTTTAATGTTAGCAAAACTCAGTTCAGTTACACATCAGTCTATCAGAGAGAACTTTTGAACTAGATGTGATAGTGAAATGTTATCATTTGACTTTTATTTGACCCTTTCACAGTTACAATAACTGAGATTATGAAGTAAAGAGTATTAAGCTAATTATTAAGAGTAGTCAATGCTTACAGTTGCAATTTCTGAAACTGTTCACTACAAAACAATGTACTTCGGTACTTATCCATCATGAGTACACTTGAGTCACAAAAAATCACCTAAAATAAAACATGTCAAACACCAAACAGTCCTTTTGGGCTTACGTTCAGATAATAAAATGAGAGAGTAATCATTTCGTCAAAAATAGAATTCATAAACATTACACTACAACATGTTAATCTACAAGCAGCTGCTGCAAAAGTAAATTACAACACATAAAACTACATAAAACACACTAGTAATCATTTAATTTTCTACAACATTACTATAATAGCAACAAAAAACACTGAACAGTGACACATTGAAACTTACCTGGAAGTGAGTACAGTCAATTACAATCAATAGGAAAACTGCAATTAAAAACAACAAAAAAACATTCCTATGCCTGATTGGGCATTAATTTTGCCACATGTTTCAATCTAATTTAACTTTATCCAAAAAAACTTTGGGGTTTATTTCTACCATAGTAATCAATCTGTCTCGGACCATTTCTCAAATATGTTGGGGTTGACATCCAGTCTAATCATATTTAGCTGAATACCAGTATACTAATGCCTGGGTAACACATTACCCAATAAGGAAAATACATTTAAAAACATCAAACCAAAAAAAGTATTCCCTAACCATGGCTCAATTTAGACACACATACAGAATTACAGCATATTGTGAAACACTTATCAAACTGCACAGTCACCATATTTGTTTACCAAATTGGTCACTTATTTTGGCAGGGACTGTACATTAAAAACTTTCACTATGTAGTAGCTGACATGACTGAAATACTTTCTATTTAACTTGGTGACTCATATTGTGGTGGACTGTTTCAAAAAGATAGTTTAAACCAACATTGTGTGTGTGTGTGTACTTAGTAAGTAAATACGTTAATATAAAGAAGAGCCAAGCTTTTGACATGATCCTCAAGCATCATATGCAATTATTGCAATGGCCCTAACACAATGAAGAGTATATCAAATGAAATAAGGTAGTAACATTACATATTTGAAAGTGTTGATAATCAGGCATTATGGGGGATCGGCCTTTATGTAAAACTGACATGCAAAAGTGAAGACTATCACTCACAGCCTAAGTTAAAAACAAAACCAGGCAACTGTGAGTCGAACTCACACACGAAGGGTTCTGTACCATAAACCTTTATTTTTATTATTTGTTGTATAGGGGGGGCCATAGAAATACAATCTGTGAAAATTGCAACTGTCTACTTATTACGGTTCTTGAGATATAGCCTGCTGAACAACAGATGGACGAACAGCAGAGGCTTAGTAATAGGGTTCCATTGGTTGCCCTTTGAGTAGAAACCCTAAAAATGATTTTTGATGTTTATTGTTGTAATATATACCTTACACATAGCACCAGCACATAGTAACCCATACTTTCCAATGATATGGCTAGGAACTTCGAAACAAGATAGCAGATATGGCAAATTGAGATATATATGTGATTAGAAGACATGGTGCACCACTAGCATATAAATTGGGGTTAGGGAGGATGATGAAGATGCACCACCACCAAATAAATTGGGGTAAAGTAAGATGATGAAGCAGGTTATATAATTATGTATTCTTGATAACCCAGACATATTCAATACTGAGAAATGAGTTAAATAACATTTGTCTAGAAAATTCAGACTTATTTTGCACTGATATAACTTGATAAGGAATTTAAAATCTTAAGATTGTAACACATGATTGAATGCATGCTATTTTTTACCTGATTTTACAACCATATTTAAATATAATAATACTGTTAGTATTTATAAGCATACCATAGTGTAGTAAAGAAAAATCTCAAGGACAACTTAGATAAATGCTATTGTTTGAAATAGACATACTTCATGAACTCATGCTACTGTGTTACCCAGTTAATGGGTTGTGGAGGTCTGGTAGGCAGCCGCTCCATGTAAAATAATGGTATGCAGCAGAATCCAACTTGATTAGAAGCCGACCCCAATATAATTGGGAAAAGGCTAGGCAGATGATGAAGAAAATTTGCTACCTCTTGCTTTCGTGTTGTGTTAGTTATCTGTTCTCCTTAATGAACAAGGAAACCCTACCTTGCCATGCAAAAAAGAACTTTAGATGAGTAAGTCTTTGGTAATACAATGGTGCAGTGTATAGAGGAAAATTGTGATATTATTAAGACAATCAGTGAGGAAAAATGGATTAGTGATTCAGTTCAGGTATTGACAGCAATAAATATTAATATTTTGTTCAAAGTAAGAGTAAAAAAAAAAATTGTGAATATTAAGTCCCTCAACTCAAACTCAGAAGTGCGGTGAAGGGAAGAGATGATACTGTCAGAATGTTTGAATTTTAGTGAGAAGAATGAATGACTGTGTTCAATAAATTATATGTTTAAATAGAGTAATGGCTTTGGCTGTTCTATTTAAAATAAATAAATAATTCAATGACATGCTACCATATCAGATGAAATAGCAAGTTAGTTAGTACCTGACTTGCTGATTCTGTAAAGCTGCTTTTTGGTCATACTATTTTGAACTGAGTAGTATTAGTTTGTAGGTTTCCTATTCTAAGTGTAAACCTGGAAGTTAACACTGACAACTGCTAAAAATAGTGTTTTTTTTGGCTGTTGGTTTGCTCTTGACTTTAAAGTCTAGGTCACGGATGACACAGACAAAGTTGACACAATGGAGTGAGCTTACCCAGAAGAAGCTTACACACTTTGAAGAGATTAGGATTTTATGGATGGAAAGAACAATTAATAAATATTGTACCTACCCTTTAAAATCTGGCCTGACAAAGAAAGATGGTGATGAACTTGGAAATAGCAAATATACATGTGTAGCAGAGCAAGTAACTCACAGCAGCTCAGCTTAGTAATTGAGTGAGAAAAAACCAATGGTTGCGTGAAACAGATACACAGCAAGTTACTGCTGCGCAACAGCCCATACTGGACATATCTGGACTGAGCTTTCCAGAGCAACTGCATCATAAAAACCAAGTCAACCACCATCAGGTGAGATAGTGGTCAAACATCACCCAGTTATAGGAAAAACAAGTTTCAGATGTTTTCATTACCACAAGGTGTGGTCAGGAGGTAATGTTGCTAGCTTCATACAAATTTAGGTTAGAAACCAGGTGCTTTGGTTATAGAAGTCTGTTCAGTAGTGGACTTGGATTGGCAGTTTAATTAATTGGGATGGTCACACATGTAGGTACCTATTGTTTATAATTTTCCTTGTTCTAAAGCCTGTGACAGGATTATATGATAATTTATTGAATTTTGCAATTACTCATACATTGTTTTAATGTTTCATCATGCAATTGACAGTTTTGACTTTACCATCAGCTGGAGGTGACCACACCTGGTGATGGTCTCTCCTATAGACATAGTCACAGTTTTTTTCTAATTAGATACATGAAAGTAAAAACACAGGTCACTAGACTCAGGGTGTGGTACCATTGATTATTCACACTAGTGCTCACTTAGTTTATTAATTCAGTAGATTCGCGTCATAGTGAAATGAGGTGTAACCATATTTTACACGTACTATGTGGAGCATGGTGGAAAACTGGAAATCAGTCACAAAACATAAATTATGACTGAAATATTTGAAATAATAAAAACTATGTACCCAATTCGGACTACACACGGAACACGATTGATCAAAAATAATTGTCATTCAAATTAGAATCTGTAAGAACAGTCTTATCTATCGATTTTATCTTAGTAAAAACCCAATTTACAACAAAAATACACATAGATTACGCACTAAATACTCAAATAATAGCATATTGGTGGTAATGTAATGTAAAAGGCGGATTAAAGCAGCGAATCGATGTCGTTTCGTCTAGCAACAGGGCTGTGGCTACATGGCCTCTCATACATACCTATAACTATGTACACACCCCCACTTTTCCCAATAAATGTTCAATATCCTTTCATCTGGTAGCTCTAACCGAAGTCCTAGCGCTCCGCAGGCGGCGTACGTGACACTATCAACCCAATAACACTCACATATCTCCGCTAATGCGCGATTCACGAGACGTTTTACACCGGCGAAGCTACGCGCATACACCCAAAATGAATAACGACTTCGGTCTACGATTTATAACTATTTAAAACACGACATAACGACATTACTATTGCGCATTGAGAACACAGAACATAAGCAAAGAAAATATGCACGATCAGGCAAAAAATGATAGCAGGATTTTACCCTTCTGTCAGCAATGTCCCTTCGATCGTCGCTCCAGCGGTTTTCGGGCGCGTCCTATACCAACATTAAGACTGGATTCTCACTTTTTGGCACATTTTGTATCTTGCACAGCACCACACTGAATATAGAATTATACACTAGTTTTTATCACGGTACAATTCACCATTAGCCTTTCATACACCCTCGATTCTCGAGTTCAGTCCTTTTCACGGCCATTTGCAAATTGCGTCAAAGTTCCTGGAACGTGATTGGTGTTCACTGCGCTAGTGTAGTTTGATCCATCAACGCCATCTGTTGAGAAATACCGTTCACTAAAAAAATCAGTCATTCAAAAAGGAACCGTCTTCCAACAGCAAAAGATCGACTAACATTCGCAATTATTAGACTTGCGACCTTTGGATTGGCACAAAATAGGGTGCGGTACGGTTCTTATGAGAACCCCGTATCGTGACGTCAAACTGGGCGTGAATACCAAAAAGCGGGAGTTTTAAGTAATACGATTTTAATTCAGTAATATTATTATTTCTTATTAATACTTGAAGTATAACTAAAATTAAAACGGAGAAACGTTATAATTGCTGATTAAATATTGGAACAAACATGCACTTGACGATCTAGCAAAACTCACAAAAAGTTCATTACGAAAATAAATCGAGATTTCTTCGATCGCCTGCTCACGTTCCGAAACAAGCAGAATTCATTCATGTTTTAAAATTTTCTTGAAAACATTTTTTTTTTATTTAATTACCTAGCTGCTGAGGCCTTTAAGTATTCATATTCATTAAGCAGACACAAATAAAAACATTCTTATGTTCATTTTTGCTACCAATATTATTATAGCAAGCTTTTTTGAGGAAGTTAATACGACAGTAAATTTTTTAACTCCAGTTTAGCGAGATTACGCATAAATAATTTCAGTATTATTATTCGCTTAGAAACGAGTCACAAATTCGATACAATTTTACAGCACAATATCGATTAATTAATTAATTAATCAATCAATTTGAGAATAATTAACACTGCTGGCACTGCTGCTACGATTCATTTTAATAATATAACAAATGCCCCCAAAAATCTCGAAAATAATAATTGGTTTATTTAAGCTATGATAGTTTTTCCTCTAATTTCTACTGTTATGCTTTATAAAAGTCTAATCAATTTAATTAATAAGCAGAGGTAATTACAGGTACCGACAGGTACCTGCTGGTACTTGTTATCAATCAATTATCCAGAGTTGCAAGTTATGTTTTTTGGACAATCTGATAACTGCTTAATATTTTTTGCTGCTGCCAACTCTATTAAACGTCAGTCGTTATTGTGTCTGATTGGCAGAAAATTTCTATTCTATTTCCTGATTCGTCAACAATCGCGCTTGCGCAGTTTGCCAATCACTGCCTTTGTGTTTTCTTGTCAATTTCAATTTGTCATTTTATCAGTGAACACCCTTGTACAGTCAGCTGCATTGTTTGTTATTGTAGAATAATAAATAATAGACGCATTAATTGTGCGCGAGTGTTGTGCAACGTGAAGACACGGTAATATTTGTGTTAAAATATTCGCTGAATCCTAGAGATAGGATTTTGTTGAAGTGTAATCATTAAAACTTGGTGCGTGTAGTGATCGCGATCGCGATCATTCTTTAGGTAAGTAATAAATTACAGTATAGTTAAGGACGTGTTCTGGTCCATTTTAAGAATAAACAAAGGCCGTGTGGATTTTCTTAAGGATACAAATTGTGTTCGTGTAAGAATCCGACGGGTTACAAGCATTACGCATTGCCTTTCCCTTTCTACAAAAAGTTTTAAACACCTGATCAACTTTACGGCTATTTTATGTAACACTATAAAGTTTATAGTAATTAAGCTTGCATAACATGAGTCCATTGAAGCTCGCTTTCGTTGCGACCAATGATAAAAGTAAAAACCTTTTTACTTATAATATCATTGGTTGCGACGATTTATAAACGACAAGGGATAAAAGAAAAAATATTTTTGTTATATTTATAAAAAAATCAAGCAAGTTTATTTCAGATGTACTTTATTTACACAGTTTGCGCAATTTTAAACTTGATATTTTTGTTTTCTGGAAAAAGTTGACAGCTGATTGCATTGATAATTAGGACAACAAGAATGTATTTCCTTTTTCAATAAATTGTTGACTGATTTTACTGAATTTTCTTTGTCTAATTAACTATTTCAATTCAATTCAATTTATTTATTTCGGATAGATTACAATCATAATAATTACAATTATAAACATCCATAGATTAAATTTAAATAAAATATCACAAGACACAAACAAACATTTAACTATTGAAACAGTATCTTTTATCCACAAAAAATAAACTACCTACCTAGCAGAAAATGTTTGTTACTGTTATAAAATAACATGCTACCCTGTAGTAAAAAGAAAAACAAAGTCTTCACAAATTTATTTTTTTTAAATTTCCATTCATTGATATTTTATATTATTTAAATTTAGTTACGCAAACAGATTCAAAACAGAGTAAGTTTATTTTGTATTTTTACAATCACTTTCACTCTATGTTACCCTATAGTTCCTCCTATAACCTTTATTCAAACAATCATATTTCTTGATTGAGTAATTGTATGTCATATTTTCTCTATTTCTACTTTCGTAACACTATCTCCACATTTACATTATTTTGCCCCTATTATGCAGGTAAAGTGAACCTGCTTATTTTTTGTTAAACTCCCACAAGAAATTAACAGTAACACCAATATTAAAATCTCATAAAAGCTTTCAGGATAAATTTCCTTGACAAGGAAATTTAGAAAGAAAGTCATCCTGCCCCTACCCTCATTTCAATGGGCATACTCTCATATATTTTCTTCCTTACACATTTTTATTCCTTGCAATATTGTCTATGACACAATCGTTTTAAACCGAAAACCATTCAATTGATCAAAGGACATATCAATTCTCAAGGCAACAATCCAGCTGATGTAATCTCCAGAGGTTTTGTCTCAAGTATGGTAGTGATCTAACCCACTTTGCCACTCCCCTTGAGTCAGTCAGTCAGTAACACCTGGGCAGTTGCTGGCCTTCCTTGAGGTGCTGGGGTGGATCTAATGACTTTTATTTCCCACCCATATGCGAAATACATGCTTGGATGTGCAGTGGTGGACACAAACCCAACTGACATACCTTAAGGTCTTTCCACATTTCTAAAGTGTTCTCCATTCAGAGGAATATTTGAAAGATTTAAAGTGTTTAAAGCTTTCAAATATTCCTCTGAATGGATTATTTTAAACCCAGTGATAAATCATGGAATGTAATTAACTCTAGATACCTATATTTTTATCACTAAATACACTAATTAAAATTGTGATAGTGATTCACAGGCTCACAGCTAGTCAGTGTGCAGCTGGGAATATAAATACACATTGGTAAATCAGGTAAATGATAATGGAGTTGGTTCAAGGTTGACTATGGTTGTACTGGACTGGGCATGTAAAATAACTGTTCATTCATATTCACGATTCCGCAACCCTGGCAGGCAATGGCCCTAGAGAGCCCTGTCTACTGTAGGTGCTAATCTCTTTGAGACGCGCGTGGTATACAACGCGCTGTAGACCCGGGCCTGTGGGGCTACTCTCTAAGCTCGAAGTCCGTAGTTTCAGGGTTAGTTGCGGGCGTATTCTACTCCGTATCACCTAACCACTAAGAATGAATAACAACACAAAAATGTCATTGGTTTTTAGTTCGGGTTCTTGACTAATCGTAAGTCCGAAGGTGAGAGAGACTTCGGGCTTAGAGAGTAGCCCAGCTGGTTCTGATCGGACGGCGAGTCATCCGCCTATGTACCCTAGAGGTCACATATAAATGTACTTACCACATACCAGTCATCGTTTATGCATATACGCAAGATCAAGATCTGGCTTTCCGACGTCAGTGGGTAACCTATGTAGGTATGTGATCTACAGTTTGTTTGCGACACCCCCACGCAAACTAATTCCGCATAATGTCTGGCCTCTTTATCTGGCCCCAATGCTGCTCAAAGACCATAATAAACTCGATGAGCCAAAGAATTATAAAGACACAACGAAATATTTGAATATGCTTTTGCTAGACTCGATCGATACATAGGGAACTCCGAAACGGATAGGTTAGGCTCGAATGGGATGGCGGGAGCTAGAGTGAGCGAGTAAAGCGAGCGAACTTATAACTCCCGTGATCCCATTCATGTCAGTTTGAATAAATTTAAATCAGGCAGAGTATCAGCACTACAACAGCACATTTACAAAGGCGGCCAGTTCCTCAAAACGCTCACCCGTCACCATTTCCTAGAGTTTTAGCTAGGAAGAAGTGGTGAGCCACTTCTTCCTAGCCCTAGCCTAGCCTTCTTCCTAGCCTTTCTTCTTTCTAGAGAGCTCTAGAGCTAAAACTCTAACATACTCTATTTCCATAGCCATGACATTTTCAAATCGTAAATAGATTATTTCACTTAATTAGGTAACCTATTTTATACATAGTTTTAATGTTTCTTTAAGCGATTTTAAAGACGTAGCAGTCTGTTTATTGCCTCAATTTGAGTAATTACAATGACGCAAAATCATAACGAAAATGGTGAAAGAATCGCGAAATAATGTAACCAAATCATTTGAAAGGATTCCCAAAAATTTTCATGAAGCCGCAATAATTACTTAATTAAGCAATTTACTCTTGGAAACGTATTAATTTCTTTTGTGTTGAAATGATAAGATAATAATGCGTTTCCTTTGTTTCTTTGTACGCGCAGAGTTCGTTTCGGTTACCGTTTACAAGCTAAATTGGACCCTGTTTAGATGGCTAGGAGAATCATTTTCGGTTGGCTGTGTTTGTTAAGTGTTAGTGATTCAGTTATGTACATTTTAGGTATGGTTTATAAGTACGGGTGTACTCAAAGTACTGACGCCTTCTGTATTCCTGAGCGATTATTTTGATGACACATTTGACTGTTGAACACAAAGAATAAAAACAAAAAACAAAACCGGTCAAGTACGAGTCGGACTCGCACACGAAGGGTTCCGTACCATAACCTTTATTTTTTGTTATAGCGGCAATAGAAATACATAATCTTTGAATATTTCAACTGTCTACCTATTACGGTTCTTGAGATGTAGCCCGCTGACAGACAGACGGACGGACGGACGGACGGACAGCGGAGGCTTAGTAATAGGGTTCCGTTGGTTACCCTTTGGGTACGGAACCCTAAAAATTATCAGGAGTAGGTACATACAAAGTACATAAAAGGTACATACATAGTCTGTTGATCATACGTTATCAGCTGTACGAAAATCAAACTCATAAAAGCTAGAATTTTTTAAATGTCACATTTTACAAAAGGCCGGCCCCCAAAACCGTCCTCCCATCAATTCCTCTATTCATCAAAAACCAGCCACTTAGATCGTCATTTCCTCGTAGATACACTGCAGTTACGTTCTCGACTCGAAAACACGTCTGTTCATCACGTTTTAATAAATTAATCCTAAATACAGACATTTGTGACTTAATCAGTAATCTAGAATTATGATATTAAATCGTAAATCTATTTCTTTTAGGTACGAAGTTCGATCGGACAGTCCGAAGACCGAGGGTTCTCAAAAGCTATTATAATTAGGGTTTATTAATAATTCAAGTGATTTGGAAAACAAATAATTATAGGTATAATATATACCTAGGTATTTTTATTTACGTGTTTTAAATAAATATGCGAATTCGTCTGCGTCTTAGACTTTAGAGCTGGCGCGCAACTTTTTTGTCTCATATAGCGGAAAAACACCTTCATGATTCTGGTATCCTGATAAACCCACAAACCCACTCTACCCACTTCGACATGTTTCTGGTCTCCTGCAAGTCTATTCTGTAAGTAACCCTTTCGATATCGAGCTTCACCTGAGTGAGATAGCTCACAAAGTGAACTTTATTGCACACAGCATAGAGGTCTTATGTTTATACTCACCTCGGATTCCGCTGTCGAGACACGTAAATGTTGTTACAGAATAGGGGTACTGGTTCGACTTGGGAATGTGTAGCGCTCGTATTTTCAGCCCCGGCAATACTCTGACATGTTTCTGGTCTCCCAGTACTTTTGAATTCTAACTGTTCACAATAGCAGCGTCAGAAATATAGTTCGACATGTATCTGGTCCCCTGGTACTTTTGAGTCCTAAATTGCTGACAAGGAAAAAATGTAAGCCATATTTGTTTTGGAAACTCCTCTTGAGTTGTATATCTATCAATGTTACGTATTTTCCAAACTAGGCTTGGGCATCACTAGCCTTGTGTTTGCAAGATGAATTATAAATTTCCTTTTTGTTTTACACGTCAAATGCCCAATAAATCAAAACGTGATTACGATCATCCTTCCTTAGATTTTGTGTTTCCCTGCTGTCAGAGTGTTTCCATAATTTTATGCGTAAAGTATTTTCCTTCCAACATTTCTACTCTGTAGATAATAAATACAGATAATAATACAAACCTGTGGCCGTCATATTTACATAATACCTAGTGGAGTTTTTTTCCTATTAGTAGCGGGTTTCATCCCATATCCCCCACAACCATATCAACAACACAATTACCTTTGGTCAGGTGTGTGGTAAAACCATGTCATCATATCAGCCGAAAGACGTCCACTGCTGGACATAGGCCTCCCCCAAGATAGGGGGGGGGGGCAAAACCATGTCATATGGAGTGAATACCTCCCGAGTAGTGTGGCTTATTTCAGCTGAGAAATACCGTGACAGAAATTTGGTCAGGTGGACTCGATTATGGAAATGCGAAAGCATTCATTTGCATAATGTCATCGTAACATTAGCTCCTGAGCCCTGATCCTGACACACTAACAATGCTATCAAAGATTCTTGCCGTAATCAAATCACCAAATTTTCATGTTCACAATAATCAGCTAAGTATCAGCTTGCCTTGCAGGCTCATCGGCGACGTAAAACTGGTGGATGCCAAGCTAAATAGCTTGGCTCATCGCCGTAAGGTTGCCTGCTTGTCGGTCTTCTACAGATTGTACTTCGGTGAGTGTGCCCAAGAACTCCACGACCTCATCCCTCCGGCTCCCTTCTACCATTGGACATCCAGACGCACTGCATCTTACCATCCCTACCTTGTGGCTATTCCACCAATTCGCACTAAGCGTTTTCAAACGTCTTTTATAATGCGCACAGCAAAGGAGTGGAACTGTCTGCCTGCGTCTGTGTTTCCAAAAGCTTACAACCCTAAGCTCTTCAAAGTTAGAGTGAACAGGCTCCTTCTGGGTAGGCTCGCTCCATCGTAGACTTTGTCTCTGTCATCTCTGACATAGACTAGAGTCAAGAGCAAACCAATTACAAATAAAAAAAAAAACAACACTAGAAGGACATTACTGCTTATCCTTATTGTCTCAATCTCTTAGTTACTTCTCACGACTGCCCCTATGCTCTCGTGGTCGAGAGCGCAATCACCGATGGCGAAGTCTTGGGTTCGATTTCCAGTTCGAACAAAAGGTGATACAGGGATTTTCCGTCAGGTGTTTCTCAGTAGCATCTTGGAGTTTGATAGTGGAGTATGACAGCCCAGTGCCTCGGAAAGCACGTAAAGCCGATGATCTTGCGCCTGATCTCTCTTTCGTTATGTCGGATTGCCTTCTTATGCATCGGACTATGTGAGTAAACAGAGAGCATCTGCGATCATCTATCCTGCGTACTTGGCCGATCTTCGTCGAGATTGGCCACCGTCACGAGAATTCGGTTAATGTGCCTCTTATTCTATCTTTTCTTCCAAATTATTCCTACCCCTTACCACGCTCACCATTCGAATCAGCCTGAGGTAGTTAGATACAAATTTTTACGCCTTCATTCGTACAAATACTCGTACAAATCTTGGAATAATTTAGCAGAACATTGATTGCTACAATTACCATACATATTGATCGCGTGCCGGTAGAATGTATAAATAATGTAAGTACATTAGTTCTGACAAATGATGTAGGTACGTTTAATACTATTTGTACTGTTGTAGGTACTATTTGTAAGCGTAGAGTGACCATGATTTGTAAAATTAACGGATTTATGGAAATTTAAGTTGTAAGTTTCAAGGTTATGGATATTTTTAGAGTTCCGTACCGAAAAGGTAACCAACGGAATCCTATTACTAAGCCTCCGCTGTCCGTCTGTCTGTCAGCGGGCTGTATCTCAGGACCCGTAATAAATAGACAGTTGAAATTTTCACTGAGTGTGTATTTCTGTTGCTGTTACTGCAACAAATAATAAAAATGAAGGTTTATGGCACGGAATCCTTCGTGTGAGAGTCGCAATTCCCACTTGTTGTATATCTTTTTTTTATTTGTAATGCGTTTGCTCTTGACTCTAGGTAGGCATCTTGTAGGTAGTGTGCCTTATGATAGTATCAGAGGCTCATATCTGGACAATAAAAGCCGCACTGGTCGATCTTCAAGTTTAAGCAACGCTTGCTACGGTCGGTCTATGACTCTTGATCATAATATCTATTACATACCCAGACCCTAGACTACCATATTCTGGAAAACACGTAAACTACGACACCCGACAGCTGGGAGCTATATTCTAGCTGTCATGTGTCATTCTCTCAATAAAGCTTTAAAAAAATCGTATACTCTCCTCCTGTCATCAAGGAATAGGTACTGGTACACTAGGTTGTGGAGGTCTGGTAGGCAGCCGTTCCACGTAATATACTGGTATTCTGGTATTCAGCTGAACCCGGTTTGACTGGAAGCCAAGCCTCATATAGTTGGGAAAAGGCTAGGCTTGTGATGATGACTCCCTCCCGTCATTATCTACACTATTAATTTGTATTTACGAAAGATCATTAATGATTAAGAACCAACACTGCAATAATACAGACAGTGTCGTTCTCGTGGCTAAATAATAACAGCCGCACCGGTCGATCTTCAAGGTTAAGCAACGCTTGCCTAGGTTGATCTGTGGATGGGTGACCATCTTAACATACCGAGTTTCCTCCGTGCCTCGGAAAGCACGTTAAGCGGTTGGTCCCGGCTGTGATTTGTACATCTTTGGCAGTCGTTACGGATAGTCAGAAGCCAGAAAATCTGACTCCAGTCTTGCCATGAAGTACCGTGTTACCCAGTTAATGGGTTGTGGAGGTCAGGTAGGCAGCTGCTCCTCGTAAAATACTGGTATTCAGCTAAATCCGGCTTGACTGGAAGCCGACCCCAATATAGTTGGGAAAAGGCTAGGCAGATGATAATGTCGTAATCGTCTTTAATTTTATCATTCTACTTCGTCGTCAATCTTGCTATCCTATCCTATTAATCCTATCCTTTTTCTACTATATAATGTTACTAGTTGACCCGCGCAACTTCGTCTGCGTCACATTTATCATTACTGCTCCACTCCTAGTGATCTGAGCGTAATTATATACAGCATATAACCTTCCTCAATAAATGGGCTATCTAACACTGAAAGAATTTTTCAAATCGGGCCAGTAGTTCCTGAGATTAGCGCGTTCTAGCAAACAAACAAACTCTTCAGCTTTATACATTAGTAATGCGAAAGATTGTGAGGATGAATAGATGGATGTTTGTTACTCTTTCACGTCAGAACGCCTGAAAGGATCTTCATGAAATGTGGCACAGAGGTAGATTATAGTCTGGAATAACACATTGGCTACTTTTTATCCCGAAAGTATGTTTCCTAAGGATTACGCGGGCGACACCGGCAGTAGCTTGTTATTATATATTTTCTTAGAAATTACTCTTTTTCCTTGTATTCTTATCCCAATTTATCTGTGGTAGGCTCAGCATTTGTTCACTTCCATGCATCTCTATTTGCCGTGTTCTCAATCACGGAACAGATAAATATCTATTCTCAATAGCCACCACCTCCTTGGTTCCCCTTGGCCACAAAAATCCACTCTATTATTTTTTTATAATTAATAATAAAACAATGGTCTGTTGCCTATTATGTTCTGTTCTCATATTCGTAATAATAGACATTGTGTTGACACTAAAAAGGAACGGTAATAATATGTCAGATTGACAGTATGCAAGGCCGCCGCATTTTTTGCATAAAATATGTTAAGGCCGATGCTGACAGCGTTTACCTTTATGAAATCCGGGGTTTCCGTTTTGCGTTGAATAAGGTTATGAATTCAAATGTTATATAATTTTTTTTTTCCTAAAAATAGGGGAATTTAACTGCATGCGACCTTCACGGTTTAACATTTTTTTTCCTGCTGTAAGAAAATGCTGGTCGAAAGTTCTCAATTTACTAAACAGTTTTCTGTTTTCGTATTGTTTGAGAGAAATCCTTGTTCCCGACCAAAAAAAGAAATAAGCTAAGAAACAAATGGGACATACAGTTGCGTACGATCAGGGTGCAGTAAGGATTTGATGTCGTAAGCCATCATGATTCCGATGTGAGAGAGGGAGCTGTACATATATTTACCCACATATAGTTTGCGTTCCTCGTTTAAACCAATACACCTGCTATGTTTACCTCTTCACCACCCTTGATTGACTGTTAGAAAACGCTTAAAGCATTTACTTCGGCATTGTACCTGCGTGCCTAAAGTTTTTAAATATATTTTTAGTATTTTTACTACTGATAGGCACGCGTTTGACCACTCTCTCACCTGACGGTAAGCGATGATGTGGTCGAAGATGGATCACGCTTGCCTAGAAGTAACCTATTCACTCTTGACTTAAAGACTCCCAGGTTGTAGCTAAATAAAAATAAATAAATACTTCTACAAAAACTGGAGTGTACATTTAACACATTACAAAACTAATATTAAACCAGCAATTAACTAGATCCTTGAGAAAGACATTAATAAGCAAGTATTGCTAGTAATCGTGCTTGTCCTAAATACTCCATGACGCGTGGTGCCTGTATCGATGGCATGCAACTCTTTGAGTTCCGGAGCGGACAAATTAGCGGAAGGTTCTGAATGTACTGTTCATTATTTTTTTTATTTGTGATGGGTTTGCTCTAGTCTAGGTCAGAGATGACAGAGACAAAGTCTACGATGGAGCAAGCTTACCCAGAAGGAGCCTGTTCACTCTAACTTTGAAGAGATTAGGGTTGTAAGCGTTCGGAAATACAGACGCAGGCAGAGAGTTCCACTCCTTTGCTGTGCGCATTATAAAAGACGTTTGGAAACGCTTAGTGCAAATTGGTGGAATAGCAATAAGGTAGGGATGGTAAGTTGCAGTGCGTCTGGTTGTCCGATGGTAGAAGGGGGCTGGTGGGATGAAGTCGTGGAGTTCTTGGGCACACTCACCGAAGTACAATCTGTAGAAGACCGACAAGCAGGCAACCTTGCCGCGATGAGCCAAGCTGTGTAGCTTGGCATCCACCAATATTACTTCGCCGATGAGCCTCTTAGCTCTGCGGTCCATCGATTCGAGCGCAGCATTCAGCATTATTTGAAAGAGTTGTTATCATCACACTATTCGCTAGCACTATCCCACTGCTGGGCAAACGTCTTCCTATTCTCCTCCCACATCTCTGTTTCCAGAGCTTCCAAGGACCAATCTTTGGTAAGTCGTGTTCATCCCGTCATCCTCTTCTGGAATCGTTTGTCAGCATCTAGATCATTGTCATTTTCCACACATCGACTTTTGCCATCCCTGTTAATAGGTTGTGCGTCAGTCCTATCCAAGTTCAATCCGCTGTGGCTAGAATCACGTTTGCAACAAGGTTATCTTACCGTTTCTAAAAATCTACTTCACCGATCTCTATTTTTAGTGTAGTTATAGACCAAGATATAATGCTTGTCCTGAATTACTTCTAAACGCTTTATGGTTGTAGCAATTGCGTGCAAATCGTCGTGTATCGTGTGATGGGCTGACGTTGTACATCATGGTGTAGAACGCCATAAAGCATGATGAGCTGCACGCTATCACATGTCATCGATTCATTATGGTTTCTTATTGACTTGGGTAGCGTCAATGGGAACAGGTCATGTCGTGGTGCAAGGATAATGCATAAGATGTGTCGGAAGGTAAGATATCGCATATCGTGTTCATTGGAGTTAGATAAGGTTTAAGGTGGTTTAGATAAAATAGAACTACTTTAAAAGTTTAGAACGTGAATTTCAAAAAATCAATTCCTTTGTTATTAGTTTGTCAAAAGTAATCTCTGGAAGGAAGTGCTGACCCGATAACAAACATTCTTTCTCTGATGATGAGATGACCACGAAGATATTAGTGTTGAATGTTCTGCCACTGACACTCCCATCAGCTCCGCCCAGAGCAGGAGACATTTGATGATTTTCCAATCATAAAAAAGTGGCTAGTGTTATAGAAGACACTTGATTACTTATATAAAATGTTAAAACAAGAACACTCACGCAAACGAAGTCGCAGACAGAAGCTAGTTAATTACAAACTACAAACGTACTTCAAAACTCAGGTAACACCATCATGTCAACCAGATCTCTCAAGCGATAAATTAACAACGTCGTATTAAAATAAACTTAATTGGCTTCCACTCCTGCTGGCAAGTGTTGCAACTTGAAGGATCATAAACTTAAGTGCAAGTAATTATGTTCAAACAGCTTCAGGTTTGCTGTTAGTCAATTGTGTACTTTAAAACTTGACTCATAGAGTATATACAGGATATTGATTTAGACGGAAGGCATTCCAGCTGTTAATGCTAATACGGATGCAGATTGCTGCTCCTGTGTTGGAATAATGCTATCTTCAGGTGTTGCAGGCTTGACGGTTTTAGGTGCTCTTCCTATTTTGGTGTTAGCTGAAGAATTAGATAGATTATTATCTATAATCTTTCATTCATCATCCACGCAGTCCATTTCTGCAAACAGAGCTCTCCAATCGCATGGGGTTCAACTCGAGCCTTGTCTTCACTCATCAAACAGAGGACTATGCCACCGGTCACCGCAAACTAGCCGCTTAGTTAGCCATTTTGGCGGCTGTTAAGCACAGACCATTTAGACTCTACTAACACATCCCGCGACGTGCCACGGAATGCCGCCGCGGTATCCTTTAGCGCGCTCTCCAATGCCGTGACAAGAAAACCCTTTCGATGCCACGAAATCAATTTAAAACAGTGGCATTTATGTCGTACTGGCTTTTGCCCGCGACTTCGTACGCGCGTATCCCGTTTTTTCCCGTCCCCGTAAGAATTTCGTGATATCATCTCTTAGTGCTACACTACAAGGAAGCTACATCCCAAATTTTAGCTTTCTACGTCCAGTAGTTTCGGCTGTGCGTTGTCCGTCAGTCACTCAATCAGTCAGTTACGGAAGAATTACTACAAGATAAGTTCCTGTGTGAGGGTGTGTGTGTGTGTGTGTGTGTGTGTGAAAAACTGTCACCCCAGGCCCCAGGAATGCGTTGCTTTGTAGACATATGGGCGCTTGGATCAGCGCATAAATCGCGTTCCGCTTAGTAGTACCTAATGTCTAGACATATCTTACGACGAACCTTTGTATGCTTCTGACCAACAACACGTTGGTAGCTGTATAAACAAAGAAAGAAACTACACAAAAACTGTCTACCCGGAGCTAAAGTACAAGAGGCAGTGTGCGTAATGACCCAAAAAACAGTTAAAAGCCATTAACCGGTTGGTCACAGTCACAGTGGTTGCTTTGCTTGCGATTGTCAACCAGAACGATTTCCTCTGTATTTGTTGGTGGATTTTAAAAGGTTCAAGCGGTGACGTAAGACGTTAAAACTTTCTTTGGAGTTTGGCTTTGAAGTCATTTTTCATAATTAAAGGCATAGGAGTTGTAACTGGGTATCACTAATAGGGACTAAAAAAATCTAATTTGTCCGTCAGATAGATTTGATTTCAGATATCATTTGATTTCAGTACACTTTTAACGACAAGTGATGTCACTCGAGTTTTCACCTATTTGGCGCAGCCGCAACACAACACAATATTTTGTTTTTTGTTTAAATTAAGTTTTATTTTATTTTACATACCTACATTGTGTGTATGTGTGTTCTAAATAAATTAGTTTCTTTCTTTCTTTGCTTTGTATCGTCTTAATTTTTTGTTTACGTGAAAAACGAAAAAATACGTGTCGGATATTTTTTGGAAATCTACCTGACGGTAGTCCGTATATTATAGATTTTTTTAGTCCACTACACTGTTCATTCAGTCGGTACATCAAGGTTCACTACACTGTTCATTCAGTCGGTACATCAAGGTTCTAAGCATAGTGCATGTCCTACATTACCCAAACCCTATTATTTCTAAGAGGCCTCAGGAAACGCAGGGTACAAGTTATTCAGTTAGCATAGTTAGTGTTCCAGTCGAGACCATTCTTTGCCTAACGAATAGACTGCACAGAATTTAGACATACGGTTGTCGAAAGAACTTCACTTGACGAAAAACAAACAGTGTTTGGAAAGTATTTTCTAATAAACTTACTAGTAGAAAGTAAACCTAAGAGCAGAGGCAATGGGCTCCCAGTAGTAAAAACCATTTACCGCTTGTTCGTAGTAAACTTTCATAATATTTGGCTTGGCAACCAGAACTGGTTGATTTCCGTTTTTCTAACACAGTCTAGTGTTACAGACCTTGAGACTTTAGACCTGGGTTTGGAATCAGTTCCTAGAGCAACTTTTTTGTCTAGGTTTTTTCTTAGATAGATTTTTTGCACTGTTCTTGCGGAAGATTTACGTTAACCAGGGTTGGGTCTTTTTAGGATTCCGTACCCAACGGTTAACCAGCGGAACCCTATTACCAAGCCTCCGCTGTCCGTCCGACTGTCTGTCAGCGGGCTGTATCTCAAAAACCGTAATAGGTAGACAGTTGAAATTTTCACAGTTATTAAGTTTTATGGTACGAAACTCTTCGTGTGAAAGTCCGACTCGCACTTGGCCGGTTTTTTCAACTAATATACTTAGATATATCTACTAGATGTCGTACTTTTCTAAAAACAATTTGTACTTTAGTTTCTTACATCTGCTAAGATATTTTTTGGGAAAACATGATAAATGACTATCTAAAATGCTTCTCAAAAAATAATAAAGTAAGTAATTATTTTCATCCTCATCCAAGTTCCACCCGCGATTGCAACTATGTCGTCTGCCCAACTTGCCGCCGAACGATCAACATTTCTTCTACCAATCCTTGGACGCCACTCAGTCACTGCCTTACTCCACCTGCTACCTCCAGGCCTTCCCGTGTCGTCTGCTTACTTGTCTCAACTAATTTACCATTACCATTTCTTTCTTCCAAAAACATACCTGCTCTATTATTCTTTGAAAATGTCAAGATCGTTATGCACTATTGGGTATGAAAAACTTCATACACACCTAATAATATCTCTCAAATCTCGATACTATTATCATAACAGCCGAAAGACGTCCACTGCTGGACATAGGCCTCCCCCAAAAGGGGGGTCTGCCATAATCGCAACGTTTGGCAGGCGGGTTGCCTATCGCAGTGTATGGTGTTGCGTTTAACAGAGAACGCTGCTGCTGCTCTGGTGAGTCCCTTAGTCGCCTCTAACGACATCCACGGGAAGTGATGAGATGGTATTATTCTTTTACGGCACCATACGGCATACTATACATTAACACAAACTCGCCAGGTGCTAGACAAGTGTGGAGTCCTACTTAACCCCGATAAGAGCGTGGTACTTAATAGGCACGTGGCCGTAATCCATTAGGCCCTTAGCCTATTATGATTAATTGATGAATTGGTGTATCAAACCACTAATGGTATTACAGATTGGTATGATAGAATGATGTCCTTGACTGTTAGAAGAAAATTTATATTTTCCTCATATGGGTGTTTCTGTAAAGGTCTCTTCATATTTATGCTTCGTGCATTGCCTGTTGAGAGGCTTGAAAAATAGTAAGTAAGTAAAATAATAATAAAATAGTAAAATAATAAAAAAATCTGCAAAACTGAACTGAGCAAGGCGTAATGGAAAAAATGTTATTGAATATTAGATCCATAAGGTAACAAGCTAACTGTCTTCCTTGTATGAACTGTATAGATAGATCCTATCTTATGAAATTTCTATGCCAACATTGCTAACAGGCAATGCTTGCGGGATTTTGCGGTATTCTTTAACGTAACCGTCTTTTATAAAATTATTAGCATCTGATTCGTTATGAAAAAGTTAAGGTTAAAATTATCATCTAATTATGTGTTATGTAAAACAAGTACAATGAACCAATTCCATAATGTTTGCGAAATAAATGTAAAAATACACACTTATATAACGAAAACAAAATAACTAATAATTTTGTTTCCAAATAAGATGAGTGAGATCTATAACCTCTGAAGCAAAATAGGACCTGAAAAAGAGGACGATACAAAAAGAAAGAAAGAAAAAGGTATCTGCAATTGGTTGATCGAAAACGATAAAGATAATAATAAAGCTAAAACGAAGGATGTATTAGAAGTTGAACTGAAAACCGAACACCCACACACATCAGTGACGCAACTAAATGATACCTTTAGACCTGTAACCAAGAGTAAACTGCAACCAGCTAATCACATTGATTAAGGACACATAACTCTCGAAAGTTCACTAGAAATCAAGTAACCTACCAATTTGCGAATATAATAATATACAACCTGCCTTTGTCCCACATGACCGATTTGCAACATGCTGCTCAAATTGTAGCTAGCCGAGCGTCGATGTCAAATGTCACATGGAATTACATACTACCCACATTGAGTAACGACAATTTATAATCCCAAGGCCGTGGAGTAGACACCAGTTAAACCGGCCCACTAGAAACCACTTTCTAGTAGAAATGGCGGTAAGTTAAACACTTATTAGCGCCTCTCTCTTAAGTTTCACCTGAGTATCATACTTAGGATCGATATGAATGTTAAGTGCGCTGTTTGTGTCAATTGGGTATTCACTCTTGCGGTTTTGAAAGTAAAATAAACATATTTTTTTGCAAGTCTATGATTTTAGAATCTGTGTTTCATCAGTTCTTCATCATCATAATCTTATCCAGTTAACATTCATCAACATCATCCAGCGGATCCAGAGCAAGCCAGACTTCGTCCACCGCGCTGCAGGTCATGGACTTTTTTTTTCTGGTACCTATCTCCACGCTCTTGTCCTTAACCCATTTAATTGGAGGTCAATGCAATTTGTCTAATTCTTCATTACTTCTCTATTATTATTCGTCGTCAATTCCCATTCTAGACTTATCAACTTTCATCAGTAGGTCATATATCAATAGTAAAGTCCCATTTAACTAAAAACACTATAAAGAGATGAAGGCAATCAGCATCATCACAAGCATCAACAGTCTTTGACTGTGGGTCAAGCAACCGTTTGCCAATTATTGTGCCTCTAATGTCAATATTGGCTCTAAATACTAGTGTAACTGGCAGCTGTTTATTATCTGACTAGCTTCTGCCAGCGGCTTCACCTGCATGAAGTCACAAAATAACCCAAGGGATATAAGCTATCCTATGTCCTAATCCTGCACATGGTCTTCCCGTATTGCAAGTTTCTTCGAAATCCGTCAAGCTATTAAGACGTGAAGAGATACATACAGACAGTACTTGCATTTATAATTTGAAGTATCATATCTCAACATTTTAAAATTAGTTTGGTCCAAGCTAGCGAGTGATTGCACATAGTTTAATTCTATTAATAGAAACACCGTAGGTGACTTCGAAATTTTAATTTTATGCTGCTATATTTCAACCCGCTGTTTCAGTTTAAAAAATTCAACTCCGTGTTTCGTAATCTTGCACACCCAAATTGGAGGCCATGAAATATTTTTTCTAATCTTTTTTTGGCGTTCAATTTTGCAATTACTTTCAAAAAGTCAGGGTTTCTACGCATATCATAAATACATATTCAAAACTATAAAATTTAAAAAGCACCACTGAAAAATAAGGTGGTAGTTTTCATCTGAACACATTTTCCAAAACATGTTTTAATCTGTATTTGCTACATTTTCCTTCGCACACCTGCTGTCCAAACTTCTGTTCGAAATATAGATGTTTCCGATTACAATAGAAAGGAATTTAACTGTTTTTGAATATCACGCAGTCATCATCATCCACAGCTTAACTTCACTCATTGCTGAGATAGGCCTCTCTTTCTTGTGCCAATCTTCACGTTCCTACGTCAGCCTCATCCAGGTTCTACCTTCAATGGCAACAATGTAGTCCACCCATCTCGCCGCCGTCCGACCGATCCTTACTCAAAGTCAAAGTCAAAGTCAAAACGTTTATTGCGAACTAAGTGTACAATGGTCAACGCACCTATCGTCAACGCGTCTTGCCAGGTGTCCTGTCCATCTACATTTTAGTTCCGCAATTTGTTGTTCGCATGATTTACTAAGCATTATTTATTTACATCAAAGAACTGGGGTGTATGGGGTCCGTTGCCATCTTAAAGACCCAAGCCAACCTCACCTGCTAGCGGTGCACCCTGCTGTCCAACGGACGAGGCTCTGGCGAACCTGGTTTCCCTCTCGTAGGGTTGTGGGGGTCAGACGGCTGGTCGCCCCACGTAAAACCAACTTCAGACATATATGTTTATGGACAGGAACAACTTATGTAAGGGTACTCGGTCTAGGGCGTCGCCGCACAACGACGCGCAGGCACATCGCCCTAAACCTGCGATAAGTGGGCTAGGGCTACCGTGTCAAGTACGGGCGCGGCTAAAGAGGATAGTACCCAAGAAGAAGTTCCGCTTTGCCACCTGGAACATTGGCTCCCTAACCGGACGTTGCCAAGAACTCGCGGACGTACTTGCGAAGCGTCGGGTCCAGTGCGCCTTCCTTCAGGAGACGCGTTGGAAGGGAAATAAGTCACGTGACATCAGGCAGGAGTACCGGCTAGTGTACACCGGATCACCAACGGGCAGGGGCGGAGTGGCCGTGGTGCTGTCTAAGGACCTTCAGGATGGACTCCTTGAAGTAGACCGATGCAGCGACCGGTTGATGCGAGTTAGGGTGCTGATCGAGGGGTCGGTAACGAACCTAATCAGCGCCTATGCTCCTCAAACTGGTTGCTGTGAGTCTGAAAAGGAGGCCTTCTGGGATGAGTTCGAGGACGTATTACGCGCTATTCCGAATTCCGAAGGTGTTTTGGTTGGCGGGGATCTCACCAGTCACGTAGGTCAGATTGCTGGAGAGTACGGACGTGTTCGCGGTGGTTTTGGTTATGGCCAGCTAAATGCAGAGGGAGTCAATATACTCAGCACCTGCGCTGTGTCTGACCTAGCCATCGCGAACACATTCTTTCAGAAGAAACCCCAGCATCTTATTACGTACCGTAGTGGTGCCTACTCAACCCAAATAGATTACCTGCTGGTGCGACGGTGCCACATTGGCAAGGTTACCAACTGCAAAGTCATCCCAGGCGAAAGCCTAACGGCTCAACACCGCTTCCTTGTCCTGGACTTTGCGGCTGTACCGAAGAAGAAAGTGATAGAGGAACGCAAACCTCGCACTAAGTGGTGGTTGCTTGATGGTTCTAGGCAGTCGGACTTCATCGCGGAGGTCGAGCATCTCGAGATCAGTGCTCCGCATGAGTCCGCTCAAGAGATCTGGAGTAGGATCCATTCAGCGATCACCGATGCGGGTAAGCGCGTCCTTGGCACTTCTCGCGGTGGCCGCACCATAGACAAGGAGACGTGGTGGTGGGATGACGTGGTGCAGGAGGCGACTCGGAAGAAGAAGTTTTTATTTAAACAGTGGCAAGGGTCCAACTCTCCGGATGACAGGGAGGCATATGGAGCGGCTAAGCGCGCTTGCAAAAAAGCTGTAGCCAGAGCCCGCAGCAAAAGTCTGGCACCCTTATACGACAAGCTGGAAACTGCGGAGGGGCAAAAGCTTATTTTTAAGCTGGCGCGTGCCCGGGAGAAAGCTACACGGGACATTAGCAAATGTCTCTGTGTAAGGGATGCCCAGGGTAAGCTGCTCTACGATGCCCCCTCTGTTAAGGAGAGATGGTGTACATACTTCGCGGAGCTGTCTAACAAACAGCATCCCCATAACCTTCCTCCCGAACCGCCTCCTAACCTTGGACTTATTTCCCCCGACGAAACCCGCATTGCTCTTCGCCACATGAAGAACCGGAAAGCGGTCGGGCCTGACAATGTGCCAATTGAAGTGTGGAAGGCGATGGGCCCACATGGCGTGAACCTTCTGACGGATCTTTTTAACCGCATCCTGACCACCAAGGAAATGCCGAACCAGTGGCGATTTAGCCTGATTATCCCTGTTTACAAAGGCAAAGGTAGCGTACAGGATATATGACATACATGTCCTGTGGCAGCACGGATTCAAACACCATCCGAATAGATTCGGACCTGATCAGAAAGTCCGATACGTTCAGGTACCTTGGATCCGTGCTGCACGAGTCTGCCAGCGTGGACGACGATGTCCAAGCACGTATAGGCGCGGCTTGGGCGAAGTGGCGCGAGGTAACGGGCGTTGTATGCGACCGCAAAATGCCTCCGAAGCTCACGGGGCAGATATATAAATGCATCATTCGGCCTGTCCTATTGTACGGGGGCGAGTGTTGGCCAGCACTAAGCAGACACACCCAGGAGCTTCGCATCACGGAGATGAAGATGCTGAGGTGGATGAGTGGCGTAACGCGATCCGATCGCATACGCAACTCTTACATCCGGGGTAGTCTTGGTGTCCGTGACGTGGGGGAAAAACTGCAAGAGTGTCGTCTGCGATGGTATGGCCACATCATGCGCCGCCCTATGGAGTACGTTGGTCGGAGATGCATGAATATGGCTGTTGGGGCTAGGTCCCGTGGTCGCCCTCGCAAGCGCTGGCTGGACGTCGTCAAGTCCGACATAAGAGCCAATAGCCTAACTGAGAAGGATGTTCAAGATCGGGCAAAGTGGAGGAAGCTAAGTAGGAAGGCGGACCCTGGCAATAGCCGGGATTAACGCCAGGTGGAAGAAGAAGATTTATTTACATCAAAGATTCAAAGCATTTTATTTCAAATAAACCATTTACAGGCACTTTTGAAACGTCAAGGTCGGTCAGTCAAAACATGGAAGCTATTTGCACGTTCCAAAACAATGCAAAGGAAAAAAAAAGCTTATTATAAAAAATTTAAATATAAAGATTTAAAATTAGCCAATGGCAGTTAAGAGATGACCAGTCTCAACCGACGGCGCCCGTTGACGAACATGACGCGTGTATCGGCACCATTCAGCTCAACCATTTCGAAGGGAACCGAATGATCCAACCCACGTGCCGCTATCAGCGAGACATTTGAGTGAGCATGACATGCTCTCAAACATCATGCTCGTTCATGTCCAGCAAGTATAACTAATCACATAATATGTAAATGGCTTCATGGTAAGTACTCACATTTACAAAATTTAAAAAATATGCTTCTACTTTACACAAAGCTATGGTTGTCAATGACCAAATAATGAAAAATAAATTAATAAAAACAACGATGGAGTTCTTACATCAAAAATAATAAATAAATTATTATAATAATTATGTAAGGACTTATAAAAAAAGAGAGTGAGCATCTCTTCCAAATATAAAAACCTAACAAGTGGACCCAAGCAGCTGTGACTGTGGAGCGACCGGCATTTAGCCAAGCGTTTTTATCGAGGATATAATCTTCCAGTTTATAATACGCTTGTCTACATAGTGTGCGTTTTATGCATGCTTTAATTTTCACTCATTAAGTTCGAGAATATTAACTGCTATTTTATTATAAAATTTAACACAGTACCCCATAAAAGAAGTATGTACTTTAGCCATTATTGAAGATTTCATAATCTTTGTTTAATCATTGAGCGCTATTATATTTTGCAAACATTTCTTTGACAATTATTACGTTGTAATTTTTTTGCTCGTTTTGCTTATACGAGTACCTATATTATTGTGTCAATCATCATGCGCTCATAATCATGGCAATTTTATTTTACTCAATTCATATAGATGACGGTGAATTCCCATTGACCAAATGCAAAGATACAACAACATAAATCATAACATGCAATAATCAAATTCATGCCATCCTAAACAATATTATTACGAGTGCTTCTGTACTTACTTATCACCAACCATATGACACATTTTGCGTAACCTTTGCACTACTTCCATGATAAGCAATATATTGATCATGTTGACATGAAAAATAAACATATCAGGGGGTATTAAATTAAATGAATATATGCAGTGCAATTAGCATTGAACTTGGTAGATCTAGCTTAGTATAAACACGATTTGTGCTGAACAAATATGGCGTCTTTAGGATTCTATGATCTTTGTTTTTTTCGGAGATTTTGTAGTTATGTGGAAAACTTTCGGATGATTCTTCTTCATATCATCATGACAGTTTGCTACAAAATTCATCATTTTCATCATCTTCCTCTTGTTCCGTGTTACTTGGGGTCGGCGCTATATAGTTCAAAATAACATACAGTTTGCCTGTACTCTAGATTAGATCAAATTGTAACCAACTTGTACATTTTACAAGCTTCAACAACACATACACCCCTTGTTTTTACACTCGTAAAACTTGCGCTGCATTGCACCATCTTTGTACCTTAATAAATATGAAAGGAAGTACTCACACCTCCCGCTCGGAAACTGGACGTAAAACTCCTGAATTATTGATCAGCTTGTGAAATAGCCTGGCTTTTAAAGTTTAAGATATAGACATTTATATATCCTGTAGATTAAATTGTTGGGCAATGGTGAATGGAACGCCTTAGGTCCCTTGAGGGACTTATGAGAATGATTGAGCTTGGTGATACTGGACAGGAAGCAGGTGCTATTAGCGCCAAGGACTAAAATATGGTAAATATCTAATCTAAATAGCCTATCATTATTACATAACTCCTAATTTCTACTGGAGTCTGTCTTTCCTGGTAGCTACAAACCTGGGGTCTTTAAGTAAAGAATTAATAGTTTACTTTTAGGCAAGCGTGTTCACTTTTCGACCGTAAGCTGTAAGCAATGGTAAGCGATGATGTGTAATCTTACCATCAGATGAGAATGTGGTCAAATGCGAATCTATCACAAAATATATCGAGTCTGAACATGTTCTTGTAACGAAAGAGAAATATGGGTAAACCACAACAAACTGAAACTAATGAGAAAAAAACAACCAATGAATAACGTAGAACTGAAAGAAAGAATAGATCTGGAAATAAAGGAAGACAGAATGGGGAATAAAAGGAAGTAAGAAAGGAAATTACTAAGATAGCTTCGGAAATAAAACTCGAAGTACTTTTGCTCCCTATACGAAGTTAAGTCTTTTATTGATAAAAGACTTAACTTCGTATAGGGAGCATAAGAAACATTGAATGATAGTATGTTGAGTGCTTCTATTTCAGAAGCACTCTTCACTCGGTGAAGGGCTATTTCGTAGTCATGATTATTGACGCGTATGTCGCGATGGACAGGCAAACAGTTGCGTTTGTGAGATTGTGTTATTGACTATTATGTTTAGTCACAGTTGACAGTGTGCAAACGGTTGTTTTTTGTTCGAAGGAATTTTCCTTACATACAAGACTGTCGGCTGTTTATTCTTACGTACTTCTTAAAATTTAAACCATGGGTGCAACAGCACATTTCAGAGAGTCTCTTTTTTTAAAGTCGTTTATTCAAGTAACGTTGAGATCCAGCACTTTTCGAAGGTGGTGGTTGCACAGACAGTCCCCCAAAACTGCTGTCCGTCACCACCTTCCGTTGTTTTAGCAGGGAAGAAGAAGTGGCTTAGTAAATACCTCTACTATGGATCCGTTTGTTAAGTTGGAAGTTTCATTCTTATTCTATTGTCTTTTTTACCAAAGCTTTTGCTTCACTAGGATGATATTGGTCTGAATTAAGCCTGTGTTCAGTATCGGTCTCTTGAAACGAATCAGCTTTTGTCGTCTGATTAGCAATTAGGCTGAATCGCCTAAAGCATTACGTGTTTTTTATTACAACTGTCTTATTACTTGAATTAACTACCATTACTAGCATTTTATATATCGCTCATATTTCTTCACTCTCTAAGCAAGCTATTACGTTGCTCACAATAATCCATTATTTTATTGCCGTTTTAAAATGGCTAGAACAAGGAATTACTTTATTATACTGTATTTATTATTTAGCAATTATTATTGAAAAATATACGCATAATTAAATAGTTAGAATAACCGCAGAGCTTATAAACCTAGTTTAAATTTTATTACATGGAAATAAATATTTGCGTGGTGAAATCGCAACGGATGCGGTGACCAGTGGCGTAGGTAGCTCCAGGAAAATAAAATGAGTTCCTTCCGCACGTATCAGCTCAGAATGTCAACTTCGCAAAATGACAACCGATCGCAAAATGTCCACTTCTCACAATGTCAACTTCTTAAAATGTCAAATTCGCATAATGTCTATTTCTCAAAATGTCCATTTCTCAAAATGACAAACTCTCTTAACGTCAACTTCTCACAATGTCAACTTCTTAAAATGTCAAATTCGCATAATGACAGCTCCACGTAGTTTCTACTTTAACAAAGTAATGTGGTAATAGGTATAGCTAGTTACACATAATTATACTAAGGGGTATATGTAGGTAGATATCTGAAGACTTTAAAAATAAAATACCAAAATGTATAATCAATCAACTGTAATAGTAATATAATAGGTGTGTCATCTTAAACAAAAACAAAAAAAAACACCAAAATCATCAAAATTTCGAAAAACAACAATATAAACTGATTCTCCACAGGAATAAAAAATCATTTAGATTGTTAGTTTCAATTTACTTTTTGAACAAAGATAGCCGCAAAAATATAATCTTTTAAAAAAATTATGCGATAGTCAAATTTTCATTTTGCAGTGCAGTCAAATATTTCTTATATTTAATATCAAAAGTTATATCGCGGAGTCGTCTCCTATTTCTCAAAACTTTAAAAAGACTGTCCGTTATTCTCTGATCCCAATATTTTGCTTCTTTTTTTCATTTAAATAAAAAGTAATAAAAATTTGGATTTTTTGGAATGCGACTATTTATACGCCGGTGCCAACCTTCTAAAGAATTTGTTGTACGGTGACGCTGACCCGCACAACTTAAAATATTTGGTGAAAACTTATGCAACGACGAACTAACCATAACTTTTTAATGAAACGTTATGATTTAAGCATATAATATGTTTATTATTAATAAATTTTAATTACGTTAATTTTTTTATTTAATATTTTTATTATAACAAAATAATAAAATAATTAAAGGATATGAAGGCAAAAACAGTTATTAAAGTTTTATATTGGAACGTTCATCGTGTTGCAGACAGATGGCGCTGAAATAGTTAAAAATATTATGGAAACTAAAGTATTTAAACCATTTTTTTAAAGTAAATGAAACTTACAATCTAAACGATTTTTTTATTCCTGTGGAGAATCAATGTTTTTTACATTTAATATTGTTATGTTTTTCGAAATTTTGACGATTTTGTTGTTTTTTTTTGTTTTTGTTAAAGATGACACACCTATTATATTACTATTACAGTTGATTGATTATAAATTTTGGTATTTTATTTTTAAAGTCTTCAGATATCTACCTACATATACCCCTTAGTATAATTATGTGTAACTAGCTATACCTATTACCACATTACTTTGTTAAAGTAGAAACTACGTGTAGATGTCATTATGCGAATTTGACATTTTAAGAAGTTGACAATGTGAGAAGTTGACGTTAAGAGAGTTTGTCATTTTGAGAAATGGACATTTTGAGAAATAGACATTATGCGAATTTGACATTTTAAGAAGTTGACATTGTGAGAAGTGGACATTTTGCGATCGGTTGTCATTTTGCGAAGTTGACATTCTGAGCTGATACGCTTCCGCAGAGCTGTTTAGTTTACTAACGTCATGTTTTATGGTTTTGGTGAAGTGAAACTGGGTCAGGTCTTAATTTGTAGGACAGGGACGAAGAAATTCAAAGGGTGGCTTGTTTTGTTAGTTCGTTGGTAAACAGACGTCTTCTAGACATTTACCATTTCATGAATTTTCCTTTATGTTGACATCCTTGCAAACATTTACAATGTCTGCTATTATTTAATGTTGTTTGATTGTTATCTTCGTTTTAAATTTCATCATGCTTCATCATCATTATCATCATTTCAGCCGAAAGACGTCCACTGCTGGACATAAGCCTCCCCCAGGATGGCGAGGGTTGCCATAATCGCAGTGTATGGTGTTGACATACCACCTATCAGGCACTTTAATCAATACTGTGTAAATAGCTATTACCATGTTGCAATGTACAGCTATTTGAGGATGGGCACATAAATGAACCTTCGTTCCCATACCCTCATTTGCCGTCCTAGCTACATCTTGAAATATGTGGCCAATGTGCCAATATGACCAGCGTGGCCAGCCAGTGTGGCAACAGTGATGTAATGTTAGCATTCTCGTCTGGCCTTCTGCTTAACTCAACTAAATTACTGATTTATAATGCTAATTTAATTTATTAATAGATTTCGAAGTGTTGAGTAACAGTTATTTTTGGACTTGATTTTATTTTGGCTAATTATAGGCTGAATTATGCAGGTTGCGTACTGCAAATATCAAGGTTAATTTTGTGTGATATCGATTTTTTATTGCTTTTTAAAAGAAAGTTGTGTTTGCAACTGAAGGTTGAATGGGTTCAATTACAAATCATCTCTTGGGTTCCTATGCATTTTTTCCCATTCACTTTGGGAGCAATTTGTGGTTGATCATCAACATTATCCTCTTGCCCGTATTTGGGATATCGGGATTTTGAGGATCAGCGTACCATGTCTCTTTCTTCCATACGTTTATGATTTGCTGTCAGCTCAATAGTTACCTTCTTACACAGTCATAATTATCATCTTTCGCACAACTCATTCACCGTAACTTTATTCCTCATCCGTCCACCAGAACTAAATTCCAATACTTGCTTACTAATATTATAAATTATGCGAAAGTTTGTGAGGATGGATGGATGGATCTTTGTTACTCTTTCACGTCAAAACGCCTAAAAGGATCTTCATGAAATATGGCACTCAGGTAGATTATAGTCTGGAATAACACAGGCAATATATATTCCGGGAGTATGTCCATTCCATAGGTGTCAAGATGGTTACTAAAGCCAGGAGCCATAAATTTTGGGCGCTCTTATTTCCTCCATAAAGCAGTGTACACACTGACCTACCTCTATACAAATAACCGTAGTGGACAGAAGCCGCTGGTGCACAACGGGGTCAAGCATGCGCAAGCGCAGATTGCAAAAGCTTGCCGGATAAGCCATTGCATTCACCGCACATAAATGTATGTGTATTAATAAACAATTTACTAGCATTGTGGTATTGTTGGGTTATGTTTTTTAGGTAGAAATAACAAAGGAATATATAACAAGTACCTGCATGAATGATACATTGTGCAGATTGACAGAACATTCAAACTCAAAGCATTTATTTCAAACTAGCTGACCCGCGCGGCTTCGCTCCCGTCAACTGGCTACCATACCTACCCTACCTACCCTACCTACTATTTTTTTAAATATTTAAATAAAGACTAATCCAAAAACACTAAAATCATGAAAATCGGTCCAGCCGTTCTTGAGTTAGAAGTGTTCGAACAAACCCGACTTTGTTTTATATATTAAGATAATACTAATTTTCAGACATTTTTGAAATGTCAAGGTCGGTTAGTCAAATATTTTACCTTTTAAAGAGTAGATATCTAGAAGAATATTCAAGAAGCTCCACCGATACTACCATGAGTGTGTTATGTAGTTGCGCAGGAGTACTTGTTGTCATCTTTATTATGGTCGGCTTCCACAAATCCATTGCTAAGCAGAGCCTTCCTTCTTTTACATGTCATCTACATCGTACCCGGGGTGGTCGTAGTCACATTTCAGTCGTGATTCATTATGTGGACAACACTGCTGGAGAGCATCCTATATTTTTCCTCTTTGTGCCAGTATTCCAAAAAGAAAATGATTTTGTTTAAAAAAAACAAAATCGTTTTGGTGTCATTTTGTCAGTTTGTACTTCCTCTTTATCAGTTTGTACATTAAATTTAAAGTGGATAGTTCCACAATATCGTCAGGAAATGGTCTTTTTTTGAGGTTTGAAAATCATCAAATAAGTCCTTCCGCTTTGAGCGGAGCAAAAGGGAGTGTCAGACCTTTACTGAACAAAACCCATCCGTGTTCCTTCTGCCCTTTGCGTCCCAGGGCCGCGCGGACTCTTTAGAACAAATTCCGGAACCCTGGCAAAAATGTTCCTAGTCTATGTTTTCCGGCCACTACAGCAAAACCAGTTTCTAATCTCGGCTCGGAGACGATGTGAACTGTCAATACATGGATAATATTGCAATTTGCTTAACCCACTTACAACTGTAAATCTTGGTTAAACGTTCGCACGGGCAAAACTAAAACGTGTTGCATGTCTTTCTTCATATTTGATGACGATGTTGCTTCATTGCCTATAACTTATAACCGGACATTATCTTTCTTGTCTTCCGAAAGAAAAAAGAAGAAAGAGAACTAGTTTATTTAGCAAACACAGAAACACACTATGTAGGTACAAATCAGCGTTGCCAGACGTCCCGATTTTGGCAACCCCAACATGGTTGGGAAAAGGCTAAGCAGATTGGCTTCTTAGCTTCCCTCATGCAGTTGACCCATGGATGCTATCATCATTCCCTAGCCTTTGTCTCAATTTATGTGGAGTCAGTGCAAAAGATTTTCCATACTTTTTCTTTCAGTCGTGTGGCTGCATTATATATTGAGCACAATAAAATTCATGGCGTGGTTCAAAGATAACCCTGCCAGCGATGGTAGGATGGATAATGACCAGCAGGGTGTTCCAAGCTTGTGTTACGTCAACCATGTCTGGGCTTTATACACCTGATGATATAGACTTTCTGTATCCTTACGTTCCTTAACCTCTCGGCTGGCAAATTTCAAATGTCATGTTTACGTCATACTCCGTTGCGTATCGCGGGCGCCCGCTTATCTCTCCGCTCACAAAGCAGCTATTCACACACTTGAAACTGTTATGGGTTCTTTAATTATGTCACTATGTATTAGAATGTAAACAATATTCTTATAACAAACCGAAATATAAACATTTTGGATAGATACGAGAGTACTTGCTGAAAGCTATTTTGTTGTTTTATTATGTTGATTTCGGACACAAATGTTGGATCAATTTACACAAAATTTTGGAATTAAGGTCATAAAAAGACAAGTAATCTAGTGATGATGTTATTTTACGAGATCAAAAATCGATGAAGAATCGACCGCAATATTTAAGCTCAAACTTTATAGTACGCGGTCAGACATTTTGATTTACGTAATTTGTATTTTTGTAAACAAACATCAAGAATATTCCAATAAGATTCCAATAAGAAATGTTTCTAGATTACTAGCCATGTATTCACGAACTCATTTTTAACTGTATATCGTTACAATATGCCACTATAATTCTGAAATATCAAATTACTTACGTACGGGAAAAAATCCGGTAACTAGTTTTGTTTCGTAATTTTCACCAGGTAATTTACACTTTTGACGTTGAATATTAGTTGAAATTGAACGAGAATAAAGTAAATTATGAATTTCTATCAATACTTGGCTTACTTTCCACAGAAAAACACGTAAAAATCGAAAATTCTCGCGCACAAGTTGAACGAATGTTTGTTTGATTTGACAAATTACAAAATACAATAGGTAGGCCTTCAAATTTGTCCTATCTGCCGGATCTCTTCCTGTGTTTGGGGTCTCCAAATATGTTTGATCAAAATGCATTTCGTTTGTATGGCCTTCAACGCGGGGATTTCTAGATCTAATCTAAAGGTTGTAAACTACAGACTTCTTAGAATATTTGCTATTTCTGAAGTAAATAGTCAGATCTGCAATAGGATTATGTCTAAAAAACTGAAGACGCTCTTTATTTTTGTTTGATGATTCATTGACTTTACGTGCGCTTATTTATTTTAATTTTGGTGTATTTGGTATTGGTACATCCCCGTCATAAGGTTTTTGTCGGTGCTTTAGTTTGTTTTAAAACGTTTCCGCTATCTCAGACCACTAATGGATTCCATACCTTGTTATAGTAGAAGTCATTATTTGCCATGATATCTAAGCTTCTATGTCGTTTAATGATTTGAGCTGGTCTTATTGCAACCACTTGGAAAAACTAAGCAGTGGGCCCGCAGTAGGAGACCCATGCGTTGGTTGCTATGACAAAATACTTGTGAGAAACTGGGACATCGTTTGTTTGGTTCCACAACCACATTTTGGCTCTCATTATATTGTTGATTGTTGTCGCGTGTTGCCACAATCTCACCTGATGGTAAGCGATAATATGGCTGACGATGGAGCATGACTGCTTAGAAGTAACCAATTCCAGTTTGTAGCTGTCAGGATATATCCTGACGGTTACAAATTAGCTGTACGCACAATGTGAGGAGCTCGTGGCTACAAAATAACAGCCGCACGGGTCGATCTTCAAGGTTAAGCAACGTTTGCCAAGGTTGGTCTGTGGATGGGTGACCATCTTAACATACCGAGTTTCCTTCGTGCCTCGGAAAACACGTTAAGCCGTTGGTTCCGGCTGTCATTTGTAGATCTTTGGCAGTCGTTACGGATAGTCAGAAGCCAGTAAATCTGACTCCAGTTTTGCCATGAAGTGCCGTGGTTACCCAGGTAAATGGTTGTGGAGGTCTGGTAGGCAGCCACTCCTCGTAAAATACTGGTATTCAGCTAAATCCGGCTTGACTGGAAGCCGACTCCAATATAGTTGGGAAAAGGCTAGGCAGATGATGATGATGATGATGCTGTTTGTCACTCACTCAGTAACGGAAGAATTTAATATATATATTGATGATTATTCTATATATGTATATCTTTACAAAAACCAATTTAGAATAAAGAACAAAGAACAATAACCTTTCACCCTGACTTTCTTCGGACTTAAAGGTCACACTTGACACATTTACTTCCCATTTCTTTGTGTAGTTCAACAATACGTTAAAAGTTCATCGTATTCAGCTGTAAGCTCAAAGGTCGCGGCACGTGCTTTGTGTTCTTCAAAGGAGGCACGTGTATAATTAAGGCAGGTGTACATGGTCAGCTGTTTGTCGAGTAGTGGTGTTGGTCGTTGAACTGTTTTTATTCATTATTTGTTTGCATTAACTGTTAAAGTATAATTGTGTGTTTATTATAGTATTTCATTGTATGTATAGTTTATTTATCTTTGTATTAATTTAAATATTAATCGCGTTAGTTACTGTTTCTTTTTCTCAAGTTGCTCCTACTAATATTATTCTCTGCATCGCCCAAAGGTTGATTGGTAGAAAATGCCTAAGGCATTAAGTCCGCATGTTACGGAGGTGGTTTTATCGGAACCGAAGTCAGAGTTTTTTAAATTTGGATTTTCGGAGTCGGAATCGGAGTCGGAGCCGGAGTCGGAGATGGTGGCATAAGAAAGATATGTTAAGGGCAGGCATTAAAATAAAATAGTACAAACATTACTCAGTCAGCCTCTTTAAGGTGGTTGCGCCACGGTAGCCCGCAAAATTCAAATTTTCTTACGTTTTTTGCAATTTGCAAGTTAGTATTAGGTTATATGTTGATTAAGAATTATGTATTTTCAGAATTATATTATTACAGTCGTATTTTTTGAAAAAAAAAAAACATTTTTTCGTTAGAGGTTTATTTTCTTAATAATTTGATATATGAAAATATTGAGTTTAATTCGTTCAACAAAGTGTAATTAATTTGTAAACTTATGTCTAATACGGACATAAAAACGATCATCGGACCAAAACCGCCGAGCGTATTTTAATGGAATTTGTACTAAGTATCTCAAAGAAAATTAAACTATATACACTCTAATATACGGCTATTTTTCTTTAGTATTTTTATTCAGTCGAACTTCGATGCAACCCTGCCGTTTGTTGTACTAAATATTCATTCGAATTCGGTTACTAGTAGGGAAAACCCGACATAAAACCAAACCACAGAGGTTTAGTTTTGTTTCGGGTAGGTTGTACTCTTATTTTTACCCTACTTATAAAACAGTCGTTGAAAAAACTTTATTACAAAAAATACAACCGACTTCCAAAAAAAAAACACTACAAGGTACAAAATAACTTCGGAAGAAAGAAAGAAACTTTAATTTCTGAAGTCGGTGCTTTTGGTTATTATTTCGTTTTTTGACACCGACTTCCGAAATTAAAGTTTCTTTCTTTCTTCCGAAATTATTTTGTACCTTGTAGTGTTTTATTTTTGGAAGTCGGTTGTATTTTTTGTAAAAAAGTTTTTTATTTTTCACTTTTTAGTGGTACCTGCGTACCCATTAACAGCGTACCGGCGCAATGTTATGTTAAGAACTGGTGTAAACACTAAAAAAACATGCGATTTCAGCAATCCCGATCCCTTTGCTATCATTTATTGAAGAGAGTTCTTCATCAGATCTTCACCAAATTGAAACGGGACCAGTCCAGGAAAATACTCTTTCAAACAAAAAAAGAATCATCCAAATCGGCTGACAATTGGCTAAAGTATCGCTGAACAAACATTTTTCATGGGATCTCATCATGAGATCCTAATTTATATCTTTCATCATGAGCTCAGCAACATGAGATGATGATTACCAGGCACAAATATCTGAATTGCATAAGAAAGTTCATGAAAAACATTGTATGTGCCTATAAAATTTGAGGGTTGCCCTCGATTTTCATGGGATCCCATCATCAGATTCTGACATGGTGACAATGGGACCAATCGAGAAGTATACCCTTTCAGACGAAACAAAAATTTTTCAAATCGGTTCATACATGACGGAGTTATGAGGTACCAAACATTAAAAAAAAACATACAACCGAATTGAGAACCTCCTCCTTTATTTGAAGTCGGTTAAAAATGCCTCATTGCAATAAGTCTAATGTTTTTTTATGTTGTTTCAGGCACCCGAGAACAGCAGTCAATCAGAAACACTGTACGTACAAGTAAATATACGATGTTAACAAAAATCTTATAATACAGACACGAGTCCAGTTAGTAGGTATAGGTATACAGAAAGTGTTAGTACTTATAACTACTGGAATAATACAATTACATCCTAATAATATTAGAAATGCGATAGTTTGTGAGAATGGATGGATGTTTGTTACTCTTTCACGTCAAAAAAGTCTGTAAGGATCTATCTGCACATAGGTAGATTATAGTCTGGAATAACACAGGAGATCCCTAGGGAACTCCCGGGCGAAGCCACTGGCAGAAAGCTAGTACTATCTAATTTTAACATAACTACTTACCTAAGCCACAGTCACATGTATGCCTATCCAATTTCCCAGTATGGGGCTGTCCCGCTTGTCCGCTATAGCTCTCAGGATGCTGTTGGGGCTGGCGCGTATCCGGCGCATGGTGGCAGCGCATCGCCTGCGCATGATGGCTTACAAATCTCCTTAAATCCCCTCCCCACTCTACCGATTTTTACTCCTACTCCTTTACTGCACATGCGGTACGGTTGTGGAATTCACTACCGCCTGACATTAGGGATTGCCAAACTCTTGCAGTTTTTAAAAGAAGAGTGAAAGAACACTATCTTTCCTTCTCGTCATAGTTGCAAATAGGTATGTATTATTATTTATCTTTTATATCATATAGTATGTATTAGTATGTTATTTATGTATTGTATGTTATATTTAATATGTATAGTTTTTATTTTAGCTTCTTACTGTTACACACTATGTCTACATCTCTTTTTACTCTACTCTCCTTTCGCAGGTATGCAGGAAGAGATTTCTATAGAAATAAGCATCACCTTTGTACCTATTTTTCTGTTTCTTTCTTCTTATCTTATTAAATGTGTGTACATAAATTGTTAAATAAATAAATAATGCACTACAGAATAGAATACTCTTTATTATATTCACCATATAAGTTACAGAAAAAATAGATAAGGAAAACATTACATAGGGTGACACAATGGGCGGCCTTATCGCTAAAGGCGATCTTTTCAAGACAACCTTTTGGATGGATTTTACTCTACAGTAGCGCGGCAACCCCATCAACACCCTGAAGCCCTGAACGCATTATTTATACTCACAGAGCGCTGTATGCCCTCTGAGTATAATTGGACATGGTGGACATCCCACCCACACGCACAAAACGATTTGGGAACACATTCACAGTGCGTACAGCTAAGGAGTGAAATTCCCTGCCAGAGTCTGTGTTTCCAGATAGCTACAAACTGGGAGTCTTTAAGACAAGAGTGAATAGGTTACTTCTAGGCAAGGGTGCTCCATCTTCGGCCGCAACATAGCTTACCACCAGATAAGATAGTGTTTGAACGTATGCCTATCAATAGTAAAAAAAAAAGTTGACCCACAGACTGCACATGTATAAAACGATTTTATGCTGCATGTATTCCACGTAATTCAGTTACTGGTTACAGACGTACAGAAACACAGACGTAACGTCCGGTACACTCATAACATAATAATACACAAAACGTTTGCATACATGACTGACAGTTCGGAACTATTGAATATTTATCGTGTGCATATATTTCTTTCAAAGAATACCGACAATAAATGATTTGCATGCGTGACTAATGCTTATTGTACATGTGGAAGTTTTTAAATCCTCTTATGATAATATTAACACATTCACTGCCGCGTCGGTCACCGGTGACCGACAAACAATACATTTTCTATTGTGTCTATTTGTCTGGCAGACAATGTGTTAATAACTTGATATGGCATCAGGTTGGAAGGCCTCTCACAAGGTACTTTTTAAAATTATTGACAGTCATCAGATCAACTAGTGATCACTATCTCACCTGATGGAAAGCTGTTGTGGTCGACCACGCAGCACGCTTGCCTAAAAGTAAACTATTTAGGCAATTGTCTCACCCCGGCGATCAGCGAGAAACGAGTAAAACTTGAAACTCAAAATGTGTTGGCGAGCAGCAAGTAGCAAGTGAAAAGATTCGATATTTTTTGTGCGGCGGGCGATTACTCGCAATACTCGCTCCGGCCCGCACTGTAGTTAAAAATTACCGCTGGTTGGTGAGTTCTGACCGCCAAGCGAGCATTGCCGAGCGAGTGTCGCTGAGCGAGAACAATCTTTGATAGCTCTTGTCGCTGCTATCAACTAGTGGTAAGAGCCGCTCGACGGCAGTGTGAACAGCCAGCTATCGACTATGAATGTATGTGTCTCTTTTACTCACTCGAGGTCTATATCTTTGACTCTTTCCTCAGCGAACAAATAGTCGATAGCTATATACTTTGGAGAGTGTGCGCAAGAATTCTACGACCTGATCCCACCATCGCCCTTTTACTACCGGAATAACATACGTACGGCGGGGACCAATTGTACTTGGTCGATATCCCGTCTAGTCGTACCCAGCCCTTCTCTTCCACATTTATTATGCGAACAGCTAAGATGTGGAACTCTCTGCCGGCGTCTCTGTTCCCGTCCACTACATACACCCCGTCCGTCTTCATAGCAAGAGTGAACAGGCATCTTCTGGGCACGCTCGCTCCGTCATAGACCTCATCTATCGCTTTCCATCAGGCGTGATTGTGGTCAAGAGCAAGCCCATTACCAAATAAGAAAGAAGCTCAGGATCGGTCGCTTTGGCGTTGCTTAGGGGAGGTCAATATCCGTTTTCCAGCAGGCAGGAAATGATAATGATAGAATAATTTTTGTATTTCCCGAAAGCAATAGGTATCGTATTTTATATACATACTAGTTGACCCGCGCAACTACGTTTGCGTCACAATTTTCATTACTGCTCCGCTCCTATTGGTCTTCGCGTGAATCATCAATATAGCCTATAGAAATCCTCGATAAATGGGCTATCTAACACTGAAAGAATTCAAATCGGACCTGTAGTTCCTGAGATTAGCGCGTTCAAGTAAACAAACTTCAGCTTTATATATTAGTATAAGAAGCTAGTTACAGGCCCAAGGCAATAAAGGCAATAGGGATAAATGCGCCTATTGCCATATAGATAACACATTCAAGAGACAAACAGGGAGCGTATAGAACCTTTCACTCAGCAATCGTACCCACCATTACTAGGCCATCGGTATATAACATATCTTATGTAAAATAAAACATCAATAGTTTTGAAACATTTTTTATAGGTGCCCATAAAAACTTTGATTTGCAAAAACCATATCCCACGGTCATAGTAAAAACCTTTACGACAGCTAGTAAATAACTTAATTAACCAAGTTTTGAAACCTAACCGAAATATTTCTTATACTTTAACAGCATCTCATAAAACGCTTAATCCACTTATCTATTCAATTAATTTTTGCACGGCTATTTAAAAATATTTCGCGGCCATATTTGGGCACAAAATCTGACGAAATATGACATTTTCTTCCTAGCGATATCATCATTCAACTTTATTGTCCCATAAAAAGTCTGCAAAATCGTCCATATCTATGTAGAATCTCCCATGTGCTACTTAAGGTTACGCAATGGCGGACTGTGTCAAGAAAGTGACCCGTAACTTGCGTTTGCGCACTGCTATTGACGCACTTTCGTTCCGCTTCTGTAGGGTTGGGACGTTCTATTATTTCTATTAATAATATCGATAGAATCTGTTGTGTTACAAAAATTTGTTGCTTTCTTGTGTAATTGATTTCCACTCTTACTAAAAATCATTCATAATTAAGTTGGTGAATTATTATCATTTCCTGTTATTTATTTATTTTGCTCACTTGTTTTATCGAGATCAAGATCATACGCGGCGAGTTTGCTAGTAATTTACCCGAAGACCTCGTTTCTGTTTCGTTCGAGATCGATACTAGTCCGGCAAGACATATTCATTCAACGTTTTACGTATTTCTTAGTTAACAATAATAACCTATGTGTTACAAAAGTCATATAATAAAATAGAAATAGAATCTCCCATGTGCCACAAAAGGTTGTGTAATGGACTGGGTCATTGTGCGCAAGACGTTGACCGGCGTCCGTGCATCATACAAAAGCTTGCAGCTTTTCTTCCGCACACGTAGCGGTGGGACATTTGACATAAATAGTATCGATAAACTAGCAAAAAAAAAACACGAAAAAAAATCCATACCAGCATATTAAATACTAGCCGCGCTTGCGTCACATTTTTCATTAATGCTCCGCTCCTATTTTATATATCCTATAGCCTTCCTAGATAAATGGGCTATCTAAAACTAAAATAATTTTTCATTGTACCAGTAGCTCCTGACATTAGCGCTTTCACCACGCCAAACAAACAAACTCTTCAGCTTTATAACATTAGTAGGTATAGATGTCAATACATAAAAAGACATAACATAATAATATAATAATAAAAGCATTTTATTCTGCTTCTTATTTTAATCTGTAGAGATGGGAAATTAAAATTAAATGTCAGTCGATGTGTAAGGAAAGTTGACAACGACAAACATATTGGTGTAGTGAGTGCCCATTATTTATGTATTTATTATTTGTTGGCAATATTATAGTTTACCTTAACACGATTCACTTCTCTCCAACACCCTACATTGTTTTTTTCAATCATTCAGTCATGTTAACGGTATTTTTTCTTAACATTATCTTGGCCATTCACGTGTAACAGGTAATTAAAAAATTATATTTAAATTAAATTATTCTGATTTATCCATATCCGTATTGATTAGATATGCGTGATTAATAGAGACAGTCACGTGCTAACAGATAGGGTATATTTTTTCTCAAAACATCGTGCGAAATATAGTTCAATTGAAGTGATATTGTGGAATACTAGCTGACCCGCGCAATTTCGTCTGCGTCACATTTTTCATGAATACTCCTCCGCTCTTATTGGTCGTAGCGTGATGTCCTATAGCCTTCCTCGATAAATGGGCTATCCAACGCTAAGAATTCTCGATTCGGACCAGTAGTTCCTGAGATTAGCGCGTTTAACCAAACAAAAAAAATCTTCAGCTTTATATAATTATTTGCTTCTGATTTTTTATATTGTCTGACTAACTTCCACCCATGGCTTGACCTGTACGACAATATATTAATTGGCAATATATCCGTGTGCCAAGATTCAACAAAAACCGTTCAGCGACTGACACCGTTTTGATTAACAAATATTATGAGGTTTATTTAACGTTAAATTCAATTCTATTCCTCTCCTTACAGAGTTTGTCCTTAAATAATAAGATCGCGAAGAGGATATAGAATATCTTAAGCATGCATAGATTATGATAATGTTATCAGTAAGGTATTATTTGATAAATGTTTTGCGTACTCTATAACCTTACGAGGTTAAATACGATGACAACATGGCTAAAGTCTGAAAATAATCTATTTGAAGTCTATACTACCATTTATTTAGCTTTTCAAGATTAAGAATTAGCAAATCAACTGAAACAACTACTTCAGATTTTTTGTATTGTACTAAGTTTAGCAACTTCGTCTGCTCCGCTCCTATTGGTCTTAGCGTGATGTTATATAGCCTATAGCCTTCAATAAATGGGCTATCTATCACTGAAAGTAGTAGTTCCTGAGATAAGCGCGTTCAAGCAAACAAACAAACTCTTCACCTTTATATATTAGTATAGAAGTATAGTTTTTATTGATGTGCAGTAGCTGTCTTAATGGAACCTACCAGACAAACTTAGGGTTAAAAAGGGCAAACTCTTATATGTGTACTACAAATAAATTCGGAAAGACAGGTGCATTCATAATAATTTAATCGGTATACGTTTTAAAGTTGATAATTGCAGACAATTTCAATTGCAATGAAAATAACTTATTTGATTCCCTCCGAACTAACGATAACGTTCAAATAATTAACAATAAAATAGTATTATTATTAAAGTATTATATTAGTATTATTTAGTTAATTAGAATTTAATTACCAACTAATAAAATGTCAAACTAATGGTTTAAGTACTTTAATTTAAATTTAATTCCTTATTAGTGGTAAATGGCAAAACGAGTTTTTTTTTTTTAGAAAATCGTTTAATTGAACAGCTCGTGGCTAAATAATAACAGCCGCACGGGTAGATCTTAAAGGCGAGGTTGTTCTGTGGATGGGTGACCATCTTAACATACCGAGTTTCCTCCGTCCCTCGGAAAGCACGTTAAGCCGTTGGTCCCGGCTGTCATTTGTAGATCTTTGGCAGTCGTTACGGTATTTCAGAAGCCAGTAAATTTGATTCCAGTCTTGCCAAGAAATACCGTGTTACCTTGTTAATTGTGGAGGTCTGGTAGGCAGCCGCTCCACGTAAAAATACTGTTATTCAGCTGAATCCGGTTTGACTGGAAGCCGACCCCAGTATAGTTGGGAAAAGGCTAGGCAGATGATGGTAAAACGTGTAATTGATATTGAACAGATACTGTATTTTAGCATTAACGTATGCATCAGATGCTACATAAGTCCTTGCAGTATTATGAAATTGCATCCGGTGCGGATCATCTTAATTTGAATAGCATTAAGTCCGCCTCTGTACATTTGTGTGCTCAAAGTGTTATATGCGTGCGAAAAAATCTACTAAGGTTTTTTCAGATTATAAACATAATTTACATTTTTGTAAAATAACTGTAATGGTGTTCTTGACTTTAGATGACTGCTTCTTCTTGTTCTTGTTTTCTCATTATTTTTGGGTGCAAAGAAGGAAAACTACTACTGGTTTTCTTCATCCGGTTGGAGAGATTCAGTTGTAAATACCATAAAAATATACAATACCAGCTTTTGCTCGCGGCTTTGCTCGCGTTTAGATTATCGCAAAAAGTAGCAGTTAAAGTTACATATTTATTTAACAATTTATGTACACACATTTAATAAGATAAGAAGAAAGAAACAGAAAAATAGGTACAAAGGTGATGCTTATTTCTATAGAAATCTCTTCCTGCATACCTGCGAAAGGAGAGTAGAGTAAAAAGAGATGTAGACATAGTGTGTAACAGTAAGAAGCTAAAATAAAAACTATACTTATTAAATATAACATACAATACATAATTAACATACTAATACATGCTATAAGATATAAAAGATAAATAATAATACATACCTATTTGCAACTATGACGAGAAGGAAAGATAGTGTTCTTTCACTCTTCTTTTAAAAACTGCAAGAGTTTGGCAATCCCTAATTTCAGGCGGTAGTGAATTCCACAACCGTACCGCATGTGCAGTAAAGGAGTAGGAGTATAAATTGGTAGAGTGGGGAGGGGATTTAAGGAGATTTCTAAGATGCGACCTGCAAGGCGCATCCGAAGGACGGGATTAGGAGAAGCGTTCTCGCAGGTAGGAAGGGGTTTTAGGATTGTGAAGTATGTTAAATAGCAAACACAATATCCGAGAGTTCCTGCGAAGTCAAAAAGGGAGCCACTTGAGAACCTTGCGAAGTCCTGAAACATGATCATATTTTTAAGATTGAACACAAAACGAATACAGATTTTTCCTTACTCCCGCCCTGAGACCCTCAGGGATTAGTACGATAATAGGTTATGTTACACACGAACAAATTTTCATCAGCAAAATAAATTAATCTAAAATTACTTATCGATATCACCTATCACTTATTCCCATCACTAGACAAATCTCGCAGTTATGAAATGTCGTTTAACGGCTTTTGCTTTCTTCGGCTCATTGTGTTATAATATTGTTATTCAATACTTGACACGTGTTTTAGCTTTACACATAACGCACGTGTTTGTTAATAAATGTGTTTCCAATTAGTTACAGAAATACGAGTAATTACTGTGAAATTAATATTTCCTGAAACATTACAAGTAATTACAGTTATTATAATAACGTATCTAATTGTTAATGTTAAAGACCGGTAGTTTGTCAAACACAGAGGTAAAAAAAATGTTATGTGTAGAAATAACATAGCTAGGTATTAGCTATGTTTCGAAGCCGTCAGATATTTGTAGCTTCAAGAATTTAGAACGTATACGGACAAGAATACGCCCGCAACTAAGCCCGAAACCACGGACTTGGGGTTTAGAGAGTAGCCCCCCTGGCCGTTATAATTGTACATAAAGTTCAAAAATATCATCAGTATACCAAAGTTTCCCCCCTAATGTGCCATGCTTACCTGGTATTTGCGAGGATCAACCTGTCCTTGAGTGACAGAATATGTCCCAAATAATCAGAATAAGGTATATTAGGATTAACCATCTTGCCTGTTAAAAACTGTGTTAAGGCGTTTTTGGGGTCACCAACGGAACCCTATTACTAAGCCTCCGCTGTCCGTCCGTCCGTCCGTCTGTCTATCTGTCAGCGGGCTATATCTCAAGAACCGTAATAGGTAGGCAGTTGAAATTTTCACAGAATGTGTATTTCTATTGCCGCTATAAAAACAAAGGTATAGATATAGGTTTATGGTACTGAACGCTTCGTGTGCGAGTCCGACTCGCACTTGGCCGGTATATTGACAATCATGTGACGCCATTTATTTCGGTCTTGTCTGTCTCCTTCCGTCCCATCTCTCTCACCTTCCCTTCCCTTGCTTGTGACAAACAAGGAGAATATATCCGTTGAAATACATTCCAGACCCTTCGACGCAGATGACGTTCATCCTATTGCGTATTTCATAGAGATAATAGCTGGACATTGTACTCAGATATTAATCCAATCAGCTCCGATAAATACTTCGACCTACCTAAAGCAGTGGTTCCCAACCTTTTCAATATTATTACCATGTGAACTATTAGGAAAACTAATAGCATCCCCGACCACAAACATAGGAATTTATCAATTTCAGAAACAACGGTTGGAAAAATATTGTTACATGTCCAAAACGCAACTTTGAACTGTTGTATTAGACAGAGATATTTGTTCAATTGTGGCATCATGATCACAAATAACGGACAATGCTGCATCACACAAACAAGGGTTGATGAAATCCTCCCCAATAGTGTGGTATGGTACCCCTACTGAATAGCTGATTTACCCCCGCGGGGGTAATTCCCCCCAGGTTCGGAATCACTGACCTGAAGGGTACAATCGTGTAACAACACATTCACATTACACTTGTACTCAGTGCACTTACTAATGATTGCTTTATTGAAAACGAATTTGAGACTAAAGAAGAAAAACAAAACACGTTTATTTGTCACACATAGATACACACGATTTAGGAACAAATAATTAAATGATAAAGAGACTTAATTTCAAAACAATAAAATTGTGGGCCCCACGGTTCAGCAAAATGCCAGACAACCAGTAGTTGCCTGAAGCTGGTTTTACCCAGAATAATTTAGCAGAGATAGCAAAAAACGTTTTAAAAAAGCCAAAGGTTTAAAAAGTATCAAATCAAATGTCAAAAAGAGATGAGACTGGTGAGGGACCGTAAAAAGAAAAACTTGATTTCACTACACTCAAAGATTTGTATTTGAATTGTTAGTGGGATCTGATCATATTATCGAATAGTATCGATAAACTAGCAAAAAAAAAACACGAAAAAAAATCCATACCAGCATATTAAATACTAGCCGCGCTTGCGTCACATTTTTCATTAATGCTCCGCTCCTATTTTATATATCCTATAGCCTTCCTAGATAAATGGGCTATCTAAAACTAAAATAATTTTTCATTGTACCAGTAGCTCCTGACATTAGCGCTTTCACCACGCCAAACAAACAAACTCTTCAGCTTTATAACATTAGTAGGTATAGATGTCAATACATAAAAAGACATAACATAATAATATAATAATAAAAGCATTTTATTCTGCTTCTTATTTTAATCTGTAGAGATGGGAAATTAAAATTAAATGTCAGTCGATGTGTAAGGAAAGTTGACAACGACAAACATATTGGTGTAGTGAGTGCCCATTATTTATGTATTTATTATTTGTTGGCAATATTATAGTTTACCTTAACACGATTCACTTCTCTCCAACACCCTACATTGTTTTTTTCAATCATTCAGTCATGTTAACGGTATTTTTTCTTAACATTATCTTGGCCATTCACGTGTAACAGGTAATTAAAAAATTATATTTAAATTAAATTATTCTGATTTATCCATATCCGTATTGATTAGATATGCGTGATTAATAGAGACGTTATGTTACACACAAACAAATTTTCATCAGCAAAATAAATTAATCTAAAATTACTTATCGATATCACCTATCACTTATTCCCATCACTAGACAAATCTCGCAGTTATGAAATGTCGTTTAACGGCTTTTGCTTTCTTCGGCTCATTGTGTTATAATATTGTTATTCAATACTTGACACGTGTTTTAGCTTTACACATAACGCACGTGTTTGTTAATAAATGTGTTTCCAATTAGTTACAGAAATACGAGTAATTACTGTGAAATTAATATTTCCTGAAACATTACAAGTAATTACAGTTATTATAATAACGTATCTAATTGTTAATGTTAAAGACCGGTAGTTTGTCAAACACAGAGGTAAAAAAAATGTTATGTGTAGAAATAACATAGCTAGGTATTAGCTATGTTTCGAAGCCGTCAGATATTTGTAGCTTCAAGAATTTAGAACGTATACGGACAAGAATACGCCCGCAACTAAGCCCGAAACCACGGACTTGGGGTTTAGAGAGTAGCCCCCCTGGCCGTTATAATTGTACATAAAGTTCAAAAATATCATCAGTATACCAAAGTTTCCCCCCTAATGTGCCATGCTTACCTGGTATTTGCGAGGATCAACCTGTCCTTGAGTGACAGAATATGTCCCAAATAATCAGAATAAGGTATATTAGGATTAACCATCTTGCCTGTTAAAAACTGTGTTAAGGCGTTTTTGGGGTCACCAACGGAACCCTATTACTAAGCCTCCGCTGTCCGTCCGTCCGTCCGTCTGTCTATCTGACAGCGGGCTATATCTCAAGAACCGTAATAGGTAGGCAGTTGAAATTTTCACAGAATGTGTATTTCTATTGCCGCTATAAAAACAAAGGTATAGATATAGGTTTATGGTACTGAACGCTTCGTGTGCGAGTCCGACTCGCACTTGGCCGGTATATTGACAATCATGTGACGCCATTTATTTCGGTCTTGTCTGTCTCCTTCCGTCCCATCTCTCTCACCTTCCCTTCCCTTGCTTGTGACAAACAAGGAGAATATATCCGTTGAAATACATTCCAGACCCTTCGACGCAGATGACGTTCATCCTATTGCGTATTTCATAGAGATAATAGCTGGACATTGTACTCAGATATTAATCCAATCAGCTCCGATAAATACTTCGACCTACCTAAAGCAGTGGTTCCCAACCTTTTCAATATTATTACCATGTGAACTATTAGGAAAACTAATAGCATCCCCGACCACAAACATAGGAATTTATCAATTTCAGAAACAACGGTTGGAAAAATATTGTTACATGTCCAAAACGCAACTTTGAACTGTTGTATTAGACAGAGATATTTGTTCAATTGTGGCATCATGATCACAAATAACGGACAATGCTGCATCACACAAACAAGGGTTGATGAAATCCTCCCCAATAGTGTGGTATGGTACCCCTACTGAATAGCTGATTTACCCCCGCGGGGGTAATTCCCCCCAGGTTCGGAATCACTGACCTGAAGGGTACAATCGTGTAACAACACATTCACATTACACTTGTACTCAGTGCACTTACTAATGATTGCTTTATTGAAAACGAATTTGAGACTAAAGAAGAAAAACAAAACACGTTTATTTGTCACACATAGATACACACGATTTAGGAACAAATAATTAAATGATAAAGAGACTTAATTTCAAAACAATAAAATTGTGGGCCCCACGGTTCAGCAAAATGCCAGACAACCAGTAGTTGCCTGAAGCTGGTTTTACCCAGAATAATTTAGCAGAGATAGCAAAAAACGTTTTAAAAAAGCCAAAGGTTTAAAAAGTATCAAATCAAATGTCAAAAAGAGATGAGACTGGTGAGGGACCGTAAAAAGAAAAACTTGATTTCACTACACTCAAAGATTTGTATTTGAATTGTTAGTGGGATCTGCCCTTTGGGGCAGATTATAATGAGGATGATTTTTGTGTTTGTAATGAGTAAACTCAAAAACTTCTAAACCGATTTAAAAAATTCTTTTACCATTAGAATGCTACATTATCCCCAAGTAACATAGGCTATATTTTTACTAGAAAAAAATAGGGATCCTTAAGAAAACTGCAGCGCGGACGAAGTCGCGGGCTAAGTGCTAGTTAACAATAAAATTACACGTATTTTTTGTTTTACCATGTTTCTAACAAAAAAAAAAGCAAATGTAAAGTAATCATTGTCATTCTTTTCGATACTATAAAAACAAGTAACATTTATTTAAATTAGATCATTAAAAGAAGCTTTTGAACGTCAAAAATTAAAGTTAAATAAAATAAAACATATTTTATTAAAAATAAAGCGACTCTAGTGTCCATTCGCAAAAGGTCCTATGGAGCACGATGCACGGTCTCCTAAGTAATCCTGCATCTAAAGAAACAAATTATAAACCACTACTCCAGATCTGACAGCCCAATAAGCAAAACGACCAAAAACATCAAATTAGGCATCCCAATACCTGGCAAAAAGGTTGCTAATGCCATCGACCTCGGTGCTGCTACCAAAGTTCCGTACGCTAATGGAACCAGACAATGGACATCAGGTGCGGTCCGTGACTACGGTAATGACGGGGTAACGATGAATGATGGTAACACCATATATAGTGGTCGCATTTGGTTGTAGGCCGTTTTGGTAGTTAGTGTTACTTAGTTGTACGATATTTGAGTATTCGCAGCCAAACAGTACGGACCGGATAGGAGCAGGATGGCAGAGCATGTATTAAATACTGTAGACAGAAAATTAGAGTCACTTTTATAAGCTACTAGTTGACTCGCGCAACTTCGTCTGCGTCACAATTTTCATTACTGCTCCGCTTCTATTGGTCTTAGCGTGATGATATATAGCCTATAGCCTTCCTCGATAAATGAGATAACTAACACTGAAAGAATTTTTCAAATCGGACCAGCAGTTCTTGAGATTAGCGCGTTAAGCAAATAAACAAACAAACCAACGAACAAACAAACTGGCCGACTGACTGGCCTGTTGGTCTAGTGGTTAGTGACCCTGACTGCTATGCCAGAGGTTGTGGGTTCGATTCCCACCCAGGACAAATGTTTGTGTGATGAGCATGATCATTTGTTCTGTGTCTGGGTGTAGTTTATCTATAATATGTATGTATTTAGAAATAATATAAGTATGTTTATCAGTTGTCTAGTACCCATAACACAAGCTCTGCTTAGCTTGGGACTAGATGGCGTTGTGTGATAGTTGTGTGGAATATTATTATTATTATATTATTATTATTAAACTCTTCAGCTTTATATATTAGTATAGATATTTAGTAGTAAAAAGAATCAATCAGACTAATTGTGATAAACTTTTGTTTGATGTTGATGTGAAATTGTGACGAGCTCAGCAACAATTGCTGATATAATGAATGTGTTGTGCATATATGAGGTGTACCAAGCACCAAACATGACTTATACAGTTTTGGAAAACACTAAAACTTCTTTATCTCGCTTGATACTACCTGGCATACACGAGAACCAATTAAACCAAGATCGAGAAGTTGTAATATAAAAAAAGAAGTCGCTGTGATTCCGAACGTTTACAACCCTCATCTCTTTAAAGTCAGAGTGAAGGCCTGTTCACTCTGACTGATGGAGCGAGATTACCCAGAAGGAGCCTTCCTTCTGGATAATCTCGCTCTATCGTAGATTTTGTCTCTGTCGCTTCTGACCTAGACTAGAGTCAAGTGCAAACCCATCTCAAAAAAGAAAGAAAGTTAAGTAAAAGATTTACGTAAGACCGGAAGCCCAGAATGTTGATGATGATGATTGGTGTGAGTCGTACAGTCATACTGTTCAATGTTTATAATTTGATTCACCAATTAATGTTAGAAAGATTACAGCTTTACAAGCAAGTATCTTGGTAACGACCGACATAATTTGCGGTAACTATAATAATGACATGTTTTTATTTTGTGTAAAACCATATTCAAATTGTCTAATTTGAACATTAATCAAGATTAGTTTTTTATTTGTAATGGGTTTGCTCTTGACTCTAGTCTAGGTCAGAGATGACAGAGACAAAGTCTACGATGGAGCGAGCCTACCCAGAAGGAGCCTGTTCACTCTAACTTTGAAGAGATTAGGCTTGTAAGCTTTTGGAAACACAGACGCAGGCAGAGAGTTCCACGCCTTTGCTGTGCGCATTAGAAAAGACGTTTGGAAACGCTTAGTGCGAATTGGTAATACGAGTTTACTTAATGACAAAGGCCAATGTTAATTAAGTAAAAAAATCCATAGATTAGCAGTAGGTTTGTAAACTGGAAATCACAATTTGATGAAAATGACAGATCGAATTGAATATTTACTAGACTAATATTCATATTTAGCGACTTTTTGTGATGTGTTGACCGTTACTTAACAAGATGGTGTGAATTTTCAGAAGCTTTCTTTTTTATGATTAACGGTGGATCAGTTTACTTAGCTTTATTACTTTATTACCGAGTTTCTTCCGTGCCTCGGAAAGCACGTTAAGCCGTTGGTCCCGGCTGTCATTTGTAGATCTTTGGCAGTCGTTACGGGTTGTCAGAATTCAGTAAATCTGACTCCAGTGTTGCCATGAAGTACCGCGGTACCCAGTTGTGGGTTGTGGAGGTCAGGGTGTTTACTCTGGAATATAATTCCGATAGATCGACATTGGTCAAACGTCAGTTGGTTGATTTAATGGTCAGGGATTGGCTGGACTCACTGAGTCTAGCCAATCCCTGACGTTTGACTGACAATTCCAATGTCGATCTATCGGAATTATATTCGAGAGTAAGCACCCTGGTAGGCAGCCGCTCCTCGTAAAATACTGGTATTCAGCTAAAATCCGGTTTGACTGGAAGCCGACCCCAATATAGTTGGGAAAAGGTTAGGCAGATGATGATGATGAGTTTAGTTAGCTTTATTGCGAATATTGTGTCGTTTCCTTGTACTTGTTATGTCTCCTGTGCTGGTACCAGCTGTATGTTTTGTCACTGGTGAATATTTTTTCATTTCGCCTCTGCGATTAATTCTTTTACCATTCATTTAAGATCTTATACTTCTTGTATCTATTAGCTTAAAGGTTTGAAAAACTTTTCTAATCTAAAATTAAACCCATAACAAAGCTTTTTTACATTCTCGTGGTGCTAATTAAATCCTCTATTTTTAGTTGTCATTGATAAACTTGCCAAGTATCACTAAAGATTTATGTAAATATTTACTTGCTGCATATCCTAAAAAGCCTTGACACAGTCATTTTAAAATAACATGTATCCGTTACTTCATTATAAAAATACTGAGAACTGTACATTACAACCAGTCATATACAACCCAGAGAGTTCTGGTGACTCGATATAAGAGGTCATTCATTAGCTCCCATTGTATTTCCATTTTTATTTACTCCTTTTTACACCTCTTCATGTCACTAGTTTTACCTGACTTCAATCAGTCTTTGGCCATGGCTCTATTAGCTACACCTACGTTAACATAATATCACGCCTGCCAAATCGCGAAAAAAGTGGAGACTCTGTGCTGCTACCGAAGTATTTCAGACGAAAATCCAATAACACTTAGCCAAAGCCGAGAATAGAACCCAAAAAACCCCATGCCTAGCAATAGCAGTCTTCAACAACGCGGTCTAAATACTATTATATTTCTGATGATCAATATCGGGTCAGCCGATTACATTATATCCGCAGTGTCTAACATTTTTGCTTACTCTACGAAAAACACCGCATGACGTCAATTTACATTCAACCCAATCTCAAGATCTTTACAAACTGCAGATGTAATCATAACAATATTTACGCGAAGGCAAATCTCCAAACCGTAATGCGTGGTGGTTATACCAAAAATAGGTTAAACGTGACTGCAAGAATCTTGGTTTAAACCATTCGACACAAACTCGTGGCCGTGACCAGCCAAGTCTTGAATAAATTTTATAGCAAAAGCTATTCTTTCATATTTTTGCGGTCTTGCGTTGGAATTCAGTATGTGCTGCTGAATTCTTTAGATTTCTTGTTTCATTACAAACATTTTTGTTGTATTAATTAGGTTGAGTCACATTGGGGTTGTTTAAGTTATTTGTCAAGGTTTTTTGATTGAGCTTATTCAATGACTAAGAAAATCAGGTTGTACGATAGTGTTTTTCTAATTCTTATATTTCTATATTGCTTAACTGCCTTCCATAATGCCATTCAACAAAATAATCTTATCTATGTCTCTGGTCCTTTTACGTCTGCGTGTAGTTATACAGTTTTAAAATTATCAATCTCTTTAACAAGGTTTCGAGTTCAAACCAGATTCCACTCTCATAATAACTCGTTACAAGTGAACTCAATCGGTAAGTACGACATTACCGATGCGTCACGTGATTCTTGTGCTATTAAGAAAATCAATACTTCGATACTAAAATAGAATGCGTACAGGAGTGAGAAGGATCATTTCTAGTTGTAGAAAAGTCACACAGTTGTAGATATCATTTGTAACAAAAGGGCAGTGGGAACTGCCTTGTATATTCCCAGAGAGACTTTGTTTCCGTTTTTCATTTCGTGGAAGTAGTATTGTTTAATTGCTTTCTTCTGTTGGCTAACAACGACGCTCTTCGGTCATCAATCCCCTTATTTTATGTCATCAGCAGAAAAGAAAACCATAAGGGAACATAATCTCAGGATTAAAAGTATCCTATACATCCTATTTCAGGGAATGGTCGACCTGTGCCAAGTTCATCCAAATCCGTGAAGGTTCAACAAATAGACGGACAAATAATATTACTATAGATATTATCGATTATATCTCTATTATTATATCGATCTGCGTCACTATCTAACGCTTTTGACTTACGTTAGACTCTGAGGCTTCTCATCTATGACTTTAAACTTCTACAGATCTTTAGCTAGCGACTTAAACTGCGCTAGAATCAATCAGTTGAAACTTATAAACATAGTTATCTGTATTCAAAGCGCGTAAAGCGTTATCACCAGTTCGACACCCGCCGATATATCATTACTTCGTGACGTCAATGAGGTAGCTCATAAATGGCTTAGAATTAACTGCACTGAACACAGATGACCTGCTTATGTGGTTTTGTATTTTGGTATTCTTAAGAATAGTGATGGTATTGAATTAATTGAATGACTTTTAAGTGGGTCCTTTGTAAATATTTTTGGGGTTTTGTCTTTTCCTCCTTTATGTAACGCGTCATCAATATCTTCATTGTAGTCACTGTCTATAAACGTATTAGCATGTCTGCCTTTTTTCTATTTACCTTTCCACTACCAGCCAGTATTTTCTGTAGCATAAGGTACTAAACAAAGACACAATTTGTGCAAAACTGTTCTCCATTTTTTTTCGGCATTAGTAGGCTGGTACTTGAAAAGTGAGTGTGACTGAACCCTGTGAGTATATGATCCAAATTAACAAGACTCATTCGAGTCTCTTGTCTTATGTTTATTAGTATGTACTTTTTCTTGGATGGAATATCTACAAATGACTCCTTCCGCTCTTGATACAGCGGAAGGGAGGGTCAGACTTTTACAGAGTAAGACCCACCCGTGTTCCTTCACTCTTCTTCGAAAAATTTGCAAATTATTCTTTACTAGTACTTAAAATAAATTCAATCCTCCTACTGTCATTTCTCTGAGGTTTTCAATTTATTGTTATCTAAAAGTTTTTGTTGATATTTCTTGTTGTTTTCCAATAACAAACGTTAACGCTTCGTCAGTCAAAATCTAGTCAACCGTACGATTTTTTGTACATTGAGTTTGTTGCCCGGTAGTTGTTTGACCATTGACGTCACCGCTGTGAACCTTAATTTCTGGCAGTATCTAACAAGTTTTTTTATGATTTGACAAGGTAATTAAATTAACTCACGCTCTACAAAACCTTTTATTACAATGTTAATGGTGAATGTCGGTCTACTAACGGCATTATTCGTACCCGAGTGAAGGTAATGTATCAAGTCAAAAGCTTTCTCCAAGAATGCTCAAGATACTTTTGGTTTGCATTTTTGAAGTTTAAAATAGAGGTTATCTCTTGACCGGTTAGTGAATTAAAAATGTTGAATATTAATCAACCTTACTTTAGTCTGAAAACTAACCTAAGGAGCTCGTGGCTTGATAATAACAGCCGCACGGGTCGATCTTCAAGGTTAAGCAACGTTGCCAAGGTTGGTCTGTGGATGGGTGACCATCTTAACATACCGAGTTTCCTCCGTGCCTCGGAAATCACGTTAAGCCGTTGGTCCCGGCTGTCATTTGTAGATCTTTGGCAGTCGTTACGGATAGTCAGAAGCCAGTAAATCTGACTCCAGTCTTGCCATGAATTACCGTGTTACCCAGTTAATGGGTTGTGGAGGTCTGGTAGGCAGCCGCTCCTCGTAAAATACTGGTATTCAGCTCAATCCGGTTTGACTGGAAGCCGACCCCAATATACTCGTAGTTAGGAAAAGGCTAGGCAGATGATGACTTTAGTCTGAAAACTCGTCAAAAGTTGGCAAATTAGGGGTTGAAATTTTCTTAACAAATTCTGTATTCGGAAATGGTACATCTATATACTTATTTCTTTAAAACCTAAACTTATATCATAAACAGAAAAGATTTTTTTCGTTTGTTTGTTACGATTTAACTCCAAAAACTACTGGGCTGATTTCAAAAACTCTTTCACCATTAGAATTCTACAGTATACCTGAGTAACATACGCTATATTTATTACTAGAATAAAAATTAGGGAACCCTACAAAAAATTGCAATAATAAAACCGCGCGAACGAAGTCGCGGGCGAAGTGCTAGTCGAAGATATTAACGAAAAAAATCTTGTGAGCAAAGTTACGCAACCGGAACTAGTTATTAATGTTATTTCCTCAAATCAAAGACAATCATGCGACTTTGATTTCATCAACAACAGTAGAATTCCAAGAAATATTTGAGCAACAATATGGCTTAAGGCCGTAAAACTAGACTACTAAGGATAAGGAATATTCCTAGAGCCTTCAAGATTTATCAAATCTTGTTGATTTACAAAGTTCATTGTCAAATCATTATAAAACACGTTTGCATTGTCTTCACCTCCAAAATCGCCAGCTGGATTAGCAATTATTTACTCAAATATTAAATGGCCTTCGATTCTAGATTGAACACTACTAATTGCAGATATTATAATTATTGTTCTAGCTTTATCAGCTTATCGTTCTACGTGAAATCCTAAACAAATATTTTAATCTGTGCCATGACATCACAAGTATGTACAATAATTTGTTGCTCAATTTCCACCATTATCAGTAATTGCAGAATGCTAATAATCAAAGTAGTAGTAGTTTCTTAATTACAATTAATTTTAATGAAACCACTTTCCTGTATACCAAATTCGCGTAGACTTGCGCAGAACAGGAATGTCCACTTAAATCATTAGTACGGCGATCTTATTGTGGTTTATTTGAGCCATCATGACTTTGAATATGATGGTCATCATTATCATTCTACTGTTCTTGCTCCAAGTATGGTTTCTTCTTCAATGCATCTCGATTAGCGGTTATCTCAGTAATCACTCCATTTCTAGATGTATCATCATTTTACAACCCAAAGTTTGATGTCAAAATCATCACGATCTTGAAGACTATAAAGAAGGATTGTCATGTGGAAACAAATGAAATAACCTGGAATATAAAAAATGGTATAAAGAAAAACTAGCTTTATAACTCGGACCACAAGTACCTACCCTAACCTGGACTCCTGGAGTGAGTATGGCCCCAATAAGAGCTGTTAGGATAGGCCATGGCTGCAACAAACTATCCTGCACTCAAAAATATTTTGTTTTTATTACGGAATCGTACAAACAAAACTACCGACATTGCCTTTTGTATGTAGTTAATTAAGTATTCGGTGATTTTCAAGTCTCGTGTCGATTCCAGCGCCAGTCGTCTCGCGGCCGCCAACAGCGACGCACGCCTTGATACCGGTTCACGAGTCAAACAGTTTTGAAAATCGAATCATTCGGTAGTGTTGTGCTTGTGTTGGTTCTATTCTGTGTTTCTTTTTCTAATTGGACAAGGTTTTTGGTACGTATTCAAATATTTTCTATTTATTACAGTTTAGATTAGCCAATTAATCACTGCTTAGTTGTCAAGTTGACTTGTATTTTGTTGACGAGGAAAAAACGGCTGTGATTGATAACTTCGATAGATACGATTTTTTCTATGTTCATCTAAACGAATTTATATTTAGGAGTTCATAGTTCAGATTGCTGTTATTTTATCATCGAATACACTAGAATACCTACTTCATTACATTAGATTATGTTATATCGGTCAAGAATTATAAGAACGTATATGAATCAGCTGCTTGCCATCTCACAGTCTGAATTTATTAATCAACGGAGTGGAACAGAAGTAAGGTTTTTTTATTATTGATGAGTTACTGACCTTCTTGCTTTGCTATTTTTTCTAAGTTATTACTTAGAGCTCTGCATCTAAGCGTGTGATTATTTTTACTATGCATGACATGTTCTTTGAAATCATTATGTAGTTTCCATGTTACGGATATACGTGTGTTATTAAATAGATTCTTGAGGAGTGAAATTGTTGAAAGGAAAGTTTTTTACTTGCATAGATTGAGCCATTTATGAAGCAAGCTAAAAATTGAATTAACAGATCATAATATTATTACTATGATCTGATATTACAATTTTTAGCTTCATTAGCAGTTTTTAAAGTGGTTTGAAAAAAATGCCAGTCTCCAACAGGATTAAAAGACGGATTAAAATAACAAAATAAAATTTCAGGTTATATTGTAGTATTAACATTCAATGCGTCATTGGCAAATCTCAATCGTAAATAATTTTACGAGTGGAAACGTTTCATTCACTAATGTTAATGGTTGATTGAACTAAAGCCTAAACAATTCATAGATATTATGGTCTTGTAGTTCGTAAAAGACAATTTGATACATAAATATCAACATCTCAGATTCCTGTTGCTGTTTGTTTCTCTCAATTAGGCTCGGGCAGCATTGTAACATGGAAACATTGTTTTATTTTTATTTTTAAAGAGTGTCCGTGGATTTCTTTGCCGGTTCTTCTCCATAGGGAACAACTTATTCGAATCCAGCACTTGTTTTTTTAAAGCAAGTCTTCTCCCATACATCTTTATAGACGCCAAATATGTTGCAAATATCCTCTCCAAGTCCACCGATAGATACTAAAGTGTGGTTACTCCCTGAGCATTAGCTCCGATTCCACTTTGCTGACTGGCAACATTTTATACGGCATGCATGAGCTACTGATATACATTTATTTGCCGATAGAAAGAATTCCGTAGTGTTCAATGATGACCTTCAATTTTAGTGATCATCATTCTTCGTTACCAGACGTTTACGACTGCTTAAAGATAACCAGCTGTTTTACTTTGTATATATTCATGTATATATCCGCTTCTACATCTGTTTCTTTTTTACATTTATCTATAGGAATAGTAACTGATCTTTCTTTAACCTTCGCAATATTATGTTGTTTAGGTATATTAAACGTAGGTAGGTAGGTACGTTCGTTTTGTTTATTTTTGTATAACTTTGGTCTTTTCCTTTTTGTTTCTTTTAATTGATAAATTCTTTCTTTTTAGGGTTCCGAACAAAAAAGGTGTCTGTCTGTCTGTCTGTCCGTCTGTCACAGCCAGTTTTCTCCGGATCCACTGGACCGATCCTGTTGAAATTTGGTACCCACATGGACTTCTGTGACCCAAACACGGAAGCGTCACGTAAATTATTAAATGTTTAGTATGGGGGTCACTTTTTGGGGTCAAATAAGAAAATTAAAAAATAAGTTTTTTGAACAATATCTTGTGACATATCAAATGAAAGGGCTTTCATCTGATAGAGTTTTAATTATTTTTTTTTCATAATTTTAAAATAAATGGTTTTGAAGATATTCAAGAAATAAGACGAAACATGACTATTGCCCCCCTTATCTCCGAAACTACTGAATCTAAAATGTTGAAAAAAAAAGGAGATATAGCTCTTTACTTATAGATTACAGGAAAATCTATAAGAATTCTATAGTGTTAAAATATCATGTCAAAAAAAAAGAAATTTGTTCGGAACCCTTTACACGCGAGTCCGACTCGCATTTGGCCAGTTTTTCTTTCAGTAACAGCATGCTAAATATTATACGTAATAATTATATCAGTATTTTGTTACGTAGCGATAATAATATTGCAATAGATGACGATTTGATTGAAGCATCGTCATGCGATGATGTTAGCTAACCGGTTTCTAGACTTAAACGACTCGTTAGATATAAATTACAGGATTAGTTCATTATAATGTCGTGTTCTAAAAGTATAGTTAGTATCACTCTCGAGATGAAGGTACAATCTTTATTGTACACCATTACAAAATGACAGAAGGAGGTGTATGAGCAGAAGATTTGTTAGGGTAAAAATGAGCGGTTTTTCTAAAGACAACCTGTGGATGGATTTGGCGAAAAGGCCGGAATTGAATTAATGTCAATTTGGGTTCGTATAAATGCCTGCCGGGGTGCGGAATCCGTTTGAAAGAGGCACCATGCCCTGGAACGCAAAGGGCATTAGTAGGAACACGGATGGGTTTTATTGATTAAAAGTCTGACACTCCTTTAGGAGTCATTTGATGATTAAACATCCTTTAAAAAAAAAACTGGCAAGTCCGAGTCGGTATTTGTTGTTGTGGCAGCTATTGAAGTACACAATATGTGAAAATTTCAACTTTCTACCTATTACGGTTCTTGAGATACAGCCCGCTGACAGACGGACGGACGGACAGCGGAGGCTTAGTAATAGGGTTCCGTTGGTTACCCTTTGGGTACCCTAATAAAAAAGGGTTCGCATAAATTGAAAATGTTTTTCATTTGGTGACAAACAGTTTCAGTCATCCTCTGGTTTTTTGATCCAAAAAAATAAATGGGAGCTAAAAACAGAGTTCTTATAGAGTTAATTACCTATGTATTATGTAAGATGAACATTTGAACAAGGCATATAATGACAAAAACTCAAGTAAAAACTGCGGTTAAATTGACGAGGATGTAGATGACATTGGGTGGTAGAAAAAAACTGGTTTTTCTTCATGACCTCTATTGTAAGATTATGTATTAGATATACATATGTATGAAGTTTGCTAGAATACCGTTTCCTAGTCGATATTCTAAGTAGCTGAACTCCAGTAAACAGTCAGTTTTTTTGCAAGGAGTTCGCTCTTTACAAGGAGTTTGCTCTTATCTCGAAAGCGATAGATGAGGTCTACGATGGGGCAAGCAAGTCTAGAAGATGAACTATTCACTCTTGCCTCGAAGGCTGGTGAAGAGACAGATAAAATAAGTGTATAATTTAAAGCTACTCCTAGAAAACTTTACGAAATGCACGACAGGCTCTTGGGTAATGTTTCACTTTACAATCTAGTACCTAGTTCTTTATAACTCAGGGTTTTTTATTTTGAAATCACGTTGCTTAAAGTGGAAGCGCCAGGGTAGCCCGCGAAATTCAAATATTTTTATGTTTTTTGCAATTTGCCGGTCAGTGTGAAGCTGTATGTTGAACAAAATACGATTCGCGGCCGTAACGCGTATTTATCTAAAGAATTATAACCATTTTAATCATCAATTTAGCCCTCTAAGTTCATGAAGCCCTATAGAATGACTTCATGAAATAACCATTCTATAGGGCTACTAAGCTCTCTTATCCAGAAATGCAAAAAAGGAGTAGGTTCTCAATTCGTTTGAATGTTTTATTTTTTATGTTTGTTCTGCGATATTTGCGCTACTTGTCAACCGATTTTAATTATTTCTTTTTGTTTGGAAGAGCACTTTCCTAGAATTGTCCCATTTTAAGCAAGTAAAATTGTTGGTTCTTATGATTGTCAAAATTTCTGGAAGTGCTGTTCGTCGAAAATGCTTTCAGAAAGTTATACTTTCGCCAATCTCTGTAGGTGGTTGGTTGGTTATCCTGAAAAATGCTCGGTTCCTGTGAAAAAGCCTCAGAAGCGATGCCGCATCAAAAAGCTATTAGTTTACTCAAACCGGAAATATTTTTTTTTTATAATCACTACCCGTCATTATCCTATGATGAACAAATCGATATTACAGAACAGATATGCGTACATTATCAAATGTTTTAGATAAGTCCACGATAAGGTCTGAATATTTGACATTGATTTAGCTAAATATATGCCTAAATATATTTTTATCAAAATATATATGAGCAATTACTCCGTCGTTTTTTTAACGTAATTTTTACCTTATTATTTAAATTTTGCCTAAAGATTTTTGTTACTTGGATACCTATTAATGAATTTTCATACAATGCAGTTTGGAATCATTAACATTTTTCTCTTGAAATTTTGAATAATTGAGACTTATGTAAATTGATAATGTTGTTAAATTTAGGAAGTACTTAATAGGCAGTTTATTATATTTTTTCCTTCATCTGGGCATAATTTTCAGTGTCTTCGGGTCAAGGTCCTGGTGTTTGTGTGTGAAGGTACTCGCTATTATAGTGTACTAAGCTTAACATTTGACATCTACAGAAAATACTGTTTTTTTTTTCAAAGTATCTAAAGCAACAGCTATACATCCTCTTTTTTTCGTGCGTGTTGGCACGATAGAGAAACACTGCTGGCACAAAAATTCACAGCTTCGTCGGTGGCGACATAGCCACAGGTCAATTTTGGTGAATGTTTTCGAAGCACTAAGGGCAGTATAGGAGAGTGGAGCTTAGTTTCCGAAACAACTTCGCAGCCGCAACCTGCTAAAATTCCGTCTTTGTAACTCCACTTTTAGGTGTGATAGTTCCACTTTTTCGGTTAAGTTCTCAGACGGTTCTGATTAGTGGCCTTCAAGTGAACCACGAACCAGAACCGTCTGATAACCTAAGTGGGAAGTATATCATATACAATGTTTATGTTTTCCCCTAACTGCCGTTGCCCCTTGTATATTTTTACCTCATATTGCCTCCTATGACACCTGTCATTCTATGATTAGCTCCACCTTTTCAAGAGCCTTACAAAAAAAGGCTTTACCTTATGTACGCTAAGGATTTACCTTTTAATCAACTAAATTTATATGAGCGTTGACCTTGCACCGGTCTACCCCATACATCATCATATTTAAGTTACATTAATTCTAAAGACGGATCTCTTAAACCAGCATTAAAATCTTCAAACCAGGAAATAGTTAAAAAAACCTTCACTCATCAACTCACAATGCGAGATAATTTCCAACTCATACATCGTCATTATCCTTGATCGTGAGAACATCTTATTATTCTTTCATATCCTTTTACATTGTATATCTAAAGGATATTATTTTTATTCAGAAATGAACAGGTTAAAGGATGGATATTTCTTCCATTCATTCTTTTGTTTCTTTCCGACCTTGAGGAACCCGGCAGTGCGAAAATAAAAATATAAAAAACTGATGATGACGCCGCACCGCTATACCTATCGGTAATGTCAAAAGTCAGAAGGAAGAATGTTTTCTCTGTCGATTCTGAATTTCTTTTAAAAAGTTATCTTTAAGGGCCCTCGCCCACGGTCGACTTTTTGTAGCGATGCAGTCGCGATGCTCTCGCGCGTAGCATCGATACAGACGCGAAGCAGTCGCTAGCTGTGTGCCCACGCCCACGGGACCAGATTCAGTCGCGATGCAAACGCGATTCGGTCGCGATGCAGTTACGATACAAAAATACCTTGGATCAGTACAGTTGCAAGATGGACTCCGTTGAGGCAACATTAGTCACGTTGTCTTTGGTGCTGCTTTTACGTAAGCAGCCGAAGCGTAGGCAACGGAAGCAGCGTCAATATTGGATGCATCCATTTAATACCCAGAGATTCGCGTTTGTATCGATACAATCGCGATGCAGTAGCGCGTTAGTAGCGCGACGCGGTAGTAACGGCAGCGGCCCCATAGACGAACATAATTATTATCATCGCTTACCATCAGGTGAGTGAGGTAGTGTTCAAACGTAAACCAATGAATAATGAAAAAAAAAAAAAACTGGCCAAGTGCGAGTCTTCACTCTCACAGTAGACTACCATAAACCGTAAAGAAACACGTTTTTTGGAATGCCCTTTTAATTTTATTTTTTATTGTTTGTTGTTATAGCGGTAATGGTACCGTGATACCCAGATAATAGGTTGTGGAGGTCTGGTAGGCAGTCGCTCTATGTAAAATACAGGTATTCAGCTGAATCCGGTTTGACTGGAAGCCGACCCCAATGTAGTTGGGAAAAGGCTAGGCAGATGATGTCGTTATAGCGGCAATAGAAATAGGTACACTCAGGGTAAATTTCAGCTGTCTACCTATTACGGTTCTTAAGATAGTTACGAATATAGCCTGCTGACAGACGGACGGACACCCTGAAGATGTTACTGTTTTTTTTTTTAATTAATTGACTAAGTGCATCATGATCAAAAGAAAGAAAAAAGAACGAAAGAAAATACGTTAATTCTGCCAGAAACTTACTTCACTCACTTCTTTCACTTTCTTGTCGTATATTTACTTTTAGTGAGATTCTTGTTTGTTTGTCATTTGCGTTAAATTCTGATGCCTTTGAAAAGATTGGGTTAGTGACCCTACTAGATACCTATTTATTAAAATACTTCATAACTTTCTTGTACCTACCTTCATATTAATTTAATATGAGGAAAAAATGTTTAATACTGTTTTGACAGCTTACTTCTAATGATCAATACGCTATTTATTTGGAGGTGAGATCATTCATTTATTGGTTAGGTTAGGTTTAGGTCAGTGTCCTCTGGTTAGTACCTTTTCCATCTAAGGCTGTTCTTTTTTATAGATTTTGATGAATTCATCGGAAAACTACTATTATCTTTTATAAAACTTATTATTATTTAAATAATTTAGATTATGCTAAATTTTGTCACACCAAAATGATACTAACACACCTCACCCAACAACTCCAAGCATATGAGGAAGTATGCACACAGTATCGTGCATATAATATGCACCATCGAACCTGCCAAGTGGCCACACAAAAACTTTCTATAGCATCACTCAATGATCTCGAAGTTTCGATCACACACCAGTGAAAGTTGATTTGGTCGACATATTTTTGTGACTTCTTATATATTTGATGGATTATTAAATTATATTTGCGGTTTGTTATAGCTCCAGTAATGTTTCTGTCACTCGGAATATTATAGGGTGGTGATTTCTTTGCTCTTGACTGTTTTTATTTTTTGGTTTTGGCAGTAAGCAGTGTTTAGGGCAGAGTAGGCAAAGCCAAATACCTACTTTGCCCTAAACAAAAAGAACGTCGCTTAGTTCTTTTAAATAACAATTTACTTCTAGGTTTAATCTAAGTCGTGATTTTATGATCTCCTTCAGTGATGAGGAATATACTCAAGCCAGTTGAAAGATATCTAAAACATTTCTCAGCACTACCTTATAAATGACAAACCATTTTTGCCCATAAATTATTTTAATATTTCTTCAATGATCTAATATTACTGGTTATTGAAACGATTACCTCTGAGGTTAGACCGCAAACAACCTAGACTTTCGAATTTTATATAACTTTCAAATCTGGGCTATACGCTGTTTAACCTAGTTTTTATATTCACACCGGTATGTAACAACAAAAATGAAAAATTTGACGATTTTTGAATGGCCATACAACTTTCATCTGAGGAATAAATATGACAGCTTGACATATTTCCTACCTATATCTACAAAAACTGGAAAACTGCAATATGAAACTTTTTTTTTTAAATCAGCTTTTAAGACGGTTTTCTTTTTTGGAATCTCAACTGCTGCGCTACTGTTCATAGAATGCAAATTGAAAAAAATAACCTAGCACGTCTAGTAAATTATTTTTTCCCCAACTTTTGCCCACGAATTCGTACGCGTATATCCTGTTTTTCCCGTTCCCGTAGGAATCACCTGTAGTTTTTAGTCACTAAGTAACGGAGGAGTTTTATATAATTAAATTCATGATAATTGATTATATCAAAATGAAATAAACTCGCCTGATTTTACACTATTTCCTACTGTTCATGTTTTATGGATAGAACCTTCGCTATTTTTGGAATATTATTAATGTTATGGCCGGCTGAAGGTTCTCGATATTATTTAATAATACGGTCGTTGAATGACATAATTGTATGATTGACATAATATTGGATAGATTCGAAAATAAATTATGAACTTTGAAGGCCGATGAATAAATAAAAGCACGGTAAGATAGTTTACCAAGTAATAGCCCTGGTCTAATTTTCTAAAATACTATGTTATGTATTTTGTCCTAAATTATATATGAATAATTTGGATAAAAATAATTGTATAATATCAACTAAATAATAACAAAATAAATGTTAACGGAAATCTCCTGATTTTTTAGTTGAAAACTATCTATTTTTAATTTTGATAATTATGTGGTATGCTTACGTCATATAAAATAGCGTTTCCTACTATTGACCTCAAACTTTTACATAATTTAAATAACCAGGTAGGAATGCTATTTAAAATCTAGATACGATTAATCTTTGTGTAGACAAGGTTTTAAATTCACCGGTTTTTCATAGAACTAGTTTATTTTATTTTCGGAGCTCGAAATACGGTTTAAAGATTCTTTAAGATTGTGTTTATTTATCTGACGTTTCTAGTACTGAATTCGTTTCATTACCGTATTATACAAATACCTAACTAACTACTAGGCAAGTCACAATTATAGTTTTAAAGTAGAACCGATCGCTGATAAACTCACGGATTAAAGGTTACAATGGTAAAGACAGAAATTGGAAGGTGACGCCCAAAAACCATGTAATGATCAATCCACACAAAAAAGTAGGATAGTTAGCTCACAATTCCTGGACGTCCAAAGAAACTTGAAGATGTTTACTACTGGAATTAATGAATGACGATTGTGTAGATTTTGTCAAATAGGCATTGTAAAATACTGGTACTCAGCTGCATTGGGTTAGACTGGAAGCCGACACCATTATATTTTTTTATTTTTTGGAAATATTTGGAAAGACTCGGCAGTAAGATTAAATGGCATTTGAAGATGAAGAAAGCTAACCCCAACAACGAAGGGAAAAGTAGAAGGCGTGTCGCATACCAACGTGCTAATATGGTAGGCACCGGAAAAATATGCAATAATGATCATTCACATTTATTGACTTTCTTAATATCAAAAACAGAAATAAAGACATAAAACTGCCCTGAATCTAATTTATCGTGATCCTTTACTTCCTCTAGTAATGAAAAACGGTTCATAATTTATTGTTCGGGTATATGCGATATAAGGGAAATGTATGTGTACTTTATTGAAAGTTTATGAGGCAACTACCATCCATAGCTCTGTAAACACAGTGACAAAAATATTAACCGCGTTACGAACACGTAAGCTGTCTCAAACTTCCACAAGCATCCATTACATAAGCATTTGAGGTTTATTGTTTCTCGAAGTTTCCACTCCTTATGCGCTGGTCACGTAAGCAATACCTTCAGTCGTTTATCCAATTATGTTTACTTATGGACTTGCAATCTTTAAACTCATTATCTTATTATCAGCACGCGTTTCTTTACTGTTAGAGATCTCTATCTGATGGTCTGACCCCGTTAGAAGCTGAGAAATGATCATTAGCGAAGAGTATGGCGAAACATGGGTGTAAAACAATTCATCTTTGCCGAGAGTTTACGGAATTTCATAAAAAAACTTTGTAGTCCTTTTTTCGAAATGTCCAAAAAGTTAGTTTTTGTTTCCAAAATGTGTTCTGCATTGCACAAAAAAAATATAAAATTAACACTTATCAAAAGGCGTTATTTACAAATTGAGCGTGTACACACAATGATTAAGAGCGTGTACACACAATGATTTTGTTATATTATCACAGTTAAATATTGTCATATCTTGATCAAACGTACACTACAACAGAATATTTTTAGAAGTAAAAAAAAAAACGTAAGACACACAATAATAAAAAACGCCACACCATTGCAATAAAGACGATAATTTATTCTGTTCCGTGCGGTACCAACATCTCTATAAATATTATTTTTTTGCCAAAACGTTTACGTAATTGACACTTCGCTTTTCTTTATTTTTAGTTTATTAAGAGAGCTTTGAGTAATGTTCTCAATTTTGTGGAAAAAAAAAGGAAATATTGACATTTTAATTCTAGAAAATGAATATACCGGTCCTGCTATAAGACATTTTGATTAAATACAAAAATGGATACGATTTTCAGTAGATCAATATTCTTGTTTTGCAGCATCATGTGGATGGATGGAGAGGGAGAGGAAGGCCAAAGAAAAGAAGGATGGATTGTGTGAGGAGCGATATGAATGAAAAGGGAGTTCGTGATAGAGTGACGACTGATAGAATAGAATGGAAGAAAAAAATGTTTCGCTCCGACCCCAAATAACATGGGATAAGGGCAGGAAGATGATGATGATGATGAATTGTGATCGTTTATTTATTTTTATCGTTTTTTGTCAATATTAGTTCTTCAGTGATAATAAGATTAGCATAATATTTTGATATTAGTCTAAACATCATTTCATCACACGATCACGTGTCGAAGGTATTGCATTTTTCCATTATTTCATGAATTAATTCACGTTTCTTGGGGCAAGAAAAATCTCGGTCATTGGCGATGGGAAATTGAGATTAAGTATAAAAACGCCCTTGTACAACAGATTAAAAAAAGAAGAATGCTGAAGGTTACCTTAGTTCCGCATTTTTTTAGTAGGAATTTCTGGGTTGACGGAAACGTTTGATTAAATTAAAAAAATGATTTTTTTTTTTATTTGTCATGGGTTTTGCTCTTGACTCTAACCTAGGTCAGAGAAAAAGACTGCTGGATATAGGCCTCCCCCAATTGTCGCAACAATAACCAGTCCCGTGCGCCTCGCGTCCATTGGCGATCCTCACCAGGTCATCGGTCCATCTTGTGTGAGGCCTTCCAACGCTGCGTCTTCCGGTACGCAGTCGCCACTCCAGAACATTTCGACCCTATCAGGGCACATTGCTCGCAAAACAGATGGTCGATGGCCTCGATGGGGCCGAAAAGTTCTGGGGTTGCGACCACTTCCACTTCAGTTCAGTAAAACATAAGTAATTAAATACTGACCGCAAAAGATGGACAATGTTACACATGGGAGCAACGACCTGTCCTGAAGTGACGTTAATTCCACCCGCCATATATTTATACATATCCAAAACTAATTTGTGGTTTGTATATTTATAATCTGGGGCTTCTTTTCAAACAACCTTTTGTCAATCACATTATCGAATTATTTGTATTAATTATTTTTTGAGTGGGTTCGTAATACCTACCTGCTTATTTTTGGTTAGGTTATTTTATTGGTCCTTCTTAAAAAGGAACCATAAGTTTGTTTACTTTCCCATTTTAAGTGGGTGGTAATTCTTTAGTATACATTGTCCTTATTGATATTCAAATATTGTTAAAGTTTTAACTAAATAACTATTTGCGATTAGGGTTTCAATATATTTTTATTGTTCTTAAAGATAAGATCAACGCTAAGTCGTTACATTGTGATTTTTTGTTTTTGTAAGTCTGAGCTGAATTCTGTAAACCAAGGTTGGTTATACTCAAACAAAATAATAATGTTTCATTCGCAACAAGCCTTCTGGCTTTAGAATAAACCAATTGATATACAGAATTTTCTACAAGTACGTGTTCATATTTAAGGGTGGGCTTCTCTATCTACATGTAAACAATTTGGTTTAATTAGATATCATCTTAATAAAAATATATTGTCTATTATTATTAAACTCCAATCAGCATTTTTTACTAGGTAAAGCGCTTATTACACTACACGGTATTCAGGGCCCGGTGGTAAGGGTGGGCTTGTCCCCTAACTAGGGAGCCGCTTATCACACTGGTTGGTCGATTCGGTCCTAACTCAGCTGTGAAGTGACCAGCGTTGCCAATGTGTGGGGAATTCACCAAACTGCGGGGATTCTCAAGTTGATTGGGGATTTATTGGGGATGGGCAAGATGTGGGTATTCTAAATATCGATTTTATTCTTCTGATATTATTTTTAATATCGAATTTGTGGGGAATCAGCAGATTTTTGACCACAAATTGAGAAAATTGACTTCATTTTCGGAGAATTTATTAAATTGGTGTTGGCAAAACTGCTCTCTAACGCCCTAAACGCTATTACACTGCCCGGTCGTAAGGGAGTTAGGGAGCTAACGAGACCGGACCGCTCCGGTCACCCTAATTAGGGTCCCTAACTCCCTAACTCTTATTACACTGCCCGGTGGTAAAGGAGTTAGGGAGCTAACTAAACCAGGCCTTTCCGGTCACCCTAATTAGGGTCCCTAACTCCCAAACTCTTATTACACTGCCCGGTAGTAAGGGAGTTAGGGAGCTAACTAAACCAGGCCTTTCCGGTCACCCTAATTAGGGTCCCTAACTCCCTAACTCTTATTACACTGCCCGGTAGTAAAGGAGTTAGGGAGCTAACTAAACCAGGCCTTTCCGGTCACCCTAATTAGGGTCCCTAACTCCCTAACTCTTATTACACTGCCCGGTGGTAAAGGAGTTAGGGAGCTAACTAAACCAGACCTTTCCGGTCACCCTAATTAGGGTCCCTAACTCCCTAACTCTTATTACACTGCCCGGTGGTAAAGGAGTTAGGGAGCTAACTAAACCAGACCTTTCCGGTCACCCTAATTAGGGTCCCTAACTCCCTAACTCTTATTACACTGCCCGGTAGTAAAGGAGTTAGGGAGCTAACTAAACCAGGCCTTTCCGGTCACCCTAATTAGGGTCCCTAACTCTCTAACACTTATTACACTAACCGGTAGTAAAGGAGTTAGGGAGCTAACTAAACCAGGCCTTTCCGGTCACCCTAATTAGGGTCCCTAACTCCCTAACTCTTATTACACTGCCCGGTGGTAAAGGAGTTAGGGAGCTAACTAAACCAGACCTTTCCGGTCACCCTAATTAGGGTCCCTAACTCCCTAACTCTTATTACACTGCCCGGTGGTAAAGGAGTTAGGGAGCTAACTAAACCAGACCTTTCCGGTCACCCTAATTAGGGTCCCTAACTCCCTAACTCTTATTACACCACGCTAAATTGAGACTTTGGGCCCCTAATAACTTGTAGTGTAATAAGCGCATAAGCCTGCCACCGTGCACCGTTCGGAACTGGTGTTTCGAAACTTCCAGTCGAGCTAATGTAGCTGTGACGAAATACTAGCCTTCAAGGCGATCGTAAGGTTACCGGTCGGGTCATTTGTTTAATTTATACGATTTGCATATTACTTATGATTTATTGCATATTGTATTTGCTTTCCGGAATATTGCTAGTAGGGAATTTCCTAGCACTCATAAATTCATGAATTAAAAAATAAACAAATAAAATCTTATTGTTTGCCAGCGGGTCTTAAAAGGCCACTTTAGTAAAATCATTATTCTATATTAACTGCATACAATTAATATCACGCAATTAATTTGTTTGGCAGTTTTAAATAGAGATTCGTGATATTCCGACGGGAACTGTAAAAAACAGGATATGCGCGAAAGAAGTCGCAGGTATAGTCACTACATCCGCTGTCTGTCTGTCCCTATGTATGCTTAGATCTTTAAAACTACGCAACGGATTTTGATGCGGGTTTTTTAATAGATAGAGTAGTTCTTGAGGAAAGTTTTAGAAAATAATTTGCACCCGTGCGAAGCCGGGGCGGGTCGCTAGTTCGTTATAAAATATTCTTTGCATGAACATTAACATTTATGATCATTGTGTAGATATTTCATGATGAATCATTTTAATTCTTTCCTTGACATCTGTGTGCTTACGTGCTTAGTAACTGTTATAAAAGCTTGTGCTTACATAGGTCCATGTCCATTGTTAAGCCAATCACGTTAAGAGTATAATTAATCACCTTTATTTTAATTTCTTTCTTGTATATGCCTGCTTATGTCAACAATCATTGATATATCGGACTTATATTTGTTATGGTCTTAAAATAACCACGGTTATTTGATAATAACGACTAAAAGTTTACTGAACTCGGTCTCTGAACCACAGTTATCGAAGGTTTAATATTCTTTAGTGTATCTTTTTATAGATATCATTCATGGTCACATTTACAAGTTTTAAGAACTGAGGGCTGAGCGCGAGTTTGCGTTAACGTAACTTGCTTATTTCAAATTGTACGAAAAATCAAGTTTTTCGTTACTGTCACCAGGGTTCCGTACCCAAAGGGTAACCAACGGAATTCTGTTACTAAGTCTCCGCTGTCCATCCGTCCGTCCGTCTGTCTGTCAGCGGGCTGTATCTCAAGAACCGTAATAGGTATACCGTTGATATTCTCACAGATTGTGTATTTCTATTGCCGCTATAACAACAAATTATAAAAAATATGGTTTATGGTACGAAACCTTTCGAGTGCGAGTCCGACTCGCACTTGGCCAGTTTTTTCAATAGATTGCAAATACACTTATTTTTTTTTAGTTTAAAATCCTCCGTATTCTGAATAAATAAATACAAGTCATAAGTATAGGCATACAAAAGATTAACATTTTGACCAAAGTTAAAGATTCATTGAACCTGCGGAGCTCGTGCCTAGATAATAACAGCCGCACGGGTCGATCTTCAACGCTTGCCAAGGTTGGTCTGTGGATGGGTGACCATCTAAACATACCGAGTTTCCTCCGAGCCTCGTACAGAACGTTAAGCCGTTGATCCCGGCTGTCATTTGTAGATCTTTGGCAGTCGTTACGGATAGTCAGAAGCCAGTAAAATCTGACTCTAGTCTTGCCATGAAGTACCGTGTTACCCAGTTAATGGGTTGTGAAGCTGGTAGGCAGCCGCTCCATATAAAATACTGGTATTCAGCTAAATCCGGTTTGACTGGAAGCAGACCCCAATACAGTTGGGAAAAGGCTAGGCAGATGATGAAAGATTTATTGTACCTGCATTTGTGCAATGACGAAATAACATGACATATAACGGATTATGGTCGTGTCTCGTTTCTGCCTGAGTCAACGTGTTGAAGGTATTGACGAAGTGTCAACAAACTGCGTCAAGATTTTTATAACATTGTCATGATGCATTTTACTTTTTGTGTCGTGTTTATTAAGATGCAGTAAATCTATTGTGCCTGGACGTATTTTATTTTATTACTAGCTGTTGCCCGCGATTTCGTACGCGCATATCCCGTTTTTTCCTGTTCCCATAGAAATTTCGGGAAATTCTCTCTTAGTGCTCCCCTCATAGAAATATAAAAAGCTATAATATCTATGGCTCCCCTACACTCCCCAAGGAACCTACATGCCAAATTTCTGCTTTCTACGGCCATAGCATGCTAGGTCAATTTATGAGATAAAAAACTTCCAAAGAGGTAGACAGTTGAAATTTTCAGTGCGTATTTCTACTGCCGCAAATAATAAAAGTTAAAGAGGGATACCTGACAAGAAACGGGTTTTTTTTCGGTTTATGGTACGGAACCCTTCGTGTGTGAAGCCGGCTCGCACTTGGCCGTTTTTCTTTAAATTCATGTGTCAAAAACAGTCTTCTTTTGTGCTAAATAAATGTATTTTCTATTTTTCTTTCGAAGTAAATTCAGAGGTCTACAGAGAACCGCATAAATGGCAAAAATGATCAGCTACAGCCTTAATCTTAGAAAGCAGGAAAAAGAAGCACTCGAAATCAAAATTATGCATAAGACACTTTGTATAAACTTTTACAAAAAAATCACATTAATCTTACAGCCCAAAAAAACTTCATTCAAAATGCTCTTAACGGTGAAATTATAAAAAAAAAACTGCGAGCCAGTACCGCGGCACCATTTTTTTGTTCATCTCTCCCACTTTCACTTGGTCGGTAGTCGTGTGCTGTAAGTGATAAATTATGGCGACCTATTGTTACTAGTTATTTATCTTATCGTGTAGACCTAGACTGGTCTAACGACCCCATACACCCTAGTATCAGAGTTTCTAAACCGCCTCAAGGGCCTCTGTCATGGTTTATTTGACGACCTCCATTTGGCAGCCGAGATCACCGGCTTAAACGTGCTTTCCGAAGCACGCAATCATCTTTGTTAACAGAAAATCAGGTGATTCAAGCCTGCAATGTCCTAGCCAAACTGGAAAACATCTTTACAAAGTATGCTTTCCGTAAGAATCAAACCCACGACCATCGGGTCACAAGGCAAACACCTAAACCACTCGACCACGGAGGCTGTTACTAGTGTTCGTTGGCTTAGTTTCGAGGTTTTGTTAGAAAATGGTATTTCGCCTTTACAAAGATTTTTACGGCTTTGTAAGTTAACGCACAGAAAAACTAGGGTGTTCCGGGTTGTGGAATTTCTACGAAAGAGCGTTTCTCTTGTCTGCGGTAAAAAAAAACCGACCAAGTGGGAGTCGGACTAGCCTGTAGCAGTATTGATGCCGCTACATCACTCGCTACCTCTAAAAGCCCACCGAGGGTTCCGTACAACTTTGTAGTTACAAAATTACTTTAAATAAAGACTATATTTTTTATGATTTAATTGAAGTTTAAGACGGTATTATGTACTTCCCAAATTTCATAGTTCTAGGTCAACGGGAAATACCCTATACATTTTGATTCCCCTGAGAGTGTTAAAATATACGTTTTTTGCGGCATAAACGACTGTATTTTTTTTTACGATAGCATAGAAGTTTCATTTTTTCACAGCTGCATAGACCTAAGTATATTTTAATTTCGACTCGATACCTCCACGCGTTCCCGAGATGAACGGTCTTGACAGACAGACGGACGGACAACAAAGTGATCCTAAAAACAAATACAGTAAGTTTTCTCTGGGATTCCAATCCTCACCCCAAGTCACTTAATGACTTAGGACCATAAGTCGTCATATGACTCCCTGCTAAAATGTATTTATATCAGTGAACGCAAAAATAACATGTTTTTTGCCTTCAATAATTTAGATGCTGTAGTCTCACCAATCAAGTAGTCTATGCCTCCATCCATCTTAATCAGCCAATTTTATTATGTCGATACGTAATTTTATTACATTACTTAAAAATTCTAAGCACATTTCAAGTGCGCTAAAAGTTACGAATTAGAAGTACATAATCTAAAAAAAAAATCGGCGCCGTTGACGTACATTTTAACAAAGGTACGTTACGTGATCATTAACTCATTAATATTAATGACATGTCAAACAAGCAATAGATTGACAAATGATTATTTTGTGACATTTGATTTTGTTTGACGGGAGCCGAATGCTTCACAGACGCGCACTTAGCAGGTTTTGGGTTTGTCTTCTCGATTCAGACTAATATAATATAGAGGCAAAATGGTTTATTTGTTTGTAAAATTTAATCTCTTGAAGTACTGATTTGGTTTCGAAGTGTCTTTCAAGGACAGGACTATGAATAAACAGGGGGGCTACTCTCTAAGCCCGAAGTCCGTAGTTTCGGGGTTAGTTGCGGGCGTATTCTACTCCGTATCACCTACGGATTTACGATTAGTCTCAAACCCGAACAAAAAAGCAGTAACTGTCAAAATGTGTTGTCATTAATTCTCAGTGATTAGGTGATACGGAGGAGAATACGCCCACAACTAAGCCCGAAACAACGGACTTCGGGTTTAGAGAGTAGCCCCCCAGATCCTGTGGGTAACGCCACTGGAGCGATGCTGCGGTAAAGAAATAGTCAATAATGATTTCGTTTTTATTCATCAATGTTCATTTTCGTACCTAAATACTTCAAATAATGGCAAAACGAATATTCTACAACCCGAGGTAATATAAAATTGTGACTAGCAGCGGAAAACCTACAATTTGTGACGGTTTTTACAAATGATTGCCGGATGACGAGAACAAATTGTACTAAACTGTTCATTATACTTTAATACCTAGCACCATGAAAAAGGCTTATACGTAGGTACCATTATTTACTAAAACATCATGTATCAAATAAACTTTATTACAAAAAATATTTGCATGTCGGTTGTATTTTTTTGTATAAAAAGTTAATGCTCTGCTCTTATTGGTCGTAGCGTGGTGTTATAATTATAGCGTTCATCGATAAATGGGCTATCCAACAATAAAATAATTGTTCAATTCGAACCAGTGGTTTCTGAGATTAGCGCGTTCAACCAAACAAACAAACACTCTTCAGCTTTATAAAATGTATTAGTATAGATATGACGCATATTATTATGTACCTGTAATGCAGGTTATTCAAAACCAGCTGGTATAACGCCAAACACGATTTTCGCCTACTTATTTAAGTTTTTTTTATAAACCTGCCTATAAAATCAAGTTTTTGATGACGACTACCTATGGCTTCATTATTTATTTATATTCTAGAATATATGATCAAATAGGCAACTGACGCAATTTGGAATTAAAAATCTGGTTCTTAAAAGCGATTTTTTCGTCTTTACTGGTTAGACTACCTACTATTAAAACGCCTATGTAATCCTCTCATAAAATCTGCGATTATATCATCAACAGAATAATTTATAGTAGCATAAAATTAATGTGAACAACTCGAAATGGACTTTTTATACCAAGTTAATGTTTTCTTCTTCCAAAAAATATTCTGCAATTTCGTTCGCCATCCCAATCTTTGTAAAAGGATTATTAGGTATTCTTTTCCATAGCCACCTCGAACCAGCCCTTGCGGTAGGCGCCTCGGTGGTTGCATCCTCAGGCATTCACTTAAGGGAGACTATAGTCCAGCGATCCCTGTGCATGCGGTTAACGTGACCCTCCCAATACCTGTTTTAGCCTGGTAGCCTTTTTTTCTGCCAGTGTTGCAGAAATGCCTGGGTTGCGAAATTTTTTCAAATGAGTCACCGCGGCCCTAGAACGTAAAAGGCACTAAGGGGAAAACGGATGGGTTTTAGTCAGTAAGAGTCTGACAATGCCTTCTGCTGTAACCAGGGTTCTTACTCTCGAATATAATTCCGATAGATCGACATTGGAATTGTCAGTTAAACGTCAGGGATTGGCTAGACTCACTGAGTCTAGCCAATCCCTGACATTTAACTCAAGCTGCTGACGTTTGACCAATGTCGATCTATCGGAATTATATTCCAGAGTAAGCACCCAGAGCGGGAGGCGACATTTGATGATTTCCCATCCGAAAAATCGTAATCCTATGACACACACTGAAAGTAATTTTGAAACCAAATCAGTAATCCAAGAGATCTTATGCTCACTTATCAACGATATTGTCTCTTTATAATAAAATTATGATCACAAGCTGACGGCGTTGGGGACGAATTGACACTTCCTTCTGCTCCGCCCAGAGCGGGAGGAGTCATAAGCCTTTTTTCTCTACCCAACTTTCTCCTTGAAGTTTTTTACGAGTGATTGATCCTATCCTTTCCATTAAAATAAAAAATAATGGACGCCATCTTTAATTCCAGTCATGTAACTCTAAGGGCCCTCGCCCGCAGGCGACTTTTTGTAGCGATGCAGTCGCGATGCTCTCGCGGGTAGCATCGATACAGACGCGAAGCAGTCGCTAGCTGTGTGCCCGCGCCCACGGGACCAGATTCAGTCGCGATGCAAACGCGATTCGGTCGCGATGCAAACGCGATTCGGTCGCGATGCAGTTACGATACAAATATACCTTGGATCAGTACAGTTGCAAGATGGACTCCGTTGAGGCAACATTAGTCACGTTTTCTTTGGTGCTGCTTTTACGTAATCAGCCGAAGCGTAGGCAACGGAAGCAGCGTCAATATTGGATGCATCCATTTAATACCCATGCGTCCGACGCGGTCGCGCGTTTGTATCAATACAATCGCGATGCAGTAGCGCAACGCGGTCGCGCGTTTGTATCGATACAATCGCGATGCAGTAGCGCGTTGCAAATGCGACTAACACGCGTTAGAAGTGATGCTGTCGCGCGTTTGCTAAACGCGCGACTGCATCGCTACAAAAAGTCGCCGTGGGCGAGGGGCCTAACTCTTCTCATCAGAATTTAGTGTGGCGTCTATACAACAAATGTCAAATGGCGGCGATTCTGATACGCATTGATTACGTGCTTGGATTTAAGAATTCAATTAATTAATTATACATTGTTGCTAACCGCGACAATATAGGTCTTCTTTCGGAAGATGCCAAAGATATTAAAATCAAAGTTAAGGATTGATTTGGCAATCGCCATTTGCTTCAAAACAGGCATAGTTGATGCTGTTGATAAATCTGAACGGGAATAGCAGGTCACAGCCTCTGAGTAAATGAAGACAGATGCAAGGTGAACTGAATAAAGGGGTGCAAATGACTCCTCCCGCTCTGGACGGAGTGGAAAGGGGTGTCAGACCCCTACTGACTAAAAGCCAGCGTTCCAGGGCCGCGGTGACAAATTCTGCAACCCTGGCAGGACAAACCCTAGGTCTAGTAAACCTTAACGTGACGACATGACTGATGGATTCGATCAAGAAACAAAAGCTACTGAAAGTGATGTGGAAGTCACTGTTGGAGACCATTGCCCAGTAGCAGTACAGGTACATCAACATAACATAAACATTATAGATGAAACTCGTCCTTCTTCGGCTCGCGTCGGTCCGGTCTTGTCTGACGCACGCCTCACGTGACTAGATCATGGACAAAGTTATTTAATACATTATGTTATGTAAAAACAGACACATAATATGCGAATTTATTAAAATATGTAGGTAGATAATCGGTTTCCTAGCTCAGCTGCGACAGATCGAAGAATCAAAAGGTCATGGTTTTATCTTTAGTTCCTGTTATGGTAGCATCATGGCGTCCAAGATGGTTGACATTGATTTGATGTAGTGTTATATTTTCTTGTAGCTCCTGAAGAGAATTTTGTTTAGCTGATCAATATTGCACTTTTTAAACGATGGTAAAGATTTATTAATCAGCTCGCATAGTGTAAATTTAAACAGAAATTCGATTTTCTTGATACGGCAGCTAAGAATTAAAAAAAAATACATCAGAGAAGAGACGTCTCTAAATATACTCGTACTCAAGGAAAAAGTCACGATGATTTTTTGGACCAGCTTGTTAGACACATTATAATTGGACTTGATTATGAAAACGTCCAGTTTCTGAAATATTTCCACACATTGCAACTTCGTCTACTCCGCTCCTTTTGGTCTTAGCCTAATGATATATAGCCTATAGCCTTCCTCGATAAATGGGCTATCTAACACTGAAATAATTTTTCAAATCGGACCAGTAGTTCCTGAGATTAGCGCGTTCAAGCAAACAAACAAACTCTTCAGCTTTATATATTAGTGTAGATAGATAGATATAGCGTTCTTCTTTATCTGCATCTACTTATTACTAACTTTCATATCTTGTTGGCATTAGAAAGCCCAATGAGCATAGTAGTAACTGTTTTAACTTAACTGGTCAGTAATTGCTATGCACCGAGCAGTAGCGGGCTGGCGGCTCGGTCAAGGTGAGCGCTGCGGCTTCTGAATACTTCTGATCGCTCAGCATAGTGAGCATAGCCGATCTCACCTTGGAAATTATGCTGACCGTTTTGTTGATGGGGTTTAAGAAGACTATAGTAATGTTAATTGTACTAGTGAGATTGCTGTTTTGGATGTGTTTGACAGTAGTCCTACGGAAGCTATCAAGATTTAGTCAGATATTATTAAGGTTTAAAAGAAAAGTGTCACTGGTTATTTTGTAAGAAAGTTGATCGCGTCAATGTTCGTCTGAGTTGGCTGCATGACGAAATACAGGCTCTCGCCTAGTTCAGCTGCTAATGATCCTTTCGATAATAGTTGTATCGTACTAACTTAGTTTTTAGTCACTATTAACCCAAATTGTTATTTAACCTTTGTTTTACCTAATAAAAATGCACAATTCTTTTTAATAAATTCTTCAAGTAATTTTTTAAAGCAATTAATTTGATCGTTGTTAAACACATGGCTTTTCAAATTAAAATTTATAAATAGTAGGTAGAGGCAAAACCAGACAGCAAAGCATAAACTAATCACCAACGCGGCAACGTATTCTTCTGAATACAATCAATTACCATTTATCAATCAGCACGCCTCACTGACACATAAAGTTAAAAAGAACATCGTTAATATGTCAGACGAAAATCAGACAATGACATAATTAATTATGTATTCAATATAGTGCGATACTTTATACGCACTGACAGTTTTACATTCAATAAAAACTTATATTAGTTCGACTGTTGCTATGTTGGATCATCATCATCTGCCTAGCCTTTTCCCAACTATATTGGGGTCGGCTTCGAGTTTAACCGGATTCAGCTGAATACAGTATTTTACGTGAAGCGGTTGCCTACCAGACCTCCACAACCCATTAAATGCGTAACACGGTATTTCTTGGGCAAGACTGGAGTCAGATTTACTGGCTTCGGAAAATCCGTAACGACTGCCAAAGTTCTACAAATGACAGCCGGGCCAACAGTTTAACGTGCTTTCCGAGGCACGGAGAAAACTAGGTATGTTAAGATGGGAAGCGTTGCTTAACGTTTAAGATCGACTTGTGCGGCTGTTATTCTTTAGCCACGAGCTCCCACGAGTTGGATGAAGCTACTTAATTTGTAAGTTAGAGAAATGTTTGAGATACATCACATTTTTAGTTAAATGGCAATTGGGTGTCGAATCTGAACGTAGATGAATGTGAATTGGCGTGTCATTCTTTGATGGAGAAAATTAAACCTGTTGTGCTGATAGCTACGAGTACAACCTGGGGGTATTTAGGTCAAGAGTAAATAGGTTATTTCTAGGCAAGCGTGCTCCATCTTCGATCACATCATCACTTCCCATCAGGTGAGCTAGTGGTCTCGCGAGCGTCTTAGTGTTAATAATAAAATAGTATGCTTGTATCTGAACAGCATTACTTTAATTGTAACTAGAGTAGATAACTACTTTAATCATCTTATTTTTTATTTCATTAGTCTGCTTGTATGTCTGACTTACTGACGTATGGCATTTTCTACACCCTTGATAACAGGCCCTGAAGTTTTGCTACTTTGCAAAGCTTGAATTTTAAAGCTAATTTCGAAAACTGTATATTTTGTCAAGTTGCAATATTGTTATAAATTTTGTTATTGACTTCGTTCGCACTCAGTTCATTATTAATTAATATTTCGTTAGCAATTTCATAACTTCGTAATTAATTATGCATGTCTAATGGCGAAATGTTTGTTTTTACTAATTTACTTGTTGGGGTTAAGACCCTTGGCTTTAAGTTAAATAAACAAACCTTCACGACTACAGATGCGTATATTAATCATTGACATCGTGTTACAAATTATAATTTGTAGCATGAAATTTATAAGAAAAGTTTTCTAACAAGGTAGAGTTTCGAAATATTCAGCTAGTGTAACAGAGTTTATTATTTGATAGAAAAAAAATAAAAATAGTAAAAAATAGTACAATGTTTAATCGTGTTGTGTTACTGATTGATAACTAAACATTCAAATTGTTTGAATAAGCTATGGTCGTCCATTATTCAAATGGGCCTCTATTAAACATTTTAGTTTTATAATTCACGTTAAAAGTTTAAGTGATCCATAACTTGAATCTCAATTTATTGATTATAATTATTTTTAGATGTTTTTTATCAGCAAATAAAAAAGATGATGTAAATGCTGATGAAAACTTGTTGAAATGTTTTTTTTAGTTACACATAAACCTTTATTATTGGGATTTAAAAAATACGTTAGCTAATCAATCATCTCTCAAGCTGGACAAAAAACTATTATCTTAGGATTGACGCAAGATAAAATCGTGAGTTCTTACTGACCTACGTCAATACCGTACATTTTATTACCATGGCATGGGTTTGACGTAACTTTACCAACGTGAGGTTTTATGTCTCGTAAATCTCAGACTAACATGGCTGTCCCGTCAAGAGAAATAATAGCTTTATGGCTTTCCGAAAGGAAGCTCCAATTAAAGGTTTATAGCAATCTTGGACCACGAATAAAGAACGTAGCAATACTACTGGTGCTAAATACGTACGAAGTATCATTGCTTACCATCAGGTGAGATATTGGTCAAACGTGTGCCTATCAATAGTAAAAAAATAAATAAAGGAAGTGTAAATTGAACACAGTGGTAATACTAGTTCACTCTTTTTCTTACCAGAAAATATTTCCACACATTTTCCTTGACCGTTTCGCAAAGTATTTAAATTTTACATTCTTTAGACACGAAAAATGATAATGGTGGAATTGATCAAAGATTGCAGCATAATAATAACAGGTGGTTGTCATAATCAGTGATTTATCATTAGTAACCGGTTTTTTCTCTGTTACCTAATAATTTGTGCAGAATGGAATTAATAATATGACGCTCTTTATAATCTTATCTAAATCTTACATGTATTACGTCGAAAAATCACGTTTCTATGATTTATAACTTGTGTCAATTTTGTTTTTATTGTCACTTTGAACTTCAAGAGATGCAGTAAAAACTTGTGTCTGTAATAAAACTGTATTGTCATCATCAAACTTAATGTAAAATATTGCGTTTAAGAATAAGCTGTTTACTTTGATGACGACTTCTTAAATCCTATTTTTTTTAATATTTATCCAATAAAAAGTTGAAGCCTTTGCCATTACATTTTTTCATACTTACGAATATATTGTTACACACATATTTTACTTCAAAAATCCTTCTCTTTTATTTTTCAAACAACGGCTGACGTGATCACGTCTCCAGCTTCCTCATTGCAAACTAAACTAATTACGATACTTAGTGCCATTCAAAATGTCTCTATGAATAATATCATTCTATTCATGTACGTACGTCATAGTATCGCTATACATTTCCAGGATAATTTGAACTCTCATTGTACAATAAACCTTTAAAATCGGAGGTCTGATCTGGTTTGTTTACCAACTAAAAGGAAGCCCCCATAGCCATTTGTCCTTCTTTACAATGTGGTACGGGTAAATTCCGATGCTTTTTGTTTAGTTTTCCTTTTCTTTCTATGCATGAATGGAGTTTGTGATGGTACTTTGTGTTACTTGGCCCAGTTTGTCCACTAACATTTAAAGTTGGTTTTGTGTCCATTAGCTTAAAGAATGAATATACTTTGTCGTTATGAATATTTCAAAAATATTGAATCAAGGAGTATGGGTTCTTTATTTAATGTTAGTTGAGCAGCTACATCTTACAAGACGCTGCAATTATTGGCTCAACGAAAATAGTTGCCCAAATGAAAATTGTGTTATAGTTAGAGCGTTTGCTGGTTTCTATACAATATTGTAAAGTTATTAATAAATAACAGAGTTCGTGGCTAAATAATAACAGCCGCACGGATCGATCTTTAAGGTTAAGCAACGCTTGCCAAGGTTGGTCTGTAGATGGGTGACCATCTTAGCATAACGAGTTTCCTCCGTGCCTCGGAAAGCACGTTAAGCCGTTGGTCCCGGCTGTCCTTTGTAGATCTTTGGCAGTCGTTACGGGTTGTCAGAAGCCAGTAAATCTGACTCCAGTCTTGCCAAGAAGTACCGTGGTACCCAGTTAATGGGTTGTGGAGGTCTGGTAGGCAGCCGCTCCACGTAAAACACTGGTATGCAGCTGAATCTGGTTTGACTGGAAGCCGACCCCAATATAGTTGGGAAAAGGCTAGGCAGATGAAATTAATAAATAACAGAGTACAAATACGAAGATCAGCAAAAAGTGTTTAGATAATAGGTCGTTAAAGTAACGATGAATAAATTATATTTCTATTATAATAATAGGTATTTTGTCAGAGTTAATTTCATATCATTTGCATATTGTATAATTGTTTATTGACTTTGTACTGATTATAATAACAACCTGCAACAATATTGCAAATAAATATTGTGCTAACTTTGCAGTACGTAATTTTTAAAGAAATATTGCTTTTTAGCATTATTCGCCTTCAGATCCTCTTTAATGAAGATCCCTTTTAATTAATATACAGAAACAAAATCCTTGTATAAATTGTAGTAATTGATTTTGTACAATAAAAATCCAAATTAACCGCGTAATTATACTATCCAAATGGTAATTAAAATAGTTAATTTTAGAATGTTAAGTGCTTATTAGCTATTTATGTTGTATCTCATTACAAAAAAAGTATCTTTTTGTGCTTACATTTTTTAATTTTTTTTTTCTTTGGCCAGTGTTTGAGGTCAGCAGATTGCAGATAAATGCAAAATACACTAAACTATTTTTAATCAAATTCCGTAAGAAGATTTCAAAAAATAATTAAGAACATACACGCGATGAATAATTAATTTCGACTTATCAAAGGCATCTGGCAGTGTTAATCATAAGTTAACTTGTGTCCTCTCGCTTACTTCATTGTTTTTCCTATTTAAATCCTTATTGGTGGCAGAGGTCGGTGCCAAGTATTGTCTGCAGGGTATCTGAGTCACGTCAGGGTCAAGGTTTCATTGCCGAGTGGAAACACCTGAGGAGTACCGCAAGGAGTAGGCCTAGGGCCTTTGTTATTTATAAACATTGACGTGTTAACTCATTGTTTTCTTACTGTTTGGTAACTTCGATTGGCGTGAATGGACTGAATTTGGCGAATGGAAAATTTATAGTAGGTATGAATGCGAATTGATTATTATTATTACTGGTTATATTACCATTGTCTGAATGTAGTTAAAAGATTAGGCAGTTTTTAAATTATACATTTGATTGAATATAATTTAAATTCGGATACCTAGTCCACTTTAACGAAAGAATTAAATATTAATTTATTTCCTTGTGATTTACGAAGATCAAAGCTCGTTAAAAGTTGATCATAAATAAAAATCTTGAGGCTAGATTTTTCCTGCAGTTGTTATAAAGGTCACAAAATGTGCAAAAAGAACTTTGTGTTGACATTAAATTTAATTAAGCAGGGCCAAAAACACGAATTGTATATCATTACTCAAAGTTAACGTGTATTAATAAGTTACTCATTAATTAGTTGTTTCCTTGTGATCTTTTGAATTAGTGTTTTTTGTCGCAGTTTTATTAATATGTAATTTTATAGCAAAGTAAATTAATCTTATGTAGGTACCTAATATGTAACAATATTGCTTGCATTTGAGACAATGCGCCACTGATTAGCATAATGACTAATACAAATACTTTTAAATATTATTATTTAAATCCTATTTCTAGATTTAAAAGCATTTAAAATTAAAATGTAATCCGTTATTTATCACCTAAAGGAAACAAAAGCGAATGCTAACATAATATTTAATAATTTTAAACTGAAATAGGTATTTCCATTTCCGATTACCTAAGTTTCATTTCAATGTCAGTGTTTAGAAGAACAAGTTTCTCTATTTTTAGGACCGTCTCAAGCACTAAGGAAAATGATAGATATAATTATATTTTTGGTGATTTATTTGATTTCAGTTTTGTATTTAAATAAGTGTCGTTTGAAATGTCATTGGATTTTTTTATACAAAAAAACTTATAAGTTTTGAATTATTAGCATACCTACTTATTTATCATTTATAATAAAAAAAAATCGTATTTTATCAAAAGCACGTTTTACAAAAGTACTGTCTTCACAATAATGACAAAACAAAATTTATTCACAAATCATTGCAAGAACTTTATCATCGTATTACACTGTTTGTAATATCAATTACCAAACTTAAAAATTACGTAAAGTGCTGAAATAAAACTTCGTTACAGTGTGTAACTTAGTGCTGAACTACTTGGTTACCACATCCTGATTCTAGACGCAGACGGATCAATACCTATCACTTGGGTGTCTCACCTGTGCAGACAGAAACGGGCAACAGTCTGCTTGAGTCTACGTAACTTGTACTGTAAGAGTGAATACAGACTTGAGAGCACTTTTAGAAGCATGATGGTATACTATGGTACGCGTTGTGGATTTTAAATTGATTTTAAAGTAATCAATTTATTTAAATTAAAAAAGCCCTAAAAATTAAGGTTTGCGATAGAATTTCAGCTTTGTCTTGTATGACGCATGACATCGCATGTTTCGAATTCGAATATAATTATATTCACAGAAGGTTTACTATGTAACCTCTGTATTGCTAGTTTTTATGTAGGTATTACCAATCTTGGAGTTAACACAAATTTTATTAATCATTTTATGAACTGTCTAGTTTAGTCGTGCGTTCATCTAAGTAGTGTCTTTGGAAGCAGTAATCCACTGAGAGACTCCTACTTTTTAATTCCTGAAAAATACTTGGTCGCTGTGGAAGACCCCCGGCCTATTTTATAATTATTATTACTACCAATAAACGCAACGTCGTATTCACAAGTCTGCATCACTCTCTATCCATCAAACCGTCCATTTTACACCGGCCTATCACCTAAACGCCACGTAATCGATGGCTGCGATACACGTTACTCAACCGACCATCAGCCATCAACCTCTTATGTCATCTGCTTGCTTGCAGTGTTGTGGCATTGCAAGTGAGGTAATGGCCATTCTGTAGCGAAGTTGTTATTCTAGGAAATTGTACTTATCACCTTGTTGCCCTTGACCTAAAGTCTGTTTTTTTAATCTCTGAGACTAAATTGACAAGTGCAAATGGCTAACTGACATAGATTTCAATAGCATGTAAGTCAGTTTTGACATTTGCAGTTGTCAATTTAGTTTTCGAGATTAAAAAGCAAACTATATGTTCTAGGGTTCGACGGTACGGGGGTCTCTAAGCCCGAAGTCCGTAGTTGCGGGCATATTTTACTCCGTATAACCTAACCTCTAAGAATTAATGAAATACACGATTTAACAATGTCATATCGTGTTGTCATTCTTTCTTAGTTCAGGTTTGAGACTAATCGTAATTCTGTAGGTGATGTGTATAATACGCCGGCAACTAAGCCCAAAACTACGGACTTCGGGCTTAGAGAGTAGCCCCCCAGGTCTAGTTAATTATTTTGAAATGTCATAATCATTCGCCCTGTACGATGAATTGTTGATGGTCCATGTTTAGCAAGTGGCAAATATAAATGTTTTCGAAATGGTCGTGTTTTTAAAAGTTTCTTGATCCTCCCTTTCCTACTTTATGTGGAGTCGGCTCTGTAAATTCTTGCCAAGGCTTGTTTTTTCTCTGTGCAAAATTCATCGCAGTAAAACAAATTAGCTATTTATGTTATGTAACAACTGGTAACGTATTTAATGTCTCTCCCTTCTCATCGCTAATGATATTTTTTCCTAAGTTTGTTGACTCCAAATGGTGCAATCTTGTAGCGATGTCATTTTAGTGTCGTTACCTTCTGTAAGGTCATAGTTATCTCCTATATTATTACATGTGAATCAAGATTTGAGCTCACCTTGTTTTCGTATGATATAATGTGACCATGTCCTTTCCAAAATCAACGTGTTACGTTCGAGAATATTCCTTGTGAACTTTTTGTTATCATGAGAATCACATCGTTTCTTTTTACTAAATAAATGTAAGTGGTACCTATAATAATGTGGCTTTTATGACATAAAATAAACTTAAAAATAAAATAATTATGTCTGATTGCCACACAAAAATGTGATTAACAATGCCCTTCACATAACGTAATAAAATAAATAAAATATATACGGCTAGTATCTTTGAAACAGGATTTTTGTTTCCAAAACAGTCTTTATCACGAGAAGTTCATTTTTCATTTTTGCTAAAATTTACTAGAATAGGTATCTTGTTTCTTCGAGATCTTTCGACAAAACCTGCATAGTCTGTACCTAGTCGTCTTATATATTTTTTGATTTATTGTTTTTTTTTTCACTTCTCACGATTGTTCGCTGTTGTGATTACACAACCACATAACTAAATAAAAACTTTTTAAGAATCATTTTGTAAAAGAAGTCGGTTTTTTTGTCTGATTTTTTTTTATGTTTTTTTGACAATGACTTCCGAAATTGAAGTTATTTTATACTTTGTAGTGTCTTGTTTTTTGGAAGTCGGTTGTATTTTATTTAAAACTAGCTGACCCGTGCCCACTTCATTGGGCGGTTTGTTTCTGGTTAATAGATATATAGCTCATGACACTCACAAATAAAGTGGCTTCCTATTGGTAAAAGAATTTTCAAAATCGGTTCTGTAGATCCCTACATACAACCCCACAAACTCACAAACTTTACCTCTTTATAATATTAGTACCTATATAAGTGCACGGGTTGATCTTCAAGGTTAAGCAACGATTGCCAAGGTTGGTCTGTGGATGGGTTAACATACCGATTTTCCTCCGTGCCTCGGAAAGCACGTTAAGCTGTTGGTCCCGGCTGTCATTTGTAGAACTTTGGCAGTCGTTACGGATCGTCAGAAGCCAGTAAATCTGACTCCAGTCTTGCCAAGAAATACCGTGTTACCCAGTTAATGGTTTCTGGAGGTCTGGTAGGCAGCCGCTCTACGTAAAATACTGGTATTCAGCTGGATCCGGTTTGACTGGAAGCCGACTCCAATATAGTTGGGAAAAGGCTAGGCAGATGATGAATATTAGTATAGAAGTAGGTATAAATTACTCATAAAACTAGAATTATCTCAGTGTACTTTTAACCTTTACAATAGTTTGCAACACCCAGGATGCGTTGAATTGCTCTGGTTTATTTTCAATTGCATAGATCAGTTGCGCATGAGCATTGCGCTTTGTGTGCGTTCATGAAATAGCCATTCACTTTATTTTGCTGTTATTGAGCTAGTATAACTTGATTTAACTATTCTATCTGTGTTAACTTGGGTTAATATACCTTCCTGTGATGTAATTTTTTTAACCAAAAAGTTATTTGAAGGATCAAGACCTTCGCTGATCTTTGATTTTTAACTAACATTAACAGCCTGCCTGTTAAAAGCCAAAATTAAAAGGGAAAATATATAAGTCCGTGTCGTAATGTATGGATCAGAATGTTGGGCTGCGAAAAAGACGGATGAAAATAGATTGGATATGTAGCGGAGATGAGAATATTGAGATGGATGTGTGAAGTAACGAGAGTGGATAAAGTGAGAAATGAGTACATTAGAGGCACTTTAAAAGTGGCGCCAGTGACGGAAAAGTTAAAAGGGAATCGCTTGTCTTGGTATGGTCATGTGAAGAGGAGGGATGAAACGCATATAACTAGAAGAGTTATGAACATAAATGTGGATGGATGGAGAGGGAGAGGAAGGCCAAAGAAAAGATGGATGGATTGTGTGAGGAGCGATATGAAAGAAAAGGGAGTTAGTGATAGAGTGACGACTGATAGAACAGAATGGAAGAATAAAACGTGTTGCGCCGACCCCAAGTAACATGGGATAAGGGCAGGAAGATGATAATGAACAGCCTGCCTGTATTTGGGTTAGGTACTGGTGAGTGATAGATAGGTATATCTGCATTCAACCACAGTCCAAAGGAGAATTTTCAGATCTATGCGTTTGTCATCTTTGAATATTTGTCTGCTCTACAACTTAAAGAACGCAATAAATGTTGTTGAACTAGAGGTAGTAAAATAAAAGCTGTTGTAATTTTAATTGCCCCAAAGACCAGTCTTTATCTTTTTTCTGAAGCTAAGCTTTTAATGGAAAATAGGTACTGATGTTTTTTTTTACTATTGATAGGCACACGTTTGACCACTATCTCACCTGATGGTAAGCGATGATGTGGTCGAAGATGGAGCACGCTTGCCTAAAAGCACAGTATTCTAGAAGTAGCCTATTCAATCTTGATCTTGACTTAAAGACTTGACTTGGTTAATGATTTAGAAGTGTTTGTGACATCCTACAGTTGTGACTCAAAGATTTTGTCGATTTTGTTGTTATATTAATCAATTAGTAGTTTTTGCCGGGTAAACATTATTATTACTACGCATAATTATCAAGTAAACAAGTATTATAATGTTTTACTGTTAATGTTGTATATGTAATAAACTTTGAACCTGATAAATAAACACACTAATAACATGATTATTATATTATTATCATATTATTTTTCTTAATCTAAAAAGTTGCCTTATTTTCTCGTGCCTTTTCGAAGCATAAACAGTTAGGTTGGACTTAGAATTTCAATTTCAAGTAAGCTTTATATTTAAAGCATATTGTTATTCCTTTTTGAAAATCATTTTTTTAACAATTTGTATGTTTCGAGATTTAATTATAATGAGGCAAAGCCATAAACAAAAACGTAAATTTATCTTCGTTATAAGACGATTCGCGTGGTTTTGTAATTATTTGTATCAACAAAACCTCACTAATCAGCTGGCTCAAGTGATTATCTGTTGGAAACACGTGTAAAAATTAATTAATTATAATTATCACTGTATCTACTTAGAAGCAATCAGATCAACGTAATGGAAAGTTTAGTACTGCGGGTCAAATGTCAGTTATTGTTAGAAGTTAATTTACTGGGCGGTAAATTAATGCTATTTTATAACTAGTGCGGCTTCTAAAGGTCATTGTTAATTAAAATAAATATGTATGATACTGTGTCATTGCATTGTATGTAAATGAGGGGTAGACTTTAATTACATAAGTTTTCCCATTAAAACGAGTAAGAATATGACTGAGATTTCTAAATTTAACAAAAAAATAAATAACTTGACAGACGGATAAACAACAAAGTTATTCTATAAGGGTTCCGTTTTTTCCTTTTCAGGTACAGAACCCTAAAAATTACATTCGTATGAGACTTGAAATAATAAAACGATAAAATCGTAAACTTGCCAATTAAGAATAACAACTGGAATTAAATAAATTCCTTTCAATTTTAGTGTGAACAGACGAACAAGTAATAATAATATGGCAGAAAATTAATTAAAACAACGCACGAAACATGCCTAATTGCAGCAATAAAATTACCTATTAACGAGTTGTAAATTCTAATGAAGTACGTAACATGAATGTGCTAAAGTGGAAAATCCACAAGCTGTTATAGAACAGCATCCCATAAAATAAAGACAAAGATAATTATCAATTTATTTAATTGCAAATGCAAATATCGGTGAACAGTTGATTAATGGATTTTTGTATAAATTATTCTCCCCCTTTTTAAAAGCATTCGATATCCGATTATTTCCGCAAATAATTTATTAGTAAGTAAGTAGTTAGTAGTAATGTTTTTTTGCGAAATACAGAAAAATAAGATTTAACATTTACCTCTCGTATAATTCTAAAGCCATAGTAAGTTATCGTTTGACCACTGGTTTATTCATTAACTAGCTTTTGTTCGCGACTTTGTACGCGCATATCCCGTTTTTTCCCGTTCCCGTAGGAATTTCGGGAAATCTTCTCTTAGTGCTCCCCTAGACGCCCCAAGGAATCTACATAACAAATTTCAGCTCTCTACGACCAGTAGTTTCGGCTGTGAGTTGTCTGTCACTCATTCACTCACTCACTCACACAGAATCAGAAGCATTTTATATATTAGGACAGCAGCAGATCTACACGCTAAGTAAAGTAATGCTGTAGACATAAATTGACAACAAAAACTCGATGGTTCAAACAGTCAACAACTCACGTATTTACCTTTTAAGATCTACAAAACTTGTATACTCTAACATAGAAGACGTCAAAACTACTGAACTGAAATTCGCATCTAAGTCCTCGCTCATTTACATCATATTAAATTCCATTTTTCCTTTGTTACAGGACAATGGACGAAGAAAAATCACTATAATGACCTGAACCAAAACCAAGAATCAAAATTATCTGTGATTTAAATTTTAAGTCAAAGATCTCTTATAGATAAGCATAAATGGTCACAGTTATATAGAAGAAGAGTTTTGTGAAAATGCCTGCGATTTTGACAAAGATTAGAGAGCAGGCGTCGAGGGTGCAGCCTTCGATAGCGTTGGGGGTTGGAGTGGGGGTGGCTTTAGCGGCTTGTGCGGTGTATGGGACGAGGGACAAGAAGCAAACGCCTCCGTGTAACAATAATAATAATTATAAGGTTGGTTTATTATATACTTTTTCCGATTTTTTACATATTCACCACACCTGGTTTCTACGTCACATGTTAGGCGAACACTGAAAATCAGCGCATTGTTGTGAGTCCCCGATGGCACAGCATCATGCTGAACTGCCTTCTTAAACAATCACGACGTGCATTTGTTGGCTAATTTTTGTTTAGCCCTTTTTTCCCTTATTTTGTTTTATTTTTATTTTACTTACTATATTATTTTGTGTTTACTTCAACAAACACTATTCCATCTATGTATTCCGTGTTTCTGAAAATTATTTAAATATCCACCGCTTCTGACTGGCGGCCAGTTAAGAATAACGTACCTGGACAACCTATAAGCAATCTTTCTAACTCAAATTAATTTACTTACCAGGTCACTAAGAATGGCAAGCTACACAACGTTGACAGTGGCACAGCAAACGGCGACACATGCGGCGGGCGCTGCGGAGCGGAGCAGTGCGCGCTCTGCAGAGGAGATGCCGACACTGACAATAAACAGAATATTGTAAGTTATTAACATTTATTAAAACAAATGAACGGCGTATGGTGCCGTAAAAGAATAATACCAGCCCATCACTTCCCGTGGCTGTCGTAAGAGGCGACTAAGGAACTCACCAGAGAATGGGCAGCAGCGTTCTCTGTGAAGTGCAACATCATACACTGCGATCGCCAGCCCGCCTGCCAAGCGTGGCGAATATTGCAAACCCCCTTTGGGGGAGGCCTATGTCCAGCAGTAGACGTCTTTCGGCTGTTATGATGGTAATGATAACAAATGAAGGCCACTTTGAAGAACTTAATAATCATCTCATTAATAATACACTTAAAAAGGGTGACAGAAATAATAGGAAAGGAGGAGACATTATGAAAAATACTTCAAAAAATATAATTCCAAACGTCTTAAGTAGAAGAAAACTGGTTTCAGAGCTGAAAGCAAACTTTCCAGCATTTAAAAAAGACTTTCTTCTTATTAAGCAACAACAATATATATCTTTACGTACAAAACAAAATGTGCCTATGCAATTAATTTTATGGTAGTTAAAATTCAGCGTGCATGGAAAATAACATCGATTGATTACTTGAGAATGTCTTTTCTTATCGGAAGTGATAAATTAAACATATTTTGCCATTTATTGTTCACGACAGCGTTTCACCAGCTCAAGTTACGAGTGTGGAACTCGCTTCAGCTTTTTACCAGATAACAAATTACTTCCAATGTTATTGGTATTTTTATTTGTTTATTTGTATATATTTTTTAATTGTAGTGTATCTTTTTTGAATGAATGGCTAATATTTTATAAAATAGATTAAAATGAAGAAAAAACTGAGGAAATGTTTTTCAAAATAGTTTATTTAGATGACATCATTCTTGGCTCAATTTTTCATACTTATTCAATATCGGGTTCGAAATAATTTTGTATGGTGTGTACTTCTTGCTCAGTTCTATTCCGAGATAAAATAATTGAAAAATAAAATATATATTTTATTGAAATTATAAAAATATCATGAACTAAACTTGTAGCCTGAATTTCCTCAACCTAACGGTAGCTAAAGATGCAAAATTTTCTACCCCAAAGCTCCTTCCACAGGAGGATGCAGACGACACCCAATCAGTGGAGGAACACATCCCAGGTCTCAACCTGGAGTTCCTCCGGCAGCTGATGTCCTTAGCCAAGATCATGGTGCCAGGCATCAGGAGTCATGAGGTCGCCTTGTTGTCAGCGCATACGCTGTGCTTGTTTACAAGGACCTTCTTGTCTATTTATGTGGCTTCATTGGAAGGTTCTATTGGTGAGTAGAATTTTATAAAGTACCCTTGTTTTTATCTCCTAATTTATCTACTACTTGACTGATCTATCAGGTCCCAGAAATTAAACTGTTATTGTGAGTAGAAGTGAAATTACTAAAAGACAAATCGTCACTTCTGAGATCTCATATGTATATTTGCAACGTTTTCAAGTTCGATCGTCATCTGACGTATTTATTAGATTGTGTTCTAGAGCACATGTTTAAAAAAAATGGTGCTATCTGTATTGGTTGCATTCAACATAAAAGATTTGACTACGTTTATTTTCTTTTTGATAACATCTTGAATCAGCAGATGTCACTAACTTCATTTAAACCTTATCTTCCAGTGAAACACATAGTCCAAAAAGACATGAAACGCTTCGCAGCTTTACTCCTCCAATGGTTCGGTATTGCCGTCCCAGCCACATTCATCAATTCCATGATCAGATACTTGGAGAGTCGCCTGGCCCTCGCCTTCAGAACCAGGCTGGTCAACCATGCGTATGACCTCTACTTCAAGAACCAGACTTACTATAGGGTCGCCAATTTAGATGCTAGGATTGAAAATGCTGATCATAGGTAAGATTGTCTAGTGTACTTTTGTTTTATTTATTTATTCTTTTCGCCTGTGTCTCCGTTGTCAGAACGGTATGTTTAATTTAATTTGTGATCCCGTGTCTATCTTTATAATTTGCAGTTTAAAATACGTACCTTTCCAATTAGTCGTAGGACTCCCCAAAGGATTTATATTTTGACAGTCCATTTTAATAGTTCATCGAATAAGTTTCTTATTTCGAGAATCTTCTTATTATGTTTCGTATTCAAAGTAAATGTATATGACGGCCATTGCATTCCAAATTTCCTTTCTCAGTCTTTGTCTGTGTATTGTAAAAACAGTTAGACGTGAAAGTAGACTACTTACATTTTCCTTTTACCATTACAATAGGAGAAAACTTCACCTTACCTATCATCTTAACGTATTTTTCGTTTCCCTTCCAGATTAACAGAAGACGTGTCAGTATTTACTCAGTCCGTGGCACATCTATACAGCAGCTTGACGAAGCCCTGCTTCGACTTGCTGCTCATTGTGCTCACGCTCGCCTCTTACTCCAACAAAATGAAGGGCAACATATTTATTGGTGAGTTTACCATCTTCCGGCGTTTTGAGGCTCTATAGCACCCATACTCAACCTTTTTTCCTCTTCGACCACATAACGCCTTTACTTTTATCATGATGGGCCGCAATAACCTATAGTAAAATATAATTCTATATTTAGGTAATAGTATCTACATGAATGGTATTTTTGAATATGTGTAAAATTGACGGTTTTAGATAAAATTGCTAGATAACAGCCGTGGCATAAGCCAACTTTCTTGTTAGTAAAACGAAAACTTAGCGGAGAATGAATAGTCTTAGCATATCGTCAATAAGTGAATCAGAAAGCCGAGATAAGTTCAGTATAAATAAGACACTGAGTAAATATAGCAACAATAATATACTACTCTGTCAAGAAAGTACCGGGAAAAGATCAATAATACACAAAATGTCTGTTATTCATCCAAATTTATTTTATCACCTTCAAAGTATGCTCCTTTAGAAACGATACACTTGCGCCAACGAATAATCCATTCATCAAAACATTTTTTAAACGCTGCTTCCGGAATTGAGTGCAGTTCTCGCCGCGAATTCTCCTTTGGCGTGGTTTTTTCGGTTTCGGTTCAGTTGGAAGGCGCCACTCCGAAGCTTGTTGACTAGTTTGCATGTCAAACTCGTAAACCCACGTCTCGTCACCAGTAACAATGCGTTTCATGAATGTTGGGTCCGAACTGACTCGTTCTAGCATGTCCTCAGCGACTTTCATGCGATTAAGTTTTTGGAGAAAATTCAGATCTTTTGGGACTAGCCGAGCAGCAACATGTTTCATAATCAAATGATTAGTTAAAATGGTACGGATCGACTCGTGAGATACAGAAAGTTCGGCGGCTATCTCTCTCAGAGTTGAATGGGGATTTTCAGTCACTATTTCCTTCACTTTTGCGATGTTAACTTCAGTTGCAGACGTTGACGGCCTACCAGAGCGAGGCAAATCTTCCATCCCATCTCGACCGCTTTTGAACGCTTTGAACCACTCATAAGCACGAGTTTTTGATAAAGTCGATTCACCGTAAGCCTTCTGTAACATTTTCAGTGACTCCGAACACGAAATTCCATTGGCGATGCAAAATTTAAGACAAACTCTTTGTTCGATATTTTTGTCCATTATGAAATTCGCAATACACACTATATATGATATCACTAAAACCAGCACTGTATTTAATATAAATAACAGATGCAACTCAAACTCCGCGCCAAAATGGAAAACAGTTGTGCCAATCTAACAACTACAAAAAAACAAAAAATTGAATTTGGAACCATAAACAAATCATCCATTCCCGATACTTTTTTGACTGAATGTATGTCATGCTAGGCCACACAGAAAACTATTACGGGCCATTATGCGCTCTGCGGGCCGCAGGTTGAGTATAGCTGCTCTATAGGATTTCATGTCAGAAGACATGTGGGGTCTTCTAAACGCGATATTGCGGCAGACCAAGGTGAAAATGGTGGTACTAAAATGACCCAGTAGCAGTTAAAGTCATCTGACTACCTTAACCTTTATAGTCTGGTTGTCATCTTAGAGCTTACTGCTGTGAAGACTCACCTACATTAGCAATGGACGCCGAAGTAAATGGAAAATGAAGAGAAGCCTGTAGTGACGCACAGCTGGACAAAGACCCTTCTTGTCCAGCTGTGGGACACTACAGGCTAAATGGTTCCCTGGGTAAATCGTGTTTGACGTTGGTTGCGAAGACGTCTTCATTCGAATGTTCAAAAGAATCAAGAATGACGTATTACCTGGAAGGGTATTTACGAGTATGTCGTCCTTTATTATTTTGAGCTACACAATGAAAAAAAAAAAACGGTTAGCCATACCTGGGCCCTATTTTACCCGACTACTCCGGAAGGAAGTTTATCTTTTAGCTACAAAGCTAAAGTTATTGCTGGTAAGTTAGCAAAATGATCTCTTGTTGCCAGGTCCCAGCATAGCAACAGTAGTGATCTGCATGACGGGCCAGTTGCTGCGGCTGCTGAGTCCCCGGTTCGGTGCGCTGGCCGGCGAGGAGGCGCGTATGAAGGCCAACTTGAGGCACGTGCATGCGCGCCTCATTGCTCATGCTGAGGAGGTGGCCTTCTATGGTGGGCATAAGGTAACTTTTTTATTTATTTTTTTATTGAGGAATGGGCTTTCTCTTGACCACAATCACGCCTGATATAAAGCGATGTATGAGGTCTGTGATGGAGCGAGCGTGTTTGTTAATTGTCATACTATAGCGATCCATCTATTGTCATAATATTAGAATAGATTTTAAACTCGTGATCATCCGAAATCTGTATGATCTGATAAGTGTTGAGTCACGTCCTTAAGCAACTGAAGCCTTTCTATTTTGCTTTTAATTGTAGAGTAGAAAAAAAACTTCAATGCTTTGCTTAAATAACTGTCAAACTTTGACCAGGATCTTTGAGACTTTACTAAGTCCTTATTAGCCTTTTTTAATTAGAATATTTTTTCTTGTCTTGACTAAACGTACCTAATTTATAAAACTATAAGTAAATCGAAAAATTAATTATTTGAAAACCTACCCTAGCGCTGTCCTTCCATTCACAACTTTTTAACAATTTCATGAATTATGAAGATAAACTAACTTAGCTAACCTCTTCTCTCAACATTCCAGGTGGAACTAGGCCAGCTCCAATCCGCTTACAAGGAGCTGGTAGCACAGATGACGTCAGTGTTCAACAAGAAGCTGTGGTACGTGATGCTGGAGCAGTTCTGCATGAAGTACGTGTGGTCGGGCACCGGTATGGTCATGCTGGCGCTGCCTATCCTCACTGCCACGCACTCAAGTGGACAGAAAGGTCAGTTATCAAGTTATCGCTGTTTGCGTAGCTTATTTCCTGGGAGAGGATTGGTTGTCAGCCTCCAGGCTTTTGGCTTTTGGAGTGGATTTCTAAATGAAAAAGAAATTAAAAACGAAAATTGGACTCATTTGGATCGAAAGAATACTCTCATCCGGCTCGAAGGACCAATTTGGAATTTAGAGGAGATAGCATTTGCGTTGTAGTAGCCAGTCATGTTCGTATCCAGCTGTTTATGTTTGATCTAGATATACTTTCTTCAGGTGAGTCTCCGATCCAGATGCATACCCAAATATCTAGCATCTTCAGCTTGAGGAATGTCTTCATTATAAAGCCTTATTGGGGAACAAGTCTGCCTTCTCGGGGTAAAGGTCACATGGAGAGGTTTTCCTTGATTAACCCTAATACGCCATTTATCTAGCCACTTTTCCACTACATTCACAAACCCACATGGTTTGTATGTTGGCCGATGCTATAGCGGGATCCACGTATACCGACAAAAGGGCTGTATCACCCGCAAAGGTAGGAGTAATAGTATCAACGTGTGTTGAAAGTTCTGCAGTACAAAGCAAGTACAGGATGGGTCCCAATATACTTCCTTGTGGTACTCCAGAGAATATTTCTTTTAGAGGATTAACTTCGTTGTCAAATTTCGCCTCAAAGCATCTTCTGTGTAGAAACGATTGTAGAATCGGAAAGAGGGAGTGAGGAAACAGCTTTTTAATTTTGAACAGAAGTTCTTCATGCCACACCCTATCGAACGCCTGTCTAATATCAAGATAGACAGCAGAGCAGAACTAAAATATTCTATTAAAGTGGAACTTACTACATATTTGGTTTATTTTGTTTCAGGGAGCACTATAAGTGATCGAGCAGAGTACATGACGACGTCGAGAAATCTTCTCAACTCCGCAGCCGACGCGATAGAGCGACTCATGTCCAGTTATAAGGTAATTCATTGTTTTCATTTAGTTGACTTTAAAATGGTGCCCATAAACTCATATGTGAAGAAAACGTGGCGGGTCAAAAGGGTGCAAACACTCATACCGCATTGAGTAGAAAGAGTTAGTGGACGTAGTTTGCAATTTTTGGCAGATTGGAATATTTAGTCTTTATTAAGTTACCTTCGCTTGCTAATTGGTTTCCAGTGGTCTCTGGAAACGGGGCGAAGTATTTGTCTCTAGAGATAGTCAGTAACACTAAGGCGTTGCTTGCTTTTGAGCAGTTCGATGGATCAACATATTGGTCCCACCCGTAAGCAAAATACGCGCTTGGACGTGGAGTTGCGGACACCAGCCTGACTCACATACATACAAGATAATATGTCCTGTTAAAAATATACTAAACGTATCCTTGTTCTTCTGTTACAGGAAATAGTAACGCTAGCAGGCTACGCGACCCGTGTCTCCGACATGTTGGTGGTGTTTGGTGAAGTGGCGCGCGGGAAGTGTGTGCGCAGCGTGCACGTGAGCTCACAGGGGGCCGCCTTCCAGGTCACCTTCAAGGATAACAGACCTGTGCCTGAAGGTATGTCACGTACTAGCAGTGTGTGGGACATGTTGTGGTGTGAGGTGAAGTGGCGCGCGGGAAGTGTGTGCGCAGCGTGCACGTGAGCTCGCAGGGGGCCGCCTTCCAGGTCACCTTCAAGGATAACAGACCTGTGCCTGAAGGTATGTCACGTACTAGCAGTGTGTGGGACATGTTGTGGTGTGAGGTGAAGTGGCGCGCGGGAAGTGTGTGCGCAGCGTGCACATGAGCTCGCAGGGAGCCGCCTTCCAGGTCACCTTCAAGGATAACAGACCTGTACCTGAAGGTATGTCACATACTAGCAGTGTGTGGGACATGTTGTGGTGTGAAGTGAAGTGGCGCGCGGGAAGTGTGTGCGCAGCGTGCACGTGAGCTCGCAGGGGGCCGCCTTCCAGGTCACCTTCAAGGATAACAGACCTGGGCCTGAAGGTATGTCACATACTAGCAGTGTGTGGGACATGTTGTGGTGTGAGGTGAAGTGGCGCGCGGGAAGTGTGTGCGCAGCGTGCACGTGAGCTCGCAGGGGGCCGCCTTTCAGGTCATCTTCAAGGATAACAGACCTGTGCCTGAAGGTATGTCACATACTAACAGTGTGTGGGACATGTTATGGTGTGAGGTAAAGTGGCGCGCGGGAAGTGTGTGCGCAGCGTGCACGTGAGCTCGCAGGGGGCCGCCTTTCAGGTCACTTTCAAGGATAACAGACCTGTGCCTAAAGGTATGTCACGTACTAGCAGTGTGTGGGACATGTTGTGGTGTGAAGTGAAGTGGCGCGCGGGAAGTGTGTGCGCAGCGTGCACGTGAGCTCGCAGGGGGCCGCCTTCCAGGTCACCTTCAAGGATAACAGACCTGGGCCTGAAGGTATGTCACATACTAGCAGTGTGTGGGACATGTTGTGGTGTGAGGTGAAGTGGCGCGCGGGAAGTGTGTGCGCAGCGTGCACGTGAGCTCGCAGGGGGTCGCCTTTCAGGTCATCTTCAAGGATAACAGACCTGTGCCTGAAGGTATGTCACATACTAACAGTGTGTGGGACATGTTGTGGTGTGAGGTGAAGTGGCGCGCGGCAAGTGTGTGCGCAGCGTGCACGTGAGATCGCAGGGGGCCGCCATCCAGGTCACCTTCAAGGATAACAGACCTGTGCCTGAAGGTATGTCACATACTGACAGTGTGTGGGACATGTTGTGGTGTGAGGTGAAGTGGCGCGAAGGAAGTGTGTGCGCAGCGTGCACGTGAGCTCGCAGGGGGCCGCCTTCCAGGTCACCTTCAAGGATAACAGACCTGGGCCTGAAGGTATGTCACATACTAGCAGTGTGTGGGACATGTTGTGGTGTGAGGTGAAGTGGCGCGCGGGAAGTGTGTGCGCAGCGTGCACGTGAGCTCGCAGGGGGCCGCCTTTCAGGTCATCTTCAAGGATAACAGACCTGTGCCTGAAGGTATGTCACATACTAACAGTGTGTGGGACATGTTGTGGTGTGAGGTGAAGTGGCGCGAAGGAAGTGTGTGCGCAGCGTGCACGTGAGCTCGCAGGGGGCCGCCTTCCAGGTCACCTTCAAGGATAACAGACCTGGGCCTGAAGGTATGTCACATACTAGCAGTGTGTGGGACATGTTGTGGTGTGAGGTGAAGTGGCGCGCGGGAAGTGTGTGCGCAGCGTGCACGTGAGCTCGCAGGGGGCCGCCTTTCAGGTCATCTTCAAGGATAACAGACCTGTGCCTGAAGGTATGTCACATACTAACAGTGTGTGGGACATGTTGTGGTGTGAGGTGAAGTGGCGCGCGGCAAGTGTGTGCGCAGCGTGCACGTGAGATCGCAGGGGGCCGCCATCCAGGTCACCTTCAAGGATAACAGACCTGTGCCTGAAGGTATGTCACATACTGACAGTGTGTGGGACATGTTGTGGTGTGAGGTGAAGTGGCGCGAAGGAAGTGTGTGCGCAGCGTGCACGTGAGCTCGCAGGGGGCCGCCTTCCAGGTCACCTTCAAGGATAACAGACCTGGGCCTGAAGGTATGTCACATACTAGCAGTGTGTGGGACATGTTGTGGTGTGAGGTGAAGTGGCGCGCGGGAAGTGTGTTTGCAGCGTGCACGTGAGCTCGCAGGGGGCCGCCTTCCAGGTCACCTTCAAAGATAACAGACCTGTGCCTGAAGGTATGTCACATACTAGCAGTGTGTGGGACATGTTGTGGTGTGAAGTGAAGTGGCGCGCGGGAAGTGTGTGCGCAGCGTGCACGTGAGCTCGCAGGGGGCCGCCTTCCAGGTCACCTTCAAGGATAACAGACCTGGGCCTGAAGGTATGTCACATACTAGCAGTGTGTGGGACATGTTGTGGTGTGAGGTGAAGTGGCGCGCGGGAAGTGTGTGCGCAGCGTGCACGTGAGCTCGCAGGGGGCCGCCTTTCAGGTCATCTTCAAGGATAACAGACCTGTGCCTGAAGGTATGTCACATACTAACAGTGTGTGGGACATGTTATGGTGTGAGGTAAAGTGGCGCGCGGGAAGTGTGTGCGCAGCGTGCACGTGAGCTCGCAGGGGGCCGCCTTTCAGGTCACTTTCAAGGATAACAGACCTGTGCCTAAAGGTATGTCACGTACTAGCAGTGTGTGGGACATGTTGTGGTGTGAAGTGAAGTGGCGCGCGGGAAGTGTGTGCGCAGCGTGCACGTGAGCTCGCAGGGGGCCGCCTTCCAGGTCACCTTCAAGGATAACAGACCTGGGCCTGAAGGTATGTCACATACTAGCAGTGTGTGGGACATGTTGTGGTGTGAGGTGAAGTGGCGCGCGGGAAGTGTGTGCGCAGCGTGCACGTGAGCTCGCAGGGGGTCGCCTTTCAGGTCATCTTCAAGGATAACAGACCTGTGCCTGAAGGTATGTCACATACTAACAGTGTGTGGGACATGTTGTGGTGTGAGGTGAAGTGGCGCGCGGCAAGTGTGTGCGCAGCGTGCACGTGAGATCGCAGGGGGCCGCCATCCAGGTCACCTTCAAGGATAACAGACCTGTGCCTGAAGGTATGTCACATACTGACAGTGTGTGGGACATGTTGTGGTGTGAGGTGAAGTGGCGCGAAGGAAGTGTGTGCGCAGCGTGCACGTGAGCTCGCAGGGGGCCGCCTTCCAGGTCACCTTCAAGGATAACAGACCTGGGCCTGAAGGTATGTCACATACTAGCAGTGTGTGGGACATGTTGTGGTGTGAGGTGAAGTGGCGCGCGGGAAGTGTGTGCGCAGCGTGCACGTGAGCTCGCAGGGGGCCGCCTTTCAGGTCATCTTCAAGGATAACAGACCTGTGCCTGAAGGTATGTCACATACTAACAGTGTGTGGGACATGTTGTGGTGTGAGGTGAAGTGGCGCGAAGGAAGTGTGTGCGCAGCGTGCACGTGAGCTCGCAGGGGGCCGCCTTCCAGGTCACCTTCAAGGATAACAGACCTGGGCCTGAAGGTATGTCACATACTAGCAGTGTGTGGGACATGTTGTGGTGTGAGGTGAAGTGGCGCGCGGGAAGTGTGTGCGCAGCGTGCACGTGAGCTCGCAGGGGGCCGCCTTTCAGGTCATCTTCAAGGATAACAGACCTGTGCCTGAAGGTATGTCACATACTAACAGTGTGTGGGACATGTTGTGGTGTGAGGTGAAGTGGCGCGCGGCAAGTGTGTGCGCAGCGTGCACGTGAGATCGCAGGGGGCCGCCATCCAGGTCACCTTCAAGGATAACAGACCTGTGCCTGAAGGTATGTCACATACTGACAGTGTGTGGGACATGTTGTGGTGTGAGGTGAAGTGGCGCGAAGGAAGTGTGTGCGCAGCGTGCACGTGAGCTCGCAGGGGGCCGCCTTCCAGGTCACCTTCAAGGATAACAGACCTGGGCCTGAAGGTATGTCACATACTAGCAGTGTGTGGGACATGTTGTGGTGTGAGGTGAAGTGGCGCGCGGGAAGTGTGTGCGCAGCGTGCACGTGAGCTCGCAGGGGGCCGCCTTTCAGGTCATCTTCAAGGATAACAGACCTGTGCCTGAAGGTATGTCACATACTAACAGTGTGTGGGACATGTTGTGGTGTGAAGTGAAGTGGCGCGCGGCAAGTGTGTGCGCAGCGTGCACGTGAGATCGCAGGGGGCCGCCATCCAGGTCACCTTCAAGGATAACAGACCTGTGCCTGAAGGTATGTCACATACTGACAGTGTGTGGGACATGTTGTGGTGTGAGATGAAGTGGCGCGCGGGAAGTGTGTTTGCAGCGTGCACGTGAGCTCGCAGGGGGCCGCCTTCCAGGTCACCTTCAAAGATAACAGACCTGTGCCTGAAGGTATGTCACATACTAGCAGTGTGTGGGACATGTTGTGGTGTGAGGTGAAGTGGCGCGCGGGAAGTGTGTGAGCAGCGTGCACGTGAGCTCGCAGGGGGCCGCCTTCCAGGTCACCTTCAAGGGTAACTGACCTGTGCCTGAAGGTATGTCACATACCAACAGTGTGTGGGACATGTTGTGGTGTGAGGTGAAGTGGCGCGAAGGAAGTGTGTGCGCAGCGTGCACGTGAGCTCGTAGGGGGCCGGCTTCCAGGTCACCTTCGAGGATCACAGACCTGTGCCTGAAGGTATGTCACGTACTAGCAGTGTGTGGGACATGTTGTGGTGTGAAGTGAAGTGGCGCGCGGGGAGTGTGTGCGCAGCGTGCACGTGAGCTCGCAGGGGGCCGCCTTCCAGGTCACCTTCAAGGATAACAGACCTGTGCCTGAAGGTATGTCACATACTAGCAGTGTGTGGGACATGTTGTAGCGTGAGGTGAAGTGGTGCGAAGTCATCTCCATACGTCTGGCATAATAATAATAATATTATCAGATGCACAGTTTTATGCAAACTTTACCGTCAGCCTCAGCCGCCGCGGCGGAGGGGTACGCCCCGGGCGTCAGGAGTCGCAGGGCTCGTCCCAGATACCTACCGCGCGGGGCGAGGACGTAAAGCGTAGGGCGACTCGCCGTCCGGTCAGAACCAGCTCCGGGTCGACGGCGCGCTGTTCCACACGCGCCTCAAAGAGCTGTCAGCATAGTAGACGGGTAGAATTTGTTCGAATGACCCACCGCGGCCCTGGAATGCAAAGGGCATTTTGAGGAAGACGAATGGGTTTTCGTCAGTAAGAAGCTGACACTCACGTCTGCTCCGCTCAGAGCGGAAGGAGTCACTCGATGTCTTACCATTCTTAAAAAAGGCCAGTATTATGGCGAACTGCTGCAGTAGCGACCTTACAGACCTGATTTCCCGGGAGAACTCTTGTTCCTGATCTCCGACTTGCCTTTATTGGCTACCTGGAGTGAAAATACCGAGGAACAGAACTCCCACCTCTTCCGGCAACGTCCGTCTGGTCGGAGGATCCTTTCTATGGAGGTTTGCGGGACTTAACATCCTGTTCCGCATCATCATATCAGCCGAAAGACGTTCACTGCTGGACATAAAATAGCCTCCCCCAAAAGAGGGGGTTTGCCATGATCGCCACGCTTGGCAGGCGGGTTAGCGATCGCAGTGAATGTTGTTGAGTTTTTCAGAGAACGCTGCTGCCCACGACAGCACGACACCCACGGGAAGTGATGGGATGGTAGTATTCTTTTACGGCACCGGCCGACACCATACATCGCATATATTCATATTCTTACATTATTGTTTGTTTCCAGGCAAGATAATGTACACGAACGACCTGGCGATCCGCCTGCGCGGCGTGCCCATCGTCACGCCCGCGTGCGACGTGGTGGCGGGCGGCGTGACGCTGGACATCGCGCCCGGCACGCACCTGCTCATCGTGGGGCCCAACGGCTGCGGGAAGTCCAGGTAAATGTTATTAGTGATTTAATTTCGCCAAGCCCTTTCCATCATCGGATCACAAGACTAACGGCGATGCGCCACCGGTACATGGTGGACATCCACACGCACAAAACGTTTTGGGAACACATTCATAATTAAACCGCTCTACAAAAAAACGATAAGGGTGATGTTCAAAATTATAGACCTATTGCGAAAATATCAGTATTCTCAAAAATAATAGAGAAAGTAATTTATAATGTAATAAAGTTAATGTAAGTAAGTAAGTAATTTATATACTTATTTCGAAAAATTCAAACTTTTTTGCAAAAACTAAAAGGATTCAGAAAAGGTACAAATGTTAATATGGCTCTATTTGACCTGCTATCTAGTGTAATGACATCTGTAGATAAAAGTAATCCTGTCTGTGCCATACTAACAGATATGACAAAAGCATTTGACTTCGTTGATCATAAGATTTTGCTAAAAAAATTACATGGGTATGGTATAAGAGGAAACGTCTTGAAACTGTTAGAATCATATTTGAGTAACCGAACTCAATGTACAGAAATCACTAGAACATGTCCTATTACTAAATTGGAGTTAAAATATGTTTCTAAACCAAGGTATGTAAAATATGGTGTGCCTCAAGGTAGCGTACTGGGGCCACCACTCTTTTTAATTTACATTAATGATCTCCCGAAAACTATCGATCCTAAAATGGTTCTGTTTGCAGACGACAGCACTGCTATAGTGGATTGTACTAATTCTAATGATTATGAAAATGACATAAATAATTCTCTGAGTGTTATTATAAATTGGCTTACCAAAAATAATCTTGTAATTAATTTAAATAATACAAAAGTGATTCATTTCCACCAGCGCCGTAAGAATCCACCAGTTAACATAGCATACAATAACTGTATCGTAGAAGAAGTTACAAATGCAAAATTCTTAGATATAACTATAGATAATAAACTAACCTGGAAACCTCACTTAGAGGAAATCTGTAAGCGTCTAAGTAGATCTGCATATCTACTATTCCAATTATCCAAGAAAGTAGATACTGACACACTATCTACTGCCTATCATGGATTGGTCGCTTCTGTTTTGAGATATGGTATTGTTTTTTGGGGACAGTCAACTAATAGAGAACTTGTATTCAGGATGCGAAAAAGATGTATAACGAACGAATAGTTGCGATCCTTACTTCAGAAAATTAAAAATATTATCTTTTCCATCTTTTTTTTTTCTTTTTATCTTATTTTTTTATTTGTAAAAGCGAATCAACAATTATTTCAAAAAATTTCAGCTGTTAAGAAAACCCCAATTCGTGCCCAATATGAAAATGTATTATGTCAGTACAACTGTAAAACTGCTTTAATGAAAAAGAGTTTCTTTGGTATTGCTCCAAATATTTATAATAAAATACCAGATAAAATCAAATGTATGCCTCTAAAAAAATTTAAAAAGTCCCTTCAGGAGTTTTTATTGGAGAAGTTATTACAGCGTAGATGATTTCCTAAACGATATTTTGCTTGTATAGAACTCTGAAATTGAATGTTTTACTCAAATTGAATTTTTATTTTGACATTGTAATTTTAACTGAATTGAAATCTTGACATTACTATCTTAAATTGAATTTAAATTTTGACATTGTGATTTTGAATTAAGTAAAATTTTGACATCTAATTTCAATTCGATTAAAATTTTTGACATAGCAATTTTGATGGTAACTAAATTTTTATATAATATTCTCATTTTAATTTAAACGTTGACATGGCAATTTTAGTGCTAACTTTATTTTTATATTATTATTTCAATTTAATTTAAATTTTGACATTGAAATTTTTTTTTTAATTTGTTCAACTTGATTTTGTACGCCATAAATGGCATAACACGTAGCAACCTAATCATTATTAATAAGACCTGTATGCTGTACTCATGTTTACAAAATAAATAAATATAAATATAAAATATTCATAGTGCGTACAGCTGGAACTCCCTGCCGGAGTCTGTATTTCCTGATAGCTACAACCTGGGAGTCTTTAAGTCAAGAGTAAATAGGTTACTTCTAGGCAAGCGTGCTCCATCTTCGACCTCATCATCGCTTACCAACAGGTGAGATGGTGGTCAAACGCGTGCTTATCAAAGTAAAAGAAAAATATAAGTAGGGGCTGAGTATAAGTAGAATAGAATAGAAAACGTTGAGGAGTAAGAGCCGCTAGGGGGCGGCGCGCGGGTGAGGGAGGGAGGGGCGGTCGCTTGCCCCGCCCGCTGTCACCCGCAGATCTTAATGTTTTGAAGTCTGTTTTAATGAAATTCTAAGCAAGGAAAATTTTGTTATGGTTTTTTTAGCTATTACATTTTACATACCAAAAGAAACATCGTTAGACAAATATCTAAATGGGAAAATATTAGACCTTACTCGCTTTGCAGTATACATTCCCTTCATTCTGAAGCGCGTTTCCGTTTTCTGCATAAGTCTACAAAGTAAATTGCTGTAATAAAAATTAATGTGTAAAAAAATATCTACTATGAAAAAAAAATATCAAATACCAACCATGTCAATGTGTGTCTAATACTCAGCTCCAAAACGGCCATATGTCTGTTACTAATTGACAAACGGAAAAACGATAACACGAACAGAGACTTTTCTGCACTAGTGCGTAATACCCACCAGTGACCCAGTTTTCGAGTGTGTGGCGAAAATAATCCCAATGTAATGTAAACCATTTCTCCCACAGTTTATTCCGCATCATCTCTGGTCTGTGGCCGGTGTTCGGCGGCGAGCTGCACGTGCCGCGGCCGTGCGCGTGCGCACACTGCGCCGACGAAACTAACCTCGCCGACACCGGCTTTTGTACGTCACGACCCATCATGTTCTACATACCGCAGAGGTGAGCCGAGCTGTTCCAACTGAACAAGCTTATTCATAAAACCTTTTTACGTGCTAAAACTATAGGTGGCAGCACTGATATGTCTTTGTCAAGTATATTTTTGTTATAAGTTTCAAATATGCAACGCTAGATGGCATAGTTTACTTCGTGTATGTTCTCCTAAACGGAGCCAGCAGGAACAATATGTAGCAGCACAGAAGCGTCAATTTCAAATAATCTTTAACGTTAAAAGTTTCGAATTTCGAACACTAAATGGCATAATCAACGCCTACCGACCTACTATTTAAGCGTTTCATTCCTCATGGAAATTTTGAATAAAGAATCGGCTAATCAATATTTGAACTTAGCGAAAGTTAATTTCTTTTTAAGAATATGGCTGAAAGTGTTCTATGCCCAGCACACTACTCTAGTGTACTTTGTAGTGTATTGTAGTGTAGTGCTTTAGCGTAGTAGTTAAAAAACAAAATGCAGTACTTTACCTACATATAACAGGAAAGCCTCGAAGAAACTAAAGCAACATATTACAACAAGGAGTTTTGTTTGGAACCTTTTCCACGCGAGTCGGATTTACACTTCGGTTGGTTGTTGTTTTTGCGGTTTCGCGTGCTACTTAAGCTAGAGACAAACTAGTCCCACGTACGCAACGTATGCAACGGTTTTATATCGTATCGTATGTGGCGTTGCATACGATAAGTGTGTCTCTATTGCATAGTTTTTTCATACAAAATCAATAGTCCGGATATCATAATGTGTTGCATACGTTGCGGACGTGGGACAAGTTTGTCTCTAGCTTTAGTCTCATCTTCCTTCGTCTCAACAATAATTTAACAAATACGACATTGGGCTCTTTATATTGAGCTCTAAGAGCTCCTATCTTAAGTCAGTTTTAAGAACCTCTACTCGACGTAGTCGTTAAGCGAGAGACAAAGTGGTCCCACGTACGCAACATATGCAACGCATTATGATATCTGGACAGATATAAAAACACACTTATCGTATGTATCGCAACATAGGATACATTATCAAAGCGTTGCATACGTTGCGTACGTCGGACTGGTGTGTTTCTTGTTTTATTCTAACGAAGTGGAGTTGGAGAACTGCGATATTTATCTCTTATTTCTTCATATTTAACGTTCCCCTTCTTCTTCCCAGGCCTTACATGTCGCAAGGCTCCCTCATAGACCAGGTGACGTACCCCTCGCGCGCCAAGCAGGGCGACACGCTGGCGGAGTCCCGCGCCGCACACATCCTCAAGCTGGTGCGGCTGGACGCCTGCGCGGCCAGGCATGGGGGGCTGTGGGCCGTGCGCGACTGGAGGGCTACCCTGTCCGGAGGGGAGAAGCAGAGGATGGCCATGGCGAGGATGTTCTACCACAGGTAAATAAAGAAGAAATGAAATTACGCATTCATAAATTCGAAATCCGAATTCATCCGGCTCGAAGGATCAAACTCATTCGGCTCGAAGAACCATTCCTATCTGGGTCGATGGACCAAAATGTAAAGGCAATGTCATCTTCGTTCAGTCAAAAAGGTTAATCATCACTTGCTTATCCTTTTCCCAACTATTTATTTATTTAAATTTAGCTGACCCGCGTGGCTTCGCTCCCGTCAACTGGCTACCCTACCCGACCCTACCTACCCTATCCTACCTACCCTACCCTACCTACCCTACGCACCCTACCTACCCTACGCACCCTACCTACCCTACCTACCCTACCGTATATTATTTTTTTATTACTAAAACCTTCCGTGGACCTAAAGAAACATACCAAAAAATTAATTAGCCGAATTGGTCCAGCCATTCTTGACTTATGCGCTTACCAACATTCATTTTTATTTATATATATATAAGAAAATAGATGTTGCCGATGTTGGGGTCAGCTTTCAGTCTTACCGGATGCATTTCACATCGAGCGACTGCTTATCTGATCTTCACAACCCAGTAACTAAAGAAGCTGTTATGAATCGACTTCTATGGTGTTCCTTTATCTTGTAAAGAAAAACTTTTCATAATTTATTGTGCGGGTATTTACGAAGGGGTATTAGGGAAAGTTCAATTAACTTTATTGCAAGTACATCTGGCGCCCACCATAGGCAGTGTTGCAATTTGTAGACTAAGTTTCTGCCACTCGTAAGCTACGGTTTCACCACTCTAAGACAGCGCTGTACTGTTGTGGGCTATGTTGGACATTCCATGACCCTCCCTTTCATAGGCTGACTTTTGCACATTCGCTGGCTATGTGGCCCATTTTAAGGCAACGTCGCTCACTTAAAGGCAGTGTTACCTTCTCATAAACTCCGCATTTAAACCATCTATATCTTTCCAGGCCCGTCTACGCCTTACTGGACGAGTGTACCAGCGCCGTGTCCATGGAGACAGAGGTGGTGATGTACGAAGCGGCCGTGAAGGAGGGCATCACGCTGCTGTCCATCACGCACCGACCTAGTGTGTGGTGAGTACAGCATACATGTGTTTTTGTTTCGACTTTGAAGATCAAAGGAAACCAGTATTTTACAAGGAAAGACTGCCTTTTTGAACTCCACAACCCGGAACACAATACTTCTGGCTTCTCTATGAAAAAAGATCTTCAAATGACAGCCGGGACTAACTGCTTAACGTGCTTTAACCTTTTGACCGCCAGATCGTAAACGCAATGTCTAAAAAAAAATACGGATTCCAACATCTTATCGAAAACCAATTAATCATTGCTTTTCGTTCCATATTTTTAAAATAAATATTACTCGTAACGTTATCACAGGAAACTTGATTTAGTATATTTATTTTGACTTATTAATGTTGTTTGCTTGTCGGCTGTAGCCGACCGTCGCGGTCAAAAGGTTAAGAGGCACGGAGGAGTGTCGGTATGTTAAGATGGTCACCCAGCCACGGCCGACCTCAGCAATAGTTGCTAAACCTTGAAGATCGACCCGTGCCACCATCACCACAATAACAGCCGAAAGACGTTCACTGCTGGACATAGGCCTCCTCCAGAAGGGGATGGGGTTCATAATTGCCACGCTTGGCAGGCGGGTTGGCGATCGCAGTATATGGTGTTTAGTTTTACAGAGAACGCTGCTGCCCATTCTCTGGTGAGTCCCTTAGTCGCCTCTTACGACACCCACGGGAAGTGATGGGATGGTATTATTCTTTTATGGCACCATACGGCTCCGGCCGACACCATACAACCGGCCCGTATAGTCGACCCGTGCAACTGTTAATAATTGATACGAGCTCCACGGACCTTGAAATTAGTCATGCTTCGTAAAATTAAAAATCTAATATATAAAATCTCGTGTCACAGTGTTTGCTATCGAACTCTTCCGAAACGGCCGACCGATTTTAGTGATTTTTTTTTGTGTACCTCTGCGAAAACGTCGGCTATTTTTTATTTATATGGCAAAACAAGATTTGCCGGATCTGCTAGTAACAATAAAAGTCGAAATTTTAAAACCTCATTCTTCCCCACAGGAAATACCACACCCACGTGCTAGAGTTCGACGGCTGCGGCAACTGGTCGTACAGACCGCTGGACAAGGACGCCACCATCACCACGGCGCTCACCACGCTCGCCCCCACCACCACCACCACTCCCACCACCACTCCCACCACCACGGAGACACTTCCCGCTGAGCACTGACACCAGGAACGGCGAGGGAAGTAGGTTTCTGAAGTACAGAGTTGCAGTAGATAGTTGGATCCATGGTCAATTGGGGTAAAACAAAATATTCTATTTAGTCCCGTCAGTTAGATATTTAAAAAACCTTGGTCGTGTATTTTTTGTTTTATTAAATAAAAATAAAAAATTACTATAAAAAGCATAAGGCACTTGTCTTACCGCCGACGATCAGCGAGTAGCGAGTTTGTCTGCGGCGGGTAATTACTATTACACTCGCTCCGCCCACTATAGGTAGAAAGCACCGCTGCTTGGTCTCTCGGCGAGAGTCCTGACCGCCAAGCGAGCATCGCTGAGCGAGTACTATCTTCGATAGCTCTTGTTCCTGCGACCGACTAGTGGTCAGAACTGGCTCACCGGCAATGTCAACAATCAGCAGTGTAAATGTATGTGTCTCTTTTACTCACACGGGACCTATATCTTTTGTCCGTTTCCTCAGCGAGAAAATAGTCACTAGCTAATCTCTTCCTCGTCGGCGGTGAGATAAGTGCCTCAAGCTTACTCCGTCGGTTACTTTGTCTCTGTCACCTATGAACTAGACTAGAGCAAACCCATCTTTAATAAATAAAAAAGTTCGGGATGGGAGCTTGTGACGTCACGCTTAGGTAAATTGTAGTCAGGTGTGACGTCACATAAAATTTCAACGCACTGTAGTCTTTCGTGTTACGTTAACTAATTCGTGTCCAATATTTTTTGATAATTTAACTGATTGGTTTAGTTACCTACCCTATTCTATTTCCTGTCTGATATAAAAAAAGTGAGCATTGCTATTTAAACCTTATGCTTTTGATATAAAATGCATTAACAATGATCATGAAACTCAACATTTTTGTTTAACGCGTTGTTAAGTATTGTGATGAACTTTACAGCTTTAGTTATTTGGTCTCGATTCTTTGCATTACTGACTAGTTAATAGATGAAGAACACTCATTTTTCACACACAATTATGTTAAAAATGGGTTACCAACAAAATATTGTACATAAAAATTGCAACTCCAGGTGAACAAATATTTTTAGAATAATGTTGCACACATACATACAATCCCCGGAAGTTAATATCGAGTTAATCGCGAGCTACGATTCCACTGGCAACCAGCTCATATACAAGCTGCATTACATTGCAGGCTACCGAGGTATAATGTCATCAATCGCTCGTTCGTGCCCAGCAATATAAATAAATTGCTTGTAGGTGGTAATGCGGGGTTAGAGCCTGTTGTACCACTCTACAAAGATTTCTCAAACTTGATTCATAGTACATAATGAGGCTCGAAACATAAGCGTCTGGATTCAAAGTGAAAAACAAAGGCAACTATTTAGCACCTAAGTCTTTCTGACCAAACACAGACCACAAATATTCTAAATAGTAGCATCTACCACAAAATTTAGCCATAGATTAATTTACACTACTCTACTTTTAATATTTTTGGTATTGGAATTAGAAAACAATTTAGTATACAGTCAACTATTTGGTATAAGGAACGTGCAGAAACTATAAGTGGCACAGAATTGTCACTATCAAGTTTATTTAACCTATAAGTTTCGAAATTGCAACGCTAGATGGCACTGTCTACTTCGAGCACGTTCCCCTAAACGCAGCATGCAGGAACTGTAGGTGGCAGCACAGAAGCGTCAATGTCAAGTATCCTAATTACCTTAAAGTTTCTAATATGCGACACTAGATGGCATAGTCGACGCCGTGCATGTTATATGCAGGCAAAAATATTAATTATTCCACTGCACTGCTAATATTTATTTCTAACCTTTTAAGCTCATGACATTCTTACGAGTGTGGTGTACAATAATTATCTACTCAACACACTCACAACATTGTTTAAAAGTAGTTGCAAGTTAGCTGTCTCCCAGGGTTATGGAATTTTAGTAAGAGTCTGATACTCCCTTCTGCTCCGCCCAGAGCGGGAGGAGTCATTTGATGATTTCCCATATTTAAAAGTAGCCTGCATACCAAATGGCTTTGTTGACTGTATCTAGTAAAATTTTGCAGCTAAGGTTAATCTTATCGGGCCCAATACTATCTACTTACAGTTCTTTTTAAATGAAAAGTGAACCATTTTAAATTGTGAAATATAATTGGGTATTTACCTATGATATTGCCGTTTTTATTATTGTAACATTACAAAAAAAAAAAAACTGAAGAGATAGAAATAAATTAGTGATTTTTATTTATAATTCTTTTTCAAACCGAAGTTACCATAGTTCAAAGTATGGTAGGCAGATAAACTTGCAATAAAAGTACATTGACCTGTCTCTAATATCCTTTCGTAGATACGCATACAATAAATTATAAAACGTTTTTTATTATTAGAGAACTTACGTTCTAAAGGACTTTGTCTTTATGTCTGATATTAAGAAAGTCAATAAATATATGTGGATCAATGACCGTTATTGCACATTTATCTGGCGCTTAACATAGTTTTTTAATGCGGCAACCACATAGGTGAAGACCAATATAGGACCTATTACTTTTTAACACTAGTTACAGAAAAAGCTAGTGATTAACCTATTAGGGTTTTAAAATATGCCTTAAGTTATGGATAAATCGCTTAGGGTAATAAATATACTTATAATGGGAACCTAAACCCTTTCTTGTAAAGTTTCTAATAGAAACTAAACATTTTAATGATGGCAGGCTGTACCCAGGTTATTGAAGCCGAATTTAAGTATTTTAAATCAATGTTTGTTTTGATAGGCATTGAGCGAAAATGGTTTTACTTCAGTAAGTAAAACAAACTTTGATATTGATAACGAGAGATTATAAAACTACATTCCATACAGTTTAGTGTTTTATCGAAGTCGGAAATATCTGGTTTTTATTTAATTGACACCCAGAAGTTAAAAACTAATTATAAGTGACCCATTTACTGAATAACAATTTATGTAAAATCATTTCATTATTATTAAATGTTGCGTAGATACTGAAGCTTGCATCAGAAAAATTATAATTAGACTTGAACCATATAATCATTGCTAATTAATGAAGATGATGAAACAATACTAATTTCTTACTGATAAAACGCATTTTCTCAATGCCCATTAATATTATAAACACCAGCTACTGTAAGTTCCAATAGTTAATTATTAATATAATTTTCTTATTATTTTTATATTTTTCTATCATTATTGTGAGATTATCAATCATGGCTGTTAGTTATCGTTTTTATTTTGGAAAATGTTTGTATTATAAGTAAAACATATCGAAATTATAAGGACATTATTTTTCTGTGTATTTATTTTGGTATACGTTGATGTGTGTATATTGTAAATATGATAGTATTACGTACAGTTACAGAGGTTATTAAGGGAGATAGATGAGAAATAAAGTGGGTTTTATAATGATACGTGACTTTTATTCTTCTCCGAACTAAAATATATCCTAGTGAAAATCTGGAAAATGCCTTTTAGGACCATGTTCATTATCAACATGGACTAAAAGTGCAATGTTTTGAACTCTCGGCGTTATTTAATCATTCATGTTGGTGTTTTCTAAGACTTTTCCCAAGATCAAAGCACAAAATATTAAATGCAAGGTAGCATCTTCTGGGCACGCTCGCCCCATCATAGACCATCGCTTCCCATCAGGCGTGATTGTGGTCAAGAGCAAGCCCATTCCTCAATACTTAAAAATAAATAAATGAAAAGCATAACAATATTGCAATTTTGAAGAAAATTACACTTAAAACTTGACAAAACAAACACACACACACTTAAAACAAGGAGTAAAATCAGTGGCGTAGCTTTGGGGGGAGGGGGTAGGAACGCCACACACACACCAATCATCTGCCTAGCCTTTTCCCAACTATATTGGGGTCGGCTTCCAGTCAAGCCGGATTTAATAGAATACCAGTATTTTACGAGGAGCGGCTGCCTACCAGACCTCCACAACCCATTAACTGGGTAACACGGTACTTCATGGCAAGACTGAAATCAGATTTACTGGCTTCTGACTATCCGTAACGACTGCCAAAGATCTACAAATGACAGCCGGGACCAACGGCTTATCGTGCTTTCCGAGGCACGGAGGAAACTCGGTATGTTAAGATGGTCACCCATCCACAGACTAACCTTGGCAAACGTTGCTTAACCTTGAAGATCGACCCATGCGGCTGTTATTATCTAGCCACGAGCTCCTCGCCACACACACACCAATGTCTAAACAAAAGCCTTCGCAAATCAACAACAGCATCTACGTTACGTGCCTTTTCTAAACTATATTAGGTTCAGCTTCAAGGAGCGACGTCCTATCTGACATCAACCGTAACGACTGACAAAAATCTACAAATCGTCGGTGCGGTTGCCAAACCTGATATGCGTTCGCGCGCTATATTTTACGGGAATAAAATTTAGCCTATGTTACTCCCTGATAATGTAGCTATCCATTGCTGAAAGATTTTTTTAAATCGGTCCAGTAGTTTTTAAGTTTATTCGTTACATACAAAAATCTTTCCTCTTTATAATATTAGTATTGTTTCATTGATGATTAATTGCCATTTTTTATTTTTTTTACTATTGGTAGGCACGCGTTTGACCACTATCTCACCTGATGGTAGGCGATGATGTGACTACTTCATAATTTCAAAATGCCGTATGAACTGAGATACAAGTGAAATTAGTGAAAATGATAAAATGTACTGTTAATGTTCTTGATTTTAAAGGATATTTAGTAACAAGAAATATCATATCAGATTTGGCAAGCGCACAGTCGGGACCAATAGAGTTACATTTTTTCCGAGGCTCGGAGTAGCTTGGGAATTTCAAGGATGATCGCCCGTCCACGGATCGACCTCAGCATGTGTTGCTTAACCTTGAACATGGACCCGCGTGGCTTTTATTAGCCACGAGGCCGATTTCTCAGATCAACGACAGTATAGTAAGTAAGTATACTTATCTCTACCGGATTCTGTGTTCCCACAAACAAACTTACCTAGTAATCATTGTTAATTATAAACGCTAATTATATAAACATTTACAGCTGATATGAGATGAGTGTGTAAAACTCGATGATTCAGGGAGTGGTCGCGAATTGATAGAATAGTAGGTACCTATAGTGCAAGTCATTAGCGGGAGGTATTTGGAGGTAAAGTCAAGGAGCTGGCTTCCAGGGGGGCTAAAAAGGTCACTTTAGGAGAATCACAGTAGAATCATAATAATGAGGAGCTCGTGGCTAGATAATAACAGCCGCACGGGTCGATTTTCAAGGTTAAGCAACGCTTGCCAAGGTTGGTCTGTGGATGGGTGACCATATTAACATACCGAGTTTCCTCCGTGCCTCGGAAAGCACGTTAAGCCGTTGGTCCCGGCTGTCATTTGTAGATCTTTGACAGTCGTTACGGATAGTCAGAAGACAGTAAATCTGACTCCAGTCTTGCCATGAAGTACCGTGTTACCCAGTTAATGGGTTGTGGAGGTTTGGTAGGCAACCGCTCATCGTAAAAGACTGGTATTCAGCTAAGTCCGGCTTGACTGGAAGCCAACCCCAATATAGGTGGGAAAAGGCTTGGCAGATGATAGTAGTATCATAATATTAATCACGCAACAATCTGTCAAATTTCACTTAATCGCTAACGAATTAGGTTCAGCTAGTCTATTCTGTAAATAACCATTTCTATATCGAGCTTCACCTGAGTGACAAACCTCACAAAGTGAGCTTTATTGCACACAACATAAAAGTCTTACGTTTAACGTAATTTGGTACTCACCTCGGATTCCGCGGTCGAGACACGTAAATGTTGTTACAGAATAGGCGTACAGGCACTTGTCTCACCGCCGGCGATCAGCGAATAGCGAGTGAAAAGTTTCGATAGTTTTATTAATTTTAAAGCCGAGCGTGAGCTCGGCTTTTACTCGCAATACTCGCTCCGGCCGGCACTAAAGGTAGATATTACCACAGTTTGGTTGTTCTGACCGCCAAGCGAGCATCGCCGAGCGAGTGTCGCCGAACGAGTACAATCTTTAATAGCTCTTGTCGCTGCGATCAACTATAGCTTAAAGCCGTTCACCGGCAGTGTAAACAGCCAGCTATCGACTATGAATATATGTGTCTCTTTTACTCACACGACATCTATATCTTTTGTCCCTTTCTTCAGCGAGCGGTCAATAGCTACTCGCTTCCTCGCCGGCGGTGAGACATGGGTAGCGGGATTTGCTTTTTGATTCTGCTAAAGTGGCCTTTTTAGACCCGCTGATCCGACTCTGAATTGTTAGCATCAAGTTATTTTTGGAGCACATTCTACGCCTCCCAAGTTGGGCGCGCCGGTGCGGTTGAAAAACCCTGGCCTATCTCATGACCACAACTCTGAAGCTGGGTTATACGATGATACCCCATGGCAAGACAGAGTTTCTGGCGTCGAAAAAAGGTATATTAGAGCTCACCTAACAAAAACCAAAAACTGGCAGATCATCATCTGCCTAGTCTTTACCCAACTACATTGAGGTCCGCTCCCAGTCAAACCGGATTCAGCTGAATACCAGTATTTCAGGTGGAGCGGCTGCCTAACTGGGTAATACGGCAGTTCTGGGTAATACGAAAACCGAAAACTGACAAATAGGGGAAATAATATTCGCGTATAAGCGAATTTTGGCATAGTTGTAGGGTATTTTATTTTTGACTATTGTTAGGCACTCGTTTGACCACTATCTCACCTGTTGGTAAGCGATGATGTGGTCGAAGATGCATTGGAGCACGCTTGCCTAGAAGTAACCCATTCACTCTTGACTAAACAACACACTAAAAGTACTGAGAATCTTTTTTTGTAGAATAGTTTACGAGTTATTTACGAATAATTAAAAAATAGACCTTTACCCCTTGGTAAGGGGGTTACCAACGGGGAAAGGTTCATTTTTTTGTATTTTTCACAAGTACTTTTAGTAGATACGTTGTATAAGGTACGAGTACCTTTACCTACAACTACTAATAGCAAAATTCGCTTTTACACGGATTATTTCCCCTATTTTTCCTTCCTCGGGCGGGCTATTAGCGGTAAAAAATGATTCCGTGCTTCGGAAGGCACGGCTAAATGGCGGTTGTCATAAAAACCATGTCAGAGGCGCTTGCGTCGGTTTAGAAACTCTGACACTAGGGTGTGTGAGGTCGTTAGACCTTACTGCCCACACGGTAAGAAGAAGAAGAAGTGGTATCGCGGAATGTAAGTAAAAGAGAAGTGTCTTGGAAAAGAAGGATAATGTCGATCAATGTCCTGGATGATTAGGAAAAAATACTGCAAAATGTGCCTTAGGTACTTACCCACTTACACTGCGCATTTTCTCTGCGTTTTATCAGCAACAAATAAAAGAAAGATTTAATGAAAGGCCCAAATATTAACTCTTGTCATGATCAAACAGCGTGATAGTCACGACAAAGATAAAAGGATATTTAGGTAAGACTTCCGGATTTTTCCGGTTCTAGAATCACATCATCTTGGGTTCGCATGTTAAAAGTAAAAGACCACACGTGACATGATAAAATAATAATTACAACGAATACTAAAAATACGAAAGTGAGTTTGTATGTTACGCTGTCACGCCTAAATTGCTGAACCGAATTTAATATGCTTTTGCTTCAGGGTCACCTTTAAAATCTTACTATTTAGTGGATATTTGCGTCCTGCCACTTCCTTCTTCGTTTCAGTTTTGTTTTTTTTTTTTTTGTAATGGGTTTGCTCTTGACTCTAGTCTATGTCAGAGATGACAGAGACAAAGTCTACGATGGAGCGAGCCTACCCAGAAGGAGCCTGTTCACTCTAACTTTGAAGAGATTAGGGTTGTAAGCTTTTGGAAACACAGACGCAGGCAGAGAGTTCCACTTCTTTGCTGTGCGCATTATAAAAGACCTTTGAAAACGCTTAGTGCGAATTGGTGGAATAGCCACAAGGTGGGGATGGTAAGATGCAGTGCGTCTGGATGTCCGATGGTAGAAGGGGGCCGGTGGGATGAGGTCGTGGAGTTCTTGGGCACACTCACCGAAGTACAATCTGTAGAAGACCGACAAGTAGGCAACCTTACGGCGATGAGCCAAGCTATGTAGCTTGGCATCCACCAGTTTTACGTCGCCGATGAGCGGATAGTCATAAGCCGAAAAATCTGATACCAGTCTTAGCAAAAGGGTACCGTAATACTCAGTTGCTGGGTCAGATCGCTCTATGTAAAATACTGGTACTTATCTGCATCCGATTAGGCTGAAAGTTGGGTAAAGGCTTAGCAGATCGATAACTTTGGGGAATGTGCCACGGAATTGCAAAATTCTTTGTACAATGCATTGGTAAGAAGTCAGCTCGAATGTAACGCAATCATATGGGCTCCGCATGAAGCTAAATACAGTCTCATGCTGGTGCGTATACTAAATAAATTTACTAGGTTTCTGTACTTAAGGTTGTATGGTGTATATCCATTTTATCCATTGATATATCCAACCTTGTTTGTTATAGGCATGGTGGGATACAATAAATTGGAAACAAGGAGGGACATAGCTCTTGCTACCTATATTTTTAAATTATTGCGTGGCAAGACTTCAAACCCAGGTATATTAAAAGAAGTAAACCTGTGTGTGCCCGACAATTATTATGTATTACGAAGGCGACGGCCACGTCTATTGGCGGTCCCCAGTGGTAGGACCGATCTACTGAGTAAAGCCCCTATAACGCGTACCTTGCGTGTACCTACTTAATGACGTAGCAGACAGCATAGATCTTTTTACTTGTTCTCTGAGTGAGTTCACAAAAATCACGATGTACAGAATATGTTATAATAAATAATAAAACTGTAATTATGGCCACACTATTGAATTAGGACATTCCTGTAATGATAGTGATGATGAGTTAATAAATAAATAAATAAAAATAAAATAAAATTTAATTCCGCCAAGCCCGTTCAATCATCAAACCACAAGTCGAACGGCGATGCGCCACCGGTACATGGTGGACATCCCACCCACACGCACAAAACGTTTTGAGAACACATTCATAGTGCGTACAGCTAAGGAGTGGAATTCCCTGCCGGAGTCTGTGTTTCCTGATAGCTACAACCTGGGAGTCTTTAAGTCATGGGTGAATAGGTTACTTCTAGGCAGGCATGCTACATCTTCAACCACATCATCGCTTACCAACAAGTGAGATAGTGGTCAAACGCGTGCCTATCAATAGTAAAAAAAAGAAAAAGTATGAGAAGGTATGCACCTGCTCTATTACCCGTAGTTCTCGTTCCCGTGGGATTACGGGGATAAAATATAGCCTAAGTTACTCGCTGATAATGTAGCTATCCATTGCTGAAAGAATTATTGAAATCGGTCCAGTAGTTTTTAAATTTATTGGTTACATACAAACATAAAAAAATACAAATCTTTCCTCTTCATAATATTAGTATAGACTAGTTTCTGCCAGCGGCTTCGCCCGCGTGTCCCTAGGGAACATACTCCTGGGATAAAAAGTAATATCTCTGTAACAAATTTCATTTATATCAGATCAGTAGCTTTGCGCGACAGACAGACAGACAAAGTAATCTTCGCATTTATAATATAAGTAGGGATATGGATTATGTTTAACGCCGCCGAACAATATTTACGATAGCCAATATTTCTGCCTAGCCTGGTGAATGATCTAATATCTTCAATGACCCTTCCCTTACCACAAATACCTACCTAGTGGTCATTGACTACATAGGTAAAAGTACTAGCTAGTAAAGACAAGAAACCCTTGCTAGATAAAGACCGCTCGGATCGATGGATCTGTAGGTAGGGAAGGAATACACTTTGTCCAGCAGTGGAAGTCTTTTGGCTGTTATGATGATGATGATATGACCCAGCAACTGAATATTACGGTGCCCTTTGCTAAGTTTTGGCTTATGACTATCCAAAACGAAGGCGGAAGTGGCAGGACGATAATATCGACGCAAATATCCACTAAATAGTAAGATTTTAAAGGTGACCCGTACTTTGATCTGTAGGTATGTTAACTTCCCACTTGGTTGTTAGGGTTCTGAACAAAAAATGGAACCCTTATAGGATCACTCGGGTGTCTGTGTGTCTGTCCATCTGTCACAGCCAGTTTTCTCCGGATCCACTGGACCGAGTCTGTTGAAATTTGCTACACATATGAACTTCTATGACCTAAACACGGACGTGTTACGTAAATTATTAAATTTTTAGCGTGGGGGTCACTTTTGGGGGTCAAACTAGACAATAAAAAAAGTATCCCGGAATCCGATGTGAGTATAAAGATAAGACTTTTATGTTGTGTGGAATAAAGTTCACTTTGTGAGCTATCTCACTCAGGTGAAGCTCGATATCGAAATGGTTACTTACAGAATAGACTAGCTGGTACGAGTGCATCTGATCACGCGCGGGGAGGCCGCCTCAAGCAGTAGACATCTTTCGGCTGATTTGATGATGATGATGATGATGATGAGGTGACAATTAGGTATAGGTATCGATGCTGCGTTAAGAGGAATTTGAGGTTTGGCTCTCGACTGTTTTCTCCTCCAACATATTTTCTTATTTTTTTGTTATTTGTAATGGGTTTGCTCTTGACTCTGTCTATGTCAGAGATGACAGAGACAAAGTCTACGATGAAGCGAGCCTACATTGGACCGATTTAAGTTATATTAAGAGTTATGACTTTTTATATACAAAGTCTCGCACCAGCATTTCCTCTTAACGCAGCATCGATACCTATACCTAATTGTCACCTCATCATCATCATCATCAAATCAGCCGAAAGATGTCTACTGCTTAACCTCAAATAAATTATAGTGTTGATGCAAAAGAGGCATTTGTTTTACATGTAAACTTGCCACATTTAGGTAAACCGAACTCCAAAATACTTAAAAGAAAGCCACTCAGCCGCTGAGGTCAACAACCTAACTACTACTCAAAGATAAGCTTTAAACAATGACCTACTTACTTTATCACATTTCTTTCTTCAGTAACTTCGTCGAGTAGATCCACAGGCGTCACAATGTGAGTAACCTTTCCCAGTTAAAATTAACTTCGTTGTTATTTTGTTGTTTTTAGAAAAACAACGATTTATCTGAGGTTCACTGTAGTGACAAACAGAGGTGAAGTTACCAATGAACTTAGAATAATTTCTGTTGTTTTTACCTTGAGAAATAACTGTTATCTACCTATTATTTTTATTCTAAAATATAGGGTGAATAACGGAATGAATAATAAAATTATAATAAACGGTTTAACACAATTTTGTGGAATGTTGTCGAACCTGTCTGTTAAAATATTTATATATAGTCCGTTATTTTTTGGCCAAAGTACAGTGCAATTCTTCGAAAAAAATCATAGCTTAGATGATGAACCATCTACTACAGCTACTACAAAACTACGTTGATGGTACGTCTTGCTCATGTTGCTGCAACGCGGTGAAGATAGTACGACAAGATTACGCTGCTGGAACTGCTCCAATATCGCTCATTTGGAGCAACAATGACGTAACAACACGTTTTTTTTTTACTATTTTGCACGCGTTTGACCACTATCTCACCTGATGGTAAGCGATGATATGGTTGAAGATGGAGCACGCTTGCCTAGAAATAAACTATTCACTCTTGTCTTAAAGACTCCCAGGTTGTAGCTATCAGGAAACACAGACTCCGGCAGGGAATTCCACTACTTAGCTGTATGCATTATGAATGTGTTCCCAAAACGTTTTGTACGTATGGGTGGGATGTCTACCATGTACCGGTGGCGCATCGCCGTTCGTCTTGTGGTCCGATGGTGGAACGGGCTTGGCGGAATTAAATTATGCAATTCCGTCGCACATTCCACAAAATGCAACCGGTAAAAAACCTGGTATCTGGTAGATCAATACCAAAGATGAGAGCAGTATTCCATACACGATCGAACTTGTGCTTGATATAGTTTGAGCAGCTGTTCCTTCGTGAAGTACCGTCTCACCTTTGCTAGATTCCCCAACTTCCTTGCAGCCACTTGAGCTTTTGCCTCTATGTACGGGCCAAAATTGAGAGTAGATGTTAATGTAACCCCAAGAAGCTCAAGTTGGTCGGTTATCGGCATGGTTTCACTGCGGTAAGATGGAGCTGGGTGGAATTGGCTCCTTTTGGCGGAAAATAGACACGCTTGGGTCTTAGCAGTATTGAACTTGACCAGATTGGCATCGCCCCATTCAGAGACAGCTTGTAAGGTCACGTTCAAGCGCTCAACCATTGCCACCCGGAGAGACCGGACCCACCAGCTCGTGCGTCGGACACGTATCTCTCAGCAACAGTGCTGTCGTCTGCATACCCAAAGGTATCGGGTTTAAGCAGATCATTATCGTTTGTATCGTTGATCGTTTTTTTTATCAAGTGGAATACGCTCATTATATAAAAAAACATTGCACACGCCTCCATCTACGGTACTGTTACATAGAGCCTACGCTACTACGCCGGTTCTACGGTGATTTACTTAGAGTCTATGAATCTATACTCCATCTACGGTACTGTTACGTAGAGCCTACGCTGCTACGCCGGTTCTACGGTGATTTACTTAGAGTCTACGAATCTATACTCCATCTACGGTACTGTTACGTAGAGCCTACGCTGCTACGCCGGTTCTACGGTGATTTACTTATAGTCTATGAATCTATACTCCATCTACGGTACTGGTACGTAGAGTCTACGCTGCTACGCCGGTTCTACGGTGATTTACTTAGAGTCTATGAATCTATACTCCATCTACGGTACTGTTACGTAGAGCCTACGCTGCTACGCCGGTTCTACGGTGATTTACTTAGAGTCTACGAATCTATACTCCATCTACGGTACTGTTACGTAGAGCCTACGCTGCTACGCCGGTTCTACGGTGATTTACTTAGAGTCTATGAATCTATACTACATCTACGGTATTGTTACGTAGAGCCTACGCTGCTACGCCGGTTCTACGGTGATTTACTCAGAGTCTACGAATCTATACTCCATCTACGGTACTGTTACATAGAGCCTACGCTGCTACGCCGGTTCTACGGTGATTTACTTAGAGTCTACGAATCTATACTCCATCTACGGTACTGTTACATAGAGCCTACGCTGCTACGCCGGTTCTACGGTGATTTACTTAGAGTCTACGAATCTATACTTCATCTACGGTACTGTTACGTAGAGCCTACGCTGCTACGCCAGTTCTACGGTGATTTACTTTGAGTCTACGAATCTATACTCCATCTACGGTACTGTTACGTAGAGCCTACGCTGCTACGCCGGTTCTACAGTGATTTACATAGAGTCTAAGAATCTATACTCCATCTACGGTACGATTACGTAGAGCCTACGCTGCTACGCCGGTTCTACGGTGATTTACTCAGAGTCTACGAATCTATACTCCATCTACGGTACTGTTACATAGAGCCTACGCTGCTACGCCGTGGCTTCTATATAAGCTACGGGTAGCCGTCAGCTTGCAGCGTTGACTTACCGTAGGGTAAGCCGACGCTGCTATATACCGTGCCTATATGTAAATGCTACGCTAAATAGTCTTTTCATTTGTAGACTTTTACAGCATACAAAAACCCACTTCCAAAAACAATTTTTTTTTTTTTTTTACTATTGATAGGCACGCGCTTGACCACCATCTCACCTGATGGTAAGCGGTGATGTGGTTGAAGATGGAGTACGCTTGCCTAGAAGTAACCTCACTCCTGACTTAAAGACTCCCAGGTTGTAGCTATCAGGAAACACAGACTCCGGCGGGGAATTCCACTATTTAGCTATACGCATTATGAATGTTTTCGTGCGTATGGTTGGGATGTCCATCATGTCCACATGTACAAAGTAAAAAATAACTTTAATTTCGGGAGTCGGTGTTTTTGGTTATTTAGTTGTTGAACACCGACTTCAGAAATTAAAGTTATTTTTCCTTTGTATTGTTTTGTTTTTGGAAGTCGGTTTTATTTTTTTGTAAAAAAGTTTTTTAAAACCACAATCAGAGCGTGCCGGCGTGATTTCATGTTATGAACTGGTGTAAACAATCAACAGACATGCGATTTCAGAAATCTCGATCCATTTGCAATTATTTATTAAAGAGTTCCGTTGCCTACCTCCGAAATTCTTCATCAGATCTTCACCAAATTTAAAGGGGACCAGTCCGAGAAAATACTCTTCCAAAAAAAAAAGAATCATCCAAATCGGTTAACAATTGGCGAAAATATCGCTGAACAAACATTTTTCATGGGATCCCATCATCGGATCCTGACTTATACCTTCCATCATCAGCTCAGCAACATGATATGATGGTTACCAGGCACAAATATCTGAATTGCGTTAGAAAGTTTATGAAAAAAACGTATGTGCTTATAAAATTTGAGGGTTTCCCTCGATTTTCATGGTGACAATGAGACCACCTCAGGAGTATCTAGGCTTTTGAATATAAAAAATATTTTTAAAATCGGTCCAGAATTGGCGGAGAAATCGGTGAACATACATAAAAAAAAAATACATACAACCGAACATAGAACCTCCTACTTTTTGAAGAAGTCGGTTAAAAATTTAATTTCACTTTGGATCTGAGTGGAGTCATGAGTCTTATTAACTACTAGTTGACCCACGCAACTTCGTCTGCGTCACAATTTTCATTACTGTTTCGCTCCGATTGGTCATAGAGTGTATATAGCCTATAGCCTTCCTCGATAAATGGGCTATCTAACACTGAAAAAAAAATTTCAAATCGGACCCGTAGTTCCTGAGATTAGCGCGTTCAAGTAAACAAACTCTTCAGCTTTATATATATTACTAGTTGACCCGCGCAACTTCGTCTGCGTCACAATTTTCATTACTGCTCTGCTCCTATTGGTCTTAGCGTGATGATATATAGCCTATAGCCTTCCTCAATAAATGGGCTATCTAACAATGAAATAATTTTTCAAATCGGACCGACTTCAAATCGGCGAGATTAGCGCGTTCAAGTAAACAAACAAACAAACAAACAAACTCTTCAGCTTTATATATTAATATAGATTAGTATAAGATACGAGATTATTTATGACTTTTTTGCAGAATTATTGTTTTGTAAAATTAATAGTATAAAATCCTTTAATAAATAGGTAAACAATTAACATTAAAAAAAAAAAACTGGTATTAAAATGAGAGCAAATTCGGGTTATGAACCTTTCGCCACAGATAATAATATAATACTAGCGTCTTTTGCTTACGCTTACGAGGTTATGAGAAAATTCCCGAGAGCAATGACCTCTGCTTCGGTAGTTATAAATCATTCAATAGAGCAGATTGTGTTGCTAAGTTATATTCACGTGGATTTGAGAGAAATATGTAAACAGTGTGGTTGTTTGTATGTAATCAGCTGTGGTTTGCGTCATGTGGGGAATTTATATGGAAACTTGCTTCTGCCACCGTGGACCCTAGGGAATCAAAAGTAGCCTATGTCCTTTCTCAGGCTCTAGCTAGACTATCTCTGTACCAAATTTAATTTAAATCGGTTCAGTAGTTTTGGCGTGAAAGCGCGACAAACAGACAGAGTTACTTTCGCATTTATAATATTAAGCCTAGTAAGGAATTAAAGATGTAGGCCAAAATTCTCTTAAAGAAAACATCATGTAATTCAAAGTTAGAGTGAACAGGCTCCTTCTGGGTAAGCTCGCTCCATCGTAGACTTTGTCTCTGTCATCTCTGACCTAGACTAGAGTCAAGAGCAAAGCCATCACAAATAAAAAATCTTTTATTTATTTAATTAGAATTAAGAACCAATGATAGTTGCTAAAAGTAAAAAAAAATCTATTTAAGAATTTTAAAGTTAACATAAAGATGTTACACATTTTTAGGTTTACCAAAATGTCAGGATGAAAAGTAGGTAGGTACTTAATGATTTCTTAAAATTGGCGTTAATTTATTTTAAGAAGCCAAATGCCTCAGCACTAGATGTTATTGTATTTTGCACTAAAGATAAGTATGTACATCGTATACTAATAAATAAAGCTGAAGAGTTTGTTTGTTTGCTTGAACGCGGTAATCTTAAGGCGGGTACTCACTAGCGAGCCGTAACTGTAACCGTTGCATGTACTGTAACCTAAAAACATAGTGTATACGTGGTTCGCAAACCTGCTGCGAGCGGTACGCGTGCGGATTGCAGCGACCCGACGTTTACAACGTACTCATTTCTAAACCCGTAATGTCGCACGTAACTGTAACCGTTACTGTTACCAAAAACATAATGTGTACGTGGTTCGCGAGCCTGCAACGAACGCTACACGAGCGACTCGCAGCGAGCCGACGATTGTCGGTTTAAAAAGTATAAAATAAAGGCCATTACAACGTTTTTATTTTGGTTAATATCAATTTTTAACAAAAATAATGAATTAAAGTAACGTGAAACGGAACGAATTTAAAAACAACAATCAGCGTTTGGTGACGTATCTGCTGTTATGCCAACGAAAAGGCTACCTTATGTCTTTGAGTTAGGACAGTTCTTGACCAGTGATAGACACGAGTGACGTCATCGTCCGTTTTCGCGCGAACCTTTAAACTGTCGGTTTAAAAACGCAATTTTGGCAACAAATTAAAGCGTTTTCATTTCTTATTTATGTGGTGGTCTATACTAGATGGAGTTCTTTAAAATTAAAGCAAAAATGGAAATATTGCATGTTCCCTATTCTACCTTACAAAGTCATGAGAGCTCCCGATCACTCACTGACCGCGTGTTGAACTAACCGCTGACACCAGATAAGCAAGGTCGTTCACTTTGTTAATGAGATACCCCATTTTTTAAATTTATTTACAAGCGATTACGGAGATATTTCGTTTATAATTGGATGGCGCCTAAGTATCGATACAAATACTGTCATGATTGATTTATTTGATGTTTTTTTTTTTAATTTGAGATAGAGGATATCATGATGTGAGAGAGTGCATTCTTGAGGAGCTCGTGGCTAAATAATAACAGCCGCACGGGTCGATCTTGAAGGTTAAGCAACGCTTGCCAAGGTTGTTCTGTGGATGGGTGACCATCTTAACATACCGAGTTTCCTCCGTGCCTCGGAAAGCACGTTAAGCCGTTGGTCTCGGCTGTCATTTGTAGATCTTTGGCAGTCGTTACGGATTGTTAGAAGCCAGTAAATCTGACTCCAGTCTTGCCAGTTGTGGAGGTCTGGTAGGCAGCCGCTCCACGTAAAACACTGGTATTCAGCTGAATCCGGTTTGACGGGAAGCCGACCCCAATATAGTTGGGAAAAGGCTAGGCAGATTTTGATGAGTGTTAGTTGGGTTCTTATGTTTATCATTTATTCTTTGAGCTGAGTCCGAAGAGGGGTGTAAAGATGTACTCCTAAAATAATATCTACATAATAATATTTGATGAATTGATGTCAACTCATCAAATATCAGCTAGTCTACTCTCTAAATAACTATTTTGGTATCGAGCTTCCTGAACTTTATAACATACAACATAAAGGCTTATATTTAAACGAATTTGACACTCACCGCGGATTTCGCTGTCACACACGAAACACGAAAATGTTGTTACGGAACACTGTTACAACATTTTCGTGTCTCGTGTCTCCGGAGTGCTATTGCAATACAGCAATACTGGTCTGAAAGACCCACAGCCCTTAAGGATCTTGGGTCGCGATAGTTTTCCGGAAAAAACATTTTACTTGAGATCTTCAGCCGCGTCTGTCTGTACCTACACTACCTACTACGCGATAAACCTAAGAGCTACCGAACATATTTTCATACCGTTTTCACTTACGGCAAATGGTGTGATTCATGAGGAAGATTTATGTAAATTAATTAGGGTAAAAAGGCTGAAAAATTACGATAATAGTAGACGATATATGTTTATTTAATTATTCACAAAATATAGCAACGAATGATGGTACGTAGATTATTTCTGCTACCTGCACGAGGGCCCCTAGTCTGCTAATTTTTATAAATTCGTCATTCCAACACGATGCCATTGTCATTTTGCTAAAAGTTCGTAATCTGCTAAATTCATAATGGTCCTTCACTGATCGTTCAGTAGCATGTCAGTGGTCTCGTAATGAAATTGTAGTGGAATGCAGTGTCGTATTGCCATTATTATAAAACCCGTTTGGAGAAATAATTTTCGAAAAACTGCTATTAAATTTGAACATTAATTTATACCAGATTGCTATTGTATATAATTTTACATATTATTTATTAGTGTTCTATGAAATCTGAAGTAGTAACAAAGTCGTAAATAGCAAATACGTAATGAAACTCATTTATATTTTATCCGTTTTGCTGTCAAAGTCAAATGTGACATTAGTGACATTAGGTACTGTTTACTTTACTGACGTCGACAACTGATTTATTTGTTTTGAAGCGACCGGTGTTTTGCAAAGAGCTAATTGAATTTTAACGTAATAGATTTGTTTATTGCTTTTTTTTACTTCTCAATAACGACATCATGAGACTGCTATTCCGCAATTGATGCACAATTGCGGAATAGCAACGGAACGCTGCAATACAATAGGAAGGTGAATATTGGAAATGAATCATCCTTCCTATTGTACAGGAATGGGTGGGTTAGTATCTGATATTTCTATATCGTAAACATTTAACATAAAAAAAAAAAAAAAAAGTAAGTAAATATTTAATGTAAACAAACTAAATGGTGTAATAGGTTCTGTTAAGTTTTCTTTTAATGGTTTTATTTTTAAAAATAATACCAGAATGTGCAACAAATTCAAATTCAAAACATCACCAATCCAGACTAAATCTGTATGGTCAATTACAACCTATTCTCTCTCTCAGAGGGGAGGCCAGCGTCCCTTCAATGGAAATGTAATATGGCCACTTATGTTTACCAAAATTAAAATAGCCACTCAGATGTTTATTTCTAAATGCTAGTGCTAGACCTAATAGTTGAATGAAAATTGTTTGTTTCAGATAAATGTAAATGACTTCATCTTCCAAGCTTGCTCTTGATGAAAGTAGACCAGATGGAAATGAACAGACACTAGGACACCGATGAGTGTTATTCAATGTGGATGTTGTCTTCTGAAAAAAGTTTGTCCTCATCAACTTTTACAGTACAGAACTGGTACAGTGCAAGAGTGTAATATAATGGATTCTGCTGTGCTTGGTTAGTTTACTAGTTTTATTCACGGGTTATGAAAAACATTATTTAGTTTAGTTTTGTTAACGAGGGCATAGAGAGTGTTATTTTCATTATCTATCTATACTTATATATAAAGCTGAAGAGTTTGTTTGTTTGTTAACTTGAACGAGCTAATCTCAAGAACTACTGGTCTGATTTGAAAAATTTTTTCAGTGTTAGATAGCCCATTTATTGAGGTAGGCTGTAGGCTGTATATCATCACGCTAAGACCAACAGGAGCGGAGCAGTAATGAAAATTGTGACGCAGATGAAGTTGCGGGTCAACTAGTACTAATATTATAAAGCTGAAGAGTTAGTTTGTTTACTTGAACGCGCTAATCTCAGGAACTACTGGTCCGATTTTAAAAATTCTATCAGTGTTAGATAGCCCATTTATCGAGGAAGGCTATTGGCTATATTATCACGCTAAGACCAACAGGAGCGGAGCAGTAACGAAAATTGTGAGGCAAACGAAGTTGCGCAGGTCAATTAGTATTTAATATTAGTCAAGCTCTTAACATCAACATTTCTCATTTGCAGGATTTCATTAATTCAGTCATTTTCAAAATGGGCACACACATACACAATGTCTCTGTGTAATGGCTTCCTGTAATGTGGATAAATTATTTTCAGGTGGGTGCTTCAAGTGTGCTTCTTTTGATGGGAGCGAGCAAATAGAGCATCCCGGTATTTCCATTCAGGCCCCTCACCATCTGGGGCATCTTCATCAGCTGTCAATGAGCGGAACAGTCAAGACATTCCTCATTTAGAAGAACCTACCTACACACATATTATGATAATCCTAATGAAGAAGATGATTAAAACGATTTACTTACTGCTATGTTTTATTTTTATTTTAATATAATACTATTTCTGATTACTGTACCTGATATAAGTTAGCACCCTATTAAATACAATATAAGCAAAAGCAAGCCAGAAGTGATGCACATGGCCCTTGTCTAAAAAAATAGTTTTCTGAAAACTTCAGCTTAAAGAAACTGAAAGCCTGAGCACTTTTATAAAAAATCATCGTTATAGGATGCAAGCACTGCAGCATAGCTGCAAGTGCATTCTAGAGTATATAGTCATAGATCTCTATAACGACGAATGTTTGATAATATTTAAGGTAGAAAACATAGCCACAAATATGCATTTTTCGTTTGAACGAGCTAATCTCTGGAATCAGTCAGATTTGAAAAAATATTTTTATATTGTTAGGCTATACCGGAACGGAAAAAATCGAGATATGCGCGTACAAAGTCGCGAGCTAAAGCTAGTAACTTATTTAAAAATAATAACCTAAAATATGGGCAAATATTATCTGATTTGGTCAGTGGGTCAAAATTGGGCTCGTGAAACCTTCCTAAATGCTCTAATTTATGGCGAAATCCAGCTCTGTAACGCCAGGCCCAAGTTTTTATGGAGTTACGGTTTCTCCTTTCGGCTCTCATTGAGTTTCTCGAAAACCACTGACACCTGGCGCTTGGCTACAGCAGCCGCACCAATGAAGGGCGAAGTTTGTCCAAAAAATATTGGATATAAAACGCCGGTAGAATGGCGCAGTGACTGGAAAAGTAATGACTACACAATTACGTTCTAATGGTAGGTCACTGATCGATGGAACTGTCAAAATTTTAGCAGATTACCGCATACGACTGTCATTATGTACGAGATTACCATTTTATGCCATTTCGTTCAGTGGAGTGTCAGTGATTGTTCATTGGAAAGTCATAATGACACTATTATGTTAGTAGATTACCAAACTTGTCAAAATCAACAATTATGAGATCAGTGATCGACCATTCTGACACTATTGTAATAGCAGACTTGGGGCCCAGGGCGGCTTGCTAAATTATTACAGTAGTTATATTCTCCTTTTTTTAGCGGGGGTAATCCTCATTGATGTCCTTCGCCCTGGGGCGGGCGGAGTGGTCTGTCAGACTCTGTCTCTTACTGACTAAAACCACCCCGGTGTGTCATCCTACCTACGTCGGGGATTGCGAGGACATACGTGACTTCCTTAATCCCCGTTGATTACAATACCTACACTCTTCTGGCACAACTCGGTGTGTGAAGACCGAATAATTAATCACGTTGGATGACACCAGTAAAGGTGGCGTCACTAAAGTCTGTTTTTTAATCTCAGAGACTAAATTGACAAGTGAAAATGGCAAACTGACATAGATTTTGACATTTGAAGTTGTCAATTTAGTCATCATCATCATCTGCCTAGCCTTTTCCCAATTATATTGGGGTACTTCTTTTTTGGCAAGACTGGAGTCAGATTTACTGGCTTCGGACAATCCATAACGGCTGCCAAAGATCTACAAAGACAGCCGGGACCAACGGCTTAACGTGCGCACCGAGGCACGGAGGAAACTCGATATGTTAAGATGGTCACCCATCCACAGACCAACCTTGGCAAGCGTTGCTTAACCTTGAAGATGGACCCGTGCGGCTGTTATTATTTAGCCACGTGCTCCTCAGAAGTTGTCAATTTAGTCTCCGAGATTAAAAAACAGACATTAGCTAGCCCATTTAAATACGGAAACTGCGTATCTCCGTTCTTATATATCATTTTGTTACACAATGCAATGCAATATTTAATTTAAATTCGAGTTGAAATGAATGAATGTGCAAATTACATAAAATACTGTTCAAATAACTATTGTAACACGCACTATGCGTGCAAACAATGACAGTAGTCTTTAAATTACGCTGCTTCTATAAATTATAATCTTATTTACTTTCTCACGTTTTCGAGTCACCTGAATTTAAGAGGAAACATGGGCGGCCAGACTTTGTTGTAAAAAGTCTTGAACAATATCTCTTAAATCGGTCCAATATTGGACCGATTTAAGAGATATTTCACAAACTGAATAAGAAGGAGGTGTACTGAGTCCCTATGTTTTCCTTTTCAACCGACTTCTTCAAAAAGGAGGAGTTTCTATGTTCGGCTGTATGTATATTTTTTTAATGTACGTTCACTTATTTCTCTGCCAATTCTGGACCGACTTTTTTTTTTATTCTAAAGCCTATACTCCTAAGGTGGTTCCATTGTCACCAAGTCAGAATTAGATGATGGGATCCCATGAAAATCGAGGGAAACCCTCAAATTTTGTAAGCAATGTTTTTCTTAAACTTTCTAACGCAATTCAGATATTTGTGCCGGGTAATCATCATCTCATGTTGCTGAGCTGATGATGGAAGGTATAAGTCAGGATCAGATGATGCGATCCCATGTAAAATTTTTGTTCAGCGATATTTTCGCCAATTGTTAACCGATTTGGATGATTCTTTTTTTGTTTGGAAGAGTTTGTTAGAGAAAAATTTGGTGAAGATCGCGGTAGGCAACGGAACTCTTCAATAAATGATAGCAAATGGATCGGGATTTCTGAAATCGGATATCTGTTGATTGTTATGTTATATTAACTGGTGTACCTAAACAATCATTTAGGTACACCAGTTCATAACATAACATCACGCCGGCACGCTGTGTGTGTGCTTTTTAGTGGTACCTGCGTACCACTAAAAAAAGAAAAAAAAAACTTTTTTACAGAAAAATAAAACCGACTTCCAAAAACAGAACACTACAAATTAAAAAATAACTTTAATTTCGGAAGTCGGTGTTTAAAAACAAAATAACCAAACACACTTTGTAGTGTTTTTTTTTTGGAAGTGGGTTTTATTTTTTTGTAAAAAGGTTTTTTCATTAATAGTTGCTAAATTTGTGCACTAGGGTTCTGTTGACAGCGATTTATCGGACAATTTAGAGCATTATGTGAGGGTTTTAGTGCTTATACGGTTAATAAATCATCGACACAGTATACATCCATTTTATTCAATTTGTGGAATATCTCTTATATCGGTCCAATATTGGAGGAGAAAACAGTCGAGAGCCAAACCTCGAATTATGACTTTTTAGATACAAAGTCTCGCCGCCCATGTTTTCTCATAAGGAGTAATGGCACAGTATAAATTTATATTACCGTGGTCCTAATGGCTATGGTATACCTAGGTCTAAAAATATCCACTTACATCAAGTATGTAAGTTTCGGTAACAGTCAAAATTTGAATATTGTCTCGGATAAGGTCCGCAGACCATTGAAAATCGCCTTAACTTTCATAAATTCGACACTCTACAGTCTACAATAATATCTACTACTATACTATTATTTCACGAAACATATTAACTCCTACTTTACGAAACTATTGAAACAATATTTATGAATAGCAAATTCTCTGTCAGTATAGCAGATGCAAAAGTTGAAAAGAAATTAGCGAAGACCACATGTGGTACATACAAATAGGAACCGGTTTGTTTATAGACAGACTAATCGCTGGAGAAAGATTTCTGAATATGCTTAGAACATCGGCTTAACAAACCAAATAAACCATGTCATAGGTCCTTGAGGCGGTTTAGAAACTCTGACACTAGGTGTGTAGGGTCGCTAGACCTTACTTACACGATAAGAAGATCGGCTCAACGTGCTTTCCGAAAACGAAAAAATTCGGCAAAACTCGGCATGCCACCTCTCAGTAAAGATCAGCTGACCAAGTGACCAGCTCCAACCACTTCAGCATTTATGCTATCAAAAAAAGCCGGTGTGAACCGGAGAGCACGGCTGTGACACAGCGCAGCATCCCAGCGAGTATCGCTAGCACACGACAAGCTTATCTCGATGCTTGGCCTGCGGTTATCAGTTCCTAATTAAAACAACATATCGGTAGCTGCTTACAAATTGTGCGTTGCGGATGTGAATTACTTAATACATAATTCGAAACACGTTTTGGTCTTAAATCTCGTCTCTTATAGGGTTGTCGAAAATCACGCAAAGCTAGACAAAGTGAGATTTTATCACTGGAACGATTGTCGAAGAGCGAAAACGAGAGGCACGTCAACAACTCCTTTTCGAGATAGAAGTGAATAATAATAATAAGCATTTTGCCAGACCCTCAAACCCAGGACTTCACGCTCAGCAGTAACGGATTGCCACCATTAGACCAACGAGGTAGTTAAAAAGGCTATGAATGAACAAAACGCAAGGGGCGGTTGGCGGAATGACGGTCCAATTATTAGTCACTCAGCTCTAGTTTACTGCGTGATTTCCAGTTATTCTCGAGTTATATTTATTAGTTTCAAGTAACTACAAAAAAATGGCAATGGGGGACCGTTCTGGGATCACAAAGGCCTCCTCTATCACTAAAGTTAGGTATGTTTACAGTGCCCAAATTTCCGCGATTGCATGCGCACGCGCACAAGTCGTGATTCGCACGATGTTCCGTGAGGTCGCGTGGCAAAAGCGATGGGTATTTTTACGCGGACTTTTACGATAGGTAGGGAGATATCTATATTTGTTTATCAGGGATAGTAAACGCCCACTGTTTAATCAGAGCTATCAAGAAATTGTGGGATTGGCTTTAAATGTTAATCCAAGATATCAGCCCCGTGTCCGGGATTTGGACGGACCATGGTTCGACAGGAGCTCAAAGAATTGTCGGTGAGTGCATTGACATGAACTCGTTCACACACGTAGGTATGTGTGTTGTTGGTCCACGTTCTGAAGGACCACGGCCTGTTCCTTGTTTGTTCAATTCAATTGTTTTCTTATGACGTTATCACGTAAAATTATCGTCCGTAAACCGGCTTTACAGACAACCAATTTTTTTTTCTATTGATATTGTCGTCAGAATCTTCACTGGTGACTTTGTTTTGACAAGCAATCAACAAACCGGATTTCTCAGCAACCGGCTTGTGAGGTCAAAGGTGGCTTTTTTGAATGAACTGATAAGTGTTTGCTTCTAGTAAGTTAGATAGGAAGTCGACCCCAGCTTGTTGAGAATTGGAAGCCTGATCGACCCCCTGGTAGTCTATATTATAAAGCTGGAGAGTTTGTTGATTTGTTTGATTGAAAGCGCTAATCTCAGGAACCACTGGTTCGAATTGAAAAATTCTTTTAGTGTTAGATATGCCCATTTATCGAGGAAGGCTATAGGAAATATTTTATTTTTTTAATTGTAACTAAAGTTTTACTTGCAACTTGCTTGCTTGTTAGTTAATAACTTAAACAAATAAGTCAGACACTTGTTTTTTTAAGTTTTCATACATTTTTTCAACTATTGTCGCTACCGAGTACCTATAGATTGATAAAACTCATGGTAGACGTACTGTTTAGGGAAGCTGATGAAATTGGTCAAGTCATGGGGAGTCTTATATTAAGAGAGAACAGGGTTACTTCTAGGCAAGAGTGCTCCATCGTCACCACATAATCGCTTTCGTTCAAGTGAGATACGTAGTGGTCAAACGCGAGAAAAAGAATGTACCTACCTAGTGATAATTTGTGATAAATGAATGAGAGAATGACACCCCTAACTCAAAACATCAAAATTGCTTGTCAAACTAATTAGTAAGCAATTTTTCCTGTTCAATTTGCGGCAATCCCAATTTAATGATTTATAATATTTGGAGCAAGAGTATTATCTTGCAGGCACCACGTGTGCTCCACGCGAATTATTAGGTATTGTTTTATATTTATATTAATTATTTGGCAAGAGGTTATCGCAAGTTTGTAGTGGGTGCGAAGAGGGGGACCTCAGTGTTCTCTGTAAATCTGAACACCATACACTGCGATCGCCAACCCGTCTGCCATGCGCGGCGATTATGGCGAACCTCCCCTTTTGGGGGAGGCATGTGGCCAGCAGTGGATGTCTTTTGGCTAATATGATGATGATGAAGATTGAATTATGAAAATCCCTAGATAATGTGATATCCCTAGATATGACCCCGATTTTAGAAGTAAGCATTTGAAGATGAGTAAATATTTCTCGAAACCTGGTTTACCCTGAAAATTAGTGAAAGGGTAAAAACATTAAAAGCTAACCATACATAAATAAAATAAAAATAAACAAAGCTTTATATTTCCCAAGTTTTACAATTTCTAAGTATTAATCTAATAAAAATAGTTTTAATTATTTGAAGGGGACGTTGAAACACAGTATAAATATATACAGTATTGTGTCACTCACTCACTCACTTCGAATTAACTACATTATTTTACTTTCATCTACTTACCAACTTAAGTTTTTTTTTCAGTTTTGTTATTGTAAATATAACATTTTTATTTAAAAAATAAAATTCGTAGTAATAACTTTCTTTAATAATATAACTAGTTTTGAGGAGCTTGTGGCTAAAGAATAACAGCCGCACAGGTCGATCTTTAAGGTTAAGCAACGCTTGCCAAGGTTGGTCTGTGGATGGGTGACCATCTTAATATACCGAGTTTCCTCCGTGCCTCGGAAAGCACGTTAAGCCGTTAGTCCCGGCTGTCATTTATGGAACTTTGGCAGTCGTTACGGATTGTCAGAAGCCAGTAAATCTGACTCGAGTCTTGCCAAGAAGTACCGTGTTACCCAATTTAATGGGTTGTGGAGGTATATCCAGCACAATCGCAGCCAGCACAATACTCTACAGACCTCTTTATTATGAACTGCGATCTCCGGCATCGAAGAGTCACAACGAGGTAAAGTTGGTGGTTGCTTGGAGCCAGCGTCCAGACGCGAATTGCCTGCAAAGAGAGTTGCAAATAAATTTGCTTTCTCTCTTGCAGAGTGAGCCAGCGAACCATCAGGTTTTTGGCATTGGAGGCAAAGTGGGTTGACAGTAATTTATTTCAACTACTTTCGACAAGGACCAAAACTGCTTACTACCCGGAGGGTGTGATGCTAGTTTGGCCCCGATACGTCCGACATGATCAAAACGTGCCCTACGAAAAATCCGCTTGCAGAACTTCGCGGCAGAATTAAAGGCTTTTTTCCTCGCGTGAACCCTACGCGCTTTAGCCTTTTGGTCGCGGGCCTTGATCCAGGCTTGGTAAGCAGACTCTTTACGTGCCTCAGCGTGGGCGCATTCTGCATTATACCAAGGCCGGGATATGTGACCGAGCGGGATGTCGGAGAATGGAATAAAATACTCCATCCCCTGCCGAATCACGTCCGCAATCACATCAGCGCATCTCGAAGGGTCACCGGAGGAGAAGCACACTTGCCGCCAAGGATAAAAAGTGTCGCATCTCATCCCAATCTGCTGACTCGTATCGCCATACTCGTCTCATGCCTCTAGGACTCTTATCAGGAGGAGAGCAGGCCAACACGGATTTCACCAGGCAGTGGTCAGACGTTCCCAGCGGGGCTGAGACTGATACTGATTGATTGCCCGGATCAGTTGTCAGCAGAAGGTCCAAGCAATTGGGTGTTGCCACATTCACCAGCTGGGTTAGATCTAGCGTTACAGCAAACTTGCGCGCCTCTAACCCGGCATGGTCAGTTTTATGGTACGAGAAAAACCACTTTTTATGGTGGGCGTTAAAGTCCCCCAGAAAAATGAGCTTCGCTGTTGGGTACCGTTGCTGGGCTACGTCGGTCGACTCCACGAGGGAATTAATCAGCACTGTTGTCTCCTGGTCACCGCTGTGCGATCGGTATACGCCGATGTAGATAAGTTTTTCCACGCCAGTGTCCACAAGTAGCCATATGGCAGAAAAATCGATTTCTCAAAGCAACGGAAACGACGACAACCAATGTCATCGCGGACGTACACACAGACCCCAGCCTGCTTCTTGAACTTATGTTCCAGAGAGTAGCCCGGGTGGTTGAGGTACGCCACGTCCGACGGGGTTGTTATCTTCGTCTTCCACTCTTAATTGCGATCGGATTTTTGAGTGACAGACCAAAACACACACCTATATGAAAATTACTGTTTTCCTCGAAAAGGTAGATCTCAATGGGTCGTGCCTATCATCACCATCATATCAGCCGAAAGACGTCCACTGCTGGACATAGGCCCAACAGTCGCCACAACAACCGGTCCTGTGCGTCTCGCATCCATCGGCTACCCGCGACCCTCGCCAGGTCATCGGTATACCTTGTATCGGGAGGCCTTCCATCATTGCGTCTTCCGGTACGCGGTCGCCGCTCCAGAACTTTTCGGCCTCAACTGTTCTTCGAGCAATGTGGCCCACAGTGCCCACCACTAGGTACTTCAGTTTGGCGATCCTTCGGGCTATGTCGGTAACCTTGGGTCAAGTCTATACTTAACTCAAACTGTGGACTCCTGGGTACTAAGAATTTTGTTCAAGGAAACCTACCGTGGAAAACCATAATAGCACTATTACCTACTAAGCAGTTATGTTTAACAAGAAAATAATAACCAATAAAATTATAACTATTTGCTATCTTCCAAACACGAGACAGTATGATAGCTTGTTTTATTCAGTTACATAAGACTACGTATTATGTTACAGAACAAAGAGATTGCATAATAATTTGTTATTATTTCCCTGTCGCTCATAATTTTACCGCCGAGCGAAAGAAAATAAACCGGCCAAGTGCGAGTTGGACTCGCGTGCAAAGGATTCCGAACGATTTTTTTTATGAACATGGTTTCTTTAAATTATATCTTGACTTCTTATAGAATTTCCCGTAATCTATAGGTAAAGACCTATTTATCTGTATTTTTTTCAACATTTTAGGCTCAGTAGATTCGGAGATAAGGTGGAGATTGCTCATTGACTGCCGCTTCGGTCACCGGTGATCGACAAACAATACATTTTCTATTGTGTCTATTTGTCTGGCAGACAATGCTTTAAGTAAACTTACAGCTAGGAAAGAGATAGTTGACAGTTAGTGAAAGATCGCCAATTAAAAGACTTCACTGACAATTTTAGGGTAGCAAAAGAAACAAACTACTAAAGAAAATAACTTCGGAATGGTTATTTTTGCCTCCCACAAGGTGGACCGATGACCTGGTGAAGGTGGTGTGGTCGATGGTCTCGGGTATCCGATGGATGCGAGACGCGCAGGACCGGTCGTTGTGGCGACGCTTGGGGGAGGCCTATGTCCAGCAGTGGACGTCTTTCGGCTGATATGATGATAATGATGATGATGGTTATTTTTTTAATGATAACAAAAATACTGTAGATTTTTTGTCACAAGCAAGAAAATCTGACACCAGTCTTACCAAGGGGTGGAGGTCAGATAGAAGCCGACCCTAACACAGTTAACAAAATACAAGGGGTCCTATGGAGAGCAAATCATTAGGTATCTTTATGTTTAGATCATCTATATACTAATATATAAAGCTGAAGAGTTTGTTTGTTTGTTTACTTGAACGCGCTAATCTCAGAAACTACTGGTCTTGAGTATTGAGTAAAATACTGGTCCGATTTGAAAAATTCTTTCAGTGTTAGATAGCCTATTTATTGAGGAAGGCTATAGGCTAATATCATCACGCTAAGACTAATAGGAGTGGAATAATGAAATTTGTGACGCAAACGAAGTTGCGCGAGTCATCTAGTTATTAATAAGTTTATTTTTTGGAAATGAGTAAGATTTTATTTTAAGCATACTTTCACACCTGTGCAAACTGAAACATTTCCGGATTTTTTTTATTACGTATTGATATTTCCGGGTATGACTCACAGTGCCACTTTTGGTGTTCAAAGTACTTGTAGAAATTACGGTCAAAATACAACAAATTGAATTGGGCTAGTTTTTTTTTTATAAATCCCCACATAGCTGCAAATACTGGGTACCAATACTCGTAACAGAAATAAAGAAAATTCTGAAAAATGCAGGTCACATAGTATATTATGTGACCTGTTACATTAGTCGTTGAGTACATTTTGCGTCACAAAAAGGTATAGGTAGGTTTTTATTTTTTTAAGTTGGGACAAGCCCGCTACTCCTGAAAGCCAGAGTCAACAGTGGCGACCACCAGAAAATCGCCGAGCCAATGAAACCCGACGAGTCCCGGAGAAACGATTCAACTGTCTGTGTATAGGTAGGTTGCAGTTGATGTTTTTTTTAGCAATTTCTGGGTTGGACTATTGACTATTTGAAAATGTACTATACGATTAAAATACCTGCATTTGTCCTGAATTCGTGAAATCCCTTATCCCTTATCGATTTTGCGTTTTAAGTTTTGGGAACACATTCTTAATGCGTACAGCTAAGGAGTGGAATTCCCTGCCGGAGTCTGTGTTTCCTGACAGTAACAACCTGGGAGTCTTTAAGTCAAGAGCGAACAGGTTACTTCTAGGCAGGCGTGCTCCATCTTCGACCACATCATCGCTTACCAACAGGTGAGATAGTGGTCAAACGCGTGTCTAGTTAATCGCAAAGTTAGTCGTGAATTTTCAAAATGCAGTCAGCCCATGATTGTTTTTGACATTTCTCTGTGGAAACTTAGGTAGACTGATGTACGGGTTGACAGCTCACTTCATCTTATGATATTTTAACAGAACAGCACTAAGTACAGGTACACTAGGCAGGTGGATACCGAGATGCAGAATTTGCTGTTGCGGAATTTGTTCGAAAGATTCACCGCGGCTGGAACTCAAAGGGTATATTGGCGAAAAACGTACGGGAGCGGAAGCGTGCGGAAGAGCGAAAGGAATCTTTTGATGATTTCCTATACAAATAAACGTGGACAGCTTAATATCTCACCGAAATTCTTCTAGTTATACAAGGTACATTGAAAGCGAGTCTGAGCAGAGATGCACATCACGTGAAGCTACACGAGCGTGCCGAGGGCATCGTCAGACAATCCACCATGACCCTGCTCGCGACCCGGCGCCGCCCGTACTACGATAGTAAGTTCATTACTTACTTGTATGTTGTCATGCTAGCGTGATTCCGGCTAAATATAGGCCACTCCTTCGTTTCGTATGATGACTTTAAGTTACTGACAAAACAAGTAAATAGTGTTCATCATTGGGGGAGCCAGGCTCGGAAATGCATAAATATGGCTGTCCTTGAGGCTAGGTCCCGTGGTCGTCCTCGCAAGCGCTGGCTGAACGTCGCCAAGTCCGACATGAGAGCCAATGGACTCACTGAAAGGGATGTTTGAAGAGCGGGCAAAGTGGAGGAAGCTTAGTCGGAAGGCGGACCCTGGAAATAGCCGGGATTAATGCCAGGTGGAAGAAGAAGAAGAAGAAGATTGAGGGAGCCAGGGGTTCAAGCCACCCCAAAAGACCCAGATTTCTTTGGTAGTCGAAGTCATTATGAAATTGGACCCGCGCAGCTTCATGGGCGTCATATTTTTCATTAATGCTCCGCTCCTATAGGTCGTAGCGTGATTATATAGCATACCTATAGCCTTCGTCGATAATGGGGTATCCAACACTAAAATAATTTTTCAATTCGAACCAGTAGTTCCTGAGATAAGCGAACAAACATTCTTCAGCCTTATAATATTAGTATTGATTCCTATCTTCTTATCCTATCTCTTCTTATCCCCGTCCACCGGACCACTCTATTTATCACCATCTCAATAGTGAAGCCCTTACCAGCCATATTATATAAGCGAAAGTAACTGCCTATCTGTCCTGTGTGTGTAAAATAAACTGCATTGATCTGGAGCCACAGTAATGAGGATCTGATCAGACCTTTGCATATTGCAAAAGCTTGAACAACACATACCCAGGATTCAAGAAAAAGGTGACAAAACTCTAAATATAAAGTAAATGGTAGGGGTCTTTGTAAGCCTGCGGTCGTCGAGTATTGGGTGGCTCGCCGTCCGATCAGAACCAGGCCCGGGTCGACGGCGCGCTGTGTTTTACGCGCGCCTCAAAGAGCTGTCAGCATTACAGACGGGGCCCGCTAGGGGCAGTGCCTGCTGGGGCTGCGGACTTTGTTCGAAAGAGGCACCGTAGCCCTGGAACGCAAAGGGCTCTAGGAGGAACACGGATGGGTTTTAGTCAGTAAGAGTCTGACACTCCCTCCTGCTTCACCCAGAGCGGGAGGAGTCATTTGATGATTTCCTATAAAAAAAGGATTCGTGATGACCGAAAGAGTCACTGCCGTCTTGGAACACAAAGGGCATTAGGAGGAACACGGATGGGTTTTTAGTCAATAAGAGTCTGACACTCCCTTCTGCCCCGTCCAGAGTGGGAGTCGTCATTTGACGATTTCGTTATCACAAAAAATAGGGGTCCTTGTAATCGATAATCTTATGGTATGACACTGAGGGTCTTATATGAATGCCAATATTGAACCTCAACGACATGCAAAAGCATTAAAACGTTCATCAATATTGCAACAGCTATCCTTCAGGAAGCTATAAAAAAGGCCTATACATAGATCAAACGCTGACCTTACTGTTATCACCGCATATCAACTTGAGGAATGTTAACAATATCCGTTGGGGCTATCTTATTGTAACATTATTTGCAGGTGGTATGATGAAACTTTTATCGCAAAATAACCAGTATTATGCTGTAACTCAGGGGTCAACTGTCGTGGCATGGAAAATAAGCGTGCCAAAATCTAGTAATCGGTGGCTCGCGCAGGAATTTGACAGCATTGCATCATTTTGTGTCGATGGGTGGCGGCATCGTAAGCAAATATTGCATGAATGCTTATCTGTTGAGGATTTTTTTTGCTGATATCGAAACTGTAAGCTTCCGTAGAAGCCATTTCAGTAACTTATAATATTAACATGAGTCATGTTGCACATTTTAGTTAAGTTAACGGTGGAATTATTTAGGTTTATTAGGATGGATGTAGGATTTGAAAATTTACATAGTTTAACGGGAAAAAAATAATACCGTAAGATCAATAGTAGATTTTTGTATTTATATTTTTTAAATAAATTATTTTGTGAATAAAATTTTCCTTATTTTTTTCAGCGCTTATGTTTCCGAAGGGGTACTTAATTAGTTTAATAACCAGCTAGCAATGAAAGTTAGGTAGGTATGCTTTATTTTCAGGTCAAAAGAAATATCGACTCAAAAAGCAAAAGCTTCTACTAAGTAATTACACATATTTCACATATTAAGAGGAAATGCTGGCGGCGAGACTTTTGTATGTAGAAAGTCATAATTCGAGGTTTGTCTCGCGACTGTTTTCTCCTCCAATATTGGACCGATTTAAGAGATATTTCACAAACTGAATAAGAAGGATATATATTGTGTTCCTTTTTGATGATTTATTAATCGTATAAGCAATAGAACTCTCACAAAATGCTCAAAATTGTCCGGTAAATCGCTGTCAACAGAGCCCTAGTGCACAAATTTGGCAACTATTAATCAAAAAAGGGAAACATAGGGTCACACTAAATACTTTTCTTTCTTCTTCTTTTATTTCTGCTGCTAACTTGAATTTTGTGTTCTACCATCGGACATCGAGACGCACTACAAGTTACCATATTAATACCATCCCTACCTTGTTGCTATTCCATCAATTCGCAGTAAGCGTTATCCAAGCGACTTTTATAATGTGCACAGCAAATGAGTGGAACACTCTGCCTTTTTTATAAGGATGGACAGTCAAGAGAAAACCCATCTCAAATAAATAAATTAAACTTAAGAGGTGCTCTTCATTTCAATAAAGAGTTTAGGGGTAGCGGTACAGAGAGTAAAGTCCCGCATACCCCCATTGAAAAGGAGGATCCTCCCACCGGACCTATCGGGCTGATGTATATGTTCAAATCGCACGGTAAACTCTGCTTGCGAGATGCAGGATTTCGACGAAGTAGTTCGCTGCTAGTTGGATAGATGGCGTCGCGGTTCTTTTTGTTGCGATGTAAATTTGCTCCGTTGGTTTTTCTTGTAGCGGCATTGATGCCACTACAAGAGCATTATATATTTCATTCGCTTATCTTCTCAACGTGTTTTTATTTGAACAAAGAGATCCTGATGTGGTCTAATTTGAGCCGGAACATCATTTCGTAGTTCTTTCTTAAGTTATAAAGTTGACTTACCTTTATCTTAAAAAAGAAGCTCGTGGCTAAATAATAACAGCAGCACAGTTCGATCTTTAAGGTTGGTCTGTGGATGGGTGACCATCTTAACATACCGAGTTTCCTCCGTGCCACGGAAAGCACGTTAAGCCGTTGGTCCCAGCTGTCATTTGTAAAACTTTGACAGTCGTTACGGATTGTCAGAAGCCAGTAAATCTGAATCCAGTCTTGCCAAGTAATACCATGTTACTCAGTCAATGGGTTGTGGAAGTCTGGTAGGCAGCCGCTCCACGTAACATACTAGTATTCAGCTGAATCCGGTTTGTCTGGAAGCCGACTCCAATATAGTAGGGAAAAGGCTAGGCAGATGATGACCTTTATCTCGAAACTTTTGGAGTATATACCTACTCATACAGTAAGACTACTATCAGCTCACGTGACCTTTGCTGATTAGTGCCAGGTTCAACTAATTATCGTTATAGTGTTACTTTAGGCAGAATATTAGAATTATCTCTGTGCAGGTTACACACTCCGAAACGCCTATAAAGATTTGTTTTATTTATTATAACCAATGGGATTGTTGTGCAACTTGGAAAGTGTGACGTGTTAGATGAAATTAACTGATTATTATTGATAGGCTTACGTTTGACCAATATCTCACCTGATGGTAAGCGATAATGTGGTCGAAAATGGAGCACGCTTGCCTAGAAGTAACCTATTCACTCTTGACTTAAGACTCCCAGTTTGTAGCTATCAGAAAAACACAAACTCCGGCAATGAATTTGACTCTTTTGCTGTAACTCTTATTTAGCCGTATTTCAAATTGGGGATCCTCTTTAACGGCACCTGAATGAATGGCATCTGAGGCACCACTTACGGCACCATTCGATATTTTTATTAGAGGATAACTAATTTGTTTTTATTTCACAAATGGCACCAATGGATACTGATGCGTAGTAAAATTTTGAGTAAAATTTTGTGAGCAGTGAGTTGAATTTTAAGTAGAGTACTAGACTAGAGTTATTTGTCACCAATGACACTAAAACAACTTGATAACTTTGGCGTAGAATTTAGAGGGCCAAAATGCCACTTGATGGAACCCAGTACACTCAGGATGAAACCAAAGCTCCGAAAGCACCTACTTAGGGATGTTGAGTAAATGAGTACTGCTTAACCTTTATGTTTGAGAGAGTAGATAGTCTTCGTACCCTTCGACTTCCCGAATATAAGAAAAAAAGAAGAAGAATCAAGATCTTCCATTACTCAGGTAATCTGCCTTTTCAGAAATATTTTGGGGTCAGCTTCCCATTCAACTGGATGCCGTTTATGCAGCTGAGTACCGGTGTTTTACACGGAGCGACTGCTATTCTTCAAGGCGGGTGAGTCTCGGGATGAATCTGGACAAAACCAAAGTCATGTACAATGGTCATGTCGCCCCGAGACCTGTAATCGTAAATGGCGCTACCCTCGAGGTTGTGCAAGAATACATATATCTAGGCCAAATTATACAACTTGGGCGGCAAAACTTTGAGAAGGAGCGAACAGAAGAATAAGCTTGCGTGATATCTTTGAATCGTCGATCCCACAATCCCTTATGACCAGGGTCTATACCCAGTGCGTCATACCCGTAATGACTTACGGACACTCACCATACGCCTGGTCCACAAATTCAAGGTTGCTCAGCGTGCAATGGATAGAGCAATGCTCGGGGTTTCTCTAGTGGATAGAATTCGCAATGGAAGTCATTCGCCAGAGATCTAAAGTCACCGACAGCATGCTGAAGCGGAAATGGGCCAGCCATGTCTGCAGACGTACAGACGGTCGATGGAGCAGACATGTGTTAAAATGGAGACCGCGTATGGGCAAACGTAGTGTGGGACGCCCTGCGGCACGATGGATCGATGATTTAAAGATGGCGCTGGCAGCGGATGAATGCGGACTGCTCAGGACCGGAATGGTTGGCGCTCTTTGGCTTACGTTCAGCAGTGGACGGATATTGGCTGAAATGATGATGACTGCTTTTCGGACCTCTACAACCCAGTAACCGAGCAAGCCGGCACCGTTAACAAAAATTGCGTCAGATTTTTTGACTACCGTTACAACTTTCAAATGTCTTCGCTCAGCAAATTACAATATCACTGAAGTGGATTTTTGCGATTTATATTTTTTTATGTCATTGGATAGAACTCTTTGCCGCGGATCACACATCAGTACAGTACAGTATACGGGTGCCTGTCTATTACAGCGAAATGAGGCAGAGGAGCGGAGAAACGAATAAATTTTAACTAATGAATTTGCATAAAAGTTCCGCACCATGTGAGTCACTTATAATGCCGGCGGTCGACTAAATCTAGGGCAAAATTCAAATAGTTGGCACAGCGGTCCAGTATAGTACAATAGGGAAGATGCAAATACAGAATTTATGAGAACGTTGTCAGTAAAATGATAAAAAAAGTATAAAATAAAGGCCATTACAAAGTTTTTATTTTGGTTAATATCGATTTTTAACAAAAATAATGAATTAAAGTTACGTGAAACGGAACGTATATAAAAACAACAATCAGCGTTTATTGACGTATCTGCTGTTATGCCAACGAAAAGCAACCTTATGTCTTTGAGTTGAGACAGTTCTTGACCAGTGATACTTTAAACTGTCGGTTTAAAAACGCAATTTTGGCAATAAATTAAAGCGTTTTAATTTTTTATTTATGCGGTGGTCTATTCTAGATGGAGTTCTTTAAAATTAAAGCAAAAATGTTACAGTAAACTAATCAGTTTTTCCGCTGTACTATAAAATTAGTTAGTCAAAATGAATTTAGCGTTATTGTTAGCTAAACGTGACTAAGCGACGATATCTACAGTCAGGACCTACGGCTTAACGTGCTTTCCGAGGCACGGAGGCACGGATATTGTTTCAGTATGATATGGTCACCCATCCAATAGAGGATCTTCCAATCAATTCTTCGATAAAAAAAGGAACGGCAAGTCATTCGTACAATAATACTGATTCATATAAGACAACATGCTCACCCCACGTGGAATGACACACGATTTTATAAAACTCGTGATTGACTTACATTTTAAATACCTACTTGAAGATACCCGTTATCTCTCTCTCAGTGAATTAAACTGGTATAATTTCATTATTATTATGATGAGTAAGGTGATTGTGGTGTGTGCTAGGGGATAATGCCCTCGTCGGATATGTAACCGGTTCTTAAACTTGGTAGCAGTTGATTAATATTTGTTTATTCGTGTCAATAATATGAGTGACACACAGGGGCGGATCTAGGATGGTTGTTTGGGGGGCTTGACTCCGCTACGGATTGGTTTTAGCAAAGTAAACTCTAAAAAAGCACATAATAACACCTACCTATCGCTTTTGTACTTATTTTTCTGTTTCCTTCTTCTTATCTTCTTATTATAGTAGCCAATAACATGAAGCGTCACAGCTGTCATCGTCAAACCGACCAATGGAGTGTGCTCACGACTTGCGCCGGTTATAAATGTGTGTAAATACAATTTTATTTTGGTTAATGCATAACAACATAAGCAGCAAAGGAGTGGAACTCTCTGCCTGCGTCTGTGTTTCCAAAAGCTTACAACCCTAATCTCTTCAAAGTTTGAGTGAACAGGCTCCTTCTGGGTAGGCTCGCTCCATCGTAAACTTTGTCTCTGTCATCTCTGACATAGACTAGAGTGAAGAGCAAACCCATAAAAAAACAAGCCTCCTTGGCTTAATTTTCGTAAATTGCTCAATGACTTCGTTAGGATGTAGAAGAAATTGAGCCCCTCAGCCCCCCCCTGGATCCACCACTAATGACACATCTCTTAAAACTTAGGTATTAGGTATTTTGATAGTCTAAAGTGAAGTTCTTCTTCAAGTGCATGTTATTTGGGTTTTTCTTTGAAAGAAAGCTCACTGCATTATAAACTTAACACAAAAAAATACTTAATCTGAGTAACCATCGTTTCTTTCAATCAAAATTAAAATTGTGGGCTGATAACCTGTTTAGTAATTATAAATAGGGACAGTTGGGGAACAGTGGAACACGGGGCACTATGGAACAATGTCGATAAAAACTTTAATTTCAAACTAATTCGTGCGCTACCGCTTCGACCAATCGCAGCGCGTCGTGCGCCATACGAGGACGTAATGAAATATGGCGGCGCGACAACAATGGAGCTGTGAATAGAAAAATATTTGTTTTTATGTTCAAAAGTTGAGATTTTTTTTCAAAGTACTTTCGTTTTTAGTAAAAAAGTTTAAACAACAGGTAAGCGATATATTTTTTTCATAAATCTTAATCATTTCGTCCATTTGAGACCGCTGTGTGTTAAGTTCAAAACATAACCTAACTTTTTGAAGACTTGTTTGAAATTTTGTACACGCTAGGGGGCACTATGGAATGGGGCACAGTGGAACACTGTTCCATTGAACCCCACTAACTTAACTTCATTTTTTGCCACATTTTACTCAAATCTAGAATGGTGAGACACAGCGTCAGAAAAAGTGACCGGGACTTCACAGCGAAGCGTTGCATCGATATGTCCACAAGAAAAAAGCTGCAGCAGATGAAGCAGAAATTCGTATGACACCTAACTATGCAGTAAATACAGTATTTTCATTGAATCAAAAAAATCATTGGAAGAATATTTGGTGATTTGTTCCAAAATGTGCTACGGTCTCGACACTTTAGAAACAAGAAGTTTAGCTTATGAAATGGCGAAGTATCACAATCTTAAAATTCTCCATGCTTGGAATGAACGGCAAATGGCTGGTATTGACTAACCTAACCTAACCTAACGATTTTATCGTGGTAAAATTTGCCGATTTGAAGCAAATAAAATTTTTCGTTGGTCAAATACTGTCCGATATACTTAGATGAGAACAACGAATTTGAGATAAATTATTTGCGATGAAGCGCAAAAGTTGACAATAGTTTCTATGATCCGTTAGAACCGGACATGGCAATGGTTTCAGCTGAGGATATTGAACTAGTCTTGCCAAACCCGTCCTTATCTGGAAAAACTAAACGCCAAAAAAGCATCTATACGTTTCCTGACAAGGTATTAAAAAGATTTGATACCATTGGTTAATTTTTTGGTATGAATACAGGTCGTGTTCCAATGTGCCCCATGCCCTGTTTCATTGTACCCCTGATCTGGGGCACAGTGGAACACAGTAAGGGTTTCACAAAATCAAAAATAAATAGATTTAAGTTTGATTGTTGATCTCTGTTTTGCTGTGCAATTATTAAGTTAAGGTATATTGTTGATGTTTGTAAGCAAAAAATATATAAAGAATAAACACTGATTTTTCTAAAAATAAAAATGTTTTTTTCGTACCATTGTGCCCCAACTGTCCCTACCTAGTTACTTAAAACTATTAGTAGATACTTAAATTCATAAGTAACAATTGGTTGGAAAACACATTTTAGCCGATTAAATTCCTGCCTTATTTGGGAAAAAACGACCACCGGGTCACAAGGCAAACGCCTAAATTGACAGATTAACACTTCGACCGCAGAATTCAATGACTTTGAAAATTCATACCCCTGACCATTTCTATTAAATGTATTATTAGGTAGGTTTAGAGTAGACCAGCGTAGAGAACGGACTCCATTTTCCGTAGGTACTGAGACTCCCATTCAGTCCGTTGTGCGAAGGTGTACTGGCTGAGTCAGCCAGTCCAGCTCCGCCCAGAGGCACAAAAAATTCCTGGCAGATTCACAGGCTTTGCGGAGCGACCTCACTGCGGCTGATTCTTCGATGTCAAAGCAGCCCCTGCAGAGTGGGCTGTCCGTGGCGCCGATGTTAAAGAGATGTTTGTTTCAGGGGCAATGGCCTGTAATTGTCCCTATTATTGTTCTGAGATTATCTCTACGGTTAGACTGATTGAAATCCTAATGCAGTTCGACTGTGGAACCCTAAAAATGGTTTATTGACAGATTACACTTTGACCGCAGAATTCAATGACTTTGGAAACTCATACCTGACCATTTCTATTAAATGTTTTATTAGGTAGGTTTATATTATTTGATGTGTATTTAACAAGTGGTTGGATTTACTGTAAACCACATATTTGTTCAAATCTGTTCAAGTTTGATATTTCTATTAGAGTCTGAATTATAGTGTCACTGACCATGTGTTTACATTTTTAGTGCAACTTTAAGATGCTTTGTTCTCTCGTATTTTCACAGCTTTAGCCTTTAATCATTTATGCCTTCTTTAAATATGGGTAGGTATAGGTACATAGGAAGAGCTGCCACGCCAGGCTTTATTCATTACCTACGAGACGTGCATCCGATGAGATGTATGTAAATCGGGCTGGTTTCCGCAACTCCACGACTAAGCGCGTATTTTGCGTGCAGCATCCGATGAGATTTAAAATTCTAACTAATTTTCATACCCTATCTTTATCTAAAGCATTTCGGAGAAAGAATTTTCAATAATCCTTGCTTTTGACATAAGAAACTATTTTGCGAAAGCTAAAGCTACAAAATTCAGTGTATGTGGCCCCGGACTCCACCAAAGCGGAGACGAGGCGAGCGGGGTGGAGACGCGTTGTCAAAAATCAATAGATTTTCGTTAATCACACATCTCGTCTCCACTCAGCTTAAGTGGATGCCACTGAGCGTTATGTGCGCATAAGTCGACAAAATATACTGAAGTATATTTTGACGAGTTATGCGCACATAATTCAGCTGTTCACAGCTGATTTTTTTTCGCGATTTCGCGATTGGTCCCAGAGTAAAAGTTTTTCCCCACAATGATGAGTACAATGACCCCTTAAGAGGTATTGTGTTTATTCTGTTACACGTTGTATACACACATAGACAATCTCAAGCGTTATTGAGGAAAGTTAGCTATACTAATGAGTAGTATCGGTGAGGTAGGCAGATGCCTACTCAGATGTACAATATAAGTTGGAATGTGGGGTTTGACCTCGCCCAAGTTGTTCAATATCTACATGAATAAACTGATCGAGGAACTCAGCACTCGCGGCACTGGAGTCGGATGTATGATAGACGGAGTCTCGTTTAACAATATTAGTTAAATGCTGATCCCAACTAACACCAAAGCGTTAAAAAATTCTATATAAGACTCGTATACAGTTCCATTTGAGTATAAAAGTGTTAACGCATACCTGTGCAAATGAGTTAGAGCATGCTCTAACTCACTTATAACCACGAAAGAGGCCCACAGACAGGTAAAAGTTATAGAAAGCCTATAGTACGGTGTCACAAAGATATTAAACCTGCACAAGAGCGTTTATTCATCGTCAGCTACTTACTACTTTAACCGGTATTACCGTTGTACATACCGCGTTAGTGAGCACTACAGGTGGTAAAAAGCGCACGTCAAGATTGAAAACGTCTGTAACCTTACTAAAATTAAATCTGTTCGTAGTGGAAGTGTTATGTCATGAATTATTGAACACATCAGAATAATATTATGGAATATTAAGTTATTTAAGTATGTGAAGTGAAAAATGACTGCCCTTATGATTTCACGGTAAATGTTTACCGTATGTATACCATGTTTCTCATCTCAATTTTAACGCGCCTAGGATTTATTAAAGATTTAAAAGAAAAGTTATAATAATAAAATAGGTACCTCAAGCTAAACATTAGATATTATTCTTTCCTGCTTCCTGAGCAGTGGTGTGTAAAATTAAGTGGCATTCATGGAACGCTTCAAATAATGTAAGAAATGTTGTATATTGTAGTCAAATTTTGAATAACTCGAAATAATATTAATTGTTAGGTTACCAAAACAATGGCGAACTTTACAAAAGTTAAGTTAGTGTTAAAAACGACCCATACTTGCGTTGTTTGACACCAATACCTTTAGAACGTCTTTACAAGAGTACTGCCTAACCCAATAATCTTTAGATAAACCCTTTATTACAGGTTAAACCTAGATAGAGGAGTTGTTTGACACCTCTAGTTTCTCGTGTTACTACACTCTCGACAAACTCTATTTTATAGCCTATGTTTGCAATAATAGTCAATATAGCACCTTAAGTGGTATAAAACAGTTCATTGCAATAACTATACAACAATAAGTGGTAAAAGGAGTCGGCGAACACTTTTATAAAGACTTGGGTGTCACAGAAAGGTTAAAGCTATAACGTATTAAGTAAACTTGCTGCTACTAGCAACATTATAACTCTCAAAGCTGTATTACGTCGTCCATTAAAGCTTTAGTGCTGCGATGGGGTCTAAAACTTGTTTGTTAACACCTCTATATCGTCTTTAGTTATAACTGAGATAATTAAAATCCTGTTATATTACTTTAAGTCATAAAAAGCCTGTAACTGACACCAAAATGTTATTTGGGATGACATGGTGCTGCTGAGTCCGTCGATCAGTGCTCTCACGAAGCTACTGAATATGTGAGTGCTATGCTGGAGCTTATGTGGTACAACTCTAAGCAGGGTAAAACAGTACAAATACCTTGGTCACTGGGTTTCAAAGGATGGTACTGATAACTGTGATATGGAGAGAGAGCGAAGGGTGTTGGCCGTGAGATGCAACATGCTGGTTCGCAGATTTGCAAAGTGTGACAGAAATGTCAAAATATCTTTGTTTAGGGCGTACTGGCAAGCATTTTACACATGCAGTTTATGGACCAGATATACGCAAAAGATGTATAACGCTTTTCGCGTACAGTACAACAATGCTTTTAGGATGCTCTTGTCGCTGTCACGTTTTTGCAGCGTGTCAGAAATGTTCGCAGCAGCGCATACTGACGCCTTTTTTGCAATTATGCGTTAAAGATCCGTATCATTGCTACGTCGGGTGTGGGACAGCGACAACAGTCTCCTGTGTATTGTTGCTAGCAAGACTGAGGTCCACTTGATGGGGCACCTGTGCGCTGTACATGTGTCGTTGCCAAGTGCGCCCAGACTATGGTAGTTGACTGGTTTTGTGTTGTTTGTATTGTGTCTTTATCTATGTCTAAGTCAGTGTTTATTATACTAACATAGTTTAAGCGATTACTAACAAACCCTATGGGATATTACTCGTAATTGTCCTAATTTAAATATCAATCAATAAATAAATAATATATAAAGCTGAAGAGTTTGTTTGTTTGCTTGAACGCTCTAATCTCAGGAACTACTGGTCCGATTTGAAAAAATCTTTCAGTGTTAGATGTTGCCCATTTATCGAGGAAGGCTAAGGCTATATATCATCACGCTAATACCAATAGGGGCGGAGCAGTAATGAAAATTGTGACGCAGACGAAGTCGCGCAGGTCAACAAGTAAATAATATGCCTACTAGAGATTAACAGGTTCGCTGTCCAGGCTCCAGAGTGGGAATGGTCCATAAGTCCAGTTATGTTTTTATAAAAAGTCGGTGTCCTGCCAATTCCGCATTAAATATGTAACTTTCTTCTCAAGTCCACAGTGTCAAATGGTTTAGAAATTGTACGGGCGAACATACCACATACGGTCTGTGGACTGATATGGAAGTCTCTCTACAGACCGTATGAGGTCTGTGGACGGTGAACCTGTTAAGGAAACATGACAGATAACGACGCGACGGTTCTAAGCCACTAAGTATAATTATCTCCTTCACATAAGAAGTTAATTTTAGTAATTATTTTTTTAATTAGGTTAAAAAAAATTGATCTAAACATTTTTGCCCAGTAAAAGAAACTTAGAGTTTGCCTCGTTGTTTCTTCTTAGAACAGGCGTACAAAAGTGTTATTTATTACCAACTAGCTGTGCCCTACGATTTCACCTACCGTTTTCGATTATATCTTTTTGCTCAGCTCCTAAGGGTCGCGTAATTCGTTCTTTCATACAAACCTTGTTCCGACAGTAACTAATACAATAAAAAAATAATTATTAGTGCATTCGTTCTAAAGATATGTGCGTACATAAATTACGTCGTTTCATTTTTTTAATATAGATAGATTTGCAAAATAAATACCAGTTATCATTTTAAAAAGTTCGTTATATTTTAACAAATGCATGAACTTCGAGGCATCAAGTTCACTTGAATTAGAGTCACATTTATCTTAAGTTCAATGAACTGAAAAAGTATGTGTTTTCTGAACAGATATTATTTACTTGGAAAACACACGTTATATACAACTAAGTAGGTACTACTAATGCTAACTAACCAATGCATGAATAAACATATAAAATATAACATGCTATTTATTGATTTAGGTACTTATACAGATACACATAACATTTTGTTTATTTGGCATTTAACAAACTTTGTATAATTCGCAGACTGCAGGCAGTTCTCTATGAATTCAACTAAGTCATCAGCATCACTGACATAAAACATCTTATAAAAACTTTAACTATAGTTTCGCCATGTCTGTCTGTCTGTTCGCGGTTGAGCTTGTAGGTAAAGTTGAAATTTGGTATGGGCATACCTACATATTAATCACGCCGACAAACGACCACAGTATTGCTTACCATCAGGTAAGATAGTGGTCAAACGCGTGCCTAAAAATAGTAAAAAAGAAGAGATGTGTAGAATGCCCAAGGTAGCCGACATAGCCCGAAAAATAGCTGAACTTGAACAGCAGAGGGTAGAGCAAATTGCTCGCGGTACGGGTAGCCGATAGTGCGGAAAGGTTCTGGAGTGGCGCTGGCGACTGTATACCGAAGACTTAAACGTTCAAAGGCCTCCCATAAATTGGATCGATTACCTGGGGAATGCTGCGGGAGTTCCCTGGATGCGGGAAGCACGGTCGATGTGGTTTCGCTTGGGGGTGACCTACGGACAGCAGTGGGCGTCATTAAGCTCAAATATTGATGATAATTACTATACTTACTCTTTTTTTTTGGAAAGGAATTCGTCGAATGACTCCTTTCGACTCTAGACGGAGTGAAAGGGAGTGTCAGACTCTTACTGACTAAAAACCCACCCCTGTTTCTCCTAACGTCCTTAGCGTTCCAGAGCCCCTTTCAGTACTGTTTCGTTCGAAAAGTTCGTGAGTGTGCCTAAGAACTCCACGACCTCATCCCACCGGCCTCCTTTTTGCCATAGGTTATCCAGACGCACTGCATCTTACCATCCCTACCTTGTGGCTATTCCACCAATTCGCACTAAGCGTTTCCAAACGACTTTTATAATGCGCACAGCAAAGGAGTGGAACACTCTGCCTGCGTCTGTGTTTCCATACGCTTACAACCCTAACCTCTTCAAAGTTAGAATGAACAGGCTCCTTCTGGGTAAGCTCGCTCCATCGTAGATTTTGTCTCTGTCATCTCTGACATAGACTAGAGTCAAGAACAAACCAATCACAAATAAAAAAAAAAGTTCCGCAATCTCGGATACTTACTCCTTACATATCTATTTATAAACATTTGTAAAATCTGTTTTGACACAGTCATAATCTGTCAATAATACGTTTCGATAACACTGTGTTGACCCATATATTCAAACCAGGAGTACTTACTTGTATAGGTATTATCTATAGCAAACAAATCACGTAAAATACCTTTCGATTTCATCAGCCTGGTCTCGATCAAAGTGTGTTAGGGCCGGTCAACAATCTAAACAGCAGTGGCTTGTGGCCAAATAACTTAAAATTATAGTTTACTTTACAATTTCTGTAAGTGCGTGGACCATTCGGTGCAATGATTTTGATAGGAACTAACACTGCGATTGGGTTACCGTTCAGAAGCGGTTACCTCCTCAACTGACGTGTATGAATCCCTTTTGATAGACTTTTTAAAAAACCCTTTTAATTGGGTTACCAAACCGATTAAGGTGAGGAGCTGGTGGCTAAATAATAACAGCCGCATGGGTCGATCTTGAAGGTTAAGCAACGCTTGCCAAGGTTGGTCTGTGGATGGGTGACCATCTTAACATAATGAGTTTCCTCCGTGCCTCGTAAAGCACGTTAAGCCGTTGGTCCTGGCTTTCATTTGTAGATCTTTGGCAGTCGTTACGGATTGTCAGAAGCCAGTAAATCTGAATCCAATCTTGCCATGAAATACCGTGTTACCCAGTTAATGGGTTGTGGAGGTCTGGTAGGCAGCCGCTCCTTGTGAAATACTGGTATTCAGCTAAAATCTGGCTTGACTGGAAGCCCACCCCAATATAGTTGGGAAAAGGCTAGGCAGATGATGACCAAACCGATTAAGGTAGCCCATTCAAAGGGTTACCGTTACGATTGGGCTACCGGTTCGTTGGGTTTGAAAGGACTTTTGTTTGGAGATGGTTAGGTTAACCGAATTATGGGTTACCCTATGATCGAGTTAACTCTCAAGCGGGATTGTAAGGTTTCGGCAATGTGTCTTTTGTTTAAAAGTTATTGAAATGAAAAGAAAGGTAAATACAAGTTGAGTCAAGATGCAAATACAGAAATAATAAAAAAATTGTGATTAAAATGATAAAAGGTATAAAAGAAGGGCCATTGCAACGTTTTGATTTTAGTTGATTAACGTGAACGTGACGTATTTAAGTACAACAGTCAACGTCTTGTGAGGGCATTGCTGTAACGCTATCACAACGAAAAGACGACAAAACAAATCTTTGAGTCATGACAGTTCATGACCAGTGACAGACAGGGGTGAGGAGTGACTCATCGTCCGTTTTCGCGCGAAAAGCTTTCAGTTTGAAATCATCGCATCGTTTTGGCAATAAATGGCAATAAATATTTGGCAATACATAGCTTAGAGTTTTAATGTTTTAATGTATGTAGGCATGGCATTTCACATGGAATTCTTTAAAATGAAAGCAAGATGAAAATATTTCATGTTCCTCATAAACTCAAGTAGAGTTTTAATACTGATAACTTTGTCTGATAGTGATAACACTGAGAGCCTATCACAGTGAACTGCTGGAAATAGGCGTTTCCCAATAGGTGGTTCTTTTTCTCATTCATCACTGGATTGGTGGAAACCCTCTTCCAGGAAAGTTCTATACGCCTATTACTACTGTAGAAGGAGTAAGTTTTATTGCAAGTTGTATTGCCAACTGCCAAAACCGATAAAATTGTAGACAGGTTCTCCCGTTTCAGTTACGAGCAGCATTAAATATGTAGACTGTTGAAATTTTCACAGCGTGAATAATAATTTCTAGTGCCAGACAATAAATGTAAGTATTTCATTATTTACGTTAATTTTGGTTTTGTTCTATACTCTATTTTAATTATGCAACTTTCTATGCATATAGTACTAATATTAAATTATAATAACAAATATTGGTCAAGTGCGTGTCGGACTCGCGCAATGAGGGTTCGGAATGCTACATTTTTGTTTATTTATAGCTTAATTTGTTATGTGCGCCATTTTCCCATAGGGTATGAAAAAACCTACAGAACACCATCTGCTATGATCCTTGAATAACCTTTAGCTCTTTCATACATTTGGTCATGGATCTGTTTAAAACATTTTTTAGGGTTCCGAAGGGTAACCAACCGAACCCTATTATTAAGCCTCCGCTGTCCATCCGTCCGTCCGTCCGTCTGTCTGTCTGTCAGCGGGCTGTGTCTCAAGAACCGTAATAGATAGAGAGCCGAAATTTTCACCGGTTGTGTATTTCTATTGCCGCTATAACAACAAATAATAAAACATATGGTTTACGGTACGGCCCTTCGTGTCCGAAACCGACTCGCACTTGGCCGGTTTTTTTATCACATCATATATTGTTCAATTTTTATCTCCATGGGGATATAATAGACTTCAACCCCGGATGCCATAACTCCGGAACTTTCCGATAAGAATCTCTAAAAATATTATAGAGTTGACATACTCGTAACGTAGCCGGAACTGTCCGTCTATAAGTATCTCTACCAGACCAGTAGAGTCGATAGAGTGTCCGGCTTACACCGGTTCGGGTCGCGGACTATATCGTGAGATACTGCTCTACTCGTTTACCCTGATGAGGAGTGCGGTACAAGAGGAAGCGAGGCGGCTTATTATGGTTTGTAATGAGTGTGGATCTTTGGGAGACAGTAGTGTGGAAATGGCTCTAGACATCAAACATTAAAACAGAAAGAATGATTGTGAAAATGTAAAAAATTACATGCGCTACCGAAGCTTCGCTTGATAAGAAGTTTCTTTCGCAGTGAAAATAGGTACAGTTCTTTTTTGATGAATTTCGTTGCGGGATCCAAGACAGTGATTCGTTTCTCCGGGACTCTTCATGCTCCATTCATTTGGCGTTTTTTCTGGTGATTTCCAATGTTGATTTCGTCTGAGGAGTTGAATTGATTGCAAATAGTGAGGCAGACAAATATAAAAAAACAACCCTACCGATATGTCAGTCCCGTACATTATGACTTTTCGAAAATTGTTTTGGCTGATAGAATGTCAATTTGCCTAGGTTGTGTTAAGGTGTTTAGTCATTGGTTTCTTGGCGATGAATTAGCCATCGCCTTTATTTTTGTGATATTGTCAAGACTTAAGAGCAATGGAGACTAGGGAGCTGTTTCGGCTTACTTCAGGAAAAACGAACATTTTATCAGCCTTGGGTAAATTAAGAACAGTCACATTTGGTGCCGTGACCAATTTTTTAAGCGTGGTGATGTTATGATTGTCAGGTAGTATTCTTCAGAAGTTGATGACGCTGTTGAAGAACAATGATGGCATCCTGTAGGGTCATCACATTTGAAAATATAGAGTCGGGATAACAATTGCTAAGCCGGATATAATGCTGAATACTGCTGAAGTACAAAAAATATTATTTTCTTGACTGAATAAAAAATATTCTCAATGTTATTTTTAATACTCCAAGTTTGACCTCTGATCCTAAACTACTGATTGGATTTACCCGTAAATGTAGGTAACATTGAGGTCATTACACTCAAAAAGATTACAACACAAATACGCTACCGCCCATACCAGATACCACTCGAATGCATCTTCAACGAGCCGAGACTTTGTCCCCAGGACATTATTAGAGAGAGAGGACCACACAAACAACAAAACAACGATACTGAAGCTTCACACAATCGTAAACTTAAGGAAAACACAATAAATGCCAGTGAAAGCGTTGATTTATTACTGGGGAGTATCACGCAGGTCCATTGTCCACGCCGCGACCTCCGGGTGGGCGATACCACAAACAATGCTCCGATAAACGTGAAAAAACGACGGAACACCCCCAGCGCGAGCGAATCTGCGCGCACGCACATATATTAATCCGTGAATTTTTCTCGCGTGTCAGTTGCGCACCGCCCGTCGCCGTCACCGCACGCATGCGTCTCGATCTCCTCTACTATTTCAATTGTCTGCGACGTAGGAATTTACCAAGATGGGTAAATTAATGAGTGTGATCGTGTTTGTTCTAGTCAGTAATTTTTTAAGTTTAGAAGGGGAGTTGTTGGGTAGTTGTGCGAATTGCGCGAATGGGGACCTGAGTGTGACTGAGTTGACTCAGGCGCGGATCGAGTTCGTGAAGCAGCAGATTCTGAAGAAGCTGCGGCTGAGTAAGAAGCCGGCGGTGGCCCTGCCGGTGAATAGTCTGCCAATGCCGGTAGCGCAGGGCCAGACCCTGAGCGAAGGCACTAACAAACCGCCGGAGTTCGACGACTACTACGGCAGAACTGAACAGAAGATTATTTTCCCAGTAGAAGGTAAGGTTTCATACTAATTTTATCATTGGTAAATAGTTCAGTGAAATTTGGTTAGAGCAAGATTTTTTGTACCAGAGGACTGACGGGATCTGTGTGGTTAGGCTTTTTATTTTGCAAATTTCTCCCTGACTGATTATGATTATATTATTTTAGTAAATTATGAGAGAATTTCTGTAAGTCATTACTAGAATATTAAGATAAGTAATTATTGTCTGGCTTTAATCACCAAATTCTGCACTGCAGAAAAAGCTAGATCTGTGTTAAGCGAAAATAATACCCGTTGGATATTGCAATATATGTATCTATGCCTGTGATTGATATGTATTGATGTAGATATTCATCATCCTCCGTATTTTTTTCATTAAATAATTAGATTATGTTCTTATTATTCATCATCATCTGCCTAACCTTTTCCCAACTATATTGGGGTCGGCTTCCAGTCAAGCCGGATTTAGCTGAATACCAGTATTTTACAAGGAGCGGCTGCCTACCAGACCTCCACAACCCATTAACTGGGTAATACGGTACTTCATGGCAAGACTGGAATCAGATTTACTGGCTTCTGACAACACGTAACTACTGCCAAAGATCTACAAATGACAGCCGGGACCAACGGCTTAACGTGCTTTCCGAGGCACGGAGGAAACTCGGTATGTTAAGATGGTCACCCATCCACAAACCAACCTTGGCAAGCGAAGCTCAATTTATTTAAAAATTATGTTCCTATTATTCTTGGGTGATAATTTAAGATATTTAGCTCTACCTACTCTTAATTTAATGTTAGTGAGTATAGCTAAGAATGAGTTAGGTTTTTAAAAACTCAAAACAAAGTCAACAAATTCAGTTTAAACAGCTGCAGGTTGCTGTTCCCCTAATACAACTATCTATATGCATGTGTTTCTTCTGCAATCAGTACAAGTCTTCATAACTAATTAACAATACTAATTAGTACATTGATAACCACAGGTTTGAGAAGATAATGTAACACTCCCATTCTCTTACCTAGCAGGTTAACTATAATAAAGAAGAGGTTAACAGTAGTGTTCGGCGGGAATCGAACTTTGTACCGCGCGGTGCACGACCGGGTGGCATGTTAGTGTGGTAAGGTCTTTTGACATAGTTTGCGCTAACTTTGCTAAACATCTATTGCGGACTTTGATTTGTTAGTACGTGACAAAATGTTACTGAAACAGGTAAAATTGTGATGAAGTGGCAGATTAATTTTTAAGTTCCAACGATTAATGGAGCAATTTACGAGTAGCTATTCTACCTTTATGTAATCTAGAATATACAAATCATCAAAAAATAGTCGTCACACATTGAGTGCCAGAAGACAGACTTCGTAACCGTCGCTGACCATAGACTCGTTCGAAAATGAGACAGATAAATTAACGTCTAGGCAGTCAAAATAAGCGCACGCGCCGCGCCGCGGTGCGTGTCTGAGAATATTTTGTCTGAATCGCTGCTGGGGGCTTGACCTTTTGATCATTTAGCAAAATCATAAAACGACGTCCTTTTTATTGCTAAGTAGTTACAGCCTTGTTTTTACTGTCTACATCGATTAACGAATGTGTACAAAACCGCTGCATAAATTTTGCTAACGACAATTTTTCGAAGTTGATGAACCCCATTATTTACTTATTTCCGAATCGGAATAACCGTAAGACTACTTTTCCAGCGGTTCCTTCTTGTAAGACTTTTAAGTCTATTGAGCCATTCAAGGTAGCTTTGGAGAAGTTCCTCTTTCACCCACCAAAATAAGGAAAAAGGTGGAGAATAAACGCCCACAATGGTAAGGATGTGCTCACCTACACTTCCCACAAATTGTTTTGTCTCCTTCTACACATAGGCTAAACATAGGTTTATGTCACAATTTTGAAGTAGTAAGTAGTAATTTGAGGTAGGCCGGGATTGCCACGAAGTAGATTCCTGCAAATAAACGTCGTGATCAAACTAGGCCCGAAAAAACAATGGCGCAGCGATTTGGAGTCGTTCCTGGCAGATTGACTGGAGAAGGCAGGAGATATAGTTAACTGGAAAAATATGGAGGACGCCTATGAACAACATAGGCTGACAAAAAACCTACATTAGGTTGGTTCCAAAAAGTAATTTCCTTTGAGAAGAACGTACAAGAAACTCTACGGTTCGATACCAATGACGTATTTCGTATGAATCAGCCATATTATTATACAATTCTAATAATAAATTTTCACGCACGAGTTATAAATAGAACAATAGTGCCGGAATGCTAATTATAATAATTAGTTAATCTGCAATGACGTCGGCAAATGATTGAGTATCAGCTGCCACGTCAGAAGCAGCTGTTACGTTTGAACAACGTCATCTACACAATATTTCACGCCTTCGTTCATGATAAACCAATAAGTTTGTGACGTCAAATGTTCATTTCAAAGTTTGAGAATGACTCATCTGTGATTTCTTACTAGAAACATACCCCCAGAAGTTGATCAAATAAATTTAATTTTTCTACAGAACTTCTGTAGAAAAATTAAATTTATTTGAACAACTTCTGGGGGTATGTTTCTGTCTTAGTTAAAGCTCAACAACCTATTATTTTTTCCAAATATCTATCTAATATCTATCTACTTGCACAAAATTTTGCTTTTGTCCAAGCACTTAATTTTCGTTATTTATATCTCAGTAATCAACATTTTTACCTAGTAAGCATCCGTCCTGAAAAGATTGGAGGAAAAACTGTCATGGCTGCCAAACTTAAGTCCAAACCTAATTTTTCGTAATCATCACCCGGGTCTAATGAAAAAACTACAAGTCACATTGTCAGTCAAATCATTTTGGCTTCTATCAGCATGAATTAACAAAAATAATAACTAAAGGTTGTATATTATGCCTACAGGGGAAACAAAACATGTGAATACTTTATTATCTCCGATGATAAAGCGCGATCCTGACCCATATATCGGCGATATTACAAATATTTACTACAAAGTAGTAAGAGAGGTAGATTGTTAGTGTTTTGGGATCGTCATTCAGTATTGAGCTGCAGTTATATTTTATACGGATACCTAAGCTAACATTTCTAGTTTAATTAAAGGATTCAATTTAAAATAATTTTGCACTGCTCCCCATTTATATAGGGTCTTCATAACATGTATTTTTCTTTCATATATTTATACCTTTATTATTTTTAATTTTAGAAGTCAGCCTTCCTCTAGCCAAATCAATTGTCACATAGTTCAACTTCCCTTCCTCTTTTTTTACTTAAATTTTCTTCACAACATTTTTTCATCTTTTTCGCATCACACACACACATTTTTGACATAATTATCGCCTGAATACATTATATCCAAATGAGTTAAAATATTTTAACCGATCTCCTCTAGCATTCTCATCTCAGCTGTTTGCAATTGGATTTCTTTCATCCCTTTTTGGCTGAACACGCCTGCTTTTTTGCAACCATAGTCTTTTTTGCTATTGAAAGACACGCGTTTGAACACTATCTCACCTGATGGTAGGCGATGATGCGATCGGAGATGGAGCACGCTTGCCTAGAAGTAACCTATCCACTCTTGACTTAAAGAATCCCAGGCTAGCTATCAGGAAACACGGACTCTGGGGGGGGGGGGATTCCACTCTCTAGCTGTGCGCACAATGAATGTGTTCCCAAAACGTTTTGGCGTGTGGGTGGGACCATTCACACGCTCCTCTGCTCCTTGCCAATGACATGTCTTCAAATTTATTCACGGTATATAGGGTTATGCGGTTAAAGGTTTAAAGACCCGCAGACCTCCATAGAAAAGGGAGGTTCCTGCGAGCAGTCGGGAGCTATATTACTATTGATGTAATAACTATTAACTGTTACAAAATGCTCAGGAATGAATGTCCATTCTATAAAATAACATAGACCGCAGCGTTATGTGATAAACTTTCTTGCTGCCGTATTGTATCGGCCGGAACCGTATGGTGCCGTAAAAGAATAATACCATCCCATCACTTCTCGTGGGTATCGTAAGAGGCGACTAAGGGATTCACCAGAGAATGGGCAGCAGCGTTCTCTGTAAAACGCAACACCAAACACTGCGATCGTCAACCCGCCTGCCAAGCGTGTCGATTATGGCAAACTCACCCCCTTTGGGGGAGGCCTATGTCCAGCAGTGGACGTCTTCCAGCTGTTATGATGATGATGCTTGCTTAATTATGTAACGCAATACATATGCAGTGGCTAAGAGTATATTATAATCTGGAATAATATCAAATTAGTCACAGATTGTTAATTGGCCGTGTACTGTGACCTGAAGTAATTAGTCGCATGTGTCGCCCTCTGGCTTTGCCTACTTTCTCGATAAGATAAGCGTGCAGCGGGAAAATAGACGAGAACCTAGCTTGCAACTAATAATTTTACATAAATAGCATCTCTACATTGTCTATTTCTGAACTTTGGCCTTTTTAGGGTTTCGTATCTGAAAGGTAACCAACGGTAACTAGCTTTTTTTTTTTGGTATGCGTCTTGCGTGGCGCAAATAAGTGCTTTTTCTTTCTTTCTTTCTAAGCCTTCGCTATCCGTCCGTCCGTCTGTTTGTCAGCGGGCTGTATCTCAAGGACCGTAATAGGTAGAGAGTTGAAATTTTCAGTGTCTATTTCTATTGCCGCTTTAACAAGAAAAAGATAAAAATTTAATTGAATTCAAAATTAAACAAAAAAAGTGTTGTAGGAGTCCGACTCGCAATTGGCGGGTTTTTTAACATTACACATACTCACCCAGACCCATTATGAATTTGTAACACCTTCCTCTCTGTCCAAAAATAAACATATTGGATTGATTCATTGATGGACACAGAAATTATGACAAATTTTCACATTAAATCCATATTTAGCTAATTCGTGAATGATTTTAAAAACAAATTGTTTTGTAGCCCAATGGTTACAAAGTTTTTATTCAATAATGATACAGATAACTGCTAAATTCAATCTTTATAAATCACTGCTAACAAGGCATTCCTAGATATTAGAATACCAAAACTTATAATATTTCAACAAATATTCACCAACTTTTATTTATTTATTTATTTATTTAATACTTTACGCACACAGATGTACAGAGGAGAGAGGGACTTAATGCCTGAGGCATATTCTACCAAAAAAGTAAATAAATTGGTATATAAAGTTTAAGACTATTTGATCCCTTAAACATTTAACTGAAAGCTCAGTATTTTTCCACTAATTAAAACAAAATGTGACACGGAACTGTATTTTAATTAATGATATCTTAGTGGAACGGGAGAGGTAATAAAAAACTGTTAGTTTGACCCCTGAACTAATTAAACTAATTTAATTTGAGCGATATCACGAGGCGTGTTAGCGGACTCACATGATAAACTTTACAATAGACAGGCCATTCATCAGTATTTTAGTTAAAAGATCTTTGTTTGGTAATTAATTATCTTCAGAGAAGTCCGTGGCTAAATAAAAACAGCGGCACGGATCGATCTTCAAAGTAAAGCAACGCTTGCCAAGGTTGGTCTGTGGATGGCTATATTAATATACCGACACTCCTCCGTCTCTCGGAAAGCACGTTAAGCCGTTGGTCCTGGCTGTTATTTGTAGAAGAAGCCAAAATCTGACACCAGTCTTGACATAAAGTACGTGTTAGTGGGTTATGGAAGTCAGATGTATTCAACTGAATCCGATTTGACTGGAAGTCGACCCCAAAATAGTAGGTAATAGGCTAGGCAGATGATGGGAAGTTTTCACACCACTGACCGAAAGTTGACTTGTTTGGGACTAATTCACGGGCTCGAAATAAAGAAAGAATCTCGTAAGTCAGTCGTAGCACTTCGTAGACCGTAGGCGGATATCTCGTAGCAGTCGTAGCGATGATACTACAGAAACATTTTGATTGTATTTTTGTTTGATAATTATGATGTAGATACATTCCTAACAGAATTAAATGTATTCCTACTTAAATATTATTGAAATAATATTATACTTTTATACAAATATAAGTCTTAGTCTTAGTTTCTTTCTTTCTAAATTACTGTAGTTCTGATTGAAGTGATTGCTTAATTAACATACTTATGACACTACAAATGCCTTGCTTGGGTTTTGAATGTAGTATTTTGAGTCAATAACAGAATTTTGTCAGACTTTCACGCTAAATCAGAATTTTAGAAACCATCCCTGGATTGAGTTTAATTATACGGATACAAGTGGAAACATAAGTCTAATTCGTCACGCGTCTGTCACTTTGGCGCATACATCTACTAATAACTTACAATACTAGGACAAACTAATAGTACTCACATTAATCTGAAAACACCCAGTTTATCTATTGAGCACCTATTCTCTGTGGAGGCGGTGATCACGCGCGGGGCGTGTGTGACTCAGATAAACATGACCTCTCGTTGTAACCGCGCGTTTATGTACTGTAGATAGGTATTAACAAGAACAGGGGTAATTAATTGAGAAAAATGTTCACTTAAATGAAGCATTGTGATGTAGAGAATGTAGAGGTTATTTCTTGCGCGCTCTGAATTGGTTGTCATCGCTAGACAATCAAGAGCGAAAAAAGGATCTCCGGCGCCATCTTGTGGCAAAAACGGAACGAACGTCACTGTCTTACGTTGCCAAGAAATTTTTACAAATGTTGCTAACAAAACGCCTTCCTGTCGACATAGTTCAAGAGCAAAAGATAATTTAGCGCTCTTTTATCCTTGCCTCTATATTTCATTTTGTTTTGACTTTAATCCTGAATAGTTGAAAATTAGATTTTTCGTTTCTTTTCATTTGTTGGAGAGGTAGGCCGACGGGCAGACCTTACACATTTTTCTTTTTCACGAGTTTATGCCTCGTAGGTGTTTTTTTTTTAATCATAAACATTTACTTCTGAAAACAGATAAGTTTATTTCACAGATAAGTATTAAGCATCAAATCTTTCATGTGGTTCGAAAGCTTCTGGATGTAGGTAACCATTATCAAATCAGCATGGACACCTCTGTCTATAATATTATGCCACAAAGTTAACAACTGCGCATTTTTAAACTATTTGTTTATTTGTGTACTTAATTGGAACATTTTCGAGCCAATTAAGCTAATTAAAGAGACAACCGCTATTTATTAAAACAGTTAATGCGATTATTACATGCGATAATTAAGTTATTCAGCTGTAATGCATGTGAAACCATGTCATGCAGAAAATGTAAAATCCGATATCCCTCTTTTCCCCTCGTTTCATTCGGTATTTTGGCTCGGCTCCTTTCGTCATTCTTTGTCAGACGTACCTATCTGTGGTGGGGCTTCAGAAGTCTCGAAATACTAAATAAGCTCAAATACATACAATAGCTTTTGGACTGAGAGAAGTACAATAAAATTCCAATATAGTCTCGGAACCCCTGGTGTTTGGCAACTGGGCTTAACCCAGTTGTACTATATATGTTCTATTCTGTCTCCTGCTTGATACGGAGGGAAGTGGAAATTATATTTCTTTTTCCTACTCCTCCGCTGTACTTATCTGATTAATTTCGTTGCGGGATCCATGACAGTTGAATCATTGTCCGGGGCTCGTCGGGTTTCATTGGCTCGGCGTTTTCCTGGTGGTCGCTACTATTGATTCTGGCTTTCAGGAGTTGCAGTGGTTGGGAATGTATTTCCATTAGGAAAACATTAGGTACCTTTATTCTGGGACAGTCGGGTTATAAAGATAGGTATTTTTCTTCAATCACAATAATGGTTTTAGATACAAGAGAAATCTGTTGATTCAAATAGGCTGTTTATAGTAAAAGATACCAATTAATATTGTTTACCCCGTAAAGAAAAAAAGTTTAGAGATAAACAATTGCTTCTCGGTAAATACAATAATTAATTCACTTAATTAATTATTTATTTATAGGTACTTTAATCAAATCATTTGCCTACTGCGTTCCTCGGATCGAGAACAATATTTACTAAGAATTTTTATCTTTGAACGAAAATTCTGTATTTTGTCAACAAGGAAGTTTAGAGATCATCGGTTTATTGGGTTTGTGTTACTCTTGATACATAGGTACAATATTTTATTTATAACTAGGTTTTGGTCGTAGCTTCACTCGTAATAAAGTGGCCTAAACGTCTTCGGTTCCTTCTTTAACTCTACCAAAATTATTATTCTTTTTTTTACTGTCCCTTAATAAAATAAAATAGTCACCTCATAACATCAATTTATATTCAGGACTTGCTTTTGCCCGCGATTTCGCACGCGCAAGTCCCGTTGTTCCCCGTTCCCGTAGGAATTTCGGAAAATCCTCTCTTAGTGCTCCCCTACACACCCCGAGGAACCTAAAATAATTAACCTAAATGCCAAATATCAGTTTACTACGACTAGTTAGTTAGTTTCGGCTGTGCGTTGTCTGTCAGTCAGTAACGGAAGAATTTTATATATTAGGATATGTTGATTAGGTAAACCATAAATATTTTCTAACTATAGATTCATGATTAGAAGTAAATATTCCCTAACTATACCTTTGTCTTGTCTTCATTACAAAAGTCTTTCATGTTAGTCCGACGAAAACAACAAACAATCCGGTAATACATATACCTAGGTAATCTAAGAATGTATGAAAGAGAAATTCCTATCCAATGTATGATTACATGATTACACAGTTCGCAATATTATGACTTGGAATGAATCATGGTCGCTGCAAGCAAAGCACTCACGTTGCAAACACCTGATATTATTATAATAGCGGCGGTGTAAGTTGAGTAACCAGGGGTTATGGTTATCTTAAGTATAGGGTTCAGGTTCCAGTTTAACTTAACCTGAACTAGCAACCAGAGCTGCATTGTAGTCCATCATTTGTAATAGCTACGTATGTAAATAATTAGGTACTATAACAGTTAGATGTAGGGAGGAGCTCGTGGCTAGATAATAACAGCCGCACGGATCGATCTACAAGGTTAAGTAACGCTTGCCAAGGTGGGTCTGTGGATGGGTGACCATCTTAATATACCGAGTTTCCTCCGTGCCTTGGAAAGCACGTTAAGCTGTTGGTCCCGGCTATCATTTGAATATCTTTAGTAGTCGTTACGGATAGTCAGAAGCCAATAAATCTGACTACAGTCTTGCCATGAAGTACCGTGTTACCCAGTTAATGCGTTGTGGAGGTCTGGTAGGCAGCAGCTTCACCAAACACACCGCTTAAACTAAATCCGATTTTACTGGAAGCCGACCCCAATATTTTTTACTATTGAAAGGCACGCGTTTGACCACTATCTCACCTGATGGTAAGCGATGATGTGGTCGAAGATGGAGCACGCAATATAGTTGGGAAAGGTTTAGGCAAATGATGAACAGTTAGATGTAGGCAGAAATATTGTAGTCTTTTTAAATTACAGGTTCTACTCCTCCTGCAGCCTTTATCTTCTTTTCGTGTCGAATTCAAAGTTCCAGTTTTGGTTGATAAACTAAATATTGTGTGTTTCTCTAATATCTAGCTTGTAATCAATCGTATGCACTTTTAGAGTTTTACAATAAGTCTTAAAATACGGTACGAATATGAAAAATCAAGCATCTTTAAAACAAAACTTATCTTTCACTGCAAAAACAAAACTGACAGGCCGGAGATCAAATACTTATTTATTACTTTATTTATAAGTACACAAATAGGTTCTCCGTATATATTAACACTATAGATTATATTAACTGTAGACATTTCAGTAAAGTCATCCTTATCTATACCTTGTTACCGGATGCTGACAATATCAAACGTTACATCGTAATCATCTAACTGTGTGTGGACTTTGAATTATTGATGAAAGTGATGATAAATAACTTCTGAATCATCACTGTTTTCATCTTAATTAAGAAGAGGATATGGATGCTGTAATATCTATCTAAATTAGTGTGGCTTTTTCTTTATACTGTTGTAATTGCCATCTGTTTATTGTTATGTTTGACTACAGTATGTCTATTTCATAACTCAACTGTTTTAGATTTTTTCTATTCGTCTTTTTCATAGCCCTATTATTTTAGATTTAATAGGTTAAGCAACGCTTGCCAAGGTTGGTCTGTGGATGGGTGACCATCTTAACATACCGAGTTTCCTCCGTGCCTCGGAAAGCACGTTAAGCTGTTGGTCCCGGCTGTCATTTGTAGAACTTTGGCAGTCGTTACGGTTTGTCGTAAGCCAGTAAATCTGACTCCAGTCTTGCCCAAGAAATACCGTGTTACCCATTTTAATGGGTTGTGGAGGTCTGGTAGGCAGCCGCTTCACGTAAAATACTGGTATTCAGCTGAATCCGGTTCGACTGGAAGCCGACCCCAATATGGTTGGGAAAAGGCTATGCAGGTGATTATTTTAGATTTAATAGTACCTACTTCTTCTCTTCTCTATCTTCCGACCTTTGTCTTCAACTTAAGATACGGTACTTAACTTAGTAACTACTAACGGGTTTTTCCGTCTACCGCCTCGTTTTCATTTGATCCCTTTTCTTTAATATAATTAGTCTCAAATTCTACTTATTTAACATGTTGACTGTTTGTAATAATAATTATGTCAACAAAGTGCAACAATTAATCGTGATCTTCAAAGAAAATGCATGCCTACTTTGAGACTTGCCATTATGTAGATAACTACTTAGGTACATTATTATCATCAGTATAGTGAATGATATATTCAATCTTACAATTGAAATGTTTACATTATAAAACCAGCATCGATACTCTTACAAATCTTTCGATTATTTCAGCTGTTCCCAGTCACGTAAATCTTATCAATATAAACAAATTTTGGGCAAAGCCAATGATTGAATCAATCACTAAAATGTGACCAATTATCGTAATCGTTCAATAAGCTGAGTTCAAAATGAATGAACGATATTTTTTAAATTATTATTGAAAGAGAATCGTGGGTAAAATGATAAAGTACCTACATATGTTCATCTGTTATCGGTTGGAGTGCCCCAAGGGTCGCTCCTTGGTCCAATTAACTTAGGTCATGCAGACCGTGTATTTTATGTGCCTATCGTGTGTTGAGAGATAATTGTTTACTTTAGATTTATACAACAGGTAGCTTATTTCATAAGATAACTAATAACTTCGTTCTTGTAGGATATTTATGACCTTAGACGCGCGGATGATATTGATGATAACAATGAGATATTTGTACTCAAATGTTTGTAAACAAAAAAACAAAAAAATAATTTCAAGGTAAATCCTGTTAATTTGTTCTGAAATAGAATTTGGAAACATCTTTTTAACCTGTCTTTGAATCAGTCCTGAGTCTACCGTATTATAATATTAAAACCTTCGACGCCGTAGGTAGTAACAAGAAGCGAATTATTGTAATCTTTAAATTGATTACCTAATACTGATTGAAAAGGAAACTTAATTGGTTGTTAATATTTTTAATTGAACATTCAGATAGGGATGTAATTACCCTCTAATCTTTACGCCACGAATAATTGCAACGGTTAAATAAAATCAGACCCAGACATTAGCTAATTGATTTTATGCTAATTATGCAACGGATTCAGCTTTCAATTAAATCTTAATTTTCTTCAGAGGCAAATTTTAACGAGGCTAGCTACTATGTGAGGTAGAATAATGCCTTAATCACAAATAGGACTCTTTTATCATGATGTTTACAACCTGTATGTAAATTTAAAGATCTCAATGAATCTTCAACAGATCCATGACCTTTACAATTTTATTGTTTTGTGATTTGAGTCAGTTTCTTTTTAAAATCATGTGTACTTTATATATTGCTATACCCAATCAGATGTGGTTACAATTGTGAGACTTCTTTCTCTTTCATGCACGTTTTAATTCCATTTTAGCCAAGTTTCAACGTTAGGTACTCGCAATATCAGTCTAACAAAGTCCTCTCTTCTTTCCAGGTGAATGTCTAACGTCAGGCAGGTATCCGTTCAAGTGCCTGCAATTCGAGCTACCTCCTGATGTGGAGCCAGAAGAAGTCAACGTGGTCGAGTTATGGTTTTATAAGGTATGCAACAATAATCTTTATAAACACTTCTTATTAAGGATATGGTCCTGTCTAACACTGGCACCATCCATTAGATTAAAAATACAAGAGAACTTGTAAGAATGTACCAAGCCAGATAAGTTCATGCGTGTAATGCTGAAGATGGAACATCATTGACAGATTTTTTTTTTAATATCGAAAGAAGTCTTGATAGATAGAACAGCTTAAACTAAACTTAGTTTCAAACCCAAAGACGTCCAGCTATTTACATTTAGACGATACTAAACACGCAACAAAAATACCGGTTTTACCGAAGTTGGCTTTAAAATTAAGCCTTGACGGATACGATGTCTTACCAAACCGTTTCCTCTTTTCAGGAACGTGACCCACTAGACGAGTACAACCAAACGTTCGTGATATCAGAAGCAGCCCACTGGGACAGCCAGCAACAGTTCAAGAAGACGAAGCCTATCGCCATCAGGGAGACTGACATAGGAGAGGGCTGGGTGAGGGTCGAGCTCGCCTGGGCCGTGAGGGTGTGGCTAGAGGGCCGAGAGAGGCTGCATACGCTGCATGTCGCGTGTAGGACGTGCCAGGTGAGGATCTCAACTTATCTGTTTAGATATTTTATCTAGCAAAACTGAAGTTTTTGAGGTTGACCTGATTAATGAAATTTTTATATTTGTAAATTTTTCGACGTTTATATGTATAAATATTTATATAATACTGACCGTCTAAAATTTTGTTAGAAAAGGCACTCGTAGGAATATACCTACTTGTTACTTAAAAATATTCCCAGTATCTATTTTTATGAAACTACTATTGACATACGCCTAGTCAAGGCCCAAGTTTAGTGTCATACCAAAAATTACAAACAAAACTAACCATCAACCTTCTTTCACAGCTACGCCGCGCGCCTCTCTCCTTCCACGAGAAACACCGTCCGTTCCTGGTACTATATACGAAGTACGCGGGAAAGCGCCGTCGGGGCAGAGCCCTAGAATGCGGAGCCACCACGAGCGAGTGCTGCAGGGAGCCCCTATATGTCAGTTTCAAAGACCTGGGCTGGGATGACTGGATCATTAGGCCTCAGGGCTACCATGCCTACTTCTGCAAGGGATCTTGCGCACCCATATCTGCGTTGACGAATACCGATAGCTATCATCATAATTTTATAAGAGTAAGTTTTAATTTTGATTGTTGGATTTATTTAGCTTAAATTTAGTGAAACAGCTCCTTTGGGATGATTGGAGTTAATAAAATTTGAATCAGCGTTCCAGTTACGCATACATCCAATGATAAGTTTGCTATAAACGCTTTTCCCCTGACATCGTGAAAGCACAAACTTTTTTCAACTTATTACCTATTTTCTAACGATTTCTTCTTCTTTCCAGAAATACTTCTACACGGTATCAGAAAGAAAGGCAGAGTTTAAACCCTGCTGTGCGCCGACTACGTTTAGCTCTCTACAGCTACTCTACATGGACTCCACGAATACGGTGACGCAGAAGACTCTACCAAACATGGTGGTAGAGTCTTGTGGGTGTATGTGAGAGTAGAGACAATAGCTAGATTAGCTAGCTCGTGAAAAAACTAAATAAAGTGGTATGAGATCAGTTGGAAGCACGAAAACTGTGTCTAGATTAAACCATTATGTTTGTGCTGCTTTAGTGTCGGCTTTCGATACATTTAAGCAATCTGTTTTCGGGATTAAAAGCACTTAATAGTTTGGAGGCGCATTCAAAGCAAAAAGAACTTACTTAACTACCTATAAATACTAGTAAATTTTGAACTGTAATTGTACTATTTCAATCGATACTGGTATTTTTTTTACAACCAAGGCTTGGGGTGCGCCGGGACCAATACTTTGCCCACTTCTTCACGGTTGTGCTGCTTAAAAGACATGAACTTAAACATAAAGCAATTATTTTTATATGACAGTAATTATTTGTGTGCGTGTGTGTGTGTATTTTAAGATGAGCATTTTTGTGTAGTTAATGTATTGTTTATAAGCAAAATGTGATATCGTATAAATGTTAGTGATTGGAGAAGATAGTGATAAAAGGAGGACAAATAGTATTAAGTGTAAATTGATTAAGGTAACTCAATATTTACTCCGCCAACACATGAAACAAGTAAGATGCTGTTATTATATCTAATAATAGGTTTTATACATTCAAGCAGTAGGTTGTTAAATATTTTATTATCAACCTTAATAAAAAAGTTATATTTAAAACCAATACGATGTTTTCGCATCTTTCATAGTAATTCGACTATTAATTAAACTCTATTTTCACTGCCTCCTCCAGTTACGATTTAAGTAATAATCGTTGTGATTGTAAGATTAATTTAACGATAACCAGTGCATTTATTTTATTTATAATATTAATGGAACATGACATGCCATGTTGTTTTGTGTATTTGAATTTTAATATACTTATTTTTATTTCTGTCATGACTTGCGAACAGGTTCTTTACAACCAACTCCACAAAATGAGGATGTTTGCGTTTTAAGGTTTCTCATTTATAAAAATTATAAATCACAATACATTTCTTCAGTAAAAAGTTTGTTAGAAGTTGTGTATTTTTCTTTTCTTTAAAAAGTATATTAAAGTTCGTATTATTATTAAATGAGATATTTACGTTAACTATAATGTAAATGTTAAGTATGATAAATTATCAAACTTTTAGTTAAGTTAAGGATATATTTCTGTAAAGATTTGTTCCTATAGTCTAAAGTAAGTAAATTCAATTTTAGACCAAAAATACAAAAAAATACGAAAAAGATTTTTTGACGCTTTGTCAAAATAATATTAATTATTAGCTACGAAAATACTCGTTATTTTTAAATTTGCAATAAATTATTTGTAATTTTGGTCTAAAATGTCACCAAAATAATATCATCTTACTTATGAAGTGTTTTTGAATACTTTATCCATTTTTTTATTTGAGCTAAAGGCACTTTATCATTGTAAAAAAGAGTTTTATAAAAATGTACTTAAATATTGTCGTGTCCCAGTTATTCATTGAATTCGTCACAACGGTGTCTAAGTATTATAGTTTAAGGCCGAAATTAGAGAAAAAATATATCGAGATAAATATAAAAATAAACTAAGTTTTCTTTTATAATCTGTCGTTTGATTCTTTCCCTTGTACATAATGTACGATTCATGGAAGAAAATTCGTCCTCAATGCTGTCAGCTGGTAATGTTCCCAAGAGACTGGCGACATTGCCACGTTGAATAGCAATACCTAATCTCTGCCCAAAGTAAAAGCCAGCTCTTGGGTCACCGGAAGTGTCAACCAGCCTTTTTGAAATTTCTTTGAAAAGGCTGTGAGCACAAGGGCCAAACGGCCCGAGGGTTTCATTTCAACCCTAAACGGCTCGAAAATATATTTACCAAAAAGGTTACTATATTTCCGCTGCTTGAGGTTTTCCGCAGCCGCAGCGGCAGCGCCAGCACAAAACAATGAACTAGGAAAATGGGATCGCGCAAGATTATCGGCACAGGTTGCGTCCCACACTAAAGGCCTACCCATCAAGGAAACAAAGACATGCTGTCCCGTCTTTTGCCTTTGTCACGTGCCAAGCCATAGGGTTCTACGAGAGCTCGTCGGGTTATACGAGTGGCGATATAATTATGCCTATGTTGAGGTGCCATTGGCTTATTTTAATCCTTATATTTAAAATTCTCATAATAAGCCCTTTTTTTTTCCTTTGCATTGTCCTCACATGCAGAAGCAACAAGTATATGTAACTTGGAATTTTGTAAAACAGAACATGATTTAAAAGAGTGTCCGTGGAGTTTCTTGCACGTTCTTCTCCATAGAGATCTACGCTTTGGAACGTGCAAATAGCTTCCATGTTTTTGACTGACCGACCTTGACGTTTCAAAAGTGCCTGTGAATGGTTTATTTGAAATAAAATGCTTTGAATTTGAATTAAGTATGAAATTTTTTCGCTCTTAGCTCGTAAGATTACTTTACGAAGGCATAAAAGGTAGTGTGTACCAAAAATCCATATCTATAAGTACTAATATATACATAATATATATATATATATATATATATATATGTTGAAGAGTTTGTTTGTTTGTTTGCTTGAACACGCTAATCTCAGGAACTAGGTACTGGTCCCAATTGAAAAATTATTTCTGGGTTAGATAGCCTATACCGCTATAGGCCAAATATCATCACGCTAAGACCAATAGGAGCGGAGCAGATGAAGTTGCGCGGGTCAACTAGAACAATATAAAAATGTCGTGTCACGACGTTTGTTCGACATAAACTCCGAAACTACTGAACCGATTTTGAATTAACTTCGTAACTATCTGTTATTTGATCCAACTTAAAAGATAGGATACTTTTATGGAACGGGAAAAAACGGGACATGCGCGTACGAAGTCGCGAGCAAAAGCAAGTAACCTTAATAAATAATATTCAGGTAAACAAAATAAAACAAAAATCTTAGTTAACGACACGGAACACGTTTAATAGTTTCAATAGCAACAGATCACAATAGAAATGCATCTTCCACTGCAGCCCGTCGAACGGACTCCGTCTATAATTTATTTCTTAACTCTAACATTCGTGCAAGCCATCACTACACTTTTTAAAATACTTTTATAACATATTCTGTTTGGATGGAGTACTTTGGTTTATTTTGGAGTGAAATTATTGATTTAAATAGTTGTAGATCATTGATAATAGTACAAAAGAATTCACGGGTCGATAAAACATCTAAAGCGCTTTTTTTAAAGTAACCAAATTATTTCACCCAAACAGAAATAAAACATAATTTAAATAAAGAGGGTGACCAGACAACACTCTCGATCTTGTATACTAATTAAATAATTATAAAAATCACAGAATTTGAGGATACAAGCATGTCCAAAAGTAATGGAGTCTACAACTAGTTTGCGACTGCTAGCGATTGCTTTTACGTTATGTGTACACTAAGACTAGTGCTGTCTTTATGTTGATATTAGATTAAGGCACTGTAACGTATGCAATGTTGACGATCTTAATAAATAAATATTATGATATATTAACTTAATAGTGTAAGCTGAAGAGTTCGTTTGTTAGGTTGAACGCGTTTATCTCAGGAAATTGATTTTTTTATTATTTTTTTATTTGTAATGGGTTTGCTCTTGACTCTAGTCTATGTCAGAGATGACAGAGACAAAGTCTACGATGGAGCGAGCCTACCCAGAAGGAGCCTGTTCACTCTAACTTAGAAGAGATTAGGGTTGTAAGCTTTTGGAAACACAGACGCAGGCAGAGAGTTCCACTCCTTTGCTGTGCGCATTATAAAAGACGTTTGAAAACGCTTAGTGCGAATTGGTGGAATAGCTTGTATTTTAGTGTTAAATAGTCCATTTATTAAGGAAGGCTATAGGCTAACGTCCAAAAGGAGAATGGAATAAATAATGTGACGCAGATAAAGTTGCACGGGTCAGCTAGTGTTGGATAAAGTAAGGAAAAAGGATTGTCTGTGTTCCCGTCCACATATAACCTTCAAAGCAAGAGTGAACAGGCATCTTCTGGGCACACTCGCTCCATCATAGACCTCATCTATCGCTTTCCATCAGGCGTGATTGTGGTCAAGAGCAAGCCCATTCCTCAATAAAAAAAAAATGGATAGTTATACATTGATATTCATGTTAGCCCAATTTGGATAATGACATTTTAAGGTTTGTTACTACTTTCGAGGAGCTCGTGGCTAAATAATAACAGCCGCACGGGTCGGTCTTTAAGGTTAAGCTACGCTTGCCAAGGTTGTTCTGTGGATGGGTGACCATCTTAATATACCGAGTTTCCTCCGTGCCTCGGAAAGCACGTTAAGCCGTTGGTCCCGGCTGTCATTTGTAGATCTTTGGCAGTCGTTACGGATTGTCAGAAGCCAGTAAACCTGACTCCAGTCTTGCCAAGAAGTACCGTGTTACCCAGTTGTGGAGACAAATGGGTTGTGGAGGTCTGGTAGGCAGCCGCTCCACGTAAAACACTGGTATTCAGCTGAATCCGGCTTGACTGGAAGCCGACCCCAATATAGTTGGGAAAAGGCTAGGCAGATGATGACTACTTTAGACATCGGATTCCATAAAACGTATTAGCAGATAGTAAATAAGTCCGAATGTAGCCGACAATATAAAAACCATAAATGCGTTAGTTCGTAATTTTTCTGGCATTTTTTTCCATATCTCTAAATCAATACTAAATATTAAAAAGCTGAAGAGTTTATTTAATTTTGTTTGGTTGAACACGCTAATCTGAGGAACTACTGGTTCGAATTGAAGAATATTATTTTAGTGTTGGATAGCCCATTCATCGTGGAAGGTTATATAATATAACATCACGCTACGGCCTATAGGAGCGGAGCAGTAATGAAAAATATGACGCAGACGAAGTTGGGCGGTCGGCTAGTGATAGAATATGGATCAATAAATCATCTTCGAAATCGTTTAAAAGCAATCCGTAGCAGTTGCAAGTTCTACAATAATGTCTCTCCTTTGCAAAAGTATTTATTTATTTTTGTTTTTTTTTTTTTTATAAATTCCTCAGGACGGAAGTACAAGATATGTATGTTACAACCATTTATTATTTCTTTTAATTTTATTATATGAGAAATATTTTGGATTGGGCACTAGGAATAGGCATTCACAAGGTATGAGACATGATTTGGAAAAAATATATTTATAAATTGTATGGAGAGCACACAAATACTAAAGTCACCAAAATTTAAGAAGTCCGATTTGACAGCTCGATAGAGAGGGATAGAAGATTGCTTTACCACTAAGTGCGAAAGAGATATTTTTTATGTCTCTTTCATACTTACCAATAAAGCAATATTGTATCCTGCTGACAAATCCGATTTCTTAGATTTTGTTGACTTAAGATTTTATTTAGATTACAAATTGATTTGCATAGATTTCAGCTGAAAATAGCTGTCGAATAAAAAGGACCATCATTACAAAATTTCATGATAATTTCCTTTTGCTTGTTTAATTTAATTTCAGTGAATGCCCGAATTCGTTACTGTATCATTTAGCGAATCGTTTTATGGCACATTTGCAATTTAAGAATGGCACTAATATACTGGGTTTATATTTGACGATTCCGAACATATATTCATTTAAACTAATATAAGTATATTCATCTATACTAATATAATAAAGCTGTAGAGTTTGTTTGATTGGTTGAACGCGCTAATCTCCGGAACTGCTGCTGGTTCGAATTGAAAAAAAATATTCTAGTTTTGGATAGCCCATTTATCGAGGACAGCTATATAGGGTATTTAACATCACGCTACGATCAATAGGAGCGGAGCTTTAATGGAAAATTTGACGCAGACGAAGTTACGCGGCTCAACTAGTATGTTTAATAAAATAGCCTCTTTAATGAACCTAATTTAATAAGGAAATGCCTACCAGGGATACAATGATTTTCTTTTTCAGCCAGCAGTTGGCTAGATTCCATTTTATCCCACAGTGCACACTGCCCTATCAGTAGCATTAGTCACACGTAATACTGCGATCACCATTAACTTGAAAAACCTGGTGATTTAGGCATACACTAACTAGAACGATATCACAAAGTAATCCGCCGCGTCTATCTGTATGTTCGCGATAAACTCAAAAACTACTGCACCGATTTTCATGCTGATTTCACTATTGGAGAGAGTGGTTCCCGAGGAAGGTTTTAGTATATAATTTGTCTAAAAATGAATAGGGATCCTTAAGAAAATTGCAGCGCGGACGAAGTGCTAGTTTAAAATAAAGAATTTTTATTCCAACATTGGAAACATAATTATGATACAGGCTAATTTCCTAAATTGTTTTCATCAAATATAAACTCAGTTTACAATAATGTATAGCTGGACATAAATGTATAAGACTCCTTGCGGATAAAGATATTATTACATTACAATAATTAATTATAATTATAGTTATAACTTACGAGCTAAGAAACAACACTTTTGGAATGAACGGACGATCACAAGCCTTGGGGTAGATTAATTTGGTCTAATGTACAGGCGTTGTATTGAAAATAAATTTAAAAAAGCTGTTCAAAGTGTGAACAGACGTCAAAATAATACCGGAAATAATTTCCATTGGCAACACAAAGTGTTGTTACGTTTAGATACATAAACAAATAAATATTTAACAGTTTAAAATAATTTCATGATTTAATTTAATATTTCACGCACCTTTACAAAATTTTATGTAAAAAGTTGACAACTTGTATTTAAAGATAGATTTTTTGAAACAGTATTCCCAAAATAATAGAGAAAAATATGTAAATAAAACTTTTTAAAGATCAACAGCCTGTAAACATAAAATATCGAAATTCTAAGGCACTAGGTTCAAGCAATGTACTTAGAGTATTATTGCTCGTTTGAAATGCTTGCCACCGAGCAATGTGCGAGCATGAGAGTAATTGTACCGATCAACGCTACTTTAGTTAAAACAATGACGTTAATCGGCAGTATTTTCGCATACAAATAAATTACGCTATGATAAATATTGCTCGTTTACTATAAAAATTGCCCGGATGCTCGCATTGCTCGGACACGCAAGAAAAATATATCAAATTGCTTTCATAATCGTACACTATTAATCTCTTTTCGGAAGCACCATATACATACATCAAAAATATCTATCAAAAATACACCTACTTACAACAAAAAAAAAGTTACGTAATTGTGACAATTTCTTATATTTTACGTAATAATGTAAAATAATCGTTTCGATATGTCTTCGCTTGACAAGTCTTAAATTATGCATACTTAGCGAGAATTTTTCTCTTTTTTATTTATTCTTTCACATTGGGTAACATTCCCATTGATGGGAAGAACTTGAATTGGGAAAATTGCCATTAGAATTTTCTAATCTTTGGACGAGCAATTTTTTGATCACATTAATTTCGACTTTCAGTCCATCACAGATGTTGTCAAGCCACGGAATATTAGTTTTGAAATCACGATAGTATTTCCCAGTTTTAAAAAGCCCTTTTGAATTAAATATATATCCTCATTAAGGACTTTTTTTGATGATGAAATCTTATAGCGATTGATTCTTATGGCCGCTGTCAATTCGGGCAACGAAGTACATAAGTTAAAACAAGATAACATGTTATTAAATCTATGTATTGATGCATAATCAAGCGAGCTTTCGTAAACTGGGTGTCAGGAACTTCATACACAAACTAACCTAAAAGTATAACTCTTAATATTCCATAGCCTTGAACCTCACCTCTACAGCATAATCTACTAAAACTATAATACTTACCAAGAAAAGTTCTTCAAGAACTTTTCAATGGGAATTTTCCCATTTCAAGTTCATACGTCTAGTTAATATTTCCCAATAATAGATTACAGGGTCGCTTTTTTCAACCATTTAGCCTTACAATATGGCTTATAATTAGTATTGTCTTTTTATCTGTGCGAGTACTGAACACTGAGAAAGTTCAAGTCAAAAGTTTCACTCGATTGAGTTTGTAAAACTTATAAAGATCTTAAATCTGATTCCATAATGACTGTATTCAATATTACAACGAGTTAACTACACCGAATTTACAGTCTAATTCATAAGACACAGAATATACAGACACTCTGTCTCTTTCATTCCATATACAAAAGAGTGAGACAATAATCTGAATATTTATTAGTGACGTTTATGAATAAGAAGCGAAGTCTTACTGCATGCGAAAAGGTTGCCTAAAGTGGCCAATTTAACGTGTAAAGGCAATACCTAAAAAAAGGTCACTGAACTCATAATTATGAACCACTTTTAAAATGGGACTCTTTTCAGGCAATCATTGTGACACGTTTCATAAATATTCCCCGTATTGATTGATAACCAATGTTGTGGGCCATAGAGCATTAATATATTTACGTTGTTGGCAAAATTGTATGTTATATTAATGCTCGCAAAATATTAATGTTGTTGGCAACAAAATTGCGCGTCTGTTTTTTAACATTTTGATCAATAAATACGTGGCAATTATGGTTGATTGGTTATTTTAGAATGGCAATAGCAGTCACTGTCTTTTTACTCAAATATCTTAAACGGAATCCAACAAAAAATTAATTTGGGTGGTTTTTATTAAGCAAATTACATTGATTATCACGATAGATATCAATTAAAATTTATATTATTTATTTTGTGATTTTGAAATAGTAGTAGTAATTGTCAGTGACCGATATTGATGCTAAAACGCGACCATAGGCTTGTCCACTGAAAAAATCGATTTAGTCAGTTAATTAGATTATCAAAAAATATTTGACACGTTCTTTTGTTACGTAAACCAAAAAATTACGAAGATACGACGCTTTTAAAATTCTCAATACGTCACGTAGTGGTATAATTTTGAATTCTGACGTCATGAGCTTTATTTTTGTCAATATTGATTGATTTACAAAAACAAAGAATACGTGTCCATAATTTTTCAATACTCTAACTGACGAACTCAATAGATTTGTAATTTATCGATGGTGGAAATTAATTAGCCTACTATAGGCACTTCACATTTCTCAAACCTTTTTTACTTTAGATTCCCGATATGTAGGTCCGGCCCCAGTTCAATGGTCCCCGGGAGCGGGCGCGGTGAGCTTGGCGGTCTCGCTGTCGCTGGGCGGCGCGGGCTGCGTGCCGGCGGCGCGCAGCGCGGGCTGCGGCGTGCGGGGCGGCTCGGGCCGCGTGGCCAGCGTCAGGGCGCCCGAGTTCACGTCTTCGATGGCTTTGCGGAGCTGCGGGACGGACATTGAAATGAACGTACGGTATATAGCTTTAGCAATGGATCAAAGACGCCGCAGATAGAGATAGATGGAATTCCTATCCGAAATCTTATCTATCTTATACTAATATATAAAGCTGAAGAGTTTGTTCGTTTGTTTGTTTAATTGAACGCGCTAATCTCAAGAACAACTGGTCCGATTTGAAAAATTATTTCAGCGTTAGATAGTGCATTTATCGAGGAAGGCTATAAGCTATATATCATCAACGCTAAGATCAATAGGAGCGGAGCAGTAATGAAAATTGTGACGCAGACGAAGTTGCGCGGGTCAACTAGTACTAATATTTAAGGCTGAAGAGTTTGTTTGTTTGTTTGCTTGAACGCGCTAATTTCAAGAACTACTGGTCGGATTTGAAAAATTCATTCAGTGCTAGATATCGAATTTATCGAGGAAGGCTATAGGCTACATATCATCACGCTAAGACCAATAGGAGCGGAGCAGTTATGAAAATTGTGACGCAGACGAAATTGCGCTGGTCAACTAGTAATTAGATAAATAAGTTAGAGATAAGATAATGTTAAGTAATTTTTATATAAATATCTAATTTATAAGTAGTATTAAGAAGTAAAATGTAATGTCTAAAAAGGATAAGAAACAAATGGCTTTTAAATTTAATTAATTATATACCGTGGAAGTAGCCTTGATTCTCTTGTGAATAAGCCGATATTTTCCTAGGACAAATGATAATATTTGCATGCCAATTTATTGAGAAATGTATCATTGCGCAAGCGATTTATGTAATACCAATTGTACTCTCCTTCCACCTGGCGTTAATCCCGGCTATTGCCAGGGTCCGCCTTCCTACTTAGCTTCCTCCACTTTGCCCGATCTTGAACATCCTTCTCAGTCAGGCCATTGGCTCTCATGTCGGACTTGACGACGTCCAGCCAGCGCTTGCGAGGGCGACCACGGGACCTAGCCCCAAGAACAGCCATATTCATGCATCTCCGACCAACGTACTCCATAGGGCGGCGCATGATGTGGCCATACCATCGCAGACGACACTCTTGCAGTTTTTCCTTCACGTCACAGACACCAAGACTACCTCGAATGTAAGAGTTGCGTATGCGATCGGATCGCGTTACGCCACTCATCCACCTCAGCATCTTCATCTCCGTGACGCGAAGCTCCTGGGTGTGTCTGCTTAGTGCTGGCCAACAATCGCCCCCGTACAGTAGGACAGGCCGTATGATGCATTTATATATCTGCCCCTTAAGCTTCGGAGGCATTTTGCGGTCGCATAGAACGCCCGTTACCTCGCGCCACTTCGCCCAAGCCGCGCCTATACGTGCTTGGACATCGTCGTCCACGTTGCCAGACTTGTGCAGCACGGATACAAGGTATCAGGTTCGAACCTATTCGGATGGTGTTTGAATCCGTGCTGCCACAGGACATGTACTCAGTCTTCGCCACATTTAGTCTCAGACCACCGTTTTCAAGCGTGTCCTTCCAAATGTTGACTTTGCGCTCAAGATGGGCTTTGTTCTGATTAACGAGGGCGATGTCATCGGCATACATCATTAGCCATGGAGGCTGATCTTGGATGTTTGCCGTAACTACATCGAGCACTACGTTAAACAAGAACGGGCTAAGAGCCGAGCCTTGGTGAACGCCAACAGATATTGGGAAGCCATTCAATTTGCCAACAGCGGTCTGGACAGAGGACACGGAATCGCGGTACATGTCTCTGATAATATCAATATAGGCCTCGGGAACGCTGTTGAAGCGCAGTGCCCACCAAATGGACTGCCGAGGTATACAGTCGAAGGCCTTCTGCAGGTCTAAAAAGGCCATATGCAAAGCTCTCCTTCTCTCTCTGTAAGCCTCAGCCAGATTCCGTAAGGCGAACACTGCGTCCATGGTGCTGTTACCCGCCCGGAAGCCATATTGACACTCAGAGACAGCACACTCGCTACGGAGCCGTGTGTCAATGATGCGCTCGAAGAGCTTCATGGTGTGGCACATGATCTTGATACCGCGGTAGCTACTACAATCCTGTACGCTACCTTTGCCTTTGTAAACAGGGATAATCAGGCTAAATCGCCACAGGTTCGGCATTTCCTTGGTTATCAGGATGCGATTAAAAAGATCCGTCAGAAGGTCCACACAATGTGGGCCCATCGCCTTCCACACTTCAATTGGCACATTGTCAGGCCCGACCGCTTTCCGGTTCTTCATGTGGCGACGAGCAATGCGGGTTTCGTCGGGGGAAATAGGGGAAATAAGTCCAAGGTTAGTAGGCGGTTCGGGAGGAAGGTTATGGGGATGCTGTTTGTTAGACAGCTTCGCAAAGTACGTACACCATCTCTCCTTAACAGAGGGGGCATCGTAGAGCAGCTTACCCTGGGCGTCCCTTACACAGAGACATTTGCTAATGTCCCGTGTAGCTTTCTCCCGGGCACGCGCCAGCATAAAAATAAGCTTTTGCCACTCCGCAGTTTCCAGCTTGTCGTATAAGGGCGCCAGACTTTTGCTGCGGGCTCTGGCTACAGCTTTTTTTGCAAGCGCGCTTAGCCGCTCCATATGCCTCCCTGTCATCCGGAGTGTTGGACCCTTGCCACTGTTTAAATAAAACCTTCTTCTTTCGAGTCGCCTCCTGCACCCCGTCATCTCACCACCACGTCTCCTTGTCTATGGTGCGGCCACCACGAGAAGTGCCAAGGAAGCGCTTACCCGCATCGATGATCGCTGAATGGATCCTACTCCAGATCTCTTGAGCGGACTCATGCGGAGCACTGATCTCGAGATGCTCGACCTCCGCGATGAAGTCCGACTGCCTAGGACCATCAAGCAACCACCACTTAGTGCGGGGTTTGCGTTTCTCTATCACTTTCTTCTTCGATACAACCGCAAAGTCCAGGACAAGGAGGCGGTGCTGAGCCGTTAGGCTTTCGCCTGGGATGACTTTGCAGTTGGTAACCTTGCCAATGTGGCACCGTCGCACCAGCAGGTAATCTATTTGGGTTACGCACCACTACGGTACGTAATAAGATGCTGGGGCTTCTTCTGAAAGAATGTGTTCGCGATGGCTAGATCAGACACAGCGCAGGTGCTGAGTATACTGACTCCCTCTGCATTTAGCTGGCCATAACGAAACCACCGCGAACACGTCCGTACTCTCCAGCAAACTGACCTACGTGACCGTTGAGATCCCCCCCAACTAAAACACCTTTGGAATTCGGAATAGCGCGTAATACGTCCTCGAACTCATCCCAGAAGGCCTCCTTTTCAGACTCACAGCAACCAGTTTGAGGAGCATAGGCGCTGATTAGGTTCGTTACCGACCCTTCGATCAGCACCCTAACTCGCATCAACCGGTCGCTGCATCGGTCTACTTCAAGGAGTCCATCCTGAAGGTCCTTAGACAGCACCACGGCCACTCCGCCCCTGCTGCTGCGCTGGTGATCCGGCGTACACCAGCCGGTACCCCTGTCCAATGTTACGTGACTTATTTCCCTTCCAGCGCGTCTCCTGAAGGAAGGCGCACTGGACCCGACGCTTCGCAAGTACGTCCGCGAGTTCTCGGCAACGTCCGGTTAGGGAGCCAATTTTCCAGGTGGCAAAGCGGAACTTCTTTTTGGGTACTATCCTCTTTAGCCGTGCCCGTACTTGACACGGTAGCCCTAGCCCACTTATCGCAGGTTTAGGGCGATGTGCCTGCGCGTCGTTATGCGGCGACGCCCTAGCCCGAGTACCCTTTCTCAACTTGTCCTTGTCCATATTAATATTTGACTGAAGTTGGTTTTACGCGTCTGACAACCCTACGAGAGGGATACCAGGTTCGCCAGAGCCTTCAATTTTTGTACTCTATTTTATGCAAATAAATGTTTTTGACTTCGAAATGCCTTTCTAATTTCTTTTCACTTCTCTCTAGGGATGAGGGAAGTAGCTTTAGTAAATCTAGATAACCATCTAAAACTATGTTTTATCTGTTCTTAGAAAGCACGAGGAAAACGTGAATAATGAAAGTAGAGGCAAAAATCCTTACTAATATTATAAATGCGAAAGTAACTCTGTCTGTCTGTCGTGCTTTAACGCCAAAACTACTGAACCGATTTAAATTAAATTTCATACACATATTTTCTACAGCCTGAGAAAGGGCCACGCGGGCAAAACTCCTGGCCGCAGCAAGCTGAATATAAGTTCCAAATCATTGCGTGCCAAGTGAGATTTTAACTCTATCTTACTTTGCCTTCGGTTTTTTTCTCTAGCCTTAGTCTAGTAATTATAACTAACAAGACATCAAGACACGAACCGATTCAGATGTCAAAAAATTGACCCTCTCGTCTATTAGTAATTGACTTACCTCTTTGAGCGACACGACCCCTATGAGCCTGCCGATGGCGGTGACGTACGCTCTGCTCACGCCCAGCGTAGAGAACAGCGAGTGGACCTGCAGACAACATACATTATTATACACTCCTCTTTATTTCAATACTATGATGAAAACCAGTTAAGTTGAACACCAGCGTCAGGCATTTTGCCACACAATATTATGGTTATAAATTAGGTTTCCTTATTTTTGTTCCTATATTTTTAACCAACTTCAAAAAAAGAGAAGGTTCTCAATTCGACTGTATTTTTTTATAAAGGATTGGCCCCGTAGAAATTTTATCACAATCGGTTAGGAAGTTTGGCTTTTAAGGGCGTATATTTGAAATTAATGGTAGCTCGAAAGCGCCGAGGGGCGCTGCGCCCTTCACGCGGACCCCGCAAGCTCGAAATATCGAACCTAGCGCCAAAACATCAAATTAATTCAAACCGCCAACTGATTCAGTGTTGCTCGCAGAGAAACTTCATAAGTTTCTGCTGTCAAAATATTAACAAAAAGCAGCACTCTTATAAACAGTAATTAGACGTAGAATAAAGTAAAGACAAATAATAATTTATTTTAAGATTTATTTCTTCAGCTGGTAGTAATTTATATCATGTTTTGTACGTCCCCAAATTATTTTGAAAACTACTTATTCAGTAGATATTTTAAGCACATGGCCACACTTGTGCGATAGAGATAGCACTCGGAAGCTATGGAGTAGATCAGTTGTAAAAAAACAGCTTACCATAATTTAACTAAGTATGTAATGGAAACGAATGAAATGATAAGTAGTTAATTTGTTTCTTTTTTTTCGCCGCCGTTTTTATTTGCGTAATGTCCTTAGTGACCGATAATACGGATTCCGCCAAAATCGGTCAACTAAGGATATTCTAGCGTATGACATTCACATTTGAAGTGAGGCCATCGAGAAGCATAGGGAGATACTAGCGGTGGTACTTGATATCTCGAAGGCGTTCGACAGGGTCTGGCACGATAGGCTTATTAGTAAGCTTCCTTCCTTCGGTCTGCCCACCGGATTGTCTTATTGGATTGCAGATTTCCTGAGGGATCGGTCTATCTGAGTGGTCATAGGTGGCTTCTCGTCCGGACTGCTGGATATTAATGCCGGAGTTCCTCAGGGGTCGGTGCTCTCGGCAACATTGTTGCATATTAATCCATCTGCCTAGCATTTTCCCAACTATATTGGGGTCGGCTTCCAGTCAAACCGGGTTCAGCTGAATACCAGTGTTTTACGTGGAGCGGCTGCCTACCAGACCTCCACAACCCATTAACTGGGTAACACGGTACTTCATGGCAAGACTGGAGTCAGATTTACTGGCTTCTGACTATCCGTAACGACTGCCAAAGATCTACAAATGACAGCCGGGACCAACAGCTTAACGTGCTTTCCGAGGCACGGAGGAAACTCGGTATGCTAAGGTGGTCACCCATCCACAGACCAACCTTGGCAAGCGTTGCTTAACCTTAAAGATCGACCCGTGCGGCTGTTATTATTTAGCCACGAGCTCCTCATTCCTATTGCATATTAATGATCTGCTAAAACCCGGTACCTTAGGGAATATGCAGATAACAGCACCGTTGCTGAGAGATACGGTCTCTCCCACTCCATCACATCTCACAATTCCACCCAGCTTCATCTTTCCGAGGTGTAACCGTGCCGATAACCAACCACCTTGAGCTTTTGGTGTTACGTTAACATCTACCTTCAATTTTGGCTCTTTCATAGAGGTAAAGGCTCAACTGAGAGAAAAGTTGGGATCCTAGCAAAGGTGAGACGATATTTCACGCCGAAACAGCGGCTCAAACTCTATCACGCGCAAGTTCGATCGTGTATGGAGTAGCAGTAATCCATACACGACCGAACTCACAAGTTTCATCTTTGGGACGGATCTGCCAGATACGGGCTTGATGCCCTTGATAGTGGTCTTAATAGTATTTTGTAATTTGTATTCAAAATAAAAATAGTTGAAATACTGTATTTTTTATTTTACATTTCAAATACTTTACTTAAAGATATTTTATATTTCGTATTTTAAGTACTTGCGAGATAGTGTTTAGTAATTTGTATCTAGCGGCCGGAGTGGAGCCATTGGCTCCGCCTGACGCCACTGATTGAAACGAAAATAAACCATAAGAACATAAAAATAAAGTTTGAAATCAGTGGCGTCGGGTGGAACCAAAGGTTCCACTCCGGCCGCTAGAGGTTAAAGAAAAGTATGCATTTTGCCGAGCCCTGGACTGGAATAATGAGAGGTAAAGACTTACGGAATAATGAGAGGTAAAGACGTATCAGTAGGTTAGAATCATGATGAAGTAAAATTGGGGTTAACAACTATTACCACATAATATTGATTTACATTCATAATATTAGTAGGATTACATATTTATCATTTATTTCTGTAACTTCTAAAACCCACGCAGACAAGTCGGGGCACTCTATTTCATCTCTAGGCTTGACATTTTATAAAATTCTTGACATATTGATGTTTGACGTATATAGAGTTGATACGACAGAGGGGCATTAAATTAAACTACGTATACTATACGTGTTCAGTATTAATTAGAAACGGTACAAAAATAAAAAGCGCCAAAAATGAGAAAGTATTTTTTTCAAACAAACTAAATAGCTTGCAAATCCGAATAAAACGCAACCACCTTTTGTAAAAAAATGACACTGACCTTAGATACCTAGGCCGCTAGGTAACAAAGCGGCAACGTCGCGCGCGCGCCGGAGCGCGGTGTGCGGTATCTCGTGTGCTCGGCGGGGGCCGGGGCGGGGGGGCGGCCGGCGACTTAGGCCTCCGCTCGCACTGGCTTTTATGTTCGGTAACGTTTCGAAGTACGCGTACAAAAACAAACACACTAAATTTTCGATGTGGTCTCCATTCACATTGATGCACAAATTATACCGACGGAGAATATTGTTATTTATTTTTTAATTAGATCACTGTCCGTCGCTAAGCACTTTAATTTGTGAAATGCTAAAATAATCCTATTATTTAACTCATCAATTGTATTTACCTCTGAGGCATACACTTCACCCTTAATGTACCCCCACAAAAATAAATCCATGGGAGTGAGGTCCAGAGATACTAATACTAAATAATAATAATCCCAAGTTACATCTCTATCACCATAAAAAACAGTCAATCACAAAAAAAACACTAATACTAAATAATAATAATCCCAAGTTACGTGTCCTGTCAAAATAAAAGAAAATACTGTCTTAAACTTATTTAGTGTCCTATCACAATAACAAAATAAAATCACAATTGTTTGCGCGCGAATTCCACAAAACGTACGTTCCGAAAAGACAGCGTCGGCGCACTGAATAAACAAGTTATTTAGAGGCCCCCTATAACCGATCGCAAAAAACAAGGATGCAACAAACTGACCTATCTGTGTTTCTTTCGCTCTCTCTATGTTAGTCGCTTTCGTAGTGAAAGTGCAAGTGTGTGTGTATTTATTGCTTCCTTGTTTGCATTGCCAATTTTTAGTGAATGTCCTTCGACATGCGTCAGAGCGGCAACAACGCATCGTAGATTTATCGTTGTAAGGTGCATGACCTATGCTTAGACGATAATCAGCTGTTAGAAAAGATACATCGTGTTCAAACGGTGCAAAAACTTTAAAAATCATTTGCAACTAAACTACTGCTCCTATTTAATTTATTTTTGGTACAGAGCTTGAAAATGGTACCTAGTATAGGCAGTTTAAAGAAAAGCCCCTCTGTCGTATCAACGTTGTATAAATCTTAAAATGAAAACATTTAGTTTACCTTGTGTCTTGAGGTAAAATATGAAATTAATGTTGTAAAAACAGACACTTCAATATAGCAAATAAAATGTTTACCCAATATTGCTTTGTGATATGAAAACTTTAGAGGATCCTTTACGTGTATGCAAATGAAGGAGATGACTTGGAGTCGCTATTTTCTTCAAGCCGTAGCTATTAATTTCCTGCAAAACGCGTCTATTGTCGCCTTTCGGTAAGAACTACCAACGACGTTGTACTTTATTTTGTTTTGATCTTTCATTTCATAACAATTTTAAAAATATTTCAAAATCAAAATAATTTAATAATTCAAAAGTTGGCGCGGATAGAAATTAACACTAAAATTAATTTTAAACTGCTAAACCTGTACCATTTACTGTTGAAAAAAATATTTTAGTTACGAAAATCTGACAGCTCCAATTTGAAAAAAATGTGGCGCAGTTCCTGCCTGTAAGAGCTCCACGGAGCATCTGAAGAACTAAACAAACGAGAGAGATGCAAATACTTTTGTAAGGCAAAAGATGAGATAACGATAATAAGGGATTAGCTTGGAATAAAAAAACGTAAGTGCCAAAATATTTTTTTTGGATTTGGTAGCATAAAAGCATTATTAAAATAAAATCTGTTCAGTTGAAACCTCGATAATGTTATTTAATCGATTTTAAAGTAATTTTCATAGGACCAATCTTAATCGTTGCGTTTTGTAGCTAAAAAGAGTAAAAAGATATTTCGAACTTTGTATTTTTTTTTCTATCGAGAAAATGTCTTCGTATCGTGTATTCCTTCAATTGAATACTAGATCATATAGTCAAAAAACATTTACCACAATTTCACATTCCTGTTCTAGGAACCTAACAAGATACGTTAAAACGAAAAACGGCTATACTGATTGAATCACCTTAAATCAAAATAGCTGGAATCCGTTTACTTGGATGACGGTTTTTTGTCATCAAACTAAACGAAATTGTATATTTTGCTTTCCTGCGATTTTCCAGCTGTGTTGTTAAGTGTGAGGTACTAATAAGTGAAAATGCGAATCAAGTCGAAAGGGCGCAATGTTGAGTGGGATCGCGACACAGGTACGCGTAGCCGGCACCTTGCCGTGACCTTTTAGTCGGAACTTACTACCGCGCCGCCAAGCCCACGCAACATTGCGCGCGCCCTTTCGACTAGACTCGCTGTGCACTATTCCCTCAGAATCAGCCACCTGAGTCGCATATTATCGTGCCCTATCTAGTATTGACTTTCTGTTTGTATAATTGTGCTTTCGTAACCGTGTGTCTAAAACTGTCTTCTACCTCTGAGTTTGATTGTGTTTTGTGTGTGTCCGGAGATTATAATTGTGAGTACCGCACAACGGACTTTTATTTACATCGACCATCACACACAAATAATTAGCGTACACCCGAACGCTAAAGGTGATTCAAGCCTGTTATGCCCTAGCCAAACTGGAAACAACTTCACAAAGTATGTTTCCCGTGGGAATCGAACCCACTACCACCGGGTCACAAGGCAAACGCCTAAACCACTCGACCACGGGAAATACTGGTACTTACTTGCATCCGGTTGGACTAAATTTCCAAGTTGGCTTCCAAAATCACTTGCTCTGAGTATACGCGATTCTATTGTTTATTAACGAACAAATTCCTCGTTACGCGTCTTAGCTCATCTCTGGTGGAAACACATCCCAAAAAGACTAGGTACATGGGGAAGTTTTAGTAGAAGAGTTTGTGTGTGTGTCCAGTCAAGCAAAAACGGACTTTACTATAATAGGTCAGTAGTAGGTTGGTTTGGGTATAACTAGTCTTACGTCAGCAGGGACTCTGTTTAGTTTTGCTTACCTTGAGTAACGAGGTTCTTTCAACAAGCTGGAAGGGCGCTGGATCAATGTGGCAGATGTACAGGTTCTCATCTTCATATTCCGGGTCGTCGGGATGCTGTAAGAGAGATACAGAAAACATTTGTAAAGCCTTCGAATTTAAATGTTTGGTAAAGTTTATTGAAGGTCTTTCGAAGTATGAAACATGAGAAAGAAAAAATGCCAAATAAAACCAATTTAAAAAAGAGATCAGAGCCTTCTAGGCCTCGTAAAGAGTGAGGCAAAAGGTTCATATCTCAGCATGTGATTTAAAATAACGCAGCGCTAGTATTCTGGTAGGGCCCGCTTACATTCCATTCAGGCACCGTTAGCATTCCTCAGACAATTCATTTTTAGGAATTTTATGTATTCTAAGTTCCATACATTTGGGCGACAATAGGTCACCATCGACTCGAAATGAAGAAGAACGATGATAGTCCAGCTTGCTAAACTTTGGTTATCCAAAGCTCAGCTAGCTCGGAAAGCACGTTAAGTAGTTAGTCCCGGCTATCATTTGTAGATCTTTGGCAGTCGTTATGGATTGTCAGAAGCCAGTTAATCTGACTCCAGTCTTGCCATGAAGTACCGTGTTACCCAGTTAATGGGTTGTGGAGGTCTGGTAGGCAGCCGCTCCTCGTTAAATAATGGTATTCAGCTAAACCTGGCTTGACTGGAAGCCGATCCCAATATAGTTGGGAAAAGGCTAGGCAGATGATGACTTTAGTACTGTGGCGTAGCTGATCTCAAAGGGGCCCCATTTTAAACATTTTTAGGGGCCCCGTTTTTAGGGTTAGTTATTGTTTTCTTTTATACAAAATAGGCCTAGTGTCTCGGAAGGCCACGAAGGTGACGGCGGGACTAAATGTAAGAGCTTTCGGTCCAGACGTCCCGGCCTTTGTAGTCCGGGGCCCCGTTTCTTTGATACAGCGGTAGTTACGCCCCTGCTTAGTCATCAGAAGAGAAAGGTTGAGTACTAAGACCCACCATGTCTCGCTTGCGCGCGATCTGCAGCATGCGGTCGAAGTCGATCTCCTTGGCCATCTCCATCTGCTCCCACGCCTTCTGGTCCTCGGGGGACATGTCGCACACGCGCTCGCGAGGCTGCAAACACAAAAATAGTTAATTCTCATATCATTTAACTTTGTGGACAGAAAAGATCTACATCGTTTCGGTCGAACGACGAAAATGTCATAAAAAATGTTCGGTCATCACTATAGTTGTACCGGGAACGCTGTACCACGCCTTAGGTGCGTGCGGTGCGTGCGGTGCGTGCGGTGCGTGCGGTGCGTGCGGTGCGAGCGTGCTGTGTAGTGTGTAGTGTGCTGCCCGCCGGCACGTGGCCGCACTTTCCTGGGGCGCGGTACAGCAGTCCCGGTTGGACTATACAGCGGCTAGTGTGCTGCCCGCCGGCACGTGGCCGCACTTTCCTGGGGCGCGGTACAGCAGTCCCGGTTGGACTATACAGCGGCTAGTGTGCTGCCCGCCGGCACGTGGCCGCACTTTCCTGGGGCGCGGTACAGCAGTCCCGGTTGGACTATACAGCGGCTAGTGTGCTGCCCGCCGGCACGTGGCCGCACTTTCCTGGGGCGCGGTACAGCAGTCCCGGTTGGACTATACAGCGGCTAGTGTGCTGCCCGCCGGCACGTGGCCGCACTTTCCTGGGGCGCGGTACAGCAGTCCCGGTTGGACTATACAGCGGCTAGTGTGCTGCCCGCCGGCACGTGGCCGCACTTTCCTGGGGCGCGGTACAGCAGTCCCGGTTGGACTATACAGCGGCTAGTGTGCTGCCCGCCGGCACGTGGCCGCACTTTCCTGGGGCGCGGTACAGCAGTCCCGGTTGGACTATACAGCGGCTAGTGTGCTGCCCGCCGGCACGTGGCCGCACTTTCCTGGGGCGCGGTACAGCAGTCCCGGTTGGACTATACAGCGGCTAGTGTGCTGCCCGCCGGCACGTGGCCGCACTTTCCTGGGGCGCGGTACAGCAGTCCCGGTTGGACTATACAGCGGCTAGTGTGCTGCCCGCCGGCACGTGGCCGCACTTTCCTGGGGCGCGGTACAGCAGTCCCGGTTGGACTATACAGCGGCTAGTGTGCTGCCCGCCGGCACGTGGCCGCACTTTCCTGGGGCGCGGTACAGCAGTCCCGGTTGGACTATACAGCGGCTAGTGTGCTGCCCGCCGGCACGTGGCCGCACTTTCCTGGGGCGCGGTACAGCAGTCCCGGTTGGACTATACAGCCAACACACATACAAACTTTAAACTTCTTTATTTCAATTTCTGCTCATGTGTGAAACAATTTTCGTGCAGTCATGGGAGGGGGGGAATAAACAGCGTTTCTAAATATTGTGCATTTTTATTCAGCTTGTGTTTGGAGGTCGAAAGGTAACGAAGTAATTAAATTATGCACAGTATAAATGTTCATAAGGCGACTTTCAACCTATTACGTAATTAAACTTCGTTTAATCGGTACCTTAGTTTGGCGTTTAGCACTCGTAGACACAGCCTAGAATCGTGCTACAGTCTTTCTACCACTTTTTGCCAATTGTATACTGACCAGCTGCACTTTCTTGTTGATGGAAGGACTCCTGGGCAGCGAGGTGGGGCTGAGCTGGTCCGGCAGACCTCCCTCCACGTCTTGCAGCAGGGATGAACGCTTGAAGATCGCTTCGAAGGCTGCTCGGATCCTGAGGGTTGAACAGAATAAGTATTGCAGTGACTTTTAAATCTTTTAAAGCCTGGGCCCATAACCTAATAAAATTTCAAGAGTGACTTATCAAAGACTAAATATTTATTTTTAAGGCAGAATGTGGCACAAAAAATCTCAGTCCCAGTCTGAAATCGCAGTCTTTCGAGTAATACGTTTTAAAAGGTTTTATTTGTTTTCTCTACTTCGAGAAGATTATTCAGTACGGCTTATTTTCAACGCCCGCGCCGTTCGAATTTTTAAACCTAAAAAGTAGTACCCAACTAATAAGGCGCGTCGTGAATCTTCGTTCGTGCAGAAAAGAAAGTATGGCCCGAAGACTTACGAAAGAATACTTAAAACTTACAATCAACCTTAGGTCACTATTATAAGGTTCATATTACACTGCAGTTGTTAGTTTCGCCTCAGTCGTAAGTCACGTGCATGGCACGCGGCGCGCGCTATCATGGCGGCGGCTGCCGACCAATAGCGGTACAGGAAACAGAAGTGCAGTGCAGGGAGCGTGCCGATTGGTCAGTAGCATTTCCCGCGCTTTGAAAATTCGTCTTCTGCGCAGGTACATCGGCAAGCCATATCAGTGGGGTACTACTGTACCTTCTTTTCTAATATCCAACCCAATTGTAGTGTTATTCCGTAGTCCCGTGATGTTCCCAAAAACACCTTTTCTACCACTTAATTGTGACTGAGGCAAGCTACGTAAAACCTTTATGTGTTTTCAAAAGCATGTTTCTCATAGCAATAAACTGCGATTTCCAATCGATTGACCAAGAATGGTGAAAATTTATATGATACAGAGACAACAGCAACAAATGATAAGAATAACGTCAGGGGAGATTAAAGGTAAGGTCCTTAATCCCTGACGTTATTCTTAGGTAGGTAGGGGGAAGGAAGGGAGGGTAAGGGATTTTTCTGTTTCAGCCTCAAACAATGAAATGAGGAGTCTCACCTAGTCTCAGCTCCAGTGACAGTGGTATAGACGGATGGCTGCGGCGTGGTGGGCGTCTGAGGAGCTGTTCCACCTGATGACAGGCCGCGAGTCAGGGTGAACGAGTTCGTCTTCTTCAGGATCGACTTCGGACGGAATAGTTGTCCTGGCGCTGGAGAAAGAAAGATTTATGATTCAATTCTTTTTTCAAGTAAACCAATTAAGGCACTTTTCAAAGTATACTAACCAGGTATTAATCCTCCTTGATCTTTGGTTGTGAGTGAGGATCCTCTGGTCATGCCGGTGCCCGGAACTTGTAGCATATCTGGCGCTGGAGTAACCTAAAAACAACAAATATTTGATAAATATCTCGGAAAATAGGTCGAATTCTGACTGACATAGGCAAGTAAGGTAATATTTTGTTGAAATAAAATTTTATTTCAGCAAAATATTAATTAACAAATTTCCATCCAACACCTACTTTAGTGATTTCAGTCATGAATACACTGTCCAATGACACAATAAATGTCAGGTAGTTAATAGTAGAGTGGACATAATATGCTGATAGCATATTATGTCCACTAGCAGAAGCAAATAGGATCGCATAGAAGAAGAAAACGTGTTGACCGACCCCAAGTAACATGGGATAAGGCCAAGAAGATGATGAGTTCGGTGGACAATTACATTTCCTCCTGAAGGTACGCCATAAATTTTGCAAAGTTGGCAAACTTTGTCATTGCAGATGAGGATAGGCCGAGCCGAAGACTAGGCCGTTAAGGAGCTACTTGCTTCTCTATCACCTTCACCAGCTCCCAGCGGTGGATGGAGCCCAGCAGGAGCATGGAGGGTGGGGTGTCTACTAGGGGCGCGCTTGTATCCACTCACCTCAAACCTGGAAGGCCTCCGCACCTTCTTCCTGGCCTCCTCGTCCCTGCGCCGCAGCTCGGCCTCGCGGTGCCACAGGGCGGCGATCTGCAGGCGCCTCTCGCGCCCCACCTGCTTCTCTATCACCTTCACCAGCTCCCAGCGGTGGATGGAGCCCAGCAGGACCATGGACGATGGGCTGTCCACTAGGGGGAAGCTTTTGATTGTCTGGAGGATGAAGACATGGTTAATTAGTACCCGCAGAGGAATTCGCAGAAAAATAATTTGAAGGTACATTACATAGGCTTTTATTGTCCCTGGTGCAGATTGTTTGCTTCCTGATACTTTTTGAATGAAATAGCCTGAGGATTCAGTAGCAGAAAAAATACAATATATATGGCAATGCACCATAGGTATGTACAAAATATCTTGGGAATATTTTCATTATGCATCTGCTAAAGAGTGGCAAATACAGACTCTGGTAGAGGCCTAAGACTGTATTTCTCGAAAGCTACATCTTGGGTCTCTTAAATTCAAGAGTGAATAGGCAAGCGTGTTTTCCATCAGGTGAGAAAGTGGTCAAACGAGAGTTTATACAATAACAGGCATAATAATATAAAAGAACTAAATGTGGACAATGAGGAAGCATTTCCTACCTTGTTCTCTTTGAGCAGATCCTTGAGCTGTTGGAAGGTCATCCTGTTCCAAATGTACTTGACGTCGCGCACCATGAAATCTTCCACGCAGATGTCGTACATACCTGTGAAAAAACATACAGTTAAAGTGGATACAATTCCGTGTGAGTGGAGGAGCTCGTGGCTAAAATACATATATACATAACAGCCAGCAGAGACGCTTGCCTAAGTCGGTCTGTGGATGGATGGTCATCTTGAACAATACTTCCGTGCATCTTAAGAATACCTCCGTGCCTCAGAAAGCACGTAAAGCCGTTGGTCCCGGTTGACATTTAGAGATCTTTGGCAGTCTTTACACATTGTCAGAAGCCAGAAAATCAGACACCAATCTTGCCAAGGAATACCATATTACCCAGTAAATGGACTGTGGAGGTCTGGTAGGCAGCCGCTCCACATAAAATACTGGTATTCTCGTCATTTTGTAAGCAAATATGGCACTAAGTTCTCCTCCAATATTTAATTTATAAGTTTCATTAAGAAGATTATAATATTTTTACTGTTGAATTTACTTAATTTAAAAAATCTGTGGAAATGCGTGGGGATAAATGTATCCCATATTTTAACGAGCGACTTTATTAAGTTACGTGTTTCGGCAAAAGCACTGATATTCCATTGTGATCCCTATGCCTACGATTCGGCTAACATAACGATTTCCAAATTGTATAATAGAATAGAATATAATAAATATAATGTTTTTATTTCAGATTGCACCTAAATGTGTCAAAAGCTGTGAACGTTATCCCATCCAAAAGATAAATGAAAAAATTGGGAAGATAAAAATGGGAGCCAAGTTCAGTGTTAATAATATGCGTGATTGTCGACTTTATCGACAAAAGAATTGAGATCTAATTAGCGCTAAGTTCTGTAGATAATCCTGAAATCATACTAAAGGCTCAAGATTCGACATGCCTTGAATGTGCAAAACTGCATACACAGTTTAAATACGTTTCGAGTTGTGAAGGGGTCAAAAGTAGCTGGAAATGGTTCGTGTAACAGAAGGTTGGTGCGTCGCCAGTTCCTTTTTCTTTGGATATATAAAAAAGTAACACATTTAGGTTTAGTTAAACATTCATCTCCTTCTGCAAAGCAATAATGCTAGCGAAGGAGGAGGCCGAACGCGTGAGAGAGAGGAAAATCTCACGCCCCAGCCGCCGCTACAGGAGAGGCCTCCCCGGGCGGCGGGACGAGCAGGGCTCCTCCCGGCCACCTACTGCGCGGGGCTGCGGACGGCTCACATTGGGTGGCTCGCCGTCTGATCAGAACCAGGCCCGGCTCGACGGCGCGCTGTTCCCCGCGCGCCTCAAAGAGCTGTCAGCATTACAGACAGGGCCCGCTAGGGGCAGTGCCTGCCAGGGTACAGGAATTTGTTCGAAAGGGTTACCGCAGCCCTGGAACGCGGCGGGCACTAGGAGAAACACGGATGGGTTTTAGTCAGTAAGAGTCTGACACTCTCTTCTGCTTCACCCAGAGCAAGAAGAGTCATTTGATGCTTGCACATCCTTCAAAAAAAAAAAGGCTGCGGATCCACGTGTGCGCCAAATTCCATCCAAATCGTGACTAATGAACACAGACGAACCACATTTATGATATTCAGTAGACTCCTTACGTTGTTTTCTTTAATCGGGAGACCCATACAATAATATTGACATATCTATGGTATAACAGTTTCCAACTCACCGTGTCATTTCAGTAGCAATGTTTATATTACGTAAATATTCAGACACAGTTGTTCAAACACAATAATATTGTGTTAACCTCTCACTGCCTTTGTCATTCAACTTTGTGAAGATCAACTTTGAGTAAATAATATAACGATTGTAACTGACACGAACTACTGTTCAGGCGATTTTTTTTTCAGAATCGCTTTGAAAAAGTACATCCTCATTCCATCATTACACAAAACAAAATTAAATTATTTTTTTACTTTGTGGTGTTTTCTTTTTGAAAGTGGGTTTTATTTTTTTGTGAAAAAGTTTTTTTATTTTTCACTTTTTAGTGGTACGCAGGTACCACAAAAAAAAGTGAAACCACAAACACAGCGTGCCGGCGTGATATTACGAGTATGTTATGAACTGGTGTAAACCATCAACAGACATGCGATTACAGAAATCCCGATCCATTTGCTATCATTTATTGAAGAGTTCCGTTGCCTACCTCCGAAGTTCTTCATCAGATCTTTACCAAATTTAAATGGGACCAGTCAGAAAAAATACTCTTCCAAACAAAAAAAAGAATCATCGAAATCGTTTAACAATTGGCGAAAATATCGCTGAACTAACCTTTTTCATGGGATCCCATCATTAGCTCAGCAACATGAGATGATGATTACCAAGCACAAACATCTGAATTGCGTTTGAAAGTTTATGAGAAACAGTGTATGTGCTTATAAAATTTGAGTGTTTCCCTCGATTTTCATGGGATCCCATCATCAGATTCTGACTTGGTGACAATGGGACCACCTAATGAGTATAGGCTTTCGAATAAAAAAAGATTTTTTTTTAAATCGGTCCACAATTGGCGGAGAAATCGGTGAACATATATATAAAAAAAAAGATACATACAGCCGAAAATAGAACCTCCTTTGAAGAAGTCGGTTAAAAAAAGGGGACCAGCGTCTGTTTTCAAGGTACCAAGTTCTCAGAATAATAAAGAGTACAACGAATGGTGGGACCAAAAATCGGTGTCGACGAGGATGGGATTCGAACCCACGCGAGCAGAGCACATTGGATTAGCAGTCCAACGCCTTAACCTCTCGGCCACCTCGTCTTGCAACTACAGTCAATAATAGCATACTACAATTTGAAGATAGCAGTTGCGTAGCCCTTTATATGCATCGATTTTTTTTATATCGTGTAAGAAGAAGAATAGAAAAATCGATGCATATCCATCGACCCCACACACACTAGTGTCAGACTTTTCTAAACCACCTCAAGGGCCTCTGACATGGTTTATTTGACGACAGCCAATTAGCGGCCGGGACCACCGGCTTATACGTGCCTTCCGAAGCACGGAATCATCTTTTTATCAGATAATCAGATGATTCAAGCCTGCAATGTCCTAGCCAAACTGGAAAACTAGTTTACAAAGTATGCTTCACGTGGGAATCGAACCCACGACCACCGGGTCACAAGGCAAACGCCTAAACCACTCGACCACGGAGGTCCTCAAATCGGCGGGTATTTTTTTTATGTATGTACATCGATTACTCCGAGGTTTCTCAACCGATATGCGTGACTCTTTTTTTTAGTTCGAAGCGGCATACTTGCCATTTGGTCCCGTACAAATTTGATTCAGTTTAGTTCAGAAGATTTTTATGAGCATTTTTGCTTATTTCAAATTCTGCGTAGACGAAGACGTCGTCCAAGTATCACCACTTAAGAGTGAAAAAAATCTTACAAAAAAATATAACCGACTTCCAAAATATCTGAAATTTCGGAAGTCGGTGTTAAAAAACGAAGATATAAAACCAAAAACACCGTCTTTATTTGGAAGTCGGTTATATTTATTTATTACAAAGTTTTTTTTTATTAATTGACTAGGGGTAACGCATTGCTATCGCCACATTTTATTATAGTTGACCCACGCAACTTAACATTTTTCATTAATGCTCCGCTCCTATACGGAACGAGCTCGGCATTGACTATGCCATCTAGAGTCGCATATTCGAAACTTTAAAGTTAAGAATACTTGACATTGACGCTTCTGTGCTGCCACCTATAGTTCATACACGCTACGTTTATTGGAACGTGCACGAAGTAGACAGTGCCATCTAGTGTTGCAATTTTATAGGTTGGAATATACTTGACAATGACGTTCTGTGCTGCCATCTATAGTTCTTACATGTTCTTTATTGATCGTAGCGTTATATAGCCTATAGCCTTTTTTGATAAATGGGTATCTAACACTAAAAATTCAATTCGAACCAGTTGTTCCTGGGATTACTGAGTTCAACCAAACAAACAAACTCTTCATTTTATGATATTTGTCTTTTTTTATTAGTGTTCGCTTTTGACTCTAGTCTAGGTCAGAGATGACAGAGACAAAGTCTACGATGGAGCGAGCCTACCCAGAAGGAGCCTGTTCACTCTAACTTTGAAGAGATTAGGGTTGTAAGCGTTTGGAAACACAGACGCAGGCAGAGAGTTCCACTCCTTTGCTGTGCGCATTAGTGCGAATTGGTGGAATAGCTACAAGGTAGGGATGGTAAGATGCAGTACGTCTGGATGTGCGATGGTAGAAGGGGGCCGGTGGGAGGAGTCTACACTAATTGAGTTAGATCCGACCTGAATCCGACATGTCAGTCCGTAGTAGTAATACATTTCTGTAGTGCTGTAGTTCGACTTGATCCATTTTAGATTGAACTTGAATCTGGATAGGATGCAGGTCGTGTACCGCAATTAATGTTAGAGTCGCCGTAAAAGCCCTAAAAGCATGATGTTTGTAAGCATGTTTTGGATGAGTATATGCTCCAATACAAGTTACAAGGTATTTTGGACCTTAATTTAATATTAATAAAGTCCATTATCAATTACTCGATAGAAATAATGAAAATCAAATTCATTATTGAATACTTACGGCTAGCTGATGATAGCAGGTCAGGTAGATACGGCAGCTTCTTGATGAGGATGATGCTGTCGAAGCACGACGGTTGTAGTAGCGAAGCAGTCGCGTTGGCGGCTAGTACGGCAGCCATTATTGGTAGCAGATGTGTCACCTGGGAGGAGTAATAATGTCGTGGTTAGACTACTGCTTTCTTTTCGTGTCGATTGAGGCCTCAAATCTCGGACCAGTATAAGTAGGTCACTTGACTCATGGCTCATTTACATTAGGTCGTTTTGACTGATATGTTTGCAGCCCGTATTCGGTCACCGACTATAATCGTCATCATCATAACAGCCGGAAGACGTCCACTGCTGGCCATAGGCCTCCCCCAAAAGGGGGGGTTTGCCATAATCGCCACGCTTGGCAGGCGGGTTGGCGATCGTAGTGTATGGTGTTGAGTTTTACAGAGAACGCTGCTGACCATTCACCGGTGAGTCCCTTAGTCGCCTCTTATGACACCCACGGGAAGTGATGGGATGGTATTATTCTTTTACGGCACCGGCTGACACCATACGGTTGAGTCAATTTGGTTAAACCGAATGCGGTTGCCGCATTCGGTGACCGACTGAATGTAAACGCGTCTTCACTTGGTGATTGTATTTTTAACGGATTACTAAGAGCAAGGAACCTTACCTGTCCAGTCATCTCGCTGACAATAACAATAGTGGACACGGTATGTGTGACCGCTCCTGTGAAAGCCGCTGCGCCAACTACTGCATAGCCTCCTGCAAAATAAAAATAATTGGTTATTACACAGTATAACATCGAGGAGCTCGTGGCTAAATAATAACAGCCGCACGGGTCGATCTTCGAGGTTAAGCAACGCTTGCCAAGGTTGGTCTGAGGATGGGTAACCATCTTAGCATTCCGAGATTCCTCCGTTTCTCGGTGCGCACGTTAAGCCGTTGGTCCCGGCTGTTATTTGTAGAACTTTGGTCGTCGTTACGGATATGAGATGACAGAAAATCTGATACCAGTCTTGCCAAGGAGTATCGTGTTACCCAGTTAATGGTTTGTGTAGGTCGGGTAGGTAGCCGCTCCACGTAAAATTCTGATATTCAGCTGAATCCGTTTTGACTGGAAGCCGAACCCTGTTTAAATCAGGCTGCGTGTCAACACTTTTGTAACGAAGTTTTACGTAAAGACAGGCCCCTTTTTTAAATAACGGGGGGAGATCCTCATGGACGTCTTCCGACCTGGAGCGGGTGACAAAAACATACGGTGACGTGCGTAATTGAACAATCACTGCGCGGCGTTGCGTTGCGGTTTCGTAGTCGACACACGCCCCTCTAAAGCTAACTAAATAGATAGAAAACTTCACAAACCAGGTAAGATCTTCTGTATATGTCCGCCATAGGCGACGCCGAGCGGACAGAAGTAGTGCATGACTTCTCCCGTGAACCTGCCCAGCGACGCGCCCATCTTGAAGGCCGGCACGAAGATACCGGCCGGCACCGGCAGTGTGCACGAGACCAGGCTTAGGAAGAACTGGAAACAGACGGAAAAGTTATTGTGACAGATAACGATGACATCATTGTTCAGAGGGAATGCGGAACAGAGAGTAAAGTCCCGCTAACCTCGATTGAAAAGGGAGGATCTTCCGACCGGACGGTTGTTGTGTCCGGTGGGCAACTGCACGATAGTTGATATTCGGACTGTTGTATATGTTCAAATCGCACGGAGAACTCTGATACCACGATGCAGGATTTTGGTAGTAATTCGCTGCAGGCGGGATAGATAGCGTTGCTGTTGTTTTTGTTGCCATACAAATTTCGCTTCGTTAGTTTTTCTTGTGGCGGTATTAATGCCGCTACTCCCATCGAAGGAAAGTCAGATGTTTATGGTATCTATACCTTCACCCCTCTCCCCCCAAAAATATATTTTTTTAAGTACGTTTCCATTCTTGCAATCCGTCTGCTTCAGGGCATTTAGCTAGAGGACACGAATTTTTAATTTGTCTTGAATAGACCTAGCCCAGTGGCTAGTCCATCAGTTTTTCCCAAGAGGTCATAAATGAGGTCTTGGGGGAGCCAAAAATATAATGTAACATGGAAAGGGGGGCGAGCATTCTTTAAATCGCCCGGTTAGCTTCAGACTCCGGACATGTTGTCCAATGATGACGTACTTTGATGTCCGGTTTCTGAGGTACTTCAGCGGTCGTTCTTCTCTCCGTAAACCACTACAAACAATGGCGGTATGACAAATAGCGCTAAGGGACAGATAAACGACCGATAAAATCCTCAGAAACCTATTAAGTTTTATTTTAAGATATCACAGAATAACGTTTTCACTCACAAAAGTGCTGACTCATCGCACTATGTAGAAATTGGTCAGTTGCAATTAAGTTTATTTTAGGGTTAATTATTAATTTATTTAATGAATATTTATAAAATTTTAATTTCTTATGAAATATGGTTTATTTTTAAACCGACTTCTTCAAAAAGGAGGAGGTTCTATGTTCGTCTGTATTTTTTTTTATGGGTGTGCTCTTGACTCTAGTCTAGGTCAGAGATAACAGAGACAAAGTCTACGATGGAGCGAGCTTACCCAGAAGGAGCCTGTTCATTCTAACTTTGAAGAGATTAGGGTTGTAAGCTTTTGGAAACACAGACACAAGCGGAGAGTTCCACTCCTTTGCTGTGTGTGTGTTTTCAATTTAATTTCAATTCTAATTTAATCTTTGAGATTTTTTTAAAATGATTTTAATTTAATTTAATTGTGTTTTTTTTTTAATTTTAATGCTTATTTTAATTGTTATTTGATGAGTGTTATGGATTTTTACTGTCCGAAATAAACGTTTTGATTGAAAAAACCAAAAAATATAAAAAACATCGACTTTCGAAATTAAAGTTATTTAGTGCCGTCGCGTTTTTCATGAGAAACTTACTTAGGAATTTTGGCTTTTTTCAAATAGATAAGAGAAAAAAATGCGAAAAGTAAGGCAGCGATGCACTATATTAATAACTATTCTCAACTACCCAATAAGCCAAAGTTGTCTAAATATTTCAGTTTCTGAGAATAAGAAAGCCAAAATTAGTCATTTTACGCAAAAACTACAATCAAATTGTAATAGGGCTCTTAAACATTGCCCCACCTGTATCGTGGGTGCGTTCACAAACATAGACAGACACACAGCAAAGTGCAAACAAAGTGACATACACAAACAGCTGCAATGACTAATTTATCAATATCTATATCACTTCGCTCGCGACTTCGTTCGCGCGGGTTTAGATAGTACTCCACGAACTTCATCTACCCTAGATGATAATACTTATTAATAGACTAAACGTTCGACGACGGCAGTTCGCACAAACTGCAACATTTTTCTTACTTAGACTATTATCACCATCATAACTTTTAAACGAAAGATCCGAATTGAATAATTTAAAGTGTAATTCACTTATACATAACCAACCTTAATTGTTAAACAATTTAAATAGATATGGATTAACATCATGATACTAAAATCACCAGTATTCCTTTTCACCCGGGTTTTGATTGAATAATTTGAACAAAAAGCGGTCATTGTGACTTAACTATAATAGTTAGATACATACCCTCGCAGATTTTTTGTAGATATTGATGTCCTCTATAAAACTGTAGTACAACACTTTGTCTACTGTCAATAGTTTCCGCAGCGTACGCGATATAAGGATCTTTTCTGGTATTTTTTTCACACCTTGGGTTACATAATCGAAGTTTTCATACGGATCCCTAACTTTTTCAAAATATTCTTTAGCCTATGTTCATCAGGGGTAATGTAGGATTCTAATACTGAAATAATTTTTCAAAACGATCCATTAGTTTCGGAGCCTATTCAATTCAAACAAACCTTTCCTTTTTTATATTTGTGTAGAAAACACTTGTACAAATAAAAGTCATAAGTATTAGATAGATTATACTACGTACACTATAAATTGGTAGGTTTCACAACGCGACGAGGTGGCCGAGAGGTTAAGGCGTTGGACTGCTAATCCAATGTGCTCTGCACGCGTGGGTTCGAATCCCATCCTCGTCGACACCGATTTTTGGTATGATAATTAATAATAATAAAAAAATATATATATTAATGTATGGAAAGTTATTGGGATTGCGCTTGTTGCGTGCCTGTACTGTTTTGTTGCATTTTTTTAAAACTCTAAATAATTAATTCTCAGTACGGTGTAAATACTTCACGGAAGGTAATCAGTTTTTGAATAATAAAAAAAAACTACATGTTTTCTATAACGTATACATTTCACATTTTAAAACGTTTGTTTTATTAATACTGTTGAGTGTCAGGGTATTGAAAATAAACGACCAGTTCCGGATGCTAGATAGTTCTGTTGTATTCATTCAAATCAATTACTATTATTATTTTTTATGTTTTTCACTTTCTCGGGTCCCTAGAGACCCGGTCCTTTAGTAGGCGTACGAGGGGCCGAAGCCAACTCGCAGAGGCCTCTTTAGACATTTCAAATGGAATGAGACACCAACCGACGATTATCCCTGTATGCACTGTGAAAGTATACCCAAGGACAATCGCCGGTTGGAGCAGGACTATTGCAGAATATGGAATAGAATAATATATATACATTCAGTCAAAAAAGTATCGGGAATGGATGATTTGTGTATGGTTCCAAATTCAAATCTTTGTTTTTTTGTAGTTGTTAGATTGGCACAACTGTTTTCCATTTTGGCGCGGAGTTTGAGTTGCATCTGTTATTTATATTAAATACAGTGCTGGTTTTAATAATATCATATACAGTGTGTCTTGCGAATTTCATAATGGACAAAAATATCGAACAAAGAGTTTGTCTTAAATTTTGCATCGCCAATGGAATTTCGTGTTCGGAGTCACTGAAAATGTTACAGAAGGCTTACGGTGAATCGACTTTATCAAAAACTCGTGCTTATGAGTGGTTCAAACCGTTCAAAAGCGGTCGAGATGTGATGGAAGATTTGCCTCGCTCTGGTAGACCGTCAACGTCTGCAACTGAAGTTAACATCGCAAAAGTGAAGGAAATAGTTACTGAAAATCCCCATTCAACTCTGAGAGAGATAGCCGCCGAACTTTCTGTATCTCACGAGTCGATCCGTACCAATTTAACTAATCATTTGGGTATGAAACATGTTGCTGCTCGGCTAGTCCCAAAAGATCTGAATTTTCTCCAAAAACTCAATCGCATGAAAGTCGCTGAGGACATGCTAGAACGAGTCAGTTCGGACCCAACATTCATGAAACGCATTGTTACTGGTGACGAGACGTGGGTTTACGAGTTTGACATGCAAACTAGTCAACAAGCTGTGTGTGTGGCACCCGTTTTCAATCGATAGAAGACATAAAGGAGAATTCGCGGCGAGAACTGAACTCAATTCCGGAAGCAGCGTTTAAAAAATGTTTTGATGAATGGATTATTTTTTGGCGCAAGTGTATCGTTTCTAAAGGAGCATACTTTGAAGGTGATAAAATAAATTTGGATGAATAACAGACATTTTGTGTATTATTGATCTTTTCCCGGTACTTTCTTGACAGAGTAGTATATATATTATACTAATTCTTATTATAATAAAAATGAGCCAATCGTTTAGATAAGTTTCTTTTTAAAGAATTTTTATTTTGAATTGTATTTTAATTGGCATTGAATTTTAATCTGTTTTTTTTTTTATTCTAATTGTTTTTATTTGAATGATTAAGTGTATTTTTAATTTCATTGTATATGATTTTTTTTTAATTCTTTTTAAATTGTTTTACAAATCGCAGTTGTGGTAACATCGGATTGGCGATATACAGCTGTAAAGGTGTTATTTTCATTATTTTAAATAAATAAATCGGTACACTGCGCGGGTAAGTCTGTAGTACACACAAGTGACGACAAGCTAGGGCCTTCCGTATAGTATGACTATGCGGCTGCAATACTAACAAAATACCTAAATTAGCGCGCATTCTGTCCATTCTAGCTAGAGCCCCTCGCTTCCGTCACGGCCGTCGGACATTGAACTGTGTCTGCGCTTACGTATGGTTTTCGCTTGCGTTTACGCACACATATAAGGGCCGCATAGAATAACTAAACCAAATCCTCGATACGCAAAAGGTTAAACCTTTTTGTAAATATTATCTAGCCAAGAAAACAGGGTCACTACGAGCTGTTACGAGTGGTCACCGGATATTGGAATAGGTACTTTAAATTTACCTAAACTTCTATAATTATGGAATTTCGCTTAGTGGATTATACCTTCTGAGAAGTCTCGTACACATTACGTTCCGTACTTTGTAAAGTATTTTTCTTACTGTGTGTAATTTTTATGCGACATTGGGCTCAAATTTATATTTTAAATTGAGGTTTAGAGGGAAGCGGAACAGAGAGTAAAGTCCCGCACACCCCAATTGAAACGGAGGATCCTCCGACCAGGCGGCTGTTGTGCCTTGCGGACTACTGCCCGATAGTAGATATTCGGGCTGATGTATATGTTCAAATCGCTCGGTAAACTCTGCTTGCGCGATGCAGGATTTCGACGTAGTAGTTCGCTGCTAGTTGGATAGATGGCGTCGCGGTTCTTTTTGTTACGATGTAGAGTTGCTCCGTTGGTTTTTCTTGTGGCTGCATTGATGCCGCTACAGAAGATTTTCTCTATGTGCGTTTATAGTATGTGTGCATTTTGTGTCAATAAAATACTTACGATAGAGAAGAAGTATATAATGAGGCAGCCGAAGTGGTCCACTTCCAGAGTCTGCCAGTGGGAGACCACGGATGCCTGTTCGGCTGTTAGCTCGTCCGTCCACGTGAAGTTTGAGAACAGCGAGAGGACCTGGAAATATGGTTCGATCTTGATTAGCTGGTCAAATGAAATCGTGTCATTTTCAACGATATTTTTTTTATTTTATTTGTGTTGGGTTTGCTCTTGACTCTAGTCTAGGTCAGAGATGACAGAGACAAAGTCTACGATGGAGCGAGCCTATCCAGAAGGAGCCTGTTCGTGTTCACTTTAACTTTGAAGGGATTAACAAATTTAGGTTCAGTAGTTTCGGAGATAAGGGGGGGAATGGTCATTTTTTGTCTAATTTCATGAATAAGTTCAAAACTGTTTATTTAACAATTATGAAATCATCATCATCTGCCTAGCCTTTTCCCAACTATATTGGGGTCGGCTTCCAGTCGAGCCAGGTTTAGCTGAATACCATTATTTAACGAGGAGCGGCTGCCTACCAGACCTCCACAACCCATTAACTGGGTAACACGAAACTTCATGGCAAGACTGGAGTCAGATTTACTGGCTTCTGACTATCCATAACGACTGCCAATGATCTACAAATGACAGCCGGGACCAACGGCTTAACGTGCTTTCCGAGGCACGGAGGAAACTCGGTATGTTAAGATGGTCACCCATCCACAGACCAACCTTGGCAAGCGTTGCTTAACCTTGAAGATCGACCCGTGCGGCTGTTATTATCTAGCCACGAGCTCCTCCTCCTTAACAATTATGAAATAATATAATTAAAATTCTCACAGTAAGCATCCTTTGATATGTCACACGATATTGTTAAAAAAACCTTTTATTTATATTTTCTGGTTTGACTCCCAAAAGTAACCCCATAAAAAAAAATACGTAACACGACCGTTTTTGGGTCACAAAAGTCCATATGTGTACCAAATTTCAACCAAATCGATCCAGTGGATTCGGAGAAATCTGGCTGTGACAGACGGACAGACAGACAGACATCCGAGTGATCCTATGAAGGTTCCGTTTTTTGTTCGGAACCCTAAAAATAGAATTCTAAAGGTAATGCTGCCTGATCTAGATTTATTGAAACCTGTGTTTCAGGCCACCTCTCTACATGTTAATAAAACAGTCATTAAATTAAATTAATATCTATGTTCAATATCTACGCTATAAAATATTTTGCGTAACCTTTTTATAAACTAGGCTTATGGGATATATTTATATAAAAATACCGGTATTCAGCTAAAACCGGCTTGACTGGAAGCCAACCCCAATATATAGTTGGGAAAAGGCTAGCAGATGATGTGATATAATCGTGTAAATTGTATATCTTGGGAAGAGCAAAATACGAGTAATGAAATTGCAATACAAACGTCTTGTGGCTAGAATTAGATAACAAATATTTTGTCTGTAAATGTAAACTACACAACATACATAAGAAAACAAAAAAAAAGACAAATCAAAGTAAAAAAAAGAATTTTGTTGATTCCACAACTTTTGCTCGTTAGTTTATTATTGCCTTGTTAAAAAAACGGTTAATCGACTTCGGTCAAAAAATCAGAATGTTAGGGTATGACTGTTAAAATAATATAACCGACTTCCAAATATAAAATAACCTTAATTTCTGAAGTCAGTGTTTTTGGTTTTGTTTCTTTGTTTTTTTTTATTGAACACCGACTTCCGAAATTTACTTGGACAACGTGTTCGTCTACGCAATAAAAACCACTGAAACCAAACTGAATCAAATTTTTACGGGACCAAATGACAAGTATACCACATCGAACTAAAAAAGAATCACAGATATCGGATATCGGATCAGAAACATCGGAGTAATTGGTATACAAATATAAAAAAAAAAACCCACCGAATTCAGAACCTCCTCCTTTTTTGGAGGTCAGTTAAAAACGGTTAATCGACTTAAAACATGTGACTGTTAAAACTAAACATTAATTTACCTGTTCCTGGTTCCCAAGATCCGCAGCCATGTACTTGCCGATACCAGGCGGGAACAGAATGGACATCACTGCCAACGTTATGAAGCCCGGGTATATGAAGCGGCTGGAATATTATACAATTGTTCAGTTACATTATTATGGAATAATTTAACTGTGCCTACAGCTACGGAGTGGAACACCTTGTTGGAATCTGTGTTAGCAATAAATGGGGGTCTTTAAGCCAATCTATACTAATATATAAAGCTGAAGAGTTTGTTTGTTTTCTTGAACGCGCTAATCTCAGGAATTACTGATCCGATTTGAAAAAATATTTCAGTGTTAGATAGCCCATTTATCGAGGAAGGCTATATATCATCACGCTAAGAGCAATAGGAGCGGAGCAGTAATGAAAATTGTGACGCAGACGAAGTTGAGCGGGTCAACTAGTTAATATATAATTATGAGCGTGATTCATACTCGACCAAATCATCGCTTACCATCATGTGAGAAAAACCCGAGCGTATCAATAATATTTAAAAAAATAACCTGGATTGTTGTATTGTAGGGATTGCTTCTCATTCAAAGGATATTTATTATTATTTTTATTTAGGATCATTTACTAGGTCTTTAAAAAAAAAAACCGACTTCCAAAAAAAAAACAATACAAAGTAAAAAATAACTTTAATTTCGGAAGTCGGTGCTTTTGAACAAAATTTTGTTCCAATACTTGACCTGGAGGAAATCCGATACATTTTTTACCAACTGCAGCGGCTATCTGAATCATAAATTTTATTTAGAGGTAAAAAAAACACTCACTTCTTTTGTAAGAAATTACTAAGAGTTTTGGTATTTCTGATGAAAAGCACATATTGCCGATGTAGGAACACCCACAACGCTGCCAGAAGACCGGATACTATCCTGTAATATTAATAAATAAAAATATATTAATACGTTGAGTACCAAATAAATCATCTGCCTAGCCTTTTCCCAACTTGGGGGAATTGGCTTCCAGTCAAACCGGTTTTAGCTGAATACCAGTATTTTACGAGAAGCGGCTGCCTACCAGACCTCCACAACCCATTAACTGGGTAACACGGTACTTCATAGCAAGACTTGAGTCAGATTTACTGGCTTCTGACTATCCGTAACGAACGTGCGGGACCAACGTGCTTTCCGAGGCGATGATAGGATGGTCACCCATCCACAGAACAACCTTGAAAAGCGTTGCTTAACCGTGAAGATCAATCCGTGCGGCTGTTATTATCTAGCCACGAGCTCCTCCGAGTACTATATAAATATGCAACTAAATTGTTATCCTTGTGCCTGTGAAATGAGTTTTAGTTTTCTTTGTGAGCTGTAATTTGTTGTCTTGTTGTTTTGTTTATGCACCAACCATGTTATCTGTCAATGACTTAGGCATTGTCTACCTGTCAATGGTAGCCAGAGAATACCTAAGGCATTAAGTCCACATTTGTAACTGCGTCTTGCATAAAGGTTTAATAAAAGTCGTCTACATTTTATGGACGATCGTCAAGTACCTGGTACTTGCTGAAAAAAGTACCAGTAAAGTACCTGCCGGAGTCTGGGAGGGAGTCTTTAAGTCAAGAGTGAATCCATCTTCGACCACATCATCGCTTACCATCAAGTGAGAAAAAAAAAGAAAAAATGTGTAGCATAACATTCAAAACGCATTTTTTTTTAATGCAGATTCCGTTGTGTTTATTACCGGTTTTCTCGAAACGAACAATAGGGTAGTGGACTAAAAAAATCAAGTTCGTCAGACAGATTTTCAAAAACCATCTGAACCATATTTTTTCTTTTGTTACGTAAACCAAAACTGACGAAGCTTTTAAAATTCTCAATACATTACGCCGTGGTATAATTTTTAGTCCGTTCTGACGTCACATGCCTCCATTCCTGATGCGTTTTATCTTTGTCAATATTCATTGATTGATTGATACTTACATAAACAAAAAATAAGTGTCTATTATTTTTCAATAATCTGACAGACTAAATAGATTTGCAATTTATTGATGGTAGAAACTAGCTTATTGCAACCGTACAACATACTTCCCACGTTCTCTAATTGCAACATGTTTTCGCTGAGACTGACTTACCCTAAGAGTACGAAGACAGCGAACTCCTGAGGGTCGAAGGGGAAGTCTTGCGGCAGGTTGGTGGGGAACAGCGGCTTCACGGTGGGCATGGCGCCCGACCATACTGACAGCAGGCGGAACATCTGGAATGAGGATAAAAACATTATGGTAGGCGCCAAATAAAAGTGCAATAACGGTCATTGCGGCCGGCAATCCACGGCCTGCCGTATGGTGTCGGCCGGTGCCGTAAAAAAATAATACCATCCCATCAGTTCCCGTGGGTGTAATAAGAGGCGACTAAGGGACTCACCAGAGAATGGGCACCAGCGTTCTCTGTAAAACGCAACACCATACACTGCGATCGCCAACCTACCTGGCAGGCGTGGCGATTATGGCAAACCCCCCATTTGGGGGAGGCTTATGTCCAGCAGTGGACGTTTTTCGGCTGATATGATGAAAGGTCATTGACTGACATACATTTATTGACTTTCTTAATACCAAAAACAGAAATCCTACTAGTCCTACTTCCTACTATCCTATTAATATTATAAATGCAAAGTTTGAGAAATAATGGATATTTGTCAATATTTCACGCCAGAACGCCTGAAAGGATCTTCATGAATTTTGGCACAGAGGTAGGTTATAGTCTGGAATAACACATAGGCTACTTTATATCCCGGGAGTATTCTCCCTAGGGATCACGAGGGCGAAACCGCTGGCAGATGCTAGAAAAGACATAAAGCCGTACTGGATCGTCTTCTATCGTGTTTCTCTATGTTCTCTAGTAATCAAAAAGCTTCATTATTTATTGTTCGAGTAATTGCGAAGGGATATTAGGGAGAGATCAAAGTACTTTTATGAAGTTTATCTGAAGTTTACCATATGAGAAAAAAATGGTCAAGCGTTACACGGACTCGCCCATTAAGGGTTCTGTACTATATAAGATAGAGCGAAAACGCAAAGTAAATCGAAAAAGCTGAGAAAATCACGGCACTTGAATGGTTGTAAAATGTTTATTTTTTCTGGCTGCTACCTACAAAAGGGGTTTATAGGGATTTATACAGGGGTGAATCGAAATAAATCTTTGAAGAGAATTTTCACTCACATTATTTATTTGATGTTGGCAGCATTTACGGTCTATAATTATAAAAATTAAATAAAAAAAATGTTTTTTTTTTTTAAACTCGACCGCTAAAAACGACTAAAAAGTTCGAAACAAGTCGCTTTTCAAGCAGTGTGATGCAGTTGGTGGTATTTGATCAGTAAGTTACTTTTTGGAATCGTCTCCTCGAGCCCTTTATCTTGATACCCCACTCGATAGGTTTGAAAGTATTTTTTTAAGGCATAATTAGGCGCCAAAACTCCACCACTTTTTTTTCTTTTTGATATACACAGTATCACTCTCACAGTAAATACGAATCTAACGACATCTCTCAAGCTAAAAGCCATCGAGTCGTTTAGGCTCTAGGGCGTGCCAAAGAAAATACATACATATAATATACACCCATAAAAAAACATAACCCTCCTTCTTTCGCATTCAGGTAAAAAGCGTTAGCGTAAGCATAGATATTAAAATGAAAATCCCCATGAAATTCTTGTTTCGTTTCACCACGCCCCGGTACCTATTCACCCCGTTTGACGGTAAGTAGTACTGAACAGCGTACCTATAGCAGCGGACGGAATGAGTCTTTTTTATTTATCCTCATACCAGCGGCTGCGCCCGCGTGGTCCCTTGGGAACATTCTCCCGGGATAAAAAAATAGCCTATGTTCTTTCTCAGGCTCTAGACTATCTGTGTACCAAATTTCGTTATAACGGTTTAGTAGTTTTGGCGTGAAAGCGCGACAGACAGACTGAGTTACTATCGCTTTATTATTATAGTTAGGACTAGTTGACCCGCGCAACTTCGTTTGCGTCACAATTTTCATTACTGCTCCGCTCCTATTGGTCTTAGCGTGATGATATATGGCCTATAGCCTTCCTCGATAAATGGGCTATCTAATACTGAAAGAATTTTTCAAGACCAGTAATTCCTGAGATTAGCGCGTTCAAGTAAACAAACAAACAGACAAACAAACAAACTTCAGCTTTATATATTAGTACAGATTGGAACGCCTTACAGCAATTATAACATTAGGTACAGCACAAATTATTTCACTTCTTGACTAGAACGTAAGGTCATTGCGATACTCCACTTGTTCCGTACATACAATATGCGCAGAATTTCTTCATCAATTACTCTTAATGAGCGCGCGCTGTTTTGGTATTTAATGAACTAGACATTTCTAGTTATAAACAGATGAATATACATGTTGATCACTTCAGGAGACACGCACAATATAGACTATACTTTAATGGGTATGGGTCTTATATACCACGGGCAGTGTCAATCATCATTTTACTACAAGATCTCACTACCCATTTGCATCGAGCCGCTTCAATTGGTCAACCAATCTTGTGTGGATGAAATTTGAAGTTTTTAGAGCAAACTATAATTCTTAAAAGCCTCGATGCGTCGCGGGTGTATAGAATAATAATAATATATTTTTTTTTTTTACTAAATAGGCACGCGCTTGACCTCCATCTCATACAATGCATAAATAAGCCATTCGGAAGTAATAATCGAAATTATAGTGAACTCTGTATCTAAATCTGTTGAGAGGTTAAGAAGAGAGAAGCGCATATACAGACAGACAAAAATATATTATGACGAGCGTTCGCCCGCGACTACGTACGCGCATATCCCATTTTTTCCCGTTCCCGTAGGAATTTCGGGAAATCCTCTCTTAATACGAGACTTTCTTTCTTACTCTCACTCTCTACGGAGTGCAGCGAACCTACATGCCAAATTTCACCTTTCTACGAGCAGTAGTTTCGGCTGTGCGTTGTCTGTCTGTCACTTAAGTGACAGTCCTAAAATTTGACAACTTACAATGGCACTGCAGCAGGCCGCGAAGAATCCTCGCCAGTAGTTACGTACCGCGAAGTACGTCGTCGTTACTTCAATGGAGAACAGCACACCTGAAAACAAATGTTTTACTTAGTAACCATATTAAATACTAGTTGACCCGCGCAACTTCGTCTGCGTCACAATTTTCATAACTGCTTCGCTCCTATTGGTCTTAGCGTGATGATATATAGCCTATAGCTTTCCTCGATGTCTAACACTGAAAGGATTTTTCAAATCGTACCAGTAGTTCTTGAGATTAGTGCGTTCAAGCAAACAAACAAACAAATTCTTCCGTTTTATATATTAGTATAGATAAATACTGGCATGGCATATTAAATAAAACCTGAGGGGAATCCTCATTGATGTATGAATGTCATCATCTTCCTGCCCTTATCCCATGTTACTTGGGGTCGGCGCAACACGTGTTTTCTTCCATTCTGTCCTATCAGCCGTCACGCTATCACTAACTCTCTTTTCTTTCATATCGCTCCTCACACAATCCATCCATCTTAATTTCTTCGGCCTTCCTCTCCCTCTCCATCCATCCACATTTATATTCATAACTCTTCTAGTTTCAGGCGTTGCATCCCTAGAGCAGTGCAATTCTGTTCCGAATGATTCTTTCTTAGGACAAGCCACGATACAAATAACTTAATTATCATCATCATCATCTGCCTAGCCTTTTCCCAACTATATTGAAGATCTATATTGAGACCAGTATTTTATAGAGCGGCTGCTTACTACACCTCCACAACCCATTAACTGGGTAACACGGTACTCCTTGGCAAGACTAGTGTCAGATTTTCTGGTTTCTGACTATCCGTAACGACTGCCAAAGATCTACAAATGACAGTCGGGACCAACGGCTTAACGTGCATTCCGAGGCACGGAGGAGTCTGGATATGTTAAGAAGGTCACCCATCCACAGACCGAGCTAGGCAGGCGTTGCTTAACCTTGATCTCTCCGGCTGTTATTATTTAGCCACAACTCCTCAACAGAGAAAACTTATAATATTGCTCACACTGGGAATTGAATTCAACACCAGTGCGGTACAAGCCAGAAAATAAAGAGATCTTCAATTGAATTGTAATAAATTAATGAAATTTCAATAACCAATTGTATCTGTCAAATCAAGTGTTTTGCTGCTTCAAACTAAGTAGGTCATTGGCAGTAGTGCGTGTTAGATTAGCTACAATTTTCATAGGTTTAAACATCCCTACTGTAGGGTAAGCGCTTTGCGATTTCCGGCCACCTACTGCGCGAGCCTGCGGACGGCTCACATTGGGTGGCTCGCCGTCCGATCAGAACCAGTCCCGGCTCGACGGCGCGCTGTGTTCCACGCGCGCCTCAAGGAGCTGTCAGCGTGGGAGGTGGGACCCGCTAGGGGCAGAGCCTGCCGGGGTGCGGAATCCGTTCGAAAGAGACGCCGCAGCAATGGAACGCAAAGGGCATTAGAAGGAGCACGGATGGGTTTTAGTCAGTAAGAGTCTGACACTCCCTTCCGCCTCGCCCAGAGCGGGAGGAGTCATATGATGATTTCCCATCCTTAAAAAAAAAAAGGGGAGCACTTTTCTGCCAGGGCTGCAGAATTTGTCCGAAGGAGTCACTGAGCCCTGGAACGCGGCGGGCATTAGGAGGAACACGGATGGGTTTTAGTCAGTAAGAGTCTGACACTCCCTTCTTTCTGCTCCACCCGGAGAGCGGAAGAATTCATTTGATGATTAAGCATACAAGAAAAAACACGAGGCCACACACACTGCGCAGGCTGCCGCTAACACTCCACTAGTTCTGGACTCGTTGGAGTGGATTCCTTAGAACCTCTCCATCGTAGAGACAGGCCCAGGTCTTACCTCCTACAGGTGCTGCGAAGCACGAGGCCACACCCACTGCGCAGGTAGCAGCCAGCGTTTCACTCGTCCTGGACTCATAGGAATAGATTCCTCAGAACCTCTCCATCGTGGAGACAGGCCAAGGTCTTACCTCTTACAGGGGCTGCGAAGCACGAGGCCACACCCGCCGCGCAGGCTGCTGTCAACATCTCACTTGTCCTGGACTCATTGGAGCAGATTCCTCAGGACCTCTCCATCGTGGAGATAGACCCTGGTCTCACCTCCGACAGGCGCTGGGAAGCACGAGGCCACACCCACTGCGTATGCTGCAGCCAACATTTCACTAGTTCTGGACTCGTTGGAGCAGATTCCTCAGAACCTCTCTATCACGGAGATAGACCCTGGTCTCACCTCCGACAGGCGCTGCGAAGCACGAGGCCACACCCACTGCGCATGCTGCAGCCAACATTTCACTAGTTCTGGACTCGTTGGAGTAGATTCCTTGGAAGGTCGTCACCAGTTTGGAGAGGAGTGTAGCTACCATTGATGCTATGTGGACTGATGGGCCCTGGAAAGAAGAAGCTTGTTACTATTCAAGCTATGTGTATTTAAAGGCACAATTTTTAAATTAATAGGCGCGCGAAGTTCACGCCTTTGGAGCTTCATTTCATACTAGCTTTTGCCATTTGATTTTTACGACACTATACTATGCTCAAATCTCGTTTTTCCCGTTCCCTTAGATAGGAATTTAGAGGAATCCTCTCCTTATGCTCCCCTAGACTCACCAAGGAACTTACATACCAAATTCCACCTTCCTTCGTCCAGTACTTTCGGCTCAGTCACTCATACGTAAGGGAAGAATTTTATAGATTAGCATATCGGCACGAATTTTTAAGTCCCTTTAAATACGAGGGTAGCTCACCAGGCAAGAATTTAAAATAACGGATTGCTACTGTGATATTAATAATTTTATTGTGATTGTAAGTGTCCTTGGAATGACACTACTCGTTCTGGGGTTCGAACTCAGAACCCCATACTCAGCAGTCATCTTGACGACCATAGACCAACGAGGCAGTTAATCAGAAACAAAAATTCATTTTCATTCCATAGATGAAATGATGCATAAAACTCGATTACCTAATAATCGTAATCTTGGCTGCATACTGATGGAATTAGTAACGACACGGAAGAATGCGGCAAACAATAATATGCAAACTAGATTTACCTACTAAACCGGTATGTAGGTATACAAATCGTCATAGGCAACGGTCATGACCTAGGACACAATTCCAATGTTGTGAGGATTTTGCTGTCGTTGTAGGTACACCGATATGTGTTTCTATTGGACCTAATGGATCGTGACGAAGTATATGATTGCAGTCAAATTTTCTCCATAGGCCTTACAGGCCTAGATATTTAGTGCCGTAGCAGTCGCAATACTTCAGCATCAAAGTTTAATTATCTCTAATTATAATAGCACCAAAAGGAAAAGTAAATTGGTTGCCACGACTCAGTAGTTGTTGCGGAATTTCTTTGAAATAGTCACCGCGGCCCAGAAACGCAAAGGGCATTTTGAAGAACACAGATGGGTTTTAGTCAGTAAGAGTCTGACACTCCCTTCCACTCTGCCCAGAGCGGAAGGAGTCAATGATTTCGCTGTTACAAGTTGCCAGATCTCGAGTCGTGCCAAGTCCATACAATTCTTGAAGGCTTAACTCCAAAATATTCATGGAATTTGGGGTCTCTAGTGTTTTCAAGACTGAACCTATGTTGTCCTAACAGGCTGACGATCGTAAAAGAAAACGATGCAATTTTGTCGCACAACAAGACCAAACGCACGAATTTCTTTCGTGTCCTAATTGAAGCTTGCAAATCATCACGCGATCACAGGAATAATTTTCATCGCGCGACAGAATCGCAACGTTAACTCGTACCTACGTACGATAGCCATTTAGAACGACGCCAAAGGATTCGAAAATACAGTAGCCGGCTTGAATAGTGATCACAGACTGATGAATGCAGCGGGGTGATCTCGCCAATGTACGGTGGGCGAACGGAACTTGAAAGCCCAATAGGCGATGAGCATTGACTGACGCACCAATAACGTGAAGCGTCAGAGCTGTTGTCATCGTCAGACCAACCAATGGGGTGGGCTCACGACTCGTGTCGTGTCGTATACAACGAAACGTTTTCGAGAGAAGGTAGGTAGTTATCACTTGCTTTGGCTGGGGTGCTACCGCATCCCCAGATAATGGCCTATGTTTTAGAAAACCCTTATGATACCGACCTCTTTACCCAGTGGTAGACCGGAGCCCAGCGTGGCAGTTAGACCGACGATCTTCGAGATCATCGCTCGATACGTCAGGTACTCTTTCAAATGTACTCCGCGGAGTATCGTCTTCATTTCTGGTATACCTGAACCTGTGGCAGAATAGTTTGGGGGTAAATAACACGAAAATATTCTACAAATTCAAATGGATACTCTTTGAATTTCATTCAGGTGCTCAAAGGCACAAGTAGGAATTGTTTTCGTCTAAGCATGAATCTTGAAAATCTAATAACTTATGGAGAAAATATATCTCAATAAACAATGAATGCTCTTTTTCAGCTGCTAGATATGAATGCAAAACTCAAAAGGCAGCAGAATTTTTGCGTTCTACGTTAAACCTTCTCCATAAGAGATGAGCTAAGATACAAGTGCGGTTTATGCTCCACCATGAAGTGTGCATTCATCACCGTAGTCATTGGAAGCCTTGTTCCACCCACAGCTCATTGTTAACCTCCTCATTTTGTGCTATGCGTTCATGTTCAGTACCAGCTAGTCTATTCTGTAAGTAACCATTTCGATATCGAGCTTCACCTGAGTGACAAACGTCACAAAGTGAGCTTTATTGCACACAACATAAGGTCTTACGTTTGACGTAATTTGATACTCACCTCTGATTCCGCTGTCGAGATACGAAAATGTTGTTACAGAATAGGGGTACAGGTTTCGAGGCGATTCTCACCCAGAGCTTACCCTGCTTGGGCACTTTACTAAAGAATTTTTAGGTAGCAAAAATAGTCAACCTTATAATTTTGACGAGACAAAAACAGTCAGCTAAATCTTACCTATACTCTGGGCAGCGACGATGTGCACAAATCCAGCGGCGAAGAGTATGAGGCACACTGGCAGAGAAACCCACGCGACGTACTGACTGAACGTCGACGTTGCCAAGTCATTGTACATCCACATGCGAGCTGGAAAATATAGATCATGTTTATATGGAGCATATCTAATGAGGTAGGACAGAATGGAAGAAAAAAAACGTGTTGCGCCGACCTCAAGTAACATGGAACAAGGGCAGGAAAACGATGATGATGAATGAGGTCCAAACATGAAAAAAGAATTAAGGGATAAAAAGTGCAGTCATATTGACGTCGGGACTAAGGCTTCGGCATAAAGTATGTCTTGGTTCATCACCATCATCATGTTCTCAGTTTTTCTGTGCCAATTCCTACACTCCAGAGCGGCCCTCATTCTACCAGCGATATAAACATGACGCCTGCTCATCTCGCTGCCGGATGACTCTCACATCTTGGTTAGAGGAGATTTTTAATTCTATACATATGTAGACCCACTGCAAGGCAAAGGCCTAATTTCCAATTTTAAATTTTACGTTGTATTCCAAATAATATTGTAGGCCTTTTTTTAAAAGAGGCCAATTCTTTAAAATATAATCTAGTTCCTGCCATCTTCTGGGCCAGCCGATACTTACCTATAACTCCAATATATTTTTTAATTTAGAAGTCAGTAGGTACTCACATCATTTCATCCTGTTACGTACGCGTGAAAGAAAAAGCTTTTCTCTTTATTAATCCATATTTTATGACAGATAGCAGGAAAATCAAACCTAAATACACACAAAAAAAACACACACTTTTTCTGATGGTTTCCTGGCGTTAAAAAGACTTTTATGAAGGTGTTATAAAGCTAATGTTAACTAGTGTACAGTGTATTAAGGCAGTGAATGCTGGGTAATTTGAAATTTCTTCTTACCATTCTGACACACAGCGATCCCCCTGTCCATGGCGAAGTTGACGATCGCCATGATGATGCCCAGCAGCGCGAGGAACACCCAGTCCTCGCCCAGCCGAGCGAACGTGTGCCTCCATACATAGCCTGCGACAAACTTCATGCACGTGAATATTTATTATCACCAACAACAGTCATATCAATCGCAGTTTTACAGGACACATATATGTATTTTGAAAGTAATTTTGTAAGTTCTAGTAAGTGACGACAAGTGAGGCATAAAAGGGAGCCTCCCCCTTTTATGACTCGCTTATGCCATCATCATATCAGCCGAAAGACGTCCACTGCTGGGCATAGGTCTTCTCCAAGTGTCGCCACAACAATCGGTCCTATGCGTCTCGCATCCATTGGCTACCCGCGACCCTCACCAGGTCATCGGTCCTTGTGGAAGGCCTTCCAACACTGCGTCTTCCAGTACGCGGTCGCCACTTATGTGTTTGGAAAAAATTACGAAATATCGCAACTTTTTAAGGTACACACAAAAAATACACCTGATTTTGGGTAGGGGGAAGGTTAGTCCAAATCCTAAAAGCTAAAAGCATCGTGATTAATGGATGACTCCATGACATCAGCAACTCAGCCAGGACATGGCTTATTTTTCTTACTCTTTATTGTGCACGAAAATCTTCAAATGTCATGTCCCTCATTTCCGAAGCGGCGCCAAAATACCCGGTCCTCGCTTTCTGCATCCATTTCATCCAAGTTAACTTTTAATATCGCCGCACCGCCTACCTGGTTCTATCGAAGGCCCCGCTTCTTTTCCCGATAATTTAATTTTGTATCGGCACCGTATGTCATGACGGAGGGGACACAATGGTTGAAGACCTTAGCATTAAACATTTGTTGTGGAAATGTTCGGAAGAGTTTCCGTGGCCTTTGAACGCAAAGGGCGTTGGAACTGTTGGAAGGTACGCGGGTGGGTTTTATTTAGTAGCCTGATACTCTCTCCCGCTCCGTCCAGAGCGCGAGGAGCCATTTGATGATTTCTCATTCAAAAAAAGCCCACCGCAGTGTACTGCTGGATATCGCCTCTTATTGTTACCGTCTATTGTGCAAGAAAATCCTCAAAAACTTATATTCTCCTTCTCCCAAACTTGCCAGAATACCTAGCTTGCTTTCCGCATCTATTCCAGTGTCTCCAAGCTACCTTTTGAGATCACTGGTCCACCTACCTGGCTGTGTGATCCCACTTCTTTTCGGATAATCTTATTTCGTATCGGCACGGACATAACGCACTGGTACCTTCAGTCACACACACAGTCACAGGTCAGGACAGTCTTCTTCTGTCAGCCTCTAAAACTTTTTTTTCTTTCAAGAAATAATAATCTTCTGAGACAAGTAGACACTCACCTAATACTTTAAAGAACTTCCCCCGGGGTCTGTGCTTGCCGCTAGCTTCTAGCTCCTTCTGTCGGAGCTTGTCGTCTTTTCTTCTCTTTTTCCGAAGTCTTCTGAGCCGTCTAGCTTCTTCTCTAGCCGCTTCACTTAGGTCGCGTTGATAGCGACCATACATCTGGAAAGAAGAAGGTTATTCATTATTTATTTGGTCACTAGTGTATTATTTTTTCTTCGTCTAAACTAACTCCTATATATCCCAGTTTATTTTGATACTTGTAAGTATTTCAGTAATTTCACTCAGTTTTAATTAAACAGGTAAGATGTGAACGATTTTATAACTTTTAGTGCAGTAGCTTAGATTATGCAGCTAAACAACGCCTTAAAAAAACACATAGCAATTAATTGTCAAATTACCTAATTACAACAAATTCAAATTAAACTAAAAACGCAATAACATATTTTTATCGAGTTATCTCTGTTGCGACGCCTGTTATTAAGGTTTCTATTAATATATATTATCTGAAAAGAAAAGTATACCCTATCATTCCCTATATTCAAAACTCCAAATTATCATCTTCCTGCCCTTATCGTATGTTACGTGGGGTCGGCGCAATACGTTTATTTCGTCCATTCTGTCCTGTCAGCCGTCTCGCTATCACTAACTCCCTATTCTTTCAAATCACTCCTCACACAAACCATCCATCTTTTCTTTGGCCTCCCTCACCCTCTCCATCCATCCACATTTACATTCATAACTCTTTTAGTTACATGCGTTTCATCCCTCCTCTTCACACGACCATACCAATACAAGGGTACCTTTCAACTTTTCCGTCACTGGCGCTATTTTTAAACTACCTCTAATGTACTCATTTCTCACTTTATCCATCCTCGTTACTCCACACATCCATCTCAACATTCTCATCTCTGCTATATGCAATCTTTTTCCATGCGTCTTTTTCACAGCCCATCATTCTAATGTTTAAACCCCAAATCAGCTATCAAAAAACTCAGGTTAATTGTTGTGATTGGTTCGCCAAATCATGAGCTAACATGATTGGAGCTTACTGAAACAGATAAATTGTTTAGTATTTAAGGAGAAATTTGAACTGACCATAACCCTGCTGCCCCTTTCGACCATCTCCTGAGTATCCAAATCCATCGTGTTTACCAAGCAATTCAATTGATTATAAACTAACAGTTACATTTTTAAAACCAACTATTACCGGCGAGGAAAGTAAAAATACTGATTGCCTAATTAGCGCAATACAGCCTTGAATCCAGGCTTTGTTTGTTGAAGCTATCATCAGGCATACGAGCAAAGATTATCTCTGTTTAACGAAGATAATAAATCGGAAAATACCAATATTTGAGTTTTATACAGGTACTCGTTTGGCAAATATGTGGTGGATTTATCTCGGCTAAAACTAAGCTGGGATGGTGTTTTATTGCAGGTCTAAAAATCTTGCAACAGGCCAACTGTTGCAAGATTTTGCATTCAGTTTTTACTTCGATCAACAATACGTATTTAGCTAAAATGATACGCTTGGTCTTCATTGGTTTGGTACATTTTCAAAGCTATTTAATAACTAAACCATTTTTATCTGGGTATACTAATCTATCAAGCTGAAGAGTTTGTTTGTTTGTTTGCTTGCTTGCTTGAACGCGCTAATCTCAGGAACTACTGGTCCGATTTGAAAAATTATTTCAGTGTGAGATAGCCAATTTATTGAGGAAGGCTATATATCACGCTAAGACCAAAAGGAGCGGAGAAAACGAAGTTGGGCGAGTCAGCTAGTCTATACTTTAATATTATAAAGCAGAAGAGTTTATTTGGTTGCTAATCTCAGGAACTGCTGGATCGAATTGAAAAATTAATTGAGTGTTGGCTAGCCCGTATATCGAGGAAGGCTATAAGGCTATATAACATCACGCTACGAACAATAGGAGCCGAGCATTACTGAAAAATGTGACGCATACGAAATTGCGCGGGTCAGCTAGAGTTTATGATATTTGGCTAAGAGACAGCTTGGTAAGAACTTGGAGAACAAGCATTTAGGACACTTTCTTTTCAAGTTTATGGGAAGGGTCTATATTTAATTCCTTTTCCTCTTACATCTGAACTAGGTTTATCTACTGATCTCGGATAGATGGACTTTAACATTTTAATCGCCAGACATCATGATAGTTGTGCCCCCAGCACCCAGCACAACAAAATAATCCTAAAATAAATACCAATAACAAAGGGGGATGTGCAATAAATAACTTTGATTTTAACGAGCTGTTGTATTTGGTCCTTAATATACGACCCTAGCGAAATGGACACGAAGATATTTGTTGAATAAATCCAACGTAAGCAGTTAAAAAGATAATAATATCGCAAGGCAACAGGCTCCTTCTGAGTAAACTCGCTCCATCATAGACTTTGTCTCTGTCAAAGCCATAACAAATAAAAAAAAAGAAATCACTTCAAAATCAAAGCTTATAGGATTAGAGAAGTAGAGCATCAAACAAATAACATACCTAAGTATAACTCATGTGATTTCAATGAAATATTCGCGAAACCCCGGTCCACTCATACCTAGCATTAATCCGCAGATAAGCCAATAAAAATCAAAACAAATACACATCTTATCGCTAAAACAGGTATGGTAGGCGGCAGATAAATATGCAATAACGGTTGACCCACATACAATTTTTCATTTTCTTCATCAAAATCAAAAATAAAGACATAAGCTGTTCTGAATGGACTTCTATCGTGTTCTTTTACGTTCTCTGGTCAGCATCATCTTTCAGCCTTTATCCCGTGTTACTTGGGGTCGGTGCAACACGTTTTTTCTTCAATTCTCACCTATCACCCGTCACTCTATCACTAACTCTCTTTTCTTTCATTTCGCTCCTCACGCAATCCATCCATCCACATTTATATTCATAACTCTTTTAGTTACATGCCTTTCATTCAAAGCAACGCTTGCCAAGGTTGGTCTGTGGATGGGTGACCATCTTAACATAACGAGTTTCCTCGGAAAACACGTTAAGCCATTGGTCCCGGCTGTCATTTGTAGATCTTTGGCAGTCGTTACGGATTGCCAGAAGCCATAAATCTGATTCCAGTTTTGCCAAGATGTACCGTATTACCCAGTTAATGGGATGTGGAGGTCTGGTAGGCAGTCGCTCTACATACAACTCTGGTATTCAGCAGAATCCAGTTTGACTGGAATCCGACCCCAATGTAGTTGGCAAAAGGCTAGGCAGATGATGATGATGACTTGAGGTCGGCGCAACACGTTTCTTTTTCCATTCAGTCCTATCAACCGTCACGCTATCACTAACTCTCTTTTCTTTCATTTCGCTCCTGACACAATCCATCCATCTACATTTATATTCATAACTCTTTTAGTTACATGCCTTTCATTCTTCCTCTCGATAACCACACCAAGACAAGCAATTCCCTATACGTTCTCAAGTATCTAATGACACTTGAGTGTCACAGTTCATAATCTATTGTTCGAGTATCTACGAACCGACATTAGGGCAAGGTACTTTATTGCAAGTTCATCTGCGCCTACCATAGTCAGCAGACGACCTTACTTATCTACGTACAAATCACGTACTTTCCATGTCCTACTAATATTTTGGCTGTATTACAAGGAGACACGACAAGAACATATGTTAACGATATGTTTTGGACAATCTTTATCTTTAGTTGCAAAGACGTCTCAAGGCACTAAGTGGTTTGTTGGTCAGTGTTTGTATCCCTTCATCTGTTTTACTGTCCTTAAGGACAAACTGTCAAATTCTCGCATGTCTTAAGTCACCCTAGAAAAGCCATTGGTCGCTGCCATTGTCGTCAAGATGCGAGAATTTGACAGTTCGTCCTTAAGGATACGAAACTGATGAAGGGATATGATATATGGAGTCTTTAAGTCAAGAGTGAATAGATTACTTCTAGGCAAGCGTGCTCCATCTTCGACGACATCATCGCTTACCATCAGGTGAGATAGTGGTCAAACGCGTGCCTATCAATAGTAAAAAAAAACATGACGAACATAGAATCTCTACTCACTGCAGTTTGCTGGAGGAAGATTTAGTGCATAATTCATTCTGGTAATGTCAGGGGCGTAGCTAGCTACCACCGTATCAAAGACGGGGACCCCGGACTATAAGGGCCCCGACGTGTGGATGCAAAGCATTTAGTCCCGCCGTCTCCTTCGTGGCTTGCTAAGGCACTTGCCTCACGGCCGGCGAGGAAGCGATTAGATTTTGACTATTTGCTAGCTGAGGAAAGGGGCAAAAGATATAGATCTCGTGTGAGTAAAAGAGACAAATACATTCATAGTCGATAGCTGGCTGTTCAAACTGCCGGCGAGAGGCTCCTACCTCTAGTTGATCGTAGCGATAAAAGCTTTCAAAGATTGTATTCGCTCAGTGACACTCGCTCGGCGATACTCGCTTGGCGGTCAGTACCCCTATTCTGTAACAACATTTTCGTATCTCGACAGCGGAATCAGAGGTGAGTATCAAATTACGTCAAACGTAAGACCTTATGTTGTGTGCAATAAAGCTCACTTTTTGACGTTTGTCACTCAGGTGAAGCTCGATATCGAAATGGTTACTTACAGAATAGACTAGCAGATCTCACTACACAGCGGTAACCTACAGTGCGGGCCGGAGCGAGTACTGCGATTAAAAGCCCATCGCACAAAAGCACTCACTGTAAGCTGAGCGTCAAAACTATCTAAACTTCTCACTCGCTACTCGCTGCTCACCAATATCTTTCGAGTTTGAAGCTTAACTCACTGCTCGCTGATCGTAGGGCACTTATTGTTTAAAAAAACAATAGGTACCCTTAGATACAGGGCCCCTTTGAGACTAGCTTCGTACCTAGTCTCAAAGGGGCCCTGTATCCTGTACCACTGGGTCCTGTGTAAATTGGCTAAAAAGTGCCAATGATTGTAGGAGATGTCGCAGAAATTCATGCTCATAGACAGGACCTATGCACTTTACCGGAATAGATGTAGCCTTGGCACCAGTGATGGTGTAGAAGAATGTTTGCATTATAATCAGTCAGCATTTACAAATATTATCTACCTTTTATTTACAAATATAGGTATACAGAAAATTTTAATTACCTCTTTATAATTTATGCAAAATAAAAAGTTATTTTTTCAAATTAGGTTGAGGGCCAGCACTTTTTAAACGTCAAAGTTTTACATAAAGACAGTCGCCCAAAACGCCCGCCCGTCACCACTTCCTAGTGTTTTAGCTGTAGTGCTGAGTCCTGATGAATTAATTGGCAATTTATTCGAGTCACAAATTCTGGAGCCATTAAATAACACTATAGAAGACAATGCAGATTCGTAATGTAAAGAACAAACAAGATATTCTATGACAACTCTATGAAGATTGATGATTTCATATTGTATTGTTCTTTTTTCACTTCTATTGTATCTAAGAGAGAATTCTGGGAGAAGAATTTGGCTTTGGAACACAGATGTACCAAGTTCTAGTTTAGAAGTCAGGGCTTGAAATATCTTTGTGTAATCTATATTAACTAGCTGACCCCGCAATCTCGTCTGCGTCACATTTTTCTTTAATGCTCCGCTCCTCTTTGTCGTAGCGTGATGTTATGTAACCTATAGCCTTCCTCAAGAAACGGGTTATCCAACACTAATATATTTTTTTCAATTCGAACCAGTAGTTTCTGTGTGTAGCGCGTTCAACCAAACATATAAAAAAACTCTTCTTCAGTTTGTACTGATACAAAGAAAAATATCTGATGAACTCATTGCCATCCACAAAGTTTTATCCGACTGTCCAAAGAAGGGGAGTTATTTATGTCATTATGTAGGAGACATAATTATATAGGGCCCACCTGATAATAGAACGTCTCCACAACCAGAACTTCTGAAATACCAGAGGCAGCTCTAGTGCCTCTCACTCCAGAATGCGGCATCACTGGTACGCGGCAAAAACACCAAGATATGAGTCTTTTACGAACGAGCTCTTTCGCACAGAGCCTTGCTACTACTAAATTAAAATATTATTGGATACATTGTGATCAATTCTGGAGTACGAACAATTATAATTAAGTCGTACGCGAAGCGAGCAGAAATATCAGCATGATTTGTTTTCATGGGTATATGTGGCCTGTGCTCATCATTCAGTCGATAAAAATAACTCTACACTCACCAGTAGTCACTTGCTTTTCCCGCGTCTTTGCTCGTACCCTGAACGACTTTTTCCAGGGTATAAAGTAGCCAATGACAATCATCGATAATGTAGACTACTATTTGTAAAAGAATTTTGGTGATTGGAACCAGAGATTGCCTTTTACAAACATATTAACAAGCAAACGTACAAATTACTCGTTTAGATTTAGATAATACTAGCTCATGCTAGCGGCTCCGCCCGCCTACATGTCGGGAACTATCCCAAGGCAACATACTCCCCGGATAAAAATTATATCATAAATCCTATGAGACTATTATCAATCACTTTCATAACCAATTTCATCCAGATCTGTTCAGCCTTTCTGGTACGATTGAGTAACAAACATCCAATCATCCAAACTTCCGTATTTATAATAGTAGTGAGATAACAATATATTTAGATTTAGCTACTATGACTCCTACTGATCATCCAGCCTTTAGAAACAACTCTTAAAAATCTTACAAGGCGTTACCAGAAAGCATTTTCAGTTTGATATCACAAGGTTCATCCAAAACGGCTGTTTGACGACCGGCCGCGTCAAGGCGCTAAGTGGCTTATTTAGCGTCCAGTGGCATTGGTCATTGGCACTCTGAAATCGGGCCATGGATTATATTATGTAGTATTGAAAATGTTTTAGATACACAGACGTAATGCCAGTCATCGATCTTGTATGTTTATCATGGGACCAGTCTTAATTCGAAGAATTCGTCCTCTTTTTTGGCGAATTGATATGTGCCATCAATTATACTTGAAATGGACATGGTTCTTTGGAAAGTTGTAACACAGGACAGCTGTTATGTAATACCCAGGGGAATGTGGGGTAAGTACCAAATCATCATCATCATCTCTCAGCCTTTGCCCCATCCCCAACTACATTGGGGTCGGCTTCCAGTCAAACCGGATTCTGCTGAATACCAGTGTTTTACGTAAGTGGGTAAGTACCACATGATACAAGATAAAGATATTATATTAATTTAATGTGTCTGTAATTTTACCGGGATCAATGAAAATAAGGTTCTTAAAAACAGAAATGCTGAGCGGTAAAAACATGCATAGTATATGGATAATGTTTCAAATAGATTAAAAAATTTAAACTATTCTCTATACAAGTATCAGCCAATAGGGTAGAGGACTAAAAAAAATCTAAATAGCCCGTCAGATAGATTTCCAAAAATTATCCGACACGTATTTTTTCTTTTGTCACACAAACCAAAATTGACGAAGATACGACGCTTTTAAAGTTCTCAATATGTCACGCCGTGGTATAATTTTTAGTGCGTTCTGACGTCACGCTCCCCCACTCCCGAGTTTTGATGCGTTTTATCTTTGTCAATATTCATTGATTTATAAAACCAAAAAATATGAGTCTATTATTTTAATACACTGACGCAGTACGTAGGTACTAAGTAGATTTGTAATTTATTGATCGTGGAAACTAGCCTATTATACTCGCTATATATCATGAGCTAAATGAGGAGCTCGTGGCTAAATTATAACAGCCGCACGGGTCGATCTTAAAGGTTAAACAAAGCTTGCCAAGGTTGGTCTGTGGATGGGTGACCACCTTAGCATACCGAGTTTCCTCCGTGCCTCGGAAAGCACGTTAAGCCGTTAGTCCCGGCTGTCATTTGTAGATCTTTGGCAGTCGTTACGGATTTTCAGAAGCCAGTAAATCTGACTCCAGTGTTGCCAAGAAATACCGTGTTACCCAGTTAATGGGTTGCGGAGGTCTGGTAGGCAGCCGCTCCACGTAAAACACTGGTATTCAGCTGAATCCAGTTTGACTGGAAGCCGACCCCAATATAGTTGGGAAAAGGCTAGGCAGATGGTATATATCATGAGCTAAATGAAAATTGGGCCCTTTCAAAATTTATGGTAGGTATGACTTTTTTGACCTACAGGCGAAAAGGCAAAAGACATTATTGGACAACTTTTCGAACCAAAACGAGTCAAGTATATTACTGCAGGTTTGTTGCGAACCCAGTTCTTCAAGGGTCGGGTCGTCGCAAACCGGAGGCTGTGCTGCCTGAACCTGTTTCACCAAATGGGGGACGATGACGCCCACATTTTAAACATGTTTACTGTTTTCGCAATCACGCTTTTTGGACACCTCATCGTTATTTTGGAACTGATAATAAGCTGTGTTTTGATCATCTTCAAAAATTTATATTTCACTTATTACTTCAATTTCTTAAGCAAGATTCTTGACAGTTAAATGTTCTTTAGTTATGTTATTAGAATGATATTCTATCATTTAGTTTTGAGTAGATGGTACCTATACGCACATAATTACTTTACTTTCATTGTGCGTACAGCTACGGAACGTTATTCCCTACCGGAGTCTGTGTTTGCCGATAGCTACAATCTTGGAGTCTTTAAGTTAATAGTAAATAGGCATTCAACAGGCTTCTCGACAAGCGTGCTACATCATCGACCACATTATCCCAAACGCAAGTGTTAATAAAAATAAATTTCAATACTCGCATTACACTCACATATATCCACTGATCACTGCAAGTTTATAATTATATCTAATCTAACACAATAAGTGTTTACAATTCTAGTAATTCATCGTCATTCAATCCTCCATCCAATGACCTCGTTAACAGAAATCAAATCATTCTACATCATCACATATCTTTCTATCACTTCACTCACTTTCAAAACGATCCGAAGTAGTCCAACACTATTTGTAACAAACATTACGCACACAGTTATTTTTTTGTCCAGCCGACCCCCCCACTACTGGGGCAGTCGGCAAAACCCTCCCCCAAATCTATCCTGGAATAATTTCTCGGGCCAATTCTAACCAGGATTACCTATTATATACCATCTTGCCACCGCTTCCTAGGCGCCGCCCATCCTCAGGCACCGACTTTGTGGAGACTATACTCTCTCACACACACTCACAGAATGCAATAAATCCCATTCACTCATGTAAAATCTGGTCCAAAGAGGACACAACTAAATGAGTCCTAACAATACCCGTGGCGTAGTACTACAAATTAAAACCGGAGCTAATTAGTCCCCTGGATGCGTGGGCTGGACTATTTATAGATGTCTGTATGCATGTCAGTTTTTATGCTCTGACTGGAGGGAATTCCTGGAATAAGCGGCTATTTTCTGAGGATGATGGTGGTGCGATTTGACTTCATTTGTTAATATGGTTTTTCGTTACTGGTACATAAAAAACTGGAGCGTCTAAACTCCTATTTATCTGGCCTGTTTTTGCATAGTGGGCATCCCATCCACACGCACAGAACGTTGGGAATACTGTTACTGTGCGTGCTGCACCTAAGGAGAGGAATTTCCAGCCGTAGTGAGTGTACTTGGGTTCTTTAAGTCTAAAAGTGAATAGGTTACTTCTAGGCAAGCGTGCTTCATCGTCGACCACATAAAAGCTTTCCATCATGTTAGATTGTTGACAAACGCGAACCTATCAATAATAATAAGAAAGAAAGAAATAAAAAGCGTTTATTTGCACCAAGCAATAAAAATAAACTGTTTACCAACGGCCAACGGTATTCATGATTGGAAGCAGTTTTCAATTAATACTGACTCTTCTATGTTGGGGTTTCCATTGACCAAGCTGTGTCACTAGTATCAGATTTTCCAGGAAAACAGGGATTTCTTTATGAGAATTTGTGTTTTTCTGGAAGCGATCCGAGGAAAATGGCTGTCATAGTGTAAGCATGAACCTGTTAATTAAAGCAGAGTGTTTTAGTAGGTATTTGTACCGCTCTGAGGTGGTATTTTAAGAAGACGCGGGCAACTATATGCTGTTGGTCATCACCAGGATGGTATTAAAATAATTAAAATATGGCTGCTAGCTTTTGCTCGCGACTTCGTACGCGCATAACTCGTTTTTTCCCGTTCTCGTAGAATCCTCTCTTAGTGCTCCCCTACACTCTCCTACCAACATGCCAAATTTCAGCTTTTTACGAGTAGTTTCGGCTGTGCGATGTCTGTTATTCACTCAGTTAGTCAGTAACGGAAGAATTTTATATATTAGTATTGATGACAATAATATAGTTTAAATTAGTGAGGTAAAAAGTCTCTCCCTGGTCTTCCCCCGAAAAAAAATAACAAAGTATTTGTACAGCAATTACGTAGTAGACTGTTGTCTTCTTTAAATCTACAGACACTATTTCGCAATGCCTTTAAGATCTCCACGTAGATAACTAGCGCTGTGAAAAGGGTTTTTGAACCTAAGGGAACTTGTTACAGTGATGAGAAGTATCCTATGTAGCTTAATTCATTTTATCAGTGCACTAAATTTCATAAGGTCAGCGTTTTAGATTTGAAAGCTTTACCAACAGATGGACACACTTTTGCATCTATAAATTTAAGATAATCGCCGAAATGTACGAGTATGTACGCGCATAACTTCGTAACGAGTGACCCAAATTGGATAATTCTTTTTTGTTGACTGACCCAAATTGGAAAGTTCTTTTTTTTGTAAGGACGCAGTTTGTAAAAAAAAAATATTGGAATTAAAAACATCCAGGCGAAGCCGGGGCGGCCACTTGTTTATATTACTAAGGAACTATGGACATGCATTTTATCCATGTACACACACAAACGTATTGGGGTGTATGGGGTCCGTTGCCATCTTAAAGACCCAAGCCAACCTCACCTGCTAGCGGTGCACCCTGCTGTCCAACGGACGAGGCTCTGGCGAACCTGGTTTCCCTCTTGTAGGGTTGTGGGGGTCAGACGGCTGGTCGCCCCACGTAAAACCAACTTCAGTCATATATGTATGGAGAGAAACAAGGTAGGTAAGGGTACTCGGTCTAGGGCGTCGCCGCATAACGACGCGCAGGCACATCGCCCTAAACCTGCGATAAGTGGGCTAGGGCTACCGTGTCAAGTACGGGCACGGCTAAAGAGGATAGTACCCAAGAAGAAGTTCCGCTTTGCCACCTGGAACATTGGCTCCCTAACCGGACGTTGCCAAGAACTCGCAGACGTACTTGCGAAGCGTCGGGTCCAGTGCGCCTTCCTTCAGGAGACGCGCTGGAAGGGAAATAAGTCACGTGACATCGGGCAGGGGTACCGGCTAGTGTACACCGGATCACCAACGGGTAGGAGCGGAGTGGCCGTGGTGCTGTCTAAGGACCTTCAGGATGGACTCCTTGAAGTAGACCGATGCAGCGACCGGTTGATGCGAGTTAGGGTGCTGTTCGAAGGGTCGGTAACGAACCTAATCAGCGCCTATGCTCCTCAGACTGGTTGCTGTGAGTCTGAAAAGGAGGCCTTCTGGGATGAGTTCGAGGACGTATTACGCGCTATCCCGAATTCCGAAGGTGTTTTGGTTGGGGGGGATCTCAACGGTCACGTAGGTCAGTTTGCTGGAGAGTATGGACGTGTTCACGGTGGTTTTGGTTATGGCCAGCTAAACGCAGAGGGAGTCAATATACTCAGCACCTGCGCTGTGTCTGACCTAGCCATCGCGAACACATTCTTTCAGTAGAAGCCCCAGCATCTTATTACGTACCGTAGTGGTGCCTACTCAACCCAAATAGATTACCTGCTGGTGCGACGGTGCCACATTGGCAAGGTTACCAACTGCAAAGTCATCCCAGGCGAAAGCCTAACGGCTCAACACCGCCTCCTTGTCCTGGACTTTGCGGTTGTACCGAAGAAGAGAGTGAACGAGAAACGCAAACCCCGCACTAAGTGGTGGTTGCTTGATGGTCCTAGGCAGTCGGACTTCATCGCGATGGTCGAGCATCTTAAGATCAGTGCTCCGCATGAGTCCGCTCAAGAGATCTGGAGTAGGATCCATTCAGCAATCACCGGTGCGGGTAAGCGCGTCCTTGGCACTTCTCGTGGTGGCCGCACCATAGGAAAGGAGACGTGGTGGTGGGATGACGGGGTGCAGGAGGCGACTCGGAAGAAGAAGGTTTTATTTAAACAGTGGCAAGGGTCCAACTCTCCGGATGACAGGGAGGCATATGGAGCGGCTAAGCGCGCTTGCAAAAAAGCTGTAGCCAGAGCCCGCAGCAAAAGTCTGGCGCCCTTATACGACAAGCTGGAAACTGCGGAGGGGCAAAAGCTTATTTTTAAGCTGGCGCGTGGCCGGGAGAAAGCTACACGGGACATTAGCAAATGTCTTTGTGTAAGGGACGCCCAGGGTAAGCTGCTCTACGATGCCCCCTCTGTTAAGGAGAGATGGTGTACATACTTCGCGGAGCTGTCTAACAAACAGCATCCCCATAACCTTCCTCCGGAACCGCCTCCTAACCTTGGGCTTATTTCCCCTATTTCCCCCGACGAAACCCGCATTGCTCTTCGCCACATGAAGAACCGGAAAGCGGTCGGGCCTGACAATGTGCCAATTGAAGTGTGGAAGGCGATGGGCCCACATGGTGTGGACGGATCTTTTTAACCGCATCCTGATCACCAAGGAAATGCCGAACCAGTGGCGATTTAGCCTGATTATCCCTGTTTACAAAGGCAAAGGTAGCGTACAGGATTGTGGTAGCTACCGCGGTATCAAGATCATGTGCCACACCATGAAGCTCTTCGAGCGCATCATTGACATACGGCTCCGTAGCGAGTGTACTGTCTCTGAGTGTCAATATGGCTTCCGGGCGGGTAACAGCACCATGGACGCAGTGTTCGCCTTACGGAATCTGGCTGAGGCTTACAGAGAGAGAAGGAGAGCTTTGCATATGGCCTTTTTAGACCTGCAGAAGGCCTTCGACTGTATACCTCGGCAGTCCATCTGGTGGGCACTGCGCTTCAAGGGCGTTCCCGAGGCCTATATTGACATTATCAGAGACATGTACCGCGATTCCGTGTCCTCTGTCCAGACCGCTGTTGGCGAATCGAATGGCTTCCCAATATCTGTTGGCGTTCACCAAGGCTCGGCTCTTAGCCCGTTCTTGTTTAACGTAGTGCTCGATGTAGTTACGGCAAACATCCAAGATCAGCCTCCATGGCTAATGATGTATGCCGATGACATCGCCCTCGTTAATCAGAACAAAGCCCATCTTGAGCGCAAAGTCAACATTTGGAAGGACACGCTTGAAAACGGTGGTCTGAGACTAAATGTGGCGAAGACTGAGTACATGTCCTGTGGCAGCACGGATACAAACACCATCCGAATAGGTTCGGACCTGATCAGAAAGTCCGATACGTTCAGGTACCTTGGATCCGTGCTGCACGAGTCTGGCATCGTGGACGACGATGTCCAAGCACGTATTGGCGCGGCTTGGGCGAAGTGGCGCGAGGTGACGGGCGTTGTATGCGACCGCAAAATGCCTCCGAAGCTCAAGGGGCAGATATATAAATGCATCATTCGGCCTGTCCTACTGTACGGGGGCGAGTGTTGGCCAGCACTAAGCAGACACACCCAGGAGCTTCGCGTCACGGAGATGAAGATGCTGAGGTGGATGAGTGGCGTAACGCGATCCGATCGCATGCGCAACTCATACATCCGAGGTAGTCTTGGTGTCCGTGACGTGGGGGAAAAACTGCAAGAGTGTCGTCTGCGATGGTATGGCCACATCATGCGCCGCCCTATGGAGTACGTTGGTCGGAGATGCATGAATATGGCTGTTCTTGGGGCTAGGCCCCGTGGTCGCCCTCGCAAGCGCTGGCTGGACGTCGTCAAGTCCGACATGAGAGCCAATGGCCTGACTGAGAAGGATGTTGAAGATCGGGCAAAGTGGAGGAAGCTAAGTAGGAAGGCGGACCCTGGCAATAGCCGGGATTAACGCCAGGTGGAAGAAGAAGAAGAAGACACACACAAACGTATTCAGGTCTCCCAACATAGCTATCAAACAACAAATATGTGAAAATCAGAGCTCTCGATAATCTTAATCTGTGCAAACTTTACCTCAGTACGAAGGTAAGGTTAACTCACGTGAGCCTACGTAAACCTTATCTGTTAAGCCGCTCATCTTCCACAAACATACTGTTTGAAATTGTTGTGCAAACAGTGGCTGGTACCTTTTTATTGCACGGTAGTGTATGCTGAAGTATTTGTGTCAGGGTTTGAGAAAATTGGTTTTCTTTTGTGGAGGTTTTCTTGGCAGGATGTGTAGGAAAATGATTGTGGGAATAAGGACAGAAAATCATGTCTAACAGGAATTTAAAAACAAAGAAGAATCATCTGTCTCGAAGTCACAATTGCTGATTAATTTGTTCAATGTGAAAGTCTGCGTTGAGCTGGGAATTAACGACTGCTTGTTGTTTTCTATTTTGTTCTATCATTTTTCTTACCCGTAAACGTTGTTTGAACGAGCAGTCATGAGATGAATCCAATTTAATAAGGTAACATTCCTAAAAGGTGGTTTCTTGGCAGTATAATGTTATACCGACCAATATTGCTACGCTATTCTTCGATTTTATAAAAAAATAAATACTACTAAATTGTTAATATTTTACTTTTGGGTTACCTATTGAAAATATTTATTTTATCAATCAAAAGTACTCATATAGAAATTAATTTCAATCTCAAAAAAATCTAGACAAGGCACAAAACACCCACTCAAAAAAATCATACATAAAAACAACAAAATTCATGTTTAAAATTCATAAATAAGCTCCGTATTGCATAACAAGTCGTAAAACTAGTTGCAAGCAAGGTTATAAGAAAACTGCAACAGCGGTGCGCATGCGCACATAACGTCACGAGCGGTGTCAGTGACCCCAGCGAAAAGTTCGAGAACACTGACAACCCTGACCAGAAAATAACACTGGTTTATGAGAATGACAACTCTAATTTTGTTGCAATTTTAAAAGCAAGGATTTTTAAAAACATAACAAGAAAAAAGCGGAACTCTCTGCCTGCGTCTGTGTTTCCAAAAGCTTACAACCCTAACCTTTTCAAAGTTAGAGTGAACAGGCTCCTTTTGGGTAAGCGCGCTCCATCGTAAACTTTGTCTCTGTCATCTCTGACATAGACTAGAGTCAAGAGCAAACCCATCTATAATAAAAAAAGAAACAAGAAAAGACTTGTGTAGAAAGTTCGAAACCTTTGTCGATAATAATTTAAGACGATACACAAACAATCATCTAAACGAAGACTCCTATAGACAGGCAAGGCAATACATTGCCACAACTCTCCCTTACCGAAATAAACAAAAAATGGGTAATGTCTATGAAAGCGCGCAATTGCATTGCAGCGTCACACTTTTCTGCGGAAGCCCAAAAACTGTTTTTTTTTTTTTTCTAAACGAAGACTTTTTCGAACACGAAACCAAACTGACAGCAAACTAAAGATTTACGTTATAATAAATATAACTTTGATTTGTATAAAATCACCATAAGCATACATCAAAGGAAGTGATTAAGATCAAATCTAGGTAATTAAATCTCACACATCTTCGCACAATTACAGAATATTACGTAACCGGTCTTACGGCTGAATTGACACGGATAAATCATGTAGTCACGAGCTTAGACTAAAGTCTGTTCCACACGGGGATAGTGAACGAGACAGTATTCATAGCCAGTAGAAAAAATAAGCTGGAGAGGTCAAATCATTGGATGGAAGGAAAGAAAAGATGGATAGGAAAAACTCAGCTGAAATCTGCTGGAGATGAATGGAAGAAAGTTAAAAAAAATCTTTATGTGAAGAAAAAGAGAGCCACAGCTCTTCTGACGTCAGAAAGTTAAAAAAAAAATCTGCTCTGCGTTTTACTTGAGCTAAAGATTCAAGCGATGACAGAGTAATTCATGCTGTATAATACATATGTTTACATGCTGGATTTATGGGATTGGGCTGAAAGAACGCCCAGTCGATCTTGTAAAGGTCAATGCTAAAAAGGGTTAATTCATGCAATGCAATTAGTAGTTACTTTCCACGTTTGGCCATACATGCATATTGTAAGTTAATTCGCAAAATCAACCGTGCTGAGGACGCTCATCATCTATTCTTTTATACCTCATATCCAAGAGAAGTGGACCACCGTCTTCAAAACGACTGTCCTCGTCCGAACCACGATTTATCCTCGATAGCATACAATCTGTATAATAGTCGCAATTACATACATATGCAACTTATGTAAATATGTTGTATGTAATGAAGTTTTTATGTGAATATTATGAAAATGTATCACATGACTACATGTTCAGGCACGTTTTGTTAAGTGCAAACATTTTTGCAAAAATGCAGATTTTATTCATTTGCGTAAGCTGTGACATTGGATATGGTAGTAATAAAAATAATGTTCCCATAATTAGTACAGATATTCAGGTGAATAGGCTCACTTGCAATAAAAAAGATAACAGTCCGTTATGTGAGCTAAAGAAAGTTTATGATTTCAAATAATGTTAGGCGATTAGAATTAAACTAAGCTTCATGTCTATTGCATGCCGAACGAGTAGTGGGCCTCGCAGAAAATTGTTCCCCTCAAATGGCTGCAACGGACCTCAAATGAGAGGGAGTACCGGGAGCAGTGAAAAGGAGAGAGGGAGACCTTTGCACCGTTGTGGAACATTACAAGCCAGATTTATTAGTAAGCTTTGAAATAAGGACTAGTTTCAAAAGCCTGTTCACAAAACACACTTCCAAGTATAGAAGATGTGGTGAAGCAAAATACCCAGCAACACGTATCTGCCTACAATTTCATCCTCGAGATTATTAATAGCCACAGAACAATCTGGTTGTGAAAATCAGTTAATAGCACAAGGAAATATATGGTTTCCGTGACTTGCGATCAGATAAGGAAGCATTAGTTTAATATCAACGGTTATTAAAAATTAAACACCTTTTAGATGTCAAGTGTTGAGATTTAATAGCCAGAAATTACAAGATTCTGTGACCAGTCCTGAGAAGATATGAAACCATCGGTGACAAGCAGAAGCGACAGGCGAAAACGGAAATCTAGGAAGGTCATCATACTATTTCGAAGATAATGTGTGATGACCAGTGTTAAAGATTGTGGCTGTTACTTGACATCTGTGACGGAGTCAAGACTTTAAGAAGCGACAACAAATACTTCTGGTTACTTAAGGCAGCATATTGACAGCACCGAACCATCTACAATGACTGCTCTTCAACATATAAGTATGATAGCGATTACGTTACAGTTTTTTTTGCAATGACGACGACGTCTACCCGAGGATAGGCAATAGGAGTTTCAGGTTTATAAAGCTAAGTTATCAAGAAACATATCAATGTCATTTAAAGAACTACTAATAAGATAATAAGATGGACTATTTTAGGGGTTCGAATGGCTATATCACTGAATTACTGAAAATAATTTAAGTTCTAGTGGCATATCTTGAAGCATTGTCAGTATTGGCAATGTAAGTGCGGAGCCCTGTCTAGAATAAGACCGACATGTTGGAGTGCCAGAAGAGCCCATAGACCTGCTTTATGAGGATCTATCGAACGTCGCTGATGCAGATATTAACGTAGCCAACTGGGCCCAATCTTCCTAGAAAGTTAACCATCGACTCGAAAACAACAAAAATAAATATATTGTCTAAACGCCAAACTTTGACGAAGAATAGGATAGGTTCTTCTTTTACCAAAAACTAAAGAAGACGGATACAAGGCCGAACGCGAAGTACCTCGCCTCGGATTTGCTAGGTCTTTTTTACTGCATTTCGTTAGTCTAATGTTGAATGTTTCAATATGTTCATGTTTTCGTATATTTTATTGAAACTCAAGGGGGAGCCACTGCACCCCCTTACACCCCCCTCCTGACGCACATGTGGTTGATCCTGATCGGTTAGCCTCTGTATTACGCATGTGGTGGGCATCGACCAACCAAGAAATAACTTATAATACTGCGCAGTTCCTTCATTTTCTAAGGTATCGATTTCTGCGGTTTTGCAAAACAATTTACTGTTCGCGTTACGTATTTACTGTTCGTATCTAGAAGTTATTATTAGTTGACATAGTGATGGTTGATATTATCCTTGAATTTCTATTTTTACATTAGGTATTGCACAATAATAGACCTAATTACTGATAGCCTTGATTTCCAGTCAATAGGGCAAAATAAACAGTAACACCTTTCAATTTTGTTGCAGAATCAGGCCTATAATGTCTATTTAATTTTCTGTTTATCTCAAGATCGTCGTCATTATCATCATCATTCTCTAGAACGAATTCAATGTTATTTAATGTCAGCGCAGCATGCCTACTGTTCTGTTAGCAGTCGTCATCCCAATAGGCACAGCCCATTGACCACCACCTCGAGACATGTCTGCCAGACTGTTCAAAGGTTGCACGTTATGAAATTATGTGAGGTCAGCTTGTGTTACTGTGGTATAGAGGACGAAGACCTACACCATGCGCTGTGGGTCTGCCCCCTCTATGAAAAAGACAGGTGCAAGATGATGGATGGGATTGTTCGTGGTGAGCCCGGTCCGGTGTACTACCCCGATCTTGTGAGTTCACCGGCGAACTTTGAACGGCTGCGGGAATTCGCGCATAGGTGGCATGCCGCTCGGAGCGCATTGGAGCGAGAGGAGAGGAGCACCAGGAGCAGCAGAGGAGAATGAGCTAATGAAGACTTGGTTGGCGGCGACGACGAACACTTTTTGTAGTGTGTTCGTTATCACGCCCAGATGGGAGAGTGTTTAAGGGACACATGACGGCTAATTTGTAGGGATCAAGAAGCGCCTGCGGACTTTAAAGATGGCCAAGGGCGCTATGTCCGCAGCCGCCCCGAGATTCGGCCCGTATAACAATATGTTGGTCGCGCCATGGGAAGGTTGGAGGGAGTGTTCATCCACTGTTGCATCATCTATCTGTTATCCATAGCTCAGAAACCACAGAACTCCAATATTGGAAGAAATCGCGGCAGCCTATCCTTGTCAGAAACGTTCTAGCTTGGAACCTAGTTCCCACAGTGACACTGATCTAGCTTAATTTAACTGACACAATTACATTAGCGACGATTGTTGACATTACCGGTCGCTACATACCACGATTAAAAACTAGGCACTAGGAATCAAGTTACGAAACATACAGACTACTTTGACACCTAAGCTGGCTTTTGTTTTGATGGGGCTAAACAGATGGTCTGCATTAAGCAAATCAGCACTCCGATGAAAAAAAATTATAGCGTATTTGAAAATACTGACCTTGTCAAGAAGAATAGATTCTTGTCTGTAGTTCTGTACCTACAGGAAAATCTTGCATTTTCAGAGCTAACGGCGATATTTGACTTAAAAATCCTTACGGTATTCCGCTGAATATTAGAGACAATCACAAAGATGCTGGTCAGGTTAGAACCTGCAAATTGGTGCTAAAAGCACCAGCCAGTAACCCTCGACTAAATCTAGAGATTCATCATCGTCAACCGTTGGTGGAGGACGATAGGTTATTGTTTATAAAACAACAACCATCACAACTGTTGGTTAGAAAGGTGGCAGTGTGCAGTTTACCAAGTTAAAGAACAACCAGCTTCAAAAAAAGTAGCAATGCTTTTGCCCAATGAAGCCTCAGACAGAACAGTTCTGAGACTATTCTACTAAGGCTTGCTAAGTTTCCGCCGGACAAGTCACATCCTGGGCATCAAGTTGCAAAGCGTTAAACACAACACCTGGACTAATTCGCAGCTATTACACAATTGTCCTGCAAGTGGGAGGAAGGAAATACCGTCTGATGAAGTAAATTTCACAATTACGACAATTGGCTCGCGTGAAGTGGGGACAGCAGCGAATGGGTACTCATTTGTTGGTGTTTAGTTTCAAGGGATAAAGGTATAGCCTTTCAGAGTTATTCCTTGCTCCATAATAGGGTATCGTTGACTGTCTGGAATCATTTTTAGCGTATGGTTTCTAGGTAGGCTTATTTTGATCTGAAGTATGATTGTGCAGTCTGATTGCTTCTCTTTTGTTGCCTGCTTGGGTTTCTAAGTGTCTCGATCTTTTCTTCTTTGTTAGCTGTCTTATTATGGCGTATGTCTGTTCTATCATTTACTCTACTAATCTGGGTCTACGACGCACCAGCAAAGCACAAAATGTTATTGTAATAAATTGTTCTCCTTATTTTTGTTCCTATATTGTGTGTACTTGTGTTTACCAAATTTACATGTATTCTTTCTTACTTACTTTTCTGTAGCAGCAATGTGAAAGGCCTGTGTTTTCCTAATAAAAATGGCTGCTTAATCACTCAATCTACGTTGATCGGATTGGAAGAAATGTTTTATGGGTTTACTTCCGTCCATACTTAGTTTAAATTAAAACCTTACCTCTGCTACCGAATGTCTATATTCCTTCATTTCTTTTCCCTCACAACAAAAATCACAATTACAACCGAGACATAAAACCACCTTATCACTTAGAAAAGAAAAATGATCACAAAACTCCTTTATCAAATTCCAAATCAATAATTATAAGAACTGATAGATCATCGAAGATCCGTACCATAACTATTGATAATGACTTCTATTGAATTGGTCTAGTTAACCACCTTCTGAGTACTTAGGCTACGTCAAGGGCTCCCAATCTTTTTTATAGTGTGACTCCCTTTAAATATTTTTTTTTGCGACGAAAAGAAAAGAAGAATTGTAAAGAAGTTATATACCTACTTGTGGTAGCTCTATTTGGTAAAACTAGTACGTAAGTACAATCAATGACGGTTGAATTTGCTTTTCTGATTACGACTCACTGAAAAATATTTATAAAATTGTGTGTTTTAAGGCGATAAGTCTTCGCCCAATAACAATTTATTGCAAACTTTGCTTCAGATCAGATCTTTAACAGATTTCATTTTATTTTTTACATTCAGAGAGGCTTTTAAAACAGGACGCTCCCATTGTATTTGCTATTTGCAGCATTTGCGTTTAATTTCCGTGGCGGTTTGCGACGCGACGCCTCTGAGAAAGCACCGCTACGCTCTGGGGAGTCGTGTTGCACAGTTTGGGAACCAATGGGCTAGATCGTTACATTGACATTAACCTTTAAAGATCGCGTGCAGGACGAGTTGTCGCTATTATGCTTTGCTATCCTGTTTAGACAATCTTAACTAGGTAAATGGGTTCCTTATTCCTTAAGGACGTCCGTATTGTGTGTTAGGGACATTTTTATGATGGATGTCTGTTAGAATATGGAAGACTTATGGCCATATAGTTTAATTTATAAAAATGTAAAGCGGATTTTTGATTCAATTTCTCTATTGAGAATTTTGTGATAGATTTTTTTAATAGTATAAGATTTATTATTCAAAATGCAAAATTCAAGATTCAAAGTTCAGGTTTATATGATACGAGGATAAATGCAATGACTCTGTTTCTGGAGGGCTACTCTCTAAGCCCGAAGTTCGTAGTTTCGGGCATAGTTGCGAGCGTTTTCTACTCCGTATCACATATCGTATCACTAAGAATGAACTACGGGTTCGGGACTAATCGTAAGACCGTAGGTGATACGGAGTAGAAAACGCTCGCAATTAAGCCTGAAACTACGAACTTCGGGCTTAGAGAGTAGCCTTCCTCCCAAATGATATTTATTTTGTAAGTAGGTTGTAAATAATACTTTACAAACTACAAAAAAATAATTGACGTGTGTCAATTACGTTTTTTTTTGTCGTTTTAAACTTTGAGGCCGGTGTTTTCTAGCTGAAGAAACACCGAATATAACTCTGAGGTCAAAGTCTCTTTTGAAGTCCATACAATTGTAAAGGAGGCTAAAAAGGTCATTTTGTGAGAATCCTATTAGAATAATAATAATCACACAAAAATCTAGCAAATTTAATTTTCATCTTTATCGCTAACGCATTAGGTTCAAGGTTGATTGGGAAAATTTGACAGTGACGGGTAGCGTGATATGCTTTCTGATTCTGCTAAATGGCCTTTTTAGACCCGCGGGATTAATCATTCAGTAGTATTGTCTATAGAAAAGAATTTAGAAAAACAGCCATTAACAATTCATCTGCCACTATTTTGTACTTGTGCCACAATAGAAGACAAACCAGATGAAGGAAAACTGCTGTTTTCATTTTCCGGTTAAACAATTATGATTTATGATTGAATTAAACGATTTCAGAGCTAATTTCTTCAGTCCAATTAGCTTGAAAAAGGTGTTATTGTCATTTAAAGAAATGACATGAGTCAATTTATCATTTCAAGTTATTTTATTTTTTTGAACCGGTTATGTTGCCTTAAAATTCTGTCCAGTTATTTTTTTCCGCAAAAAATCGTTACTTTTTTTATTAGTCTATGGTAAAAATTAGCTCTTTCTTTTAATTTGTCATGTGTTATTACTTCTCAGAATTTGTTTCCTATAAGAAATACTTTCGGATGGTGAAGTAGTACAGGCTGTTTTTTTTTCCAAAATTAATCGGTTCTTTTCCTAGCTTAAAATACCGATTAAAAACAAAAAAACATTAATGCACTTTTAGTTTTCATCAAAATCAGAACATGAAAGATAGTAATTATTAATTTTATATTGTATTTTTGCATGATAAGATAAATTTGAATTATATTAATTAATAAAAAAAATATAAATAATTATGCATATTGTACGCCCTATAGGTATGTTACAGCGATCTAAATATTATTTTGATAAGAACTGCTTTTAAACCTGTGACAAACAATAAATTACATTGATTTCGTTTTTTTTTTTTTGAGACTTGTTTTACTGTTTTTCGTTATTCCTCTTAATTTCGAATTTGACAATCCACGCAAACAAGAAAAAAACACCTTGCATTGTAGACAATTGTAGTAGGGATAAAGCAAGACAGATGATGGTAGTTTTTGCTGTTTAATTATTCAGTCTATTTTAATCTAAATGCAAGTACTATTTGAAAAATACAAATGTCCCTTTTCAAGACCACTTGAACGAAATAATATAAAGTATAACAATAAGAGTATCCTTTTCAATAAATATCACATAATGTGCATTATTATCTTGCGTGGGTAGTTTTGAAGGTAATCAGATAGCATCAGCAAAGTTTCAAGACCGTTTGAAGCCGAATTCAGGTTAACTTCCAAAAATGTCATAAAAAAGGTTGTTTTTGGGATATTTATTTGAGGATAGAGAAAAAGTTCAGAGGTATAAATCAGGGTTACGGTACTAATGTATGTATATACTTGCTTCTGCCAGCGGGTTCGCCCGCGTGGTGCCTTGGGAACATACTCCCGGGATAAAAGTCCTTTCTCAGGCTGTAGACTATCTGTGTACCAAATTTCATTTCAATCGGTTCAGTAGTTTTGGCGTGAAAGCGCGACAGACAGAGTTACTTTCGCATTTATAAAATTAGTAAGGATTCTTTTACATAAAGTGATTTTAGCCGACTGCTTGTCTGATGTTTTTTGTCTTAATCATTAAGTTTTTTTTTTTACTATTGATAGGCACGCTTTTGATCACTATCTCACCTGATGGTAAGCGATGATGTGGTTGAAGATGGAGCACGCTTGCCTAGAAGTAACCTATTCACTCTTGACTTAAAGACTCCCAGGTTGTAGCTATCAGGAAACACAGACTCCGGCAGGGAATTCCACTCCTTAGCTGTACGCATTATGATTGTGTTCCCGAAACGTTTTGTGCGTGTTATAGTCAAATTCAATTTAAAAAAAAAAGTTGTATTAGTTTGCTATAAGCCTGCGTTTCTACGAGAGATCGGCGAGGATCTATAGCGAGGTATGTGTTTGTAAAGAACCAATAGAATCACTTGCACTGAGCTAGGCTAGGTAAACCTTCTTATAGTAAGGTCTAACGACCCGCACACACCCTAGTGTCAGAGTTTCTAAACCGCCTCAGGGGCCTCTGACATGGTTTATTTGACGACCGCCATTTGACGGCCGGGACCACCGGCTTATACGTGCCTTCCGAAGCATGGAATCATCTTTTTTATCAGACAATCAGGAGATTCAAGCCTTTTTTTTAAGGATGGGAAATCATCAAATGACTCCTCCGGCTTTGGGTAAAGCAGAAGGGAGTGTCAAACTCTTAATGACTAAAACCCATCCTTTTTCCTCCTAGTGCCCTTTGTGTTCCAGGGTGCGCGCGTGGAACACAGCGCACTGTCGACCTGGGCCTGGTTCTGATCAGACGGCGAGCCAACCAAAGCTCGCCGTCCGCAGGCCCACGCCTACGGTGGCCGGGAATCTCCCTGCGAATCGCGACGCCTGGGGCGTCTACTTCTGTTGCGGCGGCTGGGGCGTAAGGTTTCCCTCTCTCTCACACGTTCGGCTTCCTCCTTTGCTAGCATTACTGCTTCGCAGAAGGAGGTGACCGCTTCCCATGTCTCGTCACTCCAGACCATGGCCTGAACCAGGGCCGGACGCGAGAGATCGCCGCCGCCGAAGGTGACTCAAGCCTACAATGTCCTAACCAAACTGTAAAACAACTTTACAAAGCATGCTTTCCCGTAGGAATTGAACCCACGACCACCTGGTCACAAGGCACACGCCTAAACCACTCAACCACGGAGGTAAATGAAGAGATTCTATTGGTTCTTAACAAACAGATTCCTCGCATTGCATCCTCGCACATGATGAAACACAGCCTTATGGTGACTATTGTAACAAATTTTCCATTAACAGTTGGGGATTCCTGATGGTTCCTTCTAACCGCAGTTGCGGAGATTTTCCTTATGATTTAAATATTTCCAGAATCTTAATGAACATCTGAGAAGTTGAAATTGTCCACAGGCAAAATAATATGAGGTTTGTAAATAAAATTTCCTCCTATGGTTTACATCCTACTAATATTATAAATGCGAAAGTTTGCGAGGATGGATGGATGTTTGATACTCTGCCACGTCAGAACGCCAGAAAAGATCTTCATTACATTTGGCACAGAGTTAGATTATAGTCTGGAATAACACAGAGGCTATATGTTCCCTAGAGTTCATGCGGGCGAAGCCGCTGGCGGAAGCTAGTAGAGTGCTTTTATTTTATTATTGCTTAATTCATTTTTGTATAATTTTATTATAGCTTTTGTTTTATTTAGTACTAGCTTGTGCCCGCGACTTCAGCCGCACGGATCGATCTTCTAGGTTAAGCAACGCGAAGGTTGGTTGTTCGATGGGTGACCATCTTAACATAACGAGTTTCCTCCGTGCCTCGGAAAGCAGGTTAAGCCCTTCATCTTTGGCAGTCGTTACGGATAGTCAGAAGCCAGTAAATCTGACTTGCCATGAAGTACCGTGTTACCCAGTTAATGGGTTGTGGAGGTCTGGTAGGCAGCCGCTCCTCGTAAAATACTGGTACACAGCTAAATCCGGCTTGACCGGAAGCCGAACCCCAATATAGTTGGGAAAAGGCTAGGCAGATGATGATGATGATGATTTTTTTTTTTTTATTTGCTAACAAAACACACCTCCTCCATATTATAATACTTCGTCACGACATCCGACAAGTTCAACATGAGTGAGCCATAACAATCTCATCGGCAGTCATTTGTCAGCTATTTAGATCAAGTCCGTTCCACGGCACACGCACGGCTGAGAAATTGTTATGTATGTAAATAATTATGTAGAATGTCACGTGATTGTGTGAATTGATTAGTGTTGCGTTATCGTGTTTTATGTTTTGGTTAATTAGCTTGATCATCATCATTTCAGCCGAAAGACGTCCACTACTGGTCATAGCCAAGATGGGGGGGTTTGCCATAATCACCACGCGTGGCAGGCGGGTTCGCGATCGCAGTGTATGGTGTTGAGTTTTGCAGAGGACGCTGCCCATTCTCTGGCGAGTACTCTATTGTACCGGCTTCTCAACTGCAACTTAACTAAGATGCAGTTACTGCCTCCGTAGTCGAGTGGTTTAGGCGTTTGCCTTATGACCCGGTGGTCGTGGGTTCGATTCCCACGGGAAGCATACTTTGTAAAGTTGTTTCCTGTTTGGCTAGGACATTGCAGGCTTGAATCACCTGATTGTCTGATAAAAAGATGATTCCGTGCTTCTAAAGGCACGTATAAGCCGGTGGTCCCGGCCGCCAAATGGCGGTCGTCAAATGAACCATGTCAGAGGCGCTTGAGGCTGTTTAGAAACTCTGACACTAGGGTGTGGGGTCGTTAGACCTTACTGACCACACGAGAAGAAGAAGTTCACATTAGCCTAGGCCATGGGTGCTTTGAACTCGAGATCCTGTCTATAGCTTTCTACTGACTTATAACTTACTAGCTGACCCGTGCCCACTTCGTTGGGCGATATTTTTCGGGTTAATATATAGCCTATGACACTCACAAATAATATGGCTTTCAATTGGTAACAGAAGTTTAAAAATCGGTTCTGTAGATCCAGAGATTACCCTCTACAAACTTTACCTCTTTATAATATTAGTGTAGAAGTGTAGATTAAGATAACTGTTCAGTTTCACTCTCTTTAAAAAGGTACTTCTCGCTTCTGTATGTGTCATCCCTGTTGGATTGGTGCCTGAGTCATGGACTTTTATTTAATAATGTTATTAAGAAAAAAAAAGAAGCTAGGCTAATTTGTTCGACCTGCCAGGGTTGCGAATTTTGTTAGAAAGAGTCACTGTGGCCCTGGAACGCAAAGGGCACTAGGAGGAACACAGATGGGTTTTAGTCAGTAAGAGTCCGACGCTTCCTCCCACTCCACCCAGAGCTGGAAGAGTCACTTGATGACTTCGGTCCTGACATAGTTGCAGATTGTTAAAGATTTTATTAATTTAGTTTTTAGTTAGTAAGTGATTTTCTTTTATTTTGTGTTCTTGTGCGTAATTTTTTTTTAAAAGGCCATACGGACACAGGTTTATTTTCAACAGGGATACTACCTAGCATATATCTATCTATAGATACTAATATATAAAGCTGAAGAGTTTGTTTGTTTGTTTGTTTACTTGAACGCGCTAATCTCAAGAACTACTGGTCCGATTTTAAAAATTATTTCAGTGTTAGATAGCTCATTTATCGAGGAAGGCTATAGGCTATATATCATCACGCTAAGACCAATAGGAGCGGAGCAGTAATGAAAACTGTGACGCAGACGAAGTTGCGTGGGTCAACTAGTGTATATATATATGTATAGCAAGGTGGACCAATGACCTGGCTCAGGTCGCGGGTAGCCGGTGGGTGCGAGACGCGCAGGACCGATCGTTGTGGCGACGCTTCGGGGAGGCCTATATCCAGCAGTGGACGTTTTTCGGCTGATTTGATGATGATGGCTACCTAGCAAAGTTTCAAAATTTAGTTGTAACGGGTATCACGTGCTTCTAGCAGAAAGCACGCTCTAGCAACACGTCCTATGTCTAATTAATTAACTATAAACAAAGCAACGTCTCGCACTTTGATTCGTAATTATCACTTTCCCGAAAGATAAGAGTCATATGATGTTATTTATGTGTTATTGTTCTTAATATCGTACAAATGTCATCCGCGTCATGTTTTATACTAGGTACCTGCATACGTAGGTACCATTGTACTGCAAAGTGAATAAACTTTCGATAAATACGGGGGATTGCCTTGGTCAGTATTTTTTTATAAATGTAGTGTGATAAGAGTACAGAACTTTTGCTTACAGCGTTGTAACATCACGCTTGTCTCCATTGGTGATGGGCAATGGACGACCTTGCGAACATTGCAACACCGAAAACAGGATAGTACATCGATGCAATGACCATTCTGCATAAAAATTGTTCTACGCATAACATAATATTATAACTGTAGAAAAAATAGCCATCACGGGACGCCCTGCAGATGTGAAACAAACATTTATTTGAATTTCAGAACAGGACTGTTTTCGCACATTTTAGTTACAAAGTTTGCAGTTCGTAAAAAGTGACGTAGCGGGGGCATCACGACATGACAGCGTCATTTTCGTCACGGCATACGAGTTAGTTTTACTGCCGAGGCGCAGATGATAGATGTCTTTAAGTCAAGAGTGAATAGGTTACTTCTAGGCAAGCGTGCTCCATCTTCGACCACATCATCGCTTACCATCAGGTGAGATAGTGGTCAAACGCGTGCCTATCAATGTTAAAAAAAAATGTTTCGCGTCAAAAATTATTTAAGGAATGGGGTATTTTACTAAAAAAATCTAATTAGTCCGTCTGGTAGATTTTCGAAAAATATTGGACACGTATTTTTTCTTTTTTCAAGTAAACAAATAATAAGGAGGATACAACGAGTTGAAGACACGCGTGACGTCATACGGCTTGGTAAAAATGTACCAAATTTACGAAGCCTAATGACGTCACGCGTGTCTTCAACTCGCTGTATCTCATTTATTTTTTGTTTACTTATGTGAAAAAAGAATAAATACGTGTCGAATATTCATTGAAAATCTATCAGACGGACTAATTATATTTTTTTAGTAAAATACCCTATTATCGAATTGTCACATCGCGTCTTTCTGCGGGAGTCTTTATAGACCCATGTGATAGAACCCCGCTTCGAAAAAGGTACATATTACCTTACATATTTTAGGTACATAAATTACTAAAATAATTCTGACATACAATTTTACTGGCACAAACTTGACCTGAAGAGATTTTCAGGGTTGCCACTGTTTATTATTTTTACTTTAATTATTTTCAGAAATTATTTGAAGTCATGATCGAAATAATAACTTATTATGTTTTTATTGACACCAAAATTGGCCAAAAAGAGCAGTTAAAATATTATACACAGAGCAGCTCTGTGGTAAAAATTATGGTCAACATAAAAACCACATTTTGGTCAATAAATTATTTTTTACAGATCATAATAAACATTCGAATTCTACCACTTCAAGGTTTAATTTTTCCTTTTAAGGCATACGAAAAGTTATAAAAACCGGTGATTTAGTTATTGTTTTAACTTTCCAATTATTTTACGCAATTTTCAGAAAAGAAAATACATGAACATAAACGGCTTTATCTTTAGACTAGTTGACCCGCGCAACTTCGTTTGCTCCGCTCCTGTTAGTCTTAGCGTGATGATATATAGCCTATAGCCTTCCTCGATAAATGGGCTATCTAATTGAAAGAATTTTTCAAATCGGACCAGTTCGGAGATTAGCGCGTTCAAGCAAACAAACAAACAGACTCTCCAGCTTTATATATTAGTATAGATACACGAGTCAAAATTAAGCTCCCAATCGAGAGTAATTAAGGACCAGTATTTTAGAAAGGAGTTCCAGACCGAAGTCGTTAACCCTGTTAAAAAAATATCGAGGCGACAGCGGCGAAGGTGGGTTGATCTGATCCCGTTGGTGGGTAAAATTGGCAAGAGATTGCACAGGATAGAAACTAGACAGGTATGGAAGGAGAGAGGGTAGGCCTTCGATCAGCAGTTGGACACAACTTCATTATCGTCATCATATCAGCCGAAAGACGATCACTGCTAGACATAGGCCTCCATAATCGCCACGCTTGGCAAGCCGGTTGGCGATGGCAGTGTATGGTGTTGCGTCTTACAGAGAACGCCGCTGCCCATTCTTTGGTGAGTCCCTTAGTCGCCTCTTACGACACCTACCGGAAGTGATGGGATGGTATTATTCTTTTACAGCACCATACGGCACCGGCCGACACCATACGGCACAACTTATTTGTTTCTAACTGCTAAGCGCAAGCCTCCCTTAATAAAAATAAATCGATGTTAGTCAGTACCAGCCCTAAAATTCGCACTCCACACTCAAATTGGCGCACGACACGAAAAAACAATCAGCACATGATCTTGTGCTAATGATCGACACTGAAAAATTAGTGTTTCCACTTAAAACGGTTACATTAGCGTACTTATACCGATCATAGTTTCATGGACCATGTAGCTAGGCGCATTCTTGAGTCATGGTGATGGTTTTCGTTAGGTACTACATAGCCGATGCAGAGCAACATCCTTAAGTATCACCACGCACTCACCATGTACAGCGAATTGTTTTCTGTTTGTTTTCCTTTAATTATCATCTGCCATGTTGTCTCTGCACCACCCTGCTAAGGTCCACTGGCAGAAAATGCCTTTTTAACAGTTTTAGGCTGCGGACCCGAACTCAGCGGCGCGGCGGGCGGCGCGGGCTGTTGCATTTTATATCTGCATTTGAACGCGCCGCTGTTGCAGCGCTGGTCGCGTCAAATGCAGAGATGTATAATGTAACTGCCCGCGCCGTCCGCCAATCCACAGAGTTCGCGTCTGCGGCCTTACAAGTGCATAAAGTTTTATTAAAATTAAATACTAGTTGACCCGCGCAACTTTGTTTGCGTCACAATTTTCATTACTGCTCCGCTACTATTGGTTTTAGCGTGATGATATATAGCCTATAGCCTTCCTCGATAAATGGGTTATCTGACACTGAAAGAATTTTTCAAATCGGACCAGGAGTTCCTGAGATTAGCGCGTTCAAGTAAACAAACAAACTCTTCAGCTTTATATATTAGTATAGATAAGCCAAAATGTTAACGCGTCTATTCCAATAAAATCTACTAGTGGCACCCGTAGAATTTTTGAATAGACATTGTTCTGAGTATAATCTTAACCGTTAAATAAATTATATGAAAAGTGGTCGCATTGTCGCGTAGTGCTTGTCTTCGGTAGCCTTAACATCCCCTTTAGATTCTTCCCATCCATCAAGATTTAGGTAAGTAGGTGGTAGGTTTAGATTTTGGGTTAGGTTTTAGATAATTTTGTATATTTTAATTTTGTGTACTTTATCTATGGGCTTCAGTTGCCTGATTTTAAAATGATTTATTGTCAGGCAACTGAGGCCTTTTTATTTCTTATATTCGTAACTCAGTCACAAGCATTTTTCATCTATTTGAAAACACAAGAATGATATATTTGATTAGTATTGTTATGATAATAATACGGAATCGGAGATTTGATAGGTTTTTAAGGTGATGATAAGACGTCATCTTCGTGACCATCCCATTAGATACGTGACACAACTGTTACTGTGGAATTAGCTCTTTTCAGGATTTAATTCTGGGCTTGCGTATCCTTGCCGAGTTGCGTCGACTATTTATTTATTAATCTATTAAAATATTTTAAATGATAGTTAAATGTATAATGTGTTTTTATCTAAACCAACAGATAAAAAAAAAAGTTTTTTTTTTACAATAAATTGCTTGCTATTGCTTGGCGCAAATAAACGCTTCTAAATTTCTTTCTTTCTTTCTTTCTAAATTGAAAAACAACTCTGATATTTAACACTACCAAATGTTTAATTTTTACGAGTACAATATTGAATCGTGTCCTTTGTTAATAAAATTGATATTATATGGAATAAAACGGATTTAAAAAATCAGACTTTTTTCATAATTAACTGTAACCTACGTACCTATAGTTAATTGTTTAAAAAATAAAGTCTGCACAGTTAAATCACCTGCATGTATTTGAAAAAAAAAATGGGTAGGTTTTATTTATTATTAATATTATTTGATTAATTATCATTTTTATTAATTATAATTACTGTAGTTTAAATTTTATTAATGATATGAATGGATTGAAATAAATGATTATTTAATTTAATACTCAAAATCACATGACTTTGAATTATATCCGGAGTATTTTCAGCTAAATAGTTTTTCCTCGTCTAGTTCATAGAAATTAGATTGTTATTGATATTACTTTTTAATTTGCATAATAGAGAACACTTTACTCCAATTGTTATTTAGAACACTCGTGATTTTAGAAATAATTTGAATAATAATGAATGCAAACTTCTAAATATTTTGATGCTTGTTACGTAGTAATGAATGATCGTAATGAGTGCACAATATGTTACTGAATATTTTAGCATACCTAATTAAATGGAGATTAGTATGTCAAATTGGTGTTTTCTTTTATTATCTACAAGTCCTGATGTGCCCGATGGGATTTTAATTTGCTAGTTATTTTACGACAAGCTTTTTGACACTCAATTGATTAAGTTTGTCATTGTTGTCACAAATGACGACTATGCCTCCAAAGATCTCGTAAATATATTGTTTTTTGAGTGTCCTCTACTCATACTGGGTGTTCCAGATTGCGTGGTCATGTTTAAAGTGGTGTTCTGTATTTACTATACAATTAAGAAAGAATATCAACATAAAAAATATTTTTTTTTTCAAACAATCACTTTGTAAGCTGTATTTTATTCTTAAAACAGGCTCGCGCCTGACTACAATCTCACTCTATAAAAAGCGATGCTCTTTTTAAGTAGAAGATGAGAAACTTAAAAAATAATATATTTAGATGAAGCTGCAAGGCTTCAACATCGACCCAGTCACTTTTTACACGATCACTAAATCTGGTTTTTTATCAATAAACATTGTCACAAACGCCAAAGATTTACAAGCACTTATCAATATAAGCCAGTATTTACAGTAATCTCAAGACATCCTTATTATGTTGAGTGCATAAATAACCGGTCAAGTGCGAGTCTGACTCGCAAACGAAGGGTTCTGTACCATAAACCTTATTTTTTTATTATTTGTTGTTATAGCGACAATAGAAATACAAAATCAGTGAAAATTTCAACTGTTTACCTATTACGGCTTTTGAAATACAGTTTGCTGACAGACAGACGGACGGTCGGACGGACAGCGGAGGCTTAGTAATAGGGTTCCGTTGGTTACACATTGGGCACGGAACCCTAATAAGGTTCCATAATACTTATGTTTGCTTTATACATTAAGTCAAAAGTTTTGTTTTTCGACCTCTTTTGAACTTTCGGCAAGGTGATCCGTGATTCTAACAGGGCAATTTTTATGTGGTTAAGGACAGGAGATAACAAAAAAAAAACTTTTGTACTGATAATTATGCTCATTATGGTATGAATTTTTTTTTTGCTTGCAGTACTTGGGGAGGGTCAATGCGATGAAAAAGGTGTATTTTTTTGAGATTTAACACATTTTTTTAAAGCAAATAAGTTTAGTAGCAATAATAATAATTACAAATTTTGCCTGTGGTCTATTTTCCTCCTTCAATAACAAGTCTTTTAGCTATTGTAGCTCCCACAATAATTCAAATCATTACGTTGGGGTTTTTATTATATAAAACCAGAAAATGACGTAAACCAAAATTTAAGGTACAATAAAAATCAAGAATTTCGTATTTCACAAAACCAGTAAAAAACATCGTTAACATAAGCACTTAATTTCAATTCGAAAAGCGTATAAAAGGACTATTAAGTTTTCAAAACTTTTTGTAAGTTGTACCGGATTAAGTATCCAAAAAAATCGGACAAGTGCGAGTCAGACTCACGCACCGAGGGTTCCAAGGGAAAAAAAAAAGATTTTTTATATGATAAAACAACAAATTTCCAAATTTTAATTTTTTCCTGTACTTGTAACTGTAAGATCTAACTTCATGCCAAATTGTATGACTCAAGGACATGAATACGGGGTACTTCCCGCTGCCCTAGACTCTAGGTCAACGGGACATACCCTGTAGGTTTTGATATCTTGGCGAGCTTCAAAACATGCGCCATACGCAGAGCATAAACAGCCTTCTCTTTAGATTGCGTTGACTTAGAAATTCGTTTTTTTTTTTTTTTTCATTGCTCCAATGGCTAGCAGGCCAGAGTATTTGATATTAATTTCAGCTTGATTCCTCCACGCGTTCCTGAGAAAAAAATCTTGATAGACGGACAGACTGACGGACAACAAAGTGACATATAAGGTTCCGTTTTTGCCGACTGAGGCACGGAACCATAAAATTCAAGGAAGTCCAGTATTTTTTTACAATAGGTACCCGACCAGTAAAATAGGTGTTGGAAGTATACCTAGCTTATCCAACAAGATCTAAAATTAATCTATATATATAAAAATGAATTGCTGTTCGTTAGTCTCGCTATAACTCGAGAACGGCGGGGCCGATTTAAATAATTCTTTTTTTGTTAGTTTCGCCAGAATACAGGGAAGGTTTAAAAACAAAAAAAGTAGGTAGGGTAGGTAGGGTAGGTCCAGGTAGGGTAGGTAGGGTAGGTAGGGTAGGTAGGGTAGGTAGGGTAGGTAGGGTAGGTAGGGTAGGTAGGGTAGGCAGGGTAGGCAGGGTAGGTAGGGTAGGCAGGGTAGGTAGGGTAGGCAGGGTAGGTAGGGTAGGTAGGGTAGGTAGGGTAGGTAGGGTAGGTAGGGTAGGTAGGGTAGGTAGGGTAGGTAGGGTAGGTAGGGTAGGTAGGGTAGGTAGGGTAGGTAGGGTAGGTAGGGTAGGTAGGGTAGGTAGGGTAGGTAGGGTAGGTAGGGTAGGTAGGGTAGGTAGGGTAGGTAGGGTAGGTAGGGTAGGTAGGGTAGGTAGGGTAGGTAGGGTAGCCAGTTGATGGGAGCGAAGCCGCGCGGGTCAGCTAGTTACTAATATTATTAAGAGGAAAGATTTGTATTTTTGTATGTAACGAATAAACATAAAAACTACGGGACCGATTTGAAAAATTCTTTCAGCAATGAATAGCTACATTATCAGGGAGTAACATAGGCTATATTTTATCCCTGTACTTCCACGGAAACGGGAACTACGCGGGTGAAATCGAGTGACGTCCGCAAGTGTGTGATATAAGAACCCATAATTTGTGATTTAGACTATGATTTAATTGTGTATCATGTCTGTTATTAAATTACTAAAGGTCAACTTGTTTTTAAAAGGTGTTCTACCATCATAACATGCGTTTTATAATGACCACCATTTTTCTTATTTTTCAACACTGTCGGTAATTTGTTGTAGTAATCTATATATATAAAAATCAATTGCTGTTCGTTAGTCTCGCTAAAACTCGAGAACGGCGGGGCCGATTTAAATAATTCTTTTTTTGTTAGTTTCGCCAGAATACAGGGAAAGTTTAAAAACAAAAAAAAAAGTAGGTAGGGTAGGTAGGGTAGGTAGGGTAGGTAGGGTAGGTAGGGTAGGTAGGGTAGGTAGGGTAGGTAGGGTAGGTAGGGTAGGTAGGGTAGGTAGGGTAGGTAGGGTAGGTAGGGTAGGTAGGGTAGGTAGGGTAGGTAGAGTAGCCAGTTGACGGGAGCGAAGCCGCGTGGGTCAGCTAGTACCTAATATAAAGTCCGCCTCTGTACATTTGTGTGCATGAAGTATTAATAAATAAATAAATATGCAATAGAATTAATATCGATAAATAAGTATGCAAACTTCTCTGTTATGTCATCTTTCCAAATTAGTTTGTGTTAATTTGTCTGTTTGTTGGTCACGCGCTATCTACAAAAGAAATCCCAGTGTTCTGAGTCACCGAGACTCGGAAAGTCCGATATTGAGATTTCCTTGCCTTGGACGTCTTTTTTTGGTATTATTTTTCGGTTTTTTGGTTTTAGCTTATTATAAGAATCGCCCCTGTGTAGACAAAAAGCTACTCAAGAGATCGTATGAATTTCAAGAATCACCTCGAAAAATCGAATAAAGAATCTGGTTATTCATTGCTTCCGATATTGTCGAGAACACTACTACCTCTTCCAAAATGGCTAAAAAATTAGGTCGGAAAAGAATTTATTTACTTACTTATTTCATTTATTTATACTTTGTATACAATAGTAATACCGACATGGGAATTCATCAATTCATTTTTCTAAAAGCAGGTTTGCAGAACGTGAAATCACAGTTATAATAAAATATGATGGAAATGGAAGTCAGCAAGATTAAAGAACCCCAAAAACGCACGATCTTTTCCAGACCAAGAAAAAAAAAATAGACAGAATGACTAGGGATCTAACCGCATTCCTTACGCGTAATAGTAGGGATCAGCTGATCGTCTAGTCTAAATGGAGAGATCGTAGGCGAACCCGCAGGCGTATACTACTCAGACGCAATTGTGGACGCCACTTTGGCATATATTCCGCAGAAATTGTGTTACTATTGCGTAAGGTAGATTATTTCAAATGCGATGACCTCTTGAATACTTGGGTCAGAATAAAGAGTTATCAAATAGTTGGCATATATTCACAGAACCCCTGAAGATCCCGGTTAGACTGAAAGTTGATTCCAACGAAGTAAAGAAAAGATGACGGTATCAAAATCGATAGTAATTTATTCTCATTACAGTGAGAATCAGCACTTTTTGAACGTCAAAGTTTCACAAAAATACAGTACCCCGAAACGTCAAAAATGGAAAAAGAAGACTAGGAAGTGGGGAAGGGCTCCTATTTTCTCTTCATTATTTTTTTTTTTTTCCTCCAAGCTGGTAAGATGAAGTGGCGTAACAAATTTGGAGCAATTGAAACATGGAGAAAGGTGTCAGAAAAATGGACATGGAACCTCGTTTTTAAAATACCTCTACCATTCTGTCATAATTTTCTTTTCGGAGATGAACTGAAGAAAAGTGATAATTTACTAAGAATATTTAAAAATGTGGAGATGATTCACTAGCTTCGCCAATGATATATTTTATTTATATATTTCATGTGATTAAATTTAGCTTGATAGCTTTATAAATTAAAAACATATCATCATCTTGAACGCATTACGGCGCATTACATAAGCATTGATTTGATAATTAGAAAAACACAATGCGAACTCGAATTAATTTAATTTGATCATTTAACGTGCGACATGCACGTTAAATGATCCTCTCACAAGGTAGACCAATAGTTTGGTTAAGTTTTTGGTTATGAAGAGCCTAGGACCGGTCCGTGTGGCAATTTTTAGGGTGTCTAATGTACAGAAGTCGTCTTTTGCACTTCTACCATAGATTACCATAAATAATTCTTTCTTTTTTCCGTTTTTTTTTTGCTTTTTAATGTTTGTTTTATTTAATAATTGTATTGACTAGTTTTTATTTTAGTCGTATTACTTTTGTGTGTCGTGTGTGGTATCTCTTACCTCAGCAGATGCTTTGGAAAAGATACTATTACGCTCCAAATCAGGAATCCAAGGCCTTTTAGCCTTTTCGAGCCTTAATATTGTGCAAAATAAATGTATTTTCAAGCAGCAAATGTTTTAGGAACATCCAAGGTCCAGACAGCATCTTCTATCATCTAAAACTCACCAAAGTGCTCAAGTAGCTGTGTCCTATCTCATCTTCGGACGTCTCCCCCGACACCAGGGTCTGTCGTTTCCACTTCATCGTACCACTTCGGTATCACCACATTTATATTAAGGACTTTCTTGTCGGAGCTTTGCACGCTAAGTCGATAGAGCTGGCGGAAATTACTTGTGAGTGAAAATTTAAAGGGGTATTGTGGGAGATTGTAGCTGGTAGCGTCCTGCCAGTCTACTCTTTTAAAATGAAGTGCCCTGTCGTTTGACAAGAAGCTAGGAATTGATAGCACTTCACCTTTTTTAGATGAGAGACCTGCTGCAGATGCTGCTTTAATCATGGGAAAAACGAATGAGTTTAGGTATGTGAAAATGATCCTGGTTTTAGGGAGGAGGGATGAAACGCATGTAATTAAAAGAGTTATGAATATAAATGTGGATGGATGGAGAGGGAGAGGAAGGCCAAAGAAAAGATGCATGGATTGTGTGAGGAGCGATATGAAAGAAGACGGAGTGAGTGATAGCGTGACGGCTGATAGGACAGAATGGAAGAAAAATATGTGTGGCGCCGACCCCAAGTAACATGGGATGATGTCAGGAAGATGATGAGGTGCGCGAAAATGCCAGTTGTTTATGTATTTCGTGTTTGGATAATATGATGGTGGAGTTTTTTTACATGAATGTGTTGAGTTTAGGTATGTTAATTACTCGGGTTTTTGGCGCGCGAAAATGGATTCAGATTTTCGATGTATTTTGTGTTTGTGGTAGTGGAGTATTTATATGATAGTGTTTTATTTCGTTTTGCGTTATATTGTGAGTAAACAGTGAGTGATAAAGTTGTGTCTGTGGACGAGCTTGTTGTTACGTTTTATTCGAAGTACAATTGGATTGCAAGGCAAAAGTTTGTAAGGTATGGGGTACGTTTTATTTGATGATACAAAGATATTTTTACGACAGTGTTTTTACGTAAATTCTACCCCTTTCGGTAAAAACGTAAATTCTACCTCCTTCGGTAGAATTTACGTTTTTAACTAAGTATTAAAAGCTTTATAAATCTGGTAAATTTTATAAAATTAAGTAAGGATGTTTTCCTAAAAATGCTAAGGATAAAATTATAGATAAGTGCAGTATAATTTGCGAAATATTACGTCGTATGATACATGCGAGTTTTAGAAAATGACCATGATTATATTATTATTTATGATTGTGTGCATTTTTTCCTAGGCGAGGTAGTTATAGTGAATTTTCCTATCGTGAAGCGCCAGTTAGGCTAAAATTACAGTAATGAGACGGATGATTTCAGATTATTTATGAGATTTTAACTAATTGATCATCAACTAAAAAAACAAAGATAAAAAATCATGCGACTATCACTTATAAATAATTTCCACCAGCTCAGAAATTTTCACATCACTTAAAAGAAAATTGCATTTAAAAATGCACCGTAAACTTGAGCTCACAGGATTCAAAAATCAAAAACTTTTGAATTCGAAGGTTTGATCTCGATCGAATTTACACCTTATTTTTTTGCGCACAGAATTCAGATTCGATAAAATTTTGAATTTTCGAAAAAATATTTTTCAAAAAGTTTTTTGGAATGCCGTTTACTTAGCGGCCGTCCGTCGCGTCCAGGTGATAGGAACTAATGAGATGCGATGTTCCCGCGCGCATCTGAGCATCTGAAGCTGAAAACTAAGGCGGCGGTATGACCCGCGCGCGTGTCACTTCGGCACCAAGATTTATGAACATAACTTGACGATTTAATTCTGTATAGGAATTGCTTATTATTTCTTTTTTTGTTTCATTGATTAAGTTCAATTATACAGGTCCTGTATGAATACATAGGTCGGTATTAGTTTGGTTTTTTAGTTTTTTTTAAATTGTGATATTATGAATGAAATAATCGTTTTTTGTGTAACGACATTAATAATACCTAAGGACCACTTTTTATGTCAATGATATCATCGACATCGTCACATAAAACTTTTTATTTTTTTATGCAGTTGATCTTTTTGAATGTGCGTCGTTTTTATAAGACCTAAGGTTTTTAAATAATAAATCGTTAATTTGCAATCATAATATTTACATCCCATTTAAATTACACAAAAACCGAATCGTAAACAGCATGTCTCATTTATTTGTTAATTTACGTGTTTACCTACTTATTTGAATGATTCAACATTTGAGACCCTTTTCACAACATACGGCACAGAACAATTTAAAATCAACATAGTTATGTCCTTCATTGGAAATATAAGTATCAAAAATTCTTAAAAAACAGTTACAATTCGAAAAACTTTCGAAGAAAGAATAATATGTAGTTTTATTTGATTTAAGATGCAACAACACTAAATTACTCATTTAAGTAATTACTCATTGCTTACAAAACTCTTATCACTTATATTTATTAGTTCTTAAGAATAACGCAAATGATTTACTTTTCTCGGAACATATCTCTGCAGAAGGATTTATTTTTACTAAGAAAGAACATTTTATAGCATCATCTATATGTCCTTATTTTAATTTAGGTAGGTTTAACGCAGCATGCCTATTTCTCAATTACATCTATGTTCTTTTTTATTGATTTTCTAACCATTTCTTCTATCGCACAATCACTACATCGCTAAATATTATATAAAAAAAACACTCTTCTGCGTCTGTCTGTACGCGATAACCTCAAAAGCTGCGGAACGGATTTTCATGCGGATTTCACCATTGGATGGAGTTATTCTTGAAGAAGGTTTAGGTATACAATTTGTTATGTTTTTTTTTGTAAATTAGCTGAAATATGACGCTAATTGTTGCCTAAAGTAACAAAAATCTTCACCCGTGCGTAACCGGGGTGGTTCATCATAAATCTGCTTAACCTATTCCCAACTATATTGAGATTGACTGCTGTTTAACCGGATAGCTAGCTGTATGATATCTGACCACCACAACTCAGTACAGTCACCAGGTCAACACGAAGACCTAAAAGCTTTAAAGAACTCGTCCAAAAATATAACCACAAATCGCTTCCCGCGTAACTCAAACGACGCCCTTACTTACTATCATTACCTCACACATTACCACAGTTTGCCGTAACAGTTAGAGCGTCCTCCGTTATCGTTAACAACGCCGTTTATCGATAGCCCAACTCTAATGATTCGATAATTGACGCGTAATGACGGGGGTGATGAATTCACGTGATTTTCGCGAATGTACGCGGGTAGGTTGCTATGGTGAGTTGGTGAGTAAGCTTTTCTTTTATGGGTTTGCTAAACGGTGATAATTAATTGTGATTGGAATTGGTTGTAATTGTGCTTGTGGGGTGACTAATGCCGATCATCAAATAGGTACCGACATACGGGTGCAGAGTGCGTTTAATGAATCTCATCCCTTGTTACGTTAAAATTACGTAAGGGTGCATTTTTTTACGAAAAGCTAAGAGGTTAATTTTAAGACCTATCAATATGGTCATAAAACAAACACAAAACAAATGGCTAACGTATTATTTAAAGTGTACAATTAGTCCCGAACCTGAACTAAGAATGAATGGCAACACGATTTAAAAGTAACTGTTAAATCGTGTTCTTAATCTTAGTGGTTAGGTGATACGGAGTAGAATACGCCCGCAACTAACCCCAAAACTACGGACTTCTGGCTTAGGGAGTAGCCTGGTTGAGGCTAGCACCGGAACGTCTACCTTTTTTTTTTTTTAAGGATGGGAAGTCATCAAATGACTCCTCCTGCTCTGGGTGAAGCAGGAGGGAGTGTCTCTAGACATCGCCAATGCCTTCAACACCCTGCCCTGGAGTTGCAACAGGGAGGCACTTCAGTATCACCGGGTGCCGACCTACCTCCGTCGCGTAGTCGAGGCTTACTTGACGGACAGAGCCGTCATCTATCCCGGTCACCTGGGAGAGTGGAACGAAGTGGTTCGGTTCTAGGGCCGCTTCTGTGGGACATCGGCTACGACTGGGTGCTGCGCGCTGACTTCCCTAGTGGCGTCAGTGTGGTTTGTTACGCTGACGACACGCTGGTCCTGGCGCACGGGAGGTCGCAGAAGGCGGCGGCTGAAGCTATGACACGCGGGGTTGCGACAGTAATTGAGAGAATCCGGCAGTTGGGTCTCGAAGTGGTCCTACACAAGTCCGAAGCTATGTGCTTCCATTGTTCTCGGAACAGGCCACCATCGGGATCCCAAATAACGGTAGGAGGGGTCCACATCAGCGTCGTGTCGACGATGATGTGCCGGTGCGATAGCCGGTGGCCTAATCTCGGGGGGGCAAGGGGGGTTGTGCAGTCCCCCAGGTTCTATCTGCGGTGGCAACAATGTCATCTGCCCATCTCGCCGCCAAAACAAAAGACAAGCATAAGGACAAACGTCCATCCGGACGACTCCTTTAAACCATATGCGCACATATTAGCAGGTATCTCATAAGATAGAAATATATTTATACCAGAGTTGGTTCAGTTAACTTTTAAACCGTAAACATACAGTCATACATATGTAAAGTACTATCGTAACACTCAGGGTATTAAACTCATTAGCATTCATTATAACGAGGCTACAGATGACGAGGATACCCTCATCATTTTACCTGTAAATTGAAGATCCGGATAAACATGATTGCTTTGGAAATTATTGTTTATCACGACATTTTTTAGGCCCTCATGCGAGTTTTTTTACTTATCCTTCGTAACTTAAGTTATTGCTGATGATGTTATTTATCAAGTAAAATTATTTTCTTGAAGGACCAGTCGTTCTTCGCATCGAGGTACTAAGGAATTTTGGGTAAGAAAATAATAGTGAAGCGTTAGTTAGTACAAACCAAGCAGACCACCTGAATGGGGCTGGCACAGGAATGTGGGGATCAGCACAAGTCATACTCTTACTGACAAAAATCTATCCGTGTTCCTCGCTTAGCTTAAGCTACACATCATACTAAATCTAAGTGTCACTTAGGGAAAGCCTAGGCAGGTGGTGAAAGAGGAAGAGATGACAGAATTCACGCAACTGGGAAGTGGCATATCTCTAGCATTGAATTGCAGTAGGTTTCGTTAACTTATTTGAATGATAATTAGTTTAAAAGCTAGAGAAAAAGGTATTATTAAAATTAACTAAACATGCTTTTAAATGGGTCAATTTTTATAATAACCTAACGTATTCAAGGGACATTACCTGAACCATAACTTAAGAATCCACAATCAAGAACAAAAGTACGGCAGAAAAACAATAAAAAATACACTAACCCATTAATTTCTGCCAGTATTATCTGTGCTACTATCGATCTTGTATTGATTTCCTTCATTATTTCAAATTAGCCCATACAAGGAAATGTGTTGTTGTTTCCCGATATTGCGGTACAATTAATGCTAGATTTATGTAATGTAATGCACTTTTTATGTTCTTTTGTCTTGTTCTGAAATGAGTGTGCAATGATCTAGGCGACGATATTTCACCACCTGTTTTACCTTTTCCTATATAAATTAAGGGGAAATGCGGGTAGATAGACTGTGTGTGTGTAAATAAGTCATAATTCGAGGTATCGTCAATATTGGACCGAGTTAAAACATTTATCACAATCTGAATAAGAAGAATGTATACTGTGTCCTTATGTTTTTCTTTTTTCATTAATAGTTGCCAAATTTGTACACTAGGGCTTTGATGACAGCGGTTTATCGGACGATTTTGAACATTTTTTGAGGGTTCTAGTGCTTATACGGTTAATATATCATCAAAATAGAAAACGTAGGGTCATGGTATATATCCTTCTTATTCATTTTATGAAATATCTTTTAAATCGGTTCAATAATGGAGAAGGAAACAGTCGAGAGTCAAACCTCGAATTATGACTTTTTACATACAAAGTCTATCCGCTCGCGTTTCCTCTTAAGGTCCCCTTCAAACCCAACCGATGCCGTTAAATACCAGTGTTACAGAAAGATTAATAAGAAGATTAAATGTCTATGACTATACACCCTCAGAATTGAGGGTGCCCCATGGTTACCTACTCTCACTATCATCAAGACCTACACAATGTATTTATTAATTTACAAATATATCGTTCGTTCCAAGAATAAGACAATGTTTTTTTTATCGTTTATTGACTAAGAACATTTTTTTTACAATTTTAACGTATAAACATACCAACACACACCATCGCGGGTTTAACATATAACTACTACTACTACTATATGCATATAACTAATCATTTAAAGAGACATTCTAGATCGTCATGCAATCTAGAAAGTATCAAAAGTAAAGTATTAAAAGACTATTTTAAAATACATTCTTTAAATTATGTTGATGTTATTGAGGCCACTACTAAAACCTGGTGTTTTGATCTTAAAACATACAAAAACCATTGGTAATTTGAAACGTTGTCATTAATCTTAGCAATAAGGAAAAATATAATGATATTTTGTAATAACAAACACCCATCATTGATATCAATAGCTGAACAAGATGACTGTATTCAACGAGCATTTGAATCTAAAACGTGCGCAGACGCAGAGTCCCGGAAGTAAGTAAAAGTCTCTCAAGTTTTTACTAGATAATATTCTTTCTCTTTAGGCACGACTTGCCGACCGTGTACCGGAAGACGTAGCATTATGGAAGGCCTTCCGCAAGGTGAGGATTGCAGAAGTCCGCTGGATGGTGGAACTGGACCGTTCGATGAGGCGATGCTTGCGAGAGCCCTATGTCCAAAAGGGGATGTTCCTTCGATTGTCGAAGGGAAACTCTAAGTTGATGCTGTTTTTTTTATTTGGGATGGGTTTGCTCTTGACTCTAGTCTAGGTCAGAGATGACAGAGACAAAGTCTACGATGGAGCGAGCTTACCCAGAAGGAGCCTGTTCACTCTAACTTTGAAGAGACTAGGGTTGTAAGCGTCTGGAAACACAGACACAAGCAGAGAGTACCACTCCTTTGCTGTGCGCAATATAAAAGACGTTTGGAAACGCTTAGTGCGAATTAGTAGAATAGCAACAAGGTAGGGATGGTAAAATGCAATGCGTCTGGATGTCCGATGGTAAAAGGGGGCCAGTGGGATGAGGTCGTGGAGTTCTTGGGCACACTCACCGAAGTACAATTTGTCGAAGACAAAATACTTACGAGAAACTTTTGCCTTTAGGTAAATTACAGGTCATTGCTAATAAAATCATCTCCACGTAACAGTGTATCGCCAGTGACAATAATTTGCGGAAGTAATTGCGCCGTTCATAGTGTGACTCAACTGAGGGAAACTGTCATTACGGTGCACGCAAGGGACGGTGTAGTGACCTCTACGGATTCAGTAATCCTTGGACAGGTGACCTAGATTCAGGAGTCATTGGGAGTTCAAAATAAAGGGAGGATATCCAACACTTAACTGCGAAATATTTACCTGTTCCAAAAATTTATAGGATCCTTCTCGGAACTTGCAATTTTATGGTTTGTCTCTTGTGTTTGTTAAATCAATCATATCTCAAAGACTGAATGGATTTGGATGCACACGTGTAGGATTTTTTAAATATCATTTTATTATTATTATTAGGCTGGTGTTTGACCACAATCTCACCTGGTAGATAGCGGTGATGGAGCACGCTTGCCACGAAGTAACTTATACACTTTTTAATTAAAGAAACACAGATTGTAGTTTTCCGAAAGAAAAAAAAGTATTCCCAAATCATTTGTAAGTATAGGTGGTTTGTCTCTATATATCGGTGGGTAGTAATTATCCCAGATGGTAGATGAGAATAAGCAGCAACGGAAGTAATCGCTTTGTTCGTGATAATGACTCAATCAAGGATGGGAAGGAGTACCTATTGTGTTGCACGCAAGCTTGATGAAGTAGCTTTTTTTATCGAACACAAACATTCATGTAGAAAGGTGATAGCAGCGTAGATCATCACACGTTCTGTTCATTTGAGGATTTTAAATTCGGTTTCTGAGACCCGTCGTAGTTTGGGAAATCGTCAAATGACTCCTTCCACTCTTGGCGGAGCAGAAGGGAGTGTCAGACTTTTACTGACTGAAACCCATCCGCGTTCCTCACAGTACCATTGGTGTTCCAGTGCCGCGGTGACTCTTTCAAACAAATTCCACAGCTCTGGCAGGCATAGTTGTAAGTTGTTGTCTTTTTTAGGGTTCCGTACCCAAAGGTTATCCAACGGAACCCTATTACTAAAGAAAAGAAAAAGAAAGAAAGAAAAATGTTTATTTGGGACTCGCACAAGACACATAAAATAAAGTAAAACAAACCGTCATAAAAATATGTTTACACAAAATTAATATGTGCGAGGCCAAAAAGGCCTCCGCTGTCCGTCCGTCCGTCTGTCTGTCATCGAGCTGTATCCCAAGAACCGTAATAGGTAAACAGTTGAAATTTTCACAGATTGTGTATATCTATTGCCGCTATAACAAATAATAAAATCTAAGGTTTATGGTACGGAACCCTTCGTGTGCGAGTCCGACTCGCACTTGGTTGGTTTTTTAGGGTTCCGTACCCAAAGGGTAACCAACAGAACCCAATTACTAAGCCTCCGCTGTCCGTCCAACCGTCCGTCCGTCCGGCTGTCTGTCAGCGGGCTGTATCTCACGAACTGTAATAGACAGTTGAAATTTTCACAGATGGTGTATTTCTGTTGCAAAAAAAAACAAATAATAAAAATTTTGGTTTAAGGTACGGAACCCGTCGTGTGAGAGTGCGACTTTCACTTAGCCCGTTTTTTTATTTCAATTGACTTCAAGCCAAAGATGTGCCAATTTTTTAATTTTAGTAAACCGATTATTTAGCTTTTGTAATAATCTGCTGTCAGTCAATCTGAAATTAATTGTTTTCCTATAAAATCTGACGGACAATATCCTTAAACAATACTTTTGTAATATATATTATCGTTTTAATGATTTTGAGATATCTGGAACGAACCAACTTGTTCGAATAGAAAACTCTTAAATGGAGAAAAGTATCAGAGATCATTTGCGAACCAGCACCTTAATTACGTGTCAAACTTAATCAGTACAAACACATCATCACCATAATCAGCCTATAAATGTCTACTGCTGGACATATGCCTCTCCAAGTACACGCCATTTGTCTCGATCTACGGTACCTCTCATCCAGCTGCTACCAGTCACCCGTCGAAGTTCGTCGATAGATGTTTCAATCACATAACATAACATAATCAGCCTATAATATTCCCACTGCTGGGACACAGGCCTCCTCTCGGTGAGAGGGAGTGGGCAGTGCTGGTTGGTAGATGTCACATGTCTTCGAATTTTTGGTTCTAGGACATGACCGTTTCCTCACGATGTTTTCCTTCACCGTTTTGAGAGCAGTGGTGATGAAATAATTTACACAAAGTAAAGCGCCTGCCTGGGTTCGAACCTACGACCTATACAACTCGCAGACCGCGACCTATAAGACCACACACAACCATCACAATTGAATGAAATTACTAACCCTATGCTTTATGTTAATAAAAAAAAAATAAGAAAAATATTCCACAGGTCAGATTCATGTACCAATTTTTACCTACTTAGATGTCTGCTTATCCCATTTTCACGCTATCTCTAACATGAGTCATTGAGAGCATTTCTGCCGTGTCGCGAAGAGTTGCTCACAAGTCACAATGAGTTGAGGAAGTATAGCTGACCGTGAGTGATACCGTTGTGTGCGCGTCCATTGTACGACGCGATACGGTACCAAGAAATGACGTGACGTGACGCAAGTAGGTACGATTGAGGTGAGATGAAAGTGTTCGTGTAAAAGAGAATTTATATCAATTTGGAACTTCCTCTAACCCTTAAATATTGGTTAAATTAAGGAAATTTTTACAACGTATAGTGCGATCAATAACTTGTCAAAAGATTGACGAGACATTAGATGAAGACTGAAGACAGATCTGAGTTTTCCGACAGTGAAAAAGTGGCGAAGAAATTTAAGTTTTTTTTTAATTAATTAAAAAGCGTCTTGATATGATTTACATATAAGTCAATTCTAATATTTTTGGGAACAGGCTTCGCAGATGTATATAATCGCAGCATATGATAGGGACCTTTTTGGGGTAGCACAGATTAAATTCATGCCGTTAGCTTTTGTTAACTAATCTCTATTACTTTTAAGTTATTTTCCTTTTTTGACTGTCTAGTGCGAGTCTCAAATAAACATTTTTTTCTTCCCTTTTATTTCTTTCTTTCTTTGCAAACAAAGCAGCTAATAAGTTCTGCAACTGCTAGTGTGACTAAGGTTAGGGCGTTGTACGTTTTTTCTGGTATATGCTTCTCATTAATTGGTTGTGTTTTATTTCAAGTACCAGATAAAACCTTTGAAAGAGTGTTATGCTAAATCCACCAAAAACATTTCATGTAAATTGGTTGCGAAGAATCAAAAGAATGCCTTCGCTGTAAAAAGTTACAAGTCTCGTCCAAACGAAGCCCCATAACTCTAGAAGGCCTAACTAAATCTATAATCAATTTCGATCACCAACCAATCTCTAAAACACTTATCGCTAATCTCTATTCTCTATTTTTTGTTTTGCCAAAAATGTCGATTTAAAAGAGTGACTTCCGTATGAAAATCAGTTCTTTTTTTGTTATTTCAATTATAAAAAAGACGAAGCATTTAGTAATTCAATATCTTTTCTTTACTTTTTAATAGTAACAAAAATAAAATAATTTACCGTAACGGATCGTTCAATGACAACGCGCATCGTCTTCCCCTTACACGCGTACAAATTACCCATTATGATTCTTCCTTTGCGAGACGCGAGCCGCGCGCTGCGTCTGCGCAAAATCTCGAGCCGCCGAGATGACCGTTATCAGAAATAATAAAGTAAAGAAATAGGTTCAAAATGATTTCTTCATTTCTAAAAGACAGGGAAGGAAAATCTCTGGAAGTACTGATCCATTTTTTATTATTGTTAGTCTCGCGTTTGACCACTATCTCACCTGATGAAAAGTGATGATGTGGTCGACGGTGGACTCTTAACTTAAAGACCTTCAGGATGTAGCTATCAGAAAATACAGTCTGTGGCTCGGAATTCCTGTCCATAGCTGTACCGTAATGAATGATGAAAATTCTTTTACTGGAATAAAGTTACACTATCGCAGTGGCATGATTACTTTTTAACCCGGAAAATGAAAATGTTCCTGCAGGATAGGTCGCTAGAAAAGCTAATATTAAATCAATTTGTTGCGATTTCTATTTTTTTTTTCTGGTATCACAGTGACAGCAGAACACTGACTCCTAAGTCACAGGATCACCTTGTTGAGGAGTCAGGGTTTACCTTATCCGTATGACTTTTAGTTAACCAAGCTATGTATCCCAGTCTTAAGTCTCAAAGGTTTTTGTATCAATAAAGTTTTATATTTTTTTAAGAAACTTGTTTTTATTAATATTCTTAACTGACTCGCGTTTAACCAATCTCGCTTGATGGAAAGAGATACGTGGTCGACGATGGACCACACTTGCCTAGAATTAACCTATTCACTCTCGACTTGAAAGACTCCCAGATATTGCAAAAGAAAGTGATACAATTCTGCAAGATTCTGGCATTACCTAGTTACCTGGTGGTCTATTTATTTGGGCTGGTCTTCGATAGATCTAAAAAGGTAAACGACCTTTGCTTATAAACTGGCGCATTATAACCATATCGTTGTATTTGTTAAAAGGGAGAATTCAATAAATGAACTGCCAACAGCATTTGAGATTTGATTGGGTAAATTGAACGTCTGGGTACTCGAGGTCATGTTGATATTTTGGAAATTGAGGGCCCGGAAACCCTTCTTTATTTAATGTAATGAACAGCCTGTTTGGTCCACTAGAATTAATTACAAATACCTTAAGAAAATTTCCAAATTAAATTATTGTGTCAACAAAAATATTAACATAACATAACATCACGCAATTAAAATTTGAAGGGTTAGAAAGAAGAAGAAGGAAAATGTTTATTCGGGATTCGCAAAATACACACAAAATAGTAAAATAAATTGTTAGCATATAAGCTAACATGAGATTAATCTGTGCGAGGCAAAAACGGTCCCTGTCTCAGCATCTGCAGCGATATTAAAAAAAAGAGGTATACCTAGCTAGGCAACACCATGAAACACCCGTAAGTCCCATGAAACAGGTAGGATGCGAGCCAATTGTCATCGATAGGGAACATAACCAGATTTCCGGGCTGCTACAGAGCTCCACATTGATAAAATGTCAAAAATACCTTTTTTGACAGATCCTGGTCTTGAACCGAGGACCTGATTGCTTGGCAGTAATGCTTGCAACAACCACACCAAAGAAATGAAATAGGTCAGCAAAAGTATTAGTAGTTTAAAAACACTGCGCGCAAACTGCAAATGCGTCAAATCCATTAGCATTAATAAATATCACAATTGCATAGTAATTCCACTTTACTAGATGATGTACCTACTAAACTAGACTTGAACACAATAAGAGATTACTTTGATGGAACATATACTTATTAAAATTCTTTAATTTTTATCCTAACTTAATATTATAAATGCGAAAGTAACTCTGTCTGTCTGCCGCGCTTTCAAGCCAAAACTACTAAACCGATTGAAATGAAATTTGGTACAGAGATAGGCTAGAGCCTGAGAAAGGACATAGGCTACTTTTAATCCCGGGAATGAAATTTGGTACAGAGATAGGCTAGAGCCTGAGAAAGGATATAGGCTACTTTTAATCCCGGGAATGAAACTTGGTACAGAGATAGGCTAGAGCCTGAGAAAGGACATAGGCTACTTTTAATCCCGGGAATGAAATTTGGTACAGAGATAGGCTAGAGCCTGAGAAAGGACATAGGCTACTTTTAATCCCGGAAATGAAATTTGGTACAGAGATAGGCAAGAGCCTGAGAAAGGATATAGGCTACTTTTAATCCCGGGAATACGTTCCCTAGGGCCCACGCGGACGAAGCCGCTGGCAGAAGCTAGTTCATTCTATATTCACTACAACGAAGCAGAACCCACTAGATAGATAAAAACTTGCTATTCACTACAACAAAGCAGAACCCGCTAGGTCAACGAGAATAAAATTTGCGCAAGGTATTTCAGCTAAAGTAAGGAAGGATTTTAAAACTCATCTCCTACGGGGTTAGAAAGTGGATGAAACTTTGTATGGAAGTCCGTCATTTTTGCCGAAGGAATTCCAGGGCGTATGGCTTTTACTGAATTAAATAGTACGGTGACATTGTTCTGATCATGAGCCACATTCCGATGGAGTGCGCGAAGTAATCATCAACGTGTAATTTAGGATGCCACAGATGCCAAAATTAATGTAACCTAAAAAATTTGAAGAGTTAACCATCGACACGAAAATAAAAAGATTTTAAAATTCAGCAAACGGTCGTCTTTACCATTTTAGGAAGTAAACAGATTTCTCCAAAACATTCACTGCGTGTTTATTAATTAGAAAAAATTAAGAATTTACTCATGTCGTTATGACCCCCACTAGTTGTGTTAGACAACCCTGCCATTCGTCAAGGAAAGTTCGCGCCAAAATCTAAAAATAACTTCTTAAACCAATCAATAAATCAAACCACGCTGCTAATGACACGTCGCCGACATTAGTGCCTAATTAATTCACTATGGTCTAGCCTAAAACAAGGACTTTCTGAAACGGATCGGAATTCATTGCACATGGCTTCCTCAAGCGTCAACCAGTGAGGTCGAAATATTTTGCAACCGTTAAAGGCATATTTGGATTTCAAAGCTAAGAGCTACTTTCATTAGATTTCGTCTGTTTTTATCCAAGGTGGTAGCAACCAAAGGCGTGCAATTACAATATCACCTAGAATTCTGCACATCGAACTGCTATAGAATTCCGTAATATAATAAAAGATAATAATTTGGATTTGTTAAATAGACGTGACACACATTAAACAAGTGCACGCACACATTATGCAGTAAACGGCAAATAACCAACACACTCTTCTCTTATTGGAACATTTCTATTTAGTGAACGGCGAAACCAACTAACAAACACTACCAAAATCGGAACTCACCTCTTCGCTGTCATGGAGGAAAAAGGTATTACTATATGAATGAGAACTAACTTAAATCAGAAAAAGGAGGTACAATAGGGAATATGCATGAAAAACATATTTATCATCTATACAGTTTTAAGTACTGCTCCGCTCCTATTGGTCTTAGCGTGATGTTATATAGCCTATAGCCTACCTCGATAAATCGGCTATCCAAAACTGAAAGAATTTTTCAAATCGGGCCAGTAGTTCCTGAGATTAGCGCGTTCAAGCAAACAAACAATAACAGCTTTATCTAATAGTATAAGATATACCTACAAAAATATAATACAGTGATAATAGAATCAAAATTACTCGAAAAACGACGGAGATATAATTATTTTAAACAAATATATCTGTCCCTCTCGCGAAAACGCAGTTTTCTATGGCATAAGTTGTATAGGCGTCATACACTATGACGTCAAAGTTTCGGAATCGGACTTCTCTTTCTAATTGTAATCTTTGAAGCTTTATAACTTCATCGCTGATGAAGGTATTTAAAAAATAATTAAGTACATGATCATTTACTAGAGCTAATAAGTATTTCATTTTGCAAATAAAAAAATCCCATGCATATTCCCTATTGATTCGTTTACAAACAGTTCTTGTCATTACTGTTTAATTAAAGTACCATTTCAATGAAAATTATATATTAGTTTCCAATTTTTTCACTACTGTTTCAGCATAGGCTGCTCAGGACCAATCCAACATTCCATAGTTTGGGAAACGTCGGTCGTCATTAAGCTCTAAGACATTTACCTATTCTTAACGCCTTGGACAAAAGCAATGTCACAGAATCTCACAGGAAAGATGTAAGGCTGAATATTAACGTATGATAATATTAGCCTAGGTGTTTAGGAAGTCTGGGCTTTGACATGTTCATGCTTTCCTTCCTCGCATTCATCTAGAGACATTAAATTATTTATTGTTGCATTAGACCCTGTAAGTGTTGACAACTGATGCCTTTCTGCATTTTAAAGTAGACCCGTTGCTCGATGGGTGCTCTTAGGAACTTGTATTTTATTGGGATAATAAGTAGTGTGTGTATGGGTCTTACCGGTAGAGTAGCTTTTTACGAGTATCAATGACTTGCACATCGCCCGCGACTTCGTACGTTCTGCAATTTTCTTAAGGATCCCTATTTTTTTTCTAATAATAAATATAGCCTAAGTTACTCGAGGATACTGCAGCATTCTAATGATGAAAGAATTTTTAAAATCGGTCCAGTGGTTTTTGAGTTTATTCGTTACAAACATACAAATCTTTCCTCTGTATCATGACTAAATTATATAAATTATAATAGACTGCGCCCCACATGTGGGACGGCCGAGAAAATCTTTATAGGTATATTGTTTGCATTCTACTTTGACTGTCTTTTTGATGAAATAGTCGCAAGAAGTATCGTGTTAACCAGTTCCTGGTTTGTCGAGGTCGGATAGACAGTCGCTCCACGTAAAATACTGGGACTGTACTTAACATGGAATCAGACCCCAATATGTTTGGGAAAAGCCTAGCCAGATGATGAGGTCACAAGGCTAGCAAGCTACACACCTGGTGCTGGTGGTGGCCACCCAAACATGGTGTCCCAAAACATGGAAAATGTTGAGACAACAGTACTTATTAGTGGCAACAGTCTGGCTTCCTTGACATTGGAATTTACCATAGCTTTCGAAAAATCTTGGAGCGCCGGGAATACAGCCACATTTATACACCTATCCTTCTCATCATCTTCCTGCCCTTATCCCATGTTACTTGGGGTCGGCGCAACACGTTTTTTCTTTCTGTCCTATCAGCCGTCACGCTATCACCAACTCCCTTTTCTTTCACATCGCTCCTCACACAATCCGTCCATCTTTTTTATTTTGACCTTCCTCTACCTCTCCATCCATCCACATTTATATTCATAACTCTTTTAGTTACATGCGTTTCATATACACCAGTCCTTATTCTTCATTTGGGAAATCCACGCAAAATTTGACGTAGATTGTCATTGATGTAAGCTCATTCATCAACTTCAACTGCAGTAGATAAGCTTCATAATGATCGTTATCAGTTATCTTTACACAATCATACATAGTGATTGCGATCAGCACCGATAAGGAACACAATCAGCTCGCTTGGCAACCCATGCGTTATTTTTATCATACACTAGTAGTTTTCCTCTTCACTTAATCCCTTTAAAATGATGGCTTAATTAATTAATTAATGCTCTTCAGGACAACTGATTTTGTAATAATAGTTAAATACTATCATACCACTCTTGAAATAATTCCTTAATCATTAAAATTCTATCTCACTAATATTATAAATGTAAATGTCTAAATGTCCGTATTTTGAAGTGTTAATAACCACACATAATATTTAATAGCACTGTAGTTACGAAGAAGATTAACGCCTCAACGGCAAAACAGATATACATGAAGTTTTGAAACATGAGCAGATCATAACCTGGATTAGGTTATTAGGACATTTTTTTTTTACTATTGATAGGCACGCGCTTGACCACCATCTCACCTGATGGTAAGCGATGATGTGGTCGAAGATGGAGCACGCTTACCTAGAAGTAACTTATTCACTCTTGAATTACACTTACCCCTTTTTTTAGGTTTTGAATTATACCCCTTTTTTTTAGACACTTTTGACTCTAGTCTAGATCCGAGATGACGATAGAGCGAGCTTACCCAGAAGGAGCCTGTTCACTCTGAATTTAAAGAGATGAGGGTTATAAGCGTTCGGAAACACAGACGCAGGCAGCGAGTTTCATTCCTTTGCTGTGCGCATTATAAAAGACGTTTGGAAACGCTTAGTGCGAATTGGTGGAATAGCAACAAGGACGGAATGGTAAGTTCCAGTGCGTCTAAATGTCCGAAGGCAGAAGGGGGCCAGTGAGATGAGGTTGTGGAGTTCTTGGGCACACTTACCGAAGTACAATCTGTAGAAGACCGACAAGCAGGCAACCTTGCGGCGATAAGCCAAGCTGTGCAGCTTGGCATCCACCAATTTTACCTCGCGAATGAGCCTCTTAGCTCTGCGTTCCACCGAGTAAAGCGCGGCAAGCTGGTACTTAGCTGAGCCATCTCAGAGGTGACTGCAATACTCCATGCAGGATCAGATTTGTGCTTTGTATAGGTTTAAAAGCTGTCCAGGCCTGAAGTATCGCTTCGCCCTATATAGGATGCCCAGCTTTTTGACCGCAGTTTGGGCTTTGTACTCAATGGTGGCGCCGAAGTTGAGACTGGATGTCAACTCCATTCCTAGGAGCTCCAGCCGATCAGTCACACTCTTAGGAACAGATGTACCCCGAAAAGTAGGAGTTTTGTCGAAACGACTCCTTTTTGCGGTAACACGCCTGTGTTTTGGAGGCGTCAAAAGAGAGCAGATTGTCATCACCCCACTGGGAGACAAGGCTAAAGGTCTTTGTCTGCTCTACCATGACCTCTCTCAAGGAACGGACTTCATCCCCGCTAGTTGTTGCGTTGGACAAATATCTCTCTGAAACCGTACTGTCATCTGCGTACCCAACAAGACGAGGCTGGAGAAGGTCACTGATGTGCAGCAGGAAAAGAGTTGCATAGAGAACAAAATAGGTAGCTGTGGGATAATAAACGCGAACAAAATCAATGGCAAAAGCTAGTTCACCATAACCACCTGTCACTGGATTTCTTATCCTCATAAAAAACGGCCAAGTGCGAGTCGGACTCGCCCACCGAGGGTTCCGTACAGTAGCTACAAATTACTTTAAATAAAGACTTTACTTTTTTATGATTTAATTACAAATGTATAATTTTCAGAAGAAAAAATTGAAGTTTGATTTTTTCAGAGCTTCAAGGGACTGTAGAACCATATACTAAGGGTAAATGTTTTTAATTTCAACTCGATACCTCTATGCGTTTCCGAGATATAGGGTCTTGACAGATAGACGGACGGCGGACAAGAAAGTGGTCCTATAACGGCTCCGTTCCTTTTGACGTACGGAACCCCAAAAAGTGTACCATTAAGACATTTGAGACGAATACATGACGTATCAATGAAACTGTGGAACACACAGGTTGTAATAGCGGAAGCGATATGCAAATTGTACGCTCGGTCGTCTTGCCTGGGTACGATCGCGGGCCATGTCCAGTTGGTTCATTTAACTAGTTCAATGATTGGAGGGCACGGAGATTTTTAAGTGCCTTTTGGTTAGACGGATCCTTTTATATAATAGGGGGGGTTACATTGTAAGATTTCATTGGATGTTGTTCGTATCATCATCTGCCTAGCCTTTTCTCAACTAAATTGGGATCGGCTTCCAGTCAAACCGGATTCAGCTGAATACCAGTGTTTAACGTGAAGCGGCTGCCTACCAGACCTCCACAACCCATTAACTGGGTAACACGGTACGTCTTGGCAAGACTAGAGTCGGATTTACTAGCTTCTGACAATCCGTAACGACTGCACAAGATCTACAAATGACAGCCGGGACCAACGGCTTAACGTGCTTTCCGAGGCACGGAGGAAACTCATTATGTTAAGATGGTCACCCATCCACAGTCCAACCTTGGCAAGCGTTGCTTAACCTTCAAGATCGACCCGTGCGGCTGTTATTATTTAGCCACGAGCTCCTCTATTAGATGTTGTTCGTATAATAAAAAAATTTAGATCCATGATAGTTATTCAGAAAAGCAACGTAAAATGTGTTTTACTTATAAATAAGTAAATGTATAAGTATCGTAGCAAGTTTTTTTTTTGTAGTTTTGGGCTACTCCTAAGAGAAAAAGACGTAAGTTTATGTATGTCAGTACGCTTTCATTGGATGGAAAGTTTTAGTAAAGATGAGCTAATAGAAATGAGGTCGATCTTGTACTGTTTATTAAGGATCACGTGGAAGGTTGAAACATGAGACATTCTAAATTCGACTCAATTTCTCCCGTGATGATTCTGTCAATAGAATGCAAAATTGATCACTGATATGATGGGAGTGACCAATTTTATTATTTAAGGACTACCTATGCTATATCTAATACAAAAACTTGACTTGTCATTGGTAGCATAGATAGTCTAAAGGGTAGGGCACTTTTAATGAACAATAAACTGAAAACTCTATCTAAGTATCTCAATGAACGTCGACCCATCACAAATATTAGCAATTTCAATTATGCGATTGGCTTTTCAACAGTCAATCGGATCAACTATTCAACTCAACTGGGGCTTAGCACCGCAAAATCCGAGCGAAAAATTTTTGATAAAAAATCTTCCACACAGGTTAGATATTTTACCAGGCGGCGCAGAAGGGAATTTCAGACTCTTACTGACTAAAACCCAGTGCCCTTTGCGTTCCAGGGCCACGATCATCATCATATCAGTCAAAATACATCCACTGCTGGACATAGGCCTCCCCGCGCGTGTCTCCATAAAAACCGGTCCAATGCGTCTCGCATCCATCGGCTACCCGCGACTCTCACCAGGTCATCGGTTCACCTTGTGGGAGCCTTCCAACAGTGTCTTCCGGTACGCGGCCGCAATTTCAGAACATCATCATCATCATCATCATCTGCCTAGCCTTTTCCCAACTATATTTGCCTGAAACACAGGTTTAAATAAACCTGATCTAGGTTTATTTAAACCTGTGTTTAAACCGGGCAGGTCGCTATATACATTATAAGTTCCAAGTTAAATATCTTATACTATTCAGTCAAAAAAGTATCGGGAATGGATGATTTGTTTATGGTCCCAAATTCAAATTTTTGTTTTTTTGTAGTTGTTAGATTGGCACAACTGTTTTCCATTTTGGCGCGGAGTTTGAGTTGCATCTGTTATTTATATTAAATACAGTGCTGGTTTTAGTAATATCATATATAGTGTGTATTGCGAATTTCATAATGGACAAAAATATCGAACAAAGAGTTTGTCTTAAATTTTGCATCGCCAATGGAATTTCGTGTTCGGAGTCACTGAAAATGTTACAGAAGGCTTACGGTGAATCGACTTTATCAAAAACTCGTGCTTATGAGTGGTTCAAAGCGTTCAAAAGCGGTCGAGATGTGATGGAAGATTTGCCTCGCTCTGGTAGGCCGTCAACGTCTGCAACTGAAGTTAACATCGCAAAAGTGAAGGAAATAGTGACTGAAAATCCCCATTCAACTCTGAGAGAGATAGCCGCCGAACTTTCTGTATCTCACGAGTCGATCCGTACCATTTTAACTAATCATTTGGGTATGAAACATGTTGCTGCTCGGCTAGTCCCAAAAGATCTGAATTTTCTCCAAAAACTCAATCGCATGAAAGTCGCTGAGGACATGCTAGAACGAGTCAGTTCGGACCCAACATTCATGAAACGCATTGTTACTGGTGACGAGACGTGGGTTTACGAGTTTGACATGCAAACTAGTCAACAAGCTTCGGAGTGGCGCCTTCCAACTGGATTAATAATCGATAAAAGACATAAAGGAGAATTCGCGGCGAGAACTGAACTCAATTCCGGAAGCAGCGTTTAAAAAATGTTTTGATGAATGGATTATTCGTTGGCGCAAGTGTATCGTTTCTAAAGGAGTATACTTTGAAGGTGATAAAATAAATTTGGATGAATAACAGACATTCTGTGTATTGTTGATCTTTTCCCGGTACTTTCTTGACAGAGTAGTACGTCTAATTATTGTTAGCCATACACTAGTTTTAAGTTAGGCACTAATTACCTTTATATAAGATTTTTACTTTATTATCTTTTTGTGGCTATTTATATCTACACATTTTATTGTAAAAGTTTTTATGAATAAATTGAAAAAATTGAATATTTGGGTTGGCTTCAGTCAAACCGGATTCAGCTGAATACCAGTGTTTTACGTGGAGCGGCTGCCTACTAGACCTCCACAACCCATTAACTGGGTAACACGGTACTTCTTGGCAAGACTGGAGTCAGATTAACTGGCTTCTGACAATCCGTAACGACTGCCAAAGATCTACAAATTACAGCCGGGACCAACGGCTTAACGTGCTTTCCGAGGCACGGAGGAAACTCGGTATATTAAGATGGTCACCCATCCACAGACCAACCTTGGCAAGCGTTACTTAACCTTAAAGACCGACCCGTGCGGCTGTTATTATTTAGCCACGAGGTCCTCGTGAAAGTCCGCGATAACTCTTTCGAGTAATTCCACAATCCTGGCAGGCACTGGCCCTAGCGGGCCCCGTCAATTATGCTGACATCTCTTAGGTATGGCCATAGATATAAGATTTTAATATTTCTGTGGGTACGGCACGTTTACACCTTGCCGTGGCTTGCCAAACGTAAGTTCCAAGCCTTTACAAACGCTTGGATGTCATTTACATGCTTGCGAGTGCGTTAGTGTGTTCCGGACAGGTAAGCATGGCGGACGTAGACGTTGAAGTTGTGAGGCCTCGAGAAAGGCCGACCGATAATCCCGACCTTAGACCAAATACTACTCATGATCGTAGCGTAAAAACGTGTTTTCGGTGCAAGCTTATGAGCGAAACTAAACACGCGCCAACGTGTGAATACGCCGCAAGCGCTTGCCGCAAGTTTCCTTTGATCTGTGTTAAAAAACCGACACTATTCCGGATCGGCGCCAAGCTCACGCAAGATAAGCCAAACTCCCCGTTCACACGCTTGTGTTTGTGGTCGTTTGGCAAGCGTGTTAACGCGCCATTAGAGGCGCGCGTGGTACACAACGCACCACTGGTCCTGATCGGACGACGGTAGTACGAAGTCCCTACCTAATGTTCTTCATTTAAAGTACCCTTAATTACGCAATTAAACATGATGATTCACCGTTAACGATGATGAGGATATCCCTTACAGCTAACTCATAGTAAACTTAACCTTATAAGTTAATACAGTACACCATTAACGGAATTCTTTGAATATTCTTTTGGTTCGTACAGTGAGCAAAAAAAGTCTCGCACCATTTGACAGAACCTTTATAATTAACTAATTGACCCGCGCAACTTCGTTTGCGTCACAATTTTCATTACTGCTCCGCTCCTATTAGTCTTAGCGTGATGATATACTTTCCTATAGCCTTCCACGATAAATGGGCTATCTAACACTGAAAGAATTTTTCAAATCGGACCAGTAGTTCCTGAGATTAGCGCGTTCAAGTAAATCAAGTCCGGTTCAGTAGTTGACAACCCTCTAGGGTTGAAACTGCGAGTGGCCATCGAAAAAAAAAAAAAAAATCAAGTAAACAAACAAACACACAAACAAACAAACTCTTCAGCTTTATATATTAGTATATAGATAAGAAGTATAAGATAATAATAATGCTTTATTGTCAGGCGACTAAGGCCCCTAGAAAAGAATACCTACACAATATTATATTACAGAAAAATACACTAAACATATAAAAGTCATAAAAAACTAAATCAAATTGCTACGTTGGGTCGGCGACGTATTGCGCTGAGTCGTAGTGTCAGGTAGCCTTGTTAAGTTCAAGATGGAAGCGCCAGGGTAGCCCGCGAAATTCAAATATTTTTAAGTTCTTTGCAATTTGCCGGTCAGTGTGAAGCTGTATGTTGAACAAAATACGATTCGCGACCGTAACGCGTATTTAAAAAATTATAACCATTTTAATTATCAATATAACCGTCAAGTTCATAAAGCCCTACTGAATGGTTTTTTTTTGTTTTTTATGAAAAAGTAATTCAACAAAAATACCCCAAATAAAAGAGAATAATCTGAAAGCTAATAAGCATGCTTTATAGGCTGATTAAAATAAATTCAGAAATGAACCATTGCTTCAGTTTCAACAGTGAATAGCTTCTAGGAAAGCGTGTTTCATTGTCGATCAGGTGAGATGGTGGTCAAACATGAGCTTGGCATCATCTCAACTATATTAGAGTTGGATTCCATTCCAACTAAACCGGAATCAACTGAATACCACTCACAACTGAACTCCACAACCCATGAACTGGATAACACGGTACTTCTTGGCAAGACTGGAGTCAGATTATCTGGCTTCTGTCAATCCATAACGAGTGCCAAAGATCTACGAGTGACAGCCGGGACCAATGGCTTAACGTGCTTTCCTAAGCTCGGAGGAGTCTCAGTATGCTAAGATGGTCACCCATCCACAGACCGACCTTGGCAAGCGTTGCTTAACCTATAAAATCGACCTATGTGGCTCTTATTATTTAGCAACGAGCTCCTCCTAACGCGAGTCTTAAAAATAAGGGTACCTACCTATGTTTTAAGGCGACCGCCACACTCCAATAGTGCTAAACATTTTTTGATCGGTGTTTAATTTATTGTTATGAGACAATAGGGCAGTTCCTTTAATTGACGCAAGCAGAATAACTAAGCGAATACGTTTTATTATAATTGAGGGCAAAGCGTTCGACTGTTTTGTTTATTGTTTATGTTTGTGTAGTAGGTATTTTAGGTATTTCTACTCGAGTTCAGCGAATTTGAAAAGAGATTACGGTAGTCATTGGTACTATAAATTACTACATTGTTCAATGATCGTATAGTTTTTGCATTCAGTTTTATTTTTTTACTAGGAAGAGACGACGCAACGTCTACGGTCAAACGTACCGCTTCGGTTCGGTGGAAATAATACGAAAATAAAATAAGCAACTAAATAATAACAAAATAAAACTATGAAATTGCTAATTTTGAGCTATTTACGTTATTGAAACGAGGATATATAAGAACCTCCTCCTTTTTGAAGTCGGTTGAAAAGTTGGCCCATGGCCATTTGTCCCACCTACCCGCAAAATACGCGCTTAGTCGTGGAGTTGCGGTAACCAGCCCGATTTACATGCATACAAGCTGGCCCATTAAACAAAAGGCTTATTCATATAGGAACATGATGGATTTTTATAGAATATAATATACCAAAACAACTTTTAACATAAGTGTTACTTACATAAATGTACCAATCTGTTTATATATTTAATACAAACCTTGTGATGAAAGAGACTGGACCTCACGACACAGGGTATCCTAGTGTGGGGTCCAGTGTTATTTGTAACCAGAATGATTGTAAAGTCTTTGAGATTAAACAAATAAATAAACTCAAGACCACTAGTTCTTACCTAGAGTAACAACTTATGATAAAAAAAATCTTCTTCGCTAAAAATCTTACTACAATTATTTTGTTTACGTTTAGGTCATTCAATTAATTTCTATTATATCCCTAACAAAAATATCTTGGAACGATCAATAGATAATTACTATTCTTCACAAATTATAGTTTGCGAAAATAAAAATAAAAACTGAACTAATCATGTGTTGACTAGCCCATTCAATCATCTATTGCAGCGAAACTACCGGGGTGCAGTGTTTAAAGGACCAAAAACCCAAAATAATGAAAAATTTCAAACCTATCAAAAAACAATAATCACAAATTAACACCAAAAGCACATTTTCACAACAATCGACTCACGCGCAACTGCATTATCTCACAACAATAGGAAACTAATTAGAACTGCGTCTCTGATAAGTAGCTCCCTGGAGAGAAAGACGTGTTGGCAAACAATATCATTTAGACTCGTTAGGAATAGTAATGTGCGTGAGAAAATATTGGAGATGCGACATTAATCAGAGCTAACGTGAAAAGATGGGTGGATTGTATGAAGGATGATATGAAAGAAAAGGAAGTAAATTATAGCGTGATGGTTGATAGGGAAGAGATAGGAAAATGAGGAGAAAGGAAGAAAAGACACGTGTTGCAACAACCTTAAGTAACATGGGAAACAAGAGCAGGAAGATATTAATGACTGAGATAAACTCCTAGCAGCAAATGCATCTTTTGATTCAGAGAAGACATCTCTCAAACTACGAGCTTCTTGAGTATCATGGTTTAAGATCATGGAGAAAAGGAGATCGGCAAGAATGTAAATAATAAATCTAAGTATAGTGATGATCTTCGCCAGGTGGTTCGTAATGGCTTGGTGGAAGTGGTCGATGATTGAGCTAACTGGCATGCAATTGGAGAGGACTACGTCCAGCAGTGGACCGCTTCAGGTTCACAGTGACATGATGCCTGAGATAACGGAGAACTAATGCAAAAGGTTGACGATTTTAATTAATGTAGGTTACTTCTGAACGTAAAGACTGACGAAAAGAGAAGAATCGGCTGGTTCAATCAAACTTCAGTGAAATAATGATACAGCCAGACTATGACAACTTGATTCATGATAAAATCAGTAAACAAACACTGCACTACCTTGGACATCGACCTATATCATTATTATTAAATTGATTGACAGGTAAATGACACTCTAATTACACTTTGTTTTGACTATAGTTTAAAGATATTGTTTGCAACTACTTAGGTAGGAACCTATAGTGAAGAAGTCATTTGATTTAATTATCTAAATACTTGCATTCTAAACTAACACACAGAATCGCTTTTATTTTAATTACCAGACTCGTAATTTTTTCCTACCCTCGTCTTGTGGTACTTAGGGTTGACCTTTGCTTCTTCAATTCCGTTCTGTCAATCGACTTCTGTTACTCTTTAGCCAACGAAACTAATATTTTCAAAAGATACCTCTATCCATTACTGAAAGCAAAGCTAATCAACCAAGAAATTGTAACCATCTTCCAAACAATGACATATCCATCCTTTTCAAGTCTCCGAAGCGCCCCAGAGATAAAATTTGAATAATTACATTTGTACTAAGTGGAGCACACGATATTTACATAACTATGGACGATGTGAAGAACAATATTGTTATGTATGTTCAGCTAACATTATACTCATTTATATGCACTTATTTTTGTTACGTAAGTAAAAGTATGCACACATTGACAAGAGATGCGGATATGCAGTTAGTACATGTAATGACACAAACTTCTGCATTGGCGAAAGTGTCTGTTCTTCTATGATCGTTTGAGAGAGAATTGGTGTAGATACTACTTGCAGTCTCATGAAAGATCAGGAGAAAATAACCTGGGATATTATTGTAAAATATATTAAAATCCTAAAGGAAATGAGGAAAGAATGGGGTGTGAAAGTCGTTGAGGGAAAATTCAAAAATTATAAGTGGACATAGAGACAAGTTTTCTTATAACTGTTTAAAAACGTTGCAACAGCTACATTTTCCTCGTTTCGCAATTGAAGCTTTACTTGAATTTTGCAATGACTACGCAACTTTGTATAATTAGGAGCCCTAAAACTGTCAATATCGAGGTTTTCCTTAAGCTAGCCATTATCGCCTTATATGGAAATGCACGGCAGATTTGAGTAAGTGATAGTAATGTGGCCCTAGATCGAGCAGTTATACAACTCTTAGATATTCCTGTGTTTTGGTTTGAGGATACGAACTAAATAGGTATGAGTTTATTAGAATAAGTGCTCTGAACTGAACTCAGAACTCATGTTTGTTCAGTCAATTCACTTTTGACAGCTAAGATGCTCGCATCTATTACTTCAGGATATTCAGGGTTCCAGACCCGAAGAGTAACCAACGGATATCTACTATTAAGCCTAGTGTGCAGCTCTATTGCCGCTATTACAAACAAAAATGAAAGAGGAGAAAACTTACATGTTTTGCAAGGTAGGTAGGTAAAAGGTACGGGACCCTTCGTATGCGAGTCCCACCATCTCCCCACTTTCCTCTTGTTTAGCTAATACTTCTCTCTACTGCTGGAAATAGATATTCTCGTTCGTTTCCCACAACTATAGTAGTTTTCTAAATAATATTCATGCTAAGTTTTCCAACCATTTATAGACCAATATAAAATGAGAAAGTCGATCAAACGTGTGTAGAGACCGCAGCCACGGGCTTCTAGATATACCCGTCCCTACCTAGTAGAGATATAGGTGCCTAAGTACTAAGATGAATAATATGAAGGTTGCATACAGTAACGCTGTTACATACTGTATCATAAATAATTATTTTCTGACACCATGCGTGCATTGCTCGCGGAACAGATGGTCTATGGGACCGAAAAGTTCTGGAGTGGCGACCACGTACCGAAAGACGCAACGTCGGAAAGCCTCCCATAAGTTAGACTGATGACCTGTACCCCTATTCTGAAACAACATTTTCGTATCTCGACAGCGGAATCCGAGGTGAGTATCAAATTACGTCAAACGTAAGACCTTATGTTGTGTGCAATAAAGCTCACTTTGTGAGGTTTGTCACTCAGGTGAAGCTCCATATCGAAATGGTTACTTACAGAATAGACTAGCTGGTGAGCGTCACGGATAGCCGATGGATGCGAGACGCACAGGACCGGTAATTGTGGCGACACGCGCAGGGAGGCCTATATGAAGCAGTCTTTCGGCTGATATGATGCTGATGAGCATACATACTATTAAATCTTACAGAAACCATGATGGCAGAAAATACTTCAGAAGACAATTTTCGTAAATCAACTTCAAACAGCATTCAAGTCAACTTTAGAAGTGATTTTTTTTTATTTGTTATGGGTTTGCTCTTGGCTCTAGTCTATGTCAGAGATGACAGAGACAAAGTCTAAAGGAACGAGCCTACCCAGAAGAAGCCTGTTCACTCTAACTTTGAAGAGATTAGGGTTGTAAGCTTTTGGAAACACAGACGCAGGCAGAAAGTTCCACTCCTTTGCTGTGCGCATTATAAAAGACGTTTAAATTGCGACTGCAATACGTATGCAAACGTTTCGATCAAATTCGGAAATAGATGATGATATACTGGATGCTTTTGAAACAAATTTATAATAAGCTCAGTGATGACTGATGACAATAATTATTAATTGTTTAGTCCTGTAGATTCGTCATAGCTGCAGAAGTAAGAACGCTAAGACCGGTTTTACTAATAAGCTAGAGTCCTCTCAGTAGGTACACAAGATGATGACGTGATGGTATAAATACCAAACACAAACCTACGTCATTACAAACCTACTTTATCAAAAACCTGGGCTATCAATGTTGTTAAATATTAATAAACATTGCGATATTAAGAGACAATAGTCGCAAGAAAAAGAAGACAATAGTAGCAAGCGGAGTTTTGATCTTGAATTCACTTTCTTTCAGCTGTAACAGAGCTTATTCCCGAGATAGATCACTGATTCCTAAGGAAGGTCGACATGTTTTGGTGCATTCGTAAATGTTTGATCAAATTTGTATGAATGAACTTATTTATTTAAATAATAATATTATGTTTTTGGCTTTTTTTCACACATTACCAGCTACTGCAATGCAGCAATGCGACTACTGAAAGCCAAAATTAACAGTTGCGACCACCAGAAAAACGCCGAGTGAATGAAGCTCGACGAGTCCCGGAGAAAAGATTCAACTGTCTTGGATCCCACAACGAAATTAATCAAAAAAGTTCAGCGGAGGAGTAGGAAAATAAATAATTTCCACAGGACAAGGGTCATTGTAAATGTCCCTTGTCCTGTGGAAATTATTGGGTTAGCCAAGGCCCAGTTACCAAGCACTACGAATTAGGATATATTATCGGATTTTATTTCTAATGGGTCCTAAATTGTGAGCTACTTTTGATTCCAGTAATAAGTATGGTAAAATCGCTTGAACGCACTTTGTTCTCTACAATTTATTGGCTTGCTGCACAGTATGTATAGTCACCAAATGTTAAATATATGTTAATAAATAGGTATTAAACCTGAGATTTTCTGACCTTAGAATTCCCGGGTTCAGGCCAGGGTATTTACCTGCTAAATGGTTGATAGATCCATTCCAAAGATAGTAGGTAGTACGCAGTTCGAGTTGTTTCACATTTTATCCTCAATTCACTTTTACTTGTAGGTAACATGGCTTTTCTGATCTACAAACTGTGGGCTGCTGTGTACTTTATTGCCTATTATCTTCAGGATGCTGTTACTGCTCCCACGCAATCTGATTAGCAGTGAGGACCAGGAGCTTTTTGCACCTGGTAGCATCAAAACCGACTGTGCATGATTTAATGCATCAATATTCTTGATTCTTGGTGCTCAAGTGGTATAGGCTGTGCTTTTTTTAAGGATGGGACATTATCAAATGACTCCCGCTCTGAGCGGAGCGAAAGGGAGTGTCAGACTCTTACTGGCTAAAATAATCCGTGTCATCTGCCTAGCCTTTTCCCAACTATATTGGGGTCGGCTGAATACCAGTATTTTACGAAGAGCGGCTGCCCACCAGACCTCCACAACCCATTAACTGGGTAACATGGTACTTCATGGCAAGACTGGATTCAGATTTACTGGCTTCTGACTATCCGTAACGACTGCCAAAGATCTATAAATGACAGCCGGGACGAACGGCTTAACGTGCTTTCCGAGGCACGGAGGAAACTCGCTATGTTAAGACGGTCACCCATCCACAGACCAACCTAGGCAAGCGTTGCTTAACCTTGAAGATCGACTCGTACGGCTGTTATTATCTAGCCACGAGCTCCTCAGCTCCTATCCAAAATAATCCGTTGCGTTCCAGGGTCGCGGTGACTCTTTCGAACACATTACCCTTAAGGGAATGAATTTCAGAAAATCCTTTCTTAGACCCACCTGCTGCATACTCCATAGGAACTCTTATGCAATATTTAATGCTTCAATATTCTTGATTTTAGACCAAGCCCTTTCTAGTTAGTAGTTCTCGAACATTATACCTAACAACTTAAACAGCAGAATCGTGAATTATAGAAATGTTATGGTATCATCTGCTGATACCATAAGATTTCTACAATTCTTGAAGATATACTTAACACTTTATCTAGCCACGAGCTACTCTGAGAGGAGCTCGTGGCTATATAATGACAGCCGCATGGGTCCATCTTCATCAAGGTTAAGCAACGCTTGCCAAGGTTGCTTTGTGGATGGGTGACCATCTTAACATACTTACCGAGTCTCTTCCGTACCTCGGAAAGCACGTTGGTCTCGACTGACATTTGTAGATCTTTGGCAGTCGTTATGGATAGTCATAAGCCAGTAAATCTGGGTAACATGTCAAAACGTACGGTAACGTACTTCATGGCAAAACTGGACAGTTTTGCCATGAAGTACCATGTTACCCAGTTAATAGGTTGTGGAGGTGGTATTCAGCTAAATCAGGCTTGACTGGAAGCGTCCCCAATATAGTAAGGAAAAGGCTAGGCAGATGATGATACTTACAACTTATAAATTAAGAGTCGTTTCGTTGCAATCTTGATACTGCGACATGACGTCATCAAGAATGCAATGCGCACATGTGACAAGTGAACTTATTTCATTCATATTTCAGTTATTTATATTCTTAGTTTGACCTTTTGGAGACATTGCAGTATTAAACCATATGAACATAGATCTTTTACGTTAACTTAAAAGTTTAATTTTTTCACAGCTTCAAAGTAGGCAGGTCTGTAGACCTGAGGTGTTAATTTCAACTCGATACCTCCACGCGTTCCCGAGATAAAGGTTCTTGACCGACAGACGGACGAACAACACAGTGATCCTATAAACGGTCCGTTTTAACCCTACCCGGTTTTAGATAGGTACTATCTATGAAATTGCCGTTTTTAGGGTCATAAATTAAAGTAAGAGTGATAAACTAATCTCTCTATCAGCCAGTCTAAGCCTGTCGCGCTTTGCTGTAATCTCAGCCGCGTGACGTCATACAGACGCACAGATAGTTACAGTACATGCACTTGACTAGAGTGTGCATACCAACTTGAAAGTAATTTAGGTTTTATTTGAGGATGGCTGACCCGCACAACTTCGTCTGCGTCATATTTTTCGTTACTGCTCCGCTCCTATTCGTCGTAGCGTGATGTTATATAGTTTATAGCCTTCCCCGATAAATGGGCTATCCATGGACATCCTCCTGAATGTCCATGGATCGGCTTAAATATTTCAACAGGTGTATTTTTTGAAGTCGTAGTCGTAGAAGTAAAAAATGCAAATGTTTGCAAATCTAGCTTTTATTTCTAATTATTAGGTGTTAAAAATAGATAACATTTTAATTAATTAAACGTCAAACATTTACAAATGTCAACTATTTAACATAAGAATCTGCTTGAACTATAGCTGCTTGAAAACTGTTTTGGTGTACAATAAAGAATTAAAGAACTATTAAGCGGAAATGCGGGCGGACAGACTTTTTAATGGTACGCAGGTACCACTATAAAGTGAAAAATAAAAAGCTTTTTTACAAAAAAATAATACCGACTTCCAAAAACAAAACGCTACAAGTAAAAGAAAAAAACGCAAAAAACGTTGTAAAAGTAGTGATTACGAAGAGTTATTTTTGGAATGTAAAATGCTGCCGGCTCATGAGAGGGTTGTGTTGTCAGTAGCTGTAGAACAGTATGGTAGTGATATATTTAAAAACAATGTTATACGGGTTAGAACTCAAAGGAATAATAATATGAAAAAGTTTGTTGTACCCACTTGTAATAATTATTATGGTCGAAGATGTCGAAACTACTTGGTTCCAACTATTTTTAATAACCTTCCGGTCGATATAGATAGCTGTGTCACAAAAGCTTCTTATAAAAATAAAATAAACAAGTACCTATTCAATATATATTGTCAGAGCCTCACTGTGGAGAAAATATAAACTTGTACTCACTACTGTGCATGTGATAGGTAAAAGGAGCTACATCTGCCAACAAACTGCTTTGCAGTTTGGCAGAAGTAACAATAAATTGTTGAATGCATTTTTTCATGAATAAACACATTTTCATTTCATTTTTTTCAAAAAATTACTTTAATTTCGGAAGTCGGTGTTTTTGGTATTTTTTTAGTTTTTTGACACCAACGAAACCAGCCAAATAAACAACGAAGTCTCCCTGTTCTTTTTACTATCCCATTAGACCTCAATCTTACCCGTTCTTAAAATGTTAATTGAAAATGCGGTCAGCGGTTTTCCCCTCGCATTACCATCTCATTCGAGATGTAACCGGTCTCAGAGGTTTACATTGAAACACTGTGCTGTTTTATAAAGTTAAAAGATTTCATTTAGGCTTGGCACAAACGGGCCACAGACCACAGCCACGTGGCTGACGCGCGCTGTCACCACATTTGTAATGCTACACTTCACGTTAACGCGAACTAGAATTCGCGTTCTCGGTGTTCGGAAGCCGCAACATTTCATAACCTGCTCTCCAGTCTATTTAATATTTAAGTATCGCACGAGTGGCGGGTCGCGGACACTACTGTAGCGAGTGGCCGCCACCGGCTACACGTATGCGGTGCTTCTATACAAAATATATGAAACAATTTGTTAAGTCGCTGTCACTGGCAACCGATGGCTGTGGTCGGTGGCCCGTTAGCATCGAGCCTTAAAATGCAGAAATTAAAAGTAGAATAATTTTATTAATCGTAAACATTTTGAAGTCAAGACAAACCCAAAATCATTAAAGTTTGTCACAACACAGTTAATAACTTCTTTAAATTACATTTGCGTTCCTCTAGACATAGATTTAAAACCACGGCCAGACATTCTGAGTGTGATCTGAGAACGATGCAGCGGCCTATCTAAAGCGACACTTCTATTAAAAACTATAAATATTTATGATTTTCAAGAAATATGGAAAACTAACAACAGCTTTAATATGTGTCTCCTGCCTTTATTTTATTTCTTGATTGGTAACAAGTAAGGACTTGGTATATCGTCCAACGTTACTGTAAAGTTTAAAATATTCGTAGGTACTAGCCCGGTTGCTTCCAGTAAATTTTCTATAAAACATGCCAACATCAATCATTCTGTAAACATGTGAAACTGCTACATATTCCGCACTAAATTCTCCCAAGTTTTCGCTCCCATGCATGCCTTTTACAAACAATTTTATCTCTTTAAAATTATTATTAAGACTAGCGGACGTCATGGGGTTTCACCCGCGTAGTTCCCGTTCCCGTGGGAGTACGGGGATAAAATATAGCTTATGTTACTCGCTAACAATGTAGCTATCCATTGCTGAAATATTTTTTTTTAATCGGTCCAGAAGTTTTTAATTGTATTCGTTACATACAAAAATACAAATATTTCCTCTTTATAATATTAGTATGGAAATATAGATTTAAAACTAGCTGACAAGTAACTAACAAAGCTACCAATTTGCTGAGATATGCACGGAGATTCACTTAAATGTCTTTAATGTTCATTTGTTTCTATCACCTCAGACATGGACAGAGTCAAGAGCAAACACGTCTCAAGAAAAAAAAATGTGCGCTCGTTGCCTCACCCAGTGCTTATGTTGTGGCGTAACTTAGTAGGGGCGTAGAAGATAGGCTGTTGACAACGTGAAATATCTACCACCTGCCTATAACGTGCTGATAAGCAAAAACCTTCGATGACCAGCAGCAATCATACTCTATTTCCCAATTTATTAGGGGTCGGTCAGTGTAACATCAACACCAATTAGCACTAAGCGTTTCCAAGCGTCTTTTATAATGCGCAAGCAAGGGAGTGGAAGTATCTGCCTGCGTCTGTGTTTCCGAACGCTTATAACCGTAATCTTTTCAAAGTTAGAGTGAAACATTTCCTCTTCCGTACTTCTGTATTAGTCGTCATTTCAGTACTTACTGACCCTTTGTGTTATGTTAACATAATTATCATCTTTCATAAAGACTATCATCGTTTCTTTGGCCTTCCTTTTGTCTTCTTCGTCATCGTCTCTTCGATGTCCACTACTGGACATAGGCCTCCTCCAAGTGTCGCCACAACAACCGGTCCTGTGTGTCTCGCATCCATCGACTACCCGCAACCCTCACCAAGTCGTCGGTACCCCTGTGGGCCTTCCAACGTTGCGTCCTCCGGTACACGGTCGCAACTCCAGAACTCTTCTGCCCCATCGACCATCTGTTCTACGAGCAATTTGCCCTGCCCACTGCCACTTTAGTTCCTCTCTTATTGTAAGTAAACTGTTAAATTAGTAGTGGATCTAATGCATTCGAAACAATCCTGAGTTTAAAATCGAATCCAGAACTATTTAAACAAAGTTTCGGTGATTGCAATACTCCATTAACACATATTTTCTCCCACTCACACATATACACACTCACACACCCATGCATACACACACTCGAACACTCACACACACATACCCACGCATACACACACTCGAACACTCACACACACACTAGTGCGCACACGTAATCTAACTTATTTTCGTTTGTTTTTCTGTTTTGTTTACATTAGACTCCTCCTTTATAAATTGCGGATTTATCTTTTTATTTTAATTAAGTACTTTTACATTTCAATAACCCATACTCATACTGTATGTAGTGAAGGGCGGAATGTCCTAAAGGGTCATTTCTAAAAGTAAAAATGTAACTATTGTAAGTTATTGAAATAAACATTTATTTATTATTATTTATTTATTCCTGCCAACAGACATTTCATGACCAAAACCATGAAAATTGTCGTAAATAAAATGAAGTATCGTACTGAAATTCATCGCACAAGCTGTACCATACGTCACAGAAGGTCACAGCTGATAAGACAGTATGCAAACAAATGCAAGATATGTTTACTGTATGTACATAATATAAATAGCGTTACATCATGTATTGACTCGAATCTGTGCGGACAATGCTTTGAATGATGTTGGTAGATGGCACTGAAAGATATATGTGGGATAAGTGTTTGTGATTTGGTATAGGTACATTTAACACACCCGTTAGGTAGCGCACGCTTACATGAACAGGGCCAGTATATCTTTTTTTTTTGTATCGGAAATCATCAAATGGCTCCTTCCGCTCTGGGCGGAGCGGAAGGGAGTGTCAGACTCTTACTGACTGAAACCCACCCTTGTCCCTCCAAATGCCCTTTGCGTCCCAGGATACGGTGATTCATTCGAACAAAAACCGCAACCCTGGTAGTTTACGCACATGGTGTTTTGTGGGAGCATGGCGATGACGTCATCATCATTCAGTGCACTTCGATTATTGCCAAAGTCTGTTCAAGCGGCCCGCCTGAAAGTCGGAAACTATTCCAAGAAAATAGAAGTACCTACGGGATGAAGATTATCTCGAGTCTTTATCCAAGAAAAGCTTATACGTGAAATGATCATCATCAGACGAAGATTAATTTATGCAATCCGAAAATTGCACACCGCTGGACAGAAACCTAAGATAAATTGAGGGAATGTCTCTGATGAGGGGTTTGCTTTAGAGGCACTAAAGCACCTTTTCCAAGGAATCAAGGTACACCATGAAAATCTTTCTATCATCATCATCATCTGCCTAGCCATTTCCCAACTATATTGGGGTCGGCTTCCAATCAAACCGGATTCAGCTGAATACCAGTGTTTTACGTGGAGCGGCTGCCTACCAGACCTCCACAACCCATTAACTGGGTAACACGGTACTTATTGGCAAGACTGGAGTCAGATTTACTGGCTTCTGACAATACGTAACGACTGCTAAATATCTACAAATGACAGCCGGGACCAACGGTTTAACGTGCTTTCCGAGGCACGGAGGAAACTCGTTATGTTAAGACGGTCACCCATCCACAGACCAACCTTGGCAAGCGTTGTTTAACCTTAAAGATCGACCCGTGCGGCTGTTATTATTTAGCTACGAGCTCCTCGTGAAATCTTTCTATAAATATCCGAATCTCTAGACAGAACATTTATACAGAGGTTCGTTTTCAATACAAAGATTTTGGTTGATTCAGTTGGTTGAAAAAGCAAAGTACTCGTATGTATTAATGTACAAATATTCACATCTAAGAAACCGTAATGAATCAATATTGACATAAAATAATTGGTATTTGATTAACACCGATGTTTGCACAGCTGATTAGGCTACACATTCACTTTTTCTTAGAATATCATAGTAAGTAAGTAAGTATTATGATATTTTATATTCATATGCTTACCAGGAGTTGATTGAACCGCCAGCGAGCAGCCGTACATCCTTCGCAATATGATTTTAGCAGACCCTATGAATTTATCGGTCTTGTTACGCATCAAGTGCTACTTCAAACCACATACCAGCCCATTATTCATTAAATTTAAATAATCACCACTTACAAAAAGGGTTAGTTAGCAAAACTATATAACGATTGCAATCAGTAGAAGTGGTAGGTAAATAATGTCTTCTTTCAAAGGCAAATAACGTAATGTAGAGTATGAATTGCGCGGGCGTGTAGCTGCAGAATGTTGGTCAGACGAAAATGCTGCCATCGCGGGTAGAACCTGGAGCTACGCAAAGGCCACGCTGGGTATTGGTAAAGAGAGTACAATTCGGGCTGTGGATTCCTGCTGGATGAGTAGGTAGCCGAGGATCGAGTTAGATGTGCTCTCGATGACTCATGGAACATCAGAAGTGGGAATAACCCTTTGCTCACAAACTAACTGACGGAAATGACAAAAACGGCTCCATCACTTAGTGAGCTTTATTTATCAATTTAAAACCGGCTCGTTTTAGCATTTTTTATCATTGAGATGCGAAGTGTACGGTCCGGTCATCGACGTTAACAGATTTGCATAACACATTGCGTAATTATCGTAATCAAGGTCTTTTCGGCTCATTAACCTTTTTTATTAAGAAATTAAAAATCATTTCCAAAGCAATCAGCATTGATGTCAAATCCGATACAGTTTTCTTGTTATTATACCGCATTTACACATTCGTGCGAATCGCGAGGCGAATAACGAACACGCATATGTAAACAGTCCGCTCGCTAGAGTCGCAGTCGCAGTCGCAGGATATATAAATAACTAGCTTCTGCCAGCGGCTTCGCCCGCGTGGTGCCTAGGGAGCATATCTCCCTGGATAAAAATGCTTATGTCCTTTCTCAGGCTCTAGACTATCTGTGTACCAAATTTCATTTAAATCGGTTCAGTAGCTTTGGCGTGAAAGCGCGACAGACAGACAGACTTACTTTCGCATTTATAATATTAGTAAGGATCGTATAAACTCATTCATTTAAGATGTAGCGCGCAAGATGTAGTGTGCGAATGTCAAAATAATTCACCCCGCCACACACATTGGCGGGGTGTACACGGTGTGTAAACAGTAGTTCGCGACGACACTCGTATACGAATGTTCGAAGAATGACGAGGCGAATAGTGAACACGATTGTGTAAATGCGGCATTATTGATAGGCTCGAGTTAGATCACACTTTTACTTGATGGAACCAGTGATCTGGTCGACGGTGGAGCAGGCTTGCTTAGAAGCAACCTATTCGATCTTGACTCCAAGACACAGGTTGTAACTATCAGGAAATACAGACTGAATGTATTCAAACTGTTGAAGTGAATATTTTCACCTTCTTGTTGATAGAAGTTAATTCTAAGAGGTTTATGTATGAGTATGTTGATCTCGTTGACTTCGTACAAGGTGGATGGCAGAGGGAGCCAGCTTGATGCGAGAAGCAGAGGACTGGTCGATGTTGCGACGAATAGTGAAGGCCTATGTCTAGCATTGGACGTCTGCAAAGTACTCGTACATGTCGTTTGTCCTGTGCCAGACAAGTTTATATTTTTCTTCCATTACTTCTTTCTTTCCTCTGTTTGGCACTCCTTTGGCCACTACATCACTGGTCGAATGAAGCACGCTTGCCTAGAAATAACCTATTTATTGTTGACTTAAAAACTACTTGTTTTTTCTTACTTAGCCGAATGTAAAAATTTTTAACGAATCAAGAACAAGTAGTTTAAATGTAGGTAGAGTTACATACATTAACGGACATGGTCGTTGAACTACGTTATGTGGCTTAGCTGTATACACTATTTGGAGGTTAAAGACCAAAGCAATTGTGTTCTATGATTTTCAAATTCCTCTGTCTATACTGTAGTGCACTTCAACTTTTTCCTCTTATGCAATTAAACAATATTATGAACAAAACACTTATCAACAAATCCAAACACTCAAGAACGCGTCCACCACGAATGTAGATAATGTCAGAATTGTTTTCGCAGCTGTTTATAATACCATGGCAATGCCGGAACTAGGCTCACAGATGTTCATGTTTTCTCACGTTTTCACAGCTTAAGATGATAACAGCAAAGTTCAAAGGATCATTCTGCTGTAAGTGAAAGATTGCATGTAAATGTTACATGATACACATAGCATGTGAATGGTTTACGAAGAAAAGCTAGCAAGTGACGTCACTGTAGTACAATCAAACAAGGTATTTGGAACAAACTTAAATCATTCAATCATTTTTAGGGTACCGTAACGAAAGGGTAACCAACGGAACCCAATTACTAAGCCTCCGCAGGCTCCTCAGCGGGCTGTACCTATCTGAAGAAACGTAACAGATAGACAGTAGAAATTTTCACGGATTGTGTATTTCTATGGTACAGAACCCTTCGTGTGCGATTCAGACTTGCACTTGGCCGGTTTTTTTCAACTACAATGTTCCTTATTTGCGTAAACATTCACTCATAATTTTTTTTAAAAGTATTTGCACGTAAGGGGACTGTAGACCGCTTGTTCAACTGTACTTCCATAGCAACCTGCCTTGGAAATCAGCTAAACTACTTCATCATCATAATCATACCAGCCGAAACACGTCCACTGCTGGCCACAGGCCTCCCCCAAGTGTCGCCACAACAAGCGGCCCTATGCGTCTCGCATCCAACAGCTACCCGCGACACTCACCAGGTCATCGGTCCACCTTGTGAGGCCTTCCAACGCTGCGTCTTCCGGTACGCGGCCGCTACTCCAGAACTTTTCAGCTCCATCGACCACCTGTTCTGCGAGCAACTACCGACTTACCTGACCGGAATTAACGACACAATACAGCCAGAGAGACGGATAGATTGTGAGAGACAGAGAAGGAGCGCAGCATATGCTCCGACTCAAAAACTAAGAAGCAAAGATCTAGGTCAGACTATCTCTACTAACTAAAAAATCTAGCTACTAGTGTTCGCAAAAAAGTGCAGCTAATTATGCACAGGTGAGCGAATGTACTCGTACATTGAGGTTGACCCAGTCATCTCACAAATTCGCGCCCCAGATTAACTATAATTACATACTACTAGATAACTGTGTTACAAACGTTAACTGTCTTCTTCTGACCAAAGTATCGGTTATTCATAGATCTGCTTAGAACTGAGCGGATGTTTCGAAATTAGACTATCAAAGCGATTCTGAATTTATGAGAATTCAAAATAACCACGAATTCAGTCCCGAACATCAGGAACCGGCGACGCGGTAGACCCAAACGGAGATGGCGGGACGAGCTGGACTCCTACCTTAAGGATTGGACTCAGATGGCTCAAGACAGATTAAAGTGGAAAGAAGGAAGGGAGGCCTTTGTCCTGCAGTGGTACACCACGGGCTTATAATAATAATAATGAGAGTTTTAACTGCCTCCATGGTCGAGTGGTTTAAGCGTTTGCCTTGTGACCGTAGGTTAGATTCCCACGGGAAGCATACTTTGTAAAGTGGTTTCTAGTTTGGCTAGGACATTGCAGGCTTGAATCACCTGATTGTCTGATAAAAAGATGATTCGGAAGTCACGTATAAGCCGGTGGTTCCGGCTGTCAAATGGCGGTCGTCAAATAAACCATGTCAGAGGCCTTGCGGCGTTTTAGAAACTCTGACACTAGGGTGTGTGGGTTCGTTGGATCTTACTGATCACACGATCAGAAGATGAGAGTTCCAAGACAAGCTAAGGGTGCCTTTCCAGCAGAGATTTGTGTGTGGGATGTGTATGTTTAGAAACAATAGTCGCTTGCGCTGAGCTAAGCTAGGTAAATGAAGCGATTCTATTGGTTCATAACGAACACATCCCTCGCTACGCATCGTCGTATCTGGTAGAAACGCAGACTTAAGAGCGGGTTTCTGAATTGAGTGTTTCTGAATTAAGAAGTTGTTAAACCCTAAAGTAGAGTTTGACAAAGATCAACTTAAAATTCCTTATTCAGAAATCTAGATCTAGATAGGAAGAAACAATCATCATCATCTGCCTAGCCTTTTCCCATCTATATTGGGGTCGGCTTCCAGTCAAACCGGATTCAGCTAAATACCAGTGTTTTACGTCGAGCGGCTGCCTACCAGACCTCCACAACCCATTAACTGGGTAACACGGTACTACTTGGCAAGACTGGAGTCAGATTTACTGGCTTCTGACAATCCGTAACGACTGCCAAAGATCTACAAATGACAGCCGGGACCATCGGCTTAACGTGCTTTCCGAGGCACGGAGGAAACTCGGTATGTTAAGACGGTCACCCATCCACAGACCAACCTTGGCAAGCGTTGCTTAACCTTGAAGATCGACCCGTGCGGCTGTTATTATCTAGCCACGAGCTCCTCGTGAAATCTATCTATAAATATCCGATAGGAAAAACCAATAAAAATACTAAATACTAATAATTTATTGTCTCATGCTACTTTAAATCGGCACATAATCATTTTATAATTTCCCTAGCTTTTGCCCTCGACTTCGTACGCGAGTAGTAGGTTGTTTCCCGATCCTGTAGGAATTTCGGAAAATCCTTAGTGCTTCCCTACGGAGTGTAAGGAAGCTACATACCAAATTTCAGCTTTCTACAACCAGCAGTTTCGGCTTTGCGTTGTCTGTCAGTCACTCAATTATTCAGTAACGGAAGAATTTTTATATGTATATACTTAACTAGTTGTCCCGCGCAACTTCGTCTGCGTCACAATTTTCATTACTGCTCCGCTCCTATTGGTCTTAGCGTGATGATATATAGCCTATAGCCTTCCTCGATAAATGGGCTATCTAACACTGAAATAATTTTTCAAATCGGACCAGTAGTTCCTGAAAATAGCGCGTTCAAGTAAACAAACTCTTCAGCTTTATATATTAGTATATAAACGATTGATGACGATACTACCCTGACTACAGTAACGCTATTCTTAAATTCACTTCCTTTTCCTTCATAACATACCTCACACAATCAATATACTTGAGTTACAAAAACCATGCACTGGTCATATACGCGCAGGTTCCAAAAAAACTAAATCGTGATACTAACACACAGTATTTTCGTACAGTAACAGTTCAAATAACTCAATACTATACAAAAACCTTCCGGCTTGAATGAGGTAAGTTTTTATTAAGTTCAAGGCGACTTGTACATGCGATAGTAAGAAACATTCATTTTAATTTGCAATAAGCCGATCTTTACGGGTAATGTTTTCCTTGCAATGATGAAATATTTACCTAATTGTTTTGTCGGTAAGATAGAGTTTCACGGTATTTACACACTTCAACGAATAATTTACAGGTGATGTTAAATACTTGTATGAAGATATCGTTTCACAAAATGTACGAGTATAATCCTGTCTCCTGAAGAGCTAGGTTAGAACACTTACATATGTATAAGGCATATGTAATAGGGGCGAGTCTATATACTTATCAACCTGGCACAAACCCTGCACAGACCTTCCCGAAAATGCACACAGTAAAGGAGTGGAACTCTTTACCTGCGTCTGTGTTTCCGAACACATTCAACCCTTATTTCTTCAAAGTTAGAGTGAACTGGAACTTCTGGGTAAGCTCACTCCATCTTTGTCTCTGTCACTTTTGACCTAGAGTAGAGTCAAGAGCAAACCCATCTCAAATAAAAAGATATGGAAACAAGGACCTGCCAGTTCAGCTTAAAAGAACAGCTTCCGAATACTAGACTAACAAGGCATTTAAATTATAAATTAATCTGTAAAAAAATTAAAACTGAATTTGGACCCCCTTGTGACAGCCACGTAAACTTATTAGTCTGCCATCTGACTAGCCTTTTCCCAACTATATTGGGTTCCAGTCAAACCGGATTCAGCTGAATACCAATGTTTTACGCGGAGCGGCTGCCTACCAGACCTCCACAACCCATTAACTAGGTAACACGGTATTTCTTGGCAAGACTGGAGTCAGATTTACTGGCTTCTGAAAATCCTTAACGATTGCCAAAGATCTACAAATGACAGCCGGGACCAACGGCTTAACGTGCTTTCCGAGGCACGGAGGAAACTCGGTATGTTAAGAGATGGTCACCCATCCTCAGACTAACCTTGGCAAGCGTTGCTTAACCTTAAAGATCGACCCGTGCGGCTGTTATTATTTAGCCACGAGCTCCTCACTAGGGCTAGCCACGTAAACTTATTACCAATACAAAATTCATGAAATCTCGTGGAAGCTACTGTGATTGGCTAACGGAAATAACAGCTAACCAAGCTTCAACTAAGAGTTAAAATTAGGAGCATTAAAATAGAATCAACGGGAGGCGATGGCTTCCGGCGCACTCTGGACATTCAGGCTCCGTTTTACCCAGATATGATCAATTCGGGATCGGGATGAAACTGGCATGCATCATCATCATTTTAGCCGAATTACGTCCAACACTGGACATAAGCTTCCCTTGAACCGGTCCTACACGACACGTCCCACATCCCTGGGACTCTTGTGTGAGAGGCCTTCCAAACCTCCACTAATCCGGGAAGTATGACAAAGTCGAAAGGAAGCTTTTAGCCAGAAGCCGGCAATCACCAGCTGTAATGATGAATATGAGAGCAGTGCTCTTATATTTCAAAAGGCATTTATTCAAATGAGACTGCGAGCCAGCACTTTATGAACGTAATTTTAAAAAAGAAAGTCTCTGAAAACGCCCGCCAGTCACCACTTCCTAGTTTTTTAGCTAGCTTTAGGGACTACTCACACTTATTCAGCTCTATTCAACTTATGCCCATAGAAAACAACGATTTTGTATGGAGACGCGTACGCATCCGTTCAGCTTTCCGCGTCTATTTAACTTTCGCGGCAAAAAAGTATAAAATGAGGACAAATATGTTATTATCATACTGTTAAAAACCAGTTTACTTACGACGCTGTATGCGGCTTATAGAAGCAAAACTGTATAAGTGTGACCAAAATCGTTCAGCGAAACGCGAATGGAGCTGAATAAGTGTGAGTAGTCCCTAAGGTTAGACTCCCACTGGAAAGACTGGTCCTTACTAACAAAGGATAGAGTTATGTGGAAAAGAATGAAGCTAGACAAGTATGAGAGAAGAAAAACATCAGATAGGTTCTCTAGAATAAATAATCTGAAACCAGAGCACATTAGTTTATTCCTTATCGCCACGCCTCATAAGCGCATAACGAGTGGAACACCAAGTTAATCAAGGCATGAAACGCACTGGAATGTTTTATAATCGTTTAGCTTATCTGCGTATTAGTGATCGCTATTATGCATGCATAGGGCTGGAAAACGTGGGCTGTCGTATTATCCGGCCAGTTACGTAAAACGAGAATTGAGCCTTTATTCCCACAAAGTTCGGATTTCGGGAGGAAGAAATGTCCAGTTTGTGTAGTTATTTATGTGATAAATATCAAGAAAGTTAAGTCATATTGTAAAGTTAAGTTATACTGCGTAAAATACACATTTTATCCGCTGTGACAGTATAAATAAATAATATGATTTTTCTTCACAGAACTTTACTAGTGGTTTTTAGGTGATGGACGTGGTGGTTACTTCTGTATCAACAACGAACCGATTTTTTCGATATCTTTATTGTAAAACAAAATGAATGAATGTTTACAGCATCGTCAAACTCCGTCAAAGATGAGTTACACTCCTAAAGACGGCACCGTTGCTCCTTTTCGATAGGGTACGGTCATAATACGAATCGATAATATTTTGATCACGCATAAATGAAATGCTCCATTTTCGCACTAGTGGTTTCGCCCACCCATTGTCAAATTTAGATGATTTCCTGTGTAACTAAACTTATCATATGTTCTGTAGTAAATTGCTGGGATAACCCGAATTCAGGCTTATCATGCGAGCGCGAACGTATTGAAACTAAACCTATTCTGCCTTGATTCTCCCAGACCATAAGTAATGCAGACCAGCAAAAAAAGTACAATATTTTAAACTTATATTTTTTCTACATGCGGAAGTACACACATGCAGAAGTACATGGGCAATTTTGCTACAATTTTATCATTAAAATAATGATAAAATCATAGCAGAATTGTCTGCGGTCGACAATGGGCCACTTATCTCGTTATTGTAACTGCAAAAAAATGTACCATCGCGCTTTGGTCTTGCATGGGGAGCTGACCTCCTGATGATAACCATCTACATCGAGATATTAGGACAGCATTAGAGAAACAACAACAGGTAGAAAGATTAGTATTTATAGATATCAGTAAGAGTATAGCCCTAGTGAGGAACTCGTGGCTAAATAATAACAGCCGCACGGGTCGATCTTGAAGGTTAAGCAACGCTTGCCAAGGTAGGTCTGTGGACGAGTGACCGTCTTAACATAACGAGTTTCCTCCGTGCCTCAGAAAGCACGTTAAGCCGTTGGTCCCGGCTGTCATTTGTAGATCTTTGGCAGTCGTTACGGATTGTCAGAAGCCAGTAAAACAGTCTAGCCAAAATGTACCGTGTTACCCAGTTATAAATGGGCTGCGGAGGTCTGGTAGGCAGCCGCTCCACATAAAACACTGGTATTCGGCTGAAACCGGTTTGACTAGAAGCCGACCCCAATGTAGTTGGGGAAAGGCTAGGCAGATGATGATGATGATGAGTAAGCCCTTATGTAAAATTAGCAGCCTTATTTCGAACATACTCGAAATCACCCTAAAGTACCTAGCTGTTTTCAAAAGTAGATACAAAAGTTTGCGGAACTGGCCGGAAAGTCCCACAACACAACCTCCATTGAAAAGGGAGGATCCTCCTGCCTACCGCATGTTGTGTCTGGTGGGCCGTGGGCAACTACCCGATGGTTGTGTGTTGGACTTTTGTATCTGGTAAAATCGCACGGAGAACCTTGATTGCGCGATGCAAATTTTTTTGTATAACTTCAGGTCCTTTGTGTAGTCCGTTTGTGGCGGTATAGATGGCATTGCATAGGTACAGCCTCACCTACTTCCATGGCGACAGCAAACAGATTTTTACACTACCAACAGGGAAAATGAATTTTGAGACCATTAGTATACCTAAGTTAAAAGATAACCGAGACAGTATCACACAACTCTCCATCAAGATACAAGCCATTCAATTTGATGAATTCGTTTGAATTCACTTTTCGTCATTCTCATGAATATGTTGACGACATGCCACAGGTGCGCTCCCATTCAAAATTCAGAAGTGAGTTGAGTAACACAATCACATGGAATAAATTCAAGAAATATATTTCACCATCGTTTTTCTTTTCATCATTTTAAGTAGGCCGTTCCCCCGAAGCTGGCGAAAAGCAAATCAATTACGACTTTTGGGGATGCATGCAAGCTCAAGCAGTCGAAAATAGACTGGCCAATTAGCGTCAGGTTTTTCATGGGGGTGTTTGCTCAGCACTGTCTTACGTAGTAGAGCAAGCAGCAAGAAGGCTTTTAGAAAAACAGTCCTAAAGATAGCTTAACCCATTTTTTCATCATCATTTCAGCTGAAATACGTCCACTACTAGAAATAGGCTTCCCCAAGTGTCGCTACAACAACCGGTCCTGTGCGTTTCGCATCTACCTTGTGGAAGGCCTTCCAACGCTGCGTCTTCTCTTTTCGGCCCCATCGACCATCTGTTCAGTGAGCAATGTGCCCTTCCCACGACCACTTCAGTTTGGCGATCCTTCGGGCTATGTCGCTAAACTTGGTTCTCTTGCGGATATCATCATTTCTGATTCAATCACGCAAGGAAACTCCAAGCATTGGCCTCTCCATTATCCTTTAGTTGACTTAAGCCTTCTGATGAGGCCCACTGTCCGTAAATCTTTACTGGCAACAGCCTTTATCAGTCCAAGGAATTTAGAAACAGTCATATGATTATATGACTCAAATCTTACAATCTAAACCGCTGAATAATCCTGATTCTGCTTTTAACAAAATCGATAACCGATATCAATCTTTAGTTTCAATTCAATATCAAGGTTTTTTTTACCTCATATAATTTATTGTCAATGAAGCTTATCTAGTACTAAATTGACTAGAATTCCATAACATAGGTACACTGCTATCCGGATATAATCCTATCTGATAAGAAGCGTTATCTTCTTGGGAAATTAAGATAGCAAAATGGATTAGATAAAGAGTATATAGCTATGTTTTACTTGCGGTATTGTCTGTGGATTTATGTCAAGAAGGTATTTTCTGTTGTATAAGCGATGCAGTCAGAATCCATCATTCAACCAAATATCGAAACAGGTAACATCCTCCCAACATTGAGGTAAGGCAAGACGCCATTTCTCCCAGATTGGGGAATTGGTTCGAAAGAGTCACCGCAGCCCTGGAACGCAAAGGGCATTAGGAGGAACACGGATGGGTTTTAGTCAGTAAGAGTCTGACACTCCCTTCTGTTCCGCCCAGGACGGAAGTAGTTGCCTGGTAACCACATTAGATTCTAACTCTGATAGAATAGTGTTCCTTAAGAATGTATCCGCGTTTCTTAAGAGGGAAAAGGAAGAGTCAGAAGAAAGAGAGACGCAGAAATGGTTAGAAAGGCCAAGTGGGCCCTAAAACAAAGCACAAATAAGTCTTCAGGTTTCAGTGATCTAGGCGTTGACATGAGGGAGATTAGAACAGGTTTCAGTTGAGCCACATAAAACTAATATCAGGACCGGGTGTTGTGGCGAATCAAGAAGTTAGATTTATATATTCTACCTTAGAAGGTGAACCGGCCCGAACAGGCAAAGTACAGAGATGTGTGGAGAAGGGAGAGGGAGGTCTTTAGGCTAGATAGATAGGTACACAGGTTGATGAATATCATTATCATACACACAGACGGACATGTTTTGCAGTAAAACTAACACACCCACGATAACGTCCAGATAATCGCGCCCGCTATCAATGTCAGTGTAGTTTACTGACATTTCCTCATGTTTGGGCTGTTACGTTTAGTTATTTAATTGCGTAATAATGAAATTTAAGGCGAAATTCGAAAGAACACAACCTTCATGTATTTCAGTGGTTATTGTCAAAATATTTCGGATTTTTAGTTTTTCGGCAAAGACTTCTGAACCATGATAGAATCTCGCATAATTACGTGAAAATCGAGGAGAAAAGAAACACAACGATCACGTATTTCAGTGGTTATTGTCCAGATTGTACTGCATTCGGATTTTTAGTTATTAATGACAATGATCGAATCCCGCAGCTATGCTCAAGTTTGAATTTCAACACTAAAATAAGCTGCATTGGTATTGAGTGGGCCAATACTAGACGTAGAGCCAATGACCTTCGGGGTAGACGGGTTCTTAAAAAAAGATCCCGAATGGAAAAACGTAAAATCATGGATATTGTGGTCTAGTATCAGCGAGAGTTGTCGACAATCGAGATGAAGTGCGTGCGATCAGAGAAGCCTATGTCCAGCAGTGAACTGTTGCAGGAATATGATGTTGATGACTGTGGGATAATTAAGTACCTTTCTTTTATTATTATTGTTAGGATCTTGTTTATCCACAATCTCCTGATGGAAAGCGATGATGTAGTCGAAGATGCCCAGAAGTAACCTATTCACTCTAGACTTAAAGACTCCCAGGTTGTAGCTATCAGGAAACAACGACTCCGGCAGGGAATTCCACTCCTTAGCTGTATACGAATAATGAAAGTATTCCTAAAACGCGTATTCGTGGGATGACACCGAGGTAAACAAGCTGAGTTTTTTCTACAGTCATGTAAACAGAACATTGCTTACCTACCAAGGTGTATGAATTGTATTTTTGATTGTAAATGTTTGAGACTGTTGCTCATAATAATGTACAGGACAAAAATTAAATTTTTAGCTGATGATAACCCTTATCTTGAGCATAATTTTTTAATGGTTTGATACGGTGTATGGACTTAATTCTTTAGAGAGTTTTAGAAAGATTTATAGGTAATATCTTCTTCGTGTCGCTAGCACGGCAGGTTTTTTATATTTTGGAGGCCCAAAACGTTGCCACCTCCACGGCATCACTGGTGGCAACACAAAGGTCTTCTTGGGTGCATGTTTTGGAGCAGAGGGCAAGATAGGAGGTGGCGCATGGTTTGTAACTCAGCTCCACATCCACACCCTGCAGTTGATCTGTCACGGTAGCCCCATTTTGCGAAATTGTGATTACACCTTCCTCCTTGAGTTCTGAGGCGGTTCAGGGACTTCCGAGTAGACCACGGAAGGCAGGAAAATGTTCGCTTGGTGGTAAATAGTTCATGGGCGGGGGAGGAGTGTCTTGCGACAGTTTGCAACGGGCGTCACCTGGGCTTCCTGACAGCGGAACTGCCGATTTAAGGAAGCTGTGTCTGCTACTCAGTCTTTGAGTTGTTAGTTGGGCACCAAAGAGTGGGTGTCTAGTGTCACACTCTTGCTTTTGTTTCTCAACTGCAGAAGCAACTTCTCTTCTGACTTGTGGAGGTGCTATCCCGGCAGTGGGGTATAATAAGCTGACCGGGGTTTTTTTTGAGGCAGCTGGTGAAGGTACGGCATGTCTCGTTTAAAGCCACATTCACTTCCTTGGCGTGGGCGGAACGATGCCACACTGGGCATGCATATTCGCCTGCAGAGAAGCGGTGCGCTAGACTGTGAGGTGGAGCCCCCCAGGTGGTAGAAGTAGATTGTTGCGAGACCCGACTTTTTTTTTCGTATTTAAGCAGTTTCGTCCTTAAATGTAAGTGTTCTATCAAAACTTAGGATTTCTGGCATGTTTAAAAATGAAGACTTGAGTTCAATTTTCACCAACCGATAAGTATACCAAGAGTCAAAATGGTGTCTTTGAGTAGGTACATTAAAAATAATATCTGAAAATACTGATTCGAAGACAAAATATATATTTTAGTAAACCCTACTTTTATTCCAGACTAGCTTTTGCCCGCAACTTCGTACGCTCATGTCCCGTTTTTCCCGGTGCCGTGGGAATTCCGAGAAATCTCTTAAGGCTCCCCTTCACTCCCCAAGGAACCTACATGCCAAATTTTAGCTATCTACGACCAGTAGTTTCGGCTGTGCGTTGTCTGTCAGTCACTCGATTGAGTGACTAAAATTCTACCGTTACTGACTGATCTGATTAGTTGGTTGTGTGGGGTTTCTGTAAGAAAGAGCACGGGAGCGAGACCGTGGGAAGAAGCTAGTATTTCATATTAGTATCTAACAACAGAAAAGAATAAATGAAACCATACTCATGAGTTTCCTCGTGTTATGAAAATAAGTAAAATAGTTTTCCCACTATAGATTTTGTTTTCACAGCTTGCACAGAAATCAATTCATCAAGCAGATCATCATAGGAAAGAAATATGTATGTCATGTTGTAATAGATATTTACCTTCAATTACATTTTTACGACCAGTTTGCAACAAGCCATAATCTTCTACAAAGTAAGAACTCTTCATGTATCATTGCAAGTTAATAGTTACATAAATTATTTTTATTGTACCATTCAGATCGTCACTTCATTTAAATCTTAATGTTCATGTTAGATTGTGGAACATGTCTTTCCAAACAGAATTTCTTTTTCATTCCCTCGTTCCATGTTACTTGGGGTAGGAGCAACACCTTTCCTTTTTTCATTATCTTTACTTTCTTTCTTCTTTCATTTATCATCAAATAACTCAATCATTACCTATTAAGCACTTTTTGCATGGAACATCATTCCATTCTGCGTTGTTAGCTGCGCTACAGTTTACACTTCTGCAGCTATCATCGTTTTATTTGTTGTACTTAGTATTATGTTTTGTTACGAAATAAACGTTTTATTATTTGTTTGTTTTCTCCTGTCAACTTTGACGCTGTCATTGACTTCCTTCTTTTACACATAATTCACATCATCCATCCATCTTCTCTAAATTTCTCAACGGAAAAAGGAGTTCTAGAGATCTCTTACAACCCTAATCTCTTCAAAGTCAGAGTGAAACGGCTCCTTCTGGGTAAGCTAACTTGATCGTAGACTGTCTCTGTCATCTCTAACCTAGGCTAGAGTCAAGAGCAAACCATCTCAAATACATTTTTTATAAGACTGAATTTGTCATTTTGAGTGATTGCTAGTTACGACATTTCCGATATTATATGTCAATTTCTTAGAGCAGGATGTTTAGGCTTGAGCTCTTTCATGAATATTATTATTTAATTTTGGATAAAGAATCCTTTTCGTCTTTTATTTAGCCACAAATATCTTAAAAGGTGACAAAGCAATATGCTAATGACCAATTCGTATTGTATATACCTAGGCGAAAGTAAAAAAAAAAACATGTAAACTTATGGAGAGTATTAACATTTAGTACCTAGGTGAGTTTATGTTTTTGAGGGAATAAAACAAACAGATAAAAAGCAAAAGAAAACAGACTAATCATGGAATGCTAACATTCATAGTTGTTGTTGTAAATCCAGATTATCGGCAGAAAGTCACATGATTCTTGATACCCTTCCGACAGTCCGATAAAGATTTATCTTTCGTAGATTAATGACTAGGCGCCAAAGGAATTGTTACTACTGGTCATGTCAATTACTTTGATATCTAAGGTTTTAGTGGGTTTCCTGGTCTGGACCATCCATGTTTTGTTTTTGACATTTGGTAATGGACATTCTTGGCTAGAACGCAGTCTAGTTTGTGATGTCGAGACGCAGTTAAAAATATTTCTTTTAAAACGCTGACAACATTGCCAATTTTTGAGGTTTTAGAAATAGAGACAGCACAAATTGCATGTAACGACATCACACAAGTCCCGCCATATTGAATTGAAGCCATCCAGTCCAAACGACATTTTGTGTGACAAGGATTGAGGAGCTCGTGGCTAGATAATAACAGCCGCACGGGTTGATCTTCAAGGTTAAGCAACGCTAGCCAAGGTTGGTCTGTGGATGGGTAACCATCTTAACATAGCGAGTTTCCTCCGTGCCTTGGAAAGCACGTTAAGCCGTTGGTCCCGGCTGTCATTTGTAGATCTTTGGCAGTCGTTACGGATATACCGGTGAACGAATTATAATGAAATTGCTTCGTTATATTTTTGTTCTGATTTGAAAATAATAAACCAGATATCTAGTAGGTACATCTGCCTAGGAACGCCTGAATCATCATCAACAGAATCATCTGCCTAGCCTTTTCCCAACTATATTGGACTCGTCTTGCCATAAAGTACCGGATTATCCAGTTAAAGGGTTGTGGAGGTCTGGTAGGCAGCCGCTCCACGTAAAATACTGGTATTCAGCTAAATCCGGTTTGACTGGAAGCCGACCCCAATATAGTTGGGAAAAGGCTAGGCAGATGAAGGATTGAAGAATAACTTCATAAGCGTATAACTTTTTTGTTTTTCCACCAATTCTATTTATTTTTTACCCCATCGTACCTACGATTTTAATAACATCATACATGTGTAGTAATACAAACATGGAATAGGTTATGCATAATTTTATTTCGAAGGCTAATTTAAGACAATTTTGTTATTCCTGGCATGTAACTTTTTTTGTCCCAAACAAATAAAATAAAACATCCATAAATTAGGTCTTCATTCATGTATATTGTTCAAATTACATAGTCAAATACCCTGTAAAATCTGAAAAAGCTTATTTGGGTAACAAGCCAAATACCTTAACTTCGTAATGAGATACCGTTACGCCATAACAACAAAAAATAAATTTATGTAAAAATTTAAGGTGGATCCCATCATGAAACGTTTTTATTTCGGTTTATGATAAGGAACACTTCCTGTACGTGTCCGAATCGCATTTGAACGGTTTTTTTTTTAATTAAAGCATAAAATGGAAAATTTTGAATTTAAAGTATACTGAACATATTCAGCCCTCACACTGCGCTCTGCAATTTCAAGGAATACGTGAGTTGACATGTAATGAACATAATTACTATGAACACAAATCCATTCTAGATTTTTATGACAACAATTTAGAATACCAGAGACAACACAATATTTAAATGTAGGACGACAATCATCAACTGCGACAAGAGGAAAATACTCAGCCCATAAAATATGTGGCCGTTAAAAGTCTCATAAAATAATACTTAGCATGTATATTGTGTATGTAAAGATAATTTTTGCATAATATGTGAATGCTTCAGTAACGTAATACAGATAACAGATAAGATATTCATTATTTAATATATAGTTCTAATACAGAAATATCTCTACATTCAATTAAATTGAAGTTATGATAGACTTTTTTTATTAGCCTTGTGGTTTTTGCCTTTATTGCTAGAAACGGTCAGTAAGGATGACCACAGATTAACTCCGCGGCTTCGTACGCGAATATCCCGTTTTTTCCCGTTCCCCTAGGAATTTCGGGCAATCCTCTCTTAGTGCTCCCCTACACTTCCCAATTGACATGCCAAACCGCTTTCTACGATCATTAGTTTCGGCTGTACGTTATTTGTTAGTTACTCAGCTTGGTAGTTAATGCATTTTATGAAGAAAAGGCGACTAAGAGACTCGCCAGAGAATAGGCAGCAGCGTTCTCTGTAAAACGAAACAACTTACACTGCGAGAGACTTTCGCTTGAGGGAGGCCTATGTCCAGCAGTGGACGTCTTTCGGCTGATATAATAATAATAATAAATCTTTATTTCAGACCTAATCCATAATATGTTACATGATGATGATGATGATACACTGTGATCACCAACCCGCCTGCCAAGCGTGGCGATTATGGCAAACCCCCCAAAATTTGGACATCCACTAAGGAATGATCTAGTGACTCAATATGATCTACCTACAATATTTTCACCAGTTGGTTCAAGAATTATAACTCGAGAAAATAGTTCGAGATAACACTAGATCTATAAAACGATTTAGAAGATTCGCAACTTTTGGATCAAGTTTAAGATGTAGCATGAGATATGCATGAAGGCCGCATTAGTATTCACTTCCGCGCATTTATCTAAATTCAACCACATTAAGGTAGAATGGAAGATTGAAAGCCATAATAAAGTATTATAAGACAAAGATGATAAAAAGAAGGATTGCGTGACGTAATACTACTGAAGAAATGGCAGAAGAATTTGGAAAGGGTCGATAACCTTCATCGCTCTAAGCCCATCCAAGGAAATGAAGAGAATGAAGCTAAGCTTTGACTGTCAGCAGCTTTTTGATGACTACATTTAGTAAATATAAATGGTTTTGATTGGACATCGTTAAAGTCCAATCAAACCAGAGATATCAAACATGAAAGTCGGACAATACAGCTGAATTCGAAAGCCAATACCATGCTATAAGCCGAACTAGGAAATAAACAGTGTGGTAGACACTACGTTATACAGAAATCATGTTTTATTTCAGAACAAAATAAAGTGACTAAACAAATTTCTTGGCAAGAAAAGAAAGAGTAACAAAATAAATCACACACTTTATTCATCGCAGTAAACAATACAGAAAAAGCAGAGAAACCCACATTAGTTAGAGAACGATAACAATTTGCGAGTGTACGGAATGGCAATAGTAACGGTTTGCTGATTACAAATGACGCTGCGGCATGGACACGCTCGCATACCGAGCCGGCTGCATGTAAACAGGGCGATGAAACAATATCGGAGATTGAAATGAATCCGCCAGATCTAAGAGATTGGAAGATAGAGCAATGCTTGGGAGAGAAGTGGGGTCTTCTGATGAGAAGACAGATCTGGTCACTGAAAAAGAAATGCTGTGAGGAAATAGAAATGGATGACAAGCGCCTTAAAGCAGAGATTTCTACTGAAAAAAGCTTACACAACTTGGACAAGCCATATCATTTTTTTTTGTTTCTTTCCTCAAAAGACTACCTCAGACATTAACCTATATACAGGGTTATTTGTAAAACACCAGCAACCTCTTAGGCAGTGAAAGTACACATGATTATAAGCAACTTTTACTTTGGGAAAACCCCGAAATCTCGAAAAAAATATCAGCTGTTTCATACAAAATGCAATATTTAGCCAGTGAAAATGTATGAAACAGCTGATATTTTTTTCGAGATTTCGGGGTTTTCGCAAAGTAAAAGTTGCTTATAATCATGTGTACTTTCACTGCCTAAGAGGTTGCTGGTGTATTACAAATAACCCTGTATATGGTTCTCATATGATTTGACCATTATAATACGAGTAAGTAGTATGGATTTTAAAAGACACTTCGCTCCTTGAGTTTGTTTCGTTGTTTCTTCTCAGAGTAGCCAGCAAGGAAACACCGGCCCTCTAGTTTAAAATGAACAAAAAAGATTTACATGTAAAAGTGTTATGTTTTAAACCTAAATATTTACAAAATAAATATCTTATATCATTTTTCTAGATACTAAAGATTACCTGAAGTAAAGAAGTTAATAAAGAATACGGAAGTCTCAAGTCCCTGATGTTTTGGTTTACAAAAGAGTCAAGAATGTGCGTGAATGTCATCGAAAATCTAAAAATGTCTGTGTTTGATACGAGGAGATCCAAGTTTCACTTCTAGATTGAGACTTGAAGTTAAGAAGTTCTAGTGCAGCACCAGATGAATACCTACCCATTTGTAAGAAACAATAATACTCAGTAATTTTAAAGCTGATGATGATGATGATGTGATACAATACAACCGCCTTCAACCAAGGTGATTTGTGCTTTAGCTCCGCTGCAGCTGCAGTTGTCGTTCGTGAGCTCGCATCTGGCTTATGTAACCAATCTTCTTTGTGAAGATCCTCGCAAACTGCGAGCACGTCACCAGTGTAAGCACACAAAGAGCTAGACTTGGTACAACAGACGGAGTCTGTTATTAAAGCATTTACAAAATAAAGTATCTCCACTTCAGACCTAATTAGTCCACAACTAGATAGTTAGTGAACGAAGTGGAACACATTTTTATTTAGCTGTAACCTAACACCGTCTAAATGATGACTTAAGAAGACAAACAGTCGTTAGATATTCTCAGGCTACAGTTCAATTAATCCAGCTTAGAATTCAAGGGAAGGTACATGATGATCATAATGATGGCGATGTTTATAGGCCAGATTACCGTTGCTAGAGATACGGAATACCTTCGTTTAGTTGTCTTGATCTCAATTCGAAGTGGAGCAGGTGGCAAATAAAAATCTAATTCTACCAAATGAGTGCTGCTTGTTGTTGTTTCGAGAACCTAGTTTGTTTTGTGTCGAATTAGAAGCATTGGTTTCTAATTTAGTTAAGTGGTTGGTGGACTTAGTAGGTATTTGTGATATGAGTCAATTGAATATTGTTTTTAGAGTGCATCTACTGTTATATAAATACAAATATGAAAGCATAGCTTGATAAATGGGCTATCCAACTAAAATGATTTTTCGATTCAAACCAGAAGTTCAACCATACAAAGAAACAAACAAACTCTTCATCTTTATATTATTAGTAAGGATGTTTCTCAGATTTTAAGTAGCTGCCAGGAAGACTGTGAAAGTCAGATAGGAAAGAAAAGAAATAAAAAAAGTATTAGTAATGTAAGTAGTAGTAATCATAGAACGGACATGCATACGAATTATGAACTTAAACTAAAAATCTTTAATGATCATTTTAGGCAAAGTCATTCGTTTTAATTGTCAATGGTCAGGCAGGGGCCAATAGTTCTTCCATAGTAAACGATTATTAGTCCACTAAACCAGCCAAACCCATAGCGTTTCATCTTTTGTTTCCATATTCTGCAATAGTCCTGCTCCAACCGGGGATTGTCCTTGGGTATACTTTTACAGTGCATACAGGGATAATCGTCGGTTGTTGTCCCATTCTATTTGAAATGTCTAAAGAGGCCTTTGCGAGTTGGCTTCGGCCCCTCGTACGCCTACCAAAGGACCGGGTCTCTATCATTATCATTATCATATCAGCCAATTGCCGTCTACTGCTGAACATAAGCCTCCCCCAAAGAGCGCTAACCATCCCGGTCTTGAGCAGTCCGCTGCCAGCCACCTTCACAAATCATCGATCTATCGTGCCGCAGGGCCTCCCACACTACCTTTGCCCATACGCGGTCTTCACTCTAACGTATAGTCTGCTCCATCGAACGTCTCTCCGTCTATTGAGATGGCCGGCCTACTTCCACTTCAGCATGCATGTACACATTCGCATCAAGAAAATTACTCTCATTCGTAAATATTAAAGTCAACCCCAAAATTGGAATTTCTAGACAGATATTTTGACGCCGAGACTCGTGTCTGACCGCTATTCCACCCGATCTTGACGAAAATGTTAAAGGTAACCTCGTCACTCATGTCACGACTTGAAGTTTTGTAATGTAGATGACTGCGACAGCCATTATTATGTGTTAATTAACTAATTAAAACGTAAGTAGGTGCTATACTGAGGAGTGACCAATTATTCTGACTAATATTTGTAAATAGCCTAAATCAGACACCAGTCTTGACAAGAAGTACCGTTTTACCCAATGGGTTGTGGAGATCTGGTAGCCAGCCATTCCACGTAAAATACTGCTATTCAGCTGAATTCCGTTTAACTGGAAATCGACCACAATTTAGTTGGAAAAAGACTAGGCAGATGATTGGTACCTAGCTTCTGCTAGTAGCTTCGACCCCATGACTGTCAAAAAATATCCATAGGGAACTTATTCCCGGGCATGGGCTACCAGTGTGCCAAGTTTCATACAAATCCGTTCAGCCGTTAAGACGTGATGAGGTTACAAGCAGACAGTGTGACTTTCGCATTTATAGATTAGTCTTGTATAGATTGACCAGCCTTTGCCCGCGACTTCGTGCGCACCTGTTCCGTTTTTACCCGTTTCCTTTCTTAGTGCTCCCTTACACTCCCCAAGGAACCTACATGACAAATGTCAACTTTCTACGTCCAGTAGTTTCGGCTGTGCATTGTCTGTCAGTCACTGGAGGAGCTCGTGGCTAAATAATAACAGCCGCACGGGTCGATCTTCAAGGTTAAGCAACGCTTGCCAAGGTTGGTCTGTGGATGGGTGACCGTCTTAACATAACGAGTTTCCTCCGTGCCTCGGAAAGCACGTTAAGCCGTTGGTCCTGGCTGTCATTTGTACATCTTTGGCAGTCGTTACGGGTTGTCAGAAGCCAGTAAAACAGACTCCAGTCTTGTCAAGATGTACCGTGTTACCCAGTTAATGGGTTGTGGAGGTCTAGTAGGCAGCCGCTTCACGTAAAACACTGGTATTCAGCTGAATCCGGTTTGACTGGAAGCCGACCCCAATATAGTTGGGAAAAGGCTAGGCAGATGATGATGATGATGATGATTGTCTGTCAGTCACTCAGTAACGGATGAATTTTAACAATATTGAATATTGATTAGGATAGTATAGATGGATAAAACACCAACCCTGAAACAAAGACAGAAGTACAGAACCAAGTCATTGTAACATACATCCTAAAACCAATATTTATGTTAAACGAAAAGCATGTTAAAACAATTATGAAGTTTATTTGTTAACAACGATAAGTTATCACACTGTTGACGGATGCTATAACAATGTCAGATGCTTGGAGGATGTCTCAAGGTGTGGTTTCAAGTTCAATTCCTATCGTTAACTGTTGTGTATAATTTGAATTGGAAGAAAATGGGGGCATAAAATAATAACAACCACAAAGGGTCGATCTACAAGGTTAAGCAATACTTGCAGAGGTCGGTCAGTGGATGGTATCCCTGCCTTGGAAAGAACGTTAAGCTGTTGTTCCCGGCTGTCATTAGTAGGTGTTTGATACTGCCAGAGTTGCCGAATTTGTTAGGCAGGCAGAGGACATACAATCCCAGGCGTCGGGAGTCGCAGGGCGATTTCCGGCCACCGTAGGCGCGGGCCTGCGGACGGCGAGCATTGGGTGGCTCGCCGTCCATCAGAACCAGGCCCGGGTCGGCGGCGCGCTGTGTTCCACGCGCGCCTCAAGGAGATGTCAGCATGGGAGACGGGGCCCGCTAGGGCCAGTGCCTGCCGGGGTGCGGAATCCGTTCGAAAGAGACGCCGCAGCCCTGGAACGCAAAGGGCATTGGGAGGAGCACGGATGCGTTTTAGTCAGTAAGAGTCTGACACTCCCTTCCGCCTCGCCCAGAGCGGAAGGAGTCATTTGATGATTTCCCATCCTTAAAAAAAAAAAAAATCAGGTCATACAATAACCGGTCAAGTGCGAGGTAGACTCACAGGAAAGATTCCGTGGCATGAACAGAAAAAAACACGTTTCTTACATGGGAGATAACGGCAATAGAAATGCACACTCTGTGAATATGTCATCAGTCTACCGATTACGGTTCTTGAGATACAGCGCGCTGACAGACGGACGGACGGAAAGCGGAAGCTTAGTAATAGGGTTCCGTTCGTTACCAACGGATATTATTATTCCGTACCCTTTGGGTATTCAGAACCCTGAAAACGTTGAATTCAACAAATTCCAAGCCAAGAAGTGCGTCTGTACGGTGAATGGGGCTATAAAACTAAATACGTCAGCCATTAAGGTGGTGACAGGTGGCCACTTGGTCGCCTACGACCATTTCAATGGGTCGTTTCCCGTTGTTGGATACTATGATTTGAATGACGTGATAAATAGAGCATATCTGTGTTATGAGGAGGTCTAATTGTTTGTTATTGAGATCGAAGTTCTGAAACCCACCGATTGAATGTTCTTTACCAAACAAATGAAAAGTGGGCGAAAACGGAATTTTGTTTAGAATGCGGCGAAATGGGATATTTTCTTTTTTTTCCAAAAGTGAGCGCAAAAATGCGGCGAACGAACAAACGGAACAAATCATGTTGAGACTAAAGATATTTTAGATTAAAGATAGAATATGTTTTTTTGCAATTATTATTTTTTTGACACTTGGGGAAAGGCTATGTCCAGGAATTATTTCGGCTGATAATATGCTGATGATGTTATTTTTTTATTGGATACAAATATGTATCAAGATCATCATCTTAAACTTATTTTACCAACTTTATATAGCGTGTTTTTTGCAAATAAATATATCATCATAATCATGATGATAGGTACTTGATGCCTCTGCGGACAACGTTCGAAAGTGGCACCGTACCCTGGAACGCAAAGGGCACTAGGAGGAACACGGATCGGTTTTAGTCTGTAAAAGTCTTACACTCCCTCCTGCTTTACCCAGAGCGGGCGGAGTCATTTGATGATTTCACATCCTAAAAAAAAATGAGCCATCAGCATCATTCATTCATCATATCAATAATAAGTAGATTGATAGAAAGAATTGTCATCTTCAGCTGGCAAGAAGGGCAGACGAAATTGTTGCCATCGCGGATGGAACCTGGATGAGGCTGGCGCAGGAACGTGTGGATTCCCGAGTTGGTGTCGCGTGGTGTTTCCGCCTCTCAAAGGCGAAAGGGTCTGGAAAAGCTCACTCCTACCCTTACCCGAGATAGGGTTTGGAAGCACACACTGTCACTACCGGGCAGACAGTGGAGAATGCGAACGTGTCCTCAGCCAAAAGTGACGAGGAGGAACACCGTGCTATGTTTGTACGAGTCTGACAGATCCCTCCGTCTAGGACATCCTTGCGGATTTCCACACGTAAAAAAAGGAACGTGAGGATTGGCACAAGAAAAGATGGTCTCTTGCCTAGCATTTACTGGTGACGCTGTTGATAATGATTACACAATTGATTATTAGCACGTTAAGCCGTTGGTCCCGGCTGTCATTTGTAGATCTTTGGCAGTCGTTACGGATAGTCAGAAGCCAGTAAATCTGACTCCAGTCTTGCCATGATGTACCGTGTTACCCAGTTAATGGGTTGTGGAGGTCTGGTAGGCAACCGCTCCACGTAAAACACTGGTATTCAGCTGTATCCGGTTTGACTGGAAGCCGACCCCAATATAGTTGGGAAAAGGCTAGGCAGATGATGCTGTTGATGATGATTCAGGCGTTCCTAGGCAGATGTACCTACTAGATATCTGGTTTATTATTTTCAAATCAGAACAAAAATATAACGAAGCAATTTCATTATAATTCGTTCACCGGTTAGTAATAGAGAGCCAATTAGAAGAAATAGGTTACAAGAGTGCTTGCAAGCGATAAGTTAGCCTGCGCTTGCGCAACCTTACACAATTACACTTTAACGTACTTAACAAGAGCGATATTATTATTTATTTTGAGATATTATTATTGTGTGATACATAACAGAGTATTTGGCGTGGCCGTGGCGTGACAATGTAGACTTGTTAGCGCAGCATGGTCATGGACGCAAAAAACTAGGTTACAGATCTTAAAATTATGAAGCTATTTAATATCTAACTTCTAATTATCATGGCGACTAGAGCGCTTAAGTTTACTGAAACAACAGAATTATAACATTCAAGATGTAGGTAATTGAAAAACTAATACTTATCATAAGGGACCAACCGACCAACACTTCAAACGCAAGAACTTATTTTTATACTATTGATTTTGACGCGTTTGACCACTATCTCAGCTGATGGTAAACGATGATGTGGTCGAAGATGGAGCACGCTTGCCTAGAAGTAATCTATTCACTCTTGACTTAAACACTCCGAGGTTGTAGCTATCAGGAAACACAGACTCCGGCAGGAAATTATTTATTAATTTAGCTGATCCATACTTTGGTCGGTGAACTTACTTTTCGCGAATTCCAGGTTCTCTTATTTATAAAACATGTTCAGAACCGCTTCAATTGTGACTAAACGTTCTTGTTTGTAACTTTATAACATTCTTTCGTTACTAAGTGCCTAACAGACAAGGACAACGCACAGCCGAATCTACTGCTCGTAGGAAGCTGTTTGGCATATAGGTTCCTTAAATTCCCGAAGTTTCCACGGTTACGGAAAAAACGTGATATGCGCGTACGAAGTCAGGGGCAAAAATATTTGAATTCATAAATTGAAGCTAAAAACGTGGAGATTGTGGCTCGAAGCAAGTCTAGCGAAGATGTTTTTACTGAGAACGTTGAACTATTGACCCTAGGTTTTTAGCGTTGTTTGTAGATCATTATTTAGACGCTTGGTTAATGTTTTGGAGAGCGTGTTCTTATGTAAAGTTAATGATCAAGAATATTGCATATCAATCAAGAAACTCAAGTTATTTGTAATAGGTAGGAACTTTAGCCAAATGAATAATGATTCAATGATTAAAAAACATTTGAATATTTTTTTAGGGTACTTCCGTAAGAAACGGAAACCCTTAAAGGATCACTCGGGTGTCGGTCTGTCTGTCTGTCTGTCACAGCCAGTTTTCTCTGGTGCTACTGGAAAGATTCTGTTAAAATTTACTTCTGTGACCCAAACACGGACGGGTTACGTAAATAAATAAATTTTGAGTAACTTTTGGGGGTCAAACTATTAAATTTAAAAATAAAATATTTTTTACCTGTATCGATAGGTATGTCAAATGAAAGGACTTACTGTGAGGGTTTTAAATATATTTTTTTCATAGTTTTAAAATAAATGGTTTTGAAGTTATCCAAGAATTTAGACAAAAATTACCATTTCTCCCCTTATCTACAAAACTACTGAGCCTAAAACTAACTTCCCACGAGTGGGACGTCGGCTATTGTCTCACTATTGTCTTGTAATTTTGCTAGGCCTGACGCGGCATTTCCAGGATGTCTTAAGGTGAATGCTCCAGGGTAGCCCGCGAAATTCATATATTTTTATGTTTTTTGCAATTTGCCGGTCAGTGTGAAGCTGTATGTGGACCAAATGCGATCTGCGACCGTAACGCGTATTTATCTAAAGAATTATAACCATTTTAATCATCAATATAGCCCTCTAAGTTCATGTAGTTCGAAAGAATGATTATTTCTGAAATATTCATTCTTTCGAGGAGCATCCACCTTAAAGAATGCAGTTAGTTCATTAGTATGAAGTATAATTTACTGGATGCTTAATATTTTACTTTAAAGAAATATTTTACTGGATTCAGACATAACCAGAATAATATTTATGTTTATGAATAGCATTATTGCTTATACCCGCTTTTACATACAGAATTGCCATTTCGATTGTTTGTGTGTGTTTTTATTCTTTAGTAGGTGGTATAAAACCACAGACCAATAAAACAATGATTATAGTACACATAAGTACCTCTGGTCTTTTAGTTTTAAAGTTCCGTACCCAAAGGGTAAGCTTCGGTTGTCCGTCCGTCTGTCTGTCAGCGGGCTGTATCTCAAAATACGAATACCTAGTTACCGAGTTGTTATTTTCACCGAGTAGGTACCTATGTATTTATATTTGCCGTTATAACAACGAATAATTAAAATGGACCCCAAAATTCCCAACAAAATTTCGGGAACTCCTTCTGCCAACGGTTGCGTGGTCCCTAGGGAACATACTCCCGGGATGAAAAGTAGCCTTAGTCCTCCCTCAGGCTCTAGACTATCTCTGTACCAAATTTAATTTAAATCGGTTCAGTAGTTTTGGCGTGAAAACGCGACAGACAGACAGAGTTACTTTCGCATATATTTAGTAAGGATTGATTATTTTTAACAATACATCGTTTTGTAAGGAATTATAAATGTAGTGGCACTTTACTGATAATGCACTCAGTAGGTAATCTAAAACTACATTAATAAGTGCATAGGTACTTACGTCAACAATAATGTCAATGTTACTACATTTCTACAGCTGTTAATAAATTATACATGTTAATTAATCATTGTTTTAAACCTGAGATAAGTCTTGAAATATAATAATAGGATTTTCTTGTTATTCAAATATTTAAAATTATGATCAGTATTTTATAGGTAGGCTTGTTTGTACCTTTTTGCGTCTCATTATAATCTGTCGTAGAATCTCTAAAACAGCATAGATACAATACATATACCTACAGTATAGATATGAAAATGCAATTCTCTTAAGGGGTAATAGTAAAATCTCGAAAAAAAAATTACTTGCTGCTCCAAACATTAATGTGCGCATAACTCGACAAAATGTACTGAACAGTAGATATAGTTAAAGTTGTTCATAATATTGAGTACAATGACCCCTTAAGAGTATTGCATTATACTGTATTTTTTTTTGTAACGTGATAAATCAGCTAGATAGTGATAGCGTGACGGCTGATAGAACAGAATGGAAGAAAAAAAAACAACGGCTTGCACTCCGGTAGTGCCGGCAGAAGTGAAAACTTGAATACGTGCTTCTCCTAACGTCTTACGAATTTTCGATCAGGTCACGTGTCCTGACGAGAGTTTAACATTTTTTACCCATCACAAAAAAGTGCACAACGCCGCTAAAGAAATTTTCACTTCAAAAACGTGTTGCGTCGACCCCAAGCAACATGGGATAAGGGCAGGACGATGATGATTGTGATAAGTCAGCTCTGGTCCTGGACCTCACCTGATGGAGAGCCATGATGATGATGAGGTCCATGATTGAATGAGCAAGCCCAGAAGATGCTTGTTCACTCTTGCTTACCTATGAAAAGGCAGTAAGCAAAAGAAGAATCTAGTCTTAAAAGGCTCTTGTCTAAAACACCATATACTCTTGATTCACCCTTGATGACGACATTTCATTGAGTCCCATGTAATACAATATGTAGTACAAATCAGGCTAAAAATAACTATGTGTGGGTTCCCGCTAAGAATAAGTCATCCTATTTAGCATGTCATTAATAGTGAACTAGCACAAATTCTTTACAGGAATCAGGTGTATTGCTTGAATGCAGGGGCGGATTCAGGATTGTCGTGTGGGGGGCCATAACCCTGCTGAGGATGGGTTTTGGCAACGTAAACACTAAAACCGCACATAATATTTTATTTTGCTGAAAATGTAACAAACCCCCATGGATTACTTTTCGGATATTCTTCAATGACCTCTTGGTTTTAAATTACCAAAAAATCTGGGTGTTTTCGGGGGGCGGGGGCTTGCGCTCCTTAGCCTGTAGAAAATACCCCCCCTTGGATCCACCTTTGTAGGGACCATTATCTTCACCTGTTTAGTTACTTTCTTTCTTGCCATCTTCATCATTATTTAATCATCTTTTGCACAATTCATTTATTTCTAAGACTTCCTCTACCCTTATACACCCACCCAATCATGATGTGCACTGTTATATAAACTGTTCAAATAATGCTTCACCAGTCAGTAATACAGTATTCTAAAGTTACACCATATTTACTTGTAAAAACCATACTTTAAAAATTTGAGCAAACTTTAAATTAGCTTCGAAGTACTAATTGATGGTGTTGGGCTCGTTGCTGTACTAATTAATCTTGCTAGCTGTCATTCTTCTCAGGGTTCCGTACCCAAAGGATTACCAATAGAACCCTATTACTAAGCTTCCACTGTCTGTCCGTCCGTCTGTCTGTCAGTGGGTTTTATCTCAAGAACCGTAATAGGTAGACAGATGACAATTTCACAGATTGTATATTTCTGTTGCCGCTATAACAACAAATAATAAAAATTAAGGTTTATAGTACGGAACCCTTCGTGTGAAAGTCTGACTCGCATTTGACCAGTTTTTCTATATTCATAAATTAAATAGAATAGATGTTATTTCTACAACTAATCATCCTCCATGAGGAAGACACCATGTTGCTGGGGAGTTTATTCCATAGTTCTACTATAATGAGTACCGATTGAGGTACCTTTTTTTACAGCAGTATTTGGTATTTTTTTTAAATTCTAAAGTGTTATGGCACTTCTGTAAATTAGGTGCTAGTTTATTTCCTGAAACTTGACTACAATTACCCCAAAAGAACTGTCCAGTCTTCTGAGATATTAAGATATTAAGCTTTTTCTCGTAGTTGTTATAAGATTCTTTATTTTTATCTAGTTAAACTTTAAATTGTACTGCACCAATGTATTTGAATTGTAAAGTGGTGGCCTGAAACACAGGTTTAAATTAACCTAAATCGGGGTGGCCGCATATATAACATTGCCATTACGAACCACCATAACTTGCACCTATAATAGTAATATAGTAGTTTTAGTTTATTTTTAGGCACTATAATTGAATGGTAAATAATTTTATTTGAATAAATTTATTTATTATTATTTAAATTTTATATAACAGAAGAACTGTCCAGTATTCTGAGATATACAGTACTATGATGTATAACAGGCTAGAATAAATGAGAATATGCACAAACATTAATCTACCTTTTTATTATATAAGTTAAGATTCAAGACTTGATTAAAGTTCCTCAGCATAAGAATTTCAACATAATGAAGAAGAATGATAATACAAAAGGCAACACAATTAAATGTATTGTAAAAAAGTGCCTGTAATGAGGTAATGACAAATGTTTATTTAAAAGGTCAACTTGCATAAGAGCCCACCTGCATAATGTCTACCGTATTCAATTTCACTGCCCAATGCAATGTAGGTAATTATGAAAGAATAAAGAACTGATTTGTACTGTATTTTATTGAAATTAGTCAATAAGTAGTTTCTAGATATTTAAGTTTGCTTAAAATTTGTAATAGGTTTCTATGTTATTCTATGCTAATATGTCACACTTATAAATACACTTGTAAAAGGTTTATAATATTTCACAAGTGTTCGTTAGTTTATTTCTGGATAGTTTATGAATTTGTGTTTGGAACAGGAAAATGAAACTTTTTCATAATTATTTTAACAATGGATATGTCATAGTATGTTTGGTGTTTTTAATTATTTTATACCATTAATGATGATGTGTTTTATTTTATCATATGAATCTCATTAAAATAATTATGACACACTGCCCAATTTATTAAAAAAAATATGATATTGTTGATAAGTTTTATAAAATTTTGTTAATACTTTTTAACTGTGATTTTTATCATTCCTGTTATAGGTTTAACAAATCCCAAACCGAATTAACACTTAAGATGATAATTTTCACCGTATAATACAGTTGCAAATTACAATACCAACCAGTGGCATTGTATGGTACAAGTATCAAAATAAACTGGTAGAATTTATAAACAAAGTTCTTTCCAGCACAATCCATGAAAGAAACTTCGCTTAAAATACTGTATGCCGTCTACACACGCACAGGTAGCCTAGAACGGACACATAAACTAGGAAAACCACTTAGTAATAAGTATTTTCTAGAAAATAGAAAGTCGCACATATGTACTTACCAACGTATTCTGATATCCGAGCCCCGACTCCTCATCGGAAGTCTCTTCCTTGCTATTTGACACCTTCATTATCACCAAAGAGTTCTAAACTTTTAACACAGAAAACTAAAATATCAAAACAATGCGAGAACAGCGAATCGCCGCGTTTCGCAACTTTTCTTCTTCTAAATATACAACAGTGGCAAAGAATCACAGTGTCCGGCGGTGTTCGGCCATCTCGCCGCTACACGTACAACAAACGTACAAGTGTAATAAGATAATATGTAATTGAATAAGCGCAATTTCAGGCAAATTGCTCGCGTACCGGCGGATCTGTTTAACACACGTTCAAACCGAACGTCATCGACTGACCGACTGACAAAAAGTTGACAAGTGACAGTGCACATTCAAAAGATTGGAATGGCGACCATGAACTTGAACTGATTCGTTATCTATTTATTCATTTGAGACCGTATCTAATTTTCACTATCAACTCCAACTTATATTTGGTAGTCAATAAAACTAATTAAAAATCTTGTTTATTTAAATTCAGTCACACAGGCGGAGCGCGAGGGACATGCAAACGTCATGATATTCCGAACGCAACTAATCTCTTGATTTATCAACGTTCCGTTCCGCATGTGATTTGATGTTTATTTAGCTTCTTATGTAGCACTCACGATAAATGTTTTATCAGATTAATTTGCGAATAACATGTGACTATATTACTTCTGTTTATCTGATAAAACTATCAAAAACACATCTGACACATGAATTTGCATCACATTTGAGCTCCTATGAAAGTCAGGCTTGTGTGGCTTGTGTCGCATGTCGGTGGGATTCATTATTTCATACGAAATCTAGTGGAACACTTAATAATTGTACAGCGGTCATAACTATTATGTAGGTGTAGAAAGGAAACAAACGCCGGGCTGTGCAGTAGCACGGTCATTGTAAAACGTTAAAAACAAAAGATGTTCATGCCATTGTTTTTATTGTTGTGATTGGTTGACAATTAGCCAGACAATAATTATTGTATATAATATATTGGAAGTTCTCGTTGTTAGGTAGGTACAATAAGCAGCGTTTATGAAAACTTACACGGGTAACACGGAGGCGGAGTGACTATATACCTAGGTAGGTACGCTTGTTCTTATTTCGTATATTATGGCGCATGGCGGTTTACTATTGCCCAACCACAACCATATCACCCATGATATGAGACGTAACAGTGGCTGGTTATAAAAAAACATGAGGAAAAACTGACCAAGTGCGAGTTGGACTCTCACATGAAGGGTTCAGTAGGTACTTATGAACAAAATAATACGTTTCTTGCCCCTAATTGCTTTTCTAGTTATCCTTTCAAGTTCTTAATAAAATTAGTCTTGTTCTGAGAGAAGAGAAATAGGTACATACCTACCTACATATATACAGCTACCTATCTCAAGAGACTGATCTCTTGAAACCTAAGGATTCACGTCATTTGGAGCAGTAGATCATCATCTGCCTAGACAGAGGAGCAATAGATGCAGTCTACAAATCTGCAGGTTATTAATCCACCCTGAACGCCAAAAGGAGGTCCTTTGTTCTGTTAGTCATCGAAATGAGGCAAAGCAGTCGAATGGTGATGGAGATTCCTGCTTCCTTACTGCCTGAGAGTGGGTTCTTATCTGATATTCTTTTAGGAATGACCAATTCAATATAGGTACTTACCTTCCTACATAGTGGACAAGTGGACATCCCATTTCACTCATATATGCAAAAATGTTTTAAGAATCATTTTATTGTGCGTAGATTCAGCTAAGGAGTGAAACCTTTCCTGATAGCTACAACCTACTACACTCTTTAAGTCAAGAGTGAACAGGTTACTTCTGCACATCATCGTTTTCCATCAAGTGAGATTGTGTGAACCGCGAGCCTATCAGAAATAATAGATAGATAGGTAGGTACGTTATAAAAAAGAGTTCCAGAATCAGAACTTTATTTGCTCAACTTCCATTACGCCTTTTACCAGTCCTAATCAAAATGGTACTGTCTCCTATCTGTAGTGCTATTCTGTATTTGCAGTTACCTATTTAGGTAATTATTTCGATATCGAGCTTCACCTGACTGACAAAGGTACTAGGTACAAACCTAATACGAATTTGCTACTTCACCACGGATTCCGCTGGCGAGACACGAAAATGTTGTTACAGAATAGCACTACAACAGCTGTTCTTACAACTCTTACAAGAGTTAGCCATCATTTTCTACAGTAACAAATAGTGCCCTTGATCTTGAATAAAATTGTTGACCGACCTCGACGTTTAGCAAAAAACAAACAGTACAACAAAAACGTACTTTAACACTTTATTATTCTTTCTAAATAGTTTACACCATTGTTGGGAATTGAAGCAAAAAAGTTAATCTAGAAATTGAGGAAATACAAATTTGAATCTAGACTTTCGATTGTACCTACAACATTCAGATTTAGCAACATGATCAACTCTCAAATTAAATAACTACCTAATTTAAAGTATTTTTTGTATCTAGGTAGTGAGTGGTCTGAAAAAGAAGTAGAAGAAACTTAGATAAAAATATCATTTGGTGACTTAAGTGAGACTGTTTGACCAGCTTGCATTCAGAATTTCAGATAGCCACATAATTATGTTTTGCACAAAATCTGGAAATAGATGTTAGTGTATCTTGAATGATTTGATCAATTTTGTCCAAAAGATGTGACTGCTTACATAAAGGGGAAGAGCGGAGAAAATACATAAAATTTGGCCCAAAACAACAATATCTAATGAGGATGAAAGCCGAATGTAAATTAATTTTGCTAAGTATTTCCGAAATATCGTTAAAACGATTAATTTTGTCGTCAATGAATGAGGAAAAACTGTTTTCAAATATTGGTATTGTAAAGGGCCCACGTCGCTGGACCGGTGACCCTACAAGACAAATTAAACTCTTGACCATGTGCTGAATGTTCGCTAGAAACAGATTGCATCATTAAAAATAAAAAAAAAATATATTGGTGAACCTTTTGATATCTGGAGCTATGGCGTTTAATTTTTGTAGAGTAGTTAGTCTGTCGGTATTGTCATTCACATTTGGAATGGTTGCGGTCAAAGTCAATAGATAGAAACTGTCTTTTCGAAAAATTAAATCTTTTAAAACAGTGTCTATGTCACCTCCTAGTGTCCCGTCATGTAAGTACCAGACGTTGAATTTTGAATTTAGTTTTTGAATGATTGGATTAATGACGAAGCCAAACTGAAAATGACTGGCCCGAGAGGGTCACCTTGTTGACATCCAACTGCAGATTCTAAAAGGTTTTCTTTATATAATAATTTGGAGGGGTGTCTGTAGCAATTGCCACATAAAACCGAAAATTTTAGGTAGTTCCTTTTTTACCTCCGCCAACAAGGTGTCCCTGTTAACGGAATTGAAAGCGTTCTTGACGTCAACCTTGAGGATAACCTTACCCTTGCCAGAATTTAGAAAAGAAGAAAGTGCATGTACGGCAGTCTCACAGCCCCCTCTAGAGCCAAAAAGTCGTTATATTTTGTTAATAGATAATGAATTTATTAATATTCAGCAGCGTTCCTTTGTTTGCGATGCCCGAATAGGGTTCATGCACAAAACGAAACAACTTAAATTGTAAAGGGCAGTGCTGGATTAAAGGGGCCTGTTGCTAATTTAACCAAGGGGCCTCCTAAACTTAAGAGCATGCGGATTTGCGCAAGCAATAATTGCCATAGCAGTTGGTGAAGTATGGCTGTGGACGTTGAAATAAGTATCTATCCACCTACCTATCTATCCAATGCCCAGAAGGGGTTTTTTATAGAGACCACTCGCAGTCTCGCTGTTCAGCTCGCTATAGTTGGATACTGCCCAACCACTTTCTTGTGATGACCTCAAACGAATATAAGGCCCCTAGTTAGAGCTAAAAATTACGTACAAGCTAAATGCTCACTAAGAGCACCCCCTGTGGGGTACAGAAGGCCGCGAATACGAACTCAGCAGGCAAGGAACATTGCATTGTATTTGAACGCGCCGCTGCAGCGCTGGTCGCGCCAAATGCATAATGTATAATGTCGCTGCCGTGCCGCTCCTTGTCCGCTGAGTTCGTGACCGCGGCCTAACTGCGTCATTTCGGGAGGGCAGCAAGGGACAGGCTGGGTCCTGGGACTGAATTTTGGGGATTTAAAGCTAATAGCTTAGTGGTACGGGCTAGCTCGATAAGCAAAAGTTAGGGAGGAGCCCAGAAGGGAAGCATAGCAGGCTATTTTATATCTTAGAGCTGAACAGAGACAATCCTCTCCTTTTTCGTCTATAGTTTACCAATCAAGGGCATTCGGACTATGATCTAGTTTCGGTATTTTATTTCTTTGTTCTATGGCGTCCCAAGTTATATTAGACCATAATATGGTATTACTCCGTGGTATCCGTATCCTTTTCACTTAGGGACCACACATCTAACGCAAGTTCGCAGGGTTAGTCACTGCCTACAATTAATATCCTAATTTAGACTTGTTACTGTTGGATCCTGGCTAAGTATATGGCACAGAGTCGATTAGCCAGCGACCCCTCATACCTAGAGATTACCCACCTACTTAACGCCGTGTTATCTGCCTTTGGCGAAGAATGAAGCTCCTGCTAAGTTTCTTCTTCTTATCGTATGGGCAGTAAGGTCTAACGACCCAACACACCCTGATGTAAGAGTTTCTAAACCGCCTCAAGGGCCTCCGATATGGTTTATTTGACGACCGCCATTTGGCAGCCGGGACCACCGGCTTATACGTGCCTTCCGAAGCACGGAATCATCTTTTGACAATCAGAAGATTCCAGCCTGCAATGTCCTAGCCAAACTGAAAACAACTTTACAAAGTATGCTTCCCGTAGGAATCGAAACCATCGGGCCATAAGGCAAACGCCTAAACCACTCGACCACGGAGGCAGTTAAGTCAGTTCATGGAGGCAGTTCCTGCTAAGCTTAAAGAAATGAAGGTAAAGTCAAGTCGTTAGTGGCCTTTAAATAGTTTGTGCCCAGTAGGTGGCTATGTTCATAATGGCATTCATTAGTTACCTACCTATTCATTCAATGGATTTTTTTAACAGGAGCATCGAAACAGAAGAAGTTTAGTCGGACAGATCACGATCCGATGCTCAAAAGTAACGTCTACGTCGGCTCAGAAGTAAAGAACGTCTGGAGGAAGAGGAGGTACACAATTATTTGGGAGTTACATATTTAAGCCGTTTGGGGTTGACACATCAGGGCCATGGGATCCAAGTGCGCATCGAGTCTTTCGGGATATCAGTAAACAACTTGTCGACTGTTCACGTGACCTGGGGCCCAAGTCTGCTATTTTTTATAAATTCGTCATTCCAACACGATCCCATTGTCATTTTGGTAAAAGTTCGTAATCTGCTAATTTATAATGGTCGATCACTGGTCGGTCAATGGTCTCGTGGTAGAAAGACATTTTCGTATTGCCATTATTATAAAACCCGTTAGTAGAAATGATTTTCGAAAAACTACTACTAAATTTGAACATTAAGTTATGCCAGATTTCTTTGACATACTATTTATTCATTTGTCATTATGTACGAGATTACCATTCTATACCATTTTTTTCAATGTAGTATCAGTGGTTGACCATTGGAAAGTCAAAATGACGCTTTTATATTAGTTGATTACCAAACACATCAAAATCAACAATTATGAAATCAATGATAGACCATTCTGTCACTATTGTAATAGCAGACTTGAGGCCCTGAGGGCTGGACTTTTCTTCGGCCAAAGAATCAGCATTGCGATTCAACGCGGCAATGCTGCCAGTGTTCTGGGCACTTTTGCCATTGACAGCGATGTGGCTTATTTTTTTTTGATGCCCAATGATATTTTTTTTTATACGCGTTTGTACATACTTTCTTGTTAATTAGTGTAGATTTTTAAGTCCACATGAATATATTATCTAAAGTTTGGTACAAAATATTAATTAATATCTAAACATAAGGTCATCATTGCACATAGTGTCACATTTTTTTTTAGCCTGCTTTCTACCATGGAAGACGCTGCCCATGCTATTTAACCCGTGAGGCAACGAGCACACAAGACAATTGAAAGATACTACCATTTGCTCCTAATTACGGCCCTTAAGAGGTTACCTTTCACTCATCGTCACCCAAGCCCACTCATCCTCGTAAAGTCGTCCACTCATCTTTCTGCCAAACAAAAGACATTCTACTAATCTACGGGCCTGTATGAACACTAGGTTATGATTTAATGTCTTTGGCAACACTCCCGCTGTTATGTGCGGCCAACAGCGAATGAGACAATGAAATTACTTTCTTCCGCAAGTTGCATTAGTGAAGTAGGGTAAGGGTCAGTTAACAGCTAAGATGGGTTGGTACTTAACCTGTTTGTGCAATCTTGTGCATTTGGTATGTACTTAATACCTACATTGTCAGGTTTCTTAGTCTCGTTCAATTAAATTCAAATCTTATTAATAATATCGTCGTGTATAGCTACAACCTGGGAGTCTTTAAGTCAAGAGTGAATAGGTTACTTCTCGGCAAGCGTGCTCTTCGACCACATCATCGCTTATCATCAGGTGAGATAGTGGTCAAAAGCGTGCCTATCAATAGTTAAAAAAAATGTGATCCCATCAAAAATATAAATGTGAAAATGGGAGCCAAGTTCAATATTACTTAATAAAATCCGTGATTGTGTACTTCAGAGACAATAAAAAAGGAAGAGAGATCTAAATGGGCGCTAAGTTCTGATAATCTATATCTGAAATAAGATGAATTAGTTTTCAAGATTCAACTCGTGAGTCAGAAGAAGAGAGCCTTGAACAGGGCTGCTAAGTCCTGCAAGAAGGTGTTGCGGAGGGCACGGTTTAACCACATTAGCCGAATTGCTTCATACCCAGCAGGTAGTAAGGCTTTTTGTCCCTGGCTAAGTCGGTCGAATCGAACTTCTGCCGTCTTACACTACCACCACTGCTGAGACCCGACGGGACGCTGGCCCACTCCGCTGAGGAGAAAGCGAACTTGTTTGCTTCTTTGTTTGCGGAATCTTCACGTCTGGATCCTGGTGGCGCGACGCCCTCCGCCTCTCCTGGTGAATGCGAGTCGAGTATGTCGAACATTCGCATTCATCAGACTTACTCACTTACTTACTATCAGAAGGACGTCCGTAGGGTACTGCGTAACCTAGACGTGAACAAAGCTAGTGGTCCCGACGGGATAACGGCAATTGTTCTGAAGACTTGTGCGCCTGAGCTGTATCCGATCTTGACACGCCTATTTCGCCTTTCGTTCGAGACTGGAAAAGTGCCGAAGGCTTGAAAGCAAGCTAACGTGCAGCCCGTGCCTAAGAAGGGTAGTCGAGCTGACCCGTCGAATTATAGACCCATCTCGGTAACGTCCATACTCTGTAACACTATGGAACGCGTGCTGAATCATAAGCTCCTGGCGTACCTAGAATCGAATGACATCCTTAGTGACCGACAATACGGGTTTTGCCGAAATCGGTCAACTGGGGATCTTCTAGCGTATGCCATTCACATCTGGAGTGAGGCCATAAAGAAGCACGGGGAGGCACTGGCGGTCTCCCTTGACATCTCGAAGGCCTTCGACAGGGTCTGGCACGATAGCCTTATTAGTAAGCTTCCTTCCTTCGGTCTGCCCGCCGGTTTGTGTGATTGGATCGCAGATTTCCTGAGGGATCGGTTTATCCGAGTGGTCATAGATGGCTGCTCGTCTGGACTGCTGGATATTAATGCCGGGGTTCCTCAGGGGTCGGTGCTTTCGGCAACACTGTTCTTGCTGCATATTAATGATCTGCTTAAACCCGGTACCTTTGGGTATGCAGACGACAGCACTGTTGCTGAGAGATACGTGTCCGACGCACGAGCTGGTGGGTCGCAGATCCGGTCTCTCCGGGAGGCAATGGTTGAGCGCTTGAACGTGTCCTTACAGGCTGTCTCTGAATGGGGCGATGCCAATCTGGTCAAGTTCAATGCTGCTAAGACCCAAGCGTGTCTTTTTTCCGTCAAAAGGAGCCAATTCCGCCCAGCTTCATCTTTCCGCGGTGAAACCGTGTCGATAACCGACCATCTTGAGCTTCTTGGGGTTACATTAACATCTACTCTCAATTTTGGCCCTTACATAGAGGCAAAAGCTCAAGTGGCTGCAAAGAAGTGGGGGATTCTGGCTAAGGTGAGACGGTACTTCACGCCGGAACAGCTGCTCAAACTCTATCAAGCGCAAGTTCGATCGTGTATGGAATACTGCTCTCATCTTTGGGATGGATCTGCCAGATACCAGCTTGATGCCCTTGAGTCAATTGAGAAACGAGCCAAGAGTGTCAAAGGGAGTGTCTATATTTTTTCCTTTGCGTTCCAGGGCCGCGGCGATGTTTTCGAACAAATGCTCCGCAATCCTCGCTAGCAGATACAGCTAGCAGTACAGGTACAACTTAGGTACATAATTTACTTACAATACCTATTGATTTTCTGCAACACAACTTTGTATCTTTTTAAGACTTGGGAATTGAGCCGCGTTCCTCCACATATTACATTTAGGTGTTAGGTTACCGACATAGCCCGAAGATTCACCAAACTGAAGTCACAGGGCACATTGCTCGTAAAACAGATGGTCGATGCGGAAGAAAAGTTCTGGAGAGTGGCGGTCGCGTACCGGAAGACGTTGTGTTGGAAGACCTCCTACTAGGTGGAACGATGACCTGGTGAGAGTCGCGGAAAGCCGCTGGATGCAAGATGCACAGGAGCGGTTATGGTGGTGAAACGCGCGGGGAATCCTATGTCCAGCAGTGGACGTCTTTCGGCTGATACGATGATGATGATGATGAAAAGTATCAGAATAATCGCAAAACCTGAAAAAGGGTGATTGTACTCATCATTACGAAAAAAACCAAGTGCTAATATATTTATGTTTGCACAACTCGACAAAATGTAGGTACTGAATAGCTGATTTTGGTTCGCGACTTCAGGGATGGTCTCTTAGTAGAAGTTGTTCATAATGATGATTATCTACAGAATTTGGCACTCAGGTCTTTTGTCGCTGAAGTCGACAATCACTTTATTTATATTGAACTTGGCTCCCACTTTCACACATAAACGCAGGACCTGCACACTCTCGACCCTGGCTTTCAATAAAACATACGAAAACTGAGGATATAAAAACATATTACACCAGCGGAATTTAGTATTTCGAGCTCCCTCGCGTTCGGCCTTGTATCTGTCTTCTTTAGTTCTGGCCAAAGAAAACCTGTCCTATTCGAGGCGGGGTTTTAAAGATGCACCCTCTGGAAATAGTCCTGCTGGCGCTCATGTTTTCACATTTATGTTTTGATGATAATTGATTTAAGTTCATTATACATCTCACAAACTACTCCTTAGTTTAGTGCTAAAATAATGATAATATTTTTTTTTTCTTTGGTTTTGCACGGTTTGAGCATTTAGCAATGTCACGTTTGGAATTTAATTTATTCCCTCTTAGGCCGCTTAGCAGCCACTTGACTAAAACAACAATAAGCAAGAACGAAGTAAGTAAATACCCTAACATATTCATATCTAATTGTTGCTAATTAGTGAAGCACGCGTTACCTGCTTACTGATTACGATAACTAATCCAAAGTTTACCCGATTAATATGTAGATCACGAAGAAACACAATTTTGTCGCCGCCTATGTTGCAGGTCCTTGAATCAAGTGCTTACTCTCTAAGCCTAGTAGTTTCGGGCTTAGTTGCGGGCGTATTCTACTCCTTGTTACCTAACCACTAACAATTTAATAACGACACGATTTGACCATCAAATCGTGTTGTCATTCATTCTTAGTTCGGGTTCGGGACTAAGTCAACATAAATGTGAGAGAGGACGCCAAGTTCAATGTTAATAGGTAATATTCGCGTGATTGTCGACTTCAGTGAAAAAATAATTGAGATCTAAATGGGCGCCAAGTTCTGTATACCTATATAATCCTAAAATAAGATAAATTAAGGTTCAAGATTAGACTTGGCTAGTTTTAACATACATGTTATCTTATATTTGGCTTTACGTCGTATCATCTTTATGTTAAACTTACACAAGTTACAGTTTTTATATTGGAAATGGAATGTCGACACATCTTACTCTTATAAAAATATGATTTGCTTTGAACCTAAAATTATTACCTATATTGGTCGCAGAAAAGCAAAATACCAGCCATCTAGCTATTTTAATTTTAAAGCCAAACTACTGAACCGATTTCGATGAAATTTAAATGAGACCAGAATCGGAAAGTACGAGTAGGTATATCCTTTCACATCAAAGAATTTTTCAAATCGGTTCGACTGGAGTTATGAGGTAAAAAAATGAGAATGATAATAACCGCTATTCCCGCCCCCACCCCACCATCCCGTTCTTCTGAATTAAAATGAAACGACAATTTAAAACGAATAATATTTTATTTATTCACATAAAACTTTTTATGATACACAATGTAACTTCGATATCTCTATGATTTGTACAATAATTATAATCGATTAAGTAACTTTTTATAAATTCTTAACATTCTCAAAGAATAAAACAATAAAATACGTCTAAGTACCTAAGTTATGTAATATTTTTGAGACTCGCTAGGTATAATAACTTGACTAGGTCATAAAAAAGACATAATTTATTAACATGTTTTCCAATATGTATGATGACTAGAGTAATAGGCTATATCTACAAACTTATCCCCGTTTCTGAATTTCATGTTCAAAAATTTTTATGAAAGCCGTACGCCGTAAACGCAGACGTTTACGACGTAAGGCGTTCATACAAAATTTGAAGTCCTTGTTCTTCGAAATTAATGAACTGATTGAAAACATTTTCGAAAAATAGTGTTATGCCTAAATTCAACCGATTTAAAGTTTGTCCACCACCACACCACTTTGGCCTAAATGCCTACGAACTTAAATGTAAGGTTTGGCACGTTTTTAATTTTAAATTCTCAGTACAGAAACTGCGTGTAATAGCTAAGAATTAAAACTTATCTTATTTTAAGTTTGGGAAACAATTATTTTTCGTCGTCAATACCTAAGGACTCTGACGCCAAGGATAACATTTTTGAACAGTAAGGGACTACTCACACTTATTCAGCTCCATTCGCGTTTCGCTGAACGGTTTTGGTCACACTTATACAGTTCTGCTTCTATCAACTGCGTAAGAATGAGAAGGCGGCAGCGGCAGAACAGCGCTGAACTCTATCTATAGCAGTCGCATAATAATAACACATTTGTCCTCATTTTATACTTGTTTGCCGCGAAAGCTGAATAGACGCGGAAAGTTGAACGGATGCGTACGCGTCTACATACAAAATTGTTGTTTCTATCATAAGCTGAAAAGAGCTGAATAAGTGTGGGTAGTCCCTAATTATTCAATCCACGCATTTTTGCTGGACGAGTTTGCATGAAATACTGTGAGGGGGTCTTATAAACCGGTATCTACATACTACCAAGCCCTACGAATTTTTGAGAATGTTAAGACAACAAAAAGAATCTGTTGAATCTGCTTTCATCTAAGTTGCGTAGCTTTGGCCCAAGGTACAGGTACTTTGTCACCTTAAACACGGTGCTAGGCGGCCCACTTAATGTATCCGACATAAACTACGTCTAGGCGAGATTATTTTTAAAAGAACTCATTAAGATAATAAGTACAATAAAAATAAATAATGCATTAGAATTATGAAAAACCGTGTTAATAATGTTTACGTATGAAAACAATGTCACCGTTCTATTCCACGCCGTCCTTGGAACACAAGGCTCGGGGAACGGACTGCGCTCACTACTGGATGTTTTAAACTACGTCATGCATCATAATAATATGAATTATATTTTCATTTTAGGGTTCCCTACCCCAAGGGTAACCAACGGAACTAATCCTTAGCTGTCCGTCCGTCCGTCCCTTTGTCTGACAGCGGGCTGTATCTCAAGAACCGCAATAGATAGATACTGATCATAGATTGTGTATTCCTATTGCCGGTATAACAACAAAAAATAAAAATTAAGGTTTATAGTACGGAACCCTTCGTATGCGAGTCCGACTCGCATCTAGCAGGTTTAAAATAATTCAAATGTTCATTTTGTCATATGGTGTCAGCCGGTACCGTAGGGTGCCGTAAAAGAATAATACCCATCACTTACTGTGGGTGTCGTAAGAGGCGACTAAGGGACTCGGCAGAGAATGTACAGCAGCGTTCTCTGTAAAACTCAACACTATACACTACGTTCGCCAACCCGTCCGCCAAACGTGGTGGTTATGGAAACCCTCCCTCCCCTTTGGGGGAGGCCTAAGTCCAGCAGTGGACGTCAGTCGGCTGATGTGATGTTCATTTTAATGAATGTGTCTTTGGATAGATCAATTGGGCTGCCGTTGTTAGACGAATAAAATGACACCGTGTATTAATATTGTTTTAGAGTAGGTAACTACTACCCTAGTTAATTAAACTATGGAGTTATTTATCATTATTATAATATTCCACTGCAGGCAAAGACCTCCCTTCTTACTATTTTTATCTATGTCGGGAAAACTGACCCCATTCCTTTAGGTAGGAGTCAAGCTCATCTCGTCATCTCCATCTGCGTCAACCGCGTCATTGTTTCTTGATGTTCAGGGCTCTTGATTGTCTCCGATTTTCAGTGTTTGTGTGGCGTTGCCCCACAGTCCATGACCATGGCTTTGCGCCACATGCCCTGAAATCCTGAAATCTCGACATACTTACCGATCGCCTAGCAACCGAATTCGCTAAAGTCACCCGTACATGGTCAATCTCGAACGCATTCTACTGTCAAAACCAATGGTATCCGTGGATCGCGTTCGAAATTTGCTGTATACGGGTGACTTAAGACTTAACGACCAAATTCGGTCGCTACGCGATCGTTATCTATGTCGAGACAGCAGGCCCTGGCACCTGTGCTTGTGAGGACCTTATGGCTGTGTCAGTGAATGGCGTTACCCAACCGTAACGCCATTAAATGATATACTTGGCCCGGTACTCAGCAACCTGAGTACTGGGCCTAATATACATTTCAATCACTCTATTTGCCATCCACACGCTAGGAAGAAGGATCTCATCAGTTGCTTCTTTCCCCCAGTTCTCTTCTGCAAATATAGCCTGCCCAGTTCCACTGTAATTTAGCAGCCTTGTTGTCTACATCTGTATTTGACTATGACATACATTTTTAAATTCTATTGATAAATCAAGCAAGTAATTACCAATATGCACACTGTGTGCGTTAGGCTGAAACTTGGCCTGGCGCACTACCGAGCGCCTAGACATTTTTGATATTAATCCGAGTATTAGTGAGTAGATAAAAGTTTATCAGAATCGTTTAAAATAAGTCTTAAAACACACTTTACGAAAAGATTTTTAAGAGGAACAAAGAGTGATCCTTATTTTTTAGATGGTTCATGAGTCCATTATGAGATAGTTTGAGAATCAGAGGCGGATTATCTTTAATGCACTCTAGGCACGTGCCTAGGGGTGCCAGGTTACAAAGGGGCGCACGAGGAAGCTTAAAACGAAAAAAAAGTGTCTACTTACTAACATTAAATTAAAAAATCATACTTTGTATAGATCTTCCGAAGTACGCCCCTATTATTATTTGATTACTCCTACATGGTCCGATCCCAAAACACAATCGGCTGCCATTTCTGCTCACTGCTTACGCATGAAAAAAAGTTCTATCTTGCGTATAACTGTCTTGTGGATGCAAACCACGACTGCAGAACGTTAATTTTCCCTTACCAACATCCCCACACCCCTGAGTGAAACTCGACCAATAATTATTCACCTTAAGGGCGCCGTTAGGTGCTTGCCTAGGGCGCTGGCAACATTAAATCCGCCTCTGGATGCCGATGAAAACTACCGATAGTCTTCTGAATGAAGAATAAATGAGCAAAGACCAAACGGAACATGTAGAGCTAAGTCCATCAGATGTACTGCGCGAAGTGTATCCAGTAGATGGCGTTCAGCACGGAGAACAGAAGAGGGAAGAAGACGCGAGAGAACCGGTCGATGCTGATTGCTCGCATCTTGGCTTTAGCTGCTTCTTGGGCATCCTGGAATGAGGAGAACATCTGTCAGTCATCATCTTTATAATCCACATCTTCTTTCTCAACTACATTACCTACACCTGCCATCTTATGTTTCAACAACACTCGGTTGACTGGTAGGAATGTCTATGGCCATTGTATCCTTTATATCGCAGAAAGGTAAAATAAATTATTCCACACCCTTTGGCTTTGCTTACCACCAGAGAGCTCACAAAACTGAAGGCAAATTAGTCTGGGTCAACGGACATGGTTCTTCTTCTTACCGTGTGGGCAGTAAGGTCTAACGACCTCACACACTCTAGTATCAGAGTTTCTAAACCACCTGTAAGGCCTCTGACATGGTTTATTTGACGACCGGGACCACCAACTTATACGTACCTTCCAAAGCACGAAATCATCTTTTATCAGACAATCAGGTGATGCAAGCCTGCGATGTTCTAGCCAAACCGGAAAACAACTTTACAAAGTATGCTTCCCCATGGGAATCGAACCCACGAGCACCGGGTCACAAGGTAAACGCCTAAACCACTCGACCACGGAGACTATAGACAAATTGTAGTGTACATCTACAGCCAGACTTCACTCACAACTAACCATAGACCCCTCTTTGATAAAACTTAGGAGCAAAAATCAAAAATATATATTTTAAATAGGTCTATTTACTTATAGGCATTTTTGGATAGTCAATGTCATCATTCAAAAAGACGAAGTTAGTTTTGCTAAGAACAGCAAGTATATGTTCTGGAGCCTAACAAAACACTCTACGCTATCATCGCCAGCACAGCAGAGTTACGTTGGGAGTCCAGATTGGCAAATCTGGACACTCCTCTCCACAACTTACTGCTATCTTACCACTTAATCTGTGCACAATCCATAGAACGTCATGCTTTGGCCTTTTGTTTTTTTTTTAAGGATGGGACATCATCAAATGACTCCTCCCGCTCTGGGAGAAGCAGAAGGGAGCGTCAGACTCTTACTGACTAAAAACCCATCCGTGTTCCTCCTAGTGCCCGCCACGTTCCAGGGCTACGGTATCTCTTTCGAACAGACTCCGCAGCCCTAGTCTCCACAACTTACTGTTATCTTACCACTTATTCTGTATACAATTTATAGTCATGCTATGACCTTGTCTTGGGTCTCAGTTCACTGCTAAACATGAGTTCTCCCAAAAACATAGATCAGCAGAAGCCCTGGATATCTGTTTATCGGTCTCAAACTACTATTTTTAATCATGGTTAATTTCTACTAAAGAAGTTTGCCTAACCTTAACTTTAGCGCCATCTCCCAGAACGATGTTGACCAGGCAATACTCCATTAGAGCCATGAACACGAATCTGTAATTAAAAAGACATACCTCATGAAGTTGGTTCTCAAATGGTGACCAGGAAACGAGAGCTAGATATAGGTATCATCATCATCTGCCTAGCCTTTTCCCGACTATATTGGAGTTGGCATCCAGTCAAATTGGATTCAGCTGAATACCTGTGTTTTACGTGGAGCGGCTGCCTACCAGACCTCCATAACCCATTGACTGGGTAACACGGTTGTTCATGGCAAGACTGGAGTCAGATTTACTGGCTTCTGACAATCCTTAACAACTGCCAAACTGACAAATGACAGCCGGGACTAACAGCTTAACATGCTTTCTGAGGCACGACGAAAACTCGGCATGTTAAGATGGTCACCCATCCACAGACCAACCTTGGCAATCGTTGCTTAACCTTGAAGATCGACCCGTGCTGCTGTTATTAATTCGCCAGAAAGAGAACCAGATGATGGGTGATAATACCAAGTAGAACGAGAGTCTTGTTTTAAACAGTAAGTTTACTGGTTAGATAATGGCTGGATAGTAACAACCGCACTTTTGTTTTCACCGCCTAAGAATACATGTGGAATGCAATAAAGATATTAAGTATTGAGTACCTATGCTATGCCAATATCCTAAACTAAGAAAAATACTTACACAGTGCACACCGACATGAAAGCATCCACCGCCTTCAGGTAGGACACCGGCGGCAGCTGCGCCTGCGATTTTGCGTGCTGCGTCGACAGCGTCAGCAGTGACGTCACGCCGAGGGTGACCCGCGCCGGCGCAGCGTCCGGCTTGATCCAGAACGATACCCACTGGAGAAAGAACGAGGTGAAGACACAGTGATGGGTTGTGGTGCACTGTCTCTAAGGGCCGGTCATCAAAATCATATCAGTCGATTGACGTCCACTGCTGGACATAGGCCTCCCCCAAATTTTTGCAGGCGGGGTTGGTGATAGTGAATAGTGTTGCGTTTTACAGAAAACGCTGCTGCCCATTGTCTGGCGAGTTCCTTAGTCGCCTCTTACGACACCCACGGGAAGTGATGGGATGGCACCGACCGATAACATAGTGCTGGGCTCGGTGGTCATAATAAAAGACTACTGATCGTTGACTATAGGGATCTTTCCTACTCCTACGCTATTATTTTCTGATTAATTTCGTTACGGGATCCAAGACCAATGAACCGTTTCTCCAGGACTCATCGAGCTTTATTTCGCCACTGTTAATTCTGGCTTTCAGGAGATCCAGTGGTTGGTAATGTGTGGCGAGCTTGTTGCAAAGGACAAACAGAAGTTGTAGTTGATGGCTTAAACCTCAGTAAATAATTGGAGAGGCACCGAAAGATGATAACTTAGATGTTAACTTACAGACATGATAACAATCAAGCAGGTCGGTATGTAGGTGTTGAACAGGTGATATCCCAGACGCCGCTTCAGCTTGAAGATCACCTCTAGGCAGGTGAAGTTACCTGAAACAAAGAGCATCTGCATCATCATTTCAGCCAATTTCCGTCCACTGCTGAACGTAAGCCTTTCCCAAAGAGCGCCAACCATCCTGGAGCAGTCCGCATCTATCCGCTGCCAGCCACCTTCTTTAGATCATCGATCCATCGTGACGCAGGGCGTCCCACACTACGTTTGCCCATGCGATCTCCACTCTAACACATGTCTGCTCCATCGACCTTCTGTCCGTCTGCAGACATGGCCGGTCCACTTCACTTCAGCATGCAGATTCTACGCGCAATGTCGGTGACTTGAGTTGTTGTCTGCATATCGGTTTTCAAATACCATTGCTGAATAATCCAACCGCATTCACCGAAGAGATGGGCTGAGTTAAGATGTCAATTCCAATGTAAGTGCCACGTAATAGAAGCTACTCTATCATCGTCAAGTGAATACATATCTAGACTCCTTTTATACCAAAAGCCCCATGGAAAATACCCAGTTACCTCCATTGCCCGACTTGGGAATCAAACCCAGGATGACCAGCAATCGCTCTGCGTTCGCTAGATCAACGAAGCCGTTCAATGAACTAATGTGTCTAAGTGCTTTAAATAGGTTTACCGATAGTTTTTTCTAAACAAATTCTATGCTAAGCTGCTGATAGGTATCAGCCAGGCACATTCATCAAGTTAGTCGATTATTCCGCCATCAGTCGGTCGTCAGAACATCGTCAATCATTGTGGAGGTGCACCGTATGTGTTGGTGACTCAGATCACTAGAGATTACTCAGAACATGGCTACTACGGTTGATTAATATTTTTTGAATGAACCATCATTAATTCAGGTTTTTGTTTTTATGATCTAGTTATAAATATTTAATATCTTGCTCAATGCAACTAATGCAAGTTAAAAGAGCTCAAGGACTCGGAACAGAGGTTCGGTTGGCAGCAATAGACATCATAAATATTGTTCATTATCCCAAATCTTTTTATGCCATACTTTTAAGTTGCCAATCCCGTAATGGCGGTTCCGTTTCCTGCAACTTTGTCGAGCAATGGGCTAGCCACAGAACAGAAAAAACGTTTTTTCTGTTCCGTGGGGTTAGCTGACCCCAAAGTTCCATGTTTAACATGGAATTTTCGAACATGACTATTGTCTACGTTTCTTTTTCATTTCTCCTTTCCAGCAGGTCTGCTGGAAGAAATATCTTTGGAAATAAGCAGTTCATTTTAATCCTAATCATATTTATAACTAGTTGACCCACGCAACTTTGTCTGCTCCGATCCTATTGGTTTTAGCGTGATGATATTATATAGCCTATAGCTTTCCTCGATAAATGGGCTATCTAACACTGAAATAATTTTTCAAATCAGACCAGTAGTTCCTGAGATTAGCGCGTTCAAGCAAACAAACAAACTCTTCAGCTTTATAATATATTACTATTATTATTTTTTATTATTATTTATTTTTATTAGATGTACCTATCTAATTGTTTCTGGTTTTACGGGGAGTAGCACCCACTCATCGCAATAGGTTTTTTTATTAAACAAGTTAAAACCTTTTTCATAAAATCAGCTGCAAATTTAGTTAATTGGACGATTAATTACTTACTAGTTTTAAAATCCCTCGCATGAGTAATAATTGAAACTAGATCATTTTATAGTTGCCTTACAACAAACACATTCGTTCTTTCTCCGTAGTAAAATTAAATGATGACCGAATACCTTAATTAGTAGTCATTATCAAAGGATTAAAAGATAACATTAGAAATGAACTAATCCATCATGCAGCATTAGCAGTAACATGATGGTCATTGTTTTAATCCGCAGTTTGACCTAGTTTCTTTTTCATAATCTTTGCTCAAGTGGTTGAAATAGGTGTTTAAGTCTGGCTTTGGGGAGATTTGGTGGTAATTGATCTTAATTTTTGACCCAGTATTGTTATTTGTCTAGCATTATCAAGGATGGATAAGAATGAGCCTGCGTAGGTTTACTTTAGTCGCGCAAGCATAGAAAAGTTGTCGTGGATAAGTAGGTTTTTTGTACATCTATACATATAATACTAATTTAATCTATTAACTATCTATTTTTAAACGCTTAGTTGACTTGACACTTAGCGTGACCCAAGGGCTAACGTTTACCTCGGACAGAGGATAAGCATTGCCATACAACGTGGCATTGCCGCCAGTCTTTTGGGCTCACTTCCAGTGGACAGCGATGCGGACGAATTTTCTGACGCAAAATTTTAGTGAGGATTTCTTATTTTAAGTGTACTTATATATTTTGTTTCTATAAAGATTTCCTGTTTTTCGATTACAGAATGGTAAAAAAATCCTTTCATACATATCTATACTAATAGGTATTATAAAGTTTGTGAGGTTGTAATCTCTGGATCTACTGAACCGATTTTGAAAATTCTTTTACCAATAGAAAGCCACGTTATTTGTGTCATCAATTCATATAAAAATCAGTTTCTGACTGATTGAGTGATTGAGGTACTGAGTGACTGTCAGTGAAAGCACAACCGATGGCCGTAGAAAGATGAAATTTGACGTGTTGTAGGTTCCTTGGGGAGTGTAGGGGGCATGCGTGTACGAAGTCGCGGGCAAAAGTTAGTAGGCTATATATGTTTACCCGAAAAATACCACCCAACGAAGTGGACACGAGTCAGCTAGTATTGGTTAAAAAAAAAACTGGCCAAGCGAGAGTCGGACACGCGTGCAAAGGGTTCCGAACAAATTTTTTTAACATGTTATTTTAACACTATAGACTTCGTTTATAGATTTTCCTGTAATCTATAGATAAAGATCGATTATCTCCATTTTTTTTTTTAATTATAAACTCAATAGTTTCGGAGATAAGGGGGGAATGGTAATTTTTCGTCTAATTTCTTATTTACTTTATTATACACCGATATTAGTATAAAAATAAAACTACAAACTTAAACACATACGTACAATGGGCGGCCTTATCGCATTCCGCGATCTCTTCCAGGCAACCTGGAATGGAGAGTAATATCCTGGATATAAAATGGAGCCCCAAAAGTGACCCCATACTATTAAATAATTTACGTAACACGTCCGTGTTTGGGTCACAGAAGTCCATATGTGTACCAAATTTTAACAGAATTGGTCCAGTGGATCTGGAAAAAAATGGCTGTGACACACACCTGAGGGTTCCGTTTTTTGTTCGGAACACTAAAAATAATGAATGATTTGCACGAAACGAGGAAGTTTTTAGAATTATTGCTCCACCGCAATCTTTTTAAATTACAGCTTAGAACTTTGACCCAGCAGCTTGACAAACAGATTTCGATTGAAAGTAGGCTGATGTAGGTACAACTGAAAACATCAGTGCAGGTATACCATTAGATGCTGGGTAACACAGTACCCCATGGCAAGACTGTCAAAGATCAATAAATTACAAGCAACGGCTTAACGTGCTTTCTGAGGGACGAAGGAGTCTTGGTACTAAGCTACTTAATGAATAGGTATCCACGACCCGGCCTCGGCAAGCGTTACTTTACCTTGAACATCAAATCGTGCAGCAGTTATTAATTAATTTAATTTAATTTATTTATCAATATTATATTAAATATTATTATTGGCCACGAACGCTAAGCAATTCATCAAAGCTCTCTTCATCTCATCAGGACTCTTGATAGATGCATATTCTGGCGCATTCATTTACAGGGCCTCCAGCCGCGGGTTTAATCTGATCGGTCCATGTCATCGGTGACCTCCTCTTAGCACTTACCAGTGGAGTAAACCTGAGTACAGTCAGCAGTGGTGTTTTGCACCAGTTCCAGCTGGGCAGTTCGATGTTCTCGTCCAACACGAGAGGCACGTCGAGATCCCACAGGAAGATCAGGTCGTCCTTTGTGTGGGATACTAGAAGAACTCCTACCTATCACTTATCCATCCTAGATTTTTCCTAGAGCGACTGCGTATCTGATCTCCACAACCCAAAGTAACTGGGTAATACGGTAACCCTTGGCAAGACTGGTGGCAGATTGCTTCTGACTATCCGGAGGGAATGTCAAAGACTCTCTATAAATGACAACAGGGACCAACAATTTAACGAGCTTTCCGAAGCACAGAGGTGTTTCGGTTTATAGTGGGATCCCACTGGAAGATCAGCTCGTCTGATGGAAGGAATACTAGAATACTTACTTACCAGTTGAAGACCTGAGTACAATCAGCAGTGGTGTTCTGTGAGGCAGTTCGATGTTCTCATCCACCACCAGAGGCAATACGGTAACCCTTGACAAAACTGGTGGCAGATTCTCTGGCTTCTGACTATCCGGAGGGAATGTCAAAGACTCTCTATAAATGACAACAGGGACCAACAATTTAACGAGCTTTCCGAAGCACAGAGGTGTTTCGGTTTATAGTGGGATCCCACTAGAAGATCAGCTCGTCTGACGGAAGGGATACTAGAATTCTTACTTACCAGTGGAAGACCTGAGTACAGTCAGCAGTGGTATTCTGTGAGGCAGTTCGATGTTCTCATCCACCACCAGAGGCAAGACCCTTGGCAAGACTGGTGGCAGATTCTCTGACTTCTGACTATCCGGAGGGAATGTCAAAGACCCTCAAATGACAGCCGGAAGTCCCGAGTGTCATTTGTAGTCCCGGCCCGGGACCTACAAAGTAAAATTTAACGAGCACTCTGAAGCACAGGGTTGTTTCGGTTTATAGTGGGGTCCCACTGGAAGATCGGCTCGTCTGATAGAAGGGGTACTAGAATAATTACTTACCAGTGGAGTAAACCTGAGTACAGTCAGCAGTGGTGTTCTGTACCAACTCCAGCTGAGGCAGTTCGATGTTCTCATCCACCACGAGCGGCACGTCAGGGTCCCACTGGAAGATCAGGTCGTCTGTCGTGTGGGATACTGTGGAAGTCAGAGAGGATAAGGTTAAGTAAAGTGATACACTGACAACAATAACTCTTTTCTCAGTAAAACCAAAGGCTTGTATTTATGTCAATGACCTTGTGCATACAAACGGAGCTCACTACGCCTCTACGTCCCACTCCGCTTCCCGCATTTTTTTTTTTAGTAACAAAACCAAATTATTTTCGTTTGTATTGAAAAGCAGTAAATATTTTTTTTTATACTCTTTTGATAAAAAATGAAGGAGTAAAATGGTTTCAATTTGGAGGTGATTTGGTGTTTTTTTTCTAATTATGTGATACCGACAGACAAATTCTGGCAAAACCAAAATACGAATCATATCATATATTAGGTATTGACTATTCAGATGTAATTTCTCTGTTAATGCCGACGAAAAATTGCTTCATCTGCACGCTATTTTAAGCTTTTTTCGAGAGAGAGTGCAAGTAGAAAAGTACAAATAATGCCAAGTCTTAAACCATCCTCAACCTATTCTAATGACGCTTCCATGAAACTTCAGACTACACAACACTCCATTTTGTAGCCTAGTTTTCAAAAGTTCGAATGAATGTACTCGTTAACGATTTAACAGACTCAAAAAACTGTCTCTAAATATTTTTCCCCTATTTTTGTCACAGGCGAAAAGCAGAAAACTCCATTTTCCCGTCGGCAGCATCCTTCGGCACAAAGTCAAAGGTACCTCGTTAATTATCGTAGTTTATGACTCTTTACTTCATTAAAGTCGCAGAAATGCGAAAATGCTTTCACGGAGAGGGAAATATGAAACTAGAACTACGGAGTGTGCTGTATTTTTGGTGGTTTTTTGAGGTTCGTTTTGAATTTTGTGTTCAGTGTTTTGATAGATAACAAAACGAGTGCAAAAATGGATAATCTTCAAAGGTTTTGTGAAAAGGCACATCTTCTGCCTAGCCTTTTCCCAACTATATTGGGGTCAGCTTCCAGTCAAACCTATATTTTACGTGGAGCGGCTGCCTACCTTCACAACCCATAACTGGGAACACGGTAGATACTCCATGGCAAGACTGGAGTCAGATTTACTGGCATCTGACTGTCCGTAACGACTACCAAAGATCTTCAAATGATAGCCGGGACCAACGGCTTAACGTGCTTTCCGAAGCACGGAGGAAACTCGGCATGTTAAGATTGTCACCAATCCACAGACCAACCTTGGCAAGCGTCGCTTAACCTTGTAGATCGACCCGTGCGGCTGTTATTATCTTGCCACGAGCTCCTCTTTGTAAAAAGGCACATGTAGCATGAAAATAAAAATACATATTTTATATTGATTATTTATCTCAAAATCATACCCACAGAACGCACTACAGTGCATACGAGAAGCTGACAAGCATCATTTCGCCCATCAGCTCTATTTATAGGCTCCTCAGTCCTGATCACACGATAGGCCGGCCTGGCTCCAGCGACAAGCCCCCTCCAAGCCTCTTGGCCTACATTTTACAAGGCACTCGATCCGATAATTTTTCTGTATCACACGACAAACTTTGCTCTGGTCTGAAGAGGTAGCTCTTATTGTCCGGGTTTGGGTTCGAGTGATTTTTATTTTTGCGTGTTTTTGTGGAGTAGGTATAGTATTGGGGTTTTTTAACTGAATGGGGGTAGGAATACTTGGAATAAGCTTTATGGTTGGTCATATCCTCTAATGTAATCTCTCTCTCTGTTACTCAAAGTTTTGCTGGCGGGAAACGTAACTTTGAGTTTAACTCGGTTTTGTACATGAAGCATCTAATAACTGTGTACGTACTAGTTTGTAACGTTTGGTGTACAATACAGAAATAGGACATAAATGCCGAGATCGTAACTTTATTCGTCGAATAAATTAAGCAAAATAAACGCGTCAGGTACAACGAAGAGCCGGTTCCGAACAAAGAAAGGATCCTCCGGACCTTATAGGATCACTCGGGTGTCTGTCTGTCCTTCCGTCTGTCTGTCTGTCTGTCCGTCTGTCTCAGTTTTCTCCGGATCCACTGGACCGATTCTGTTGAAATTTGGTACTAATATGGACTTCTGTGACACTTCGCTCGTACTGGTGTTCAAACTAGAAAATTAAAAAAAAAAAGTTTTTTGAACAATATCGTGTGACATATCAAATGACAGAGAGACTGAGGGTTTTAATTATATTTTATTCATAATTTAAAAATAAATCAGGCTGACACAGGAACGAGAGGTTTGCTACAAGAAAAGAAGGGCCATGCCCAGAAGTGGGCGAAGTCGGGCTGTGAATTAAGATGAGGTGGCCCCTTAAAATAGCACCATCAGTGGCGTTCATTAGCGTTTCATACCAAAATACTCTGTCACGTGAAGATGAAATTGGAGAGAAAAGTCAAACATAGATTATAAAGACGCGAGAGGCTGTGTCGGCGCTTCCCGAGGGCCACTCGCTCACAACAGTGACAGTTCCTCGGGGTGATTGCCCAAAGCGTGAGCTACTGTCAAAATGACAGTACTGTTAAAATTGTCAGTGGCGCGGGTGGGTATCTAAATATTTGTAATCTTTGGTATTGAAAAATCAAGATGGCGGCATTGATGTAGGTAGTCACTTAGTAGCGTCAGTCGTGTTCATTTGGTCCTCAAAGTACGTAAAGATGAAAGATGAAGACAAAATGTCAAACATAGATTATAATAACACGCAAGAGGCTCTGTCGGCGCTTACCGAGGGCCACTCGCTCACAGTCACAATTCCTACGGGCTGATTGTCCAAAACGTGAACCACTCAGTCAAACAAGGGAGTTCTCAAAGAAATTTCGGTGCTTGAATGACGTTGTCAGTGGCGCGCGGTTGGTTAACATTTGTAAAAATCAAGCTGGAGGTATTAGTTGGGCCACACGTATATAGCGTCCCGGGGATATGATTTCAAACAGACAGCGTTTTGTATAAAGATTCAACAGTTATATGAAAGGGGAATTGATTTTAAATTACCCTAAAAGATTTCCGACATAGGTACCTACAATAAAGTTAAACGAAAGCTCTCTCCTTAGATTATATAATGTCTAGTCACTCTAGATGGAGCGTCGCCCTACTATCAAGACACAAAAAACGAGCCAACAATTGCAAGCATGTGTGCGTGCGGCAGCGCAGCGTGCGGACACGCTGCATCTATGTCTCTGTATGCGTGAATAACCAGGCTACTACAATTCTCCCATAAAATCACATTAAAAAAATACTATTTAAATAAGTGAAGTTTTGGGTATATGTTTGCAGTATTATTCCGTTTTAAAAGTGACTATTTATTAAGTATTTACTTTCTTAAATACCTATAAAAACACTATTTTAATACAGTTGTATGTGAATTTTGTACTTGTGACCAGCCAAGTTAACTAAATTACAATAGTAATTTAGTTAACTTGGCTGTTCAAAAATTAAATATTGCAATAGCAATATTTAACTTTTTAGGCATTTTGTATTTGAAATGGAAGACCATAGATTAAAATTAAAATAAAATTAAAATTTTATTTTATGGTACTAATCGGCGGGTAAGTACTTATAAGCTAACAGTTGGCTTATATTTTTTGACACGTTTGCGTGCATTTGATGCTCTATCTAGACATTATATAATCAAAGGCTCTCTCTTAAATCACACGAAGATGAAACTTCAAAACAAAATGTCAAACACTAGCTTTTGCCCGCGACTTCGTACTCGCATGTCCCGTTCTTTCCCGTTCCCGTAAAAAAAATCGGGAAATCCTCTCTTAGTACTCCCCTACACACTCCACGGAACTTACATGCAAATTTCACCTTTCTACGACCAGTAATTTCGGCTGCGCGTTGTCTGTCCGTCACTCAGTAACAAAAGAATTTAAATATAAGATTTTATTTTATTTTTTTAACACTAAAGCGCTTCGGTTTGTAAGAGCCAATCCGTCATAAGGATAGTTCCAAAGGTATGACGAGAAGGGTAGAACCTGGATGAAGGTGGCACAGGAATTTGGGGATTGGGTCAAGGAAAGAACCCAGTTGTGGGCCAAGTCGGGCTGTTGAAGAAGATGATGAGGTGGTCACGTTTAATAGCAGCATCAGTGGCGTTCACTAGGTCCTCAAAGTAGGTACACGAAAAACCGGTCAAGAGCGAGTCGGACTCGCGTGCAAAGGGTTCCGAACGAATTTAATTTTTTAACATGTTATTTTAACACTAGAGTTTTCACAGGTTTTCCTGTAATCTATAGGTAAAGTTCTATTATCTCCATTTAAAAAAAAAAGTCAATTTTAGGCTTAGGAGTTTCAGAGATAAGGGAATGGTCATTATTCGTCTAATTTCTTGAATAAATTCAAAACCATTGATTTAAAAATTATGAAATAAATATAATTAAAACTCTCACAGTAAGCCTTTTCCTTTGATATGTCTCACAAAATTTAAAAAAAATACCTTTATTTATTCCCTTATTATTTTGTGTTTTGTGCGTCGCTTTTGGGAAAATAAACGTCTTTTCTTTCTTTTTTTCTTTTTCTTATTTTTATTTTCTAGTTTGACCCCAAAAGTGTTTGGGTCCGTGTTTGGGTCACAAAAGTCCATATGTGTACCAAATTTCAACAGAATCGGTCTAGTGGATCCAGAGAAAACTGGCTGTGACAGACAGACAGAAAGACACCCGAGTGATCCTATAAGGGTTCCGTTTTTAGTTCAATACCTACAGCGACAGTTTTATATTTATCAAAATAATGTATCACGTAAAGATGAAGACAAAATGTCAAACAGATTATAATTAGACGCGAGGGGCTGTGTCGGCGCTTTCTGAGAGCCACTCGCTCACAATGACAGTTGCTATGGGCTGATTGCCCAAAAAGTGAGTCACTCTCAGGCTGTGATTGAAGATGATGAGATGGCCACGTTAATAAAAGCGTCAGTGGCGTTCATTAGTTCCTCAAAGTACACGAAACAACACCTACAGCGACAGTTTTATTTTTACCAAAATACTCTAACACGTAAAGATCTAGATCTAGATCTAGATCGTAGATCTCTAGCAGCGTTCAATGTAAAACGCAACATCATACACTACGATCGCCAACCCGCCTGCCAAGCGTGGCGATTATGGCAACCCCCCTTTGGAGGAGGCCTATGTCCAGTAGTGATGATGATGATGATGATGAAGATGACTCTATCACGTAAAGATGAAAGCTGAAGACAAAATGTCAAACATAGATTAGAGGAGCTGTGTCGGCGCTTCCTGAGGGCCACTCACTCACAATGACAGTTGCTATGGGCTGATTGCCCAAAAAGTGAGTCACTCTCAGTCTGTGATTGAAGATGATGAGATAGCCACGTTAATAAAAGCGTCAGTGGCGTTCATTAGGTCCTCAAAGTACACGAAAAAACACCTACAGCGACAGTTTTATTTTTACCAAAATATTCTATCTCGTAAAGATGAAGAAAAAATGTCAAATATAGATTATAATTAGACGCGAGGGGCTGTGTCGGCGCTTTCTGAGAGCCACTCGCTCACAATGACAGTTGCTATGGGCTGATTGCCCAAAAAGTGAGTCACTCTCAGGCTGTGATTGAAGATGATGAGATGGCCACGTTAATAACAGTATCAGTGGTGTTCATTAGGTCCTCAAAGTGCACGAAACAACACCTACAGCGACAGTTTTATTTTTACCAAAATACTCTATCACGTAAAGATGAAAGATGAAGACAAAATGTCAAACATAGATTATAATTAGACGCGAGGGGCTGTGTCGGCGCTTTCTGAGAGCCACTCGCTCACAATGACAGTATAACGAGCTGGCTCGAGGGCTCTCGAAGATATTTTTATGGTTAGGCGAAGTTTAAGTCTATAGATTTTGAACTTGGCGGGGAGAATTGAATGGTGGGCGATTCTGGGATGTAGTTTTCGTTTTGTAGGAGAGTTTTTAAATATGTTTTTTTGTGTGTTTACTAATACGAGTAGGTACCTACCTAAAAAGATTTTAGATACTGTATGTGGAATTGTAGATTCTCAAATCTCAAATAGTTTATTGCAATCCATAATGTACACATAAGCGTAAGCATAATCAGCCTATAATGTTCCCACTGCTGGGACACAGGCCTCCTCTCGGTGAGAGGGAGTGGGCCGCAATCCACCACGCGGGCCCAGTGCGGGTTGGTAGATGTCACATGTCTTTGAATTTTTGGTTCTAGGACATGCCGGTTTCCTCACGATGTTTTCCTTCACCGTTTTGAGAGCAGTGGTGATGAAATAATTTACACAAAGTTAAGCGCCTGCCTGGGTTCGAACCTACGACCTACAACTCGTAAGTTGAGGCTCGAGGCTGTTTAGAAACTCTGACACTATACAGGGTGTGTGGGGTAACGTCGTTAGACCTTACTGCCCACACCATAAGAAGTAGAAGTGGGTTAAATGTTAGGTTACCTAAAGTCATCATCTGCCCAGCCTTTTCCCAACTATATTGGGAGCGGCTTCCAGTCAAACCGGATTTAGCTGAATACCAGTAGGTATTTAGTTAGGTTACCTAAAGTAATTTCGATTAAAAAGCCTTATCTCGCGGAAAAAAATATCCAAATAGAACAATATAATACTCACAGCTCTCCATCTGCAGCTTGCACTCCTGGGTATCATGCGGGTAGATCAGGAAGTTCATGGCACACGACAGTCTCAAGGTGAGCTTCACCATGTACAGTATGGTCTTCTCCTTGGACAACCACACGTAGTGGTTGGGAATGGTCATCGTCTGGAATGTCACAGACTTGGCGTTCTTGAAGAAGGAGTCTGGTCTCCACATGTGTTTTAGCCAGTCTACTTCGAGGAGCCTGGAAGGTGATATCTGATTAGTAAGAACAATCATTAGGTAGTAATGATATCCCCTTAATGAATTCCATTAAGAAGCTATACAAAATGCCAGCTAGGTATGACATGCCCAAAACCAAATTTGGTGGCCATCCATTGTCTAAAATAGTCAGGCATGACTAGTGTCATGCAGATTTTTTAGCTTCTGACTATGCGTAAGGAAAATTAACCATCTATAAATAACAGCCAGGACCATCATACTTGCTTTCCGTAGCACGGAGTAGACGGTTGTGTAATAGATGATCACCCATCTACGAACCGACCTCTGCAACCTCCAGGCTCAAAGTTCGACGCGTCGGCAATTATTATTTTGCCACGAAAGTTATTTACCTGTACTCCGTGGTCATATTTTCTGGCAACCTTAAGCGATGATCTTTCCAAGTTTGAGCAAAGAATATGTCAGCAGCATACGTCTAAAACAAGCAAAATAAATTATCTATTTATTAGGGTCTCTCTTCACCTCACTACACCTCTTCATGTGTTTTCTTAGTCTGTTTTAGTCTGTCAGGCCTGACGAAGGCTTCTACACGATAGGTATAAATATAAACAACGGCATAACGGACAACCCTAGATCTATGGATGCAGAGAATCTATGGATGAGGAGGCAACGGTGGTACACGTGCTCCTTGAGTGCACAGGTGACACCGAAATACGAAAATAAACCAAAGGATCACCAAATTATCTTACAGATATCCTGATTAAATTGGGAAGTCTAGTCTGCAAGGAGGCGGGTTGGTTGGAATATCAGCCAACATAGTTCACGTACAATGGTCCAACATAAGGACTAATTGTGGAAACTCAACCAAGATAGATAAACAGAAGCCCGTCACACGGTCTTCGTCATTAAAGTGACCCTGCGTCATGAGGGTGCATAATTCTGATGGGATCACACTGCACTTACTAACGGATATTCATATACCTACGTAACTACGACTTGTGCTCCTACACATTCTCACCTGGGATAAAAGTAGCCTGTGTCATATTCCAGACCATCTATCTCTATGGCAAATTTATCCAGATCCGTTCAGTCATCCAAACTTTCGCATTTATAAAAGCATAATGTATCCTACGCAGCCGTTGTGCTATTCCATATATTCCATCTATCTCTGTGCAGTTCATTCAGTTCTGTTCAGCCGTTCCACCGCGATTGAGTTACCAACATCCATCCATCCATAAATCCAAATCGGTTTTATCATAGTAGGTAGTAACATAAAATTTGACACGATTTATGTGTGAATACGCTCAAAGGAGTTTATGAGCCAATTTCGATCCGGAGGAGTAAGGGCAATTTATCGGGATAAGAATGAAGTCTAGGTTGAATTTAAATTTATCTATGGGGTATTGTGCGGATTCTTGCCGAAGTAATATCTACTAATAGTTATAATCTGGGGTTAGGGAATAACTCAACTCAATACGAAATAGGTCACTTCTATGAAAGCGTGCTCCATCTTCGATCACGACATCGCTTTCCATCGGGAGTGTGGTCAAACGCGAGCCTGGATGTTACTGGGTACCAACTATTATAAAAGTACTAGTTGACCCACGCAACTTCGTCTGCGTCACAATTTTCATTACTGCTCAGCTCCTACTGGTCTTAGCGTGATGATAAATATGCCTATAGCCTTCCTCGATAAATAGGCTATCTAACACTGAAAGAATTTTTCAAATCGGACCTGAGATTAGCGCGTTCAAGTAAACAAACAAACAAACAAACTCTTCAGCTTTATATATTAGTATAGATAAGCAAAAGTTTGGATGGACGAATGGATGGTCGATCGAACGATTGAACAGATTTGGAAGGAGATAGATTATAGTCTCGAATAGCTTAGGCATATTTAATAGGAGTATTATTTTCAGGTTACAAAGACCCATAGATAAATAGGTACCTTAAGTAACCTAAGTATAAATGTGATTACAATAGGGAATATGCATGCGATTTTTTTATTAGCAAAATGAAATACTTATTAGCTCTAGTAAACAATCATGAAATTATTTTTTAAATACTTTCATCTGCGATGAAGTTATATAGTTTCAAATATTACAATTAGAAAGAGAAGTCCAATGTTAACGTCATCGTCTATGACGCCTATACAGCTGCCATAGAAAACAGCGTTTTCGCGAGAGGGACAGATATATGTATGTACTTATTTAAAATAATCATATCTCCTTCGTTTTTCGAGTAATTTTGATTCTATTTTCACTGTTAGTATTATATTTTTGTATATTTTTACATAAACTATAGATGATGAATATGTTTTTATGCATATTCCCTATTGTGTTAGTAAAAAAAAACTTAAAACTACGTTAGTGTCACTTAGTTACAATAAGGGCGCCTTCAAATTAGTCCCTAAATGCCGCGCAGCGGCAGCGCGACTGTCGCGCTGCTTTGTTAATCCATACAATCAAATCAAAAAAAAATAAAAAATCAAGTCTATAATAAGCTACCTGAACACATACTTGAAATTAAAAATGTGAATCAATTAAAAAAAACCTACACGAGTTTTTAGTTGCGAAATGCTACTATCATATTAACGATTATTTATATGAAAGATGCTAAAAGCCTACTACATCCGATTTATTATATTGTTATACAGTGCTAGGTTTAGAATGATTTTGAATTAATGTTATTGGGTTTGAATTTGACTATAATGTATTATTTTATGATTAATTTATATTTGTTAGTAATTTAATTTACATTTGTTTGTTATTTAATTTTTATTAATTTGTAATTTAATTTGTTATTGACTTTTTATTTTAATTTAGTTTGACATATTAATATTATTATAATTATTTCATTACTGTGACTGACAAGACTGACATATTTTATTTTGTGTTTAGTAATTGTAATAATAATGTATTTTTTAATGATAAAATTGAATTGAATTATATTAATTGATTAAAAAAAATATAGATTATTGATATTGTACGCCCTATGGGTATGTTACAGCGGTCTACACAATATGATTTGGATAAGAACTACTTTTAAACCTGTGACAAACAATAAATTATTTTGATTTTGATTTTTTGATTTTGGTAAAGTGCGGCTGCAGCGCGGCAGCAGCGCGACTGTTATTTGTATGTATATGGGTAATTTGAAGGCGCGCTTAGTCTTTGTGCGTTCCGGTAGAACTTGTCCACGAAAGCGGTGGAATACCACATCCTATGGTCAAAACCTATCCTCCATCACCTGAGGCAGGTAGCAGGTTGGTATGCGCACCACAATATATTGTATGTTTCCTATGTATAATGTCCAACATTCACGCGAACGCAGCTGTAAAGGCGCAGGCAGAAGTTAGTCATAATAAAATTAAGTATAAGAGAATCACCATGGAAGTTTCATCAATGGAGTCCAACCCCATGACGGTGACGTGGAAGTTGACTATGGTGGGCTGCTCGTTGATCTTTGGTGGTCTCATCTTGTCGTACAACCTCGGGTCTTCGGGCAGCAGGTCTTGGAACGTCAGGAGAGTGGATCTGGAGACAAGAGAACCTGGAATTAGGAACCAGTGGTAAATTAGTCTATGATGTGTAAAACTGTTATTTTTCCCAACTATAAATATATATAGTTCTGAATAATAAAATTTTAACAATAACAGCAGACCTCAACAGGTCTGCTTCCAGTCAAACCAGATTCAGCTTAATACCAGTATTTACGTGGAGCGGCTGCCTACCAGACCTCCACAAACCATTAACTAGGTAACACGGCACTCCTTGGCCAGACTGGTGTCAGATGCTCTAGCTTCTGACTATCAGTAACGACTGCCAAAGATCTATAAATGACAGCCTAGCCGGGACCAACGGCTTAACTGGGTATGTTAAGATGGTCTCCCATCCAAAGACCAACCTCGGCAAAACATAGTTGTTATAGTATTCAAGAATTCTTTGATTTGAAATGTTAAATATGCTTGTAAAAGCACGCTTAAAAGCACATTAAGCAAAAACATGCTTCCTCTTGTTATTTTTCTTGTATCATCTTTTTATACCATGTTTTTAAGCAAATAAATATTATTCTATTCTATTCTAAGAATTGCTTAACCCTAAAGATCGATCCGTGCGGCTGTTATTATTTAGCCACGAGCTCCTCTACATAATAATCATTTATCATTTTACTTTACCGAGATTCTCTAAAGCTTCACTTTCTTTTCGAGTCGATGTTTAAGTCCTTAGATTATGGGGTCAGTAAGTGGCTACGGTAATTGCGGCATCGTCGGTGGCATTCATTAAGTCCCCCAAAGTACTAGAGTATGGGCATTTGGGACACTCCAAGTGTGGCTTATATTCTGAACACGGGGGTGTAAAATCGCTAAATGGTGTACTGACATTTAGATGGACTGGGAAGCAGTCTTCGGAATTACGTTAAAATTACCATAGTTTCTGCTTCCCCGACGGGAAAATGTTTACTTCTGTAGTCATTGAATTTTCTACTGTAGTCTTCTGTGCTATAGATAAATTATTCTGTGCAATAATACATCATCATCATCATCATCATCATTTCAGCCGAAAGACGTCCACTGCTGGACATAGGCCTCCCCCAAGATGGTTTTCCAGAATCGCCACGCTTGGCAGGCGGGTTGGCGATCGCAGAGTATGGTGTTGAGTTTTACAGAGAACGCTGCTGTCCATTCTCTGGTGAGTCTCTTAGTCGCCTCTTACGACACCCACGGGAAGTGATGGGATGGCTGGATTGACCCTACGGCACCGGCCGGCACGCTACGGCATCGGCCGACACCATACGACCTGTGATACGGCGCGGCAGTACGTACAAAGTACGTAAATTAATATCTTATTTCTGCAATTCGTAGGTAGGTAACCTACCTCCACATACAAAGATCGTAGTCTTCTCAATTTAATATATAAATCCCTAATTCTTTTGTCCTAAACCGATTCGTTTTCTTTACATGTTTCATGCCAAACTGATCACAATATCAACTCATTAAAACTTTAAGTACAAGAATATTTAAACGTTGTTAAAATTTTCAAAACTTTTGGTATTGTTGACATTTTCCCTGCTAAATTTTCTATAGGTATATATATTTTATCCTTTCCTCAATCCCTTGGGCGTTTCCTTTTCCCGCCATTGTCCAAGTATCGTGCATAAGTAATAGGTAAGTCCCGTAAGCCATGTGGCGAATGACAAAAATAACTGGAGTGCAAGCATTATGGCGATTGTTCAATGAAAAGCATTGTTTGCTGAAATTACGGGAATGGTTTCAGATAAAAGGTATTTTTGGGTTTTATTTATTTTTAGGGAGGACGGTTGGTAGTGAGAGCTTGTTAGGGGCTATATTACCTAAGACTTTTTGTCATCGTTTTATGCCAGTTTTATTGGCTTTTCCTGAATTTTCCTTTAGAGGGTTTAAACATACCCAAGAAATTATAAATTAGGCTGCTTCGTCTGCGTCACATTTTTTCATTAATTCTCCGCTCCTATTGGTCGTAGCGTGTGTTATATAGCCTAAATGAGCTATGAAAAGAATTGTTCAATTCGAGACACTAGTTCCTTGACAGCTTTATGACATTTTTACAGAAGTATATCTGTACTTCTTAATAATTTAACTGGAAAAGAAGCCAATACTCAGAAGAAAAACAAATTTCGTATGTACCTACTGTAGGAGATGAGACATTTTCTGAAATAGCGTTCTATTTATTGTTGCAATACCTTTAAGAAATGCTAAGGAGGACAAGATCTACATAGGTATCAAAATAAAGCACTACTTATTTTTAGACTTTCTAAATTACTTTTAATAAAAAACGGATGGATGTCCTTTGAAACGCGTTTTTATAAATTCGGCGGCTTGAATTTAGGACCTGCTAAGCAGTATTCAAAGAATTCATAATATGTCTTATATTTTTTACTAGTTGACCCGCGCAACATCGTCTGCTCCGCTCCTATTGGTCTGAGCGAGATGAAAAAAAAGTAAATTGGCTATCTAACATCGGACCAGTAGTTCTTAAGATAATCGCGTTCAAGCAAACAAACAAACTCTTCAGCTTTATATATTAGTATATAATATAGATGAATTAGCCTGAATTATGTTTTAATTGGTTTATTGGTTCATAAAAAAATTTAATATTGAACTATTCAAAACAAAAAATTAAAGTAATTGTTAATTGAAAAATGTTACTATACGACAGATGAATTTCTGAATGATAAATTAATGTAAATTTATTTATTTGACTATAGAAACATTTGAATATTGTGACATAATGTAATTTATTGTTATTTATTTATGCATTGACTGTAGAAATTACTCCGTATTGTGACATTTATAATTTTTATTTATTTATCATCATTTTGACATATGATTTGTAACTGTTTTGTTTTTATCTTTTTTCGCATGCAATTATATTTGTACGCTTCTTAGCATAACACAGCGAACTATGAACTAATTAAAGAACTGTATTTACTACCTATGTTCAACAAATAACAATGATTATTATTATTATTATTTATATAATCCAATCAAGTCAATAGCCTATAATGAAGCCAAAATCAAATAAAGAAAGATCACCAAAATAAATCCACATTCTGTATTCAAATCGAAACATCTCTCCATCAGATTTTATGTATTTAACCTTTATGTACAAAACAGATAAATAAGCGGACTTTATGCAACAAGCAAGACATTCCAGTTCTTGTCCAAGCAGGGTCAAGGCCGTATCTCACATACATTTTTATTTTCTTCCATTCAAAAATGGGTCGGCAAACATGGAGGGCCCACCGATAGGAAGTGCTTACCTACTCAAAGGGATTAGCGATGCGTTGCCAGCCTTGACGACAACGTGGCTACGGCTATGTTCCCACTCTAGTGTGCTTGTAATTTGCCTCAAAGCGGGGCGCAGTCGGGGAAAGGGAGATATAGGTACTTAGATAAATGTAGATGCTTTGCTCGAAAATGGACTCCAAGCCCGCCTTGCTTCTTTTGGTACTATTTAGGGTTCAAAAACATCCGTAAGAAACAGAACCCTTATAAGGTCACTCGGGTGTTTGTCTGATTGTCCGTCTGTCACAGCCAATTTTCTCCGAATCTACTGGACCGATTATCTCTTCATGTGTTTGTGTCCGTAACGACGAACTGTCATATTTCTCGCATCTTTACGACAAAAACAATGTCAGTGACGAGTGGCCCTTCAAGAGTGACATTGTGTAGTGACAGATGCAAGAATATGACAGTTTGTCGTTAAGGACAGTGAAACGAATGAAGGGCTATGTTAAATATGGCACATATGAATTTCTGTGACCCAAACACAGACGCGTTATGTAAATAAATAAATTTTGAGTACCTATGGGGTCACTTGGGGGACAAACTAGAAAACTAAAAAAAAAAAGTTTTTGACTAGGCAAGCGTGCTCCATCTTCGACCACATCCTCGCTTACCATCAGGTGAGATAGTGGTCAAACGCGTGCCTATCAATAGTAAAAAAAAAAAAACTAAAATTTTACGCACACCGGGACGGAGGATTTTGCCACCGGTTAGGTTAGCGCGCAGTAGCCGCTTAGATCCCGCGGCGGAATACCGCAGCACCGCCAAAATGCAAACTCCAAATCATCAAATGACTCCTCCCGCTCTGGGTGAAGCAGAAGGGAGTGTCAGACTCTTACTGACTGAAACCCATCCGTGTTCCTCCTAGTGCTCTTTGCGTTCCAGGGCCGCGGTGACTCTCTCGAACCAATCCCGCAACCCTGGAGCATTAGATGAGATGCAGCATTAGCGCGCTCTCCAAATTTGTGCCAAGTATCCCTTTCGATGTCACGGAGTCAATTTATAACATTTTTCTTTTAAACGTTGCCCCACACTAGGAATTTCTTCTGTATCGTGGGTGCGTTCACAAACATACAAACTCACATACACAAACAACCAGACCGGGATCAACTATCTGTAGCATATACAAATATTTGTTCCGTGCGGGAATCGAACCCGCGACACGCAGCGCAGTAGCCGATCGCTCAACCACTGCGCCAACTGTGTCGACATTGACATATCTCTCTCTTATTCCTGCTACCTAAGTAAGTTTTTATTTTGGTAAAAATTTAAATCCCTTGCCATTCCATCCGTTATGCGTAGGCCATAACATGTGAGATATCAAATTAAAGGGCTAATTGTGAAGACTTTATTTACTACCTAAATTTTTTTCATGCTTTTAAAATAAATAGTTTTGAAGTTATTCTAGAAATTAGACGAAAAATGTCCATCTCTGAAAGTATGAGTCTAAAATTTTGAAAAAAATAAATTGAGATAGATTTCTTTACCTATAGGTAGATTACAGAAAAACCTATAAGAAATCTATAGTGTTAAAAATAACTTCGGAAGAAAGAAAAACACTTTAATTTCTGAACTCGGTGTTTTTGGTTATTTTTTCGTTTTTTGACACCGACTTCCGAAATTAAAGTTTTTTTCTTTCTCCGAAGTTATTTTGTACCTTGTAGTGTTTTGTTTTTGGAAGTCAGTTGTATTTTTTATAAAAAGTTTTTACTACTCTGTCAAGAAAGTACCGGGAAAAGATCAAAATGTCTGTTATTCATCCAAATTTATTTTATCACCTTCAAAGTATGCTCCTTTAGAAACGATACACTTGCGCCAACGAATAATCCATTCATCAAAACATTTTTTAAACGCTGCTTCCGGAATTGAGTTCAGTTCTCGCCGCGAATTCTCCTTTATGTCTTCTATCGATTGAAAACGGGTGCCACGAAGTGGTAATTTGAGTTTAGGAAAAAGAAAAAAGTCAGCAGGAGCCATATCTGGTGAATATGGTGGTTGCTGGATGGTATTTGTTGAGTGTTTGGTTAAAAATTCGTTCACAATGATAGCCTTGTACGAAGGCGCATTGTCGTGGTGCAAAATCCAAGAATTTTCTTTCCACAAATCTGGCCTTTTTCGTCGAATTTGCTCTCTTAAACGCCGCATAACGCTCAAATAATATTCTTTATTTACCGTTAGACCTTCCGGTAAGAATTCAGAGTGCACAACACCGCGATAGTCAAAGAAAACAGTCAACATGACTTTGACTTTTGATCGAATTTGGCGTGGTTTTTTCGGTTTCGGTTCAGTTGGTAGGCGCCACTCCGAAGCTTGTTGACTAGTTTGCATGTCAAACTCGTAAACCCACGTCTCGTCACCAGAAACAATGCGTTTCATGAATGTTGGTTCCGAACTGACTCGTTCTAGCATGTCCTCAGCGACTTTCATGCGATTGAGTTTTTGGAGAAAATTCAGATCTTTTGGGACTAGCCGAGCAGCAACATGTTTCATACCCAAATGATTAGTTAAAATGGTACGGATCGACTCGTGAGATACAGAAAGTTCGGCGGCTATCTCTCTCAGAGTTGAATGGGGATTTTCAGTCACTATTTCCTTCACTTTTGCGATGTTAACTTCAGTTGCAGACGTTGACGGCCTACCAGAGCGAGGCAAATCTTCCATCACATCTCGACCGCTTTTGAACGCTTTGAACCACTCATAAGCACGAGTTTTTGATAAAGTCGATTCACCGTAAGCCTTCTGTAACATTTTCAGTGACTCCGAACACGAAATTCCATTGGCGATGCAAAATTTAAGACAAACTCTTTGTTCGATATTTTTGTCCATTATGAAATTCGCAATACACACTATACCTATATGATATTACTGAAACCAGCACTGTATTTAATAATTATAAATAACAGATGCAACTCAAACTCCGCGCCAAAATGGAAAACAGTTGTGCCAATCTAACAATTACAAAAAAAAACAAAAATTTGAATTTGGAACCATAAGCAAATCATCCATTCCCGATACTTTTTTGACTGAATGTATGTTATGTTAAGAACTGGTGTAAACACTAAAAAAATAACAATAATGCTTATAAAATAAAAACTACTAGACCAAACTGCAAGAAATTTTTATGGGACCACCTGGCAGCTATTTCGCGTCGAACATAAAAAGAATCACGCGAATCGGTCCATTAACCGCGGCGTAATCGATGTACATACATAGAAAAAAAAAACATACCGTCCGAATTGAGAACCTCCTCCTTTTTGGGAAGTCGGTTAAAAATAGGTAACATATTACAAAAATAAAATTCGTTCGGAACCCTTTGCACTCGAGTCCGTTCGAGTCGGACACGAGTGCAAAGGGTTCCGAACGAATTTTGACCTGTTTTGATACTATGATCTCTATTAAAATACCTCTAAAATAAAATTGAAAGTGCTTCTAATTTGCCACGAAGAATGAGGGAAAATGACGTCCTTGAGCAGAGGGAATCATTATGATGGCAACTGGTTTTAAGAGCGTGGGCGGTCTCGGTTCGATTCCTAGTTCTTGCAGTTTTCATAAAATGGGGTTTAGCCGTTCATTGACCTGCAGATTTACAGAGTTTATTACGGGTGAGTACCTACCTATCGTTAGCAACGAATGTTTGTAAATACGGTTTGATAATTTACCATAATTAGCTAGTTACATTATATTGTTAAAATTGTAAAGAAGAAATTCATTAAACAATTTATTTCACTATGTACCTAGTATCTAAGTACTTACTAAGGTACCTACATATTTTTTGTCTAAGAAACTTAAAAAAAGACGGTCAAGTGCGAGTCGGACTCGCATACGACGGGTTCCGTACCATAAACCTCAATTTTTATAATTTGTTGTTGTAGCGGCAATAAAAATATATTTTTATCTGTCAAAATTTCAATTATTCCGATTGCGATTCTTGAGACACAGCCCTCTGACAGACAGACGGACGGACGGACGGACAGCGGAGGCTTAGTAATTGGGTTCCGTTTGTTAACCTTGGGTACGGAACCCTAAAAATTAAATAATTATGTTTACTTTCTTAGAAGTCATTAATTCATTACCTATGTGGTACATTGCTGACTGTACGTACATACATAAGGAGGATATTTTTATATGTCTCTGTTGACCATTTACTAGTCTATTTTCTAGCCCAGTCAAATGTGGAAAGATCTCCTCAGCTAGCTAGACACAGGCTCCCCAACAGTCACCACAACATACTAGCCCATTCACCAGGTCGGAGCAGTCATGCTTTAATCAAGTGCATAATTAAAAGGTAACTTACTGAGCATAGCAGAGGTCTGTAGCTCCAAGCCATAGACGAAGAAGCACAGTGGTAAGCCAAAGCAGTCGTTCAGCCGCCATTTTGCATTCGATATTATAAAATACCGTTTTTATTTTTTATTTATCGTAGCATAATTTAAATTTACTCGTTTGCTAATTTTATCAAGGATAAATTCAATATTTAAATACGATGCGATAAGTACTTACTTACTTATTAATCTACATTATTTTGATTACTTAATTTGTTATTTAAATTCTAATAAAACATTTACTTTAAAATGTTATGTACGAATGCATAACTAGCTTCGATAACTAAATTATTGCTATTAGCTTATTTACTTTCGTATTATTGAACATACTTTTAAAACTTAGAAACTTTTCTCTTACTAACAACAAAACCAAAAAGTTTTATTTTATTTTTTCAGCACGACAAAAAGCGCGCGACTTTTGACAGGTGTCGCGAAACCGCGGGAAACGTAATGACGGAGACGCGGAAAAAAATACCGCGCGATGACCATCGGATGCGTTTTAAAGTTTGTGACATGCGCATTGATATCTACATATTTGATGACTTTAATGCAGCGTGCATTACTGGTTTTGTTTATAGAATTCATTCTAAAACAAGCTTAGCGGGCAATGTAGGTATCTTTAATTATTCGCAATAACATCAGCAAAGGCTTTTTTAACTTAAGTCTACTAATGAATGAATGAATTATTTTTATTGAAGTTTCGTTAATTCTAACATAGTGCTAATTCCATTACGAGCTATAATAATTTTTAATTGTTTCATCAGTAGGTAATCATCAAGTTCATGTCAGTAGACCACAAAATTGCATAAAAGAAGCTGGTTGCTAAATAATAGGTAGCCGCAGTAGGGATCGATCGTTTTGTAGATCTGTGACAGTCGTTACGAATAGAGATCGATAATAATAGGTAATGCTAATAGCAGCTAGAAAAATACAGTCTTACCTATTATCGTGTAACCAAGTTTTTTTTTATTGAGGAATGGGCTTTTGACCTCGATCACGTCTAGCAGTTAGGTACCTACCAACAGGGTTGTGCAGGTCGGATAGGCAGTCGTTCCTTATAAAATTCTGGAACTCAGCTAAGTCCGGTTGTTCTGGAAACCTTTTTTTTAAACGGGGGAAATCATGGATGTGCTTTCCGCCCTGGGAGGGGTCTGTCAGACTCTTATTGTCTAAACCCACCTCGGGGTGTTCCATCTCTCACCTACGCCGGGGATCGCGGGAACTTACGCTACTTCCGTAATCCCCGGCAGTGCACTGGAAACCTTTTGCCAATACGTTGGGGTCAACGTATTGGCAAAAGGGCTAGCAGAGGGACGTAGCTGCACTTTGGCAATAATTCCAACTTCGAGGAGGCATTTTTCCTTGTCCATGAAGTCTTCTGTGGAACTCTGAAAAGGAGCGAAATTTTTAAGAAGAGAGAACGTCAAATTAAAAAAGAATTAAGTAGTTATATTTTTCAAAAACTTAAAAGATTAGGTAAAGTACCTAGGTATCTAAGTATCTCAGTTTCTTCAGTTTCCAAGTAGGTACCTACCAACCAAACTCACAAATCTAAAAATCAATCATTCTGCAACCCTTACCTACCATTTTCAAAGAAAAAAAATCGATAATACCTACTTATTACGTAATACAGTGCTGATTCGCTGGCGTTCGGGGGCGGGTGGACTGGAGGGGCGGTCGACAGCTCTTGAGCACAATGCGGTCAAACGCTACTCCTACTGTATTTGCTTGCGACTTACTAGGAGCTGTTGATACCACTCATTCAGTGATTTATTATAGAGAGCGTGCAGGAACTATAGGTGGCAGCACAGAAGTGTCAATGTCAAGTAGGTATTTTAACCGATTCCTCAAAAAGGAGGAGGTTCTATGTTCGGCTGTATGTATTTTTTTATGTATGTTCACCTGTCATGTAGGAGGGGCTCCTAAATAATAATAGCAGCACAGTTAGATCTTCAGAGTTCCGGTCTGTGCATAGACCGGCTGCACGCACGAAAAAGTGTCACGATCGGCCTAAGCGTTCGGCTTGTTTGTTAAGAATTCAATTGTTTTCTTATGACGTTATCACGTAAAATTATCGTCCGTAAACCGGCTTTACAGACAACCAAGTTTTATTCAAGGATGGAAAAATGGGAAATCATCTAACGACTCCTCCCACTTTTGGTGGAGCAGAAGGAAGTGGCAGACTCTTACTGAATAAAACCCATCCTTTTTCCTCCTAATGCCCATTGCGTTTCAGGACCGCGAAGACTCTTTCGAACAAATTCCGCAACCCTGGCAGATGGGTGGCTTTCTTAACATACCAAATGCCTCTGTACCTTGGAGAGCACGTTAAGCCGTTGGTCCCGGCTGTCATTTGTAGACCTTTGATAGTCGTTACGAGTAGTCAGAAGACAGGTAATCTGACACCAGTCTTGCCAAGAATATCGTGTTAATTGCCTAGTTACTATCAAAAAATTGAAACTTTAATTTGCATTTTTCTATTGCGCTAAGTTTAAGATAATGTTTGCAACTTTACTTTTTTCTTTTCTTTGCAAGTCGGCTAGGCACAACCTCAAAATAACATATTGTATTTGTATTGTATAACTGTACCGACACTAGTAAGTTTTCCCTTGTATTTTTTGCAACAGTTAACCAAAAATGTAGAACTGCATTTCCTATAGCTATAGTTATGTAATGCATGCCGTGGCAGCCTTTAATTAAGGCTACACTATAACATGTGTTAAATCAGGTGTTCCGAAATTATGTTTATTTTTTGGTGTATGCTTTGTTGGTTGCCCTTAAATAAATAAATAAATAAATAGTTACTGGGTTGTGACAGTCAGACTGGCGGTCACTCCGTATAAAATACTAGTAGATAGAGAATACGGCTAGAGTGGAATTGTACCCCAAAATTATTGGGAAAAGACTAGGTACAGGAAAATGTTATTCAAAGTAAAATCCAAGGCGGTTTAAAAGATAAACAACATGTTTAAAAAAGTTCAGGCTCTGAAGGCTTAGTGTAGGTAAGTTTTTTAGAGTTCTCGATCGCGTTAGCGTAAACACCGATTTGTATTGAAACTGAATAAGCGCCGTCTGGTGACAATAACTGATAACTCTTTTTTTATACAATTTGACATAAGTGAACGTTTACAGAACGTTAAAAAACTCACACTAAGCCCTCTGAAAATGTTGTCCAAATTTAAATAAGTAGGTACCTAATCCTATTAAATACTCGGTACCCACTTATTTATACTGTGTATTATCCCCTCTACATAAATAAATCTGAAGCCTCTCTACGTGTTCAAGCAGTAATCTCCGTGGTCCACGTGCAGCATCGGTGTTCCGTCACTGAGACGGTTCCCGCAACCACTTGACCGCCCCTCGATAGTTCAATACAGCATGTCGCGGAATTGGCTACTACATCCCGATCAATACATCTCGTTGGCTCTATTTAGATAGCATCTAAATTCTTTGGTAGCATTAAAATAGAAACTCAACGAGAGGTTGTATTTAAAGCATCTTTCGGAGCATCCATATTTTTTTCTCAGCCGATTATTTTTCTGGCTGACAGTTATTATAATACACATTACACCGAATGTAGGAAACACCGGTAACTCAACGGTGAATAGTCAAAAAGTAAATGATATTGTAGTCAAAAAGTAAATGATATTGTAGGTATTGTACATATTATATTGTACACGAATGAGCGGAAACATAGTAAGTTGCTCTTTTCACACTCTTAAAAGCTTGATCTTCTCACCTACATTATTTTAGCAGGTCCCTTTTTACTTTTACAGGCACCCAAATGGGTCTTCTATATGTACCTGAAACTGTGAAATTTTCCCAATCAACCTCAAACCTAAAGTGGTAGCAATAAATCTATTCTAGAAAATTGACTGATTGTTGTAGCTTGATGTGCTGGCCCACCTGGCGTCTGTACTTACCTATGCATTTGTTAGGTGCCTAAGTTCAGAGAAACTTGTCGCATACGTATAATTGTCAATTGGTATCTGAGTTCTAACCTGGCAATCCTGAAGTGTTTATAGATTTTATAGATCATCTTATTTCAAAATTCGAATAGATTCCTGAACGAAACATTCACTATCATCAACCAAATAATCCGGCCATATAAAAATGTCACAGTTGTGTGGTTAGAACACTGAATCAATAGTCTGTATTCCTACGACTTAAGGGTCTATTTAGATTGATACGCAACACAACAAATGCGGCTGGATTAACTTTGCAATTTACTCGTCATACTTTGTGATGGATTCGATTCGAGTTGTGATGAAAAAGCTAACAAAATAAAATGAAAGTAATTTTCATTGTAAAATAATCAGTTTTTGATAGGAAATAAGTAATAAAAACAGTGTAACTATAATAAAGTAAACAATGGATGAAAGTACACTTCTGAACCACAGGATTGTGGAAGAAAATTCAAAATCAGAAAAGAAGTATTGTTTTGGCTGTTTGTGTGTAAATGAAGAGAAAAATGTACAAAAATATGCATTTGAATGTGGTCCCCTCAAGAATATATTCCAGGTAATGTGTTAACATGTATATTTCCTCATAAAATACCCTTTATAACACTTTAAACTTGATCTTAAGATGGTATAGGGAACAACAATGTTGGCATAATATTTATTTGGTAATTACTTACAGATGAATAACTGTACGATACCTTTCACTATACACTATTTACATATTACAACAGCTATGTATATGTGGATACAGAAGGATGAACTGATTCATGTTTGCTTTAGAAAAAAGTATTTTGCCCTTACTAACAGTCATTTGTTTTTTTTACAGATGGATTGCATATTCCTCTGTTATCTGTGCAAAAGGATGGCCCAACACACTGAACAGTTTATACAGAATGTTCAAAGTAATCAAATACTATTGGAAAACTTTCAGAATGTAAGTTTTATTAATATTTTGTACTCAGTAGAAAACTCAATCGGTTAAATCCGTTTTTTTTAGAAATTTTTTAGAAAAACTTCACAAGTATGTCTGAAACCGTTTCTACAGGCAAAAACTGGCTAGCCCTGTAAGGAACTGTGCTGACTGGACAGTAATTTTTATCAGGATATGCAATAAGCTATTCTCATATAGTTGACACAAAAGTAGAAGAAGGGTAACAATTATATATATATTAGTGTTTCATGCTCTTGCACTCATTGACATTACTTAAAACCTATAATCTCACCTCTCTCATTTTTATCCCCCTATCCATGTGTTTTCCTTTACGGTGGCTCTATTAAAAAAACAAAAAACAATCAAGTGTACCCTATGTGGTACACATAGCATGGCCCAGCTATGTCCGTGTAACCTATGCAGTACCTACACATGGCACGGTCCTGCCAAACCTGCCCAAGCGGTAAACAAATTCAGTGCAATTCTATGGGCTGGTGCTATGAAATTTTGTTGTACATTGTTTTATAGAAGACAGTTTCACAGAATTTCGTTTCACATAATAAAATTCTCATATTATCATTTCATAGAATAATCAATATGCAGAATACTTACTATGAATAAATTTAAATCATAGATTTTTGTTACAAATAAACTTTGTTTCGATATTCAACATATCATAGAACATCAAATCAAATATTCTTAATTCTCATATTGAGTAGTCAACATAAAACTTTTTATCAGGAAAAACATTTAAATCATAGATTTTTGTTACAAATTAACTTTGTTTCGATATTCAACATATCATAGAACATCAAATCAAATATTCTTAATTCTCATATTGAGTAGTCAACATAAAACTTGTTATCAGGAAAAACATTTAAATCATAGATTTTTGTTACAAATAAACTTTGTGTCGATATTCAACATATCATAGAACATCAAATCAAATATTCTTAATCCTCATATTGAGTAGTCAACATAAAACTTGTTACCAGGAAAAACATTTTATCGAGTGATAATTTTAAACTTTTGACAAAATACATACCCTCCTATAAAATTACAACATCGCATTTACAAAAACAATGCGGGTAAATTCTAGTCAAGCAGAACTTTTCATTCAAACCCGTTTAACGGAAACCCAACAAAGTGGCAATGGTGGCAAATGGCAATGGGAACAAAAAACCAAAATTACAAAATACATCATGAATGCAGCAAGCATACAGCAAGAAAGCATACAGCAATCATGCGGCATTCAACATGCAGCAATCATGGGGGCCGAGTCACCCGCGTCCGTAGGAGAATACCCAATGTAAGACCCTACACGTGGTCCCCGGGTGGTGCTAATCAGGTGACACTAACTGGTGGTAGGCTTCGGCCGTTGGCTTGTGACCACCCACTGGGCAAAGACGTACCGCCAAGCGGCTTAGCTGTGTTCCGGTACGATGCTCAGTGTAGCCAATTCAGAGGAGTTGGGTCGAAATAGTTGTTCCAATGCAGGCAGACCAGCCAGGCTAGCCCTGGCATGGGCATATCGGGAGACTAGTCTTGGAGGGTAGCGGGATCCGAGGCACGGTGCACCGCTGGCCGACCGCAGATAGTTGGGGGCCCAAGTAGTGTGCTAGCCACACATGAAAGGCTGCCCCGCCATCTGACGAAAAATCCCGGAATGCACCATCGTGCTGGTTGGCGACCAGATGAAAGGGCCCGATGGACATTCCCGGGGGGGCTCGGGCGTCCCCGCAGTCTCCAGACTAGTCCCTCAAAGATGTCGTCCTGTCAGGGCGTGCCTGAAGGTTAGCAGCTTGGAACCTCATTTCACTTCCTTCTCCTCAACCTCCATCACTCAAGTTTTTTAATGAACAGGAATAAAAAGAGAATAGCTGTACAGCGGCAGCACGTCCTTTCGCATAAAGTGCACCTCTCTAATATACGAGGTCTGCACTCAAATCTCGCCGCAGTCCATCACCATCTTGAGACCGAGAAACCAGCGCTCTTGTTCCTGTCGGAGACGCAGATCGGATGTCCGTCGGACGTGTCATACCTGTCTTACCCTGGGTTTACCCTGGAGCACCACTTTAGACCCCGCGCGGGCGTATGCATGTACGCCCGGGACGACATCTGCTATCGGCGTCTCCGCTACCTTGAAGACTCCAGGTTCTCAACGCTGTGGGCTATGGTGGACACAGGTCTAGACAAAATTGTCTACGCATGCGTCTACCGTTCGCACAGCGGTGATTTGGGGACAACTGGGCTTACACAGCACCTGAGTGAGGCGGCGGATGCGGCTCAGCAGCGGTACCCTTCTGCCCAATTGGTGTTACTGGGGGACTTCAATGCCCACCATCAGGAGTGGCTCTTCCCATACCAGTGCACAGACCATGCTGGACGAGAGACGCGAAAGCTAGCGCTTGCGTTAAATCTTACCCAGCTGGTCCAGGGGGCAACGAGGGTGCCGGATGTTGATTCGCACACTGCCAATTGCTTGGACCTTCTGCTGACAACAGATCCAGACCGCTATTCGGTGTCGATTTCATCACCACTGGGTAGTTCCGACCACTGTCTGGTGAAGTCTGTGTCTGTCTACTCTCCGCCCGATCCTAGCCCAAGAGGCACCCGGCGGGTATGGCGATACAAGTCAGCAGATTGGGATGGCATGCGATCTTTCTTCGCATGTTACCCTTGGCAGCCTACTTGCTTTTCTTCCACTGATGCTACGTCGTGCGCGGACGCCGTGACGGATGTGTTGCGGAGGGGAATGGAGTACTACATTCCGTTCTCTGACATAGCAATATCTGGCGAAGCTCGTCCTTGGTTTGGTGCCGAGTGCAATCGCGCCGATGCGCTTAAGCACGCGGCGTACCTAGCATGGGTCGACCCTCGTACGCGCAAAGCAAATGACGTGAGTCAGAAGAAGAGAGCCTTCAACAGGGCTGCTAAGTTCTGCAAGAAGGTGTTGCGGAGGGCTCGGTTTGACCACATTAGCCGAATAGGGAACAAACTTGCTTCATACCCAGCAGGTAGTAAGGCTTTTTGGTCCCTGGCTAAGTCGGTCGAATCGAACTTCTGCCGCCCCTCACTACCACCACTGCTGAGACCCAACGGGACGCTGGCCCACTCCGCTGAGGAGAAAGCGAACTTGTTTGCTTCTTTGTTTGCGGAATCTTCACGTCTGGATCCTGGTGGCGCGACGCCCTCCGCCTCTCCTGGTGAATGCGAGTCGAGTATGTCGAACATTCGCATTCATCAGAAGGACGTCCGTAGGGTACTGCGTAACCTAGACGTGAACAAGGCTAGTGGTCCCGACGGGATACCGGCAATTGTTCTGAGGGCTTGTGCGCCTGAGTTGTCTCCGATCTTGACACGCCTATTTCGCCTTTCGTTTGAGACTGGAAAAGTGCCGAAGGCTTGGAAGCAAGCTAACGTGCAGCCCGTGCCCAAGAAGGGTAGTCGAGCTGACCCGTCGAATTATAGACCCATCTCGGTAACGTCCATACTGTGTAAGACTATGGAACGCGTGCTGAATCATAAGCTCCTGGCGTACCTAGAAGCGAATGATATCCTTAGTGACCGGCAATACGGGTTTCGCCGAAATCGGTCAACTGGGGATCTTCTAGCGTATGCCATTCACATCTGGAGTGAGGCCATAGAGAAGCACGGGGAGGCACTGGCGGTCTCCCTTGACATCTCGAAGGCCTTCGACAGGGTCTGGCACGATGGCCTTATTAGTAAGCTTCCTTCCTTCGGTCTGCCCGCCGGTTTGTGTGATTGGATCGCAGATTTCCTGAGGGATCGGTCTATCCGAGTGGTCATAGATGGCTGCTCGTCTGGACTGCTGGATATTAATGCCGGGGTTCCTCAGGGGTCGGTGCTTTCGGCAACACTGTTCTTGCTGCATATTAATGATCTGCTTAAACCCGGTACCTTTGGGTATGCAGACGACAGCACTGTTGCTGAGAGATACGTGTCCGACGCACGAGCTGGTGGGTCGCAGATCCGGTCTCTCCGGGAGGCAATGGTTGAGCGCTTGAACGTGTCCCTACAGGCGGTCTCTGATTGGGGCGATGCCAATCTGGTCAAGTTCAATGCGGCTAAGACCCAGGCGTGTCTATTTTCCGCCAAAAGGAGCCAATTCCGCCCAGCTCCATCTTTCCGCGGTGAAACCGTGCCGATAACCGACCATCTTGAGCTTCTTGGGGTTACATTAACATCTACTCTCAATTTTGGCCCTTACATAGAGGCAAAAGCTCAAGTGGCTGCAAAGAAGTTGGGGATTCTAGCTAAGGTGAGACGGTACTTCACGCCGGAACAGCTGCTCAAACTCTATCAAGCGCAAGTTCGATCGTGTATGGAATACTGCTCTCATCTTTGGGATGGATCTGCCAGATACCAGCTTGATGCCCTTGAGTCAATTGAGAAACGAGCCAAGAGGATCATCGGCAATGAGAAGCTCGTCGCGTCGAAGCTCCAAAGTCTTGAACACCGACGACGAGTTGCTAGCCTGTCGGTTTTTTACCGGTTGCATTTTGGGGAATGTGCGACGGAATTGCATAATTTAATTCCGCCAAGCCCGTTCCATCATCGGACCACAAGACGAACGGCGATGCGCCACCGGTACATGGTGGACATCCCACCCATACGCACAAAGCGTTTTGGGAACACATTCATAGTGCGTACAGCTAAGGAGTGGAATTCCCTGCCGGAGTCTGTGTTTCCTGATAGCTACAACCTGGGAGTCTTTAAATCAAGAGTGAATAGGTTATTTCTAGGCAAGCGTGCTCCATCTTCGACCACATCCTCGCTTACCATCAGGTGAGATAGTGGTCAAACGCGTGCCTATCAATAGTAAAAAAAAAAAAAAAAAAAAAAAAACATGCGGAATTGATCATGCAGCATGAAAGCACCACTGCCGCTTTGCTGGCCAGCCTCAGCCGCGGTGCCGGGCATAATAACACTGCTCCTCACCTCGCAGGTCGCAAGACTACGTGAGGTCGGTTTTACAGCGATTCGTTTCTGTCACTGATTTTTTTAGTACACATGTTGATTTTATAAGATCATATTTCAATTTTAATTTGGTTAAATGCTATTTTATAGAAATGACTGTATGAGTAGTAAAATTAAATTGAATAAAATTCTGAAATCTTAAAAGTATGTCATGGACATATTATAAAACACTAATATTAAATTATATAGGGGTTTTGGAAGTTCCAATAACGAGGGAGAGACGTTGCTGCAATCCGCTACTGCATTTGACCTGGCAGTAGCCAACACTTGGTTTCAGAAAAGAGATGAACACCTTGTCACATACAAAAGTGGTAACCACAAGACCCAAATAGATTATTTTCTTGTTAGGCGCAATAAGATAAATCAAGTCAAAGACTGCAAAGTGCTGCCAGGAGAAGACTTGGTCTCACAACACAGACTCCTGGTTATGGTATTGGCGATAAAAACACAATTTAAGAAAAGCAAAGAGCGTCCTCCCCAAAAATAAAATGGCATATGCTAGAGAAGAATGATTGCGCGATAGAATTTAGAGAGCGAGTGGTAGAAAAAATGATACAAATGGCAGACATGAAAGATCGAAGTGTGAATGAAAGCTGGAATGAGATAGCTGGATGTATAAGGCAAGCAGCGAAGGATATTTTGGGAGAGACAAAAGGAAGAGGCACAATAGAGAGGGATTTCTGTCGACCACCACCATGTATGGTGGTGGTTGACAGAAATACAGAAAGTGTTGAAAGAAAAAAAGAAGATATTCAAGGAATGGCATTGGACATTGGAAAGCGTTAGTTTAAAAGCTGAAAAAAAGAGTGAGTATGATGCTTTAAAGAAAAAAGCTAAGAAAGCCGTGGCAATAGCAAGAGCAAAAGCTCTGGACCAATTGTACGACACACTGGACAGTCCAGCTGGCCAAAAAGACCTATACCGGCTTGCTAGAGCCAGAGAGAGGAAGGTGAAGGATGTTAGTCAGATAAGATGTGTAAGGGATGAAGCTGGAATGCTTCTATCGGAGGGTGAAAAGATTAAGGATAGATGGAAGGGCTATTTTGAAAGACTGATGAATGAGGAAAATATCTGGAGTGGTGTTTTAAAGAATAAACAAGTGAATGAGGGGTTAGTGAGAATGATCAGTGTGGATGAAGTGAGAATAGCAGTGAATGAAATGAAGAATGGTAAGGCAATTGGTCCAGACGGAATTCCAATTGAAGTGTGGCAGTTATTAAGAGTAGATGGATGGACGCGGTTAGCTTTATTCTTCAATAAGTTGTTGCTGGAAGAAGCCATACCTGATGAATGGTGCAACAGTTCGTTGGTGCCCATCTTCAAGAACAAAGGTGATGTGCTGGAGTGCAACAACTACAGAGGAATAAAGCTTATCTCACATAGTATGAAAGCCTGGGAAAAAGTTATTGAAAGGCGGTTGAGAGAAGAGAGTGAAATCTCACAGAACCAGTTCGGTTTTATGCCTGGTCGGGGGGTACAACGGATGCCATTTTCGCTATCCGCCAGCTGTGCGAGAAATATAGAGCTGTGCATAAAAACCTGCATATGGTATTTGTTGACCTCGAAAAGGCATATGACCGGGTGCCTCGTGAGGTTTTGTGGTGGGCCCTTAAGGAGAAAGGTGTGCCTGGGAAGTATGTGCAGTTAATCCGAGCGATGTACAGTCGAAGCAGTACTCAAGTCCGGTCTACAGTGGGCAGCTTCAGTGTAGCAGTCGGTTTACACCAGGGCTCGGCCCTCAGCCCTTATCTCTTCCTGGTGATAATGGACGCTCTGACGTCGGACATCCAGGAAGAGGCTCCCTAGTGCATGCTGTTTGCTGATGACATTGTGCTGGTTGCAGCAAGCGGCCTAGAGGTCCAGAGCAAATTGGAGACGTGGTGGCAAAGACTGGAGAGTGTTTCGGTATCTGGGGTCGCTTGTCCAGGGAGATGGCGATATAGACCGAGACGTAACGCACCGGATCAACTCAGGATGGATGAAACGGCGACAGGTCACTGGAACAACTTGTGACCCTCGGATGCCCCTCAAATTAAAAGGGAAAATATATAATTCCGTGATAAGACCTGTCGTAATGTATGGATCTGAATGTTGGGCTGCGAAAAAGACGGATGAATTGCATGTAGCGGAGATGAGAATGTTGAGATGGATGTGTGGAGTAACGAGAGTGGATAAAGTGAGAAATGAGTACATTAGAGGCACTTTAAAAGTGGCGACAGTGACGGAAAAGTTGAAATGTGGATGGATGGAGAGGGAGAGGAAGGCCAAAGAAAAGATGGATGGATTGTGTATTGTGTGAGGAGCGATATGAAAGAAAAGGGAGTTAGTGATAGAGTGGCGACTGATAGAACAGAATGGAAGAATAAAACGTGTTGCGCCGACCCCAAGTAACATGGGATAAGGGCAGGAAGATGAATAGCATTTTCACTGAAATATAAAATTCCATGGAAAAACATACTGGACGAACAAAAATATTCGTTAAAAAGTAATTCCACTATTTGATAAGTTTGTTAAAAAAAAATTATGATCATGAAATTAATTGAATTGTGTTTCTGTGAAATAGGTTTCATTCAAACAATAATCTTTGAAGCAATAATATGTGACATAAAATTACAAGGACCAAATATTATATGAAACATTTTCTGCAAAACGAAATTCTATTAAATTTCTGTCTGCGAAACAAGGGTACACCATGAAATTTTGATATTAGTTGGTAATATTAAACTCAGCGGATTGAATCTCATTTCATCACTTTCCAGGTAATGGATGAAACATTGAAATCTGTGCAGGCACAGACATTACCGCTAGTCAACCTAACACAAGTGCCATTTGACGTGATAGAGCTATCAGAGAGAGACAACCTTAGTTCGGAGGAGAGCTTCTCTGTTGTTTGCTCTCAGAGTACGAGGAGGGATGTCCCGGTCAAGATAGAGATGAAGGAAGAGGAGTATTTGGATCATCTGGAAGGAGAGTTTATAAATGGTGGTGATGGTATGTTACTTTAGGAATCAGTTTGGTAACGGTCTTGTTGGTGCTGTCTACTGAAAGTGGACCTTTGGACAGCAAGGAGGAAAACTAATTTTGTTTTAAATCACACTAGCTTTGTGCTTTGCTTTCACTTTTTGTAGTATGACATGATTGCGTTACTTTTGGTTAAGGTTTAGGCGATTGTCACACTGCACCGTGCTCCGTCGTGTAGTGCGGGGCTGCAGATTTTAACATTGTAAGCAAGTAGCTCAATTTGTGTAGAATACACGCACAGGACAACACACTGACAACGCTTTGGCGTACGAAATCGCGTCCCTGCACCGGTCCGCGCACCCTGATTGGACGCTTTGCTCGTGGGAGCAGAATCGCCTTATGTATGACTTATCATATTGTGGCATTCCATTCAAAGATTTATAAAGCTGCTAGTGCATTTGTAAGTATACCTGAGACTAAGATACATTGCATTACAAAGTTAAATAATTTATTTTTATAATGCTGTTAAAAAGTAATTTAGGCGAAAATCCACGAGCGAGTGTCTCGCAGCGATATTATCGTCCTGCCACTTTAATCTATAACTAGCTGACCCGTGCCTACTTCCTTGGACGGTATTTTTCGGGTTAATATTATAGCCTATGACACTCACAAATAACGTGGCTTTATATTGGTAAAAGAATTTTCAAAATCGGTTCAGTAGATCCAGAGATTACCCCCTACAACCTCACAAAAGCAGAAACTCAAAACTTTACCTCCTTATAATATTAGTACAGACAACTCTATGAGCGTGTCTCCACACGGCGATATTATCGCCGCAAGAGACATTGACGAGCGAAACGTCAAATCGCAGTGATTCAATCGCTCATGGAGATGGCGCCTTAGTACAGTATGTGACAGCACAGAACGACTTATGTGACATCATCAATCATCATCATATCAGCCGAAAGACGTCCCCTGCTGGACATAGGCCTCCCCCACGCTTCGGCACAACGACCGGTCCTGCGCGTCTCCCCTTGTGTCCAGTCCACCTTGTGGGCCTTCCTTGCGTCTTCCGGTACGCGGTCGCCACTCCAGAACTTTTCGGCCCCATCGACCATCTGTTCTGCGAGCAATGTGCCCTGCCCACTGCCACTTTAGTTTGGCGATCCTTCGGGCTATGTCGGTAAACTTGGTTCTCTTGCGGATATTATCATTCCTGATTCCATCACGCAAGGGAACAACAAGCATTGCCCTCTCCATTGCCCTTTGACGGCGTTCGGGAAGTTGCGTCGTATCTTCTCGTCCCACATACCACAGTGTCTCAAGACGAAAGTCTATGATCAGTGCGTGTTGCCAGTGATGACATACGGAACTGAAACTCACGATGGGCCTCATCAGAAGGCTTAAGGATATCATCAAATTGCATGATAATTAATCAGTTTTTATTTTTATTTTCCAGAGTTCCCTGAGTCATACGTAAAAGATGAAGACGACACGTTTCCACTGAAAGCTTTAGTGAAAGCAGAATTGGAACTGGAAGACCTGGATAGCCTGGACCTCGTGAGTCTCAGTGCCACACTCAAAAAGAACAAACACAAGAAGAAAAGTAAAATCAAACGTGAAACCCTGGAACAGATAGAGAGAGGTGGGTAATATGAATACTAGCTAACCCGCGCAACTTCGTCTGCGTCACGTTTTTAATTAATGCTCCGCTCCTAATGGTCGTAGCGAGATGTTACATAGCCTTCCTCGATAAATGGGCTATCCAACAGTCTAAAAACTTTCAATTCGAACCATTAGTTCCTGAGATTAGCGCGAACAAAAATCTCTTCAGCTTTGTAATGTTAGTATGAATGTCTGTAAACTTCATTTACAGCAGTGGCACAACAAGGCATTCCTTACCAGTCAATATTTGGATTAAAAGGACTACACTTCAATGAAATTCAGCAATATTTTATTATCATTTTCCCAAATAAGTGGTAGCTCGTGGCTAAATAATAACAGCCGCACGGGTCGATCTTCAAGGTTAAGCAACGCTTGCCAAGGTTGGTCTGTGGATGGGTGATCTTAACATACCGAGTTTACTCCGTGCCTCGGAAAGCACGATAAGCCGTTGGTCCCGGCTGTCATTTGTAGATCTTTGGCAGTCGTTACGGATAGTCAGAAGCCAGTTAATCTGACTCCAGACTTGCCATGAAGTACCGTGTTACCCAGTTCATGGGTTGTGGAGGTCTGGTAGGCAGCCGCTCCGCGTAAAATACTGGTATTCAGCTAAAACTGGTTTGACTGGAAGCCGACCTCAGTATATTTGGCAAAAGGCTAGGCATGATGACTTTAATGAAATTCAGAAATGATTCCAATTCTATCTAGTTATGAATTTCCAGTGTAGTTTTTTTTATCATTTTCAGAACGGCCTAAAATAAAGACGATATACATAACTCGGGAGCAATGCATGGAAGAGCGCGCGCGAGTGGAGCAGGACCCGCAGTACGGGAGGTTTGCGTACACGTGCGGGAACTGCCTCAAGGGGTTCAGCTTTAAGGGCAGCTATGATAAGCATATGGAGAAACATAATCAGGTACTTATTTATTAGCAGTTGTCTGGTCCAAATAACTGAGTGCTTATAAAAGTTTTACACAAAAATATAGCTTCCGCCTGACGGCGATATTTTATAATTTTTGGTCTAATTTCTTGAATAACTTAAAAACAATTTGTTTTAAAATTATGAAAAAATATAGTTAAAACAATTACAGTAAGCCCTTTCATTTGACGTGTCACACGATACAGCTTGAAAAACTGTTTTTTGAATTTTCAAGATGGCCCCCTCAAAAGTTATCCCCATCCTAATTTTTTTATATGCGTCCGTGTTTGGGTCACAGAATTCTATACAGTTTGGATATGACATATATGCAATGATCTTAAGAGCGCTTTCACAATTTTTCTTGAATTTGAGCGTTTGATTCGAGTTTTGATATCTGATTATGCTTTAGATATAACACAAAAAAAAAACAAAAATACGTCCTAAGAAAGTTTGATAGTTGATCTTGGGAGTGTTCTAAATAAATATATCAATTTGTTCACGTACATCAGTAAATTCTTTGTCTCCGCAAAGGGTGTTTCATAAAATTACGCTTTTGGGAATCTTTTGATGCTTTAGTACACCGAAGATATAATAATTTAATCATTTTTAAAAATGCTCATGATACAACTGTACCTTCTACTTTGGAATGATCAAATCAATTTATTAAAATTCATGCACTAATACACCAAAAATAATTCTGTAAAATTGAGAATTTTTGTCAATTTTCCGTACGAAACTATAATTTTTATCTATGAAAGTATAATCCAAATTCAAATAAAAATTATTTAATAATTAAGGAGGTATTGTTATAATGCATGAAAAAAAATATTGGTCTATTTAAAAGTAAACTCATATTTTTAAGCAATTGTTGTATACAGCGCTACAATCACTATAAATTTCGGGAAATGCGGTTTGTAGCTTTAGTCCGGGGCAAGCGATCGATTTTGTAATAGCACCCTTAAGGGGTCATTGTAAACAACTTTTACTATGGGAGCAACACTTAAAACGCGAAAAAAAATCGACTGCTCCATACATTTCTGTGCGCATAACTCGACAAAATGTACTGAACAGCTGATTATTTTTTCACGTTTTCGTTGTTGGTCCCATAGTAATAGTTGTCCACAATGATGAGTACAATGACCCCTTAAGATTATTGCATTATGTCATATCCATACTGTATGTATACCAAATTTACACACAATCGGTCTAGTAGATCCGGAGAAAACTGTCTGTGAAAGACGGACAGACAGACATCCGAGTAATAGGGTTCAGTTTTTTACAGATGTTCGGAACCCTAAAAATGTCTCGTCTGGTTATCACGTGGTTGTAGGTCGATGTTCCGTCTCCCCTACCAATAGCTAAATCGCTACAGCCGTACTCCAGTGAAGCGCTTACGAAAGAACAATAGGGAATATGCATGAAAAACATATTTACCTATACAGTTTATCTAAAAATATACAAAAGTATAATACTAAATGTGAAAATAGAATCAAAATTACTGTAAAAACGAAGGAGATATAATTATTTTAAACAAGTAGAGTCTGGCAAACGAAAGTAGGAACTGAAAAAGCATGGGAAATTTAAAAAATCTCAATCTAGTAACCCCAAAATTTATACGAATTACCTGGAATAACCTGACTTGATACTTTAGAGTTATTTGCTTTTTATGTAAAACAATATTTGTACACTACTGCTTAACAGCATGTGGACAGGTCCAAACATGGGAACCTACGGTACTTGTTGTATGTAAAGTCGTATTTTTAATCAGACGCAGTAAACTGAAGTTTCGAGATGTAAAATCATGTCTACAAACTAAAGAGATATTTCGTGCGTGACATTTCAAAAATCAGTTTACTTCGTTGGAATAAAAATACGACTAGGTAATAAAATATTAGATTTTATCTGAATAAAAAAAAAACAACAATTTTCTACAATAATTTTGGTTTATTCACTACCATAATCAAAATCCGAATCTAGGACTTCCATGTGGAAAGATTCATTTGACCCAATGGAATCACTATCTCCAACATGAATAATAAAACTTTCTAAATTATCTTCTGTTATTCTATCCCTTTCTTTGTATTTATTTTCAATGTGAATTACATGATCAGTCATTTTCTTCCATTCCTGTGGAGTTATAACTTTCAAAAGTCTCTTTAATAAGTTTCTCTAACTCCTCAGCAGGCAGGGCAATATTTTTACTTGCCACTTTACGTTTAGCCAAGCTCCATACCAGCTCAATGGCATTTAGATCGCAGTGGTACGGGGGAAGTCGCAATACCTCATGCCCATTCTGCTTCAGAAGTTCATCAGCTTCATACACTGGTTCTGGTGTGTTTCGTTTCACAAGACGTAGCAGCTCGCTTTTGTGTGATATTGTTCAAATGGAATATCATTAAAAGTAAGCCATTCTCTTATCTCATTTTTGCGACTTTGTGATGTAGGAGCTTTATTTATAATGATTGAATGGTAACTGGCATTATCCATAACTATTACACTCGGCTCATTTAAATTGGGTATGAGCTTTTCTCTTAGCCATTTATTAAAGTTAACGGCATTCATGTCGTGGTGATAGTCTGCCATTTTAGATTTAGTGCTAAATATTAATAATGAGTTAGGCACAGGGCCTTTATCCGATCCAGCATGTACAATTATATACCTTTTCCCTGTTGAAACATTTTCAATCACACCACTTGTAGATGGACCTTGCACGGACTTCTTGGGCCTGTAGTTTTTATGAATATAGGTCTCATCTTAATAAACGATTGACTTGCCTTCTCTACGTTTCAAAGCCATGGTTCTTAAAAACCGATGTCTCCAGGCAGATATGTCATAACGTTCAATTAACAATGAACGCTCATTTTTATTTCTCTTAAATTCATAGCCATTAGACAATATTAAGTGACGAAGAGTTTCCCGGCAACCATTAAATCCAATGCTTTCTCTTAATTCCACTAATAGAGTTCTCAACGTAGGAACTTGTTTTCTAACTATGTAAAATTCGTTAATTTTGTTACGAATAGCATCTATATCGAAACTGTCTAGGTTAGACACTGTGGGTTTATGTGGCCGTTTTTTCCCTGGGGTATTCCAGACACCTTCATTTACCACACCTTCCTTTTTTATTCTTTTTAATGTTGTTACACTCACTTCTGTAAATAATGACGAAACAGAATGATTAGGTGCTGCATTTTTAATAGGAAATCATGTAGTAAACTATATCATTGTAAAACTTGTATGTATTTAGTAAAACCTTACCAGTGATTGAAGCTATTTTATCCAAGTACTGGTTCTGGGTTCTTATCCTGTCTTTCTGCTCTAAATCAGTAAGTTTTTCAATAGTTTTCACTATATCATCAACTCCTGCTACATTCTCCAGATTTTCTGTAAAATAAAACAATTTGTCTAAAAATTACAATTCATAATAATGCAATAAAGAATACTGAAGTTTTACCGGTTAACGTAATTTAAAAAGAATAACCAAAGTAAACCAAACAGAAATAGTTTTTGTAAAATCATAAATAATAATTACCTACGAATGCAAAGTATCAACATCAAAGCGTCATACTAACTTATGAAATCCAACACCACACGTAAACAATCTTGTTTCTGATTGAATTGGGCGTCTTTCTCCAGTTGTTTTTCTTCAAACTTCGAAATCATGCGAAACAACATCTCCCGCACTCCACTTTTAATCGTTTTATTCATGTTTAAGTTGGAAAAATGCACTAAACAGGTCACAATAAATCAACAACAACACGCCATCTTGTTTTGACAAATTGAGATTGACATAAACAAAACATTGCCATATGAAAAGTTTGCAAATAATTCGAGTGTCTACGAGTACTTTCATTTGCCAGACTCTATATCTGTTCCTCTCGCGAAAACGCTGTTCTATGTATAGACGTCATAGACGATGACGTCAAAGTTTACATCGGTTTTCTCTTCCTAATTGTAATCTTTGAAGCTTTATAATTTCATCGCTGTTGAAGGTATTTAAAAAATAATTTCATGATTGTTTACTCGAGCTAATAAGTATTTCATTTTGCAAATAAAAAATCGCATGCTTATTCCCTCGTGTGGAGTCCCACTGCAGGGCAAATTCAAATTCAAATTCAAAGCATTTTATTTCAAATAAACCATTCACAGGCACTTTTGAAACGTCAAGGTCGGTCAGTCAAAAACATGGAAGCTATTTGCACGTTCCAAAGCGTAGATCTCTATGGAGAAGAACGTGCAAGAAACTCCACGGACACTCTTTTAAATCATGTTCTGGTTTTACAAAATTTCAAGTTACATATACTTGTTGCTTCTGCATGTGAGGACAATGCAAAGGAAAAAAAAAAAGGCTTATTATAAGAATTTTAAATATAAAGATTAAAATAAGCCAATGGCAGTTAAGAGATGACCAGTCTCAACCGACGGCGCCTGTTCACGAACATGACGCGTGTATCGGCACCCTTCAGCTCAACCATTTCGAAGGGAACCGAATGATCAAACAATGAACAGCAAAGGCCTCCCTTCCTTCCAAATTGTACTTATCATATTTTTCTCTTTCTGTTGTCCAATCTGGCCAATCCTTAAGGTAGGAGATTAACTCGTCTCGCCATCTCCTGGGCCTACCGCGTCGCCGGTCCTGTAGCTCGGAATCCACTTGGTGGTTACTTTTGCCCAGTTCTGTTGCGACATGCGGCAGATGTGGCCAGCCCAGTTCCACTTTAGATTAGCGGCTGTTTTGCTTACGTCTACGATTTGTGTTTTGGAACGAAGTACACTGTTCCTTATGCGTCTCTAAGTTGACTCCTAAGAATACTTCGTTCCCGAGTGCGGACTTTGACTTTCGATAATGACGAAAGAACAGCATTTTATTTTCCTTGGAGAGTGTAGGGAAGCGAGGAACTCGTGGCTAGATAGTAACAGCCACACGGGTTGATCTTCAAGGTTAAGCAACGCTTGCCAAGGTTGGTCTGTGGATGGGTGACCATCTTAACATACCGAGTTTCCCCCGTGACTCGGAAAGCACGTTAAGCCGTTGATCCCGGCTGTCGTTTGCTTGCTTGTCGTCGCTGAGTGGAAAATCCCATCTTATAGGATTTTCCGAAAATACCTACGGGATCGGGAAAAAACGGGATATGCGCGTACGAAGCAGCCAACTACATTATTATGGAATAAATATATAGTTTGATATAACTAACATATTTGTGTTATTGCAGTGCATGGGAGACTATGAATGCGACATTTGTAAGCAGAGAATGGATACAGAAGACAAACTAGTAAACCATATGAGGTATCATCTAATGTGAGTATTTATGTTTCTTTATAGAGTAAGAGCCGAGTAGATGTTTTTAGTAATCTAGCCTATTTTACGATTTTCCGATTCAAACGAGAGACACACTGGTCCTACGTACGCAACGTTTTTGTATCGTATCGTATGTTGCGTTGCATACGATAAGTGTATTTCTATTGCATAGTTTTTTATATAAAATCAATAGTCCGGATATCATAATGCGTTGCATACGTTGCGTACGTGGGACCGGTTTGTCCTTGACGTAATTCATCTCTCTGTCAAAGTCCAAGACAAAATGTTCGTCATCATTGACATTTAAAATAGTGACTCTACGACTCTACCGTCCGTTCGGAAGGGTAGAGTACTTAGAGTTACTCTTTTCAAATAAATATTTTACATAGTAGTACAGTGCCCGGCGATAAATATTGCACATCGACCTTTGGAAAGAGACAATCGGCTAATTTCCGCTTCGTAGAGTGTTATCTCTGTCGCACACTACTTATGTGACGTTTTGTCAGTCGTTGTTCAAGTGCGATAGAGTGCGGTCGCGTCCAGTTCAAAATATATATATTATTATTTAGAGTTGTTAACACCCTCAAATTTAAATAATTTAAAGTTGTACTATGGCATCTTTAGGAAAAAGAGAGAAACCTTTACGAGGTCAGTCACGCGAAATTATCTACAATGTTTATAAATATTTTGTAACCGAAGCTAACAGATTAAAAAAAAATGAAGATGCAAATGTAAGTTTTTATTTTAAGAAGGTTCAAGAGCGAGTTGCAAATGCCACTGGAATTTCAAGAAGAACTTTGAACAATATATTAAACGAAGTCAGTACTTAAACACATTCTACTGAAATTAAGTTCAGCACTCCACAAAAAGGGAGACCAAAAAAGCAATTTCGTTTGGATATGGACGATTTTGATTATGACGTTGTTCGAAGAATAGTGTATGATTTTCACTTACGATTTAATGAACTGCCAACAATAAAATCATTAAAAGCTAAATTATCTGAAGCTATTAATTACAATGGGTCTGAAAAGACGTTGAGAAAAATACTTCACGAGATGGGATTTCGGTTCACTAAAATGGAAGATAATCGAAAAGTTCTAATGGAAAAGCACGATGTAAGTCTCAAACGAATGGAATACCTCGATAAAATACACAAATTACGCGAATCAGGAAAAAATATCGTCTACAGTTCGCGTCAGCGTGGTTTGCGCCTCGGAAGTTAGGTTTGAGTGAAGTCCGCGCAGGTGCAATCGCGTAAAAAGTGTTACGGTCCTAAAATATTTTTTTGTTTATATGTATTATACTATAAACAAGTAACAAAGACTACCAGTAATAATAAAATATCAAAAAGTAACATAACAAACATATACACCACAAGAACACAAATCAAACTGTAAGAAATAACCAAAATAAATCATTAAAAACAAAAACAACTTGTAACACTTTTTGCATCCACAGTCTTATTGCATTGAGCAAGCGGGACACACTTATGCGTCGAACGTATACGAGCGAGTGAGATGCCATTACACCCGCGCGCTTGCGCTAATCCGCGCATGCGCGAGCTACCCGCGCATGCGCGGTTGTATGTTTGTTGTCAAAGTGACATCCTGCGCAGCCGATTGCGGCGTACGACGCGGAGGCTAACTTGCTTGACGAGAACTGTACATGGATGAGTCTTACATACATACATCCCACAATAAAAGGAAATCTTGGAGTGATGTTAAAAAAAAGAGTAAAAAAGCCAATTTCAAAAGGTCAATTTTTGTGGTTTTTGTCAATTTTATTGGTTAGATAATAGTTCATGCGGGAAATAAAAAAGGCTTTGTACCCGGTGCCTTTTTAACGTATATAAATCCACAGACACTACGGGGTGACTATCACAATGAAATAAATAACGATAACTACTAAAAATGGCTGGTTAATCAATTAATCCCAAATATACCCAGTGATTCTGTTCTAGTTATCGACAACGCACCCTATCACAACAAATATTATGTTGAAAGACCCCCCAACTCAAACACCATCAAACAGGAAATGATCAACTGGTTAAACAGACACGAAATTCCAGTTGATCCAAAATTAACAAAAACCCAGATTTACGCTATTATATGTCCAGCACAAGGAGAGGTATATAGAGTTTTCCGTGGACAAAGTACTTGCCGAACATGGGCACACTGTGTTTCGATTGCCACCATATTATCCGGATTTTCATCCAATTGAAAATAGACCCTGAAAGGCTATGTAGCCTCTAGAAATGTGGGTATGAATTTAACTACAGTAAAAACATTATTGACTGAAAAAGTAAACATGATCGGGGCTGAATTCGGTGTCAAAAAACGAAAAAATGAACAAAAACACCGACTTTCGAAATTAAAGTTATTTTATACTTTGTAGTGTTTTGTTTGTGAAGTCGGTTTTTTTTTTTGTTAAAAAAGTTTTCTATTTGATTTTTTTATAAGTGTCCGTTTATCTAAGTAGCCAGTTATGTCCCACTGATGGGTAAAAGCCACCTTTCCTGAAGACAATAAACACTATAAATAAATTATTTTCTTCTTTTTCAGACGCTACAAATGTCCTGAATGCGGCTTAACAAGAAAATGTCGCATGACGATACAAGATCACTACAACGCATATCACAGCCAAGGTTTTAAGACGTGTCCGTATTGCAGCAAGACTTTCAAGTGAGTTTGTCTTTTCTTGCTACTTAAGTAGTGACTATAATTGATTGGCTGACAACAAGAATATTTAGCAAGACTACCAAGCGACTTTGTGCCTCATTGTAAAAAGTAAGGTCTAAAATAAATTGACTGGTACCTGTCTCATGATCATACCATATAAGTGAAAGTTATGCCACGTTGCAGTAAGCCTTTGTGAGTGAGTTCCTTATAGACCTTAGCATAAGGTCTACAATAGCTTGGCAATGATTGCAGTTTTTTAGTTTCTGCTTTCAAACTGAATAAACTTTTACAATGTGTAACAGAATTAACGCATACCTGAAAAGGGGTCGTAGTTATCATCATTATGAACAACTGTTACTACGGGACCAACCCCGAAATCGCGGAAAAAGAATAACTCATCATCTGCCTAGCCTTTTCCCAACTATATTGGGGTCGACTTCCAGTCAAACCGGATTCAGCTGAATACCAGTGTTATACGTGGAGCGGCTGCCTACCAGACCTCCACAACCCATTAACTGGGAACGGTCTACTCTCTAAGATTTATTGGCTTCTGACAATCCATAACGACAGCCGGGACCAACAACGGCTTAACGTGCTTTCCGAGGCACGGAGGAAACTCGGTATGTTAAGATGGTCACCCATCCACAGACCATCCTTGGCAAGCGTTGCTTAACCTTGAAGATCGGCCCGTGCGGTTGTTATTATTTAGCCACGAGCTCCTCCAAAAAAGAATAACTGTTCAGTACATTTTGTCGAGTTAAGGCGCAAACCCACCGCGGCGCATACTATGCATGGGCACACGGCGCATTTTAGCGTGGATTAATTTGTTTGACAACGTGGATCTACGTTTCCACTGTAGAGGGCCTAGCATGAATATTTTGACGTATAGTAACGTTAGCGTAAGTGAATTTTGAGTATAAAAAAACTGCATCCCCATAGACTTTGGTTGAATTTTATGCGATATACACAATTTTTAACATTAAAAAATATGAATATTTCAATTCAAATAAATAGTCGTGTTAAGCCCTAAAAACTAATCTTAAAACTGTGCTGCGATACAGTTGTACATAGTTGTGGGTTAATATTCGTGTATAGAGTGTACCGCATGCACAGCGTGCATAGCAAGGCGTAAACAGCGTTAAGATATGTTAGCGCCATATTCGAGCAAGTCACACGTGTACTAATGACGTCAATGGGGTATTTTACTAAAAAAATCTAATTAGTCCGTCTGATAGATTTTCAAAAAATATTGGACACTTATTTTAAAAAAAATGTGTATAAAATTGTACCAACCAATCCAGATGACGTCACGCGTGTCTTCAACTCGCTGTATCCTCTTTATTTTTTGTTTACGTGAAAAAAGAAAAAATACGTGTCGAATATTTTTTGAAAATCTATCAGACGGAATAATTAGATTTTTTTTTAGTAAAATACCCTATTGATGCGTAGCGTGTCCGTGGGTTGCAGGTGACACAATCCCATACATTTTTTTGCAAAGCGAAGCGTACGTACGTAGCCTGTCCGTGCGCCGCGGTGGGTTTGCGATGCGATTTTTTTTCGCGATTTCTGTGTTGGTAATATAGTACAAGTTGTTCATAATAATGAGAACAGTGACCCCTTTTCAGGTATTAATTCTGTTACACTTTGTATAATTTAGTTACTCTCTGCCCCTACGGGACAAATACGTCAGTTTCGAAATCAAATTAAAAGGCATTTTTTTTTTTTTATTTGAGATGGGTTTGCTCTTGACTCTAGTCTATGTCAGAGATGACAGAGACAAAGTCTACGATGGAGCGAGCTTACCCAGAAGGAGCCTGTTCACTCCAACTTTGGAGAGATTAGGGTTGTAAGCGTTTGGAAACAAAGACGCATGTTACATCGTGCGCCGCAATGGTTCTATGCCCTTTATATTTATTTATTTTATTTATAACAATACTTCTATCATTACAGGATATCCCAAAGCGATAGGGTGGTCTTTTTTTTCTTCTTTTTTTTATGAAGGCAGTCTCCCATATCGCCCGCCCGTCACTACTTCCTAGTGTTTTAGCTGGGAAGAAGTGACCAACAAACTCCCCAGCAACAAAATTGTCAAAGTTTGATAAACCAAGAAGAAGTAACAAAGTTTGGTTGTTATTCAACATTTTGTGATATAAATAGAACATTAAATTAAATGGCACATGTCAGCTGGCACGCTATACTATCCCAACAACTAAATATAAAACAATTATAAAAAACCGGCCAAGTGCGAGTCGGACTCGCACACGAAGGGTTCTGTACCATAAACCTTAACTTTTATTATTTGTTGTTATAGCGGCAATAGAAATATACAATCTGTGAAAATTTAAACTCTACCTATTACGGTTCTTGAGATGCCCGCTGATAGACAGACGTATGGACGGACAGACGGACAGCGGAGGCTTAGTAATAGGGTTCCGTTGGTTACCCTTTGGGTACGGAACCCTAAAAACTAAATATATAGGTAATTAAATAAGCAAACTCAAGCATACAATAGTAATAAAAAATGAGCCTCTAGAGTCTCCAGTTTGTGTATGTAAATAAATATGTTGTCTCCAGACGCTCGACATCACTACGCAAACATATAAGCTACGTACACAATCGCAAAGGGCGCGTACAATGCGCGTACTGCCAGAGGACATACGCGGAGAAGAGCGTACTACGCTCGCACATGATCATGTAAGTCTTGTTTAAGGGACTTTTTGCCAAATCATTATCATCCTAGTCTTTTCACAAAAAGTAAATTACCACTTAAGGTGGTTGCGCCAGGGTAGTCCGCGAAATTCAAATTTTCGTACGTTTTTTGCAATTTGCAAGTTAGTATCAGGTTATATGTTGATTAAAGTATCATTTGGAACAATTTGGAATATCAAATAGTATTAGTATACTATTTGATATTCCAAATTGTTCACTGAATTTAAGAAATTAGTAAGTTAGACAGTTTTATTTTTACAATTGATAGGCACGCATTTGACCACTATCTCACCTGATGATGTGGTAAAAGATTTTAAAATCAATGTTTTCATAGAAATGTACCGATAAGTAAGCGAACCACACACATGAAAGTACTGCGGGCCTAAAAAGGCCACTTTAGAAGAATCATAATATGAATCACTGAAAAATCTGTCAAATTTCATTTTCATCTTTACCGCTAAAGTATTACCCTCAAGGTCGATTGGGAAAATTTAACAGTGACGGGTAGCGTGATGTGCTTTCTGATTATGCTAAAGTGGCCTTTTTAGACCCGCTGGTTATTGCCAAAATTCAAACCGAGGCGAGGTTAAATCCAAAACTACACGTAAGAAAATAAAATAAAAAATCATTTTAGAGTTCCCAATGGAGACTTAATAAATTACATGAACTGAACTCGTTCTGCACCTTTTTTTTAAAAAAAATGGTTGACTTGTATTATTTGAATTTAAATTATCAAAATGCAGTTTTAGCATTGCTTCAAAGATGAACCATGCCACCAGAGGCGGCTCGTGATATTTTTTTATGGGTGTTCACTAAAAATAAAAACTAGAACTTACATTCATTTTATTTGTATAAAAAATCCATTCGCCGGTCTTTTTGGCGAGCGAAGACATCTATCACTTTCTTGTGAAAATCAGATAATGGAATTAATTAAGCGTTTCTCTATGCTTATCATACACAACGCATTGAGACGGTCTTGCGTCATAGTATTGCGCGTAAACGTTTTAATTTTATTTAACGTTAAAAAACAGCGCTCGCTTTCAACTGAGGTCATAGGAATAGTGCAAACAATATTTAAAAGCTTCATGCTTTCAGCAAATAATCTTTCATATATTTTACCTTCATGTATATATCTTGTAATCAATACAAGCTGCTGGATAGTAGAACAATCAGTTGATTCGTCTGTCTGAATTACAACAAACTCTGCATTTTTTATTTGTATCTGTATTTCAGATCTGCAAACTTCATAAATAGGATCTAGAATATCATTCTGAATGGTTTTTGACGTACCTTTAAAAACCGAGCTGCTGGATAAGTGCTGTTTCATAGCCAAATCGATCTCCGACACAAAATCAACCAAACCTCTATAAATGCCGGGATTCAAGGATGTCGTAGATTCATCATGTCCTCGTAAGGCAACTTGAAATGCACTAAATCATCAACACCAGTTTCCGTCCACGCAAATTCACCACCACCGCTGGCGCCAACCCCAAACAGTAGACACGGGGAACAAAATAATTTATTGCTGTCCTCACATCCACACAACCAAGGTGTTTTGGAATATTGTTCAGATTTAAAAACTCGCGTAAAACTTTTAGTTTTCGAACTACATTTCTGACTAAGTGCAATTACTGGCCGTGGCGGGCCCTTAGCTTTCAGTTCGAGACGCATTTCGAGAGTTTTTTTCGCAATTTTTAATAAAAGTTACACTGTATCGTTCCATTTTATAACACAAATGTCACGCACTAACTAATTTTTAATATATTTATAATTAAAATTGCGTAATTGTCGTAAAATACCCGGCGCGCGAATCGACAATGTTTATTTACATAAGATCGGCAACAACGCATATTGCACTCAGTTACCAAAACAAAGCGGCAACGCAGCGCATGAGCGGCGCTCCAGATTCGGCTAATATCTCATACAAAATCTTCTGTCTCACGTGCTGCACTGTGTCGATATTTCTCTTTCGCACTCATTGAATAGAGCGCTAGGTATTGTACTAAACATTTTTTCAAAGGAGCGCAATCGCTGGCGCTCCACTCGACTCCAAATATTATGTTAGAGAACATTTAATGTTGTGCTTCGTAGATAATAAGTTCCTAGTACTGCTTTTAAGTGTATGTATAGGCACAGTAGTAACGTAGTAAGTGTGTATAGTCTTAAATAAATAACATTTATTGTGTATCTATTGTCATTTTTGTGGGAGTGCACTGCACCAGCGCTCTTTAGAACGAGCCGCCTCGGCATGCTACAATGGGAAGGAAAATTCAACTCGGAATACTTTAGTCCATTCTCTAATGTCCAAGGTAAATTCTGCTGCTTTCATTCATAAACTCACAACTATTTATTTTGATCGTTATCAGGAAACATTCCACAGAAGTGTCAGCGCTCCCCATCACCAAGAAGTTCGTCTGCCAAGAGTGCGGCATGGCCTTCAAGGCGCCTTCTCAGCTGAAGAACCACAGCAGCAAACACTCCGACATACGGGACTACTACTGTGTGGAGTGTGACAAGTAAGTGGTTATAGAGAGATGCGAAACAGAGAGTAAAGTTCCGCAAACCTCCATTGGAAAGGAAGGATCCTCCGACCTGATGGTTGTTGTGTGCGGTAGGCAACTGCCCGATAGCTGATATTCGGACTGTTGTATTTGTCCAAATCGCACTGAAATCTCTGATACCGCGGTGCAGGATGTCGTTAGTAGTTCATGGCTGGTGGGATAGATGGCGTTGCGGTTCTTTTAGCTGTCGTATAAATTTTACTTCGTTACTTTATCTTGTGGTGGTTGCCGTATAGCTGCCGTTACATGTTGATCCGTGCAGCCTTTTTATGGTTTCGTACCCGGAGGACAACCAATGGAACCCTATTACTAGGCCTCTATTTATTCATTTCAATTACTCTCTGCACTTACAGTAAGTACCTACTAACACGTACAGAGAGTCCGTCTGTCTGTCAGTGAGCGGGCTGGATCTCATAAATCATAATAGTTGGACAGTTTAAATTTTAAATAATAATAACAAAATGAAATAAAGTGGGCTAAACGTGATTTTTGCGGCTTTGTATGCAAGCTAGAATCGTACTTGGCAACCAAACAATTAATCCGCCTACCTCAACAGTTGACCAAAGCCAAAGCTTTTAGTCTAAGCAGTCAATACAGTTGAATGACTGGGATTGGTGTTCGTGTTTTAGGCCGCGGACACGAAATCAGCGACGCGGCGGGCTGCGCGGCAAGTTACATTATACATCTCTGGCATTTGAACGCGCCGCTGCTGCAGCGCTGGTCGCAAATGCAGAGATGTATAATGTCCCGGCCGCCTACTGCGCGGGCCTGCGGACGGCTCACAGTGGGTGGCTCGCCGTCTGATCAGAACTAGGCCCGGGTCGACGGCGCGCTGCGATCCCAGCGCGCCTCAAAGAGATGTCAGCGTGGGAGACGGGGCCCGCTAGGGCAGGTGCCTGCTGGGGCAGGAATCTGTTCGAAAGAGGTGCCGTAGCCTTGGAACGCAAAGGGCACCAGGAGGAACACGGATGGGTTTTAGTCAGTAAGAGTCTGACACTCCCTCTTGCTTCACCCAGAGCGGGAGGAGTCATTTGATGATTTCCCATCCTTAAAAAAAAAGAGATGTATAATGTAAATTGCCGCGCCGCCCGCCGCGCCGCTGAGTTCGTGTCCGCGGTCTAAAACACGCAAACCTATTGGAAATTGTAATTTTATTCATTTATTTGCAGGAGTTTCAAAACTGATGCCACATTGAAGAACCATTTGAAGACTGCAGCCATCCACGTCAGTTATTTACAATTACCGTGAGTAATTACTGATGTAGTTTTTTTTATTCCTGACAAACATAATCAGCATACAAAATCGATCTGACCTAACCCCCGGTTTCTGTGAAGCAATAGGTTAGTGGACTAAAAAAATCGTCAGATAGATTTCCAAAAAATATCCGAAACGTATTTTTTCTTTTGTTACGTAAAGCAAAATTGACGAATATACGACGCTTTTAAAATGGTATAATTTTTAGTGCGTTCTGACGTCACGAGCTCCCACTCCCGAGTTTTGATGCGTTTTATCTTTGTCAATATTCATTAATTTACAAAAACATAAAATACGTGACTATTATTTTCAGTTCTCTAACTGACGAACTAAATAGATTTGCAATTTATTGATGGTGGAAACTAGAATATTATGGACGCGTCACAAATTAAATGCAATTAAAATTTTGTGATTCGCTATTAAAATGTCTTGCTTGCCTAATCTCTTTCTTTGATTTTGCGATAATTTTCGTTCCTAAAACTGGAGCTGCAACACCAATAAAGTCTTTGGACGATCAAAAATCGCCGATCCACCTGACACTTTACTTTGATAGCGCGACGGCATCGGCAATAGTTTCTTCAAATACCTATTTTTCGAATTCCTCGGGTCCCTTTTGAAGATTTAAATGTTTTTATGTTCCAGGTTGCCCTGCCTTCACTGTGACAAGCGTTTCGCGATACGTCGAGATCTCGAGAGACACACTAACAGAGTACACCTCAATATCAAGCCGTTCACTTGTGATAAATGTGATAAGGTAAATATTACTACAACACTACAGCTGCCTGTCAATTAACGCAGAGCGAGGCAGCGGAGCGGAGAAACGGAGAAATTCGGAGTAGAGTTGCGGACTGTCCTCTTCCCCGCTCCGCTTCCTCACTCCGATTCCCCGCTCCGCTTCCTCACTCCGATTCCCCGCTCCGCTTCCTCACTTCGCTTCCCCGCTCCGCTTCCCCGCTCCGCTTCCCCGCTCCGCTTCCTGGTTTTGTATATAGTTAGCAAATCCCGGTCCACTCAAGCGGAGTGGATATTTTATGCAATTCCGCTCCACTCTTCTCTCCGCTTCTGTGGACAGTCGGCCTTAGAACTACTAAACAACGACAACAACAAAATTGTTGATGATTCTCAGAGGTGGTAGAAATGAAATAGCGGACTGTAAATATAGGTAGGTTCGTATATTAAGATCTTAAGAACGCGCGCCTCTGGTCCGTGTCGTATGAGTGAATGGCCGAGATTTTGTAGCGGTGCGGACGGCGGCGCTCTGCTCCTCGTCCCCCGCTCCGCTGTCACCCTCCGGTCATTGCAGTGTTGTCGCCAACAAAATAATACTACAAATCAAAACTACGGTTTAGACGACTCATGCGAGCAAAAATGTACTAAAGAACTGATTTTTGTATCTTTCATTGATTTCTAATGCATCGTAAAAAAAGTAAAACGTATTTTTGCATTTATCATTATTTTATTCAACATCATCTGCCTAGCCTTTTCCCAACTATATTGGGGTGGGCTTCCACTCAAACCGGATTCAGCTGAATATAAGTATTTACGAGGAGCGGCTGCCTACCAGACCTTCACAACTCATTAACTGGGTAACACGGTACACCTAGGCAATACTGGAGTCAGATTTACTGCGAGTTGAAGACATGCGTGACGTCATCCACCTTCACGAAAAATATACCAAAACCAAGCCAGATGACGTCACGTGTGTCTTTAATGCACTGTATCGTCTCCATTATTTGTTTACGTGAAAAAAGAAAAAATACGTGTCGAATATTTTTTGAAAATCTATCAGACAGACCAATTAGATTTTTTTAGTAAAATAATACCCTATCCGTAACGACTGCCAAAGATTACAAATGACAGCCGGGACCAACGGCTGAACGTGCTTTCTGAGGTACGGAGGAAACTCGGTATGTTATGCGTGGTCACCCATCCACAGACCTACCTTTGCAAGCGTTGCTTAACCTTGAAGCTCGACCCTTGCGGCTGTTACAATTTAGCCACGAGCTCCTCAGGCGCTCTCACAAGGTGGACCGACGACCTGTTAAAGATCGCGCAGGACCGCTTGTTATGACAACGCGCGCGGGGAGGCCTATATTCAGCAGTGGACGTCTTTCGGCTGATATGATGATGATGATGAGCTCCTCAGGTTTATTATCAGCATTGCTTATTACAGACGTACGTAAACAACTGGTCGCTGAGAGAGCATCAGCGTCTGGCTCACGAGGGGTTTAAGCGACCGCTGCAGTTCCCGTGCCCCATGTGCGACAAGGTGTTTGATGTAAGTTACACTAGCTTTTGCCAGCGTTAGCGCTTTTTCCCGTTCCCGTAGGAAGAGAACCCTCTCTGAGTACGCTCCCCAAGACACCTACATGCCAAATTTCAGCTTTGACGGCCAGTAGTTTCGGCTGTACGTTGTCTGTCAGTCTCTATCAGTCAGTAACGGAAGAATTTCATGTATATTGATTGATTGATTGCGACTCTTAATTCCTGAATATTAAACGCGGAGTAACGGACAACCATTGTACATAATTTCCAGACCCATACTAATATTATTAACCCGCTGACTCACGCAACTTCGTCTGCGTCACATTTTTCATGAATGCTCCGCTCCTATTGATCGTAGCGTGATGTTAAATGCCCATAGTCTTCCTCGATAAAAGGGTTCTTCGAAAAAACAACTGTAAAAGATCTTTTTCCATTCGGACCAGTTTGGTTACTTCTGTGTCAGTACTTCCTTTTTAGAGTTCTGAACAAAAAACGGAGCCCTTATAGGATCACTCAATAGGTCTGTCTGTCTGTCTGACCGTCCGTCTGTCACAACCAGTTTTCTCCAGACCCACTCTGGACCGATTCTGTTGAAATTTGGTACAAATATGGATTTTTGTGACCCAAATACGGACGTGTTACGTAAATTATAACATTTTTAGAATGGGGTGTACTTTTGGGGGCCAAACTAGAAAATTAAATAAAAAAGTTTTTATTGAACAATATCGTGTGACATATCAAATGAAAGGGCTTACTGTGAAGGTGACCATTCCAACCCCTAATTCCGAAACTACTGAGCCTAAACTTATGAAAAAAAATGGAGTTAATATATTTTTACCTAAAGATTACAGGAAAATTTGTAAGACGTCTATAGTGTAAAAATAACATGTAAAAAAATAAAAATTCGTTCGGAACCCTTTGCACGCGAGTTCGACTCGCACTTGGCCAGTTTTTATTTCTTATGGTGGCAGTATTGTGTTTGTGCATTCTGATAATTTCCGACATTCACACGGCCGCTGGCGGAAGCGGGTATTATTACAAAGAAGAAAAAATAATTAAACATTCTTATTATTTTTATCGTTTGTTACAGCGCAACCAGATCCTGAAAGGCCACATCCGCACCCACACCGGAGAGCGTCCATACCAATGCAGCAAATGTCCAGCTTCATTCAGCCAGTCCAACATACTCCGCACCCACGATAGACTAATACACCTCAAACTGACTAGAGACGGAAGGCCTAAGGTCAAATAGACTAGGAACGGAAGACCTAAGGTCAGATAGGCTTGTAGCGACAACAATGCCGCCACAAAGAAAAACCAACGGAGCGAATCTACATCACGACAAAAAGAACCTCGCAGTCATTTATCCAACTAGCAGCGAACTAAAATCCTGCATCATATAAATCAGCCCGAATATTAACTATCGGGTAGTTGCCCGCCAGGCATAACAACCGCCTGGTCGGAGGCTCCTTCCTTTTCAACGGAGGTTTGCGGGACTTTACTCTCTGTACCGCATACCTCCAAAGGCCTTACACAGATCAGAGACAGAAGTTCTTAATTCAAGCGACCTGATACTGACATGAGATGGATGGCCTTTTTTTTTCTTTTTTTTTTTAAGGATGGGAAATCATCAAATGACTCCTCCTGCTCTGGGTGAAGCAGTACGGAGCGTCAGACTCTTACTGACTAAAACCCATCCGTGTTCCTCCTAGAGCCCTTTGCGTTCCAGGGCGACGGTACCTCTTTCGAACAAAGTCCGCAGCACTAGCAGGCACTGCCCCTAGCGGGCCCCGTCTTCTTTGCTGACAGCTCCTTGAGGCGCGCGGGGAACCCAGCGCGCCGTCGAGCCGGGGCTGGTTCTGATCAGACGGCCAGCCACCCAATGTGAGCCGTCCGCAGGCCCGGGGACGGATGGCCTGAGATCATATCGACGTGATTGACCACAGACTGATGTCATAAGTTCAATTAGACCTTACTCTGTCAGAATGTCAGTTTAACAGACGTAAAGCCAATTTAAGGGGCCGTTCAAATATTTCGTAAGCAGTATTTTAGTCATTTTACACCCCCCCTCCCCATGTCAGCGATAGCAAACAAAGCTCTTACCCCTCCCTCCTATGCTTACGTAAGCATTGGTATAGTTTTTACTCGCGCGAGACCTATTTCCCCCACTCCTGTAATTTCTTACTTAACTATGAAATATAGCGTTAGAGTAAAACCAACTAACCATAATTATGTCAAATCAAAATATACTGAAAGCAAATAAAAAAGGTAAGTAAATAAAAATTGCTGACGTAATCATCATTTAAACCCCCCCCGTAAAGACCCCCACTCCCCATTGGTGCTTACGTAATACTTGATTGACCCCTAAGGTCTATTTTAAATAACGAGCACTAGGTGACAGCACTGAGGCGTGAGGTCCAGGCACCTGTCAAAGTGCTAATGTTTTCTGACATTTGTTGAATTGATATAAACGTCATGTTTACGACAGTCACTTTTTCAAGGAAGATGAGTAGCTCGTGGCTAAATAATAATAACAGCCGCATGAGTCGATCTTGAAGGTAAAGCCACGCTTGCCAAGGTTGGTCTGTGGATGGGTGACCATCTTAACATACAGAGTTTCCTCCGTGCCTCGGAAAGCACGTTAAGCTTTTGGTCCCGGCTGTCATTTGTAGTTCTTTGGCAGTCGTTACGGATTGTCAGAAGCCAGTAAATCTGACTCCAGTCTTGCCAAGAAGTACCGTGTTACCCAGTTAATGGGTTGTGGAGGGCTGGTAGGCAGCCACTCCTCGTAAAGCACTGGTATTTAGCTGAATCCGATTTGACTGGAAGCCGACCCCAATATAGTTGGGAAAAGGCTAGGCAGATGATGACTTTTTCAAGGAAGAGGATCTCTCGCCTGTGGTGCTGTTCCCGGAAAACTGCAGACTCCGTAAGATTGTAATAAATGTTTGTCAGATTATGATTTTTCGATATATTGTGAAAAAATCGTTTTTTCGCACAATAAATCCCACCTAAATTCAATAGTTTCCCAATTCATGTTCGTGGCTTATTAAAAAACAAATATTTTACAATTTCACGCGATATTTTACAATTTTACGACGTTTACAATTTTCTGGTGACAGCGCCAACTGGTGCCGTAAATTTTCCTGGAAACCTTGATTGCACAAATTGTCAATGTATACAAGAAGGTATTACGCATAGTCAATGTTCTAATAGTAAATTATTATTATTTTGTTGGATCCAATGGGTCCGGTTGTGAAACATTGTAATAAATAGTTTGTAAATACTTCCTGTGTTTTATTTATAAAGTAAATTGTCTTTAATTTATCTGGTCAGCATATGTTTTATCTCTTGCTTCCCATCCATTTACGGTACTTTTTCGATCCTTGTTTCCAAACATAATGTCAACTCGAGGTCAAGACAGTTCAATCAATCATTTATTTTGTAAAATAGTAAATTGTCAAATATATGTGCACTATGTTTTGACAATATTTGGCGTACAAAATTAATACAAAAAAGGAATTACAATTTAAGGTGGCATGTCAATACAATAATTAAAAAAATATTTAATTAAAATAATAATTCAATTTAAAAAATGTCAGTTAAATAAACATGTCATTACAATTTTATATGGTGGATGACAATGGATTAATTAAAATACGTCGTCATTACAATTTTAAATACAGTTGGGCCTCGTTAATCCGGAGAGGCAAAAACAAGACCCTTCTCGGATTATCGAGGCATACGGATTATAATATGCCATATTTAATGGTACTCGTACCTAATTAAACAAATGTTTTTACCTTAGTTTCTTTAATAAATTAAAGCATAAAGACAAAAATGTACATGTTCAAAATCACAACCATGTGGCCTGTCAAGCATGGCAATTATGGCAAACGCCCCCATGGGGGGGGGAGGCTATGCCCATAGTGGAAGTCTTTCGGCTGAAATGATGAATGTCGTGGCTATTAAATTCGTTATCTTCAGCAAATCTAAAGCAGCGACGGATTGGCTCATGGTGGCCTGCTCCTACACCCACCTCCTCTGCGAAACCCATTGCCCGGCCGGATTACAGCGATCGCCGAACAAGCGGGAGTCCGGATTAATGAGGCCCTACTGTACTATAAAAACCATTCATAATTACGGGACTCGTCGGGATTCTGGCTCTTAGGAGTTACTGCGATTGGGAATATGCATGAAAAAAATATTTATTATCTATACAGTTTATCTAAAAATATACAAAAATGTAACACTAACAGTGAAAATATAATCAAAATTGCTCAAAAAACAAACGAGATATAATTATTTTAAACAAATATCTCTCGCGAAAACGCTTATATGGCTCAGGGCCTGTTTTACGATCTCCCGAGTAACCACTACTCACTGAATAAATTCGAAAATGGAACATTATTTGTATGGAATTATCTGCCAAGTAAATTAACGGGAACTTAATCGTAGGTGGTGAAACAGGCACTTAGTGCCTGTTTCATGTTCGATTTTCGAATTTTTTCGGCGAGTTGTGGTTACTCGGAGATCGTGAAACAGGCCCTTAATCTCATAATACCAGATTCGCAAAATACCAGATTCTCAATATCGCAGATTCGCATAATTAAATACCATAGCTAAGTACAGTTGAATGCAGAATGTATTTCCAGCAAGTAGGGACAAAACAAACTTAAATAAAAAAGAAATCAAAGTATGCGTAGGTATCTACGTATTTACACAAACCCACACGCACAAAACGTTTTGGGTATACATTCAGTCAAAAAAGTATCGGGAATGGATGATTTGCTTATGGTTCCAAATTCAAATTTTTGTTTTTTTGTAGTTGTTAGATTGGCACAACTGTTTTCCATTTTGGCGCGGAGTTTGAGTTGCATCTGTTATTTATATTAAATACAGTGCTGGTTTTAGTAATATCATATATAGTGTGTATTGCGAATTTCATAATGGACAAAAAATATCGAACAAAGAGTTTGTCCTAAATTTTGCATCGCCAATGGAATTTCGTGTTCGGAGTCACCGAAAATGTTACAGAAGGCTTACGGTGAATCGACTTTATCAAAAACTCGTGCTTATGAGTGGTTCAAAGCGTTCAAAAGCGGTCGAGATGTGATGGAAGATTTGCCTCGCTCTGGTAGGCCGTCAACGTCTGCAACTGAAGTTAACATCGCAAAAGTGAAGGAAATAGTGACTGAAAATCCCATTCAACTCAGAGAGATAGCCGCCGAACTTTCTGTATCTCACGAGTCGATCCGTACCATTTTAACTAATCATTTGGGTATGAAACATGTTGCTGCTCGGCTAGTCCCAAAAGATCTGAATTTTCTCCAAAAACTCAATCGCATGAAAGTCGCTGAAGACATGCTAGAACGAGTCAGTTCGGACCCAACATTCATGAGACGCATAGTTACTGGTGACGAGACGTGGGTTTACGAGTTTGACATGCAAACTTGTCAACAAGCTTCGGAGTGGCGCCTTCCAACTGAACCGAAACCGAAAAAACCACGCCAAAGTCGATCAAAAGTCAAAGTCATGTTGACTGTTTTCTTTGACTATCGCGGTGTTGTGCACTCTGAATTCTTACCGGAAGGTCTAACGGTAAATAAAGAATATTATTTGAGCGTTATGCGGCGTTTAAGAGAGCAAATTCGACGAAAAAGGCCAGATTTGTGGAAAGAAAATTCTTGGATTTTGCACCACGACAATGCGCCTTCGCACAAGGCTATCATTGTGAACGAATTTTTAACCAAACACTCAACAAATACCATCCAGCAACCACCATATTCACCAGATATGGCTCCTGCAGACTTTTTTCTTTTTCCTAAACTCAAATTACCACTTCGTGGCACCCGTTTTCAATCGATAGAAGACATAAAGGAGAATTCGCGGCGAGAACTGAACTCAATTCCGGAAGCAGCGTTCAAAAAATGTTTTGATGAATGGATTATTCGTTGGCGCAAGTGTATCGTTTCTAAAGGAGCATACTTTGAAGGTGATAAAATAAATTTGGATGAATAACAGGCATTTTGTGTATTATTGATCTTTTCCCGGTACTTTCTTGACAGAGTAGTACATTCATAGCGCATACAGCTAAGGAGTGAAATTCCCTGTGTGAAAGTCTGTGTTTCCTGATAGCTACAACCTGGAAGTCCTGAGTGTCAAGAGTGAATAGGTTACCTACTTCTGGGCAAGCGTGCTCCATCTTCGACCACATCATCGCTTACCATCAGGTGAGATAGTGGTCAAACGCGTGCCTATCAATACTAAATAAAACATAAAATAGGTACATCTTTTTAACTACAAAAACATAAACATAAACTCAACTGAACATCAGGTTTGTTCAGCGTCGCCTCTAGGTAGCCAGTTCGGTTGAGCTGTTGACAACCTCGGGCATCATAACCTGCCCTGCTGCAAGCGCACAGGCGTAGCACGGTATCTAGCGTCAACGATATAACTCATCGAGCTCTTATAGGGTGGTCCCTGTGTTGCTGGCAAACTTGCGGTATTAGAACCTTTCGGCTTGGTACAAGGGCCCCAAGTCTGCTAAATTTTATAAATTCGTCATTCCAACGCGATCCCATTGTCATTGTGCTAAAAGTTCGTAATCTGCTAAATCATAATGGTCGATCGTTGGTCGGTCAATGGTCTCGTAATAGAATCGTGGTAGAAAGACATTTTCGTATTGCTATTATTATAAAACCCGTTAGTAGAAATGATTTTCGAAAAACTACTACTAAATTTGAACATTCAAGTTATGCCAGATTACTTTTATAAATATTTTTACATAAGTATTATTTTTATTCATTTGTCATTATGTACGAGATTACCATTTTATGCCATTTCTTTCAATGGAGTGTCAGTGGTTGACCATTGGAAAGTCATAATGGCGCTTATATATTAGTAGATTACCAATCTTATCAAAATCAACAATTATGAAATCAATGATAGACCATTCTGGCACTATTGTAATAGCAGACATGAGGGCCTGATGTTATGACGTTGGTGCCTTGATATAAGAACGACGGTGTGGGACGCAACTTATGTCGAAACTCTAGCGCCATCCATCATCATTTGTATGTGATTCTAATGCATCTTCAAAATATGTGTTTGTGAAAAGATTTTTTACTTTTTTGGGTCCATTTTTGTACAATAGATTAAATAGAAAACTAAGTATTTATAAGTTAAATTATTATAGCTGTAAAAAAACAATTGTACAATATTTATTAGGCATCTCTTACGTAGAGACAGAAGACCTTCTTTATGTCTGTAAATAAATCATGATGTGTCCTTTAATTTTATGTTTTTATTATAGTCAATTGATTAATAGTTAGTTTATTATTTTTAATATAAAAAATTGTATGTATAAGCACTTTCTAGCCTGAAACACAGGTCCATTCTAGTTCAGGCAAATAAGCAACTGTGTTCTTTAAAATTTAAGATATATTTTACTGTAAATATGCCTTTTTATTTAAATAAACGATTTTATTATTATTTTTTTTTATTGTCACGTGTTCCAAGTGAGGCAAGCTATGCCAGCGGCCCAGCGCTGCCGCTGCGGCTACGGCTACGGCTGCTGAGGCCTTCAAGCGGCGCAAAAACTGGAACCTTACTGATAATTACAGTTTTGCGCCGTTTAGGATTGAAACGCTTGGGTCATAGGGTCCGAGTGTGCGTCCTTTTTAGGATACGCTTCTGCCAAATGATTTCACTCTGCATGTCTTCACCAAATCACCCGTCTTCCGGGCAGTTTTCCGGATTACTGCGTTGTGGAGGAGGACTTAAGACGCCTGTGTTTTTGCATTTATATAGGTTGCGTACCTACATTTTTTTTTTAAGGATATGAAATAGTCAAATGACCCCTCCGGCTCTGGGCGGAGCAGAAGGGGGTTTAGACTCTTACAGTCGAAAACTCATACGCGTTCCTCCTAATGCCTTTTGTGTTCCAGGGCCGCGGTAACTTGCGAACAAATTCCGCTATGCTAATATTTCTTTGAGGTGCGCGTGGAACACACCGCTCCGTTGACCCGGGCCTGGTCCTCATCGAACGGCGAGCCGCCCAACGCTCGCCGTCCGCAGCCACGCGCCCTGCAAATCTCTCTCACGCGGTCGGCCTCCCCTTTCGCTAGCATTACTACTTCGCAGAATCGCATAAGGAGGTGACCGCTTCCCATGCCTCCTCGCTCCAGACCATGGATTGACCGGTCGCGAAAAGCCTCAGCCGCCTATCGCCTCGACGAGAACGCGGCGACGCTCCGTTTAAGGTGGAAGCGCCAGGGTAGCCCGCGAAATTCAAATATATTTTTTTTTAATTTGCCGATCAGTGTGAAGCTGTATGTTAAACAAAATACAAAATAAAGAATTTAACCATTTTAATCATCAATATAGCCCTCCAAGTTCATGAAGCCCTATAGAATGGTTATTTCATGGTTACCTTTTCTATGGCAGCTGTATAGGCGTCATGGTATTTGACGTTAAAGTTCATATCGGACTTCTCTTTCCAATTGTATCTGCCTAATCTTTGAAGCTTTTAGCTTAATTGCTGACGAAGGTATATAAAAAATAATTTCACGATTGTTTACTAGAGCTAATAAGTATTTCATTTTGCAAAGAAAAAAATCGCATGCTTATTTAGGGAATAAGCATCGAAGCTGACTGATTGCTCGAAGTAGACTGTGCCATCTAGCGTTGCAAATTCGAAACATAAAAGTAAAATGTACTTGATAATGACACTTCAGTGCTGCCACCTATAGTTCCTGCACCTGGGAATCCTGGGATATAATGCGGCGGGCTAGTCTAGCAAAAACAAAATGCTGCAGTTCTGGGCTTTCTCATTGATACCTCATCTGCCTGGCCTTTTCCCAGCTATATTGGGGTCGGCTTCCAGTCAAACCAGTTTTAGCTGAATACCAGTATTTTACGTGGAGCGGCTGCCTACCAGACCTCCACAACCCATTAACAGGGTAACGCGGTACTTCTTGGAAAGACTGGAGTCAGATTTACTGGCTTCTGACAATCCGTAACGACTGGGGACCAACGTCCCGGCTGTCATTTGTAGATCTTTGGCAGTTAACAGGCGGCTTAACGTGCTATCCGAGGCACGGAGGAAACTCGGTACCTATGTTAAGATCCACATCCACAGACCAACCTCGGCAAGCGTTGCTTAACCTTAAAAATTAACCCTTGCGGCTGTTATTATTTAGCCACGAGCTCCTCTCATTGATAGCGATATGGATAAATAAGAATAACCAATAAGTTTTTAATAATAGCAGCAATACTCGCAAAGCCACTCAAGGAGGGGGGAATTGCGTATGCAAGGCAAAGTCACTAAATACGTTATAAAAACTAAATAAGTTTTAAACAGTGCTTTTCGGAACATACAAATAATAAACTTAAAAAAACCTTTTTTTATAATAACAATATTTATGTTGCACCTCAATAGGTACCTCAGTTTGGTTAAAAACCGGCCAAGTGCGAGTCGAACTTTTACACGTAGGGTTCCGTGCCATCGAGGACCGCTCGGAGGACACGGTGGAGCATACGGTGGAGGTCTGCCCTGCCTGGACGGAGAACCGCCGGGTCGTCGTTGAGGCGATCGGCGGCGGCGACCTCTCGCGACCGGCCCTGGTTCAATCTATGGTCCGGAGCGAAGAGGCATTGGAAGCGGTCACCTCCTTCTGCGAAACAGTAATGCTAGCGAAGGAGGATGCCGAACGTGTGAGGGAGAGGGAAACCTCACGACCCAGCCGCCGCAACAGAAGAAGACGCCCCAGGCGTCGGGAGTCCCAGGGCGATTTCCGGGCACCGTAGGCGCGGGCCTGCGAACGGCGAGCATTGGGTGGCTCGCCGTCCGATCAGAACCAGGCCCGGGTCGGTCGCGCGCTGAGTTCCACGCGCGCCTCAAGGATCTGTCAGCATGGGAGACGGGGCCCGCAAGGGCCAGTGCGTGCCGGGGTGCGGAATCCGTTCGATAGAGACGCCGCAGCCCTGGAACGCAAAGGGCATTAGGAGGAGCACGGATAGGTTTTAGTCAGTATAAGTCTGACACTCCCTTCCGCCTCGCCCAGAGCGGAAGGAGTCATTTGATGATTTCCCATCCTAAAAAAAAAAGGGTTCCGTACCATAAACAAAAAACACTTTCTATTTATTGGAGCCACTTTAATTTAATTTATTTTTTATTTTTGTTAAAGCGGCAGTAGAAATAAACACTCAGTGAAAATTTCAACTGTCTACTTATTACGGTTCTTGAGATTCAGCCTGCTGACAGACAGATGGACGGACGGACAGCGGAGGCTTTAAACGAGATTTTTCAACGTCATCTTTTTTGTTAAATTATAATTTTATTAGATAAAAATAATATTTTCTTTCTGACTAACTACCCTGAGAAGAGATACCAAAACAAACTCAGACGTCTTATTTCATTAAAAACATAAACGTATCGCAAGTTGAACTATAAAGTAGGTATATGTACCTATCTCTGTCTAACCCTTTGAGAAAAACAGACGAGAAATAATTATCACTAAATATACAGAAAAAAAACTCACATCAAAATGGGCCCAACCTATGGGTATCTACAAAAACAAAAGTCTCAGGCCAACAGGGTCCCTTCGCCCTAAATAGACTAGGAACTAAGAGCGGAAGTCCGACTTCCATTGCCAGTAACTGCTTCCTACAGCGCGACAGGCGACATGTTGCTACCTAGATATGTATTATGATATGCTGGTGTACATGAGATTAATTGTGAGGATCGGTCTTACGATATTTTGTGGGATTTTGGGTGGGAAAAGTTTTAGAGGCCGCCCTTGTCTCTGCCTGAGGTTAAATAGTAGGTACTTTCTGCCTTTTAGTCTTTGCGTTATTGAAACCTACACTAGGTAGGAAAATACGTTCGGCAAAGGTAATGTCAAAGCGTTTATTTCAAGTAACACATATCAATATCCTTGAGATGGTAGTGTGCATAGGGAAATCTCAGTTTAGCCTTCTTCATTTTTCAGAAAAATCAAAATACTTACTCACATTTTAAACTATGAAACTCATGATTAGTTATCCAATTATGATAGCTGTTAGAGAAGCTAATTACTCAGACAAGAAGCATGTGTTGTTCTAGTGTTAAAAAACTTAGCCTAAAAATAAAATAGGCTATGCTCACTCAGACTAACAGCTATTTAGCATCTACCCATCTAGGTAATGCATAATAGCGGATAAAAATGCTAATTGGAACCTAGACAGTTTTGTGTGTTTGAAAAATTAGCGTCCCCTAAACATGGCGAAACGAAAATATGCACCTTACTCTTGGAGAGAGAGAATTGAACTCTCTAAAACTGTAAAGTTTTTGTTTCACCGTCTCCAGCTTAGTTTTGTGGAATGTGATGTCGACTGGTCTACCTAGGTACAGTTTTGGTTTAAAGGTCAGTCCATGGGCATGCGTTTTGAGATCAGTCTTTGTAGAAATCTATTTTCAGACTTCCTAAATCTGCTGCATAGTTTTCTGGCCAAATCGCGAATATAGTTGTCTTAATAATTTAAGAGAAGCTCTCGCAAATCATCAACTAGGGGAGCTGCCAGCCAAGGACCTTGAAGCTCTGCAACTAGTGTGCTGAGCTAAATCATTGCCGTACATCGCCTTCCTAAGCTACAGCGAACTTCCATCTTTGGCCAAAGGGGTGGTAAGGATTTCGCCAGAAAGCAACGGGGAAGCCCTGCATATGTGACTGTAGATGACCGGAACCCACGCCCTACACACTTTGTGTGCTAACTTCGTTAGCTAATTAATCTTTTTATCAAGGTAGGTACACACACACACGTTTTGCATTTATTCGCCAGTAGGTACTTTGGGGGGAATTAAACTGGTGGAGGCTACACTGGCCACATCTCGAGGTTTCTCGCAAATTCTCATAATAATGTACGTCGTCGTATCTCGTGGATCTTTAAAGTATCACCACAACGAAATGCTCCTCTCAAATTATTCTCAACTAAAATACAAATTCCAAATATCTCGGGACATATCCCCACACACTCGGCCGTGTGTCCCACAACCGGATGTCGTCACATCCGCGCCTCCCCCCCGGATGTCGCGGTGCTCCCGTGGGAGTCGCGGCGACGCCAGCGCCATCTATACGCGCTCATCAGCACTACTTACCTGCGATGAACTTGGTGAGCTGGGAAGGGTTTTGCTGTTTGCGGTTAAAATAAGCGTTGGGATGTGAAAAGTTTAAATGAATAGGAAGAGTATGTACAACAAGCGTTGAGGTCGTAGAAATACTGTATTTTTTCATACTTTGAGGATTGATTGTAGAATATATAATACAGGATGTAAGTAAAACACATCGACGCACCCACACATTGCAAGAATTCAGTACATTACTTATTGCGTTGGATTTTTTCGTGGCCTGTGATTAGTTTGTTGTTTGTTTTTACTTTAAATTGTGAATATAAAATCGTGACCCCTGTCTATCCCAATGATGTTTTAGTAAAATGTATTTTATTGACTAAACGCACAATGTAAATAGCTCAAACAACTCTTTCTAGCTTTTAGGGATCCGTACCCAAAGGTTATCCAACGGAACCCTATTACTAAGCCTCCGCTGTCCGTCCGTCCGTCCGTCCATCCGTCCGTTTGTCAGCGGGCTGTATCTCAAGAACTGTAATAGGTAGACAGTTGAAATATTCACAGATTGTGTATATCTGTTGCCGCAATAACAACAAATAATAAAAACTAAGGTGTATGGTACCCCTTCGTGTGCGAGTCTGACTCGCACTTTGCCGGTTTTATTATTTACTTAACGTTTTAGTGAAAAAAGTGAAAACATACTTTTTGGTATCAGTTTTTGCGCACGTATGTGTTATACCCACAGAACAGATAAAGAACCTCTTTTATCTGTTCTGTGGTTATACCCAATGGCCTATGGCAGGGATGGTCAACTGGTCGATCGCCATCGACTGGTCGATCGCGGCAAGGTAAAAAAATAAATATGTACGAATAACGAACTGCGCAACTATGTGAATACTAAATAGGTTATGTAAATAAAATGAAACATCTATGTATACTAATATATAAAGCTGAAGAGTTTGTTTGTTTGCCCATTAGCCCATTTAACGAGGAAGGTATATTATCACGCTAAGATCAATAGAAGCGGAGCAGACGATGTTGCACGGGTCTCCTAGTACTACATAATTGTATACTGAACTTTACCTACTTACATTTGTAATTTTAAGAAGTATCTATGAAATTAGTAGATCGCACAGGGTTTCGTTAGTAAAAAGTCGATCTTGGGTTTAATCACGTTTGCCACCCCTGGCCTTGGTATAGTAAGGTACCTACTAATAATTATATTATTCATGATAACTTTCTCTCACCTCAAATGAAATTTTACGTAGGACAACCTCTTGTCTCTTGCTGAAATATTGAGATAGAAAAGGATTGAAGTTTGATCTACCATATCACGTTATTCACGTTCAATGAATAATATTTTACATCGTAGTTTGGTGCGCAATCCTTACCTACTTCCATACTAATCCTTACTTAATATTATAAATGCGAAAGTAACTCTGTCTGTCTGTCTGTCTGCCTGTCTGATTTAAATGAAATTTGGTACAGAGATAGTCTAGAGCCTGAGAAAGGACATAGGCTACTTTTTATCCCGGGAGTATGTTCCTTAGGAATCACGCGGGCGAAGCCGCTGGCAGAAGCAGTTATAAATATGTATAGGTATCTACTAGTAATACTTCTACTAATACCAGTAGTACCCTTCAAGTAATTGCTGAGTTGTATGCCATGAAGGCTTTTGTTCGGATTCTGGTCGGATAGCGATGAAATCTAAGCTGAACTCGAGCGAAAGGTTTCATGACTAGGTACAGGTACCTACCAACTTTTATGTTCCCACTCTATTGTGATGTGTTTACTAACCTTAGATTATTTAATGTCTTACTAACATAGTTTCTAAGATATTTTTGTGACTAACAAACGGACTATTTGTCTGAGCAAATAAATTGATTGATTGATTGAATAAATTGTGTCATCTAAAGAAAGTTGTTCTTCAAGATAGGTACAGGATTTTTCTACTTTTAAAGTCTTTTATGTTCCCACTACTCCGCTACCCATGTTTTTATTTCTTTATAATACAACAAATACTTACATATTTTTAAAAAGTAACAAAACAGTTATTTTCGTTTGTATTGCACAGCAGTAGATATTTTTTTGTTGTTTGTTAAAAAATGAAGGAGTAAAATGGTTTCATCTCAACGATTTGGAGGTGATTTGGTGATTTTTTTTCCTATTATGTAAAAACGACAGATAAATTCTGGCTTTACTACTATTACTACCTATTTTTTCAGATGTAATTTCTCTGTAAATGCCGACGAAAAACTGCTTCACCTTCACGATATTTTTAAGTTTTTTCGAGAGAGCAACCTTAAGTCCGCCTATGTACCACTACTGTATATGAAGTTTAAATAAATAAAACAGGACATTATTTCGGAAAACATGGTGGTCACATAAAAAGGTAACATTCTCGTGATAGTTCGAGAGTAGATAGGTGCGGTGTGCAGCTTACGGCAGACATTTTATGACCCACCTTCACATAGTGACAGCGATGCGAGATCAACTCACGAAATTACAACATTCTACAAATTGTTAAAAGGGAGAACTTTTCTCAGGTACAGGGGGGGGCGTACAGGGGGGGGGGGGGGGGTAAAAAGGCCACTTTTGGAGAATCATATATAATATTAATCACAAAACAATCTGTCAAATTTCATTTTCATCTTTATCGCCAACGCGTTAGGTTCAAGGTTGATTGAAAAAATTTGACAGTGATGGGTAGCGTGATTTGATTTTTGATTCTGCTAAACTGGCCTTTTTAGACCCGCAGGTAGGTACTTCTACTTTGGATACATATCTTCACGCTTTTGTTCACCGACCGATGCAGAGGTGTAGGTAATTGTAGTTAATGCACACAATGCGCTAGTTTTGTTTAGCTAGTTTTGTTTAGGTAGGTCACATGAGGATTATTTATAGGGAACTAGCGGCCCGGTACGTGCTTCGCAACGTATAAAGTGAAATAATAAAAAAAATTAGGTAATTGGATGTGACAGCTAATTCCCCATCTCAAAAAGGTTTTAATACAAAATGATCCGCCATTTATTGAATTCATTTATTACAAAAAATGTGATAAATGAAGAACCACTCGAGAGATTTTAAGCAAACTTCACATAAACCATCTGCTAAATAGTTCGAATAAAGCCTAAACATTTGGTTTGGATAGGTGAGCCCGTTCTTGAGTTATAAAATAACAACGAAAAGTGGCATTGATTTTTATATATATAGATAGATGGGTTACAGTGCCTGAAGATCACTCGAGTCCTCTCCCAATTACTATGTTAAAACACTTCGCTCGACCCCGGGGTTTGAACTCGGGACCACTAGACTAACTCAACGATCGCTACTACAGTACTTTCATGAAATAGAGGACCTAGCACAGGGATGGCGAACCTAAGGCACGCGTGCCAGTGGTGGCACGCAGCTAAATAATTTGGGCACGCCTGTATAAGATTACTTAGCATCACTGTTACAACAGAAAACACAAAACTGATAACATGAAAAGTTACAAAAAGAAAATCAGTTTACAGCATCTAGTGTTATTTTTTGTCCATTGGACCACTAAGTCAAGATTTTTTTTTGGCGCCACGTTATTGTTACATTATTTTTTTTTTATGAAAATGGCACGAGCAACAAAAAAACCGGCCAAGTGCGAGTCGGACTCGCAAACGAAGGGCTCCGTACCATAAACCTTAATTTTTATTTTTGTTGTTATAGCGGCAATAGAAATACCTACACAATCTGTGAAAATTTCAAGTGTCTACCTGTTATGGTTCTTGAGATACAGCCCGCTGACAGACAGACGGATGGACGGACGGACGGACGGACAGCGGAAGCTTAGTAATAGGGTTCCTTTGGTTACCCTTTGGGTACGGAACCCTGAAAAGGTTCGCCATCCCTGACCTAACATGAATATTTTGACGTATAGTAACGTTAACGTAAATGAATTTTGAATGAGTAAAAACTACAACCCCATAGTATTTTGGTTTAATTTTATTTGACATACTTACACAGTTTATATCATTCAAAAATATGAATAATTAATTAACTTAATTATTTTATCGTGCCATTTTTGCTAAATTACGTGTTTGTAGCGAACGAAGTCGCGTACAAAGGCTAGTTTGGAACAACCTCAGGTGCTCAAAACAAACTATTAAGGCGCACCCATTGTATTAAACTTTTACTATTATTCGCTTCCCCTTAACCCATGGCTCATGGCAGTCATGGCCCGGATGCAACAGAACTAGGTCACAGGATCGATACAGGCCGAACTTGAAACTTTGGGGGCCGGGCAGTGAGCATCACGATCTGGGCTTGATGGGCATCGTCGTTAATTATCTTCAAGCTGTTGATTGACATATTCTCATCGGTTTCAATTTACATTTTAAACAGTTTAAAAAGGGATGTTGCCTGGAACGTGCATAATTAATTTAATTATTAATTTGTAGAGTCAGTTAGATTATTAGAAAATATTGGGCGCGTATTTTTTACTTTATCAAATACATTTTGTTAACAAAAAAAAAAGCCAGACTCGCTTGCAAAGGGTTCCGATTCCGAACCAATTTCATTTTATGTAATATGTCATCTTAACACTACACACTTCAAATACGTTTTGCTGTAATCTGTAGGTATTTTTATTCGAAAGTTTAGGTTCAGTAGTTTCAGAGATAAGGGGAGGGAGAATGGTAATTTATGGTCTAATATCTTGAATAGCTTCAAAACTATTTAATTTTAAATCATGAAAAAAAATATTAAAACCCTCTCAGTAAGCCCTTTTATTTGATATGTCACACAATACAGTTTGAAAAACATTTTTTTGAAAGTTTTTGGTCGGACCCCCAAAAGCTACCCCTATATTCGCGTAATAATTTGCGTAACGCGTCCATGTTTCGGTCACAGAAGTCCATATGTGTACCAAATTTCAACAGAATCGGTCAAGTAGATTCGGAGAAATCTGGCTGTGACAGTCAGACACTCGAGTGATCCTATAAGGGTTCCGTTTCTTACGGATGTTCGGAACCCTAAAAATAAGGATTGTGCAATATTTTTTGGTATTGACGAGTCATGCTGGTGGCTTCTCGGGACTGGTGTTTTTTCTGGGTCAAGCCCGCTTCAAAATAGTGTTGACTCCTGGTTCAACAGTGGCGACCTTCAAAGACCGCCGAGTCACTGATGCTCGACGAGTCCAGGAGAAAACATTCAACTGTTTTGGATCCTGCAACAGGGCCTCAAGTCTGCTATTACTATAGTGTTAGAATGGTCTATCATTGATTTCATAATTGTTGTTTTTGACAAGTTTGGTAATCTCTACTAATATAAAAGCGTCATTATGACTTTCCAATGGTCAACCACTGACACTCCATTGAAAGAAATGACATAAAATGGTAATCTCGTACATAATGACAAATGAATAAGTAATATGTAAAAATAAATAAAAGAAATCTGGCATAACTTAATTTTCAAATTTAGTAGTAGTTTTTGGAAAATCAAGTTTAATAATGGGTTTTTTAATAATGGCAATACGAAAATGTCTTTCTACCACTATTCTATTACGAGACCATTAACCGACCAGTGATCGACCAATATGAATTAACAGATTATGAACTTTTAGCAAAATGACAATGGGATCGTGTTGGAATGACGAATTTATAAAAAATAGCAGATTTGGAGCCCTGGTGTGTGGCTAAATAACAGCAGTAAGTCAATACTAACTACTATTATATCGCTACAAACAAACCAATATTAGTATCCTGTGTCTGACTCTAGTGTTTACACTCATTATCTACTATCACAGACAATGTGGGGAACTCCCTTCCAGTGTCTATTTTGTAGTACGTCAAGATTCTTTAATAGTGTTGTGGTATCTAGTCAAATGCCCAAAACTTTATCGTTTTATCTACAACTGGTTTGAAATAAAGGAATAAGTAGGTCATAGTACCGGATAATTGCAAACTCCGTAAGATTATTAATAAATTGAGAGATTACAAACTTTCGATAAATTACGAACTTCAAATTATTTGTACAATGATAAGAATCCAAATTAAATAGTTCATAATCACTTCGTGCTGTTTCGGGAAGTGTGGTTTTTTGATTACATAAGTAAACTAATTAAAAAATAATAATTCGGAAATATTAGATACAGACAGTAGACACTATTCCTGTTCCTAAGGGAATATCTTGATTGCAAGCATAACCAACACAATACAGTAGTTTAAGTTTAAGAGAGTTCAATTTTCTCCTTGAAGGACCCAATTCATTTGGAAACATTTCGGAAAGGGTCAAAGGAATTTTCTTTGCGATTTCAAATACTGAGTCTTTTCTTTTTAAATATTGACAATTGAAAGTCTTGAAAATAAAATACTGCCTTTTGATACAGCTTAATAATATAACTACTGTCCATTCGGAAACGTAGATTTTTATGGAGAAGAACGGACAAGAAACTCCTTAGTTACTCTTTTCTCAAATAAATGTTTAACAATATCAAATATACAAAAAAAAAAAAATGTGAGGACCATTCACCTAGAGCATCAACATCAATCGCAGTCTTAGGTCTGATGTAGGTATCCAGGGTTGCGTGATTTAATTGAAAGAGACACCGCGGCCTTGGAACGCAAAGGACATTAGGAGAAATACGGATGGGGTTTAGTCAGTAAGAGGCTGTTAACGGTGGATTAACAAGCGCAATGGGATAGTAGAGTCACCGTTCACTCCAAATCCGGAACTCTTTCTATCTCTTAGAGTAGAGATGGGACCCCATTTTCCATACTTAGACTCCCATTCGGTTCGTTATGCGTGAGGGTCCTACTGGTCAGCCTAGCTCCGCCCAGAAGCAAAAAGCTACTTGGGGACTTCACAAGCTTCGCGGAGCTACTGTTCCGTGGATCTGCGCACATTGAGCCTCGAATTAACTTTACAGGATAACGTATGGAGCTGATTCCATATCGCAAAGAAGTCTCTGCAGAATGGGGTGTCCATGGCACCTATGCTAAATAGATGTTTATTTACGGGCCCATGGTCCGTAGGCCATAATTGTCCCTATTATTATTCTGAGGTTATTTGTTCTTACTGCTTACCTCTTTAAGGGATACAACCGTGATGTTGCCCAAGGACTCCACGGATTCATCCCCCTTCTACCATCGGACATCCAGACGCACTGCATCTCACCATCCCTACCTTGTTGCTATTCAATTCAATTAATTCGCACTAAGCGTTTCCAAACGTCTTTTATAATGCGCACAGCAAAGGAGTGGAACTCTCTGCCTGCGTCTGTGTTTCCAAACGCTTACAACCCTGATCTCTTCAAAGTTAGAGTGAACAGGCTCCTTCTGGGTAAGCTCGCTCAATCGTAGACTTTGTCTCTGTCATCTCTGACCTAGACTAGAGTCAAGAGCAAAGCCATACCAAATAAAAAAAAAAAAAGATGTAAACAAACTTGGCACTTTTTCACAAACAAACACCGGACAGTTATCCTGTCCGGCCATACCGGACACATATCGAGACCCGCCTCAATCAAATGTAACGGCTGCAGATAAGAAAATGACACACCCTACCTATTTCACTATTTTTATGACACTTGGTGGAAAAGGGAGGTTTTTGGTGACTGTGAATTGTGGTTCAGATGTCGGTAGTTTTATTACAACTTTCAGGCACAGATGCTAAACCTTAGAGCGAGTTTTTAGACGAGAGGTACTTGAACGAGTGTCGTAAGAGGCGAATAAGGGAGTCAATAGAGAATGGGCCGCTGCGTTCTCTGTAAAACGCAACACCTTACACACCGATTGCCAACCCGCCTACCAAGAGCGGCGATTATGGCAAACGCCCCCTTTGAGGGAGCCCTATGTCCAGCAGTGGACGTCTTTCGGCTGTTATGATGATAACTTGATCGAGTTCACATAAACATTCAATTAGATACGAGTATGTCAATTTATTGTACAGCACTACTATTCTGTTAATAACTATTTCAATATCGAGCTTCACCTGGTTGACAAGGTTTACTAAGGTGGGCTTTAAAACACACAATGTTTATTAATACGAACTTGATACCTCACCTCGGATTCCGCTGTCGAGACACAAAAATGTTGTTAAAGAATACACACTCTATAGAATGTTGTTATACTACAGGCTGAGTTGTACGAGAGCTATGTAAGGAGCGTTCCATGCTTGGTTAATAGACCGAATTCCAAATATCGAGATCCGAAGACGTACGAACGTTTTCGACATCGGAAAACGTATTATGGAGCTGAAATGCAGTTGGACAGGACACTCGGCAAGGCGTGGTGATGATAGGTGGAGTAAGGTAGTGACCGAGTGGTATCCGATGCCTGCAAGAAGAAGTAGGGGTCGACTGGCAGCGAGATTGGCAGACGACATTGTTGATATCGCCTGGTAGAGCTGAGATTAGGCTGGCGCAAGAACTTGGGGATTGGCATAAAGATAGGCATATAATCAGCAGTGGGCGAGATCAGGCTGTGAACGATAATGATGTCGTAGCGGCATCAATGCCGCCACAATAAAAACCAACGGAGCCAATCTACATTGCAACAAAAAGAACCGCAATGCCATCTATCCAACAAGCAACGAATTAAAATCCTGCATCGCGCAAGCAAAGTTTACCGTGCGATTTGAACATACTATACATTAGCCTGAATACCAACTATCGGGCAGTAGGCCGTCAGGCACAACATGCGCCTGGGCCCCAAGTCTGCTATTACAATAGTGTCAGAATGGTCGATCACTGATCTCATAATTGTTGATTTTGACAAGTTTGGCAATCTACTAACATAATAGTGTCATTATGACTTTCCAATGAACAATCACTGACACTCCACTGAACGAAATGGCATAAAATGGTAATCTCGTACATAATGACAGTCGTATGCGGTAATCTGCTAAAATTTTGACAGTTCCATCGATCAGTGACCTACGTAATTGTGTAGTCATTGCTTTTCCAGTCACTGCGCCATTCTACCGGCGTTTTATATCCAATATTTTTTGAACAAACTTCGCCCTTCATTGGTGCGGCTGCTGTAGCCAAGCGCCAGGTGTCAGTGGTTTTCGAGAAACTCAATGAGAGCCGAAAGGAGAAACCGTAACTCCATAAAAACTTGGGCCTGGCGTTACAGAGCTGGATTTCGCCATAAATTAGAGCATTTAGGAAGGTTTCACGAGCCCAATTTTGACCCACTGACCAAATCAGATAATATTTGCCCATATTTTAGGTTATTATTTTTAAATACTAGTTAGTAGCTTTAGCTCGCGACTTTGTACGCGCATATCTCGTTTTTTTCTGTTCCCGTATAGCCTAACAATATAAAAATATTTTTTCAAATCTGACTGATTCCAGAGATTAGCTCGTTCAAACGAAAAATGCATATTTGTGGCTATGTTTCCTACACTAAATATTATCTAACATTCGTCGTTATAGAGATCTAAGACTATATACTCTAGAATGCACTTGCAGCTATGCTGCAGTGCTTGCATCCTATAATGATGATTTTTTATAAAAGTGCTCAGGCTTTCAGTTTCTTTAAGCTCAAGTTTTCAGAAAACTATATTTTTAGACAAGGGCCATGTGCATCACTTCTGGCTTGCTTTTGCTTATATTGTATTTAATAGGGTGCTAACTTATATCAGGTACAGTAATAAGAAATAGTATTATATTAAAATTAAAATAAAACATAGCAGTAAGTAAATCGTTTTAATCATCTTTTTCATTAGGATTATCATATGTGTGTAGGTAGGTTCTTCTAAATGAGGAATGTCTTGACTGTTCCGCTCATTGACAGCTGATGAAGATGCCCCAGATGGTGAGCGGCCTGAATGGAAATACCGGGATGCTCTATTTGCTCGCACCCATCAAAAGAAGCACACTTGAAGCACCCACCTGAAAATAATTTATCCACATTACAGGAAGCCATTACACAGAGACATTGTGTATGTGTGTGCCCATTTTGAAAATGACTGAATTAATGAAATCCTGCAATTGAGAAATGTTGATGTTAAGAGCTTGACTAATATTAAATACTAATTGACCTGCGCAACTTCGTTTGCCTCACAATTTTCGTTACTACTCCGCTCCTGTTGGTCTTAGCGTGATAATATAGCCAATAGCCTTCCTCGATAAATGGGCTATCTAACACTGATAGAATTTTTAAAATCGGACCAGTAGTTCCTGAGATTAGCGCGTTCAAGTAAACAAACTAACTCTTCAGCTTTATAATATTAGTACTAGTTGACCCGCAACTTCATCTGCGTCACAATTTTCATTACTGCTCCGCTCCTGTTGGTCTTAGCGTGATGATATACAGCCTACAGCCTACCTCAATAAATGGGCTATCTAACACTGAAAAAATTTTTCAAATCAGACCTGAGATTAGCTCGTTCAAGTTAACAGACAAACAAACTCTTCAGCTTTATATATAAGTATAGATAGATAATGAAAATAACACTCTCTATGCCCTCGTTAACAAAACTAAACTAAATAATGTTTTTCATAACCCGTGAATAAAACTAGTAAACTAACCAAGCACGGCAGAATCCATTATATTACACTCTTGCACTGTACCAGTTCTGTACTGTAAAAGTTGATGAGGACAAACTTTTTTCAGAAGACAACATCCACATTGAATAACACTCATCGGTGTCCTAGTGTCTGTTCATTTCCATCTGGTCTACTTTCATCAAGAGCAAGCTTGGAAGATGAAGTCATTTTCATTTATCTGAAACAAACAATTTTCATTCGACTATTAGGTCTAGCACTAGCATTTAGAAATAAACATCTGAGTGGCTATTTTTGGTAAACATAAGTGGCCATATTACATTTCCATTGAAGGGACGCTGGCCTCCCCTCTGAGAGAGAGAATAGGTTGTAATTGACCATACAGATTTAGTCTGGATTGGGATGTTTTGAATTTGAATTTGTTGCACATTCTGGTTAATTTTTAAAAATAAAACCATTAAAAGAAAACTTAACAGAACCTATTACACCATTTAGTTTGTTTACATTAAATATTACGTACAAAAATGTTAAATGTTTACGATATAGAAATATCAGATACTAACCCACCCATTCCTGTACAATAGGAAGAATGATCCATTTCCAATATTCACCTTCCTATTGTATTGCAGCGTTCCGTTGCTATTCCGCAATTGATGCACAGTCTCATGATGTCGTTATTGAGAAATAAAAAAGAGCAATAAACAAATCTATTAATTATTTGATTTTTTAATGACGCTCACGTTAAAATTCAATTAGCTCTTTGCAAAACACCGGTCGCTTCAAAACAAATAAAAACAGTCGTCGACGTCAGTAAAGTAAACAGTACCTAATGTCACTAATGTCACATTTGACTTTGACAGCAAAACGGATAAAATATAAATGAGTTTCATTACGTATTTGCTATTTACGACTTTGTTACTACTTCAGATTTCATAGAACACTAATAAATAATATGTAAAATTATATACAATAGCAATCTGGCATAAATTAATGTTCAAATTTAATAGCAGTTTTTCGAAAATTATTTCTCCAAACGGGTTTTATAATAATGGCAATACGACACTGTCATTCCACTACAATTTCATTACGAGACCACTGACATGCTACTGAACGATCAGTGAAGGATCATTATGAATTTAGCAGATTACGAACTTTTAGCAAAATGACAATGGCATCGTGTTGGAATGACGAATTTATAAAAATTAGCAGACTAGGGGCCCTGGTTGGAGGATCCCCCTTTTCAATGGGGGTATGCGGGACTTTACTCTCTGTACCGCTACCTCCAAAATGAAAATAAGATGGTTTTCTGTTAGTGTACATAGGTAAGAAGTCCTTATTTTTATGTTTAAAATTTGACAGTTTCTGGTAAAAGTAGCCTTTTTGGACCCGCAGATTGTTAATCACACGATTCAAAGGAAAATCACCGTCTTTTAAAGTAAATAAAAGATCTTAGAACAGTTTAAACCCGAATAAATAATTAAATAAATGGATGATACCATTCAAAGGGTACACAACAAAGACATCTAGCAAATTGCAGTCATTGGAAACATTTACGGAATTCATCCAACATAACACCAAAGAAAATACAACTTTAACTCGCCAGTTTAAAGTCCAAATTCGTATATCTCTGCGTTCCTGAAAACGAAAGTGTCGTTAAACTTTTAATATTTACGACGGACATAAGAATTTCAACTTTGTGTATATGACGTTAGGGTTCAAAGTCAGCTGTTCAAGGGCTGATATAGGGTGTTTTGATTCTGTATAATGATGATAATCCACGTTACTATGGGTTTACGATATGTTCCCATAAGGTGGCGATGAAGATATTTTGCCTGAAAGCCTTCATGAGGATATTATGGGATAAGGTCGTCGAGATATTTTGTTCGTGTTATAGGTACATATTCTCTGATAGCTTACTGTTACCTTAGATCTACGATTTTGCGATAGTGAAGCTTGTGGCTGAATAAGAATAACCGCGTCGCGTCGGTCGTTGTGGCAACGCTTGGGGGAGTCCTATTTCCAGCAGTGGATGTCTTTCGGCTTATATGATGATGATGATGGTCGGTCTTCTAGGTTAAAACGTTTGTTGCGATATAGGCACCGCCCGCCACCGCAAGAAAGCCAGTAGTTATTGACCATTTACTCGCTGAGGAAAGGGACAAAAGATATAGATCTCGTGTGAGTAAAACAGACACATACATTCATAGTCGATAGCTGGCTGTTCACACTGCCGGCGAGTGGCTCATACCTCAAGTTGATCGCAGCGATAAGAGCTTAAAGAGTGTACTCGCTCAGCGACACAAGCTCGGCGATGCTCGCTTGGCGGTCAGAACTCACCAAGTAGCGGTCATTTCTACCTATAGTGCGGGCCGGAGCGAGTATTGCGAGTAAAAGCCCGTCGCATAAAAGCACTCGCTGAAAGCCGAGCGTCAAAACTATCGAATTTTTTTACTCGCTACTCGCTGATCACCAACTATTTCGAGTTTAAACCTTTACTCGCTACTCGCTGATCGCCGGCGGTGAGACAAGTGCCATAATGTCTAAATACCCAAAACATGTGCTCTCACTCTGTGCGGAAGAGAGAAACGCTGTATCTATTCTGGTGCTATAGTATTTCTGCATGTACGAAAGAGACAAGTATAGTTATAGTTTAGGAGTCAGGGTTTAACTTATCCGTATGACCTTTAGTTAACTAAGCTACGTATCCTGGTTTTAAGTCTTAAAGGTCTTTGTATCAATAAAGTTTTTTATTTTGGGTAAACGTGCAGTTTTCTTAGCTCAAGACTAGTTTTAAACTACATTAACGGGCCAAGTCAAGTCAATGTAGCGTGGATGAAATACTTCCTGTATTTCAGAAAAAACATAATTTGTTAGTAAACTTGAACCTTAACATATGTTAGTAAACATGCAAGTTGGATATAGATAGCAGCGGACAATCAAATTTCCCCGTAATGACATTCAGGAGACTGTTCGAGCTGCCCTGGACCCTCTGCAGCAGCGACGCGGCACGCTTACGTCTGATCGCTGCGAAGCCATCAGTGTGCGCATCAGCAAATATTCCCGAAGCACTGCAGAAGCGTGGCAGCCCCAACAGCATCCTGAACGCATTGTTGTATTGGACTCGAAGAGCATTAATAAAGCGTACAACGTTGTCTAGAGGCTGCCAGTGTAAAATGTCTGACCATCATAATCTGGCTACCTTTTTTCCATCTATTTTGGGGTCGGCTTTCAGTCAAGCTGGATTTAGTTGAATACCAGTATTTTATGAGGAGCGGCTGCCTACCAGACCTCCACAACCCATTAACTGGGTAACACGGTACTTCATAGCAAGACTGGAGTCAGATTTACTGGTTTCTGACTATCCGTAACGACTGCCAAAGATGTACAAATGACAGCCGGGACTAACGGCTTAACGAGGTTTCCGAGGCACGGAGGAAACTCGGTATGTTAAGATAGTCACACCAAATATCTGACAATATGCATTAAAAAGCGCTACCTTGTGGCTATTCCACCAATTCGCACTAAGCGTTTTCAAACGTCTTTTATAATGTGCACAGCAAAGGAGTGGAACTCTCTGCCTGCGTCTGTGTTTCCAAAAGCTTACAACCCTAATCTCTTCAAAGTTAGAGTGAACAGGCTCCTTCTGGGTAAGCTCGCTCCATCGTAGACTTTGTCTCTGTCATCTCTGACATAGACTAGAGTCAAGAGCAAAACCCAAAAATAAAAAAAGCGTCCTTTTCACTTCACACGTGCACCGAGCAAACCTACGGACAAGCATGTTGCATCGAACCGCCAATGCTCTTCGTTCTTTCTACATCCAGATAATCTATGATGCCCGCGGTGACAATATGGCCGAGATATTTAAATTGTTGAACACGATTTAAGACATTACCTGCGAGTTTAATAGGAGGAACGTTGTATGGCATTGTGCCTCAAACCGTGTTCCTCAACATACTTCTCACAAACATCTAATAGCTTTCTCAAGCCGGAGACTGAAGGGCTTAATAGTTCCATATCATCGGCGTAGCTGATATTATTAAAGCTTCCAAAGTTTTAGTTTTATCGTGTTTAGGTAATCGAGACCCATCACGATAATATTGACATTATCTAAGTGCTGATTAATTTGTGGCTTATCTAAGTACCTATTGGTTATTGTTCGCTACTGCGTTTATATTTGGACAGACTTTAATCCTTTCATTGTGCCTAGATTGACGAACAACGGTAAGGGCGTTTGTGCACTCTCGTATTGCATTCGTGTTCGTGATTTCTCGTGATCATTCGAACGGACATATGCATATCCATTGAACTTACACTCCTCTGTGTTTAAACTCCTAATGCCGTTTTTTATGGTATATTTTTTACAAAAAATGTTTTCTATAATTTTCGTAAACAATCAAAAACGCTTACTTGAAAATATTAATCGAATAAGAGTAACACAGACTGTAAGTGCATGAACGCCCAAAGCCATAACTTAGAAATTCGAAGTTACCCATGTACGAAATGTTTTTTTTTTACCGATCACGGCTGAATTCAACAGTAGGCTTATGCTTTTACGTCTCTGTACGGATAGAGAGAGCAGGAAAAGGATTTTTATATACTACTAGCGACCCGCCCCGGCTGCGCATGGATACAAATTATATACTAAAACCTTCCTTGAGAACCACTCTAACTATTAAAATACCCGCATCAAAATCCGTTGCGTAGTTTTAAAGATCTAAGCATACATAGGGATAAACAGACAGCGAAAGCGATTCTTGTTTATATTATGTAGTGATATATAAAAATTGAAACGGGACTAGTCCAGGAAAATACTCTTTCAAACAAAAAAAGAATCATCCAAATCGGCTGACAATTGGCGAAAACATCGCTGAACAAACATTTTTCATGGGATCTCATCATCAGATCCTAATTTATACCTTCCATCATCAGCTCAGCAACTTGTGATGATGATTACCAGGCGCAAATATCTAAATTGCGTTAGAAAGTTCATGAAAAACATTGTATGTGCCTATAAAATTTGAGGGTTGCCCTCGATTTTCGAGGGATCCCATCATCAGATTCTGACACGGTGACAATGGGACCAATCGAGAAGTATACCCTTTCAGATGAAACAAGAATTTTTCAAATCGGTTTATAAATGACGGAGTTATGAGGTAACAAACATAAAAAAAAATACAACCGAATTGAGAACCTCCTCCTTTTTTTAAGTCGGTTAAAAAGACACAAGAAAAACCTGAAAATGTCTTTCCAAAAACCACCAAAATGGAGTCGCAAGAAAAGCCACCAAAAAAATAAATGGTTGCCTTAATCATAAAAATAAACACCACCCGTAGTAGGGGGTGCCAGGACGACACCTGCAATACGCATGCGCGATCCAGGAGGCTGTGTACCAACACCAACGCTCCTTTGTCCATAGGGGTGGACTCCACATCGCTGAGCCCTCGTCTCCACGCCAACTCTCTCACGGCCGAAACGAAGTTAAAACTGTAAGTTTTTCACACAAACTTAGCAAAAATTCAGGATATTTTTACACAGAAAACTAGGTGGTTTTTCGATCTATTTTTCTGTGTAATTTTTTATGGATATATGAAGTTGTTTTTTGGAAAAGCGTCTGTTTTGTTTTTAGTGTAATGAACTGTTGCATTGATTTGTGTCTATCTCGGTGTGATGAACTTTGTGTGATTTTCGTTCGTTATTACGAGTATGAAGGGTGTATTTCATGAGTTGTATTATGTGTTGGCATTGGTTTTGTTGGTGAAGCTTTAATCTAAATGAAAAGCATACAAATACTATTTTTGGCTAAAAAGTACTTTTTATAAACAGTTTTTACTATAGAAATAAACAATGGTGTATGTCGGAAAATAATGTTTTAAATGTTACCGACTCAAAATTTTTTTGTGGTAGAATGCGTTTTATTTTCATACTAAAGGTATCTACGCGTGCGATGGAAGAGAAACTTTTCCGTTGGAATTTTCCATTTTACATTGCTGTTCAATTTGTGTTTTGTTCCTTTGTAAACATTAAATTCTGTACCGAGTGATTTTAAGTAACATACAAGAAGTAAATTAATTTCGTAGAGCAGAATTATAATTAATTGTTTTTTTTTTCACACTTGGAATATATTTTCTCTTGATTACAAACATTTAATCAAAGCGATTTTTAGAACAGAGACCTAAGAAGGTGTTAGGTAAAAACCGGCCAAGTGCGAATCGGACTCGCGCATGAAGGGTTCCGTTCATTAGATATAGTCCGCTGACAGATCTAGCCGCGTCCGTCTATCTATTAACGTTATACACCTTTTTAGGGTTTTGTACATGAAGGTAACCAACGTAACCCTATTACTAAACCTCCGCTGTCCGTCTGTCCGTCCGTCCGTCCGTCCGTCCGTCTTATATATATTACGGTTCTTGAGATACAGCCCGCTGATAGACAGACAGACGGACGGACGGACAGTCGAGGCTTAGTAATAGGGTTCCGTTGGACACCCTTTGGGTACGGAACCCTAAAAATCAGAAACAGAATTGTGGGACAAAGCTGTTGATGCTATGATTTTATTAAAAGCCTATTTTATTAAATCAGCAAAGAAGTCTAATTAATGTGTTAGTTGATTATTTAAAAGAGTGATTTATAAGTCTGTTTTATTATTTACATTTTTTTAACTATGAAACAAGTCTGTGATTATGAGATTTAACAATGTCGTGATTATGACCAATTATTAGATACAAGATTTACTAGATAATAGTAAAGTTATTAGGAATTAGTATGAGTTTTAACTAAGTTCATTTTATAACTGTAAGATTTAACTGTGTGTGATTAAAAGAAATAATTAAAGCAATTATTAAGACTGAAATTAACGTTCAAATTTTTAAGAGTAAATTTTTAATAAATGTTGATAGTTACATAAAATTGCCTTTTTTAATTTGTTTTACCAGAAATTAATTCAATTGAAATTCTTAAAAAAGTAAGTTTTTATTTAAGAATTTTTTAATTCCTCTTAAAAAATCTTTTAAGTCTCGAACTTTTATTGTAGGCTTTCTCGTGTCCCGGGACTTTTTAAATATCGGGAATTCCCAAACCCTACTATTAGTAAGCCTCTGCTGTCTGTCTGTCAGCGGGCTGTATCTTATGTATCGTTATAGGTAGAGTGTTAAAATATTTACCTACAGAATGTATGTTTTAGGGATTGCTACTACGGCGTGTCCGTACTATCTATACCTATTTTAATATATAAAGCTGAAGAGTTTGTTTGCTTGAACGCGCTAATCTCAGGAACTACTGTTCCGATTTGAAAAATTCTTATCTTAATCTTTATTATATCACCACGCTAAGAACAATAGGAGTGGAGCTGTTATGAAAATTGTGACGCAGACGAAGTTGCGCGGGTCAACTAGTCTTAACTATTTAGGTTCAACTCGCACTTGTAACTCCAATTACTATAGACGGTGCCATTAAAGTGGTCTTACATAGGAGGAGCTCGTGGCTAAAGAATAACAGCCGCACAAGTCGATCTTCAAGGTTAAGCAACGTTTGTCAAGGTTGGTCTGTGGATGGGTGACCATCTTAACATAACGAGTTTCCTCCGTGCCTCGGAAAGCACGTTAAGCTGTTGGTCCCGGCTGTCATTTGTAGAACTTTAGCAGTCGTTACGGATTGTCAGAAACCTGTAAATTTGACTCCAGTATTGCCAAGGAGTACCGTGTTACCCATTTAATGGGTTGTGGAGGTCTGGTAGGCAGCCGCTTCACGTAAAATACTGGTATTCAGCTGAATCCGGTTTGACTGGAAGCTGACCCCAATATAGTTGGGAAAAGGCTAAGCAGATCACATAGGCGACTCACTTATGTGCCCGAAATAAACTACCCCTAGGCGCCATAATTTTTTTCAATCTAGTAATGGGTATTACAATACCACTGAGAGACTGTTGTTGGATTTTCTGACTTCTGACTACCTGAAGCGACTGTCAAAGATGCTCAAATAAGTCGGGTGTCTTTCATTACTTTACTTATACCCTTTTTTTAACTGCCTCCGTGGTCGAGTGGTTTAGGCGCTTGCCTTGTGACCCGGTGGTCGTGATTTCGATTCCCACGGGAAGCATACTTTGTAAAAATGTTTCCTGTTTGGCTAGGACATTGCAGGCTTGGATCATCTGATTGTCTGATAAAAAGATGATTCCGTGCTTCGGAAGGCGGTGGTCCCGGCCGCCAAATGGTGGTCGTCAAATAAACCATGTCAGAGGCCCTTGAGGCGGTTTGGAAATTCTAACACTACATCCCCCACTCTGGTGTGTGGGGTCGTTAGACCTTACTGCCCACACAATAAGAAGAAGACTTGTACCCTTCGCATAGTTTCCACATAAAATGATTTGAACTTCAAACGTAGGTACTGAGCTTTCGTCTGGTTTCTTATTGATTATTATTTCTCAGGTCTGGTGAAGACTGCTACCGGAGAGTTTTCTTATAGAATACATAGTTTAAGTTTCCCGGTTATATTCATCGACCTCAGTCTAACTCAACCTGCACGCTCCGTCAGCTGAACACTGAACTAAGAACCTTTCACACGACAGCCCGACCCCTAATCACTGAACCAATTCTCATCCACATTCTGTACCACTTTACACGACCCAAAAAACGGTTAATAAAGGAAGAAATAAATAGGCCATACGCGATCCAAAGTGTGAACGAGCATGGAACCGTTTGGCCCACCCCAACGATACCAATCTGTGGGCTCCGCTCATCGATCCCCCCTTCCGGTGGGGACGTATCGGAGCTCATAAATTCTTTCTAAACCTGACAGCATCATTACTAGCATGTATACCCTTGATGTAGTAGCTGCCATGTTAGTTTGGGACCTCACAATCGACTCAGCATGTGTTGAGGCATCACGTCGAGCCGCCATTTTAAAATTTCGGGTTCTGTTTTTGAATTTGTGATGTGTGTGTGCTGTGCTGTGTTGTGATGCTTGTGTGTTTTTGTAAGTATTTTTTATTTTATTTTAATATCGGCTAGCTTTGGTATTTGGTTTTGCTCGCGTTAAAGTACCTTATAACTGTCTTCGGGGTCTCATTTATCTATGTACCGAAATTCAACGAATTCGAGTCAGTGGTGTAGGAGTTAAAACGAAACAAACATCGTCCTAATATATGTAATTCTTCCGTTACTGAGTAACTGACAGATAACGCACAGCTGAAACTGCTGATCGTAGAAAGCTGGAAAGCTAGTTATAATATATTAGGATACGCTTTCCTTTAACCAAAATGTGATCGACGAATGCACTTTTGTCGATAGATATTATCTAGCCTATTCACTGAGGAACTCGTGGCTAGATAATTACAGCCGCACGGGTCGATCTTCAAGGTTAAGCAACGCTTACCAAGGTTGGTCTGTGGATGGGTGACCATTTTAACATAACGAGTTTCCTCCGTGCCTCGGAAAGCACGTTAAGCTGTTGGTCCTGGCTGTCATTTGTATAACTTTAGCAGTATAATATATTAGGATACGCTTGCCTTTAACCAAAATGTGATCGACGAATGCACTTTTGTCGATAGATATTATCTAGCCTATTCACTGAGGAACTCGTGGCTAGATAATTACAGCTGCACGGGTCGATCTTCAAGGTTAAGCAACGCTTGCCAAGGTTGGTCTGTGGATGGGTGACTATTTTAACATACCGAGTTTCCTTCGTACCTCGGAAAGCACGTTAATGGGTTGTGGAGGTCTGGTAAGCAGCCGCTCCTCGTAAATTACTGGTATTCAGCTAAATCCAGCTTGACAGGAAGCCGACCCCAATATAGTTGGGAAAAGCCTAGGCAGATAATGATCTAGCCTATTCACTCTTTACTTGAAGACCTGCAGTCTTGCCAAGAAGTACCGTGTTACCCAGTTAATGGGTAAAGCGTGGTGTTCAGCTGAAACCGGTTTGACTGGGAGCCGACTCCAATATAGTTGGAAAAGGCTAGGCAGTTGATGAGCATAATATAGTTAAAAAGCGATTGTAATCTTTATAGTTGGTTTATGGTTGGTTTATTATTTGGATAGGTACCATTTTTCTGTAGAAAGTGCTAAGGTTGAATTAAATGTTAGGTAGATGCAAAAGCACAAAGTATAGAGCATTAAGCAGCAGTTCTGCTTACTCAACAAAGTGCTGCTAGGGACGAGTTCCCAAGAACTGAATGTTGCTATCAAAATAGCTGGCAATATTCGAGCTGATAGTAAGGGAAGCCGAAATTTGAATTGATTCAGAGTAACCCGGAATGTAATTTTAGGTTCGAATCTGGGTCATATTCGAAGGATCGAGCGATAGATACGTGGCAACATTTTTAGCGGAAAGTACTACAACTGCCTCCATGGTCGAATTTTTAGGCGTTTTCCTTGTGACCCGGTGGTCGTGGGTTCAATTCCCACGGGAAGAGCAAAATTTGTAAAGATTTTTTCCAGTTTGGCTTGGACATTGCAGGCTTGAATCACCTGTCTGATAAAAAGATGATTCCGTGCTTCGGAAGGCGCGTATAAGCCGGTGGTCCCGGCCGCCAAATGGCGGTCGTCAAATGAACCAAAGCAGAGGCCCTTGAGGCGGTTTAGAAACTCTGAAACTGGGGTGTGTGGGGACGATAGACCTTACGGGCAGTAAGGTCTACACGGTAAGAAGAAGGAAGTTCAGATCTAAACGTTCATAATGTTAATGCAAGAAAGATTTTTTAAGAGATATTAGTTTTTGGATGGGGCTTCGATGACATTAAAGTAGCTCGTCTTTAGACTCCCAACTATGTCTGTCATCAAAATTCAACAAAGGTTCCGCGGTTTAGGCGTGAAAATGTAAAAAAACGAAGAAGAAATTACTTTAGCATTTATAATAGATATACTAAGTATGGTGGAGGAGCTCGTGGCTAAAATAATAACAGCCGCACGGGTCGATCTTCAAGGTTAAGCAACGCTAGCAAGGTTGGTCTGTGGATGGGTGACCATCTTAACATACCAAGTTTCCTCCGTGCCTCGGAAAACACGTTAAGCCGTTGGTCCCGGCTGTCATTTGTACATCTTTGGCAGTCGTTACGGATGGTCAGAGGCCAGTAAATCTGACTTCAGTCTTGCCATGAAATACCGTGTTACCCAGTTAATGGGTTGGGGAGGTCTGGCAGGCAGCCGCTCCTCGTAAAATACTGGTATTCAGCTAAATCCGGCTAGACTGGAAGCCGACCCCAATATAGTTGGGAAAAGGCTAGGCAGATGATGATTAAGTATGGTGGTAGTTAAGGTAGTGGTAATATTATGGTTCACATAAGACCATCTATAAGTACCTCTACTAGACTGTCCCTTAATTCTAGTAAAATAAAGCTCTGCCTACCCCTCTTTTTTATTATAATCTTTTAAAACCCACAAAACCAAAATAAAAACCACATTATTTTCTCATTCAAATTGCAAATGTGTTTCGGTTCATGCGAATTTCCCCATCTGTCTCCACAGCTCAAAGGTTTCCTGTTTTATACAGGGTGGTGAATATATCTACACGTACATATACAGGATGGTTCGTTTAAACCACATCCATTACACACAGAAGCTTAATTAAATATTCTGATTCACTTCGTAAAGGCAAGGCGTGTTTCATTGACAAGTGACTGTTTCAATTTGGGTGGGTAATTTTAGGGGTAAGGTTGGTATCACAGTTAATTTGAATAGGTCCAACATGTTGAGATTTCGGGCTTCGAATATCTTTGAAAAAGTATCTTAATCTGACGCGTAGTTGCCGAGGTGTAAGCAAACTAAGGACAGGCTGATAGAAGTGCTTCTTGCAATATTTGTGTTATAGTTATTATCGATTTAGTGTTGCCAAGAATATCCATTAGTGGTGCCACGAAAAATTTCTCAATATACCGAGTTTCCTGCGTGCCTCAGAAAACACGTTAAGCTGTTGTTTCCGGCTGTAATTTGTAGATTTTTGCAGTCGTTACAGATTATCAGAAGCCAGTAAATCTGACTCCAGTCTTGCCAAGAACTTTTGCGTTACCCAGTTAATGGGTTGTGGAGGTACGTATATGTGTGTGGTGAACGTACAAAATACAGGAGAATATATAAAATTTGTAGTTGCTAACTCCGTGGTCGAGTGGTTTAGGCGTTTGCCTTATGACCCAGTGGTCGTGGGTTCGATTCCCACGGGAAGCATACTTTTTGCAGTTTCGCTAGGACATTGCAGGCTTGAGTCACCTCATTGTCTGATAAAAAGTTAATTTCGTGCTTCGGAAGGCACGTATAAGCCGGTGGTCGCGGCCGCCAAATGGTGGTCGTCAAATAAACCATGTCATTGGCCCTTGAGGCGGTTTAGAAACTCTGATACTAGGATGTGTGGGGTCGATAAACCTTACTGCCCACACGATAGAAGAAAGAAGAAGTTGCTAACCCTAAAATTTTGAAGAATAACCTACCAGTATTTAATATCTAACTTGCAAGCCATCTCCAACGAAATCAATAAGGGCTGTCAAAACATATTAAGCCCCGATTGAAACACGACCATCGTTCAATTAGTTAGTATACGCTATTATGTCGGAGTTTAATAACTAAATTGGTGTTCTAGACCCTGTTCCGTTGAGCGGTGATACATCGCCTGTTGCATCATATCATAGATAAGGATTGATAACAATTTCCAATGGTTTTAGGAATGGATAAGCTTTTGCCAGTGACTTAGTAATCGTCTATACTGTTTTTTCCTGTCGTCTTCATCATCATCATCATCTGCCTAGCCTTTTCCCAACTATATTGGGGTCGGCTTCCAGTCAAACCGGATTCAGCTGAATACCTGTGTTTTACATAGAGCGGCTGCCTACCAGACCTCTACAACCCATTAACTGGTTAACACGGTACTTCTTGGCAAGACTAGAGTCAGATTTATTGGCTTCTGATAATCCGTAACGACTGCCAAAGATCAACAAATGACAGCCGGGACCAACGGCTTAACGTGCTTTCCGAGGTACGGAGGAAACTTGGGATATTAAGATGGTCACCCATCCACACACCAACCTTGGCAAGCGTTGCTTAACCTTAAAGATCGACCCGTACGGCTGTTATTATTTACTTCTGTTTTTCTTGTATCCGTACATATTCGGGAAATCCTTTCTTAGTGCTCCCCTACACTCCCCAAGGAACCTACATACCAAATTTCAGCTTCCTACGAGCAGTAGTTTCGGCTGTGCGTTGTCTGTCAGTCACTCACTCACTCAAGCACTCAATTTCGGAAGTTGTTGTTCAAAAACGAAATAACAAAAATCACCGACTTCCGAAATTAAAGTTTATTTTTTACTTTGTAGTGTTTTACTTTTGGAAGTTGGTTTAATTTTTTTGTAAAAAGTATTTTTTTCACAAACAGCGTGCCGGCGTGATGTTACGAGTATGTTATGAACTTGTGTAAACAATCAACAGACATGCGATTTCAGAAATCCCGATCCATTTGCTATCATTTATTGAAGAGTTCCGTGTATAATGACGATAATGATGGTGTACAATAAAGATAACACCATCTTACTATCTATGAGTACATTCGAATCATCACAATAGATCATGCCAATTGATATACAGAACACAGTGACTCGAATCACGACCTAAGTGAATTCCTAGATGCAATTGCAACTACAAAGGCATTTACATATGAAGATGACACAAAAGAGACCATTTGACGGTCAAGAGTAATAGATTAGTAATAGTTTATTCCTGTATAATAGAGGATCGTCACAAGTAGTTATCCTATCAGTACAGTAGGACAGGTCACTGGGGTATAAGCAGAGGTTAGAATTGTATGGAACTAGATGAAGTGTTAGCGTTGATAGAAGTGTGGTGATACTTTGCATTGTGGTTGTTGGTGAGTGGAAATTGTAAAGTAAGTAATTTTGTCAAAATTTTTCAATACTAGCTGACACACGTGACGTTGCCTGGGTCTCATTTTTCATGAATGCTCCGCTCCGGTCAAAAGTCAAAAAAGTCAAAAACGTTTATTTCAATTAGGCCATTAAGCGGCACTTTTGAATGTCATCATTACATTTAAAATAACATAGTGACTCTACTGTCCATTAGGAAGGGTAGATTCTTATGGAGAAGAACGGACAAGAATCCATAGTTACTCTTTTCAAATGAATGTTTTACATGTGCTGTGGGATACAAAACTTTTGTTAATATATGTGAGGACCATGAACCTAGAGTATGCAGAGGTAGACTTATTAATTTTCTAATTAAGTACATGGTACTCACATTTCTACATAAGTACATGGTAAACATATATTTACAAATATTGGAACCATCATCTAATACATTTGGTTTTTTTTTCATTTAATACCAAGTTGTTTGCCGTAAACCAATTTTGGACCTGAAGAATAGAGTTATAGACGACGTCAAGATTTTGTGACTCTATTTTAAATATCAATCGAGCATACCAAAAATAATAATTCTTTAAAAAAATGCTACGGTTTTATTAGCAGTAGCATATAATTAGTATCCTTCAATGTTGGCGCCTGACAAACTAACTGTAGCATGCTTGTGATTACTCCATATTTAAAATCCGTTTTGCTTATGCTGTTTCAGTGCAGTTTATGCTGAAGTTAATGGAATAGACCATAGTTCAGTTTGTTTTCAAATTGAAGTTTAATGCAAATCTTTGTAATTTAGTTGCGTTAAGAAGAGTTCTACAATAGTTGGAACTTCTATAAGTGATGGACTATCTTGCTTGGATAAATTTGGCTGGGTTTAAGTCGGGATAAATTTCAAAACCTCTCGCTGTCCGTGCTTGGCTACCATATGAATTCATTCATCACACTAAAGATAAATTACTATTATTTTTGTTCCAATGAAAAGGTTATGATTACACTAACGGACATCAAAGTATTTCGACATAATTTGAGCTCGTCCTACACCACAGACATGTTCGTAGGTAGGTACAGTAAACAAATCCCAGTCCACATCCAATTTTCTTGGGTAAATAAAATAAACACATACGTTCGTGTGATGTCTGTTCATATTTCACGTTGATACCTCGTAAACACACGCCTGGCTTTAGAGGGTCTGCGGTTAAGAAAGAATATATAGGAGAATGAGCATACAATGTGGAATTTATGAAAATCTGAACATGCATTTTGTGTGGATGATATGTTTCTGTGAGAAAATACGAAATTTAAATCGGTTTGAGCTAGGTTAGTTGTTGTTTTATCCGTCTGTGTGCATTAATATTGTACCTTTATTTCCATTTATTGAAATGAGGTAGTGAAGACACTTTTTTTTTAATTTGTAATGGTTTTGCTCTTGACTCTAGTCTATGTCAGAGATGACAGAGACAAAGTCTACGATGGAGCGAGCCTACCCAGAAGGAGCCTGTTCACTCTAACTTTGAAGAGATTAGGGTTGTAAGCTTTTGGAAACACAGACCATTGTTATTTCTTTCAAAGTAAGAATTGTGATAAACATTATTTCAGAAAATGTAGGGCTAGTCTTCAGACTAAGTTGAACAGCGATTTTTGACAAAACGATCTTTCCTAAACCTTTGAAGGCTAATTAATCTATAGATTAATAGTAAAACCAAAAACAAAAAATGTTTTAAACAAGATGCCAATAATATTTTTCTTTGTTACAGGTACAAAATTAACGGCATTCCTAATCTAGTCGACGTACTTCATCGAAAATGTTATTACAGTTTCCCTAAAACACAGAAATAGTGTGGGAAAGAGACAACGGCTAAAAGAAGACGGCAACACATTCAATTAGAAAGAGACAAGATAATTAACAGAGATGGAAACGAAAAACGACGTACGTACAGATGACATCGAACTTAGCGCGCAAGGGTCAAGCAACAAAGGGTAAGTAAAGAAAGAAATAAAGATAGATAGGTAGATAGAAAATACATTTATTTGAAGACAGTCCATCTATCCATCTTTAGTCTATTAGTAATATTAAAAATACTCTTCCAAACAAAAGAATCATCCAAATCGATTAAAAATTAGCGAAAATGTCGCTGAACAAACATTTTTCATGGGATCCCATCATTAGATCCTGACTTATACCTTCCATCATTAGCTCAGCAACATGAGATGATGATTACCAGGCACAAATATCTGAATTGCATTAGAAATTTCATGAATAACATTCTAATACCTATAAAATTTTAGGGTTTCCCTCGATTTTCATGGGATCCCATCATCAGATCCTGACTTGGTGACAATGGGACCACCTCAGGAGTACAGGCTTTCGAAAAAAAATTTTTTTTTACATCGGTCCACAATTGACGGAGAAATCGGAGAACAAAAAAAAATACATACATCCGAACATAGAACCTCCTCCTCCTTTTTGAAGAAGTCGGTTAAAAAGACGAAATATTTGTATTTTTAAACGACTTTAAAAAAAGGAGGAGGTTCTCAATTCGACTGTATTTTTTTTTTTTTTTTTTTTGTATTTAACGAATAACCTTAAAAACTACGGGACCGATTTGAATAAACCTTTCATCAATGGATAGCTACATTATCAGCGAGTGATATTGGCTATATTTATAAATATAATTTTAATTTAAGTGATTCCTATGCTCAGCAGTGGACTACGAATATTATATTATATTATTATTATTCTATGTATACAAAATGTTACAATATGGGTATAGTCATATTATTTGAAAAACTTCTCCCATGTTTCGTTAAGGAAGAAGTACAAAATTCCGAAAAAAAAAAAAAAACACTTTTAAGTGGTGATACCGCGAAATCTTCGTCTACGCTAAAATTGAAATAACCAAAAATGCTTATAAAATAAAAACTGCTGAACCAAACTAAATCAATTTTTTACGGGACCAAATAGCAAGCATACCGCATCGCACTAAAAAGAATAACAGAAATTGGATCAGAGTAATAGGTTTACATACATAAAACAAATACCTACCGAATTGATAACCTCATCCTTTTTTGGAAGTCGGTTAAAAAAGCAGTTTAAAAAAGAAATATTGGTACTCTTCCGTTAAATCCTGAATAAGCATCGACAGTGTTTCATTTGTCGTGTGCGAAGTGCTCTAATTAGATTTTCAAGCAATGTGATTGGATTTTGCTCAGTAAACAATCTACATCTTAGTTAATAAATAAACATACCATCGCAAAATAAGCATACTTCTACTACGGTTATTGTCATTTTATGAGCATGTTTCGTGTGCTAACGGAAATGTCTAAAAAATGGAGTCCAGTATGAATTTTACAATGTAAGGGCTTAATTGAGACTTTGCGTGTTAGGAACATTTGGTAGCACTTCCTTCGAATGATGGCGTTGTTGACATGTCTCGAAGTAGCCCTTTTTACTAGGTTATTCTGACGCAAAGTTAGTGAGCAGCTCGTGGCTAGATAATAACAGCCGCACAGGTTGATCTACAAGGTTAAGCAAAGCTTGCCAAGGTTGGTCTGCGGATGAGTGTCCATCTTTACGTACCGAGTTTCCTCCGTGCCTCGGAACGCACGTTAAGCCGTTGGTCCCGGCTATCAATTGAAGATCTTTGGCAGTCGTTACGGATAGTCAGAAGCCAAATCTGACTGCAGTCTTGCCATGATCAAGTACCGTATTACCCAGATAATGGGCTGTGGAGGTCTGGTAGGCAGCTGATCCACGTAAAATACTGGTATTCAGTGAAATCCGGTTTGACTGGAAGCCGACCCCAATATAGTTGGGAAAAGGCTAGGCAGATGATGATGATTCTGACGCAAAGTTAATAATTAGTTAGTTGTTATTGAAGTCTTATTTAAATAAGGTTAAATAAACTACGTTCAAAATCGTTATCTCCCAGTCAAGCGTGTCCTATTGTTTTATATTCATGGGAATACAGAAAATCACGTGGAAAGTCCCCCTACTAGATGTGCCAATATCATTAATATTTTGTTGTTAAAACTGATAGTGCTATGCGTCTTATATAGGTCTTATATAGACCACCGAAAAAACGTTTTTAGACGTCATAATCCTAAGAATCGAAATTCATGCCAATGCTATTGTTACTCAAACCGAATTCTGTGCACTAACATCACTAATTTTCTTATCTTTACAGCGAAGTCGTAAAAACAAAATCCGACCTTCCCGAAAGAGGTTCGTGGGGAAGCAAGCTAGACTTCATCCTCTCCGTCATCGGCTTAGCCATCGGACTTGGCAACGTCTGGCGGTTCCCTTACCTCTGCTACAAAAATGGTGGCGGTGCCTTCCTCATTCCTTACTTCCTTACCCTGTTCCTTGCTGGTATTCCTATGTTCTTCATGGAGTTGGCTATGGGGCAGATGCTTACAATCGGCGGCTTGGGCGTGTTTAAGATTGCACCGATTTTCAAAGGTAAGGGATTTTTTATTGCTTATGTATTCAATTGTTTTATTAGACTTACAATTAGTTATCTTTAACCGGCCTATGTCCAACAGTGGACGTCTTTCAGCGGATATGATGATCATGATAATTTTAGCTTCTTGATCACTTTGGTTTTTAAAACCCCTAAACGCATCATTTAATTAGATTTTATCATCCGTAATTTTAGTACCTATTTGATTGTTGAGCTCCAAGTTGATGACATAATATATTTAACAAAATCTCAGAAATATTTTATACAAAATAAGGTCTTACCTTGATTTGGTTCCAACGAAAGCTCTCTTGTTATGACGAGGATAATTATAACCGTTAATGAAAAGAGCCCTTCTTAACCTTTGTTTTCTGACCTTTCATTTTGTTGGGTTCCAGTCTTTTGTTTAAGACTTTCTTTTATGAATCAATTTGTATGTTTAGGAATGTTGTTTCTGTAATTATTTTCCTTTCTTGAATTTTACAACTTGATGGCGACAGTGAATGGAAATCTTTGAGTTTAGGGAACTAAATAACTCATGACAAATAATTATTTGGAGTTCTGAAGACTCACTTATCTACTTTTATCGTTTAATTTCAATTCGTAGAGTAAGAGCGTTAATGCTAGCACGAATGAAATTTATATTGAAAACGCTGAATTGATGCCAATTGGAACATTTCCTACATTTCTAGTCAAATTAAATTCTTGTAATACCAAATCTAAAATTTGTATTCTTCAAATTAGAACATTCTTTCTTTTATTAAGCTTAATAGTTCTATTGTCACGAGATCTATCTCAAATCACTTTGTTCCAGGTATTGGCTACGCGGCCGCTGTGATGTCCTGCTGGATGAACGTGTACTACATCGTCATCCTCGCGTGGGCCATCTTCTACTTTTTCATGTCTATGAGATCAGGTAATTACCATCAATATATTCTCACTCTTTGCTGTGAATAGGTCATTTACGATATCACAAATGAGATATTACCAACCTTAGTCTAATCTGTCTGTTTGGTGTCTCTATTTGCCTTAATATGCTGAACAGACTACATTATATTTGATGAGCAGATAATTCTTCTGTTTATATTCACGTCCTTAATGCCAATTCTTCAATTGATACTGGGTTCTTAGATGGCTCCGATCTTCAGCATTTTTCTGCAGTATATCCGCTGTCCGTGTCCCATCTTTGTTTTTGCGCCGCTTACCCTGTCACCTGCACCATGTACCTTAGGACTGCGTCAGCGAATGGTATTACCAATGTTGAGTACCTACTGTACCAGTCAAAGGATTGAATAATACGTTTCTCTACAAAACCGAATCATCCATACTAAAATAAATAAAGCTGAAGTGTTTGTTTGTTTGCTTGAACGCACTAATCAGGAACTACTGGACCGATTTGAAAAATTCTTTCAGTGTTAGATAGTCAATTTATCGAGGAAGGCCATATATTATCATGCTAAGACCAATATGAGCGGAGCAGACGAAATTGCACTGGTCAACTAAAAATAACCTATTTTTCAACCTCTTTTACATTTGCAACTGTCAATACTCTTACACAGACGTGCCATGGCGAAACTGCGACAACTACTGGAACACGGCCACCTGCGTGAACCCCTACGACCGCAAGAACCTGACCTGCTGGTCTACTATGGACATGACTACCTTCTGCACGCTCAACGGGAAGAACATCAGCAAGGCTATCCTGTCGGATCCGGTTAAGGAGTTCTGGGAGTAAGTAGACGAACACTGGAGGTTCTGATCGGAGTCTGTGTTTCCTGATAGCTACAACCTGGGAGTCTTTAAGTCAAGAGTGAATAGGTTATTTCTAGGCAAGCGTGCTCCATCTTCGACCACATCATCGCTTAACATCAGATGAGATAGTGGTCAAACGCGTGCCTATCAATAATAAAAAAAAATATCCAGACGAAAGACGTGTCTTTGAAAACTCGAAAGTTTTACCAAATTTATTTGTATACTATAAAAATGTATCTTTGGTTAATCAGGAAATAACAGCACTTGGACTAGGACTAACTACTACTAATAAATCTAGACAACCGCTCATATGTAATGGTTTACCATTACATATGAGCGGTTGTCTAGATTTATGCGTTCAGTTGTATGAAACTAGTGTTAAAGTTAGGAATCTCTCAAAAATATTGCGATACGGACAAAATGTCGAAATAATAGCTAATGAATGAGTTGAGTTTGGAAACTTTCATGAAAATATTATGATGGAATTCTAAAACAAAGTTAAAATTCCAAGTTTAACTGATTCAAAGTTTCCTAATATTTCATTAATTTACTTAAATGACTGTCTAACTTTACTAACGAAGACGTCGATCACGGCGGCATTCATTTCTCACAAAGCAAAACAAGTACTTACAGCTATTTAAAAGGTGTGAAGTTTAACTTTAATGATGTTCTTGATCGGATAGTAACGAAGGGATATCAGTTTGATTAAGATCGATATTTTAATGAGAGTAGAAATGTTTCACAATATAAACCAACCGCAAAAGAATAATACCATCCCATCACTTCCCGTGGGTATCGTAAGAGGCGACTAAGACCAGAGAATGGGCAGCAGTATTCTCTGTAAAACGCAACACCATACACTGCGATCGCCAACCTGCCTGCCAAGCCTGGCGATTATTTCAAACCGGCCCTTTTGGGGGAGGTCTATATCCATCAGCATGATGATGATGATGATGATGATGATGATGATGATGATGATGATGATAATGATAAACCGACCTTCAATTATGATGACCATCATCAATGAAAAGATTCTATTGTGGTACTATGATCTCTCACTCACTAATTTTAGGACCTGCCGGTTGATTCTGTATATATCTTACCGATGAAGTGAGCGTTACGTGAATTTTAATTCCATATTAGTGCTAAAGATATGATAGGTATCAAAAGTCTCTCATATTTTATTTGTGATGGGTTTGCTCTTGACTCTAGTCTAGGTCAGAGATGATAGAGACAAAGTCTACAATGGAGCGAGCTTACCCAGAAGGTGCCTGTTCACTTTAACTTTGAAGACATCATCACTTAAGAGAGATTTTTGCAACCAGCCGCTTCTGGTACCAAATGCGACAGTTAGTCAAATGTATTAGCTGCTGTGATTGTTCGAATGAATATTCATTAACCAATCTCGTCTCATCAGTTGACATGCGTGTAATTTGTAATACTTGGATAATTTCGTTCTTGGAACCGGGCGTTTTTAAGTTGATGCAATGGTTTATTAGGATTTTGACAGTGTTGTAGATTGACAATTTCAAAGTGCTAAAGAATTTTCCTCTCCCTCGTCAAATTGTTAGTCATTCAATGCTTGGTTTCCTACGATTCTGAACCACTGTTTTTATTCATTTTAATTGTGTTTCCGATCACTTTGTCATTTTTAATTAATACCCGTTGAGAGTTAACTACTAATTGGTTTCCGAAGTATTTTCAGTCAAATCCATCCCAAGATCATTCAAAGATCTGCTTTTAGCCATAAGAAGGCCTATTATTACACTCTACAATTTATAAAGTTCATATTGTTATTTGCTATGGTGTACAATAAAGAGTCTATATTGTGAACATCTCGCTCAATTTATTTCTTTATTTATCACTTTACGCACAAAAAAAATGTACAAGGGCGGATTTAATGCCATAGGCATTATCTATCAGTCTACCTAACCCAATTCCTCGCTCTCCAGACGCCGTGCCCTCCAAATCTCGAGTGGTATCGAGCACATCGGCAACATCCGCTGGGAGCTGGCCGGGACCCTGCTGCTGGTGTGGGTGCTCTGCTACTTCTGTATCTGGAAGGGAGTCCGGTGGACCGGCAAGGTCGTTTACTTCACTGCGCTGTTCCCCTACTTCTTGCTGACTGTGCTGTTGATCAGAGGTTTGTATCGAAACATTTCAAATCAGATCTGGACTTATTTTTTATTTCTTTTATCGTAAAAGCTGGAAGTAATACACTCGCAGAGGTGATTCAATCTGTCAGTAACTAGTATACTTACATATACTAAAATTAATCACGAAGAACGCAAAAACTTATTCTATTTATATTTTGACAATATTATGGAGTAAAAATAAAGTTCAAAAGAGTAATTTAATAATCACGAAGAATAATTTTTAATTATATAGCTGAATGATCCGGCAAACGTTATTTTGCCATATAAATAAAAATAGCTCACCACCTATTCTCAGACCTACCAAATATACACAAAAAAAAATTAAAAATCGGTCAAGCCGTTGCGGAAGAGTTCGATAACAAACACTGTGACACAAGATTTTTTATATATTAGAAGATTAGACTAGAAGATTAATTTATCATGACTAAGATGCACGAGATAAAAACACTGTACAAAGACGGATTTAATTAATGCTTACATATTTTCAACCAATTGGCCTAAGGATTATGCAGTGATAATAAAATGGCAAGTGCAACAAAACTAAATTATAGTGTTTGGGTTATTACAGAGAAAAATAGCTCTTCCGGAATTACGATTATATTAAAACTTTTTTGCTGAAAAATATAGTACAGTGTTTGCAAAACGGGGAATCAATTCTTTTAGAATTCTAGTAACAAATGTCCTTTATTTACCTATCAAATATCAATCAAAGTTACACCAGGACCTTGCTATTTACTATATTGTTTGCTTTCAAAATATTTGCATATATATTCGTAAATGACACTCAAACTAACATTCGAATTAAAGTCATTAACGTTAAAAATTAAATTAACTCCTTTAATTTCGTTAAGTGCCTAAGCTTTTAGTACAGTTTTATGTTCTTGACATTTACAAATCAATTTCACGACAAAATTAGCTGCAGCAATATAAAATTTATTATCATTGTTCCAGGAATCACCTTGCCAGGTGCTATGCAGGGTATCAAGTTCTACGTGATGCCGAACATGTCGAAGCTGATGGAGTCTGAAGTGTGGATCGATGCTGTCACTCAAATCTTCTTCTCTTACGGCTTGGGACTGGGAACTCTGGTTGCTCTTGGAAGTTATAACAAGTTTACTAACAATGTGTATAAGTAAGTTTAGTTCTTAATTTAGTAGAGACTCTAGCACAGAAATGAACAGAGGTGGACTTATGAAATTGGCATTTTTATTAGTTAATGTGGATGGAATGAAAAATGATACTGGTGCTGAAATAGAAAACTTATCAGGTCATGATTTTGTGTTAGATATGCGAAAAATCAAGCTACGATGAACTGTATTCAGTCCATACTCATATTTGGTTAATAAAGTTAAGTAAAAGTATTAAAATAATTAATAATAATTGTATTATTATTATATTAATTATTTTTTAATAATTATTCGATTATTTGATGAATAAGTTGTTTGATAAATTCAGACTCAAATAAAAGATTCTGATTATCGTGGCATTTTCTTCACCAATATGTTTTCTTTCAGAGATGCCTTAATTGTGTGTACTGTAAACTCCAGTACATCGATGTTTGCTGGTTTCGTCATCTTCTCCGTGGTTGGGTTCATGGCTCATGAGCAACAAAGACCGGTTGCTGAAGTGGCTGCATCAGGTAATTTCTTCAAAATTAATATCTTAAGACATAAACCACACGTGTATTTTAATACAGATGCTTAAAAGATAAAGTGTTTCATGTGTACAAAATTAAAGAATACAAGCAAATAGTTTACAAGGAATCAATGAAAAAAAATAAAATAAATATTAACAACGGAATTTATCTTTGGTGATCAAATTAACAATTTATTGATTCAATCTCAAGAATTTCTTGAATTTCAAATTATCATGTCTTATATTGGGTTGCTCGTAAGTAATAAGTGTTCTGGTTCTGGATAGTATTCCGAGATTGATTGTAAATCCGGAAGATAGCAGACTACCAAAACACCTTAAAAACCCTAACCATTTTTTTTCCAGGTCCCGGCTTAGCCTTCTTGGCTTATCCATCAGCAGTACTCCAGTTACCAGGAGCTCCCCTGTGGTCCTGTCTCTTCTTTTTCATGTTACTCCTCATCGGTCTGGACAGCCAGTTTTGTACCATGGAAGGATTCATCACTGCTGTCATTGATGAGTGGCCTAAACTCCTCAGGAGGAGGAAGGAGATCTTCATCGCTATTACATGTGTCATCTCGTATTTGGTTGGGCTGTCGTGTATTTCTGAGGTGAGTTAACTTTCAGCTTACTACCTTACCGAATTATGGCCAACTGCAGGTTGGTTTTAGCTACTGTTTCAATTCTTCTTCGAATAAAGGTTGACTAGATATTGAAGTATCGTGTAATAGTAGCATTGTGTAACACATATATGTTACACAATGCTACTATTGGTTCTAGTGGAAATATAGCTTTATGTCAAATGCATCATTCGGTTAGACTAAAAGCTGGCCTAGAAATAGTTGCGAAAAGGCAAGGTACGTTGATTGATACCAGAGAAAAGTAGCTACCTTATATCTGACAGGCACAATGTCTACGTGCCTACGATGGAGCATATCTATTAAAATAATGAGGATATTGTTTAAACTTGATGGTCCATTGGTAACCTTAAAGTAATCATTTTCCTTTTGTGATTCCGAATCTGTTTTGTAGATTTGAATCGGGAGCTTTAACATGAGTTATTAAAGTAATGTATCACATAGCAACAAGTATTTAATTATGTAACTCCAAAAACGTTTTTCCACGCAGGCGCCTAATTTATTTATTGACATAGAAATCGATTTCATGGTCAACTTCAAGGTTTTGTAGTGTCTACAAAACCGAAGCGAATCTCCAAACATGACATTGAAAGGGAGTAGTAGCTCTCATTCAAATTCAACTTACGTCTTTGGCAGAGCCTTGGATGAATACAAAGTATACTTTTGTGGAGTGAGGTAAAATGTGATAAAAATTATCTGAGGATGGTTAAAAAACAATTTGGTATTCGTAAGAATACTCCATAGCTTATGATGTCTTGTGATCTTACAGCAATTTACAATTTAATTTAAAATATCATTGAAGATACATTTCTGTACGATAGAAATAATAATATTAACTACAAATACCTTTCGAACTATCTTATATGAATTAGAAAAAAAATGCAACAGATAGATAATTACATTTTATAAGCAAGCATAAATACCTTGTAGAATGCAAATAAATGAATATGAATATGAAGCCCATTGACTTTTTCCAAAACTTATTTTGAGAGAGACTGAGGATGGTGCTGATGTAATTTTAGACTAATATAGTCTATGTTCTTTTAGTGAATTGACAGTTGATTTAACTGGGTCATTCTAAGAAAATAATCTATCATTTTAAACACACTCTTTCCCAGGGTGGTATGTACGTCTTCCAAATTCTCGATTCGTATGCTGTCTCCGGCTTCTGCTTGCTGTTCCTCATCTTCTTTGAATGCGTCTCCATATCCTGGGCCTTCGGCGTCAACCGGTTCTATGACGGCATCAAAGAGATGATTGGTTACTACCCTACTATCTGGTGGAAGTTCTGCTGGGTAGGATTCACGCCTGCTATTTGCATTGTGAGTATGAAACTTGGAATTTTAAGCTTTCTATATTGACTTTTAAGATTCTCAAATCTTGATTTTATGAGATGTTATTTTGTGATATAATCTCACTAGCTTTAATTTCTTAAGCTTCAATAATAGTATTTTCTATATTTCCTTTGTTGATATTGTGACTTGACTTGACTTGAATAGTTAAATCGAAAATTTGGCTTTGAATAATTTCGCACATGACAACGACTACAACCTAGAGATTGTTGAAAACGAATATGGTTCCGCTTACATTTCCTTCCACTTTATTTTTATTGTTTTGTACCTGAGCTTCGACTTCATTATGAAAACCAATATTATTATTGGTTTAAACTCATCTTTCTCTGTTCTAATTTTGACATTATTTGATTTCACCAGAGTGTCTTCATCTTTAACTTGGTTCAATGGAAACCCATCAAATACATGAACTATGAATACCCCTGGTGGTCGCACGCTTTCGGCTGGTTCACTGCCCTGTCCTCGATGCTGTGCATCCCTGGATACATGGTCTACCTGTGGCGCGTCACTCCTGGTACTTGGCAAGAGGTGAGTGTTATTATATACTCTTTTGTTTTTATCTGGTTTAGTACATGAGGATTTAGAAGTGAGTTGTGGTATGGTTATTTTTTTTTGTATGCGTTGTAGTTTTATTGATAGATTATTTTTGTCGTAATTACTTATTGCATTAGACATTCATTTTGTCTGTTGTACTTCTTCAACTGCTTCTCCAATTAAATAAAGTTTATCATCAACTCTTAATAATCCATCTAGTAAATTATTATACTAATGTTTTTGAAATGAGATAGAAGATAAAATACAATCAGCTAAAGTGGTTCGGAACCTACTTAATTTTAAATATTTTTTCAGAAATTCAACAAGATCGTCCGCATCCCAGAGGACGTTCCGACTCTGAGGACCAAGATGCAGGCTGAGGAGTTGGCCAAGCACAACAAGTCTTAACTCCGCTCACTCCCACTTAACAGCAGGATCTCAGACCAAAGGGATTCGGAAAGTAACACCTTAGTCCTGTTTGGTTAGAGTTGATATTCGATTGACAATATATTTCACTTAATATTATAATATATTTCGTTAGTGACAGTTGCAATATAACTGAGGGATGCTGTCTGATATATTTAAATCGGGAGTAAAGTAAAATATAAACAACTCTTTACATATTTAAATCTAACCTTACAGGATTACGATCGTGGGAAGTAAAAGAAATAAACTCTAAAACATCACGCAAAAATTTTAATACATATAATATCATAATTATGTGCCAAATATAACTGTGCCATATACTATCAAAATATAATTATACTAAAATGATATTTACATGTAATAATTATTAATTCAAAAATTATGTAACGTGTAGTCGTATTTAAAAAATATTTAAGCGCATTATGTTTTAGATTTTTAGAATAATTTGATGACTTTCCGTTTGCCGTGTGTCGACACGTTCATGTACGTTTTATTGTACGATAATTATTGATAATTATAATTTATAAGCATATTTAGGTTAAAAGTAACAGTATTATTAAAAGTTAACTATCTATTGGTCTTCCATGTAGCTGACGCTTAGATTTTACTGTTATTATTGATATTTAATATATTAAATGTTTATTGATTGCTGACTGAAACCTGGTGAATAAACATTAAGCAAAAAAATAATTTACGAAAATGCCCTCTCGTGCTAAAATATGAAATACATTCTTTTTGAGAATTATATATAAATAAATACAACGAAATAAACCTCATTATAGCAAACACTGGGTTTTGGTCGTAATTACTAAGATTAATTTATCGCTTATTATTATTATACGTAAGTAGAAAAATACAACTTTTATAATAATTATATTTGTTATCCTTAAAGGATTTAAGTGTTAGTTTGGTGTTAGATATTTAGATTTTTAAGAGATTACACTAAAAGCGCTTCGGGACGCGTCATTTTTGAATCTAAATGGTGTTTGTCGAGAATGTGTGGTTCGAATCGTTAATCTTTCTTAAATGCATTTAATTTTAAGTATATTGAAAAGCCTACCTTTTAGTTAAGTATAAATATTATGTTGTATAAATGGATTTTGTGGTTGTTTATTAAATTCATATCATTAGATTAATATCTACAGTGAGTTTAACGATTTGGTTGATCAGCTTTAAAAATAAATTATTTTTAATTTAGCTGTATGATTAAATCGTAATATTAATATTTATTTATTTCGGAGTCACTGCGACCTAAAACATTGGATGTTCAAACCTCTGTGTTCTAAATGAGACCAAAGAATCTAAATATATATTCTATTCTAATCAAAAGTTTCGAATATACTATACTGTAGATTTTATATATTAAATATATCTATATATGTACATTTCAAACTATTTATGTGTACAAGTTGTTAAAAGTGGTATCACATCCAAAAACACCCAATGAGTTATAAATAACAAATTGACACAAAACTGAGATCACATCTAATTGGTCATTATTTATTTTATAAAAATAAGAATTGATTATTTATTTTATGATTTATCTTGTACACCAAATATAATTATGTATGTGAAAATAGATGCACTACTTAGCGTGTTCAAAATGATATATGTCTATTTATACTGTCAATTTTTAATATATTGATATACTTAGTAGGAAAAACTGTAGCCCATTTATAAAATTTATCTATACATTTATAAAAATAAGACAATATATTAAGAAAAATATTTAACCCTATAATTTTACTAAAACTGTTTACCTTCGTAGTGTTTGAAGAAAATTTTAATATTATATTAGGTGAATTTAATTTATATTATAAATATAAGATACTCGTAGTCCGATTTTGTATAAATGAGTGAGATGACACACATTATTATTAGTAGATTTCTCATATATTATTGTATTTGAGTTAGATATTGGACACTAAACAAAAATAAATAGTATAAAGTTCGAGTGAATAATAGAAAATAATTATTGTGTCAAGTTCTAAACTATAGAAATCAGTACTTTTTCAATTTATTTTACTTAAACCATGTCAATTTTTACAATTTTAATAATAAATATTTGAAGTGTCTAATATCTTTCAAAATTATATGTTGTCTAAGATAAATGTGCTTCCAAGTATTTTAAAATTATAAATAGACATTATATAGTTATGTTTTTTAAGTAAATTGATGTACTCTATACTTTTAAATTTTATGCAATTTATTTAATGGAGACTACTCGATAAAAGGCAATATTAAAAAATGATTAAAAAGATTTACATTTACCAACAGTTTGTGTAGAAATATTATCAAGTATTTATGCAAAAGTTGAAGGTTGATGTAAACCGCCCATTTACTAAATAATTATTGAATATAAATAAATAAATATAATAGTAAATATCTAGTACTTAGGGCATATAATAATCACACAGAGTAATCTATGAGCCGACATGTCATTTTAATCAACATAGTTATTATCAATTATTTATAATTACTTAGCAATAATACCATGCTATGTATTTATATAATCTTACTTGTGATTGTAATAATTTATAGAAATTATTATTCTATACCTGAACAATTATATAATTTTGAAGCCATATATGTTTTCAGAAGTGATTTTTTTATTTTTGAAAAAGTATGTAACGTAGCTTAAAATCGTTGAAATATTTATTTCATTAAATAGTAGATAAAAGCGGTTTATTTATTTTGACCTTATTTTCTGTGCATATTCCATCCTCGTCAATCCTAAAATATCACAAGAATAATTTATCATCGTCATGTCCTTGTCCCTGCGTCACATGTTACTTGGGGTCGGTGCAGCTAGCACCTGTATTATAGGATGAATAAAAACAGAAATCGTTTGATCACAAGTCCATTTCTCAAGTCATGTTATAGTTTAGCAAACAAGCACACTTAGCATGGCGTCAGCTGTGGCGTGGTATAGCCGATTGTCAAAACGTCAAAAATGTATGGGAGTGACAAACGCTGTCGAAAAGTAACGTGATAAATTATTAGCATAGCTCTGTTAGCATTTACGGGTGGGTTTTAGTCAGTAACAGTCTGACATTCCCTTCCACTCCACCCAGAGCGGGAGGAGTCATTTGATGATTTCTCATCCTACAATAAAAAAAAAGTACAAAGCGCTTTGCTTCATTAAGAGGAAATATGGAGAGATATTTCACAAACTGAATAAGAAGGATATGTACTGTGTTCCTCTGTTTTCTTTTTTGATGATTCTAAAACCCTCACAAAATACTCATAATTGTCCAATAAGTTGCTGTCAACAGAGCCCTAGTGCACAAATTTGGCAACTATCAATCAAAAAAGAAAAACATAAACACCTAGTATACATCCTTTTTATTAATTTTATGAAATATCTCTTAAATCATCAAACATCAATCATCAAATATAGCAAACAGTCGAGAGCCAAACTTCGAATTATGACTTTTTACATACAAAATCTCGCCGCCCATGTTTCCTCTTAATTTAATTAATACACATGCGAGTTATGAATCTGACTTTTTGCAGAACATCATCAATAAGAACGCTTATCCCATCTTATTTATTGATGATTTCAAAATAATGAGGAGCTCGTGGCTTGATAATAACAGCCACACGGGTCGATCTTCAAGGTTAAGCAACGCTTGCCAAGGTTACTCTGTGGATGGGTGATCTTAACATACCGGGTTTCCTCCGTGCCTCGGAAAGTACGTTAAGCCGTTGATCCCGGCTGTCATTTGTAGATCTTTGGCAGTCGTTACGGATAGTCAGAAGCCAGTAAATCTGACTCCAGTCTTGCCATGAAGTACCGTGTTATCCAGTTAATGGGTTGTGGAGGTCTGGTAGATAGCCGCTCCTCGTAAAATACTGGTATTCAGCTAAATCCGGCTTGACTGGAAGCCGACCTCAATATAGTTGGGAAAAAGCTAGGCAGATGAAGACAAAATAACGTCACAACGCTAAAACCTTACTATTTGGTTAATTCATCAGTTACTTTTTGACACACTCTTGCAAATTGACCGACTCCTTATAAGCACTGTGATGTAACCGCGTGGGCTCTCACCTTGGGGTCTAGGCTACAAAATAATAGATTTATTTATTGCAAGAGTGATAAAACTGAAGAAATATGTGGGTGTGGCATTGTTTATATACCAATTTCATAACTATTATAGGTGTAAAACAAATGTTTTTATGACAGAAACATAAAACTTGAGACTTGATCTTATTTTGTATTGTTTTGGGCTACTGGCGCTCTTATTTAACAAGAACATACTCGTATTTTTAAGTAAAATAGACAATAATTTTGGCTAATTTTCACAAAGTTAACCAGAATTATTATGTTTACTTTCAATTATTTAATAATTTATGTTTCAAAACAGGTAAAGTAGATCTCCTTTCAGAGACTCAAAGATAAGACAGGCTTTTATAATGCGAACGGCAAAGGAGTGGAACTCTCTCCTGAATCTGTGTTTCCGTATTCATTCGATAATGGAGCACGCTTGACTGGAAGTTATCTATTCACGCTTGACTTAAATACCCCCAGGTTGTTGTAATTACGCTAGAATCATAATTTCTTCAGTAAAATCAAAAACATTTTTACAAAAACATAAAACCGACTTCCAAAAACAAAATAGGTACTACAAAGTAAGAAATAACTTTAATTTCGGAAGTCGGTGTTTTTGGTTATTTTTTTTTTAACAGCGACTTCCGAAACCCCAATCACAGCGTGCCGGCGTGATGTTATGTTATGAACTGGTGTAAACAATCAACAGAAATGCGATTTCAGCAATCTCGATCCATTTGCTATCATTTATTGAAGAGTTCCGTTGCCTACCTCCGAAGTTCTTCATCAGATCTTCACCAAATTTAAATAAAATCAGTCCAAGAAAATACTCTTTCAAACAAAAAAGAATCATCCAAATCGGTTAACAATAGGGTATTTTACTGAAAAAATCTAATTAGTCCGTCTGATAGATTTTCAAAAAATATTCGACACGTATTTTTTCTCTTTCTGGCTTGGTAAATTTGGTACATTTTTACCAAACCATATGACGTCACGCGTGTCTTCATCTCGCTGTATCCTCTTTATTATTTGTTAACGTGAAAAAAGAAAAAGTACGTGTTGTACGTTAACAAATAATAAAGAGGATACAGCGAGATGAAGACACGCGTGACGTCATATGGTTTGGTAAAAATGTACCAAATTTACCAAGCCAGAAAGAGAAAAAATACGTGTCGAATATTTTGTGAAAATCTATCAGTCGGACTAATTAGATTTTTTTAGTAAAATACCCCATTGGCGAAAATATCGCTGAACAAACATTTTTCATGGGACCCCACCATATCCTGACTTATACCTTCTATCATCAGCTCAGCAACATGAGATGATGATTACCAGGCACAAATATCTGAATTGCGTTAGAAAGTTTATGAAAAACATTGTATGTGCTTATAAAATTTGAGGGCTTCCCTCGATTTTCATGGAATCCCACCATCAGATTCTAACTTGGTGATAATGGGACCACCTCAGGAGTGTAAGCTTTCGAATAAAAAAAAATAATTTTAAAATCGGTTTAGAATTGGCGGAGAAATCGGTGAACATACATAAAAAAAAACATACAGCCGAACATAGAACCTCCTCCTTTTTGAAGAAGTCGGTTAAAACCTGTCAAGCTGTCTTTTATCTGTGGTCGTCGACGACGACAGCGACCGATGATGTAGTGAATGTCGATATTATGAACTAGACCCCATTGTGCTTGCTCATACATATGTATGAGATAATCAGTCACCTCTAATTTGATTGTTTTTTTTTTTATTTATATTCTTCCGTTACTGACTGATTGAGTGACTGACAGACAACGCACAGCCGAAACTAGTACTAATCGTAGAAAGCTGGGCATGTAAATTCCTTGGGGAAAGAAAGGGAGCACTAAGTCAGGATTTCCCGAAATTCCTAGGGGAACGGGAAAAAGACGGGATATGCGCGTACGAAGGCGCGGGAAAAAGCTAGCTATATTATATACTTGTATCATATAAAAATGAATCGCCAAAATGTATGTACGCGACTAATTTCGTAACGAATGACCCAAATTGGAAAATTATTTTTTTCTTGTGTTCCTAATTGTCAAATTTTGATAAAAAAATATCTCCGGGCGAAGCCGGGGCGGGCACTAGTATTAAATATTTCGCAAAAACGAAGGCAGATTCTTGAACAAACATTAATAAAGAACCTTGAGCAATTTCCAAAAAAGATGTTGTTAAGGTGAAATCGAAAGTATGGATGATTTCTTTCAATAATCACGTGAACCGCGAGACAGACGATCATTATGTATGTAGGAGGAGTAGCTTATTAATAGGTGCTAGCGGTGACATTATGGTTGGGGTCATATATATTATGTATATCACTGTCTGTTTAAGTTTTGGACGGATTTGGCTGTTGAAACTGTTTTCTGAGAAAACTCCGGTGCAACAATATTTAAACCTAGTGACCCGCGCAACTTCATCTGCTGCGCTCCTATTGGCCTTAGCGTGATGATATAAGCCTATAGCCTTCCTCGATAAATGGGCTATGTAACACAGAAATAATTTTTCAAATCGGACCAGCAGTTCCTGAGATTAGCGCGTTCAAGTAAACAAACAAACAAACTCTTCAGCTTTATATATTTGTATAGATAGATACAATTTTTTTTATATTTAAAATAAATATATTTTTTAAATCATTAAAAAATACAATAAAATAATTTTCTTTAAATAAAAATTATCTAATATTTTGGAATAACAAATTCAGAAATAATATTTTTAACAATGATATTAAAGTAATATTTTTACAAAAATTAAAAGTTATATTTTAAAATACCACTACTACACTACACTACTACTAATAGTAGTAGTAGCATTAGTAGTAGTGTAGTGTAGTAGTAGTAAATAATTTTAATTTTAATTAAAATAAAACAAAAATATTTTTAAACAACTTATTTAGAACTAATTTTAATCGATTGTATAGCTCACGGCAGACGCCGCACGGATAGATTCTTCAAGATTAAGCAACGCTTGCTAAGGTCTGTGGATGGGTGAATATCTTAACATACCGAGTTTCCTCTGTGTTTTGTATAGCACGTGGTATCGGCTGTCATTTGTAGATCTTTGGCATTCGTTACGGATCGCCAGAAGCTAGTAACTCTGACGCTCCACGTAAATACTGGTATTCAGCTGACTCGGGTTTAACTGGAAGCCGACCCCAATACATTTGGAAAAAAAGCTAGGCTGGTGGTGAATCTATCATCACCACCACCAGTTCATAGTTCTGTGACTATGAACTGTTACAAAATCTCTTCAGAATCAAAGTGAACTTGAATACCTAAAACTATGGTTAAAATAACTCTCTCTCCATAATCGTCTTTACTTGGGTTCTCTGCTATTGTTTCATAATTATTATTCTTCTTCCGCCTGGCGTTTATCTCGGCCATTGCCAGGGTCCGCCTTCCGACTGAGCTTCTTCCACTTTGCCCGATCTTCAACATCCTTTTCAGTCAGGCCATTGGCTCTCATGTCAGACTTGACGACGTCCAGCCAGCGCTTGCGAGGGCGACCACGGTACCTAGCCCCAAGGACAGCCATATTCATAAATTTCCAACCAACGTACTTTATAAGGCGGCGCATGATGTGGCCATACCATCGCAGACGACACTCTTGCAGTTTTTCCCCCACGTCACGGACCAAGACTACCTCAAATGAAAGAGTTGCGTATATGTGATCGGATCGCGTTACGCCGCTCATCCACCTCAGCATCTTCATCTCCGTGATGCGAAGCTCCTGGGTGTGCATGCTTAGTGCTGGCCAACACTCGCCGCCGTACAAGAGGACAGGCCGTATGATGCATTTTTATACTTGCCCCTTGAGCTTCAGAGGCATTTTGCGGTCGCATACAACGTCCGTTACCTCGCGCCACTTCGCCCAAGCCGCGCCTATATGGTTTCATAATTATTATTGTTTATAGGTATGTATTTATCTATTATGTAATTATTGTATATATAAATAGTACACCTAAGACTACGTGCAGTACTGTCACTCCTCTCTTTAAAATCCATCCAAAGGTTGTCTTTAAAAGATCGCTTTTAGCGATAAGGCCGCCCATTGTGTCACCCTATGTTATGTTTTCTTCATCTATCTTTTCTGTAACATATAAATAAATAGTAATAAATAGTATTCTATTCTATTCTAATGCCTTCAATATCCTAGGACAGCTGATTGAGATTGGCGATGGATTGATAACTTGCGTAGAGTAATGGTCATTACTATTAAATGTCATGATGTCACTCCTGACGGTGATAAGTGGACATTTCGTATCTTTTTAATGATCTAAGGAATGTACTTAGTTATGTAAAACATGTAGGTACGTATCTAACCGGACATAGTACGCGAAGTTCCAGATTTCCAGAACATAACTTACTGGCAATGATACAAATGTACTTGGATTTCTAAAACCAGAATATATTTCAGAAAGGCCTTTTAAATCTATATGATTTCCCTATTAGAGACAGCTTCCAGTCTAAAAAAACAGCTGAATGCCAATATTGTTCGAGGAGTGACACCCTTTCTGATCTGTACAACTCAGTAACTACCGGGTGATATGATACCACTAGGTAAGTCAGATTTCCAGACTTTTGTGCTCCCGACTACCCTCAATGACTGTCAAAGATCTACTGATGACAACTGGTACTAATTTATCCTGCAGTTCGAGGCACCGAATGGTTTCTGTAGGTAGGTGTATAGTGCATAAGATGGTCTGGTCACCCATCTAAGAACGGACCTCTGTAATCACTTGACCTGTGCGACTGGTATTACTTAGATATTAATAATACCAGTCGCACAGGTCAAGTGATTACAGAGGTCGAGCATCCTTCGCAGATGATCAGGTAAAACCGCTTAATATGAATTCAGCCTTAACCAATATTCATTCAAGTCATGTCAGCGGCGGCCTTCGACGGGGAAATAAAACTTTGGTTGACTTTTAATATATATATGTAGGCGTGTTACTGTCTGGGCTTTTATGTTTTATTTATTCTCTATTATAGGTCTACTTGACAGTACGTAGGTATGTGAAATTGTACATTTTCTTATTTTAATAGACCTCTCTGTCATCATCATAACAGCCGAAAGACGTCCGCTGCTAGACATAGGCTTCCCCCAAAAGGGGGGGGGTTGCCATAATCGCCACTCTTGGCAGGCGGGTTGGCGATCGCAGTGTATGGTGTTGCGATTTACAGAGAACGCTGCTGCCCATACTCTGGTGAGTCCCTTAGTCGCCTCTTACGACGCCCGCGGGAAGTGATGGGATGGTATTATTATTTTACGTCACCATACGGCACCGGCCGACACCATACGGCAAACACCTCTCAGTGACCTCAGTCATTTCCTCCAGTGTACTCAGGCGACCCCGATCAAGTTTTTAGTCCGTTCAAGTTGTAACCGAAAAAGTTAGAACTTTAATGGGACTAGTACACATTTTCCGATACACGTCTTGCTAATTACGGATTTTCTTAATATTAGTATGTAAAATATTTATTTGTTTTTGTGCTATCAGGGCTTAGGACGAATATTTTGACGTATAATAGATGACGTATCGTATGTGAATTTTGAATAGGTATTAAAAACTACAACCCCATAGAGTATTTTGTTTTAATTTTATGGGAAATACACAATTTATATAATTATAAATATTTAAAATAGTATCTAATTCATCATCTGCCTAGCCTTTTCCCAACTACATTGGGGTCGGCTTCCAGTCAAACCGGATTCAGCTGAATACCAGTGTTTTACGTGGAGCGGCTGCCTACCAGACCTCCACAACCCATTAACTGGGTAACACGGTACTTCTTGGCAAGACTGGAGTCAGATTTACTGGCTTCTGACAATCCGTAACGACTGCCAAAGATCTAGAAATGACAGCCGGGACCAACGGCTTAACGTGCTTTCCGAGGCACGGAGGAAACTCGGTATGTCAAGATGGTCACCTATCCACAGACCAACCTTGGCAAGCGTTGCTTAACCTTTAAGATCGACCCGTGCGGCTGTTATTATTTAGCCACGAGCTCCTAAATAATAAAATAGTATCTAATTCTAATAAATAATTATGTGCGAAACGGGTATTGTAGCTATGGTAAAAATTTACGTATATTTTACGTATTTTTGACGTCTGGTAAAGTAACGTAACGTAAAATTTTACTACAGCTAAGAAACTAGTTTCGCTCATAAAATTTCATTGAATTAGATACTATATTCATATTTTTGAATGATAAAAATTATGTATGTCGCATAAAATTAAACCAAAATAGTATGGGGTTGCAGTTTTTATACTCATAAATCACTTTCGTTACGTTACTACGAGTATAAGTGAAAAAATTCGTGCTAGGCCCTGAAAAGCATTAATTGAATTTAAAGAGAGGAGTAAATTTCGAATTTAAACATTATCTAAACTCTATCTATACTTAATATATAAAGCTGAAGAGTTTGTTTGTTTGTTTGTTTACTTGAACGCGCTAATCTCAGGAACTGCTGGTCCGATTTAAAAAAATATTTCAGTGTTAGATAGTCCATTTATCGAGGAAGGCTATACGCTATATATCATCACGCTAAGCTCAATAGGAGCGGAGCAGTAATGAAAATTTTGACGCAGACGAAGTTGCGCGGGTTAGCTAGTACTAATATATAAAGCTGAAGAGTTCGTTTGTTTGTTTGGTTACTTGAACGCGCTTATCTCAGGAACTACTGGTCCGATTTGAAAAATTCTTTCAGTGTTAGATAGCCCATTTAATTTTATCGTGGAAATCTATAGGCTATATATTATCACGCTAAGACCAATAGGAGCGGAGCAGTAATGAAAATTGTGACGCAGACGAAGTTGCGCGGGTTAGCTAGTACTAATATATAAAGCTGAAGAGTTCGTTTGTTTGTTTGGTTACTTGAACGCGCTTATCTCAGGAACTACTGGTCCGATTTAAAAAATTCTTTCAGTGTTAGATAGCCCATTTATCGAGGAAGGCTATAGGCGATATATCATTACGCTTAGACCAATAGGAGCGGAGCAGTAACGAAAATTGTGACGCAGACGAAGTTGCGCGGGTCAACTAGTTTAGGTATATGTTGTAAATGCACCTACTACTTACAGTGTAGTAATTTTGTGACTATAAGAGAATGCTTGTTGTATTTAGCCGTAACCATTACTGTACTCCAGTCTTGCTATGAAGTACCGTGTTACCCAGTTAATGGGTTGTGCAGGTCTGGTAGGCAACCGCTCCTCGTAAAATACTGGTATTCAGCTGAATTTGGTTTGACTGGAAGCCGACCCCAATGTAGTTGGGAAAAGGCTAGGCAGATGATGATGCTTACTGTACATACATAGTGTTAATAAAAATAACAAAAGGTTTGGCAGAATTTGAATAGTGTCTGTCTTGCGTACTGTACTCAAAATTTTTGGGCGCAACTAACGGAACCTTATTACTAAGCCTCCTCTGTCCGTCCGTCCGTCCGTCTGTCTGTCAGCGGACTGAATCTCAAGAACCGTTATAGGCACAGTTAAAATAGAAATACATATTGTGTATTTCTATTGCCGCTGTAACAACAAACAATAGAAATTATATAAGGTTTATGGTAGGTACGGAACCCTTCATGTACGAGTCCGACTCACACTTGGCCGGAGTAGGGTTCCGAACCTACTTCGAAAGAAAAAAGAGGAAACCATATTTTATATTTTTACACAAACCTTTTGGACCAACATCCAACACGAAGAAGACTGCACTCCAAATCTCGTAATGTGTCAAGTTACAACATCAAATGGTAATTTAACTTGCTACCGATACGGTCGCCGGAGGTCACTCGCATGATCTAAACAAACTGCATTGTGTGGGTATGTGACGAGTTTCTGAGAAACACTCCGAAAGTATAAACAAACACAATAATATCGACGCATCTGCGCAGTGCGACCAGTTTGCTACGGTTGGGTTCTTTATGTTCCAAAAGTTCATGTTCTAAGTTTAGCCGTAACTAAGAAGATGAACTTTAAAGATTATGTATGAAATGTATAGTGATGAGAAATACATGCCGCTGTCGGTACACCAATGTGACCATCTTAACATACCAAGAATTATCCGTGCCTTGGAACGATTTTAATAATAATGGGGAAGAAAATGGGGGAAAGGTCGTTTTTGGTCTTATTTCTTGGACAACTTCAAAACTAAACAATTTAAAATTATGAAAAAAATATTGTTAAAACTCTTTCAGTAAGTCCTTTCATTTGATATATCACACGATACAGTTTGAAAAACTTTTTTTTTATTTTCTGTTTGAGCCGAAATGTGAATCCTATACTAAAAAAATGTTTATTTACGTAACGCGTCCGTATTTTGGTAACAGAAGTACAAATGTATACCAAATTTCAACAAAATCGGTCTAGTAGATCCGGAGAAACTGGCTGTGACAGACGGACATTTAGACACTCGAATGTTCCGTTTTTTTCGGATGCTCGGAACCCTACACACTGACATTTATAAAAACATAATCCTACTTTTCTCCGCAGTCGGTTCAAAATACATATCAACATTTTAAAACCTACCGATGACGTTTATTTAATCAAGGACCATCCACAAAAAAGTAAACAGCCAGGCGCTCGCATAATGGCAACATTTTATTATTGTGAACCTGCTACCTCTCCATATGGCAACCCGAAGCCGTTTCGCAAGATTCCGTTGCCATACCCAAAAAAAAAAACGACCCTTATTATTTTTTATTATCTCTGCTTGACCCACTGACATGAATATTTCTTTTATGATCGATAAACTCTCGGGATGTGTATTTGAATAATGGTTTGTTAATTTACAATGTAGATTTTCTTTTGGTTTAGATTACAGACAAGGCAATGCATTGAGTGATCGTCTTTTGTCAATCTTTGACATAATTTTATAAGATCTATTGTCCTGTATGTTGTTAGTTCATTTTCAACCATATAGGCAATATATTAAATCGTGAGGCACCGCAAATGGAAGACAATAAAAAGACAATACGATTTGGCCTCGATTGGGGCTTACAATAAAGGTTTCAATAGATTTTGAGGAAATTCACACGTTAGTATGATGCTTATTCTTACAGAGTTTCGGAATTTGTCCGAAAGTATTATATTACTACCTTTTGTTCGCGAATTCGTATGCGCATATCCCGTGTTTTCCCGTTCCCGTTGGAATTTCGGGAATTCTTCTGGTAGTGCTCTCCTACACTCCCCAAAGAACCTACATGCCAAATTTCAGCTTCCTAGGACAAGTAGTTTTGACTGTGCGTTGTCTGTCAGTCACTCAAACAGTAACGGAAGAATATAGCATAATCATAATCAGCCTATAATGTTCCCACTGCTGGGACACAGGCCTCCTCTCGGTGAGAGGGAGTGGGCCGTAATCCACCACGCGGGCCCAGTGCGGGTTGGTAGATGTCACATGTCTTCGAATTTTTGGTTCTAGGACATGCCGGTTTCCTCACGATGGTTTCCTTCACCGTTTTGAGAGCAGTGGTGATGAAATAATTTACACAAAAGAAAGCGTCTACCTGGGTTCGATCCTACGACCTACAACTCGTAAGTCGCAGCTATTACCACCGGGCCACCACTGCTCTCGGAAGAGAGGAGGAGAACGGAAGAATATTATACAAATGTTAGGATGATTGATTTCTCTATAACTAAAACAAACTGTTACACTGCCCACCAAATTAATGCAATGTCTAAAAAATTTCAGTAGGTCTAAAACAGTTTTAAGAAGCAATTTACGAACGGAACCCTAAACTCTTAACGACATGATAAGCGTCCGGTCATCTCGAACCAAACATTTGCTCAAACAATTAGTTATCTTTAACTGCGGCAGTGAAAACTGTTAAAATTATCGTAATCTCGCACTATCATTGTCGGGTAAACAGACGGTTATGAGTTTGACGCAATTTTGGTGTTAAAAGTGTGTTGCATAATGTTTGAAGTTCTGAGGTGTTGGCGTGAGATATACGTGAATAGTGCATGCCGTAGTTAAACGTTAAGTTAGTCAAGAACAAAGGATAGTCAAAAGTAAAAACAAGCTAAAATCAAAGTATGTATTTTGTTACACCTGCCAGGATCCGTTAGGACCATGTCAGGACCGATAATGGCCCAATCGCCCCAACCGTCAGGATCAGTAAGGCCCTATTGGGGCCAAGCCGACTCGCGCGGTGTAAACTTTACTTGTATGCGTCTTGTGGATTATTTTCGTATATTTTTATATTTTACTAGTTGACCCGCGCAACTTCGTTTGCGTCACAATTTTCATTACTGTTCGTCTCTTGTTAGTCTTAGCGTGATGATATATAGCCTATAGCCTTTCTCGATAAATGGGCTATCAACACTGAAAGAATTTTTCAAATCGGACCAGTATTTCCTGAGATTAGCGCGTTCAAGTAAGCAAACAAACAAACAAAATTATCATCATTTGCCTAGCCTTTTTCCAACTATATTGGGGTCGGCTTCCAGACAAACCGGATTCAGATGAATACCAGTATTTTACGTGAAGCGGCTGCCTACCAGACCTCCACATCCCATTAACTGGGTAACACGGTACTTCTTGGCAAGACTGGAGTCAGATTTACTGGCTTCTGACTATCCGTAATGACTGCCAAAGATCTACAAATGACAGCCAGGACCAACGGCTTAACGTGCTTTCCGAGGCACGGAGGAAACTCGGTATATTACGCTCCAACACACCAACCAACCAACCTTGGCAAGCGTTGCTTAACCTTAAAGATCGACCCGTGTGGCTGTTATTATTTAGCCACGAGCTCCTCAAACAAGCTCTTCAGGTTTATATATTAGACCCGCGCAACTTCGTCTGCGTCACTATTTTCATTACTGCTTTGATCTTATTGGTCTTAGCGTGATGATATATAGCCTATAGCCTTCCTAAATAAATGGGCTATCTAACAATAAAATAATTTTTCAAATCGTACCAGTAGTTCCTGCGATTAGCGCGTTCGAATAAACAAACAAACGAACAAACTCTTCAGCTTTATATATTAGTATATAGATTAGTGTAGATATAGATTATTTCCGCAATTATTAAACAAAACAAAGGTCCTTCAGAGGTTCAGCTAGTGCACGGGTCGAATTGGTTGTATCATTTGGAGAAAAACCGGAAAGAAAATCCACGTTTACTCTTTTAAAAGATAGATCGGTTTGTAGAATGTTACACTATTAGTATGAAGACTGGAGTCAAAGTCAAAGTCAAAACGTTTATTTCAATTAGGCCATTAAACGGCACTTTTGAACGTCATCATTTACTTTTAAAATAATATAGTGACTCTACTGTCCATTCGGAAAGGTAGATTGCTATGGAGAAGAACGGATAAGAAACTCCATACGTAGTTATATATTCTTTTTTTAGGTGAAAGAGTTGGCTGACTGCCCAATGCCCAAATTGAACTTTACTTTGGTTATCATAACCAGTCGTGAGGCTTTTCAGAGCACCGTAAGACCTAAAATAATTGTAGAATTTAGAACGTTTAGTTACTTAATTCCATCTAGGAATTACCTTTTCGTTTTGGTCAGTTTTGATTCAAAAAGCCTAAAGTGGGTGATAGTCGTACGAGCAAGTAGGTACAGTACATGTTCTTGTGGCTCGATGACCTTTTAAGGAGGAGGTTCTATGTTCGGCTGTATATATTTCTTTTTTTTTTATGTATGTTCACCGTTTTCGCCGCTAATTCTGAACCGATTTAAAAAATTTTTTTTTTTTCGAAAGCCTATACTCCTGAGGTGGTCCCATTGTTACCAAGTTAGAATCTGATGATGGGATCCCATGAAAAATTTTTGTTCAGCGATATTTTCGCCAATTGTTTACCGATTTGGATGATTCTTTTTTTGTTTGGAAGAATATTTTCTCGGACTCGTCCCATTTAAATTTGGTGGAGTGGAGATCCGATGAAGAACTTCGGAGGTAGGCAACGGAATTCTTCAATAAATGATGGCAAATGGATCGGGATTTCTGAAATCGCATGTCTGTTGATTGTTTACACCAGTTCATAACATAAAATCACGCCGGCACGCTCTGTTTGTAAAAATAAAAATAAACTTTTTTACAAAAAAATAAAACCGACTTCCAAAAACAAAACGACAAAGTAAAAAATAACTTTAAATTTCGGAAGTCGGTGTTCAAAAACGAAATAACCAAAAACATCTGTTTTGTTTTTGGAAGTCGGTTTTATTTTTTTGTAAAAAAGTTTTTTTTCTCTACGCGTTACGCGTACGTCTATCACCCATTTAAAATAAAGAATAGAGCCGTGACTTATAAAAAATATGAAATACCTTGTTCTTGTAGATGGAACTCACAAGGAGTAGGCTCTCCTACTACCTACCCTGCTATATTGCCCGAGGGCAGATGCAATCCCGATCCTCCTTTATAATTGTTCACTCAGGTAAACCTTTCGTTGGCGTTTCGTATTTATGTTTGACGTGTTAGTTAAGTTTTAAAGAATCCTTTACACCAAACAAATCGAATGTTACGATAAAGAATGCAATGACGATTCTCTTCAACAAATTCATTGTCAAAATGTTCTCATTCATCAATCGGTTCAGTAGTTGAGGCACCACGGTAGGACATAGTTATATACATACATATGTATGTCATATTATTATGTATGTGCCTTAACTACTGAACTGATTGAGAGTCAGACAGACTGGTAATATCAACCTCGCGGCTTTACCAGTCTGAGTAAATAAACAGTTCCTTGTCCATTCTTCTCTATAACAATCAACCTTGGCAAAAGGATACTTTATCGTTTCTAAATATTATTTTAACTGTAAATGTAAACGTTCAAAATTGCCATTAAATGGTCTAATTAAAATAACCATTGCGACTTTGATTTTGTCGAATAAATTTTGATGGGGCATTGAAACTATATCGCTGTCATGCTTGCATGCATGCTTTTTTACTCTGTCAATTCGAAACGAGAGTATTCCTCCAAATATACCTGCATAGTTCTAAAATTCTTGGTTTCAAAAATCATCATCGTCATCATATCAGCCGAAAGACGTCTACTGCTGGACATCTCCTCCAAGTGTCGCCACAACGACCGGTCCTGTGCGTCTCGCATCCATTGGCTACCCTCGACCTTCACCAGGTCTTCGGTCCACCTTGTAGGAGGCCTTCCAATGGTGCGTCTTCCGGTACGCGGTCACCACTCCAGAACTTTTCGGCCCCATCGATCATCTGTTCTGCAAGCAATGTGCCCTGCCCACTGCCACTTTAGTTTGGCGATCCTTTAGGCTATGTCGGTAACCTTTGTCGCTATGCGTTTGTATCTGTGCTGAATAAATGTTTTTCTATTCTATTCTTTTCTATTCTAGCAAAAAGCCGACATCCCCATAACTTGGAATCCCGTTGCGTCCGGTACCCCGTAACCTCCTAGGCTGCAGCTAGTTTTCATAAACTTGTTCTAACTGAAATAGGACATCGGAACATGTCCTGAGACATTCCGCTTACTCAGCCGACACCCGCGGTGGGAGGGAGGGCACAGATCAGTGGGTAGATGGGGCATGGACGGGGTTTGTGCCTATAAGGTGCTTTGAGAAAATTACTTCGTTTTCGAAAAAAACCATCTTTATCTTCCAAACACCAGACATTGAAAATTTTGGGTGAAAGGTAAATGGGATGTCCATTTATCTTCCACGCAAAATTTTTTCTTTGCTTAAATAACTTGTTATTTATTTTAAATTGTAAATGGTTAACCATTTACAAGTTACGGTTATTATATTTCAGTTTGCAAATTAAACTGAATTGTACCAGCCATGTTATCTACGCTCTTGTCGACTAGTAAATAATGCTTATGGCATTAATAAACAAGGTACAGAGGCGGTAACTTGGTATTGCATGGAGTTTGAATAAATTAAATAAAAGTGACATCCCCATTCGAAAATTATTTATTTACGTTAGTAATCAGTTTAGTAGATTCGGAAAACCGAGGCTCTTATAAGAGGTTCATTCAGAACTAAATTTAAAAAATTTAATGAAGGAATGGGGGCCTTAGTCCTGTAATAGGACATAATAGATTGAAACAAAATAAATAAACAACTTACCTAATCCAAAAGCAAAATATTAATCAGTATAGGGTAATTTAAAAAACGGTATATATATACTTTGTCAGAGCAAAGTAATCTTGGTAAGATTTCTGAGAACTATTATTTTAATAAGCTGTTAAAAACATTAAAACTATCAAAATGTAAGTAGGTAGAACATAATTAGGTGGGTAGTTAGGTAGTAGGTAGAACAATGATTATGCCATAAATCTCTAAACATTTTGCCAATAAAATAACAGTTAAATACTACCAATTAAATTTTAACAACAGTTCCTTCACTTCATAAATTAACAGACAGAATAACAAGTAAACTAAATACCAACCCACCATTAACCTATATGTCGCATCTGTGCGTTGAACTAATCTATGTCAAGACAGAGACGGCCGGTGCAGTGCAAACGCGACCGAAGACCGAAATAGACTGCGCTGAGTACGCACGCCTCGCACTCCTGCGCAGCCGTTCAAAATAAGGATCCATTTTGATCCATGGATCGTTCCCAATAAATTCCTGCAAAGATTTTTTAAGTGACTGTACTCAATTGACATGGCGCCGTGATTTTAAAACGAAAGTGATTTTTTTAAATATTTTTTGAGGATATTTTAGTGAAAATGCGTTTGTGTTTTGCTGTGTGTTTGTTCGTCTGTGTGGCCTTGTGTCCAGATGTTTATGGTAAGTTCATTATTTTTTTTATATAATTTTGGGGTTTAGTTTGTATGAGATTTTTGGAATGTGGCCCTTATGGAACCACCAGAATGATGTATGCGGTGTTTTTGTTTCGCCTGCTGAGTTACTATTATTTTTATTTCTTTTCAGAAATATCTTAAAACATTTGGTTGAAATTTTTACCTGTATTTACATCTACGAGTTCAGTGGTAATTTGATCAACAGTTTTAAATAATTTGGTTAAAAATACATATGTATATTTTTTTATTTTCGAGAACCTTAAAATCTACCTGCCTTTGAAAAGCTCTTACAATTAAATGCTCCATTTGAAGTAATCCTCCAAATAATCAATTGAACCAGTATCTTGATATCTTCAACAATTTCACTGCTACGTACTCGTACTTCACATTCGCCTAAACCGCAATTAGGAAAATTATCACTCCTTAATTAAGGCGGAGTTACCTGAGAGTAGCTGATTTTAAAATGAGAGTCACGTCTAAACGGTTAATGATATTTTTTTTGTAATAAATATGTGTTACATTAGACAATTTATTTCTTAATAATTAAATATATAAAATTTTGAATTCTATTCTTTATTTTTTTTTTTAACTAATAATTGGCACGCGCTTGACCACCATCTGACCTGATGGTAAGCGATGATGTGGACGAAGATGGAGCACGCTTGTCTAGAAGTAATCTATTCACTCTTGACTTAAAGACTCCCAGGTTGTAGCTATCAGGAAACACAGACTCCGGCAGGGAATTATAATATTCGTTCAACATAGTGTAATTAATTTGTAAAGTTATGTTTTTTATACCATTGATAGGCACGCGTTTGACCACTATCTCACCTGATGGTAAGTGATGATGTATTAATTCTTGACTTAAAGACTCCCAGGTTGTAGCTATCAGGAAACACAGACTCCGGCAGAGAATTCCACTTTTTAGCTGTACGCATTATGAATGTGTTCCCAAAACGTTTTGTGCGTGTGGGTGGGATGTTCACTATGCACCGGTGGCGCATCGCCGTTCGTCTCGTGGTCCGATGATGGAACAGGCTTGGCAGAATTAAATTATGCAATTCCGTCGCACATTCCCCAAAATGCAACCGGTAGAACACCGACAGGCTAGCGACTCGTCGTCGATGCTCAAGACTTTGGAGCTTCGTCGCGACGAGCCTCTTATTGCCGATGATCTTCTTGGCTCGTTTCGTTCGTTTTTCGGATCTGGCAGATCCGTCCCAAAGATGAGAGCAGTGTTCCATACACGATCGAACTTGCGCGTGATAGAGTTAGAGCAGCTGTTACGGCGTGAAGTATCGTCTCACCTTTGCTAGGATTCTCAACTTCTTTGCAGCCACTTGAGCTTTTGCCTCTATAAAAGGGCCAAAATTTAGCATAGATGTTAATGTAACCCCAAGAAGCTCAAGTTGTTGCACCTCGGAAAGATGGAGCTGGGTGGAATTGGCTCCTTTTGGCGGAAAATAGACACGCTTGGGTCTTAGCAGCATTGAACTTGATCAGATTGGTATCACCCCATTCAAATACAGCCTGTAAGGACACATTCAAGCGCTCAACTAACCACCAGCTAATGCATCGGACACGTATCTCTCAGCAACAGTGCTGTCGTCTGCATACCCAAAGGCACCGGGTTTAAGCAGATCATTAATATGCAGCTAGAACAGTGTTGCGATGGTCTGCGATCCAATCACACAAACCGGCGGGCAGACCGAATTAAGGAAGCTTACTAATAAGGCTATCGTGCCAGACCCTGTCGAAGGCCTTCGAGATGTCAAGGGAGTTCGCTAGTGCCTCCCCGTGCTTCTCTATGGCCTCACTCCAGATGTGAATGGCATACGCTAAGATCCCCAGTTGACCGTTTTCGGCGGAACCCGTATTGTCGGTCACTAAGGATATCATTCGCTTCTAGGTACGCCAGGAGCGCGCCATAGTCTTACAGTGTATGGACGTTACTGAGATGGGTCTATAATTCGACGGGTGAGCTTGACTACCCTTCTTCTTTAACACGGTCATAAAAAATGACAGTCGGATCAAAACCGACAGGCGTATTTTAATGAAATTTAAACAATCTCTAAGACAATTTAATTATCTACATTATGATATACAGTTATTTTTTTAAAAGTCTTAGAATAATAAGATAGCTACAAAAAACCTACTGAATTTTGGATCGCGCGGGAGTTAAACAATGCGAGTTTTGCTGACTAATATTGCGGCTATCGCTACATTCTTGCAACAGGATCTCTTCGATCTTATTACATTTCATTAATAAAATCTTATTCGTCTGTGATATAATTATGGAGTGGAGCTGAGGTTTTAGAATTCTCTTTTTAAGTACAAGGAGGTTAAGAAGGGAGTAATTTTATACATGGGCCTTCAGTCAATAATGGTACTGGATCGAAATGTTGACTCACTGGTCCTAAGAAAAACTTGATTTTCAATAAACGACTTTGTCGCATACAAACTGGATCCAAGGATATTACAAACCGGGTCTAGGAATTACTACGCCAATTGAAAATCATTAAGTTATGCTCGAGGAAAACTATCTTGAGGAAACATATCTAAATAATCATATATCGTCAACACATAAAATTGAGCAAGAGTCTACAGTTCTTGACCAACGCTAATTCATTTTTTTTTCTTAAGAAAACTTCTAAACTATCCTGTTAACATTACATGGAATGACTATCCATCCTTCTTTCTTTCTTTCTTTTTATGAAAACTTTCTTCATATCATAACCGGGATACTTGGTGACACAAAACGTTTCTTTGACTGCTTCGCGTTAGTTAAAGTAATAATAATAATAATAATATTAACATCAGCCCCCAAGACGTAGCTCGTGCAGTCCGTCCGTTGCCTAACTGGAAATCTCCGGGACCGGACGGGCTGCACAACTTTTGGATTAAATGGTTCAAGAGATCGCACGCTCGCTTGGCATCTCAATTCCAGTCTGCGTTAGAGTCAGGGTCGCTGCCCCAGTTCCTAACTACAGGAATAACCCACCTGCTCCATAAATCAGGTAGTACCGCGGAGCCTAAAAATTATAGACCGATCACGTGTTTACCGACGGTCTATAAAGTTCTTACATCCATTTTGAGAGGAAAGATTAACCATCATATTGATAGTAATTCAATAATGTCTTCTTCTCAGAATGGATGTAGGAACGGGTCCCGCGGTACTAAGGAGCTGCTCCTCATCGACATAGCCATTAGCCAACAGGTTCGACGTTCCCGAAGAGATCTGTCGACATGCTGGATAGATTATAAGAAGGCCTATGACTCAGTGCCACATACATGGCTCATGAGAGTGCTGGAGCTGTACAAAGTTGATGCAGTTTTACGCACTTTCCTGATGTCGTGTATGGGGCAGTGGAGGACGGTTCTTCACTATCCAGGGTGTCGACAGACCCAGGCGAACAGCGAACCGATAAGGATCGAGCGTGGCATATTTCAGGGTGACAGTCTGAGTCCACTGTGGTTTTGTCTGGCCCTCAACCATCTCAGTACATTGTTGGAGGGTTCGGGCCAAGGCTACCGGTTGAGAAGAGGTGGTCAGGTCATATCGCACCTCCTTTACATGGATGACTTGAAACTCTTTGCTCCTAACAACTTGCAACTGATGAAGCTACTGAAGGTAACAGAAACCTTCAGTGGTGCCATCAGGATGGAATTTGGTTTGGACAAATGTGCGGTCATGCATGTAAAGCGAGGGGAGATTATGGAATCCGTGGGAACACAACTCTCGGATTCCATAGACCTTAGGTCCCTCGCCTCAACCGAAACTTACAAGTATTTGGGTATGTCGGAAGCGTTAGGCATCAGTGCTACGGACATGAAACAATCGTTGAAGGAGCGCTTCTTTGGCCGCCTGAACAAAGTACTTAACAGTCTTTTATCAGGCGGAAACAAGGTGCGCGCCTTCAATGGTTGGGTCATGCCGGTTTTGATGTATTCTTTCGGCATACTCAAATGGACTCAGACGGAACTTGACGCCCTGGATAGGAGGGTACGTTCACTGCTTACCGCAAATCGGATGCATCACCCACGGTCATCGGTGATGAGGCTGTATATCCCGCGGAAGTGCGGGGGTCGTGGCTTCTTAAATGCTAAGACCCTGCACAACCGCAAGGTATGCAGCCTTAGGGAGTACTTCCTAGAGGCCGACGTGGGTATGCATCGAGATGTGGTAGCGGTGGACAAAGGCCTCACCGCGCTCTCCTTGGCTAACGAGAACTGGCGCAAACCTGTGGTATTAGATACTAACGACCGCAGGGAGGTATGGCAGAGCAAGGAGCTTCACGGACAATCTTCCAAGGTGAGGGATCAAATTCGAATTTAATAAAAGACTTGTATTGTGTGTGAAAAAGCTCACTGAGTGAGCTTTCACTGATCCTAGAAGGCTATTATAGGCTATATATCATCACGCTAAGACCAAAAGGATCGGAGCATTAATCTTCTTCTTCCACCTGGCGTTAATCCCGGCTATTGCCAGGGTCCGCCTTCCTACTTAGCTTCCTCCACTTTGCCCGGTCTTCAACATCCTTCTCAGTCAGGCCATTGGCTCTCATGTCGGACTTGACGACGTCCAGCCAGCGCTTGCGAGGGCGACCACGGGGCCTAGCCCCAAGAACAGCCATATTCATGCATCTCCGACCAACGTACTCCATAGGGCGGCGCATGATGTGGCCATACCATCGCAGACGACACTCTTGCAGTTTTCCCCCCACGTCACGGACACCAAGACTACCTCGGATGTAAGAGTTGCGCATGCGATCGGATCGCGTTACGCCACTCATCCACCTCAGCATCTTCATCTCCGTGACGCGAAGCTCCTGGGTGTGTCTGCTTAGTGCTGGCCAACACTCGCCCCCGTACAGTAGGACAGGCCGAATGATGCATTTATATATCTGCCCCTTGAGCTTCGGAGGCATTTTGCGGTCGCATACAACGCCCGTCACCTCGCGCCACTTCGCCCAAGCCGCGCCAATACGTGCTTGGACATCGTCGTCCACGTTGCCAGACTCGTGCAGCACGGATCCAAGGTACCTGAACGTATCGGACTTTCTGATCAGGTCCGAACCTATTCGGATGATGTTTGTATCCGTGCTGCCACAGGACATGTACTCAGTCTTCGCCACATTTAGTCTCAGACCACCGTTTTCAAGCGTGTCCTTCCAAATGTTGACTTTGCGCTCAAGATGGGTTTTGTTCTGATTAACGAGGGCGATGTCATCGGCATACATCATTAGCCATGGAGGCTGATCTTGGATGTTTGCCGTAACTACATCGAGCACTACGTTAAACAAGAACGGGCTAAGAGCCGAGCCTTGGTGAACGCCAACAGATATTGGGAAGCCATTCGATTCGCCAACAGCGGTCTGGACAGAGGACACGGAATCGCGGTACATGTCTCTGATAATGTCAATATAGGCCTCGGGAACGCCCTTGAAGCGCAGTGCCCACCAGATGGACTGCCGAGGTATACAGTCGAAGGCCTTCTGCAGGTCTAAAAAGGCCATATGCAAAGCTCTCCTTCTCTCTCTGTAAGCCTCAGCCAGGTTCCGTAAGGCGAACACTGCGTCCATGGTGCTGTTACCCGCCCGGAAGCCATATTGACACTCAGAGACAGCACACTCGCTACGGAGCCGTGTGTCAATGATGCGCTCGAAGAGCTTCATGGTGTGGCACATGATCTTGATACCGCGGTAGCTACCACAATCCTGTACGCTACCTTTGCCTTTGTAAACAGGGATAATCAGGCTAAATCGCCACTGGTTCGGCATTTCCTTGGTGATCAGGATGCGGTTAAAAAGATCCGTCAGAAGGTCCACACCATGTGGGCCCATCGCCTTCCACACTTCAATTGGCACATTGTCAGGCCCGACCGCTTTCCGGTTCTTCATGTGGCGAAGAGCAATGCGGGTTTCGTCGGGGGAAATAGGGCAAATAAGCCCAAGGTTAGGAGGCGGTTCCGGAGGAAGGTTATGGGGATGCTGTTTGTTAGACAGCTCCGCGAAGTATGTACACCATCTCTCCTTAACAGAGGGGGCATCGTAGAGCAGCTTACCCTGGGCGTCCCTTACACAAAGACATTTGCTAATGTCCCGTGTAGCTTTCTCCCGGCCACGCGCCAGCTTAAAAATAAGCTTTTGCCCCTCCGCAGTTTCCAACTTGTCGTATAAGGGCGACAGACTTTTGCTGCGGGCTCTGGCTACAGCTTTTTTGCAAGCGCGCTTAGCCGCTCCATATGCCTCCCTGTCATCCGGAGAGTTGGACCCTTGCCACTGTTTAAATAAAACCTTCTTCTTCCGAGTCGCCCCCTGCACCCCGTCATCCCACCACCACGTCTCCTTTCCTATGGTGCGGCCACCACGAGAAGTGCCAAGGACGCGCTTACCCGCACCGGTGATTGCTGAATGGATCCTACTCCAGATCTCTTGAGCGGACTCATGCGGAGCACTGATCTTGAGATGCTCGACCTCCGCGATGAAGTCCGACTGCCTAGGACCATCAAGCAACCACCACTTAGTGCGGGGTTTGCGTTTCTCGGTCACTCTCTTCTTCGGTACAACCGCAAAGTCCAGGACAAGGAGGCGGTGTTGAGCCGTTAGGCTTTCGCCTGGGATGACTTTGCAGTTGGTAACCTTGCCAATGTGGCACCGTCGCACCAGCAGGTAATCTATTTGGGTTGAGTAGGCACCACTACGGTACGTAATAAGATGCTGGGGCTTCTTCTGAAAGAATGTGTTCGCGATGGCTAGGTCAGACACAGCGCAGGTGCTAAGTATATTGACTCCCTCTGCGTTTAGCTGGCCATAACCAAAACCACCGTGAACACGTCCATACTCTCCAGCAAACTGACCTACGTGACCGTTGAGATCCCCCCCAACCAAAACACCTTCGGAATTCGGGATAGCGCGTAATACGTCCTCGAACTCATCCCAGAAGGCCTCCTTTTCAGACTCACAGCAACCAGTCTGAGGAGCATAGGCGCTGATTAGGTTCGTTACCGACCCTTCGAACAGCACCCTAACTCGCATCAACCGGTCGCTGCATCGGTCTACTTCAAGGAGTCCATCCTGAAGGTCCTTAGACAGCACCACGGCCACTCCGCTCCTACCCGTTGGTGATCCGGTGTACACTAGCCGGTACCCCTGCCCGATGTCACGTGACTTATTTCCCTTCCAGCGCGTCTCCTGAAGGAAGGCGCACTGGACCCGACGCTTCGCAAGTACGTCTGCGAGTTCTTGGCAACGTCCGGTTAGGGAGCCAATGTTCCAGGTGGCAAAGCGGAACTTCTTCTTGGGTACTATCCTCTTTAGCCGTGCCCGTACTTGACACGGTAGCCCTAGCCCACTTATCGCAGGTTTAGGGCGATGTGCCTGCGCGTCGTTATGCGGCGACGCCCTAGACCGAGTACCCTTACCTAACTTGTTTCTCTCCATACATATATGACTGAAGTTGGTTTTACGTGGGGCGACCAGCCGTCTGACCCCCACAACCCTACAAGAGGGAAACCAGGTTCGCCAGAGCCTCGTCCGTTGGACAGCAGGGTGCACCGCTAGCAGGTGAGGTTGGCTTGGGTCTTTAAGATGGCAACGGACCCCATACACCCCAAAGGAAAAAGGATCGGAGCATTAATGAATAATGAAAAATGTGACGCGGACGTAGTTGCGCTGGTCAACTAGTCAAACGATATTCTTCAACGCTCTTACTCAAAAATAAATAAAATTTTATTTCTTGACCAACGCTCTTTCCTTTTTTATGGTTTCGTACCAAAAGGGTATCCAACGGAACCCTATTACTAAGCCTCCGCTGTCCGTCCGTCCATCTGTCTGTCAGCGGGCCGTATCTCAAGAACCGTAAAAGGTAGAAGGTTGATATTTTCACAGATTGTGTATTTCTAAAACAACAAATAATAAAGATTGACGTTTATGGTGCGGAACCCTTCGTATGCGTGTCCGACTCGCAATTGACCGGTTTTTTTAACTAAACTATTGCAATGCACAGGGAAAGCAGCAGTCTGTTATTTATTCATGATTGCATGATTAATAACTATGCTTCAAACATGTGTAGAACTGTAGACCTAAGCACTCCAAGCTGATAAATGTATGAAACATTTTCGATACTAAGTAACCCACTCACTTCCTTTGCGTTACCAGACGGCTAGAATGCTATTTTAGCTTCTTTTTATTCCAATCTTTAACAGACTTCCAAAAAAGGAGGAGGTACTCAATTCGGTGGGTATTTTTTTTTTGTATGTACACCGATTACTCCGAGGCTTTTGAACCGATTTCTGTTATTCGGTTTCAGTTCGATGCGGTATTCTTGCCATTTGGTCCCGCTAGAATGCTATTTTAGCTGCTTTATATTCCAATCTTTAACCGACTTCCAAAAAAGGAGGTGGTTCTCAATTCGGTGGGTATTTTTTTTTTTGTATGTACACCGATTACTCCGAGGCTTTTGAACCGATTTCTGTGATTCGGTTTCAGTTCGATGCGGTATTCTTGCCATTTGGTCCCGCTAGAATGCTATTTTAGCTGCTTTATATTCCAATCTTTAACCGACTTCCAAAAAAGGAGGTGGTTCTCAATTCGGTGGGTATTTTTTTTTTGTATGTACACCGATTACTCCGAGGCTTTTGAACCGATTTTTGTGATTCGGTTTCAGTTCGATGCGGTATTCTTACCATTTGGTCCCGCTAGAATGCTATTTTAGCTGCTTTATATTCCAATCTTTAACCGACTTCCAAAAAAGGAGGAGGTACTCAATTCGGTGGGTATTTTTTTATGTATGTACACCGATTACGGGGGTGTTTTTGATCTGATTTCTGTGATTCTTTTTAGTTCCATGCGGTATACTTGCCATTTGGTCGCGTAAAAATTTGACTCAGTTTAGTTTTTATTTTATGAGCATTTTTGCTTATTTAAATTTTTGCGTAGACGAGGACGTCGTCCAAGTATCACCCCTTAAAAGTGAAAAATAAAAAACTTTTTACAAAAAAAAATATAACCGACTAATCTAAGCGTTAATATACACGGATCTAATTAGTCATCTTACCTGAGACTTTCTGTCTATACATATGTATATCTGAAAAGTCAGAAGCCATAAAATCTGACCAGTCTTGCAGCTTGTGGACTTGTTGAAGTCTATATGACTGAACCTTAAATAATAGGGTTGCTTTGTTTGCCCTTTGAGTACGGAACCCTTTAAAATCTAGACCATGGACATGGACATTAAGTCACATTGTAATATGGCTAAATTGAAGGTTTTCTTCTTATTGTGTGGGCAGCCCTATTGTCACCCTAGTTGGGCCCTAATGCCCTAGTGTTAGACTTTCTAAACCGCCTTAAAGACCTCTGACATGGTACATTTGATGACCGCCATGTGGCGGCCGGGACCACCGTACGTGCCTTCCCAAGCACGGAATCACATTTTTATCAGACAATCAGGTGATTCAAGCCTGCAATGTCTTAGCCAAACTGGAAAACCACTTTACAAAGTAGGCTTCTCGTGGGAATCGAACCCACGACTGCCAAAAGGCGCTCACTAGGTAAACGCCTAAATTGAAGGTTTAAAGAGGAAAGAAATTACTTAGAATATAGGATTACTTTATAAATATTTCCTACGGTCCATAAAATAGAAGTGAGTGTGAATGATGGTATGTGTGTGTGTGTGTGAGCGTGACATCTTTCATTATACGTCGCTCTTTGAAAGATGTACAAATCACTAAATAATGACATATATACATTTAATTGCAACGCAAGAGTGCATTGGCAATTGAAATTTGCATTTTTCATTCTCTCCTGGTACCTTGTATTTGAGTGTACCTAGCTTTAAATTAATTTAAATTATCGTTCTGTTTCTGCTATCATTTGAATATGTTTTAGACAGAATGATGCTGTAAATACTTTTAGGTTTAAATCATGTTTAAATGCATTTAGTGATTTGTGGCACAGAGGGCCTTATTTAATTCTCACCATCTTCCTGTTCCTCGACCCATGTTTCATAGGATCGGCGAAACATTTTTTTCATTCCGTTCCGTCCTGTGAACCATTTTTTTGATTTTCTTGTCTTTTAATAATTCTTCACACAGTCAATCTATCTATTCTTTGGCCTCTTTCTCCATTTTCAGTTACTCACATTAATATTCTGTAACATGTCCGTGGAGTTTCTTGTACGTTCTTCTCCATAGAGATCTACGCATTGGAACGTGAAAATAGCTTCATGTTTTTAACTGACCGTCCTTGACGTTTCAAAAGTGCCTGTAAATGGTTTAATTGAAATAAAATGCTTTGAATCTTTAAGAAGCTCGTGGCTAAATAATAACAGCCACACGGGTTGACCTTTAAGGTTAAGCAATGCTTGCCAAGGTTGGTCTATGGATGGGTGGGAAACCACGTTCAGCCGTTGGTCCCGGTTGCCATTTTTAAACATTTTGCAGTCGTTACGGTTTGTCAGAAGCCAGTAAATCTGACTCCAGTCTTGCCAAGAAGTACCTACTGTGTTACCCAGTTAATAGGTTGTGGAGGTCTGGAAGGCAGCCGCTCTACGTAAAATACTGGTATTCAGTTAAATCCGGTTTGACTGGAAGCCGACCCCAATATATGTAGTTGGGAAAAGGAGATGATGATAATGCTTTGAATCTTGCGTTTCATTTCGTCTCTTCCCACGTCCATACGAAGAGGACATATTTAGTTCAACATTTCAGGATCTATCAACGTACCAATACAATAATATAAATAATGGATTGACGAATTAAATTTTCGAGTGTTAAAATGAAGATTAAAGATACAACAAATGCACACTATAAACTAATCAAGTTCGTTCAACAATTGCATTCCTATCAGTACGAGTTCATAACTGCGTTTAAATTGAACGAATGATGAGTAGCCCTCAAGTACAGTCAACAGAACAAGCACTTAAGTGATGGCTGATGACCCTACAGTTTCAATTTGTGATGTGTTAAGTGGTATTAACACCTCTACTTAGCTCAATATGCTTGAGTTTAGATTTTAGGAGAGCGTTTGAGGCAATAGATCACGTCAATAGAGCTCATTACGTTTCTGCATCTGTCTAGCCTTTTCCAAATTGGGGTTGCCTATTTAACCTTTAACTGGGTAACATGCTACGTTAAGAGAAAATGCTGGCGGCAAGATTCTGTATGTAAAAAGTCATAATTCGAGGTTTAGCTCTCAACTGTTTTGTCCTCCAATATTGGATGGATTTAAGAGATATTTCCTCATAAGGACAATTTTTTTAACACTTTCATAACGGCTCATTTACCTACATTAGATCGTCTTGACCGATTTGGTTGCAACCCGTATTCGGTCACCGACTAGTGTAGAAAGGTTTTTGATTAGCCGTCTTCGGCCGCAGACCGTTTTTGGTGATAGAACATGGCTCATTTGTTAAAACGCGGCATTCATTGTTCGGTTGAATGTGGTCACCGAATCCGGTAAACCAACAACTTAAACGAATACGGTCGCCGTATTCGGTGACCGACTTAATGTAAGCCGAATGAGTTAATCGAATTGGAATTAAAAGAGTGTCCGTGGACTTTCTTTCACGTTCTTCTCCATAGAGATCTACGCTTTGGAACGGGCAAATAGCTTCCATGTGTGTTCCATGAATAATTTATTTGAAATAAATTCTTTGAATCTTGAATCTTTGAATGCGGTCGCAATCGGTGATCAACTTAAGGTAAACGAGTCATTGTTTTTACCTAGGAATAAAAATTGTCGTTTGACTTATGTCAAAAATTCAGATTTATTTCTCAGTGACAAACTATCTGACTATTGAAATATCAGCCTTTTAAAATGTTTTATTTAATATAAAGAAAATTTAAAAATACTAGAATATTCAACCACTTTTTGTGCCGACTACACACACAATAAAAAATGAATAAAACAAAAACAAATGAACTACAGAAAGCCATTAACACAAAGTGGTTCAAGTAGCAGATGATAGAATCGTAGGATGGGATGCTGCAGCGATTAACTTGTGAAGATTAAGATGGTAATCTGTTATGAACAATTTTTTGATTGAGTTTTAAAATAGCTTACACAGATATATTGCTTTTTGAAATAAAATTGAATTATGATTATGTGAGATGGAGTGTTTATAGAAAAAATATAAAGGTATTTATTCTGAGGAGCTCGTGGCTAGATATGAACAGCCGCAGAATCGATCTTCAAGGTTAAGCAACGCTTGCCAAGGTTGGTCTGTTGATGGTTGGCCATCTTATACACACATGCACACCATCACACACAGACAAATCATCACATACATAAACATACAGTTAAGATCTAAGGTACTTAATAAACCGTATTTAGCTGTAGAAGAGCGGAGACTCCAAACACAGGCATTTCTTTCTTAAAAGAAGGCTCCAATCACCAACTAATGTAAAACTTTTTGGATCATAAATAAAGATTTGTATTTGTATTGTATCTTAACATACCGAGTTTCCTCCGTGCCTCGGAAAGCACGTTAAGCCGTTGGTCCCGGCTGTCATTTGTTGATCTTTGGCAGTCGTTACGGATAGTCAGAAGCCAGTTAATTTGACTCCAGTCATGCCATGAAGTACCGTGTTAGGTACCCAGTTATTGGGTTGTGGAGGTCTGGTAGGCAGACGTTCCTGGTAAAATACCGGTATTCAGCTAAATCCGGCTTGACTGGAAGCCGACCCCAATATAGTTGTAAAAAAAGGCTGGCAGATGAAAGGTATTTATTCTGATAGGGATCATCGCCGCAATTTTAATAAAATACTCGTAAATATGTTTTTTGATGATTTGATTGAATGGTAATTTATTTTATTATGATTCAATCATAGTTTTTTTTTGTGTTTCACGATTAATCTTCAGGTTAATTTAGTTACAATAATAAATTTGTTCTATAATCAAAACTTTTATAATCATATAAATATTATTTATTTTTTTATTTTATTGTACAGCTATGAGAAAAAGATTGCGTTTGATATTTTTCTCCTTCTGTTATTTTTGTTCTTCTAGTAAAAGTTATCAGACTATTAAACAAGTGCGAGTTGGACTCGCCCACCGATGGTTCCGTACAAATTTGTAGGTAGATACATAATATTACTTTAAATAAATCTATATTTTTTATGATTTAATTACAAATATGTACAGTTTTCAGATTTTGCCCTATACTTGTAGTATGAGACGATATTACTTGCCAAATTTCATAGTCCTAGGTCAACGGAAAATACCCTATAAATTATGATTCCCTTGAGAGTATCGAAATATTTACGTTTTTCTTTTGCGGCATGAACGGTCGTATATTTTTTCTACTTTAATTTAGAAGTTTGATTTTTTCACAGCTTCAAGGAACTGTAGAGTTAAGTACATGGTTTTAATTTCATACTCGATACCTCCACGCGTTTAAGAGATATAGGGTCTTGATCTGGACAGACAGATGGACAGACGGACGGATCTTATCCTTATAGGATCCGTCCGCCCTTGTTGTTTTTAGGGTTCCGAATAAAAAACAGAACCCTTATAGGATCACTCTGTCTGTGTGTGTCTGTCTGTCAGTCTGTCTGTCTGTCTGTCCGTCTGTCACAGCCAGTTTTTTCCAGATCTACTGGAACGATTCTGTTGAAATTTGGTAAACATATGGACTTCTGTGTCTCAAATACAGACGCGTTACGTAAATTATATTTTTTTTAGAATACGCCCATTATAAAAAAATATAATTTCTTTAGAATGGGGGTCCCCATATAATTTTTATCTTTTTTATATATTTTTTTTTGTAGCTTCAAGGGACTGTTGACCAAAATATATAGTTTTAATTTCAACTCGATACCTCCACGCGTTCCCGAGATAAAGGGTCTTGATCTGGACAGACGGACGGATCTTATCCTTATGGGATCCGTCCGCCCTTGTTGTTTTTAGGGTTCCGAATAAAAAACGCAAACCTTATAGGATCACTCTGTCTGTGTGTTTCTGTCTGTCTGTCCGTCTGTCACAGCCAGTTTTTTCCGGATCCACTGGACTGATTCTGTTGAAATTTGGTATACATATGGACTTCTGTGACCTAAACACAGAAGCTTATATTTTTTAGAATAGGGATCACTTTTGGGGACTACAGAAAATTACAAAAAACTATTTTGAACAAAATCATGTGACAACTAATGAAGGTGATGTGAGGGTTTTAATTATAGTTTTTTCATAATTTAAAATAAATGTATAACAATTATATAGTGTTAAAATAAACTGTTAAAAAAAAAGAAATTCGTTCGGAACCCTTTGCACGCGAGTCTGACTCGCACTTGGCCTGTTTTTTCCTATTGAGGTACACACCCCTAACAATAGGTTCTTTACCTATTTTTTAACTTATTTTTTTTTTTTATCAGAGGCAATAACTTAATTTAATTTAATTGTGTCTTGTATGTTTTGTGTTGTTCTTTGTAATTTTATGCTAATAATGAGTAGGGGTCAAGAGATAAAGATAGGTGTTATTTTTTTAGTCCGTCTGATAGATTTTCAAAAAATATTGGACATGTATTTTTTCTTTTTTCAAGTAAACAAAAAATTAAGAGGATACAGTGAGTTAAAGACACGCGTGACGTCATATGGCTTGGTAAATTCGGTACAATTTTACCAAGCTTCATGACGTTTTTTGTTTACGTAAAAAAAAAAATACATATCTCATCTGTCGGATTATTTAGATTTTTTTTAGTAAAATACCCTATTTATAATAAACTAGTTGACCCGCGCAACTTCGTCTGCGTCACAATTTTCATTACTGCTCCGCTCCTATTGGTCTTAGCGTGATATAGCCTATAGCCTTCCTCGATAAATGGGCTATCCCTTAAACAAATGCAGGACTATGCAAGACTTATCAAAGATGTTAAAATGGATTTAGCTTACATTTAGAAGTAGTTTTAATGTATGTAAAATTATATATTAAAAAAAACATAGTACATATGTTTTTTTTTAGTGGGTTTTCATGGATCAAAATAATTTCAAGTACCGATTATCGATTTTTAAAATACCAAAATGTAGATCATTGCCGGGTGGGAAATAGTTTCCCTATATTTGAATAAGGGTTCTAACACTGAAATAATTTTTCAAATCGGACCAGTAGTTCCTGAGATTAGCGCGTTCAAGTAAACAAACAAACAAACTCTTCAGCTTTAGTATAGATTTTAATTAAATTATGGCGGTTTGGAAACTCTGACACTAGGGTGTGTGGGGGGTTGTTAGACCTTACTGCCCACACGATAAGAAGAAGAATCGTTCATGTCATCTGCAAAAGTAGGTCATGCATGTGCCTGAGAATAAGACACTCTGGTTCTGCTAAGGTCGCATAACTTGTTCAAGATATCCCACGCAGAGTAATTAGTAGGATCTATTTATATCGTTGATTAAAGCATTGCTCATAAGCTAAGCATCGGCTAATTAGTTATGCAAAGCGGATCCTAGAATGCTAAGAGATAAGAGCAAACCGACTCTTAATTATTCAAGCAGTAAACATTTCCGTAAACAGAATTAAGAGAAGACGCGTGTTTTATAGATACTCTAGTCTGCCCGAGACTTCGTACGCGCATATTTCGTTTTGTTCCGTTACCGTTGGAATTTCGGGAGTGCTCCCTTAAACTCCCCAAGGAACCTAAATGCCAAATTTCAGCTTTTTACGACCAGCAGTTTCGGCTGTGCGTTGTCTGTCAGTCACTCACACAGTATCTCAGAAACGGAAGAATTTTATATTATATTGGGATTTCCACAGAAATGTCTCGTGTTTTTCATAAACTTAAAAATCACAGCTCTGTATTTTTTCCCTGCCTTGTGGGTGCTTGTCTATTCGAAAAAATAACCAATGGAATTGCACACACACGTGGTACAGATACGTACCACGTATCTGTACCGTATCTGACATTTTGTGCAATTCCATTGCTTAACATTTCTCCGTTTCTCCGCTCCGCTGCCTCGCTCCGCGACAATGGGCAGGCAGCCTGAGGGCCTATCTACACGATAAATACTAGAACTTAAATTACGCTTACTTGACATTTAAGTTACAATAAGTTGGTAACTAAATGACCTTTGGATTAAACGTGTACATTTGTTATCTATTTGATGGCCATAATTTGTCTGTCAGTCTATCCCTGCTTGTATCGCAAGGACTGTTGTAAACAGTCCGATTTCCGGAGGTATGTTTTCTAGCAAAATGGCACAGCAGCAGCACACAATTTTCTTTTCTTTCAAATTAGAGCATTAAATCGTGTGTCGTAAAATATATTTCATAATGTCAATATGAAAAAGCCAAACGGCGGGCAGTCAGCGCGTTGTAAACGAGGCGAATGCGTGCATACAGCGCGCCAACCGCGTGCTTACGGCGTACCGTGTCGAGAAACAACGTCGGACTGCGCGGCCAGCGCGCGTACGGCGAGGTTACTCCTCGCGGCCGGCGCGTAGTTAGCATACTGGCGGCTAGCCGTAGCCGTGCTGCTGCTGTGCCGTTGCGGTGCCGTTATAATGTGCCATGACCTTTAAACAGCATTTGTATTCAGCGTGTCTGATGCTAAAAGATTGATATAAAATACTTTCCATCCATCAAACGGCTTATCCGTTGAAGGTCGCTTTTTACTCTGATCTTAGACTAAACGCTCAACCCCATCTCATGAATTTGTTGCTGAGTAGCGACTCCTTAGTGTTCCTAGCCGATATTAAGTTTGATTTTACCTGTACCTGTGTCTGTTTTCGAGAACGTGTCCAGTTTTTTCTTATACAAGCTCGCGTAATTGCCAACAAATACAAATCTTCGTTTCTATCGGCACCTAGTTAAGAAAACCATAAAAATTCTAATTGTATTGTCCGTAGATAGAGCCAGGATTTAATTACGCTTCATTGGAAATAGCCGCATCGTTTAGTTTCTGAGATTAGAGTCGTGCTCGGCACATGGTAATACGTTATACTATTGTTTTTTAGCTAGAGGCAACTATGCATACATGGGACTTCTTTAAGTCCCAAGAAGACAATAAGTATTTATTTTTATTTTATCATATCATAGAGATAGATGATTGAGGTCTGCTGGTAGAAATATAATACTTATTATGATATATCTTACTGTTCCTCTGTGTGTACATAAATTATAAAATATAAACATATTTATATAAACGTTATGCATAAAGGTATAAAAACTCTTCAATAGGAATTCTGCTTTAATCATCTCAAGGAGGTGAAGATCCCATTGTATTCTCGATACAACTTTACGCAAACATAATAGATCATTATATAATAAAAAACCCCTTTCTTTCAAATAGATCAGTTACAGGCATTTTATCATAGTCAAGGTCTGTCAGTGTCGGTCAGCTAGTTCTGACACGCCAGTGTGACAAGTGCAAGTTGTTCTGCAGCACGTTCCAAAGAGTAGATCCTTTTTTTTTAAGGATGGGGTATCATTAAATGGCTTTCCCGCTCTAAGCGAAGCAGAAGGGAGTGTCAGACTCTTATTGGCTAAAACCTATCCGTGTTCCTCCTAGGGCGTTTTGCGTTCCAGGGCCGCGGTGACTCTCTCGAACAAATTCCGCAAGTAGATCCTATGGAGCAAAACGTGCAAGAATCTCCATGGACACTCTGAAAGGAGTGTTTACAAATCCATGGTTGCGCTATGCAAAAGCGGTTGAGTCTATACAATGTAAAGATGGTCTTACAATCTTCAGCAGGTATAATAATCTTTTCACATTTTAATCAAATCTTGGGCGCTTAGTCACTGTGGAGCGGACCAGCATTGAGAAAAGAATTTCTATCATCAATGTACCTACTCCCTAGTTTATAAGATGTTTAGTCTGCATAATGTGTGTTTTATACAATTTTGATCTGGATCCCTAGTATTCTCGAAACTTTTTTTTTTTTTTTTTTTTTTTAGGATGGGAAATCATTAAATGACTTCTCCCGCTCTGGGTACAGCAGGAGGGAGTGTCAGACTCTTACTGACTAAAACCCATCCGTGTTTCTCCTAGTGCCCTTTGCGTTCCAGGGTACGGTGCCTCTTTCGAACGAAGTCCGCAGCCCCAGCAGGCACTGGCCCTAGTCGGCCCCGTCTTCCGTGCTGACACGTCCTTGAGGCGCGTTGGGATCGCAGCGCGCCGCCGAGTATTCTCGATACTACGGTTATAGTCCCTGATCATCTGCCTAGCCTTTTCCCACTATATTAGGGTCGGCTTCCAGTCAAACTGGATTCATCTGATTACCAGTATTTTACGTGGAGCGGCTGCCTGCCAGAACTCCACAACCCATTAACTGGGTCACACGGTAGTTCTTGGGCAAGACTGGCGTCTGATTTTCTGGCTTCTAACTATCCGTAATGACTGCCAAAGATCTACAAATGACAGACCAACGGCTTAACGTGCTTTCCGAGGCACGGAGGGAACTCGATATGTTAAGATGGTCACCCATCCACAGACCAACATTGGGAAGCGTTGCTTAACCTTGAAAATTGATCCATGCGGCTGTTATTTTTTTAGGCACGAGCTCTTGTTATAGTACCTAAAATACCGTGTTTTGTTGGCCCTACCTCGTTTACTACGTCCGTCATTAGGTAACCCGCCAGCCACCAGCCACCAGCTGGTGGCAATCCTGGCTCAGCTGTTCTCGTGCATCCAGTAAATGTGACCAGCCCAATCCTCCTTTAGACATGACACCACAAATACTGTATGACATATTTTCTTGCTTGAGAGATGTATTTCATACACTTCAGTCAGATATTTTATTTTGCTACTAGTTGCCCCGCGTAACTTCGTTTGCTCAGCTACTATTGGTCTTAGCGTGATGATATATATAGCCTATAGCCTTCCTCGATAAATAGGCTATCTAACACTGAAATCATTTTCAAATCTGACCAGGAGTTCCTGAGATTAGCGCGTTCAAGCAAACAGACCAACTCTTCAGTTTTATATATTAGTATATGGATATTTTGCTATATACATATGCCTTGCATTTTGGACATTCCTGCTGACACCGTAACCGATAAAGCTTGAACATATCGTTTTTAACTGATCGTAACACTTTGTAAGTGTCATTAAAATCAGGTCGCTGAAGTTTCTCCTCGAACGAGATGGTATCGTGGGCTGCTGCGCAAGAGTTAAAAATGCACTTTATTGTTATCGCCATGCGGCTTAATATCAATTGTCAGTTGATTGAGTTAAGGGAATGGGGTTTGTATAGTTTATATTACGGTTTCAGTGTTCCGTATACAAGTTTATAAAGAGAGGTTCTTATATCTCGTTTATTTTATGATGTATTTAAGTTTTACGGACTTGACAGCTAGCCACGGTTTAGGTTAAAACGGTGTGCTAGAGATAGCACCTCATCTATATCTATACTAAAATATAAAGCTGATAAGTTTGTTTGCTTGTTTGTTTACTTGAACGCGCTAATCTCAGGAACTACTGGTCCGATTTGAAAATTTTTTTCAGTGTTACATAGCCCATTTATCGAGGAAGGCTATATATCATCTCGCTAAGACCAATAGGAGCGGAGCAGTAATGAAAATTGTGATGCAGACGAAGTTGCGCGGGTCCACTATTCCAAATATATTATTTTTTTCTGTTACTGACTGATTGAGTGACTGACTACTGGTCGTAGGTAGCTGAAATTTGGCATGTAGGTTCCTTGGAGAGTATAGGGGAGTACTATGAGAGGACTTCCTGAAATTCCTACATAACGGGATATGCGCGTAAGAAGTCGGGGGCAAAAGCTAGTTATTTTTTAAGGAAGTCCATTTATTCAGCCACAAAATCACAACCGGCGTGCTTCCATGACTTTCTTGACATTCTAAGAAGTCGAATTTGACAGCTGAGTAGAGAGGGATACAAGATCGCTTAACTAATGAATATATTATCTTGTTCTTATTCGAATTTAAAGCGAAAACTTTTTTGTAATAGAAAATAAATGTAATAATTTAATTTAATTTATGTAGGTACTTAATTATGTTGGCTAGAGTTAGTCTTAGATTTAACATTTTGTCAAAAAGAGCGATTTACATATTGTTCTAATATTTGTACGCCAGTAAATGGCGAAACATAGCGAGGAGCTCGTGGCTAGATAACAACCGCACGGGTCGATCTTCAAGGTTAAGCAACGCTTGCCAAGGTTGGTCTGTGGATGGGTGACCGTCTTAACATACCGAGTTTCCTCCGTGCCTCGGAAAGCACGTTAAGCCGTTGGTCCTGGCTGTCATTTGCAGATCTTTGGCAGTCGTTACGGATAGTCAGAAACCAGTAAATCTGACTCCAGTCTTGCCATGAAGTACCATGTTACCCAGTTAATGGGTTGTGGAGGTCTGGTAGGCAGCCGCTCCTCGTAAAATACTGCTATTCAGCTAAATCCGACTTGACTGGAAGCCGACCCCAATACAGTTGGGAAAAGGCTAGGCTGATGATGAGTAAATGGCAAAACATGTCAGATCTTCCTATATTTAATACTAGCTGTTGTCTTGAAGTTCAGTTAATCTCTGGCAAATTCATGTACGAATCAGTAAGAAAGGTAAGAGAAGAAGTGGGTACAGGACCAGTAGTAGGTCCAACAGTACCATCTCGGAAACTCTCTTCGCAAAGTTCGTCTCTGGCATCATTGCCTGGGGATCTACAGTTTCACATGATCCACTGGAGGGTGAACTGTAGTACATCACTTTGCTCTATTGACAATAGTTTCCACAGCGTACGCGATATAAGGATCTTTTTTGGTATTTTTTTCACACCTTGGGTTACATTATCGAAGTTTTCATACAGATCCCTAATTTTTTTTTTAAATATTCAAACAAACACTATTATAACAAACAAATCTTTCCTCTTTATAATATTAGTGTAGATGTAGATAGTGTAGAAGACCTAAAAATATGTACCTTGTTTTATACAAAAGAAAAACTTATTCTACTAAGTGCGAAAGAGATTTATTTTCATGTCTCTTCCATACTTAACAGTATAGCAATGTTGTATACTGCTGTTAAATTCAACTTCTTAGGTAGTCACGAATCAGGCCCGGATCTGGGGGAGGGCAAACCGGAGCAAAGTCAAGGGGCAAATTCAAATATTTTATAAAAATATTTTTTTTTTTGGGACAAGCCCGCTACACATTCCCAACCACTGCAACTCCTGAAAGCCAGAATTAACAGTGGCGACCACCAGAAAAACGCCGAGCCAATGAAGCCCGACGAGTCCCGGTGAAACGATTCAACTGTCTTGGATCCTGCAACGAAATTAATCAGAAAAGTACAGCGGAGGAGTAGGAAAAAAAAAATTAATTTCCAATTCCCTCCGTATCAAGCAGGAGACAGAATAAAACTAAGCCAATAGGTACTAGGGGACATATACAACTGGGTTAAGCCCAGTTGCCAAGCACCACGGATAAACCACTCCTACCTCCAATCTTACCACTAAAACTAATGGGTTATAAATTGTAAGCTATTTTTGATTCCAGTAATAGGTATGGCAAAATCGCTTGAACGCACGGAAATTTGTTCTGGTTTCTACATGGTCCGTATAGTAAACTACTCTAGATGTAACCTGAAAAAAAAAACTTATTCAGCGAGCTTACCCAGAAGGAGCCTGTTCACTCTGACTTAAAAGACATGAGGGTTGTAAGCGTTCGGAAACAAATCTTAATTTCTACATCCATGGTTACATAAATGGTTGTTCGTCCCATTTCCTGAAATTCATTAGGCAGTTATATCGTTATTAGGTCGTCGAACAGCACAAATAACTGCAGGTTAATGGCTTGAGGCTGGAGGACTGAAATTGATCACTTCCTTCAGTAAGTAGCGTGAGGTATTTCAGTACTTACACCAATTTTCATCGGTTCGTTGTTACGAGTTGAAAATAATGAGTTTGTTCTACAGACAGGATGTTACCTTACATTCATAACATAAAAACGTAGCAAGAAATAAATAATCCAAACATATAAAACAGTTGAAACTGCTGGCCGTTGTAAGCTGATATTTGGCATGTAGGTTTTTCACTCCTTTCCACTAAGAGGATTTCCCGAAATTCTTATAGGAACGGGAAAAACAGGACATGCGCGAACGAAGTCGCGCTAGACAAAAGCTACTAATAAGTAATATCTCTAAATAACTTCGGCACTAAAGATACATTTTATTATACCTCGTTTGTTCAAAGTTCAAAGTCATAAAAAAATATATCTTCATACTCTCGAAAAAACGTTACAAAGAGGGTAACGTTTTTTCCTTCTTAAGCAGTCGGGTGATTCCCACGATAATACGGGAACGACTTCAAATTATGTAAATAGGTGCTTAAGTACTTGATATTGTTCACACACTGACCCAAATAAACATACCAGCTGTAATATTTATATTACTTCATCTCGCACTTGACCGTATTTTTCCTCGTATTCCATATTATCTGTGCCACTAAGCTGCTGACCCACTTTGAAAGCTTATTCCGTACTTTTGAATCATCGATCGTAATTTGTTTATTTTGACCAGAATTATTCACTACTGGTACACCATGTGGTCACCATAAGTTTGGTGCTAAATGCCGAGTTTAGTAATCTATACTAATAATATAAAAAAAGCTGAAGAGTTTGTTTGTCTTTGTCTGCAACAATAACAACAGTTGCTTGGTTTTTTCAATCTATTGGTTTTCCACACATAAAAATAGACCATGTGCTTTAAACATTTTTTATTTTTTATAAAAAATGTTTAGCATGAAAACATCTGGTACTCTGGGCTCTTTCGCGTGGTTTTTCCATTGTTAAAATTGACAAAAACAAAGTTTAAATATTTCAAGTCGAAAACAATTCTGGATAAAGACACATGGCGTACTACCTGCCACCCGCGTTTGTATTTCCGCACATCATAAATTATAGCGTGTGCAACCATTATTCTAATATATACAGGGCAAATTTTTAAAGTGTGCCTGGATGGCCAAATCCGAAACTATGAGGAATATCGAAAAACACAGAAAAAAATCTCGAGCCCGATTTTGTTGAAAATAAGTGGCTCATTGACGACTTAAAACTGGTGGATGCCAAGCTAAACAGCTAGGCTCATCGCCGCAAGGTTGCCTGCTTGTCGGTCTTTTACAGATTGCACTTCGGTGAGTGCAGGCGCGGTCGCAGCCATAAACTTTGGGAAAAAAAAATAGTACGAGACATCTCTGATCTGTGTTTCCTATCGTAACACAGATATTTATTGGTCGACTTAAGCTTAAGTTGGAGAGGTACGGATTCTAGAGCTTGCTTCGTTGAGCTCGAAAAATGTTAGTATGAAACCTTGTTTCGGGTAGGTTACATTTTCTTTTTATCACCCATTCAATTTTTTATTTGGCGATTTAAGTGTACGTGACCTGGAGAGCCAAGGATGCTAAGGCGAGCGAAGCGAACCCGAAAATTTTTAGTTCCTTGACTCAGAAATTTATTTATTCACAAAATCCACAACTCTTTAACAATTGTACTTAAAATAAATAAAACGATCTTACAGCCAATTACGGATTTACTATTTATTAACTATTATATGCATCAGAAACAAACAGAATGGAACAGAATGACATGCTAGCACCATCTAAGCACATGAGAGTGCGTGGCGCAATTTTTTTTTTTTAAGTTACTTCCTATTGACATGTTTTTATGTCAACTTAAGCAAAAACCGGACAGGTAAGGATGCTAGGGCCAGCGAAGCGAGCACGGAAAATTTTATTTCCCTGACTCGGAAACACAAAATTTTCTTCTAATTGTAAAGATTTTTTCATTGTAAATATGTTTTTTACGACGATTTAAGCGTAAACTGGACAGCTAAGAATGCTACTGCGGGCGAATTGGGTCCAAAAAAAATTAAGTTTATTGTCCCGGATACGCTATTTTTTCTTTATATCATACAGACAGATGTGTCTTTGAAAAATATGGATGCTACAGCGAGTGAAGTGAGTTCGAAAATTTTAGCATCCCGCCTCGGAATGTAGGTGTAAATAGATAGGTTACATTATTTATTTACTATAAAAACAACCATTGAAGTTGACTTTAACATAAAACTTGCATAATTGAGGATACAAAAGCGAGCTGCAAATGTTCTCGGATAGGTTTTGCATCAAATAGATAAGATCCTCTGTTTACTATCGATATAGACAAAGTAAAGTGATCGATTTATGTAAGTACAGTTAAGAATGCGCTAGCGAGCGCAGCGAGCTCGAATTTTCAGAACCCCACCCCGGTTAATTTTAGTTTAAATTTTCGTGATTGGTAATTTCAGAAGGTTTGTCAATTTTACGAGTACAGTTTTGGGGGGGTCATGACTCCCACGACCCACCCCCTCAGACCGCGCCTGGGTGAGTGTGCCCAAGAACTCCACGACCTTATCCCATCGACCCCTACTACCACTGGACATCCAGATGCACTGCAAGTAATCACCCCTACCTTTTTGCTATTCCACTAATTTGCACTTAACGTTTCCAAACGTCTTTTATAATGCGCACAGCAAAAGAGTGGAATTTTCTGCCTGCGTCTGTGTTTCCGAACGCTTACAACCCTCATCTCTTTAAAGTCAGTCAGAGTGAACAGGCTCCTTCTGGGTAAGCTCACTCCATCGATGACTTTGTCTCTGTAGAGTCAAGAGCAAATACATCTCAAATAAAAAAAAAATAACTCTTCCTACTACTTTCTCGATTACAATAGTCGTTAAATTTATTTGAATCACTGAAAAAGTCTTTGCGTCAAAAATCTCTTCCAATCCATCTAGCTGTTTCCTATCGTGTGGCTCAGCTTCCGGTCTAAGTGGATACCTCTGTCAGAAAACCAGTATTTTACGTAATGCACTGGTATTCAGCTCAATCCGGTTTGACTGGAAGCCGACCCCAATGTAGTTGGGAAAAGGCTAGGCAGATGATGAATATTTGAAATCCTGGTAACCTTCGGTCAGATTGGACTAAGACCAAACCATGTGGCTGTTTTTACCTATACATTTTTTTTGGTGAAGCAGAAGAGAGTGACAGACTCTTACTGACTAAAACCCATCCGTGTTCCTCCTAGTGCCCTTTGCATTCCAGGGGATGTCTCTTTCGAATAAGTCTCCAGCAGTTTTACTTATACATGAGCTCTTAATATTATGGACCAAGAATGTCTGAAATATTTTTTTTTTTTTTTTTTTATAATCAGCCCGACTTCATCCACTGTTGAGTATAGGCTATTTTTATTTATTCAAAACCCCAGAAAGCCAGAATCAGTAGTGGTCACAAGAAAAACGCCAAGTCAATGAACTTTGACGAGTCCCAGAGAAACGATTCAACTGTCTTCTATCGCGCAACGACATTAATCATAAAAAAACAGCGATGGAGTTGAAAAAAATATAATTTACACTCTCCTATAATTTACTTCTCCTATAATTTACTTCTCCAGTGTCCCCAGGAAAGTTTACACCACCTGTGTTAATCCCATTCAAGTTCTACCCATATTTTTTATTTTTATTTGAGTTGGTTTTGCTCTTGACTCTAGTGCAGGTCAGAATTTTCTTTTCGAGTGACCGATGGTGACCCTTAAATATTTTGTGCCCAGTAGGTGGTCACGTTTACAGCGGCATCAGTGGCGTTCATCAAGTCCTCAATGGTGCAGGTGTAAGGGCACTTGGGACATTCCAATAAGTGGGCCATATTTTGAACGGGGCTCCGCACTCACGCTTAGTTTTAAGCGGATCAATGAAACCCCATTTTGCCAAGTTGTATTTGCAGCAGCCTACTTGGGTGCGCAAACGATTGAGTGCTCTCCATATTGGCCACTGCAGTTCGCGTCCAGGCGGCAGGTGTTCCTGAGGTTTCTGCCCACAACTTGACTCTTACTTTGGGTGGCTGGTCTTGGACCGCCCGCGTGCAGCGAAGAAAACTCTTCCGACTTTTAAGTCTATCTGGAGCCCCTGTATGTTTGTGGGGAATGCCGGGAATCGGAATCTTGGTTATATTTATCAACCGCGCATGCAACATCCCTTCGTACAGCTGGAACCGCTATACCATTCAACGGGTAAAGTTTATTCAGCGGAGTCGGCTTCAGGCATCCCGACATAATTCAGCACGTCTAGTTAAGGGTGTAGCGGCATCAATACCGCGACAAGAAAAACCAACGGAGCAAATCTACATCGCAACAAAAAGAACCGCGACGCCATCTATCCAACTAGCAGTGAACTACAACGTTGAAATCCTGCATCGCGCAAGCAGAGTTTACCGTGCGATTTGAACATATACATCAGCCCGAATATTAACTATCGGGCAGTAGCCCGCCAGGCACAACAGCCGCCTGGTTGGAGGATCCTCCTTTTCAATGGGAGTATGCGGGACTTTACTCTCTGTTCCGCTACCTCTAAACTGGTGACCCTCGACATTGAACGTCAGCGCAGCCTTCGTGCAACTACTTCATCGTGACGTCATCATCACTTCTCATCGTGACCTCAAGCTCTCGAGCAGCGAGTCATACAGCCAGCGAGTACCTACGGCTTCTAAGGGTATCCTGACCACCAGCATGCAGCAGCCGCGCATTCCTGTTCAGCATCCTCAGCCTCAATCATCACCCCGACTCACTGGGGTACCGCATACAGTTCCGACTCACCGTGAACTCTGCGACTACCGGTTCCGACTCACTGGAGCCTGCAGCATCATCCCGACTCACTGGGATCTCATCACCCCGACTCACTGGGGTACCGCATATAGTTCCGACTCACCGTGAACTCTGCGAATACCGGTTCCGACTCACTGGAGCCTACAGCATCATCCCGACTCACTGGGATCTCATCACCCCGACTCACTGGGGCACCGCATATAGTTCCGACTCACCGAGAACTCTGCGACTTCCGGTTCCGACTCACTGGAATCAATCTTCAACTGGCTTGGCAAGCATCTCAAGATGCAGGGACGACTCATCCACTATCGACCTCCGGTCTCCGGAGGGGAGTGATGTAGCGGCATCAATACCGCGACAAGAAAAACCAACGGAGCAAATCTACATCCCAACAAAAAGAACCGCGACGCCATCTATCCAACTAGCAGTGAACTACAACGTTGAAATCCTGCATCGCGCAAGCAGAGTTTACCGTGCGATTTGAACATATACATCAGCCCGAATATATCGGGCTATCGGGCAGTAGCCCGCCAGGCACAACAGCCGCCTGGTCGGAGGATCCTCCTTTTCAAATGAGGTATGCGGGACTTTACTCTCTGTACCGCATACCTCCTAAAAGGGCAATGTCAACATGCTTCGCATGTACGGATCGTTGCCACACTGGACACGCGAATTCAGGTCAGAATGAAGACAGACAAAGTCAACGATGCCGATGGAGCGAGCTTAGCCAAAAGAAGTCGGTTCACTCTAATTTTGAAAAGATTAGGCTTGGATAGCAACAAAAGCGTTCATTCCTCTAGTTGACCCGCGCAACTTCGTCTGCGTCACAATTTTCTTTACTGCTGGTCTTAGCGTGATGATATATGCCTATAGCCTTCCTCGATAAATAGGCTATCTAACACTGAAATATTTTTTCAAATCGGACCAGTAGTTCCTGAGATTAGCGCGTTCAAGTAAACAAACAAACTCTTCAGCTTTATATATATATGATTTATATATGATATAGATATGATTGACAACGGCCATACTTCCAGTCAATATAACCCAGACAAACTAAGCGTATTGGATATTTATGTAAACAAACCGCGCAGTACCTATACCAAAATGAATTCAAGATTATATATTCGCAAAATTTGAATTTGATATCATTATGTCGCAACTTCCTTGTAAATATTTAAATGGCTACCATAGAATAGATACGGAATAATCTGATTGAAACTGTAATCTGTTATAATAATAATAAGTTCTTTATGGTTTGTTTACTTCACCGACTTCAGTTGATACGCTAGTACTAGTGCAGATTAGACCAGTAGAGACCAGCGGGTCTAAAAAGGCCACCCGTTACTGTCAAATTTACACAGTTAACTTGAACCTAATGCGTTTAACGATAAAGATAAAAATGAAATTTGACAAATTGTTCTGTGATTTTTGACATTATCGGGTCCCTAGAGACCCGGTCCTTTGGTAGGCGTACGAGGGGTCGATGCCAACTCGCAGAGGCCTCTTTAGACATTTCAAATGGAATGGGACACCAACCGACGATTATCCCTGTATGCACTGTGAAAATATACCTAAGGACAATCCCCGGTTGGAGCAAAACTATTGCAAAAACTGGAAACAAAAGATGAAACGCTATGTGTTTGGCTGGTTTAGTGGACTAATAACTACTACTATGGAAGAACTATTGGCCCCTGCCTGACCATTGACAATTAAAACGGCTTTAAAATAGCAGGGAGTGACTTGCACACTCAATAAATGGCCCCCCCGAAAAGGGTCGCTAGCACAAAGTGACGTAGCGCCAAGGGGGCAACATATCCTGAGGTGCTAAAGGAGTGGAGAGGTATACCACGGCTATCAGGACAATCCCGGAAGTACGGTCAAGATCCCTACCAGCACCTTACTGGATTATACGTCCTTCTCCCGAGCACGTTTGCTCTTGCGAATCTCCACTCAGACCGGCCGATTAAGGCTAGAAAGAGGTGGGAGCTCTGTTCCTCGTCAGTGTTCACTCTGGCCAGCCAATAAAGGCAAGCCGGAGATGAGGAACAAGAATTCTCCCTGGAGATCAGGTCCGTGGGGTCGCTAGTGCCCAACAGTTCGCCACAAAACTGCCTTGCGGATTTGTGTGATTATTATTATGATTCTCATAGAGTGACCTTTTTAGCCCCCCAGTTCAGATTACCTTCTTCAGACCAGCAAACAAACTATTTTGACCTCTTTTGAATTTCGTTAAACTAATTTTCATTATTATAAAAATTTATTTAAATAGTAAAAAATAGCCTAATAAATATAATAAATTAAATAGTATAATATAAGTTTTCCGTTTGTGAGTTTTTAGTAAAAATAACTAAGTAAGTTATATATGTATATATATTTATTTTATAATATTGTATTCGGTATAGGTATATATTTTATGTATATTTTATTTATATCTGTTAAACACACTTTTGTTTACATTTCTTTTTTATTTCTCCTGTCGCAGGTCTGCTGGAAGAAATTTCATTAGAAATAAGCAGTACCTTTGTACTCATATTTATAATGTTAACTTTCACTATTTTTCTGTGTGTACATAAATTATAAAATAAATAAGTAAATCTTTAAATAGTATGAAACAAAGTCGCTTTTTCCGTTTGAACGTTTATATCTTTTAAACTCCGCAAAAAAAATTATTACGATTTTCATCAATAGACAGAGTAATGTTTATATGTATATTTATTCCCGAGATTCCAAAGAGAACGGGAGAAATAGGATATGCGCGTACTTTGCTACAAAAGCTAGTAAGTATATTAAGTTAACCAGACCATAGTTATAGTCCGTAGAAAAGTCATAACAAACCTATTATTAGAAACTAGTTGACCCACGCAACTTCGTTTGCGTCACAATTTTTATTACTGCTCCTCTCCTATTGGTCTTGGCGTGATGATATATAACCTATAGCCTTCCTCGATAAATGGGCTATCTAACACTGAAAGAATTTTTCAAATCGGACAAGTAATTTCTGAGATTAGCCCGGTCAAGTATACAAACAAACAAACTCTTCAGCTTTATATATTAGTATATAGATTAAATAATTGTCAGTTATTGACAAAAGCTTTAACTACAAACAAATAAAAATAGACCCACATAACCCGACCTCGTAACACAAAAGATGCCTACGCGCATCGGCGCAGTAAATCATAATAAAATACATGAAACCTTATTAAATTAATTTATTGTCCCAAGGCGGCCATGTTTGAGGCGTCTCGATCATAAATCAATGCTGTGAAGGATGATCGTAAATATTTCGTGATTGCGATTTTAATGATATTTCATGCCGTGAAAGTACTTGTATTAATATTAGAACATGATCGATTTAACTTTAGATCGATTTTGCTGCGAATTTTTGCATGTTTAGATTACCTTTTTGGGGTTCCGTTCCCAGCAGGCCCGTGTCGACGGCGCGCTGTGTTACACGTGCGCATCAAAGAGCTGTCAGTATTCGCTAGGGCCAGTGCCTGCCGCGGTGCGGAATCCGTTCGAAAGAGACGCCGCAGCCCTGGAATACAAAGGGCATTAGGAGGAGCACGGATGGGTTTTAGTCAGCAAGAGTCTGACACTCCCTTCTGCTCCGCCCAGAGCGGAAGGAGTCATTTGATGATTTCCCATCCATAAAAAAGGGTTCCGTTCCCAAAGGGTAACCAACGGAACCCTATTACTAAGTCTCCGCTGTTCGTCCGTGCGTCTGTCGGTCCGTCCGTCCGTCTGTCTGTCAGCGGGCTGTATCTCAATCTCAAAAACCGTAGACAGTGGTTTATGGTACGGAACTCTTCGTGTGCGAGTCCGACACGCACTTGACCGGTTCTTTTTTTGTTTTTTGTCCCGTAAAAAGCTGATTTGTTGTGGATTCGCCACAATTTTAATATTTAAGAAACTAGCTACTAGAATAGCTTCAGTCGGAAACTATGCTAAGGATACAACCAATAATTCTCAAAATTAATTTGGTTATTATTAGTTCACCTATTTATGCGTCAAAACTTTATGCATAGAAAGAGAGAGCCGGTTTCTTCATGAGGTTTTAAATTTTTTTAATTAATGATGGGTTTGCTCTTGACTCTAGTCTATGTCAGAGATGACAGAGACAAAGTCTACGACGGAGCGAGCTTACCCAGAAGCAGCCTGTTCACTCTAACTTTGAAGAGATTAGGGTTGTTATTAGATTTGTTGATCAGAGATTACTTTTCCGCTTTAGACAGATTTCGACTGAGATGAGAATGCGAACGTTGCATAAAAAAATATAGAATTGGCACTATGGCCACATCAGTAAAACACATTAATGTTGGACCACCACTTGACTGCTCCCTGATTGCTTGCGTGTTTGACAATCAACAATCTCGATACCTAAAAATTACCGGTCAATTGCGAGTCGGACTCTCACAAAGGGTACCGTATCAAAAACACACATTTCTTGTATGAGAGCCTTTGACTTTTAATTTAATTTATTTTTTATGTTGTTACAGCGGCGATAGAAATACACACTCTGTGATAATTTCAACTGTCTACCTATACCGGTTCTTGAGATACAACCCGCTGACAGATAGACGGACGGACGGTCAGCGGAGGCTTAGTAATAGGGTTCCATTGGTTAGCCTTCGGGTACGGACCCTTAAAAGATAGCTAACACAGCCATCAGTACCTAATGATTAACAAAGAGGCGCATAATTAGTCTATTATTCTTATGACATTGCCTAACCTAATAAACATCTCAACATTTTGATAAAACTCTCTCATAATCTCAACAGATTTATAATTCCTAAGATAAGTCTCGTTGCATACACTAATTATAAACTGGCTTCACTTTCTTTATGCATTTAACCTTAATTTTATACCACATGTACGTTTGGAAAGAGTTTCCATACTTGGATATGGAATATAGCCTACACACTCATGCTGGAGTCAATATTATTTGTTCCAAATCATGACAACCGTTCAACGTGGGTCGCCAAGCCTTTTCCCGACTATATTGGGGTCGTCTTCCAGTCAAACAGGATTCAGCTGCATACCAGTATTTCACGTGGAGCGGCTGCCTACCAGACCTCCACAACCGGGTAGCACGGTACTGCTTAGAAAAACTGGTGTCAGATTTTCTGGCTTCTAACAATCCGTGACGACTGCCAAACATGTACAAATAGCAACCGGGACCAACGGCTTAACGTACTTTCCAAGGCATGCAGGAGTCTTGTTAAGATGGTCACCCATCCATAGATCAATCTCGGCAAGCGTTGCTTAACCTTGAAGATCAAACTGTACGACTGTGATTATTTAACCACGAGTCCCTCAAATCATTACAACCGTCATAAAAAGCTTAAATTGTTTAATGCCCCATTTTGTCGCACTGTACGTAGCTATTTAGCGAGATCCTCCTCCTTTTTTTGAAGTCGGTTACTTCAAAAAAAGGAGAGGGATCTCAATTCGGGACGTATTTTTTTTTATGTTTGTTACCTCATAACTCCGTCATTTATAAACCGATTTGGAAAATTTTTGTTTTATCTGTAAGGGTATACTTCTCGATTGGTCCCATTGTCACCATATCAGATTCTGATGATGGAATCCCACGAAAATTGAGGGCAACCCTCAAATTTTATAAGCACATACAATGTTTTTCATGAACTTTCTAACGCGATTCAGATATTTGTGCCTGGTAATCATCATCTCATGTTGCTGTGCTGATAATGAAAGGTATATATTAGGATCTGATGATGAGATCCCATGAGAAATGTTTGTTCAGCGATACTTTAGCCAATTGTCAGCCGATTTGAATGATTCTTTTTTGTTTGAAAGAGTATTTTCCTGGACGGGTCCCGTTTCAATTTGGTGAAGATCTGACGAAGAACTTAGGAGGTAGGCAACGGAACTCTTCAATAAATGATAGCAAAGGGATCGGGATTGCTAAAATCACATGTTTTTTTTAGTGTTTACACCAGTTCTTAACATAACATTGCGCCGGTACGCTGTTAATGGGTACGCAGGTACCTAGGTACCACTAAAAAGTGAAAAATAAAAACTTTTTACAAAAAATACAACCGACTTTCAAAAAAAAACTTTTTTTTTTGTTTTTACTATTTATTGGCAAGTTTTTGTTTTTACTATTTGTTGGCAGTAATTGTCAAGTATGTTAACGATGCTCAATGCGGTCGTGGGGACCAAACCTGGGATTGAACTTATTTGCTTATAATTTACAAGAGGAGGAGGTTCTCAGGTCGTCGGAATCTTTTTTGTATGAAAGGGTAGACTTCCTTGGTGGTTCCATGATCAACAAGTCAGGATCTGATGATGGGATCCTGGAGAAATAGAGGGGAAATCTTTTCAAATTTTATAGGCAAACTTGAGGCGATTTGGGTAGTTTTTGGAAACCGTATTTTCTCGGAGTGTTCCCATTTCAATTTGGTGAAGATCTGATGAAGGTCTTCGGAGATAGGCAACGAAACTCTTTAGAAAATGATAGTAAATGGACCGGAATTGCTAAAATTGCATGTCTGTCAATGGTTTACACCAGTTCATTACATAACATCACGCCCGTATGCTTTAAAGGAGTAAAATAAATAAATAAAATAAAATAAAATAAAAAAGCCTTTTATTTCCTACAAATTAATTTTACATATAATTTTTACATTAACTTATCTTTAAACGCTTAACTAATTAAAATTAATACCTACTTATTTTGTTTATGTCCTATATTATGTAGCTATTTACTGTTTTTATTTACTGGTATTATTATACTTCTTTGACACTATATACTCTTTAAACGCTTAACTAATTGATCTTAATACCTACTTATTCTTATTTATTTTCTATATTATTTACCTATAACTATTTTATTTACTATTATTAATATACTATATAATATTTGCTACTATATAATATTTACTACTAGATAATATTTACTATTATTATTAGCTAGCTTGGTTAGATTTTAGATACCTAACTTTTAGATACCTGCTTTTTTGATCTCGTCGTCCCAGCGAGACGGTGGTCTTCCTTGATTTCTTTTACCTGGAGGTCCATTCCAAAAAGTCACTTTTATGGTCCATCTTCGGTCTTTAAGCCTCGCGACATGGCCAGCCCATCTCCATTTAAGTTTTTGTGCGTATTTCAATGCATTTGTTGCTTTGGTTTTTGATCTTATTATTGTGTGTCGTATTTTGTCTGATTTCTTTAGTTTAAGCATGCTGCGCTCCAGTCCTCTTTGACAGGTGGTGATTAGATTTTTTACTTTTGAAGTGAATTTCCAGGTCTGGCAGCCATAAGTCAAACTTGGAAGAAGGCTGGAATTCATAATTTTTGTTTTTATGGAAAACGCATTTAAAGGAGTACGCACATTAATTGTGAAAAAACACCACTGAAAAGTGAAAAAAAAACACTTTTTACACAAAAATACAACCGATTTTAATAACCAAATAAAACAGTATAAAGTATAAAATAACTTCGATTTCAGAAGTAAGTGTCAAAAGACGAAGATACTCGTACAAAACCAAACACACCGATTCGATGGTACGAGACGAGTAAACGATGCGGATTCGTCGTGCGATTAAGGGTGCTCTCTCGAATAAGCTTAAAAATAGCGTTTAGATGAAGCAGTTTTTCGTCGGCATTTCCTTAGAAATTACATCTGAAAAAAATAGGTAGTAATCTACATGATATTGCACGTAACTTGGTTTAGCCAGAATTTATGTTTTGATATCACATAATAGGAAAAAAAATCACCAAATCAACTCCATATCGTTGAGATGAAACCATTTTACTCCTTCATTTTTTAACAAAAGACAAAAAAAAAATATCTACTGCATTGCAATACAAACGAAAATAACTTGGTTTTGTTACTTTTAAAAAATATATATTTGTTTTATTATTAAAAAATAAAAACACGGATAGCGGAGTGGCGCGAAGAGGTGTAGTTAGCTCCGTTTGTTTGCACAAGGTCATTGGCATATATACAAGCCTTGAAATGATTTCTGTGCTCGCGCGATGATTTACAAGGGTATTTTACTAAATTCGAATATTTTTTTAAAATCTATCAGACGGACTAATTAGATTTTTTTAGTAAAATACCCCATTTGGACAATTTATAGAAATGCGTGTGTTTAATCTCGCCGTTAACGTGTTAGATTGTGAGCTAATTTGGACGACGCCTCGGCCTTATTTAAACAAAGGGCTTTTGATTTGATTGGATTTGATGAATAGGGAATGATATCCATCAACGAAGCTTCAAAGTCTTGAGCATCGACGCCGAGTTGCTGTCCCGTCGGTTTTCTCATCATCATCTGCCTAGCCTTTTCCCAACTATATTGGGGTCGGCTTCCAGTCAAATCGGATTTAGCTGAATACCAGTATTTTACGCCGAGCGGCTGCCTACCAGACCTCCACAACCCAGTAACTGGGTAACACGGTACTTCATGGCAAGACTGGAGTCAGATTTACTGGCTTCTGACTATCCGTAACGACTGCCAAAGATCTACAAATGACAGCCGGGACCAACGGCTTAACGTGCTTTCCGAGGCACGGAGGAAACTCGCTATGTTAAGATGGTCACCCATCCACAGACCAACCTTGGCAAGCGTTGCTTAACCTTGAAGATCGACCCGTGCGGCTCTTATTATTTAGCCACGAGCTCCTCCCGTCGGTTTTCTATCGGTTGCATTTAGGAGGCAAAATTTAATTCTGCCAAGCCCGTTCCATCATCTGACCACAAGACGAACGGCGATGCGCCACCGGTACATGGTGGAAATCCCACCACACGCACAAAACATTTTGGGAACACATTCATTGTGCGTACAGCTAAGGAGTGGTTTTTTTGGTGGGGTTTTTCCTGCCAGAGTCTGTTTCCTGATAGCTAGGAGCTAGCTGGGAGTCTTTAAGTAAAGAGTGAGTTCGACCAGATCATCGCTTACCATCAGGTGAGATAGTGGTCAAACGTATGCCTATCCATAGTAAAAAAAATAGAGGAAGATATAGTTACAATGTTTGGGGTTCTGTGGTAAGACAGAGTGAAGCTATGACTACATTTTTTTTAAATCTCCTTCATTATTGTTCTCAGGCTTCCTCAGCGATGACCTGGCAGAGAACATCCAGCTGTGCTGCAACGAAGCCGAAGGGTTTGCGCGGAACCACACACTGAGTGACTGCGAGGGACACCAGAGGGTGCCTCCTGAAGTTCCTCCTGCCTTCGGGTCTATGTGCCTCCTGGCTAAGGCGCAGTGCTGTAAGGAATATTTTAAGTAAGTAGTTTTTTGCTAAAGATGCACAACATGCTAAAAATATTTAAAAACGCTATTAGTGAAGTTGTTAAACGTGACCGTTTAAATTTATTGGTGCAGAATGGCTTAAAATGTGCAAAGTGTGTCTCATATGCAGTAAGGTACCGTAAATATGTTTTTTTTTTCAAAACACCTAACCTTAAAAATATTAAACCTTTAATTTTAGTTCAACTCAGATTTGACGCCACCAACTGCAGATTGCTTGAAACTATTAGGAACGTTTTATTCATTTTTGTGGTCGAAATTCTAGAAAAACGTCGATATTTTATATTTTACATCCGGTAGAATAGATAGTCGATGGGGTCGATAAGTCATGTGTGACAGTGACCGCGTAGCAGAAGACGCAGCGTTGGTAGGTTTCTTAGTTACTTAGAGCACTCTTGTTAGTTGAAGGGCAAGGAGTGGCTATGCCCAGCAGTGGACGTCTTTTAAGTGACAGGATGATGATGACGACAAAGGTTTGAGGAGCTCGTGGCTAGATAATAAGCCGCATGGGTCGATCTTCAAGGTTAAGCAACGCTTGCCAAGGTTGGTCTGTGGATGGGTGACCATCTTAACCCGAGTTTATACCATACCGAGTTTCCTTCGTGCCTCGGAAAGCACGTTAAGCCGTTGGACCCGGCTTTCATTTGTAGATCTTTGGCAGTCGTTACGGATTGTCAGAAGTCAATAAATCTGACTCCAGTCTTGCCATGAAGTACCGTGTTACCCTGTTAATGGGTTGTGGAGGTCTGGTAGGCAGCCGCTCCACGTAAAACACTGGTATTCAGCTGAATCCGGTTTAACTGGAAGCTGACCCCAATATAGTTGGGAAAAGGCTAGGCAGATGATGATGATGATGATCACGTGACCTTTCGATAGCGTTTGTCAATCCCATACATCTTGACGTTTTGGCAAGCGTTGCTTAACCTCCAAGATCGGCCCGTGCGGATGTTATTATTTAGCCACGAGCTCCTGAAAAGGTCACGTGATCAATCTCTTATATTGTGGCTTTTCGAAAATCGCCGTCGCTACTAGATTGACACTTTGTCTAGGGACTTCTTCTTCTACCTGGCGTTAATCCCGGCTATTGCCAGGGTCCGCCTTCCTACTTAGCTTCCTCCACTTTGCCCGATCTTGAACATCCTTCTCAGTTAGGCCATTGGCTCTCATGTCGGACTTAACGACGTCCAACCAGCGCTTGCGAGGGCGACCACGGGACCTAGCCCCAAGAACAGCCATATTCATGCATCCCCGACCAACGTACTCTATAAGGCGGCGCATGATGTGGCCATACCATCGCAGACGACACTCTTGCAGTTTTTCCCCCACGTCACGGACACCAAGACTACCTCTGATGAAAGAGTTGCGTATGCGATCGGATCGCGTTACGCCACTCATCCACCTCAGCATCTTCATCTCCGTGACGCGAAGCTCCTGGGTGTGTCTGCTTAGTGCTGGCCAACATTCACCGCCGTACAGTAGGACAGGCCGTATGATGCATTTATATATCTGCCCCTTGAGCTTCGGAGGCATTTTGCGGTCGCATACAACGCCCGTTACCTCGCGCCACTTCACCCAAGCCGCGCCTATACGTGCTTGGACATCGTCGTCCACGTTGCCAGACTCGTGCAGCACGGGTCCAAGGTACCTGAACGTATCGGACTTTCAGATCAGGTCCGAACCTATTCGGATGAACCTATTTGAATCCGTGCCGCCACAGGACATGTACTCAGTCTTCGCCACATTTAGTCTCAGACCACCGTTTTCAAGCGTGTCCTTCCAAATGTTGACTTTGCGCTCAAGATGGGCTTTGTTCTGATTAACGAGGGCGATGTCATCGGCATACATCATTAGCCATGGGGGCTTATCTTGGATGTTTGCCGTAACTACATCGAGCACTACGTTAAACAAGAACGGGCTAAGAGCCGAGCCTTGGTGAACGCCAACAGATATTGGGAAGCCATTCGATTCGCCAACAGCGGTCTGGACAGAGGACACGGAATCGCGGTACATGTCTCTGATAATGTCAATATAGGCCTCGAGAACGCCCTTGAAGCGCAGTGCCCACCAGATGGACTGCCGAGGTATACAGTCGAAGGCCTTCTGCAGGTCTAAAAAGGCCATATGCAAAGCTCTCCTTCTCTCTCTGTAAGCCTCAGCCAGATTCCGTAAGGCGAACACTGCGTCCATGGTGCTGTTACCCGCCCGGAAGCCATATTGACACTCAGAGACAGTACACTCGCTACGGAGCCGTGTGTCAATAATGCGCTCGAAGAGCTTCATGGCGTGGCACATGATCTTGATACCGCGGTAGCTACTACAATCCTGTACGCTACCTTTGCCTTTGTATACAGGGATAATCAGGCTAAATCGCCACTGGTTCGGCATTTCCTTGGTGATCAGGATGCGGTTAAAAAGATCCGTCAGAAGGTCCACGCCATGTGGGCCCATCGCCTTCCACACTTCAATTGGCACATTGTCAGGCCCGACCGCTTTCCGGTTCTTCATGTGGCGAAGAGCAATGCGGGTTTCGTCGGGGGAAATAGGGGAAATAAGTCCAAGGTTAGGAGGCGGTTCGGGAGGAAGGTTATGGGGATGCTGTTTGTTAGACAGCTCCGCGAAGTATGTACACCATCTCTCCTTAACAGAGGGGGCATCGTAGAGCAGCTTACCCTGGGCGTCCCTTACACAGAGACATTTGCTAATGTCCCGTGTAGCTTTCTCCCGGGCACGCGCCAGCTTAAAAATAAGCTTTTACCCCTCCGCAGTTTCCAGCTTGTCGTACAAGGGCGCCAGACTTTTGCTGCGGGCTCTGGCTACAGCTTTTTTGCAAGCGCGCTTAGCCGCTCCATATGCCTCTTTGTCATCCGGAGAGTTGGACCCTTGCCACTGTTTAAATAAAACCTTCTTCTTCCGAGTCGCCTCCTGCACCCCGTCATCCCACCACCACGTCTCCTTTTCTATGGTGCGGCCACCACGAGAAGTGCCAAGGACGCGCTTACCCGCATCGGTGATTGCTGAATGAATCCTACTCCAGATCTCTTGAGCGGACTCATGCGGAGCACTGATCTCGAGATGCTCAACCTCCGCGATGAAGTCCGACTGCCTAGGCCCATCAAGCAACCACCACTTTGTGCGGGGTTTGCGTTTTTCGGTCACTTTCTTTTTCGGTACAACCGCAAAGTCCAGGACAAGGAGGCGGTGTTGAGCCGTTAGGCTTTCACCTGGGATGACTTTGCAGTTGGTAACCTTGCCAATGTGGCACCGTCGCACCAGCAGGTAATCTATTTGGGTTGAGTAGGCACCACTACGGTACGTAATAAGATGCTGGGGCTTCTTCTGAAAGAACGTGTTCGCGATGGCTAGGTCAGACAAAGCGCAGGTGCTGAGTATACTGACTCCCTCTGCATTTAGCTGGCCATATCCAAAACCACCGTGAACACGTCCGTACTCTCCAGCAAACTGACCTACGTGACCGTTGAGATCCCCCCCAACCAAAACACCTTCGGAATTCGGAATAGCGCGTAGTACGTCCTCGAACTCATCCCCGAAGGCCTCCTTTTCAGACTCACAGCAACCAGTTTGAGGAGCATAGGTGCTGATTAGGTTCGTTACCGACCCTTCGATCAGCACCCTAACTCGCATCAACCGGTCGCTGCATCGGTCTACTTCAAGGAGTCCATCCTGAAGGTCCTTAGACAGCACCACGGCCACTCCGCCCCTGCCCGATGTCACGTGACTTATTTCCCTTCCAGCGCGTCTCCTGAAGGAAGGCGCACTGGACCCGACGCTTCGCAAGTACGTCCGCGAGTTCTCGGTAACGTCCGGTTAGGGAGCCAATGTTCCAGGTGGCAAAGCGGAACTTCTTCTTGGGTACTATCCTCTTTAGCCGTGCCCGTACTCGACACGGTAGCCCTAGCCCACTTATCGCAGGTTTAGGGCGATGTGCCTGCGCGTCGTTATGCGGCGACGCCCTAGCCCGAGTACCCGTTTTCAACTTCTTGTCCATTTTAATATTTGGCTGAAGTTGGTTTTACGTGGGGCGACCAGCCGTCTGACCCCCACAACCCTACGAGAGGGAAACCAGGTTCGCCAGAGCCTCGTCCGTTGGACAGCAGGGTGCACCGCTAGCAGGTGAGGTTGGCTTGGGTCTTAAGATGGTAACAGACCCCATGCACCCCAGACCCCATGCACCCCCACTTTGTCTAGGGACTATGCAGACATAATGCTAGGCATATACAGGTGCGATTTCCGGCCACCATAGGCGCGGGCCTGCGGACGGCGAGCATTGGGTGGCTCGCCGTCCGATCAGAACCAGGCCTGGGTCGGCGGCGCGCTGTGTTCCACGCGCGCCTCAAGGAGCTGTCAGCATGGGAGACGGGGCCCGCTAGGGCCAGTGGCTGCCGGGGTGCGGAATCCGTTCGAAAGAGACGTCGCAGCCCTGGAACGCAAAGGGCAGTAGGAGGAGCACGGATGGGTGTTAGTCAGTAAGAGTCTGACACTCAGAGGAGTCATTTGATGGTATCCCATCCTTAAAAAAAAAAGGCATATACAGGTGAATTTTTTAAGTGTGCCTTCAGGGTCAAATCGGAAACTATAAGGAATATCAAAAAACACTGAAAGGAGGCTCGAGCCCGATTTTGTTAAAAACTAAACCTGCAACATCGGATTTTTGAAAAATCGTTAAGGAATCGAACCGGTTGATGTTAAAAAAAACAAACCCTGTATTATTACACCATCCGAAAGTGTAGCTAATAAGAATCAAATTCTGGGAAGGAATAACACATGGCAAATTAAAGGAAAGCTCTTATTTTTTACAACTAAATAATACTGTTTATTAGGAATTATAGCAAACTTTAGATAATATTTACATGCAGACTTAAAAAACTACACTAATTAACAAGAAATTATGTACAAATGCAACATACTGAAAAAATCTATAATTACTCCAGTTCACAAGGGGGGGAGCAGAGACGATGTCAATAATTATAGACCTATTTCAGTCTTACCGGCTATATCTAAAATTGTAGAAAAACTAACAAATACGAGACTTGTTAACTATTTAAACAAATTCAAAATTATATCATCTTCGCAATTTGGATTTAGGCAGGGTATATCTACTGAGGATGCAATTGATGCTCTGAGCTCCCTGGTAACTGAACATCTCGATGCAGGGAAGAAATGCATAACGGTATTCCTAGATATCAAAAAAGCTTTTGACACCGTTTCTGTTCCAACCCTTGTAGCAAAGCTGGAAGGAATTGGAATAAGGGGAACTCCACTAATTTTTTTCAAAAATTACTTAACAAACAGAAAGCAGAGGGTTAAGATGGGAACTTATACTAGTGATGATGCTGACGTACTATATGGCGTGCCGCAGGGGAGTGTTTTAGGCCCTACAATGTTTCTTGCGTATATAAATGACCTCTGTAACCTAAATGTAAAAAACGCAAATATTTTTTCGTATGCTGATGATACTGCTGTGGTTTTTTCCGGAGACAACGGGTATGATGTAAAACTCAAAGCTGAGTTAGGTATGATCCAAATCGCCAATTGGCTCAGAGATAATTTACTGTCACTAAATACAACAAAAACGAACTATATATGTTTTTCCATCTCTAATCATTCTCAAGATGAACCCTTTAACATTAAAATACACACATGTAATACAACCTCAGATAAAAATTGCAAGTGCCCTATAATTGAGAAAGTTTCGCAGACAAAATACTTAGGCATCATAATTGATCAAAAATTATCCTGGTATTCCATATTACTGCGAGACTTAGGAAACTGGGAAGGATTTTCAAATCACTAAGACATATACTTCCACAAAATATAAAACATAAACGTGAATGTTCTAGAAATCTCCTAAATGAAATCTATATATCACTTGCACAATCTGTTATAGTTTACTGTATACCTGTATGGGGTGGCGCGGCTAAAACAAAATTTATCGTTCTAGAAAGGGGACAGCGATCCTTAATAAAAATAATGTATTTTAAGAAGATCAGATATTCTACTGAAAAGTTATACGAGCTTAGTGGTCTACTCTCAGTTCGGAAATTGTATATCATATACACTGTTCTAAAAAAACATAAAACTCTTGCATATGATCCACAAATAATGTCAAAAAGGCGGAAAGACTTGATTGCACAAATTCCACCGACTAGAACGAAATTCGCGGCCATGCAATATCAACATCGATCTGCTCGACTTTATAACAGGGTAAACAAACAAATATTCATTTATCCTAACAAACTACATGAATGTAAACAGAAACTAACAGACTGGATGAAACCATTTACATACACAGACACAGAGTCACTCCACACATGAACTAATGTCAGTCACTCTCACATCACCCACATCTTATTACATCACATCGCACCACATATCATCACATCACATCACGTCACATCACATCACATCACATCACATCACCTCACATCATACCATACCACACCACATCATACCACACACGCCACATCATACCACACCGTGTGGTGTGTACTTCTTCTACACACACACCCCACACCTTTCCTACCTCACATGCCAACACATAATTATTATAGCATAACATAAATAAACCAAAATGTAAGTAATTAAGAGAGAGCGGCGTCTTCTAACACAAGCATTATCTGCTTAAAAGGAGGCGCCATTACAAACAAAATGTATCGATTTATGGTTATGAAATAAATTATTATTCCATTTATTTATTTATATATACATACAAATTACATTTTTAAATATTTCTATAAAAATACAAAAAACATTTAAAAATATAAAAAATAGTAACCCACCGGTATCGGGAACAGGCTCCAAGCTACCGGTGGTCAGGGCTTCTGAGAGAGGAACCTCCTAACGATGCGCGCCGTGTCCAGGAGTACTGCTTTCTGGATCAAGCCCTTGATCCAGCTGCCCAACGAGAGCCTCTTGAGATGTTGGTCGAGGCTCTTGGCAATAATGCCATTGGCCGTCACGATTATCGGCACAATAACTGCTGTGTTCACATCCCACATGTCGACAACCTCGCGAGCCAAGTCAAGATACTTCGTTTGTTTATCTTTCTCTGACTTCACGAGGTTCTCGTCATGAGGGACTGCTATATCAACAATCATTGCGCGACGCTCTAGTCGGTCTATCACCACTATATCAGGCTTATTGGCAACAATAGTCCTGTCAGTGATGATAGACCGATCCCAATACAATGTGCAACTACCACTTTCGAGAACTGGGTCGGGCACATACCTATAGTACGGTACTTCCGATTCCACAAGATTGTATTTAAGAGCAAGTTGCTGGTGGATAATCCTGGCTACAAGGTTGTGCCTGTGCAAATAGTCTCCGTTAGCCAGACTAGAACAACCGGAAATAATGTGACGGATGGATTCCCCGGGCCGGTGACATGCCCGACATATGTCAACCGTACCGTCCTTCACAATGTATTTCCGGTAGTTATTAGTCATCATAACTTCGTCCATAATTGCACAGACAAAACCTTCGGTTTCCCCGAAGAGGTCACCAAAACGAAGCCAGGCTACGGACGCTAAGAAGTCTACATCGGGCCCATGTAGGACCCGATAAAAGCGTCCGTGAAGCTCCTTGCTCTGCCATACCTCCCTGCGGTCGTTAGTATCTAATACCACAGGTTTGCGCCAGTTCTCGTTAGCCAAGGAGAGCGCGGTGAGGCCTTTGTCCACCGCTACCACATCTCGATGCATACCCACGTCGGCCTCTAGGAAGTACTCCCTATGGCTGCATACCTCGCGGTTGTGCAGGGTCTTAGCATTTAAGAAGCCACGACCCCCGCACTTCTGCGGGATATACAGCCTCATCACCGATGACCGTGGGTGATGCATCCGATTTGCGGTAAGCAGTGAACGTACCCTCCTATCCAGGGCGTCAAGTTCCGTCTGAGTCCATTTGAGTATGCCGAAAGAATACATCAAAACCGGCATGACCCAACCGTTGAAGGCGCGCACCTTGTTTCCGCCTGATAAAAGACTGTTAAGTACTTTGTTCAGGCGGCCAAAGAAGCGCTCCTTCAACGATTGTTTCATGTCCGTAGCACTGATGCCTAACGCTTCCGACATACCCAAATACTTGTAAGTTTCGGTTGAAGAGAGGGACCTAAGGTCTATGGAATCCGAACACATTCCCACGGATTCCATAATCTCCCCTCGCTTTACATGCATGACCGCACATTTGTCCAAACCAAATTCCATCCTGATGGCGCCACTGAAGGTTTCTGTTACTTTCAGTAGCTTCATCAGTTGCAAGTTGTTAGGAGCAAAGAGTTTGAAGTCATCCATGTAAAGGAGGTGCGATATGACCTGACCACCTCTTCTCAACCGGTAGCCTTGGCCCGAACCCTCCAACAATGTACTGAGAGGGTTGAGGGCCAGACAAAACCACAGTGGACTCAGACTGTCACCCTGAAATATGCCACGCTCGATCCTTATCGGTTTGCTGTTCGCCTGGGTCTGTCGACACCCTGGATAGTGAAGAACCGTCCTCCACTGCCCCATACACGACATCAGGAAGGTGCGTAAAACTGCATCAACTTTGTACAGCTCCAGCACCCTCATGAGCCATGTATGTGGCACCGAGTCATAGGCCTTCTTATAATCTATCCAGCATGTCGACAGATCTCTTCGGGAACGTCGAACCTGTTGGCTAATGGCTATGTCGATGAGGAGCAGCTCCTTAGTACCGCGAGACCCGTTCCTACATCCATTCTGAGAAGAAGACATTATTGAATTACTATCAATATGATGGTTAATCTTTCCTCTCAAAATGGATGTAAGAACTTTATAGACCGTCGGTAAACACGTGATCGGTCTATAATTTTTAGGCTCCGCGGTACTACCTGATTTATGGAGCAGGTGGGTTATTCCTGTAGTTAGGAACTGGGGCAGCGACCCTGACTCTAACGCAGACTGGAATTGAGATCCCAAGCGAGCGTGCGATCTTTTGAACCATTTAATCCAAAAGTTGTGCAGCCCGTCCGGTCCCGGAGATTTCCAGTTAGGCAACGGACGGACTGCACGAGCTACGTCTTGGGGGCTGATGTTAATTGCCCCCATTTCTGGTATCGGATCGCACGCGCACTCAACCTCCCGAGTCCAATCGCCCTCGGTATGACTGACAGGCACCGACCAGATGCTGCGCCAGAATGAACACATGGCATCATCATCCGGTAGGCGCGTATCAGTCACACCTTGGTCTGGTCGCTCCCAAGCCCTATAAACCCACCTCTCATTGCTTTGGAATGTGCGATTCTGAGTGTATCGCTCCACTCGCCGCTTGTACCGACGTATACGGTTTAAATAAATAAATTATTATTATTTTTATTTTTTTACTTTCTCGGGTCCCTCTTCTTAGAGACCCGGTCCTTTGGTAGGCGTACGAGGGGCCGAAGCCAACTCGCAGAGGCCTCTTTAGACATTTTAAATGGAATGGGACACCAACCGACGATTATCCCTGTATGCACTGTGAAAGTATACCCAAGGACAATCCCCGGTTGGAGCAGGACTATTGCAGAATATGGAAACAAAAGATGAAACGCTATGGGTTTAAATTATTATTATTATTATTATATTATTATATTATTATTATAACATACAACTTAGTTTAAAAAAAATCGTAACATATAAACATATACAATAGTAAGTTACTAGTTGACCCGCGCAACTTCGTCTGCGTCACAATTTTCATTACTGCTCCGCTTCTATTCGTCTTAGCGTGATGATATAGCCTTCCTCGATAAATGGGCTATCTAACACTGAAATAATTTTTCAAATCGGACCAGCTAGTCTATTCTGTAAGTAACCATTTCGATATCGAGCTTCACCTGAGTGAGATAGCACACAAAGTGAACTTTATTGCACACAACATAAAGGTGTTTCGTTTATACTCACCTCGGATTCCGCTGTCGAGACACGAAAATGTTGTTACAGAATAGCACTACAGTAGTTCCTGAGATTAGCGCGTTCAAGTAAACAAACAAACAAACATACAAACTCTTCAGCTTTATATATTAGTATAGATATAGAGTATAGATATAGATTATATATTAGTATAGATAATACAGAATGTTATTGCTTTCGAAATTAACCTACCGGTTGATTGGTCGATTCCTGGGTAGGAACAACGATTTTTCAAAAATCCAATGATGCGGTTTTAGTTTTCATCAAAATCGGGCTCGAGACTCCTTTCAGTGTTTTTTGATAATCCTCATAGTTTAGGATTGGGCCATTAAGGCACACTTAAAAAATTCACCCTCTATATTTTCTATCCAAAATGTGCTGTAATGATATAATTAGCTGTTCAAAATTACAAAAACCGTCTGCGTGTTCGAGTTTGTTAGCACAAAATTAATAATTACCACTGTCATGTTTATAAATCAGATAAACTGTACCGAGAAACACTTAGCGCCGCGCAGTTGTAAATAAATAAAATGTTGTTTTCTGAATTCCAGTAATCATGATGTAAATCCTTTAATACACAACTGCAGCACAGCCGAAAGATGTTCACTGCTGGACATAAGCCTCCGCAAAGATGGGGGGGGGTTTCCCATAATCGCCAAGCTTGGCAGACAGGTTGGCGATCGCAGTGCATGGTGTTGAGTTTTAAATTAAATTAAATTAAAAATTAAATTAAATTAAAACTTTATTTCAGACTATACAGTCCATACATTTAGTTATTATAGTATTGGTGTTAGTAACAATGTAGGTTAGTATTGTTAGTTTATAACTTTTATTTATTTAAGTATACCTATGACTGTCCCCACCCAGTGACCCTGAAAGAGACAGTCCGGTCTGGCAGCTATCATTTTCAGGATGCTGTTGTCACTACCATGCAAGCGTTGTAGTAAGGAGGCCGCTTTCTTTCGCATGATGGCATCCATCTGTGCGAGCCTCCGCGAACATTCCTGAAGCACTACAACGCCATGGCAGTCCCAACAGCATCCTAAAAGCAACTACACGCAGGTCGTTGTAGGCTCGGCGTGTGTATAATACCCACAGGCCACCCGTGTAAAACGATTGACAGAACGCCTTAAAAAGAGTTACTTTGACGTCTGTGCGTATTACTAAGCATATTACTCCCCACCGACAACGCTGCTGCCCATTCTCTGGCAAGCCCCTTAATCGCCTCTACGACACCCACGGGAAGTCTTCTTCCACCTGGCGTTAATCCCGGCTATTGCCAGGGTCCGCCTTCCTACTTAGCTTCCTCCACTTTGCCCGATCTTCAACATCCTTCTCAGTCAGGCCATTGGCTCTCATGTCGGACTTGACGACGTCTAGCCAGCGCTTGCGAGGGCGACCACGGGGCCTAGCCCCAAGAACAGCCATATTCATGCATCTCCGACCAACGTACTCCATAGGGCGGCGCATGATGTGGCCATACCAACGCAGACGACACTCTTGCAGTTTTTCCCCCACGTCACGGACACCAAGACTACCTCGGATGTAAGAGTTGCGTATGCGATCGGATCGCGTTACGCCACTCATCCACCTCAGCATCTTCATCTCCGTGACGCGAAGCTCCTGGGTGTGTCTGCTTAGTGCTGGCCAACACTCGCCCCCGTACAGTAGGACAGGCCGAATGATGCATTTATATATCTGCCCCTTGAGCTTCGGAGGCATTTTGCGGTCGCATACAACGCCCGTCACCTCGCGCCACTTCGCCCAAGCCGCGCCAATACGTGCTTGGACATCGTCGTCCACGATGCCAGACTCGTGCAGCACGGATCCAAGGTACCTGAACGTATCGGACTTTCTGATCAGGTCCGAACCTATTCGGATGGTGTTTGTTTCCGTGCTGCCACAGGACATGTACTCAGTCTTCGCCACATTTAGTCTCAGACCACCGTTTTCAAGCGTGTCCTTCCAAATGTTGACTTTGCGCTCAAGATGGGCTTTGTTCTGATTAACGAGGGCGATGTCATCGGCATACATCATTAGCCATGGAGGCTGATCTTGGATGTTTGCCGTAACTACATCGAGCACTACGTTAAACAAGAACGGGCTAAGAGCCGAGCCTTGGTGAACGCCAACAGATATTGGGAAGCCATTCGATTCGCCAACAGCGGTCTGGACAGAGGACACGGAATCGCGGTACATGTCTCTGATAATGTCAATATAGGCCTCGGGAACGCCCTTGAAGCGCAGTGCCCACCAGATGGACTGCCGAGGTATACAGTCGAAGGCCTTCTGCAGGTCTAAAAAGGCCATATGCAAAGCTCTCCTTCTCTCTCTGTAAGCCTCAGCCAGATTTCGTAAGGCGAACACTGCGTCCATGGTGCTGTTACCCGCCCGGAAGCCATATTGACACTCAGAGACAGTACACTCGCTACGGAGCCGTGTGTCAATGATGCGCTCGAAGAGCTTCATGGTGTGGCACATGATCTTGATACCGCGGTAGCTACCACAATCCTGTACGCTACCTTTGCCTTTGTAAACAGGGATAATCAGGCTAAATCGCCACTGGTTCGGCATTTCCTTGGTGATCAGGATGCGGTTAAAAAGATCCGTCAGAAGGTCCACACCATGTGGGCCCATCGCCTTCCACACTTCAATTGGCACATTGTCAGGCCCGACCGCTTTCCGGTTCTTCATGTGGCGAAGAGCAATGCGGGTTTCGTCGGGGGAAATAGGGGAAATAAGCCCAAGGTTAGGAGGCGGTTCCGGAGGAAGGTTATGGGGATGCTGTTTGTTAGACAGCTCCGCGAAGTATGTACACCATCTCTCCTTAACAGAGGGGGCATCGTAGAGCAGCTTACCCTGGGCGTCCCTTACACAAAGACATTTGCTAATGTCCCGTGTAGCTTTCTCCCGGCCACGCGCCAGCTTAAAAATAAGCTTTTGCCCCTCCGCAGTTTCCAGCTTGTCGTATAAGGGCGCCAGACTTTTGCTGCGGGCTCTGGCTACAGCTTTTTTGCAAGCGCGCTTAGCCGCTCCATATGCCTCCCTGTCATCCGGAGAGTTGGACCCTTGCCACTGTTTAAATAAAACCTTCTTCTTCCGAGTCGCCTCCCGCACCCCGTCATCCCACCACCACGTCTCCTTTCCTATGGTGCGGCCACCACGAGAAGTGCCAAGGACGCGCTGGACGACACCCACGGGAAGTGATGGGATGTTATTATTCTTTTACGGCACCATACGGCAGCCCGACACCTAGGGCCGAATGGGCTCTAACATACCTAGACGGTGACAAGAGCTCGTTGGATAATTTCGTTTAAGTTGGCGTGTCGTGCAAAACGGCCCGCACTGCGGCTAGAAATTAATTAATATTATGTTTTTTTTTCGTGGAAATACACAGATCTGTTTTACAAGTCAGTTCTAGATCTGTTTTTTCCATTAATTTATTGAATTCTTAAAATTGACTCTGATATTGATGATTCCTTCCTTCTTTTTTGTTTTATATAGATATAATTAATTATACCTGGTAGTACATCAAGGCAACCGGTAATATGTATAATTAAATAATATAAATTCCTGAAAATTTGTTAGGAAATCGTCAATATAAACATAGTCTTAGCTCGTATTTCCATGTTATGTATTTTAAATAGAAATACTGAGAATGATGAATGTTTAGCTCAAATACAACACTGTTTCGAGTAATGTTTATTTAGTGGCTAACAAAGTCATATTCTTATCACTATTTAGTTGGTACAAGGTTTTACTTTAAACTAGTTTGTTGTTATATAGCCTTCTTCATAAATGTGGCTATCATATGTATACAAAAAGAGTTTTCCGAATGTGACCAGTACTTCCAAAGATTAGCGCGTTCAAACTAACAAACAAAATACTAAATGAAGCTAGTTGTTCCGACAAGAACAGCAAGCTCCTATGGAGAAAAACGTGCAGGGACCTCCGTGGACAATTTCCATCCAGAGCCGTTCAGCCGTTCTTTCTGGTGATGTTGAGTAATAGACATCAGAGGCGGCGCAAGGCGTGGGCGACGTGGGCCACCGCCTACGGCTTCGCGGTTCGAAGGGCCTCGCAGCTTTGGCGTTTTTCAACTCAGAAAAATCGTAGCTAAGGCCACGAAAATACCCAACGTATCTGAGTCTATTTCCATTTTTTTTTGAGATCGCTTTGCTTGCTTTTCCTATTTGAGTTCTAAAAGCTTGCATAAAAAAGCCAAAAGAAAATCTAAACTACTCGTGGCGGGGTGCGATTGAGTTCACCGTATCTCACCATCAATCGTAGAATCCCACCTCTGAAATCGTCCTCGAAAATTCATTATTCCTGAGCAGGACCTACGGTCTCGCAAAATGTCAATCTTGCCCAGACATCCACCCATTTGAGAGAAAATGGATGAGAGATGCGGTGTGATAATTATATTTATATATTTTTTTACAAAGTTTTATAATATTCTTTTTATTTTAATGTGTGTGATTACCTACGTTTCTTTTTTATATTAATGTGTTTATATTTCTTGAGTTTTACTCATTTTGTACAACTTCCTTTTAAATTAAGTCCTTTTTATAATTTGCACTGTGCTACGCTTTGGATGCTACTATCTGTCATGTTGTTCATGTACTCATAAATAAATAAAATAATTACTAAATAAATAGTCCATTAATCCAAACTTTCGTATTTAGTGAATTTTATCTTCTGCCAAGCCTTTTCCCAACTATTTGGGGTCGGCTTCAAATCAAACCGGGTTCGGCTGTTACCAGTATTTTATGTAGAGCGGGTGCCTACAAGACTTCCACAACGCACAACTGGGTAACACGGTACTCCTTGGCAAGACTGGTGTCAGATTTACTAGCTTCTGACTATCCGTAACGACTGCCAAAAACCTTCAAATGACTGCCGGGACCAACGGCTTAACATGCTTTCCGAGTTACGGTGGAGTATCGGTATGTTGAGACGGTCACCCAAACACAGACCAACCTCGGCAAGCGTTGTTAACCTTTTGAAGATCGACCCGTGCCGTGCGGCTGTTATTATTTAGCCACCAGCTCCTCCCTTTTTTATTTAATGAATGTTTAGCTTAAATACAACAATGTTTTGAATAAGTATTGTTTAATTAGCTTACAATGTTCTCTTGCTCTTATCATAATGAAGTGGGCACAAGGTTTTAGCATAAATGTCATGTTTGTGAACCTTGAATTGTTCTGACCTATATTTTAAGGAAAACTTTGTTGTGTTTTACATAATCAGGTACTTAGTAATCGAATGTATGTTAATGATTTTAGAGGTAAAATATTCCAATTAATAAACGAGGAAAACTTTGTTAATAGTGCTATTTGCTGTGATGATTTATTCCTGGTTGCCTGTAAACCTGTAATATTGAATGATTAAAGTTTTTTTTTTTTTACTATTGATAGGCACGCGTTTGACCACTATCTCACCTGATGGTAAGCGAGGATGTGGTCGAAGATGGAGCACGCTTGCCTAGAAATAACCTATTCACTCTTGACTTAAAGACTCCCAGGTTGTAGCTATCAGGAAACACAGACTCTGGCAGGGAATTCCACTCCTTAGCTGTACGCATTATGAATGTGTTACCAAAACGTTTTGTACGTATGGATGGGATGTCCACCAAGTACCGGTGGCGCATCGCCGTTCGTCTTGTGGTCCGATGATGGAACGGGCTTGGCGAAATGAAATTATGCAATTCCGTCGCACATACCCCAAAATGCAACCGGTAGAAAACCGACAGGCTAGCAACTCGTCGTCGATGTTGACGTAAACAACAAACTGAATTCGCAATTCATTTTATTTCCCGCCTTTAAATTACTGCCTTTACCTATAAATAAAGTAAAAAAAACGTAATCTAAAATAATAAATTGTTAAATTTTCAAATTGCTGTAAGTTGGCATTTTGAAAAATCGTTAAACTTATAGCGCTAATAAATAATTTTGCGTTTTAGTTGCGGTTGGTTTTGTAAATAAGAAATATTAGGTAAGTGTTCATGCGTCTAGGTTTCATCTAGTTCTAGTGTAAAAATGAAATAATTAGAGGAGCTCGTGGCTAAATAGCAACAGCCGCACCGGTCGATGTTCAAGGTTAAGCAACGCTTGCCGAGGTTGGTCTGTGGATGGGTTTCCACCATCTTAACATAGCGAGACCTCCGTGCCTCGGAAAGCACGTTAAGCTGTTGGTCCCGGCTGTCATTTGTAGATCTTTGGCAGTCTTTATGGATAATCAGAAGCCAGAAAATATGACACCAGTCTTGCCAAGGAGTACCGTATTAACCAGTGTGTGTGTTGTGGAGGTCTGGTAGGCAGCCGCTCCACGTAAAATACTGGTATTCAGCTAAATCCGGTTTGACTGTCCGCCGATCTCAACGCTAGGCAGATGACGAGTGTTAAAAGTTGAAAGCCTTTATTTCATTTGTAAAGAACACCTAATTTTATCTTTGCGTTTTACCTAGTTATTTTTATAAAAACCAATATATTTTTAACATTATTGATTGACGATGGAATGTTTAAGAGCGTATATCCTCAAATGCAATTGCTGCACGTATCTGACATTAAAAAAAAAACAAGCGTAATTCAAAGCCATTCGTCAAGTGGAAAAGTTTTCTTAGCTTTCTATACGCCATTTGTCAAAACATTGATGTGCTATTGTTTCAGAAAGCAAAGTGCTTGTGAGACGGGCATCGACATAGCGACGAGCACCTACAGCTGCGAGTCTACACAAGCTACAAGTAAGGTTAGTAGCTTTATTTACACACATATATATATATATATAATTTCGTTGCAGGATCCAAGACAGTTGAATCGTTTCTCCGGGACTCGTCGGGTTTCATTGGCTCGGCGTTTTCTGGTGGTCGCCACTGTTGATTCTGGCTTTCAGGAGTTGCAGTGGTTGGGAATGTGTGGCGGGCTTGTCCCAAAAAAAAAGAAAAAAAAAAAAAAAAAAACATATATATACTTTGGCAGGTGCTACGTTCGCATTCGCATTTCAACCGCAATCTGTCAAAAAAACATCAATTTCCACACATTTGAGACTGGCATGCGAATGCTCGTTCGCGTTGAGCAAGGCTATACACCGTGTTCCGGACGATATACATAAACTTCGGCCGGGTATTCAGAATATGGAAATAAGCATTTTTCATTATGGACACTTTACTCAGTTCTTGTTTTTTGTTAATTTTCATGCAAACTAAATACCTTGACGTAAACAACCCGATATGCATGCCTCTTTATTTGAATTGGCAATGAAATGAAATTCAAATAGCTGTTGATAGATATTTTATTTTAATTGCACTGAGCGGCAACAAAGGTCACATTTAAACCCTTTCATACTGCATAGCTAAATTAAATGAAATTACAATTATCTTTGTAACGAAAGTATTACTGCCTTGTTGGATTTGATTTGTTTAAGCTTTAGCAAACGCAACTATAAGCGTTTGCTAAAGCTTATGGATAATGTGAAGAACACGGTGTATAAAAAAGCGATTATATTGGACTTAAGGGCCCCTTATCCGAAATTTACGTTTCTAGATCGAGTTGTTTTCAGAGAAATCACCATATATAAATTCGTAAAAAAATATATAGTATAGATACATGTGAGATTTAGTGACTTTTTTGGTTAAAAACACGATATTTAACATTTTGATCGATAAAAAAAAATCAGGAAGTAAAGTCGATTTTGAAAGTATTTTAAGTTGTATGAGACTTGTGGGAACGCAATTTTTATGAAAATTTAACATTTCATTTACTAATCGGGTTTGACAGGGATATTATTGGATAGATTTATAAAATGGCACTTATTTTTTTTTATATTAAATAAATATGTGAAAAACGGCTCGCGCGCACCGCGCTAGTGTCCTGCCGGGAAAAGGGAAAAGGTGCTGTCCGGAAAAGGGGCCCTTAACAAAAACCCACATCGTGTCAGTTTTGAGAGACAAGGGGCCTAAAAAGGCCACTTCAGAAAAATCATATTTTATTTATCACACAAAAAGGTTCAAGGTTGATTGGGAAAATTGGACATAGAGGGGTAGCGTGGTTTACTTTCTGATTCTGCTAAAGTGGTTTTTTTAGACCCGCAGAGCTGAGTCCCAGAAGTGGAATGAGTGAAAGTAAAATATAAATCATCATTTGCCTAGCCATTCCTACTAAAGTATATTGGGGTCGGCTTCAGTCAACGGATTCAGCTGAATACCACTATTTTTACGTGGAGCGGCTGCCTACCAGACCTCCACAACCCATTAACTGGGTAACACGGTACTTTTTAGCAATACTGGTGTTAGATTTTCTGGCTTTTGACCAACGGCTGAAATGCTTTCTGAGGCACAGAGCAATGAGCTCCTCAGTGAAGGTAAAATCCAACTAATCTATAGTTTACGTTTAATGTAATTATTAAAACACTTTACACAAACTGCAATTGCATAGTTTAAGATAAAACCATGTCATATAAAAGGCGAAGCGATTGCTATTTACTGCCGACAATAAATTAATGTTGGATTCGAACACTGACGTTGTATTGTTGTTTGCGAGAGGGCTTGTCTTTGTTACAAGCAACCCGTTGTTTGACGATTTTTATATTTTTTTAAATTTATTAACTCGCTTTTGACCACTATAGGGACCGTGCACGGCGTTGACTATGCTATCTAGTGTCGCATATTCGAAGTTTTAAGGGTCAGAATACTTGAAATTGACGCTTCTGTGCTGCCACCTGTGGTTCCTGCACGCTCAGTTTAGGGGAACGTGCGCGAAGAAGACTGTGCCATCTAGCGTAGCTATTTTGAATGTTATACTTGAAACATACTTGACAGTGACATTTGTGCTGCCACCTATAGTTTCTGCACGCTCCTATCTATATTTGAGCGCAAGTTCGATCGTGTATGGAATACTGCTCTTATCTTTGAGACGGATCTGCCAGATACCAGCTTGATGCCCTTGAGTCAATTGAGAAACGAGCCAAGAGGATCATTGGCAATGAGAGGCTCGTCGCGACGAAGCTCCAAAGTCTTGAGCATCGACGAGTTGCTAGCCTGTCGGTTTTCTACAGCGGCATTTTGGAGAGTTTGCGACGGAATCGCATAATTTAATACCGCCAGCCCGTTCCATCATCAGACCACAAGATGAACGGCGATGCGCTACCGGTACATGGTGGACATCCCACCCACACGCACAAAACGTTTTCGGAACACATTCATAATGCGTACAGCTAAGGAGTGGAATTTCCTGCCGGAGTCTGTGTTACCTGATAGCTGCAACCTGGGAGTCTTTAAGTCAAGAGTGAATAGGTTACTTCAAGCGTGCTCCATCTTCAGCCACATCATCGCTTAACATCAGGTGAGATGGTGGTCAAGCGCGTGCCTATCAATAGTAAAAAAAAAATCTCTCCAGATGGAAAGCGACGACGTGGTCGACGTAGGAACACGCTTGCAAAGAAGTAATCTGCCGGTTGGTTCTGTAAACATGTCGAACTGAAGGCTTGGGTGAAGTGAGCTGTCATTTCATCTTGATTACATGGATTCAAATAGGGCATAAGTTTCTAAAAAAATTTCTTCGTTGAAATGTCTCCTACCTATATTATGCATGTGCCGCAACTTCAAAAATCAAAATCGCGGCAAAAAGACACAATAATTTGATGCCATCGATGCCCTTTAGGTGTTTCATATCCACCATAACTTGCACCTATAATAATAATATATTAGTTTTAGTTTATTTTCAGGCATTATAATTGTATGGAAATCTTATCACTGTTGGCTAAATGTAAACTTTTTTGTAAACATTTTTATTTGAATAAATTTATTATTTATTTATTTATTATTTACATGAGGTGTGATTTTATTTATTTATTTCAGGTTTAGCAACAATTATTTACTTAGACTAATTTTAACGAGGAGCTCGTGGCTAAATAATAACAGCCGTATGGGTCGATCTTCGAGGTTAAGCAACGCTTGCCTAGGTTGGTCTGTGGATGGGTGACCATCTTAACATACCGAGTTTCCTCCGTGCCAGGGAAAGCGCGCTAAGCCGTTGGTCTCGGCTGTAATTTTAGATCTTTGGCAGTAGTTACGGATAGTCAGAAGCCAGTTAATCTGACTCCAGTCTTGCCATGAAGTACCGTGTTATCCATTGAATGGGTTGTGGAGGCCTGGTAGGCAGCCGCTCCGCGTAAAATACTGGTATTCAGGTAAATCCTGCATGACTGGAAGCTGAGCCCAATATAGTTGGGAAAAGGCTAGGCATGATTAATGATGATTTTAACTAGTCAGCCTCCGTAAGTCCCATGCGGGACAACAGTCTATTGTCTTTTATATTTGCGAAGCCTGACAGCATCTAAAGGGAAAAGAAATAGTTGCATAGCCCCTGCCGAAATAAGTAGGTTTAATTAAGTAAGTTCATTCATGTACATTTTTCATAGTATATCCTACTAGTTGACCCGCGCATCTTCGTCTGCGTCACGATTTTCATTACTGCTCCGCTCCTATTGGTCTTAGCGTGATGATATATAGCCTATAGCCTTCCTCGATAAATGTGCTATCTAACACTGAAAGAATTTTTCAAATCGGAACAGTAGTTCCTGAGATTAGCGCGTTCAAGCAAACAAACTGCTTCTCCTTTACATATTAGTATAGATTGAAGACGCGGCTACAAAAGATTGCTTTCCAACCGACATAGCACATTTTCACCTGGTCCACAGCCCTAACTCAAACACCTAGTAACTAGGTAATTGGGTATCGTCTTATCAGCACGCTAACTGATAACGCGCAGATGTTATCCGTGTTTGTTCGGTTAACGTGACTGAGTTAAAATAACCCTTCCTTGTTTGTTAACTAAGATATCTTTATGCTCGTTTCCTGTGGGGCCATGTAGAAATCTTGGTGGGACTTCGGTTTTTCGGTAGGGGAGTCTTTTGTATAGTATTTCCGGTTTAATTTGGTCTCCATGACCTACTTAAAACTGGGTTTCAAGGCAATGACATCTGCTTGGCTAAGGTACAAGTTGCCATGGAACAAGCAGCTGTGACAGATAGAGAAAGAAGTTCTCCTTAAATGTTTTTACGACACCCTTCGCTTTCGAACAAACACTCTTAATGGACTGACATCGCATCTCTCTTCTCTTTTCTTCTATTGTAAATCGGGCTGGTTTCCGCAAATCCATGTCTAAGCGCGTATTTTGCGTGCAGTAGTGCTATTCTGTAACAACATTTTCGTGTCTCGACAGCTGAATCAGAGGTGGGTATCAAATTACGTCAAACGTAAGACCTTTATGTTGTGTGTAATAAAACTTGAACTTTGTGAGGTTTGTCACTCAGGTGAAGCTCGATATCGAAACGATTTTTTACAGAATAGACTAGCCGGTGGGACAATCCCAGCTCCCCAAGGAAGGCGCCTTAGTGTTACTAACTATCTCACAGAGGCTACCTGGGTTTCCGATAGCCCTGGAATCAGCGACTATCGGGCAGCTTAAAGTTAGAAGCAGATGTGCTGCTGTCTTGTCCTTCTTCATGCAGACTCTGCAGAGTAGGCGGCCTGTTACTCCTATGACATAAGCCTTGGTTCCAGCTGTCATTTGAAAATATTTACAGTCGTTACGAATAGTCGGAAGCCAAAAAATCTGACACTAGTCTAGCCAAAGAGATTACCCTGTTACTGAGTTGTGGAGGATAGATGGATAAACTAGTACTCAGCTGCATTCGATCAGACTGGAACCCCACCACAAAATAAGTGGGAAAAGTCTTGGCAGATTTTTTTTATTTAGCAATGGGCTGCTCTTGACCACAGTCACGCCTGATGGAAAGCGATGGATGAGATCTATGATGGAGCGAGCACTTAACATTTCAATGGATTAAAGCAACATAGCATCATCTGCCTAGCCTTTTCCCAACTATATTGGGGTCGGCTTTCAGGCAAGCTGGATTTAGCTGAATACAAGTATTTTACGTGGAGCGGCTACCTACCATACCTTCACAACCCTTTAACTGGGTAACACGGTACTTCATGGCATGACTGGAGTCAGATTTATTGGCTTCTGACTATCCGTAACGACTGCCAAAGATCTACAAATGACAGCCAGGACCAACGGCTTAACGTGCTTTCCGAGGCACGGAGCAAACTCGGTATGTTAAGATAGTCACCCACATACCTACCTTGGCAAGCGTTGCTTAACCTTGAAGATCGAGCCGTGCGGCTGTTATTATCTAGCCACGAGCTCACAGCAACACAGCAATTCTTTATAATATCTGATTTCCAGGTATGCTGCAACGACTGCTCTCACGGCACGACAGCCGGTTCGACCAAGGGTCCTGACGCATGTGTGAAGAGGAAGCACGGAGTGAACGCAGAGGAGATGCTGTCTGATGACGCGTTTGTGACCTGCTGTCAGGTAAGGTGTAAGGAGGGAGACATTGATACCTTCGTACTCTAAAATAATTATTAATCGCCTATTTGAGATCTGAGGGGCAATTGCCATGGTTTAAGGGCAGGTAGACCGAGCGAAGTAGGAATCTAAAATTTCCATACTTTACGCGAAGCGAGCCGTGCGCTCACGTCGACGGCTTGAAGCCATAATAATTAATTATTATAAAAATAAAACTATTAAGCAAAATTAAACCGCAAATTATTCTTCTATATGTTATTAACCTTTCTTAGATATGAACAGGTTACCACTAAAACTAAAGGTTGCTTCAAGAAAAATAAGAAAAACTTAAAATATATTTGAATTTAGACTCCTCTTCCGATTTTTTTTTGATCGAGTGATGTTTTCGACATTATGTTTTGAACCGAAAATTGTCAAAGTACATAAAGTAAACTTCAAAATGTATTTTTTTGGCTTTAAACAATCACTATTTGTTTGTTTATTATTGTTTCAAAGTGATGGAATATTGGGAAAATTGAGAATACCTGGCCTTAAAGGAACGTTCGTATTCACTTCTCAGCCGCGAACTGTCAAAGCTCCTTTTATATCCTTATTACTAAGCCTCCGCTGTCCGTCCATTCTTCTGTCTCAAGAATCGTAATACGTAGAATTGCAATTTTCACCGAGTGGGTGTAATTTCTATAGCCGCTATAATAAAAAAAAACAATTAAATTAAAAATTAAAGGCGGCTCCCTATACAACGTGTTTTACGTTGGTACGAAACCTTGAATGGATTGCGCCGTTTTCTTTTAACATAGATTTAAAATTCTTATTAGAGAGTACGATGATATTACTTCTCGGATTTGAATGCTTTCCACATATTATGCTGTTTTAAGTTTTAATCGCTATCATAGCTTTCGCCCACTAAAATCTTTACTATATGCTACTCTAGTAAGATGATTCCCACCAAAAAAAATATTTTAAACCTGCTACCAAGACTCAGAAACTCATAACAAAACATTACAAATTTACCAGATTTCGAATCCAGCCATCTTGAAAGCTTTATGTTGGTATCTAACCGACTTCAAAATTCTTCAAAATAACGGGAATAACATCGGGCACACGCAAAGAACCAGTCGAATACGATATCAATAAGACTTACTAATATTTGTACAACAAATATTTGACGTGATACGGGACCCAAACCGCGGCCTTGTGACCACTGCAGACGCGACGGCTGTCCTTGGGTTTATCTTGGGACGGTAACAGAAAAACCGGCCAAGTGCGAGTTGGACCCGCACATGAAGGGTTCCGTGCCATAAACAGTAAAAATTAATGTGGCATGTATGGCGGCTTATTTGAGTAGCAATAGAAACACACTCTATGAAAATTTAGACTATCTTCCTATTATGGTTCATGGGATGCAATACAGCCCGCTGACAGACATACGGACCGGAAGCGGAGGCTTAGGGCCTACGAACAGGACGGAATGGCAGAAGATATTTTTTTTACCAAAGGACAGTCAAACTCATCTAGCAGGAATACGACGGAAATGCCAATGTTTTAAATTGATTCCGTGGCATTGAAAGGTATTCCTTGACACGGCATTTGAGAGCGCGCTAAGGGATCCCGTGGCGGGATGCCGTAGCGCACTGTGGTATGTTGCACGCCGAAGGAAGCCATGACATGCCGCGGGGTGATTCTCTTTCTTTCCATAGATTGTCAACCCAACATCTTCTTCTTAACCTATTTTTGCATTTGCATCTTATTACTCTGCAGTTATTGATATTAACACCAAATCCCAATCTACCATTTTAAAACATTCAAGACACAAATTTAGTTCAAACGCAACTTAGAAATGTGTATCAGAGAGCACGTGCTGCAGAGGCATATTTCGGCGTGACGCGTTATGCTGTGGCACGTCGCGGGATGTCTTGGTAGGCCGCTGGAATGCTACAGTATCTAAGCGGCTAGTGTAAGCTGACCGCTGGCAAAATTTCCTGGCATTCCGTCTCGGTGTGCGTAGGCCTTTACAATTCCTGCCAGGACTGCGGAATTTGTTCGAAAGAGTCACCGCGGCTCTAGAACACAAAGGAAATTAGGAGGAACACGGTTAGGTTTTAGTCAGTAACAGACTGACACTCCCTCCTGCTTCGCCCAGAGCGGCAGGAGTCATTTGAGGATTTCCCATCCTTAAATAAAGGACTTTACAGTTGATTCCTGAATTTGTAATTTGATTTACAGGACAGTATTTAGTAACGACGCGACTTATGCATACTTATGTCTTTTTTGTGTTTCTGGTTTGTTTTTTCTAAAACTGTGAATTATTTCGGTGCCGTTAGTTACCCTTAGTGAAAGGAACCCTAAAAGCCAGATGTATTACTTGTGACTAGACAATTTTATTGGCCATACATAGCGACATTTTTGAATCCTATGTTCCATACATTTTGACTTCGAAAATAATAGTAATAGCTAACAATAACCATAAAGCATGTTCCAAACGGATGTAATCCAGCGTCCAATTCAAGGTGACCTTAGTGGAAGCATGGTTTCCATCCGCGCATTTTGTTTGAAATTGGATTGCATCTGCCGTCTACACGGATGGCAACAAGAAACCCACCTCACCTTGATCGCACCGGATTGGTCGCAGGATTACATCCATGTCGAACGTGCTTAAAATTTCATCAGATTACATCTGCCGTCCACACGGGTGCAATCCAGCTAGGTCACCTTGGATTGAACGTTGGATTAAGATAATAATTAATTCTTAGGAACATGTCTGAATCTTTACGTGCAATTTAAGACTAAAATTCTGTTCTATTATTACAGAAAGCAGCAAAAGACTGGAAGGGCGACTCAACCTCAAGAAGTTCAAATACCATAACTTTGTCGAGTAAGTATTATCTCGTGACTATGCTGTCTGAACACATATACAGAACCATGCATTATATTTACGAGAACTAAAAGATAAGCAATATTTGGCCAGTACCTACATAAAAGAAATATTATCTTTTAAATATGTTTTCTTAACAAACAATGACAAGGAATTTTAAACTTTTATTCTTTTAATGTCCATTAAGAACCTATATATATGTACCTACTTACATTGCACTGCCAAAGATTGACATAGAACATAGATATTAGCAGGTTTCCATACGATTGGTGAAGAACTACCCTAACCACAAAGGTCTAGGTGTCCTTGTTTTATGTTTTGACGTGATAACGTCTTATATTATATCGATGAACGCCGGCTGTATGCGCGAAAAAGTCACGATTCGCCTGAGCCGAGTGTGCGGAACAAGCGATAGAGAGGCACAATTGGCCTAAGCGTTCGGATTGTCTGTTGAGAATTCAATTGTTTCTTATGACGTTATCACGTAAAATTATTGTCCGTAAACCGACTTTACAGGCAACCATTTTTACTATTGTTGGGCACATGTTTGAACACTATCTCACATGATGGTAAGCGATGAAGCGGTCGAACATGGAGCACGCTTGCCTAGAAGTAACCTATTCACTCTTGACTTAAAGACTCACGGGTTGTAGCTATCAGGAAACAGAGACTCTGGTAGGGAATTCCACTCCTTAGCTGAACGCACAATTAATGTGTTCCCCAAACGGGATGTCCACTATGTACCGGTGGCGCATCGCAGTACGTCTTGCGGTCCAATGATGGAACGAACTTGGCGGAATTTAATTATACAATTCCGTCGCACACTCCCCAAAATGCAACCGATAGAAAACCGATCATTTGGAATTATGTGGAATTCCAGGTACCAGCTGTTAGGAACAATATATGGGTCAAAATTGCTTGATACTTTGCATGACGAATCTCGTTGATCTGCTATAAGAGTGTGTGGTAGCTACGTAGGTATCTCAGACTTCTCTAAAGTTTATTTACAACAGCCAAAGATTCCGTTGCGCATATTGCAGAATTTCTTGCTATGTTAATTCTATATCTTCAAATGTTTTCGTCCAGCATTACCATCCTTATGTGAAGACTACGCTCCAAACGAGCTGTGTGCACACCACTGCATACCTGTGCCTGGGTCTTACAGGTGTGAGTGTAACCCTGGGTTCATGCTGATGGCTGATGGAAGGAATTGTAAGGAGGTTGGTAACTTTTTTTTCTTAAATTTAAAATAATATTCGATTTGTTTTGAATATCATTTATATTACATGGGCATGGAATTGGTCGTTTTCTATGGACAAGAAGCGGCAAGAAACTCCATGTTTAGGGTGCCTGTTATTAGAGCGGGGCGAGGCGAGAGGAGAAATGGAGAAATTTTAATCAATGGAATTTCATAAAATCTTCGCACCACTTGAGTCACTGTCCTCAGAACGTTAGCGTGCAAAAAGATAGTCCTTTTATTATTATTACTGACATTTTTACTGACATGATTGGTCAAAATTTCTCCGTTTCTCCGCTCCGTTGCCTCGCTCCGCGCAAATGGACAGGCACTCTTAGGTACTTACATCACAAAAACGACCGAAATAGAAAAAAAATCGCTTACGGAGTCTAGTGTTGTCACTCATTGTAATTAATTTGTAGAATAGTATCACTCATTTTAATATTCGTAGAATGCAGCATTATATTTCAAGTCCAATACTCCTTCTGCACCAGTCTTTACCTATCTGCAATACAAGAAAAAAATAGCCATAGAATATTAGCGAATCTGCGCATTATAATTCTACCCCATATACTCTTTATAGGTAAAACTTAAAGCATAATTTTTATAAGTTGGAAAAAAGGCTCACTTTTAAATCCTAATGGACTCGAACATTTAGAAAGATGAAGCTATCTTGCTCGTTGCCCATCCCAAATCTTTATAAGGTTCCTGTGAAGAATAAGGCGTCGTTCTAATTTAAAAGAAACATCACGGGAATTTGCGATAGTCGCGTTCATTTCACCGAATTATTATCCTGTGACATGTCCAACAGGGGCGTAGCTTCCGCCTTATCAAAGATACGGGGCCCCCGGAATACAAAGGCCCCGACGTGCCCACCGTCACCTTCGTGGCCTGCCACAGACAATTGTGAGCTAATATTTTGTTTAAAAAAACAATAAGTACCCCTAAAAACGAGGCCCCCAAAAATGATTGATACAGGGCCTCTTTGAGTCTAGGTCACTGGTCTACGCCACTGATATCCAATCACATGTATCAGCAGACCACAGCCGATAATCTTCTTCATTATTCCAGGTGGGTAAGAATAGGTGCAAGCCTCACAACCCCTGCCAGCACAAATGCAACGACAATGGCGTGGAAGTCAAGTGTACGTGCAGACGAGGATACGAGCTGATGCCTGATGAGACCTCCTGCCAGGGTATGTTGTTCAAGGGCTCTTATTCTTCGTTGACGATTTATAAGCATCCGTCTCCTTAGCTATGGTGACTAAGGGCGAATTTCACCAACGAAACTGATTGCTATCAATACTGATCGCGGTCACAAACCACGTTTACGAGTTGTCAGTGTCGTTATTTTCTGTGGAATACTGACACTGACAGCTCCTGAACGCAGTTCAGATATACTGATCGCGATCAGTTTGATTTCTTTTTTTTTTACGATTGATAGGCACGCGCTTGACCACTATCTCACCAGATGGTAAGTGATGATACGGTTGAAGATGGACACGCTTGCCTAGAAGTACCCTATTCACTCTTGAATTGGTGAATGGCCCTAAGAGAGCTGACGTGCGTATGCTATTACTATTAAGTGGGCGTTTCTAGTAGTAACTAAATGTTTTTCAATACGCTCAAAAGCTTGAACGAATAACGAATCTTCCCACCGTTTTTAGGCGCGCAAAGAAGTTTATTCATAGAAGTGCGGAAAAGTGCTCGAGAAAGACTGATCACATCGGTTAATTGGTTGAATTTACAATAACAGGCTGGTCGCTGAGTAGTCCCTACGCAAATCAACTTCGGCGCATGAAAAAACTAAAAATAAATAGCATAGTTTGTTACAAAATGGGCATTAGTTGGCAAAGGGTATGTTTAAGAAACAAAGAACAAAGATTTATACTGGCTCACTAAAAAAGAACAGGCGCCTTTTTCGAGGGGTTGTCTTTATGTTAGTACTAGTTTCTGCTTACGGCTTCGCCCGCGTAATCTCTAGGAAACATACTCCCGGGATAAAAAGTAGCCTATGTGCTATTCCAGACTATTATCTACATCTGTGCCAAATTTCATGAAGATCCTTTCGGGCGTTCTGACAATAAAGAGTAACAAACATCCATCCATCAATTCATCCTCACAAACTTTCGCATTTATTATTTTTCTTTATATTATACTTGCTTATGCCAGCGGCTTCACCCGCGTGATCCCATACTCTCGGGATAAAAAGTAGCCTATGTGCTATTCCAGACTATAATCTACCTGTGTACTAGATTTCATGAATATCCTTTCAGCCGTTCTGATATGAAAGAGTAACAAACAAACATCCATCCATTTATCCTCACAAACTTTCACATTATAATATTAGAAGGAAGTAGGATTGTCGTTCAAAACTATTCAACATCATCATCATCATAACTGCCAAAAGATGTCCACTGCTGGACATAAGCCTCCCCCAAAAGGGAGCGGGGGTTGACATAATCGCCACGCTTGGCAGGCGGGTTGGCGATCGCAGTTAATGGTGTTGAGTTTTACAGAGAACGCTGCTGTCCATTCCACGGGAAGTGATGGGACCCACTTATTAATATTCCAAAACTCATAATTTCCAGACATAGACGAGTGCCAGCTAGACATGCCAGTGTGCCTGGCCGGCACGCTGTGCCACAACCTGCAGGGCTCATACCGCTGCATCTCCGTGAAGAAGAGCAGCGCGGAGAAGGGGCAGTGTCCGCCAGGGTTCGCCAGGAACCTTAATAATGATGTTTGTGATGGTACGTATCACGGTTCGTTAACTGAAAATAGTCATGTTTTTTTTATTTGTTTTCGCAGTTAACTCTCGCAGATGCTCTCCATACATCTGTTTAGCTGTTTTCTAACTACATTATGGCTTCTAGCCATATTGGATGCAACTAAGTAGGTACTAGTATTTTATATGAAGTGACTGCCTGTCGGAACTCCATATCGAAGTGACTGGATAGCACGATACACTTGGGAAGACTGGTGTCAGACTTTCTGACTTCCTTCAAATGGCAGCCAAAAGCTAAATGTGCTTTCCGAGGCGGTCTTCTTAAGTTAACTGGACTACATTCTCACGGAAATTGACGATGTGGTTGACGAAGGAGCATGCTTGCGTTAAAGTACATATTCGTTCTTTGCTTAAAGATCCATTGCTCTTTGCAGGAGAAACATGATTCATACAACATTTGCCCCAAGATTGTTTTGTTATTAAGTTTCTTTTGTTTAAATCCTAGACATAAACGAGTGCCTCCTGCCGAACCCTCCGTGCCCCTCCTTCGTTTGCGAGAACACGATAGGGGGCTACAGCTGCGGGGGGGTCACTGGGAACCCCATCAACCTGAGCACGTCTCCTCGGACGCATGTGGAGGACAGGTGTCCCCCAGGATTCAAGATTGGGTTGCATGAGGAGTGTGAAGGTATGACTGCTTTTAACCGACTTCTAAAATAGAAGGAGGTTCTCAATTCGGCGGGTTTTTTTATGTATGTAAACCGATTACTCCGAGGTTTCTATGCCGATTTCTGTGATTCTTTTTTAGTTCGATGCGGTTTATTTGCCATTTGGTCTCGTCAAAATTTGATTCAGTTTGGTTCAGTAGCTTTTTATTTTATGAACATTTTTGCTAATTTCAATTTCTGCGTAGACGAAGACGTCGTCCAGTATCATCACTTAAAAGTGAAAAATAAAAGAAAATCAACTGACTTCCAATCAAAACACTATAAAGTACCAAATAACTTTAATTTCGGAAGTCGCTGTTAAAAAAAGAAACAAAACCAAAAACACAGTGTTTTGTTTGGAAGTCGATTACATTTATTTTTTTCAGAAGTAATTAGTCAACCACCTGTCGCTTGTTTAATGAATGCCCCATGTAATAAATAGCAGGTAAATCTATTGCTGCGTGTTTCGGTACGCGAAACGAGACGCACAGAGGGCCTAGTACGAATGTTTATATGTATCGTAACGTAAAATTTTACCATAGGTAGCTACAATACTCCTTTCACACTATTCACACAAAATATTTATTTGAATTACATACTCATCGGCCTAGCCTTTTTCCCAACTATATTGGGGTCGGCTTCCAGTCAAACCGGATTCAGCTAAATACCAGTGTTTTACGTGGAGCGGCTGCCTACCAGACCTCCACAACCCATTAACTGGGTAACACAGTACTTCTTAGCAAGACTGGAGTCAGATTTACTGGCTTCTGACAATCCGTAACGACTGTCAAAGATCTACAAATGACAGCCGGGACCAACGGCTTAACGTGCTTTCCGAGGCACGGAGGAAACTCGGTTGAATTACATACTATATTCATATTTTTAATTATACAAATTGGGTATGTCCCATAAAATTTAACCAAAATACGGGTTGTAGTTTTTTACATCCAAAATTCACTTACGTTAACGTTACTATACGTCAAAATATTCGAGCCAGGCCCTCAGGACCGGTTGTTGTGGCGATACTTGAGGGAAGCTTATGTCCAGCAGTGGACGTCCTTCGGATGATATGATGATGATGATGAAGCTATTGTCATTATCTGGGCTTCGATCCTGACTCCGAGTTTAAAAAATCCTGATTGCACTTGTCACTAGCAAGACTAAGTTTTCATTAATAGCATGTTGGAGTTTGAATTGTGTGCGGGTATAGCAATTGTTTCAATTACTCTACTTAAAAATACTAGCGGAAAGGGGTCTATGGTAGATGCCAGATAAATGTGCAATAATGGTCAATGACCCACATACATTTATTGAGTTTCTTAATATCAAAAGCAGAAATAAAGTCATAAACCTGTCCTGAATCAACTTTTGTCGTGAACCTTCACGTTCTCTAGTAATGACAAACGGTTCATAATTTATTGCTCGGAATTCTTCTTCTTATCGTGTGGGCAATAAGGTCTAACGACCCCACACACTCTAGTGTCAGAGTTTCTAGACCACCTCAAGGGCCTCTGACATAGCTTTTTTGACGACCACCATTTGACGGCCGGGACCACCGGCTTATACGTGCCTTCCGAAGCGGAATCATCTTTTTATCAGACAATCAGGTGATTCAAGCCTGCAATGTCAAGGCAAACGCTTAAACCACTCGACCACGGAGGCATCTACGAAGGATATTAGGGAAAGGTCGATGAACTTAATTACAAGTTTATCTGGCGCTTACCATCCTTACTAATATTATAAATGTGAACTCTGTCTGTCTGTCTGTCGTCACTTTCACGCCAAAACTACTGAACCGATTTATATGAAATTTGGTACAGAAGTAGTGTAGAGCCTATGTATGTATGTATGTATGTAAATCGGGCTGGTTTCCGCAACTCCACGACTAAGCGCGTATTTTGCGTGTAGGTGGGACAAATGCGTCATTCGATCCACCCCAGCTCCCCAAGGAAGGCCAGCAACGCCTTGGTGTTACTAACTATCTCGCAGAGGGTACCTGGGTTTCCGAAGTACTTGGGCACGATGGGCTCAGGTCCCATTGCTGACAAACTCGACCCCCTTCGGGCGAGTTCATCCGCAGCGTCGTTGCCTCGAGATTCATTGTGTCCCTTGATCCATTGAATGGTTACTTTGTTGTGTCTACCAACCTGGTTTAGACGTTGGTGACACTCGAGAATCAACCCAGAGTTCACTGTGTGGCTGTTCAGAGCTTGCAGGACAGCCATGCTGTCCGAGAGTATGCGTATTGAGTGGTCCTTAACTTCCCTGGTTAGGATGGCTGATGCCGCCAGAGAAATGCCCATGCATTCAGCCTGGAACACTGTGTTGTGGACCCCCAATGGTGTGGCTATGTGGATATTGAGATCCTCTGAGAAGATTCCCGCACCAGTACCTGTACCTGTTTTTGATCCATCGGTGAAGATCCGCAGCTCGGCGGGGCAGAGCCCCTCGCACCGATGATCCTCATGCAATTGGATTTTGTATTTTTTATCGAAGATAAATTGCTTGGGTACCCGGTCATTGATTGCTTTTGTTATGGGGAGTTCATTGTTGAGCTCCTCGAGCAGAGCGGTGTGTCGTGTGTCTCTCTTACTCCAGAGACCTAATGTTTTAAGGCGTACTGCTGCCATCGTCGCTTCCTGTTGTATAAACAAGTGTAGCGGAGGGAGCCCCAGCATGGCTTCCAGCGCGGCAGTTGGAGTAGTCCTCATGCAGCCCGTCGTTGCCATGCAGGCCAGCCTTTGCATGTGTTGTAGCTTGTTTACGGCTGTAGCTAGCTTTGAGCGTGGCCACCACACCACGGCCCCGTAGGTTACCATGGGCTGAATTACTGCGCTGTACAGCCATAGTATTATTTTGGGAGATAGGCCCCACTTCTTCCCTATCATTTTCCTGCATTGCCAGAAGGTAATGCAAGCCCTGTTTGTCGAAGGCTCCTTCGATGTCTATGAATGTGCCCAGGCAGGACCCTTTCTGGTGAATCGCTTCCTCAATCTGGTTCACCACCAGATGAAGAGCGGACTCTGTCGACTTACCCGAGCTGTATGCGTGTTGGTTACCATGCAGTGGTATTGTTTTTAAAACGCCATCACGTAGTTACCTTTCACACAGTCTTTCCATTGTCTTTAGTAAAAACGAGGTCAGACTAATAGGTCGATAGGATTTAGCGTTTGTGTAGTCACTTTTACCTGGCTACGGAATGAATATGACTTTCACTTCCCTCCATCCTTTAGGAACGTATCTAAAGGCCAGGCACGCTCGCATTAAGAGCACCAGTTTTGTTGCAAACAGCGGTACCTCCCCACTGTAGTAAGGCAGGAAACACACCGTCGGGACCTGGTGCCTTGAAAGGTTGGAAGCTTTTGATGGCCCACTGAAGTTTTTCCAGCGTAATCATCTTTTCTGCATAAAGCCAGTCATCATCTGATGGTGTTTGGATAACGTCAATCCATTCATTTACCTGCGCGAATACGCTGCCTGGGAAGTGAGTTTCTACTAGGAGACGTTGCGCTTCTTCAGGTGTCGTGGTCAACGTGTTATCGGGTTTCCGGAGTGTGGCGATCTCAGGTTTGTTCTGTTGCGCCAGTATTTTCCTTACCCTGTTTGCTTGTTGGCATGATTCAATGTTACCACAGAATTTACGCCACCCTGTAGTTCTTCTGAATCTGATGCATCTCTTGTAGCTCGATTTGGCCGCGTAATAAGCGTCCCAGTCCTCATCACTACATGTGTTCATGGCTCTGTTAAGAGCCTTTCTTACCTTACCGCGTTTGCGCTCCAGGTCTGCACCCCACCAAGGTTGTTTACCCGGTGTGTCGCGCGGAATCGTTTCTGGGCAGGCGATTCGGTAGCTGTTTATCAGCGATTCGGTGAGTAGTGTTACTTGCGCATCGATCTGTGCCGTGTCCGCAAGCAACTCCGAATCGCATGATGGTACAAGCCTTGGGGTAAGGTTGCGTGTGTACACCGATATATCCGTGTTGCAAGGATTACGCGTAGGTTGTTTGGGTGGTATACAGACCTGGATGTCGAAGCGGATCCACCTGTGGTCTGAGCAGGAAGCCATATTCGAGACTTGCCACCCAGTGATTAGTTCCGCTGCTCCCTCCGTAGCCAGAGTCAGGTCTATGATAGTACGACTGCGTCTGGTCACGAAGGTTGGTTCCGAACCCGTGTTTAGTAGGGATAGGTTAGTAGTGAACAGATAATCAACTAATGTCTTACCCCTTGCGTTTTGCGTCTCCATCCCCCACAGTGGATGGTGTGCGTTTGCGTCGGTCCCAATGACAATCTCATCCCTGCTGTTTTCACAGTGCGTGATGAGGCGGACCAGGTCGTGTGGGGGCGGTTCCTCCGCCTCAGGCATATATACCGAGGCGAAGACAATAGCCAACTTAGTGGCTCCCCGCTGTATGTAGCAGCAGAGACATCTCTGCAACGGAAGTCGTTTAATAGCTGTGCTTTAAGGTTACCTGTGACATAGATGCACGATCTAGGGTGATCATGGTCCGCAGTAACAAGGAGCTTACCACCAAGATTGGAGAGTCCTCGTATGTGGCCACCCCTAATCCACGGCTCTTGGATCAGGGCAATGGCCGTGTGTTGAACCTCCAGCCACTTGCGGAGTTGAGCCGTCGCGGTCTGGCTGTGGTGGAGGTTAGCCTGCACGACTTTACAGGCCGACAAAAAGGACGCCATCGCCGGCAAGACCCTCCTCGTCGCCCTCAAGTCGCAGCCCGGCAAACAGGTCGCCCTCGTCGAAACCGTCCCCTCCCGGGTCTGAAGCCGGGGACAACATTACGTCGTCCGGCTCCCCTCCCGATGAAGGGACGGCACCCACGGTGGCGGCAGGGGCGGCTGAGTCTGCTGCTACAGCAGGTTCGGCCGCAGTTGCTTCCGGGTTGTTTGGCGGAGAATCGGTGTCCTCTGCGTCTTCCAGCGGCTGTTTCGTGATCGGGTCCCAACCCCGAGGGACGTCGACGAACCTGCCGTTCGGACCCTGGAACTTGACGTACACCGCTCCCAAACCAATTGAGAGACGGCGCTCGGCGCTCATCAGGGTCGGAACTTGGTCCTCGGGGATACCCAGCACCACGAACCAGCAAGCCTTCTGCTTCTCGGCGTGCAGCACTACCCACCTCCTTACGTCGATCCAGCGATTCTGGTACCAGAGGGCTCGTCCAATAAAGGTTGAGTCCTCGTAGACTCCCTGGTCGTCGGGGATGGCGATGCCGCAGCGCACCCGCTTCTGGATCTCCGCCTGGCTCTTGACGACTAGCGAGGTGCCAGCCGGGAGAGCCAGGCTGGAGACTGTTTTTTTCAGCCAGGCTAAGGTGAAGTCGTTACCGCACCACAGCTTGAGGACTCCACCGGTGAACAGCGGCTTCGCGTTGAAGGTTGTTCCCGGTGTATCCTGCATAGCAGAGCAGGCCTCGCTGATGATCCGCTTGTGGATAGCAGCCAAGACCTGGTCCGATACTCCCTGGCTTATGATGCCCCTCCGGTCGCAGGTTATTGCGACGTTTAGGGACGCACTGGCAGCTTGGGCGTAGCTTCTGTTAGCAATCCTCTGGGATTGGTCAAGCCGCGGCCGCTTGTGCTCTCCACGGGGCGAAATCGTCTCGTTGAGAGCCCGCTTGACCGCAGCCTGGTCACTTCCATCGGATCGCTGCGTTGTGGTTGCCTCCTCGGTCGGACCTCCTTGCTTGGTCGGTTCAACCGAGCTGGTGGCAGCAACCTGCTTGTTTTGGGGGGCTTTGCGTCCCCGCCTGCGTTCGTGACGCCGCTCCTTGCGCGTCAGTCTTTCCCTCCTCTTACCCTGGCTTGTAGGAGCTGTAGGACCCGAGGGGCCCGAACAAGAGCAATGGGCTTGTGGAATGGATTTTTTACCCTTGCCCTTGCCCTTTACCCTTACGGGTAGGCACCTGCCAGGCGCTGGTAAAAACGTCCTCGGTGTTGCTGATCGCCTCCGTGTGACCGGAGGCGGCCGCGACTTGGGAAGCGGCTTGAGGAGCCACAGGAGGAGCGGGAGGGTGTTTGGGAAGGCTACTTCCGGCAGAGGTGTTAGCCGTCTCCGTTTTCGCCTTTGTGTGTAAAGGATCGGTACTGGTCCCATGCAGCGCCGTTCTCCTTTGCTTGGAGTGGGACTTTTTGGTCTTAGCTGCGGTTTTCGCCACAGCCGGACCAGCGCCCGCGCTGGCGCCCACGGCGTGAGCCGCAGGGCATCCAGGGGCGAGCGAGGCACCAGAGGTACCTTGCTTAGGAGCTTTGCCAGCTTTCGCCGACTCCACTCCTGCGGTATTTTCAGTTGGCTTCAATACGTCCATACTAAAAATTATTGAACTTCATCTTCCTGGCTCCCACCCACCATGGAGCCCGCACCTGGGAACGTCGCACTACTGTGAGTGCGAACGTTAGGACTACCAGGAAGATATAGGTGCGCAAGGCTGGTTTACAGCGCGACATCGGGTGCTCGATCGGGTTGGCAACTAATCAACCCTCACTTACACCGTCAGCATGGCCTTTACCTACCGCTTCGGCCGCCCAAGGACGACCTTAGCGGACCCCACGCACCTCGCCTGTGGCCCTCTGACGGGACACTTTGGCCATTTCCTTACCCTTGGCTAGAAGATAGGGCCACCGTTTTGCTTGAAATCCAGACCAAAGGGGGCGTGTTGCCTCACGGACACATTACCGCCAGTGCTGATCGGCTCAACCCCCCAGGACTCCTTCATCCCCGCTTACGGCGCTCGACTGCGCAGGTCCTAGCGCAGGTGACAAAATTCTCCTACCCGCCGTCAGCTGAGTTTAGTGACGGCCGAGCCCGCAACCACTTCGTCACAGAAGGGTCACAGTTAGGAGGGGAGTTGGGAGGGGTTATAGAGGGGAAAAGGGGTTTAGTGGGATATGGAATGGGACTGAGTGGAAAGCCCTCCACTCTGCGGGTCGCCCGGTGGTTTCAGTTACGTCTATTTCGTAAGGAACTAGACCAAAAACGGGGTGGCAACCTCGAGAAGGTATATCCACCGGACTTGCCTTGAGGATCTACACGACCGTTGCGCTCCCCCTCAAGACCACGCCACCTTCCCGTCTCTGAAGGAGACAGCAAGGTAGGCCTGCATCTATACTACCAAGCAAAGCAAAGCAAAGCGTGTCGTTGTGCAACCGTAAAAGCATACATACAGACCCCCCCCAAAACCTAAGAAAGAGCCTAAGAAAGGACATAGGATTTTTATCCCGGGAGTATGTTCCTTCGGCACCATGCGGGCAAAGCTGCTGGCAGAAGCTAGTAGGTAATAAATCGGTTTCGATTTCGGAATATTTCAACATCCTTGCGCACTACTGTCTACCGAGAGCACGAGCGGCCGCCCCTCCTCGTAGTGTGCTAGCACTCGCTCGCCCAGGAGAACACGCTTGGCTTCTTTAAATGCCTTCTCATAACTAGCATCCCATTTCCAGCGAACATCTTTTTTAAGTAAGCTATGTAAAGGATACAGCAATGTGCTCAAATTACTAATGAATTTACCGTAATAATTTAATATTCCTAAAAAACTCTTCAGTTGAGTTATATTCTCTGGTGTGGGTGCGCTATTTATTGCATCCAACTTTGCACTGTCTGGCCGTAAGCCCATTTTGTCAATAACAAAACCTAAGTATCTTACGCTGTCTTGTAAAAAACTACACTTGCTCAACTTAACTGTTAAGCCCATCTCGCGCAACCGTTCGAGTACAGCTCGTAAATTACTAATGTGTTCTTTGTCATTGACCCCGTTGTGCAAATGTCATCTAGAAAAACAACACATCCCGGAATACCACGTAGGGTTTCTTCCATTAATTTCTGGAACTTCTCGGGTATGCACGCTAGTCCGTACGGCGTTCGACGGTAGGCATATGTCCCGAGGTGAGTTGTAATTGCTGTGTAGGGTTGTGACTCCTCTGTTAATAAACACTGTTCGTATGCGTGAGTGAGGTCTATTTTCGTAAATTTTTCTCCTCCGCTTAAGTTCGCGAATAACTCATCTATACGGGGCAAGGGATAAAAATCACGCTTGAGTTTTGGGTTAATAGTAATTTTGTAATCCCCACAAATGCGTATGTCTCCATTTTTTTTAACAACCGGCACAATGGGCGTTCCGTAGTCGGAATAGTCGACGCGGTATATGGAGCCGTCGGACTCCAGCCGCGCCAGCTCGCGCTCCACGCGCGAGCGCAACGCCAGCGGCACGGGCCGCGCACGTACGTACACAGGATCATCGTTAGTCAGCTGTAGTCGAATGGCTCGCTTACAAGTACCTAATTTGTCTGTAAAAACCTCTGGAAATTTAGCACATAAACGATTCACGAATCCATCGTCGGTTATCTTATACAAATTTATTTGTGTTACTTTCAAAGCGCGCAACCAATCTCGTCCCAGTAATGGGCACGCTCTGTTTTTAATTACGTACAGCGGCAAGGATTTTACTTCGACATCTCGTAACCTAACTCGGACTTCTATATAACCAAGCGATTCGATGCGTGGCATAGCTACGTAACATCAAATTATCTGTCTTAATTATCTTATGAGAAAATTTGCGGGTATACATATCTTCATTGATCGCTGAAATACGACTACCGGTGTCAATTTCACACTTGGTCTCAAAGTTGTCTATGATTACGTTTATAAAATACGGTTTATTGTCCTTACCTGCAGCATCAATCTTATACATATCGTCTGAATCGTCCTCACTACTCATAAAATTTTGCCGATTGTCCCGTTTGCCACTACCTCTCACCAATTTGCACATCACTCGTAAATGACATCTTTGTTTACACTCGTCGCAATTGTAATTTACATAACGGCACCGATCCGCGCGATGCGCCTTACCGCAACGCCAGCATGCTGCCGCGCCGCTTCGCGGTGTGCCCGCCGTACGCTCCGTGCGCTCCGTGCCCGCCGCGCCATCCGCGCCGGCCGCGCCAGCTGCGCCGGCCGCGCCACCCGGAGTGCGCGGGCCGCGGGCGCGCCCTCGGCCCCCGCGTGTGTAGTGCAGGTCTTCACCTGCCTCGCCGCCAGCACCTGAGGTCGTAGTCGGCACCGTGCTGCCGCTCACCTCCGCGTGCTTCTCTGCAGCCTCCAGTGCTAGTGCTAACTCCACCGCCTCTTTGTATTCTATTTTCCTTTCGGCAAATATTCTAGAACGCATCGCGTCATTTGTCAAACCCGAAACAAACTGGTCTCTAAGATTTTCCTCGAGCGTGGAACACTTTTTACATTTGCCAAAATTACAAGTTGCTGCCAGATGTTTTAGCGCCTGTAAATATTCCATCAAGGGTTCGCCGGTCCGTTGTCTCCGCAGCCGGAAGACATGGCGCTCGGCGATCTCGGATCGCTGCGGTTCCAAATGATCTGTAACTAGCTTCACCAATGTCTCGTAGCTTTTGTCCTCGGGAAAGTCAGGGGAACACAGATCACACATCAACGAATAGGTGGCTTCGCCTACGATTGTAATTAACATTGGCACTTTTAAATTATCTTTTACGTCGTTAAGTAAAATATACTGGTTAACCCGACGTATATATGCGGGCCATTGTTTTGAACTGATATTGAACGGTTCTAATTTTCCGATTGGCATCTTAATAGCACTAGGTTACTTAAGTTATTTTTTGTTCCGAATTAGATTATATAATGTCTAAGAATCCCATCCTCGTCGCCAATGCAGCGTCAATGAAAGGCAAGAGTTAGCGACACACTGATTTATTGAACGAGATATCAATCTACCCCCCACCATACAAATATCATACCCGCAGTTCATGACAACAACGGTACAGTAACCCTCACTTTTGTTCCAGATGTGGACGAATGCGCGACCTACAAGCACGACTGCAACCCTCTGTCGCAGTTCTGCATCAATACGCACAGCTCCTTCTACTGCCAAGACAAAGAGTCCAAGTACTGTCCTCCAGGCTTCAAGATAGACTCCAGCACTGGGAAGTGCGAAGGTATGACTAGTAGTGCTTAGATAGATGAGACGGTCTAGTGGGTACGGGCCTAGCACTGCCAACTCGGAACCTCTCTTCGCAAGTTCGTCTGTCGTTCATCTTCACTAGAGATTCTGAAGAGGTCCTGTGCCTGGTCTCACCCTTATCGTGTCCGATTTCTATACGGAAAACGGACACGATTCACGATTCGAAAGGAATCTAGAGTACACCTGCGTTTGCGTACGCACTCGTGCACTAATAATATCTCCTGCTCCTCTCCTATTTATATGTCGGCAACAAAATTATGCCGTATAGTGCCGTAAAAGAATAATACCATCCCATCACTTCCCGTGGGTGTCGTAAGAGGCGACTAAGGGACTCACCAGAGAATGGGCAGCAGCTTTCTCTGTAAAACTCAACACCATTATCGCTAACCCGCCTGCCAAGCGTGGCGATTATGGCAAACCCCCACCTTTGGGGGAGGCCTATGTCCAGCAGTGGACGTCTTTCGGCTGTTATGATGATGATGAACAAAAGCAATGCACGGCAAGATGGATCGTTGATTTAAAGAAGCTGGCTGGCAGCAGATGGATGCGGACTGCGCAAGACCGGGATGGTTGGCGCTCTTTGGGGAAGGCCTACGTTCAGCAGTGGACGGCGATTGGCTGAAATGATGAACAAAAACAACGGGTAACGAAACTCTTTCATGATAATGTTGATATCATTACAGACATAAATGAATGCGAAGAGGGTATTTGTCGTCCGGACCAAGACTGCGTGAACCAGCTAGGACAATACGACTGCGTAGCCAAGGTTGATCACAGGTATGCACCTTTCCTTTAGTGACTAGTTTTAATAGCTCTTCGCTCTATGAAAATACTGGTATTCAGATGCGTTCGGTTAGACTGGAAGTCAGGCCCTAGTATAGACTTAGGCAATGGATGACGAAGAAGAAGATCTAATTTTATAAGATGACACTTCCCGTGACCCAAGAGCTGGGTTCTGCTTCGGGCAGAGATTAAGTATTGCCGCGGCCCTGGAACGCAAAGGGCATTAAGCCGCTAACCCACCGCAACGCACGGAGAGGCTGCTTTGCCTTGCATGAAAATGTATGAGGTTATTCTCACTGTAACCCTCAAACAACAAGTGACGTCATAATCACACAACGCATCAAGTGACGTCATTGGCACACGCGTGGCTGGCTCGAATATGTCAGAACCATATTCTTGAAAAAAAAACGTACGTAGCCTTTCCGTGTGTCACGTTACAGTTGTACGTAGTCGTCAGCGTGTAGCGTATACTTCAGTGGAAACGTAAACCCATGTAACGCGCAGTAACGTTTCGCTGTACCCTCCCTCCTCCCCTAGTAAAACGTTACATAACCACCAAGTGACCATTTTTACCTAAAAGTCACAATTATGTGGCGTAAAGTACCGGATAGTTGCTAAAATACTTTTGTGAATGTTACGTAACGCGTAGTTCAAAATCCCCCCTCCCGCCTGGGTAACGCATCGTAACGTTTTACAAGACGGGGGGTCTTGTAAAACGTTACAATCAAATGAGTTATGACCGTAATACTTGAACGTTCCCTAACACAAATTTGTCCTCGCAAGTTCATAAAGAGATACATGGCATTTATTATTAGAAGGGAACATAATCTAAATAAATTAACAAATACTTAATTATCATACACTAATTAACACGAAATTATGTACAAACGCGTATAAAAACAAAATTAATCATTGGGCATCAAAAAAATAATCCACATCGCTGTCAATGGCAAAAGTTCCCAGAACACTGGCAGCATTGCCGCGTTGAATCGCAATGCTGATTCTTTGGCCGAAAAAAAAGCCCAGCCCTCTGGTCACGTGAACAGTCGACAAGTTGTTTGCTAATGTCCCGAAAGACTTGATGCGCACTCGGACCCCATGGGCCTAGTGTTTCAACGCCAAACGGCTCAAATATGTAACTTCCAATTAAGTTGTTATATTTGCGCCGTTTGAGGTTTTCTGCACCTGCAGCAGCCGCCCCAGCACAGCCCGCCGTGCTAAGAAGATGGGATGGCGCAAGGGTGTCGACACATGTTGCATCCCACACCAAAGGCCTACCCACCTTCCAAGGCATTACGGTCATCCCATCTGGCCTTTTCCCATCGTCGCGTGCCAAGCCGTTGGGTTCTAAAACAGCTGGCACCCCGGCGGTGACAAGAGCCCGACGGATAATGTCATTAATGCTGGCGTGCCGTGCTAACCGACCAGCGCTCCTACTGCAGGACAGGCCATGGTGTCCGAGGCGGTCGACTGCTTCACCGCATTGACACCGATGTGGAGCTCCGCTAGGAGCACCCAAACGCAGACACGTAGCGATCCGGAAAGTACTGTCACTCAGCAAAGTACCTATGTTGGGTGACGGTAGTGCCTGTAGCCAAAGACCCGACTCCCATTCACCCACAGCCAGCAGGGCTGTGGGTGAATGGGAGTCTAAATTGTGAGCTACTTTTGATTCCAGTAATAGGGTATGGTTAAATAGCTTGAACGTACGGAAATTTGTTCTGGTTTCTACCAGGTCCGTACAGTCCCGAATACTATTCGATAAGAAATAACGAATTGGATACTCTGGTACGTGTAACTAATATTTTATTTAACCTTAATATTTCTGTATTGCAGTAAAGATCAGTGTCCCGACGGTATGCGGAAGAGGGAAGGTAGTCTCTACTGTGAAGGTAAGTTAAGAGGAAATGCTGGCGGCGTGGCTTTGTACGTAAAAAGTCATAATTCGAGGTTTGGCTCTCGACTGTTTTCTGCTCCAATATTGGACCTAAGTTATTTCACAAACTGAAAAAGAAGGATGTATACTGTGTCTGTATGTTTTCCTTTTTTATTAATAGTTGCCAAATTTGTACAATAGTGCTCTGTTGACAGCGATTTATCGGTAAATTTTGAGCATTTTGTGAGAGTTCTAGTGCTTACACGGTTAATAAATCATCTAAAAGGAAAACCGGGATTCAGTATATATCCTTCTTATTCAGTTTGTGAAATATCTCTTAAATCGGTCCAATATTGGAGCAGAAAACAGTCGAGAGCCAAACCTCGAATTGTGACTTTTTACAAAGTCTCGCCGCCAGCATTCCCTCTTAAGGTGGATGCTCCAGGGTAGCCCGCGAAATTCAAATATTTTTATGTTTTTTGCAATTCGATAGAATGAATATTTCAGAAATAATCATTCTTTCGAACTACATGAACTTAGAGGGCTATGTTGATGATTAAAATGGTTATTATTCTTTAGATAAATACGCGTTACGGTCGCGGATCGCATTTGGTCCACATACAGCTTCACACTGACCGGCAAATTGCAAAAAACATAAAAATATTTGAATTTCGCGGGCTACCCTGGAGCATCCACCTTAATATCAACCGAACTGGTAATGTCATTATTTTTCCGGAACGTCTTTCTGACACCAACACTTCTTCAAAAGAACCTTACCTGATTGTGTTTTCATTACCTAAATATTAATTTTTTAAGTGGAGATCGTAGACTTTGTCTCTGTCAATTCTGACATAGACTAGAGTCAAGAGCAAACCAAACCAAACCAACAAATAAAAAAAAAAATAAAAAGATTGGTTTTTGCCAGTTTTTTTTTAGCATTCCATAGTAAAACAAGGAACCTTTATAGTTTCGTCATGTCTGTCCGTCCGTTCGTCCGCCGTTTTACTTAGATATATTGATTCTGCGAAGTTTTAAAATTAATCTCGGTCTGAAAACTTTATGCTCCTTAGTCTTTCAGATGGGTTCATCAAGTTTCTATAGTTTTCTAATAGTTTTATTAGATAACTAGTTGACCCTGGAGGAGATCGTGGCTAAAGAATAACAGCTTCACAGGTTAATCTTCAAGGTTAAGCAACGCTTGCCAAGGTTGGTCTATGGATGGGTGACCATCTTAACATACCGAGTTTCCTCCGTGCCTCGGAAAGCATGTTAAGCTGTTGGTCCCGGCTGTCATTTGTAGATCTTTGGCAGTCGTTACGGATAGTCAGAAGACAGTAAATCTGACTCCAGTGTTGCCATGAAGTACCGTGTTACCCATTTAATGGGTTGTGGAGGTCTGGTAGGCGGCCGCTTCACGTAAAATACTGGTATTCAGCTGAATCCGGTTTGACTGGAAGCCGACTCCAATATAGTTGGGAAAAGGCTAGGCAGATGATGATGATTGATGCTGCGAAGTTGTATTTTTTTCGTTTCCGAGTTCGCAATAACGTCAATAGGCTCGAAATTAAATTCCAAGTTGGCGTCAGTGACTCAAATTTTTTGACATGGGATGGGTGCCATTTTCAGGCTTGTGGAAGCAACTACGGAACCCTAAACTGAACGTTGGCCGAAACGCATTTTGCTGGTTTTTGGAATCTAGTTTTTAAGGAATTATTATTTACCAATCACATAGGTATTTTCATTTTGCAATATATTGTTCCCAGATATCGACGAGTGCGTGGAAGGCACTCACCTCTGCGACCAGTACCAGAACTGTCTGAACACGAACGGTACCTACGAGTGTCACTGCAAGTTGGGATACGAACTGGACATCATCACTGGAGCTTGTGTTGGTAAGTTCCTACGAACCTGATGGTTCAACAGTGGCGGGGCAAGACTAAAATTTGGTGTGAGTAAGATGGCATTTTGCGAGGCCCTTTAGGTCCTATCTACGAATAGAGTGTTTTTTTTAGGTTTTCAGATGTTGAGTTCTACCATTGAGGGTGAGATGCGGCGAAGTCAATTGTACCATCGCGATTATTATTGTTTCTTTTTTTACATTTTGTGCAAAAATTATAAATATTGGGCGAATGTGGAAAAATTTAAAAAATAAGTAAACTAAAAGAAGCTGTGATGTGAGAGCGAGCGTACTGCCTGAACGAGTAAATCATAGAGCTAAAGTAAACTTACTGAAGTAAACCTTAAAAACAACAAGAATTTAAATAGCAAGTCATTGAAAATAGACACGGATAAGTTGGCTTAGCTACGATTTTTCGATCACGATTTTCGTTGAATAAATTCAAAAGTGCGAGGCCCTTCTGACCGCGAGGCCGTAGGCGGTGGCTTACGTCGCCCACGCCTTGCGCCGCCTCTGTGGTTGAATCCTTCTTACTAGTAAGAAGGATATGAAGAGGTGTATCCATTTTGTGCATAAACGTATCCGTGGAAAAAGGGACAAGTTTATTGCCAATGATCGAAGTCAAACTTTGGGTGCTACTGGGAAATTCCTGAAGGAAATACCGCTTTGGTGTTTTTTTTTATTTTGTTTAACCAAAATGCTGTTGTTTGTCAAGACCTGGAGAAATCATAAAAAACCCCTTTCCGGGGTCTTTTAATGGGTTGATTCTCATATGTCCATTAACACACCAGCACAACACATAACACATTATGGACATAATGTGAATCAACCCATTAAGAAATTATGGTCGACTGAAGTACTGTTTGACTTACTTAATTATGATTAAACTAAAATTAATTGCACTGATGAACTATTAATCTGATGGTTGTTTAAGATATTGGTTATTTCAACTATGTCTGTAACACCTAATGGACGACGCGCTGCGCGGGGCTCCTTCGCGTCGGCCTGACAAAGAACCGAAGCGTTCTGAGCCCTGACAGATGCAACCACCAGGTTTTAAAACTTATCTCTCTTTCAGACATAAACGAGTGTGCCACTCGTCAACACGACTGCATCCCCGAAGCCCAGCGCTGCGACAACACCGTCGGCTCTTACCTCTGCATCAGGATAACTTCGTGTGGTACCGGCTATGTACTGCATCATTCTACTGGGAAATGCGAGGGTAAGGAACTAGGAACTGTCGTCATCATAATTTCTGCTCGAAATATATGCTGCTGAGTATTCTTAGTATATACTACTCTGTCAAGAAAGTACCGGGAAAAGATCAATAATACACAAAATGTCTGTTATTCATCCAAATTTATTTTATCACCTTCAAAGTATGCTCCTTTAGAAACGATACACTTGCGCCAACGAATAATCCATTCATCAAAACATTTTTTAAACGCTGCTTCCGGAATTGAGTTCAGTTCTCGCCGCGAATTCTCCTTTATGTCTTCTATCGATTGAAAACGGGTGCCACGAAGTGGTAATTTGAGTTTAGGAAAAAGAAAAAGTCAGCAGGAGCCATATCTGGTGAATATGGTGGTTGCTGGATGGTATTTGTTGAGTGTTTGGTTAAAAATTCGTTCACAATGATAGCCTTGTGCGAAGGCGCATTGTCGTGGTGCAAAATCCAAGAATTTTCTTTCCACAAATCTGGCCTTTTTCGTCGAATTTGCTCTCTCAAACGCCACATAACGCTCAAATAATATTCTTTATTTACCGTTAGACCTTCCGGTAAGAATTCAGAGTGCACAACACCGCGATAGTCAAAGAAAACAGTCAACATGACTTTGACTTTTGATCGACTTTGGCGTGGTTTTTTCGGTTTCGGTTCAGTTGGAAGGCGCCACTCCGAAGCTTGTTGACTAGTTTGCATGTCAAACTCGTAAACCCACGTCTCGTCGCCAGTAACAATGCGTTTCATGAATGTTGGGTCCGAACTGACTCGTTCTAGCATGTCCTCAGCGACTTTCATGCGATTGAGTTTTTGGAGAAAATTCAGATCTTTTGGGACTAGCCGAGCAGCAACATGTTTCATACCCAAATGATTAGTTAAAATGGTACGGATCGACTCGTGAGATACAGAAAGTTCGGCGGCTATCTCTCTCAGAGTTGAATGGGGATTTTCAGTCACTCTTTCCTTCACTTTTGCGATGTTAACTTCAGTTGCAGACGTTGACGGCCTACCAGAGCGAGGCAAATCTTCCATCACATCTCGACCGCTTTTGAACGCTTTGAAGCACTCATAAGCACGAGTTTTTGATAAAGTCGATTCACCGTAAGCCTTCTGTAACATTTTCAGTGACTCCGAACACGAAATTCCATTGGCGATGCAAAATTTAAGACAAACTCTTTTTTCGATATTTTTGTCTATTATGAAATTCGCAATTCACACTATATAGGTATGATATTACTAAAACCGGCACTGTATTTAATATAAATAACAGATGCAACTCAAACTCCGCGCCAAAATGGAAAACAGTTGTGCCAATCTAACAACTACAAAAAACCAAACATTTTAATTTGGAACCATAAACAAATCATCTATTCCCGATACTTTTTTGACTGAATGTATTTTGGAAGACGCAGCGTTGGAAGGCCTCCCACAACGTGTATCATACTACCACCAAGATAAAGTGTGACATATAAAAAAAGGACTTTCTGTGAATGGTTTAATTCAATTTTAAAATAAACAGTTTTGAAGTTATTCAAGAAATTAGACGAAATATCATTCCTCCTACCTCCGAAATTGACGACCCTAAAATTTTGAAAAAAAAATGTAGATAATAAATAGTTCTATACGTAAAGATTACAGGAAAACCTGTAAGAAGTCTGTAGTGTTAAAATAACACGTTAAAATTTTTAAATTGGTTCGGAACCCTTTGCACGCGAGTCCGACTCACACTTGGCCAGTTTTTTAATACTGGTCGTACTGGATAACTGGGCCTACCCCAGTTGTAAACTACTCTGGGTGCCTTAACTGCCTATATTTTTGTCACCTGCTTGATGAGGAGGTAATTAAAAATTATAGTTTTCTACCTCTTCTGCTGTTGTTTATTAATGTTGTGTTTTGCTGTTGTCTTTTTAAAGCTGTCGCAGAAATAATGCAACATCTAAAAAGGGATCATTGTACTTATACCTAATGCAGTTCATAATTATAAGATAGTAAGATAATATCTATTTGCTAAAACATGTGTCATACATACAAGGCATGCATTTTTAGGTTTTAAATTGTTTCTGCGACACCTTTTTCTGCCATAAATTGGATCCATAGTCATGTTGGTACAAGCTTAAGAAATATCTTATTAGAATACTTTACTGTTTTCCTACAGACATCGACGAGTGTGGTCTTGGCCTAGACAACTGCGGGCCGGACTACAACTGCATCAACCTTCGCGGCTCGTTCCGTTGTATGCGCAAACGCACCACTACTACCTCCACCACGCCTCTACCCGAATACGAGTACGAGTACTATGATTCTGAGTGAGTATGTCATATTCTATATTAAATTATTATTAATACGTTTATTACAGACTTACATACACAAATTCAAAATAATAGTAACTTAAAACAAAATTCTCAAAAAAAAATAAAAAAAAATAAAGAACACAATACAGACTCAAACAAATCAAATTTAAATTATTAAAATCAAAATAAAAAACAGTAATCTGAAGAAAATATTGTCAACATAATCATAATCAACTAAAATCAAAATGAAATCACAGTACAGAATAATAAAATAAAAATTTAAAATCGATAATTATTCTATTGGTGAACCAGACTTGTCACCATCATTCCTATCACCTCACTCTAGACACCGGGCATATTAAAGAGGATCCACATTTGTGCACGGGCACAAACTGCGCTGTACATCTTAGAAACATGGTAGAGAACACTTTTGGACATGTTTTCGAACGGAACAGTTCGTGCGAGTACTTTGATGAACTACCACATCTTACCATCCCTACCTTGTTGCTATTCCACCAATTCGCACTAAGCGTTTTCAAACGTCTTTTATAATGCGCACAGCAAAGGAGTGGAACTCTCTGCCTGCGTCTGTGTTTCCAAACGCTTACAACCCTAATCTCTTCAAAGTTAGAGTGAACAGGCTACTACTGGGTAAGCTCGCTCCATCGTAGACCTTGCTTCTGTCATCTCTGACTACAAATCTTACGTCACACTTTCAAAGTTCTACATGCCATTTGAACACTTACAATACCCACCTGCCTGGTCGCAGGATCCTTCCTTTTAGGTGGAGGTTTCGGGACATTTCACCCAGTTCCGAATACCTGCTTTTAAAAAAAAACTTTGATACTCGCAATAATTGTGTATTGATGACGGAGGAGGCGTACAAATATTGTGTGCAAATCTAGATGAGGATTACGAATTAAAATTTATTAAAAATTATGCATAATCATGGGTAAATTTATTTCTAATTTATTACAAATAAATTTAACAATTACACATGATTTAAAACTCCAATTGTGTCACACCTAAATGAGAAAAAATGTAAGTAAAAAAACAAAAATTAAAAAAATAACATGTCAATAGTGCTCGTATTAATTATTGTAATTCTACCTGGTGAAGGTCGCGGGTAGCCGATGGATGCGAGACGCGCAGGACAGGTCGTTGTGGCGACACTTGGGGGAGGCCTATGTCCAGCAGTGGATGTCTTTCGGCTGATATGATGACGATGATGACGACAAATAATTGTAGCTTTCCATCAGTTAAAGATTTTTTGTAGTGTAGTATTTCCAAAATTTTCTTCCCTTTACAAATATCAACAATTTAATCCTTTTGTTAAATTTGTTAAGATGTTTACACAATAGAACCTCACCTATATAGTTATTTTGGTAAGACTATTCTATACTATTATGAAGTTATACAAGAAATTCAAAATTAACATGTATAACGCGCAGTGTAGGGTTGAACGTACGGTTAGCCAATCGGACGACTGCCGGCAGCCCGCGCCCTCCGCGCTCGCGAGCCAGTCGCGCGCACACTTCGACGAACGCAAGCCACGTAATTCATTTCTCCCGCGTCTCTCGCTTGTTTCCGCCAAGTCTTGTTTTAGTTGTAAATCGTATCCAATACATTCTAAGTGGAACTACCTTTGTGTGCCAATCTCTGTTCAAGCTTAGTAAACTATTCTAGTGTCAAGTCCGTCTTTCCATTTACCACGCCACCACACCTTGTTATACATGTCTGAATTTAACACAATTGCAAATTTGCAATACATTTTCACACCGTTAGTCAGATTAAGAAACCGGGATAAGTTTTATGGCCTACAAATTAAAGTTTTTTTTATTAATATGAATTAACGAGAAACTCTTTCCGGTTTTCAGAGAAGAAACAGAAGCTAACCGCACAGCACCCGCAGAAACCCAACCAAAGGAACCGTCGACAACTACAACTTCAACAACAAAACCAACACCACAACCAACCACGCCTAGCACAACAAGCGAAAACCCAAATGAACCTGAACCAAGAATAGAAGACAACAATATAGAACCACCTCCTACATACAACAACATACCAAATGTGTACAATAACGGAGGTAACGATCCTTACAACAAACCAAAATATGAACCACCAACAACTACAGAAACTGAGGAACAAACGCATCTCATACCAACCGAACACCAAGATTATATAACAGTAACCGAACCTGTTTACACGCCCAAGCAACCAGAGGTAACCTTCAACCAACCTACACCACCAGCATACATTCCTGAAAGAGAGTTACCGAAGCAACCAGAAGAACAACCCCAACCGAATGAACCAAAGCAAGAAGAACAAACAAACGAATCGATACCTTCTGAAGATGAAACACAAACAACTACATACAGACCTACAGAGCAACCAAGACCTGTTCCTCCGTACCAAGTTGATGTGAATGTAGGGAATGAAGAAAGGTCAGCAACGGTTGCTGGGGAGAGGAAACAGGATGGGTCGGTGGTTGTCGATACCCAGCAGCTTCCGAAGAATACGTGGACGAAGGTCGTCAAGCCGAAGGAATGTCCGTTTGGATTCGAGCCTGAAGAGTATGGAGATTGCTTTGGTAAAATTTTCTTTGATTTTGTGTAGTCTAAGATTCTTGTTACTTTTATAATTTCAGGGGTATTACTAGGGTAATTCTCTACGCTTGAAAATACAGAACTGCCTACATGTAAAAAATCATGATTCGTTCGGAAGTCCGATGTGACAGCAGGATACAACATTGCTTTATGGAGAAGACATAAAAATAAATCTCTTTCGCATTTAGTGGTAAAGCAATCTTCTATCCCTCTCTACTGAGCTGTCAAATAGGACTTCTTAAATTTTGGTGACTTTACCTAATTTGAATATAAAAAATGTCTATTGTAAAAAGACCATTTTTCATCTTCTTTTTAGGGTTCCTAACAAAAAACGGAAACCTAATAGGATCACTCGGGTGTCTGTCTGTCTGTCCGTCTGTCACAGCCAGTTTTCTCCGGATCCACTGGACCGATTCTGTTGAAACTTGATACACATGTAGTGGCATCAATGCCGCCACAAGAAAAACCAACAGATCAAATCTACGTCGCAACAAAAAGAACCGCGACGCCATCTATCCAACTAGCAGAGTTTACCGTGCGATTTGAACATATACATCAGCTCGAATATCAACTATCGGGCAGTAGCCCGCCAGGCACAACAGCCGCCTGGTCGCAGGATCCAGGTTCAATACTCATTGTTCCGCATCCCTCTAAACACATATGGACTTCTGTGACCCAAACACGGACGTGTTACGTAAATTATTGAATTTTTAGCATGGGGGTCACTTTTGGGGGTCAAACAAGAAAATTAAAAAAAAAAAAGTTTTATGAACTATGACTGTTTTTTTTTTATCACTTGGCCAGTTTTTTCTAATTCTGTATTTTCGTACCCCAGACATAGACGAGTGCGCCACCAACCGCCACAGCTGCTCCGGGCTCACCGAGGTGTGCCGCAACACCATCGGCGGCTACACCTGCAACTGTGCGCAGGGCTTCCGCAGGGACCTGGTCTCCAAGACCTGCGTGCTCATCACCACATCTTCTTCCACCACGTCGACGACCACAGCAGCCCCGCCGCCGCCTACTTCTACTAGTAAGTCCTTAGTATTGTGTTTGTTTTTGTTTTTAGGGTTCCGTACCTACGTAAAAACGAAACCCTTATAGGATCACTTTGTTGTCCGTCCGTATATCTGTCAAGACCCTTTATCTCGGGAACGCGTGTAGGTAACGAGTTGAGGTTTAAACCATATACTCAGATCAACGGTCCCTTGAAGCTGTGAAAAAAACAAGCTTCTATGTTAACGTAAAAAAAATATATACGGCCGTTTATGTCCCAAAAAACTTAATATATTACGACACTCAAGGGAATCAAAATGTATAGGGTATTTTCCCGTTGACTTAGAACTATGAAAGTTGGCAAGTAATACCGTCTTATACTACAAGTACAGGTAAAAGTCTAAAAACTCTACATTTGTAAGTAAATCATAAAAAATATAGTCTTTATTTAAAGTGTCTTATGTACCTACTTTAAACGGAACCCTCGGTTTTTTTACGTGAAGTGTTTGTTTTGTCTATATTTTTGTACCAAATGTCCTTTGTTTGTGTGTGACAAGAGAAATCTTGCATCTTTTTTTTACAAATTTAAAAGCAATGCTTTGTAATACTAAATTCATTTATTCAGGTAATTATTACCCATTACATAAAAATCATAAAATCAATCAATTAAATAAGAAAATAATTCACACACACAATCAAATTAAAGTTTGAAAATTCCATAAATTAAATTTTAAAATATTGAAAACTTAAACTTATAATGCCAATAAAGTAAATTTTAAAATATTGATAATTTAAACTTGAAATGCCAATAAATTAAATTTTAAAATATTGAAAATTTAAACTTGAAATGCCAATAAATTAAATTTTAAAATATTGATAATTTAAACTTGAAATGCCAATAAATTAAATTTAAAATTATGATGTTTTTATATGACAGTGGTATTTTATTATAAATTTTTGGGGCCATACAGATTTTTTTTTTCCCCATAATTTGCAGTCTTTGACGTATGATGTGAACACAATTGATTATTATTATCACGTCTGTTACGGGGGGAAGGTGTCAGCTAGTTTTGGAAATAAAAATAGATTCACTCTAAAAAATGCCGCAATTTCTAAAATGTTCAAATAATAGATGGTAGAGCTCATGCTTATTTGTATATTTTAGACTCCTAGCCAGGTGTCAGTTAAGAGGTCTGGACCGCTTGCAAGTTTTCTGTTGATCAATTAAGGGCCCCTTTTCCCGACATCACCTTTTCCCTTTTCCCGGCAGGACACTAGCGCGGTGCGCGCGAGCCGTTTTTCACGTATTTATTTAATATAAAAAAAAAATAAGTGCCATATTATAAATCTATCCAATAATATCCCTGTCAAACCCGATTAGTAAATGAAATGTTAAATTTTCTTAAAAATTGCGTTCCCACAAGTCTCATACAACTTAAAATACTTTCAAAATCGACTTTATTCCTGATTTTTTTTTATCAATCAAAATGTTAAATATCGTGTTTTTAACCAAAAAGTCACTAGATCTCATGTCAGTCATGTATCTATACTATATATTTTTTTACGAATTTATATATGGTGATTTCTCTGAAAACAACTCGATCTAGAAACGTAAATTTCGGATAAGGGGCCCTTAAATTATGTTTCTTTTGCAGAAAAAGCTTTCTTCTGGGGCTATCCGGAGTATAATACCGGAGTGACGGTGCGACCCTTCCGACCACGGAACCTGTGCGACGCCGGGTTCCATCACAACGCTAAGACTGGACAGTGTGAAGGTTCGTATTCGAAAGTAAATACTAAGTCATTCTTTTACAAAAATTTTGACGGACAATAAACTTAGGCAGATAAACTAGAAATAAAGTGCTTTATCATTACATCATCATAACAGCCAAAAGACGTCCACTGCTGGACATAGGCCTCCCTCAAAGGGGGGTTTGCCATAATCGCCACGCTTGGCAGGCGGGTTGGCGATCAGTGTATGGTGTTGCGTTTTACAGAGAACGCTGGTGCCCATTCTCTGGTGAGTCCCTTAGTCGCCTCTTACGACACCATACGGCCAGCAGCATATGGCACCATACGGCACCATACTGCATCACACATGTACTTTATTGCAAGTTAATATAGCGGGGGATATCCTTTCGTATGTACCTGAACAGTAAATTATAAATTGTTTTTCATGAATAGAGATCGTAAAGGATCACGATAGAAGTCGATTCAGGACAGCTTTATGTCTTTGTTTCTGTTTTTTTACTATTGATAGGCACGCGTTTTTGATATAATATGAAAGTCAATTAATGTCCAATAGAATAGAATAGAATACTCTTTATTATGTACACCATATAAGTTACAGAAAAGATAGATGAAGAAAACATTACATACTCGTAGGGTGACACAATGGGCGGCCTTATCGCTAAAAGCGATCTTTTCAAGACAACCTTTGGATGGATTTCAAAGATAATGGAAAGACAGTACTACAGGTAGTCTTAGATGTACGATTTATATAAATAAATACATAATACATAAATATATACAATTATAATTATGTATCAAATAAAAAAAAGCATAGGAACCGAGTGAAAACGATCAAACAGAAAGGTAGTGATTTTTGACCATTGTTTTAAAAATAAACAAAGATTTAGCACGTTTTACTAATACGGGTAAAGCATTCCATAATCGCACCGCTTGAACCGTAAAAGATTTATCGTAGAAGCTGGTGGAGGGCATCGGCATCTCTAATCAACGAATCGCACATTTATCTGGTGTCTACTATACGTGGTCACATTCTAGACTCATCATATCAGCCTGCAGACGTCCACTGCTGGATATAGGCCTCCCCGCGCGTGTCGCCACAACGACCAGTCCTGCGCGTCTCGCATCCATTGGCTACCCGCGACCTGAGCCAGGTCACCTTGTGGGACTCTAGATTGGTTCAGTGAAAGTCTAAGTTGGTTTCCATCTTAGGTTTCCAGTATAAAAGTCTTCCGTTACTGACTGACGGAGTGATTGAGTGACTGACAGACAACGCACAGCCGAAACTACTGATCGTATAAAGCTGAAATTTGACATGTAGGTTTCTTGGGGTTTGTAGGGGAGCACTAAGAAAGATTTTCCCGAAATTCTTACGAGAACGGGAAAACACGGGATAGCATACTTTACACTTTTGACTACTCCTTTAAGGATAATCACTCTTTATTAAAACAAAATATATACACTTAAAATAAAAAAAAACAGAACTAAAATAAGGCGTTAAAAAATTCGTCCCAAGTCGTCGTGAGCCCAAAAGACTGGCGGTATTGCCATTTTGAATGGCAATACTTATCCTCTTTCGAGGTTTAAGCCAGCCCTTGAGTCACGCGAAGTGTCAAGGATAATTTGTAGTCTGTAACTTATTCTTCTAAATCAACACAGTCGATCAACTCACTCCTTCTTTCCCAGACATCAACGAGTGCACAAACGGTCAAGCGAACTGCGCGGCCGTGGAGATCTGCATCAACACTCCCGGAGGGTACCGCTGCGAGTGTCCTCCCAACTGGCGGCTGGACGAGGTCAGGCATCGCTGTGTGCCTCTCAAGAACAACGGACAGTTCCCCACGGGGTACGGGAATGAACCTAGTGAGTGTAGCCCAATACTCTTGTTCATCATCGTTATTTCAGCCGAAAGACGTCCACTGCTGGACATAGGCCTCCCCCAAGATGGGGGTTTGCCATAATCGCCACGCTTGGCAGGCGGGTTGGCAATCGCAGTGTATGGTGTTGAGTTTTGCAGAGAATGCTGCTGCCCATTCTCTGGCGAGTCCATTAGTTGCCATTACGACACCCACGGGAAGTGATGATAAAGACTTGTTGTTCCAGTTTAATAAAGTTCCGTACATCAAAAGGAAAACAACGGACCCCTTATAGGATAACTTATGGTTGTCCGTCCGCCTTTCTGTCTAGACCCTTAATCTCAGGGACGCGTGGAGGTATTAAGTTTTTATGAAATTAAAACCATATAGTCAGGTCTACAGTCTGTTGAAGCTGTAAAAAATTAAACTTCTAAGGTAACGTAAAAAAGATACGGCCATGTTACCGAAAAAAAAAACATATAATTCGACACAAAAAAATCTGAAAACTGTCCATTTGTTATTCAATCATAAAAAAATATATTCTTTATTTAAAGTAATATGTACCTAAAAATTTGTACGGAACCCTCGGTGCACGAGTCCGACTTGCACTTGTCCGGTATTTTTTTGTATTAACAGGCTCGCGTTTGACCACAATCTTAACAAATGGAAAGCGATGGTATTGAAGTTACCTATTCACTCTTGACTTAAAGACTCCAAGTTTGTACCTAACGGGAACCACAGTTTCGGCAGGGAATTTTATTTCTTAGTAATTCGCAATATAAAAGTAATCATCGTGCAGTTGCGACCGCACGCAACACTCGTCTGGTCAAAGGATCCTCCCTTTCCAAGGAGATTGTAGAATTCACCTCTATAAGTTCACAAAAAACAAGGACCGTTTGAATGTCGTGGGTAACAAATGTGTTTTATTGAAAAACAAGCCAAGAGGATCATCGGCAATGATAGGCTCGTCGAGTGGAAGCCCCAAAGTCTTGAGCATCTACGCCGATTGCTAGCCTGTCAGTTTTCTATCAGTTGCATTTTGGAGGGGAGTGGGAGGGGAGTGTGCGACGGAATTGCATAATTTAATTCCGCCAAACCCGTTCCATCATCAAACCACAAGACGAACGGCGATGCACCACCGTTACATGGTGGACATTCCACCCACACGCACAAAACGATTTGGGAAAACATTCACAGTGCGTACAGCTAAGGAAGGTGATTCCGTGCCAGCGTCTGTATTTTACAACCTGGTAGTCTTTAAGTCAAGAGTGAATAGGTTACTTTTAGGGAAGCGTGCTCCATCTTCGACCGCATCATCTTACCATCAGGTGAGATAGTGGTCAAACGTATGCCTATCAATAGTAAAAACAAAAGAAAACTATTCTTATGGTGGATTACTGTCTTCTCCTTTTTTCTCAAAGCGAGGAGGCGTGAGTTTTACACAGTGAAAGCAAGAACAAAACAGTATATCAGTATACTTTAAATCCGTAAAAAAAACCATTAAAAATATAGTACAAATTAAATGTAAAACCTTGTTCCAGTCTACCCACACCTGCCTCCAAATAACGTGCCCCACATGACTGGCACCAAGTACGTGAACCCTGAGATCACTCAGGTCCTCGACCGAGGCTCCGTGTTCAGGTGTCCCGCAGGCTACAGGCTTGGTGACGATAATACCTGTGTTGGTAAGTATTATGGACCCTTTAAAATGATGTACCAAGTACGTCGACCCTGAGATCACGTAGGTCTTCGATCGAGGCTCTGTATCCAAGTGTCCTGCTGGCTACAAGCTCGGAGACGACAAAACCTGTGTTGGTATGTGACATGGGACCTTTGGAGTGATGTACCAAATACGTGGACCTTGAGACCACGTAGGTTATCGACCGAGGCTCTGTGTCCAGGTGTCCCACGGGTTACGGGTTGATTGTGTTCAGCATTGCGAACTTGTGAATATCTTGCCGTGTTACCTTCGTCATCATATCAGCCAAAAGACGAACACACCTGGACATAGGCCTCCCCCAAATGTCGCCACAACAACCAGTCCTGTGCGTCACGCATCCATTGGCTACCCGCGACCATCACCAGGTCATCAATCTATATAAACAAGATGGAATGACAGTTCACTTCACCTAAGTTTACAAAGGCTATCAAAAGCTATCTGTTTCCTCTTCCAGATGTAAACGAATGCCTAACTGGGGAAGCGAAGTGCGGCCCTCAGCAGATCTGCTCGAACCTGCCAGGAGGGTACTCCTGCAACTGTCCCAGCGGCCACCGCCTGATCCAGGACCATGAGTGTGAGGATGTGGATGAGTGTTCTCTCGGTGGTAGTATGGTGAGTCGATCAATCTGCCTAGTCTTTTCCCAACTACATTGGATTTGTAGCTGTCTACTAGTATTTTCCATGGAGCGATCTGACCTTCACAACCAGTAACTGAATACTGGGTATGACAATACCCCTTGGCAAAACTTGTGTTAGATTTTTTGGCTACTGACTGTTCATAACGACTGTAAAAAATCTTTGATTGGGAATACCTGGCCTTAATACGGTGCTTTCCGAGGCACAGACCGACCTCGGCAAGAGTCGCTTAATCTCAAAGATGGACCTGCTTTTTTTCGATTTTGGGACTTACCAAGCAGTCGGTCTTCTGATGATGGGGGGTGGTCGAATCTTAAATCATAGTCCAAGCTGTAAGTTCTCGTATCCCTGTGTTTACCAGCCGACTTCAGATTTACTTACAGCAGCAGTGTGTAGTGGATTTATGTCGCCTTGTCGATACTTGGGGGTTCCAAAAGCCTTAAAATTCTGGCTAAACTGATGTGATCCTCGTGTCGGATCTGGGACGAGATTCGCTCCTGCCATTGTGTCATATAATTTGAACGGAAATGTTCAAACTGGCACGTACGTATATAGTCGCTTTCCGCGTCCCGTTTTTGGTGTGCTTCTGTTTAGGCTGTTTCAGAATCCACGGTTAGAAAAACAAGGTTTGGTTTTTAACGTGTGTTGTTCTTAATATCTTATTTTTAATTTGCAGCCCGTCTGTTCCCAAAACGCTGACTGTGTGAATACCATCGGATCTTACCAATGTAAATGCCACATTGGATTCAGATCTGCACCTGTCAATGATAAGGTAAGAGGATTTTAAGTGATTCAAAAAGCGCCTTATTAGGTACCGTACCGTAGGTACGAGTACAACAGTTTTTTCTGATCTCTAGATAGTGTAAGTTTTTACAGTTTTGGTCGCCACGGTTATTCAAGATTTTTAGCTTCCTTCATAAACATACAATGATGATGTAATTCACTATCCTTACGAACAGTCATCACCATCATCATAACATCCGAAAAACGTCCACTGCTGGACATAGGCCTCCTCCAAAATGGGGTTTTGCCATAATCGCCACGCTTGGCAGGCGGGTTGGCGATCGTAGTGTATGCTGTTGCGTTTTACAGAGAACGCTGCTGCCTATTCTCTGGTGAGTCCCTAAGTCGCCTCTTATGACACCCACGGAATTTACTAACAGTGACTTCATCTAATTCCCCAGGTGTGTGTCGACGTAGATGAATGTATGGAGTCTCGGCCCGGCTCGCTCTGCCAGCACAGATGTAATAACGTATGGGGCTCGTACCGCTGCGCCTGCCACAGGGGATACAGGCTCAATCCTGATAACAGGTAAGATTAAAAAGCAATGGAGCTAGTTTCCCATCAATAAATTGCAAATCTGTTAGACACGTATTTCATGTTTTTGTAAATTAATGAATATTGAGAAAGATAAAACGAATCAAAACTCGGGAGTTATACCACGGCGTAACGGATTGAGAATTTTAAAAGGGTCGTATCTCGTCAATTTTGGTTTACGTAACAAAAGAATAAAAAACGGGTTAAATATTGTTAGATAATCTAACTGGCGGACTAATTACTACTTTCTTTTTATCTAATTTGTCACTTTGCTCTTAGTAGAGCGATCTTTGTCACGATCCTCTGTATTCAATTGCCGCTTCCCTTGTTAATAGCTTGCTTTAAGTACTGTCTCCAGCTGCTTCTCTCGTTCTGGAAATACTTATTTAACCAAGTTCCATAGATCCACGTAAATTTTACTATTTGCGTATATTGTGGGGAAAGATAATGTGACGAAGACGATCTTCTTATGTCCAGATCAGTGGATGATGAAAATGAAGTATGGTACGGTGGTATGTAGGAAAAAGTTTATTTGCCAACAAACAGTTGAATTCCACTCACAAGATTATTTTATTTGTTTTTTTTTTTTGAAGATTCATATATGTGGAATTCAATTGTTTGTTGGCAATAAACTTCTTCCTGCATACCACCGTACCATACTTTCCGTTTTTAACCGACATCCCAAAAAGGAGGAGGTTCTCAATTCGGCCGGTATGTTTTTTTTTCTATGTATGTACATCGGTTACGCCGCGGTTAATTCTTTTTTGTTCGACGCGAAATAGCTGCCAGGTGGTCCCATAAAAATTTCTTTTAGTTTGGTCCAGTAGTTTTTATTTTATAAGCATTATTGTTATTTTTTTAGTGTTTACACCAGTTCTTAACATAAACATTGCGCCGCGGTACCACTAAAAAGTGAAAAATAAAAAACTTTTTTACAAAAAATACAACCGACTTCCAAAAACAAAACACTACCAGGTACAAAATAACTTCGGAAGAAAGAAAAAAACTTTAATTTCGGAAGTCGGTGTCAAAAAACGAAAAAATAACCAAAAACACCGACTTCAGAAATTAAAGTTTTTTTCTTTCTTCCGAAGTTATTTTGTACCTTGTAGTGTTTTGTTTTTGGAAGTCGGGTGGTATTTTTTTCTTACCTTAGGAACCCTATTCAAATACCTAGTTGAAATTGTCTTATACTAACGTATAAAGATTCTTTACCCTTGTATGTTGTTGATATAGAACTACGTTACATCAACACATTGGAAAATGACACAAAGTAATGTTATTTTTTTATCGTCCTATAGTACCTGCTCAGACGTCGACGAGTGCACAGAGTTCAGGTCTAAAATTCCCTGCGTGGGACGCTGTCTCAACGAGCCGGGCAGCTACAGGTGTGCCTGTCCCTCTGGCTACAGGCTGTCTGAGGATAAGAGGAGCTGTATTGGTGAGAGGTTTAACTATCTATACTAATATATAAAGCTGAAGAGTTTGTTTGTTTATTTGAACGCGCTAATCTCAGGAACTACTGGTTCGATTTGAAAAATTCTTTCAGTGTTAGATAGCCCATTTATCGAGGAAGGCTATACGCTATATATCATCACGCTAAGCTCAATAGGAGCGGAGCAGTCATGAAAATTGTGACGCAAACGAAGTTACGCGGGTCAACTAGTGAGATATATAAATATTGTGGTATTGTCTTACTTATTTAGCATAGAAAGGGAGATGGGAAGATCTATAAAGAGGGTGAAGATAAATGAAGAGACAAATTTTTAGATATTTTATGGGCCTACGTCCGCTAAAGTCTGCCTAAAAGTTGAAGTAAAGTATAAAGATGAACTTGTTTATATTACGGAAAATTAGGAAAATCGTATGTAATAGGTTGAATAATATTAATAGGATACGTTTCCTAGAGGTTTAGCACACCTTGGTGAAGATGAAGACAAGAATATTTGTCGTTAGTTATAACCAGATTTTTTTTTGCAGACATCGACGAGTGTGAAACAGGCGAAGCTCCTTGCTCCAAGAACGCAGGAGCTTCTATAACATCTAGTGACGTATGTGTGAACACGCGAGGAAGCTACCGCTGTCAGCGCATCTCCTGCCCTGTTGGCTACCAGCTGGAGAACAAACAGTAAGTGGCTACTGACTCTTTCTTCTTCTTTGTATAACTGGCACTAGTTATTATTGGTCCAAACCGTTGCTAATTCTACGGCATCATCAGTAGCAGTGCGGAGGACCTTGGCGTGGACTGCTTTGTTCGTGCTGCTTCGAATTTACAAGTCTGTCCATTGTGCCAGTGCCTTGAGCGTGATTTCCTTCGACCCAGCCCAGTATTATGAGCCTCTGCAGACTATATGCTTGGATGAAAGCATAATATGTCCGAATAGGCTGCGGGCTTAATTTGTATTAACACAATCAAAATAGATGATGAGATAAACAAACCAGCTATAACGCTTCAGCATTCAGATGGACTGCCTCCGTGGTCGAGTGGTTTAGGCGTTTGTCTTGTGACCCGGTGGTCGTGGGTTTATTTCCCACGGGAAGCATACTTTGTAAAGTTGTTTCCAGTTTGGCTAGGACATTGCAGGCTTCTGGAGGCGCAAGTGCTTGCCGAAATTTACCAACATAGTGTGCAAGTTCGGGCGGAGAGCGGCAGTGGTCCACCGCCTGAAGTGGTGATGAGATGGTGCAGAGAGGCGCAAGCTACCATCATGAGGCAATGGGCGGAGAGGCTGGAGACGCCTAGTGCCGGTCACTGGACTGTAGGGGCTATCCAGCCAATCCTAGAGGAATGGGCACGAAGGCGACACGGGAAACGTCCCGTGTCGCCTACACTACACCCTGCACTAAACGGAAGGACAACGGTCCTTCGTTTAGTGCAGGTTTTGTCGGCGCATGGCTGTTTTGGCAAATACCTCCATACAGTGGCAAGACGGGAGGTGACTCCCGTGTGTCACCAGTGCGGCTGCAGCCAGGACACGGCTTTGCACACTCTCGAGCAGTGCCCTGCCTGGGAAGCGCAGCGCCGTGTCCTGGTCGCAGCAATTGGAGAAGATCTATCGCTGCCGGTCGTTGTTAGGGGTATGGTCAGCAGTGAGACGGTATGGGAGGCGGTTGCGTCTTTTTGCGAAGACGTAATCTCGCAGAAGGAAGCGGCGGAGCGGGTCAGGGAGGAAGACTCTCTTGCTGACCCGATTCGCCGCAGAAGGACGGGACGGTGCAGGCGGCGAAATGCCGACTTGATGCCGCCATAGGAGGGGCCAGCGGACGATAGATCGGGGACTCTATCGTCCACGCTGTAAGGTCCCTGGAGTCGTGGTGATGTCCCAGTGCACCCGGACATCGCTGAAAGAAGAGGGAGCCCGAACGGGCATAGAAAAGGGAGCCCAGAAGTAGGCCACGCTGGATGGGTCGCGAATGTCATGCGTAGCAGTCCTCGCGTCCCATCCATCAAGGCGAAAGTAGGTGCACAGGCGAAGTTTTTAGTGGGTGCAAGTCCCACATAACCACGTCGTCTCCCCGGATGATGTGGTATGCGTTAGGCATTTTCTTCGCAAGGAAAAAAAAAAAAAAAAAAGGACATTGCAGGCTTGAATCACCTGATTGTCAGACAAAAAGATGATTTTGTGCTTCGGAAGGCACGTATAAGCCGGTGGTTTTTTTTTTTTTTTTTACTAATAATAGGCACGCGTTTGACCGCTATCTCACCTGATGGTAAGCGAGGATGTGGTCGAAGATGGAGCACGCTTGCCTAGAAATAACCTATTCACTCTTGATTTAAAGACTCCCAGGTTGTAGCTATCAGGAAACACAGACTCCGGCAGGGAATTCCACTCCTTAGCTGTACGCACTATGAATGTGTTCCCAAAACGTTTTGTGCGTATGGGTGGGATGTCCACCATGTATCGGTGGCGCATCGCCGTTCGTCTTGTGGTCCGATGATGGAACGGGCTTGGCGGAATTAAATTATGCAATTCCGTCGCACATTCCCCAAAATGCAACCGGTAAAAAACCGACAGGCTAGCAACTCGTCGTCGATGTTCAAGACTTTGGAGCTTCGACGCGACGAGCCTCTCATTGCCGATGATCCTCTTGGCTCGTTTCTCAATTGACTCAAGTTCATCAAGCTGGTATCTGGCAGATCCATCCCAAAGATGAGAGCAGTATTCCATACATGATCGAACTTGCGCTTGATAGAGTTTGAGCAGCTGTTCCGGCGCGAAGTACCGTCTCACCTTAGCCAGAATCCCCAACTTCTTTGCAGCCACTTGAGCTTTTGCCTCTATGTAAGGGCCAAAATTGAGAGTAGATTTTAATGTAACCCCAAGAAGTTCAAGATGGTCGGTTATCGGCACGGTTTCACCGCGGAAAGATGGAGCTGGGCGGAATTGGCTCCTTTTGGCGGAAAATAGACACGCTTGGGTCTTAGCAGCATTGAACTTGACCAGATTGGCATCGCCCCAATCAGAGACCGCCTGCAGGGACACGTTCAAGCGCTCAACCATTGCCTCCCGGAGAGACCGGATCTGCGACCCACCAGCTCGTGCGTCGGACACGTATCTCAAAGGTACCGGGTTTAAGCAGATCATTAATATGCAGCAAGAACAGTGTTGCCGAAAGCACCGACCCCTGAGGAACCCCGGCATTAATATCCAGCAGTCCAGACGAGCAGCCATCTATGACCACTCGGATAGACCGATCCCTCAGGAAATCTGCGATCCAATCACACAAACCGGCGGGCAGACCGAAGGAAGGAAGCTTACTAATAAGGCCATCGTGCCAGACCCTGTCGAAGGCCTTCGAGATGTCAAGGGAGACCGCCAGTGCCTCCCCGTGCTTCTCTATGGACTCACTCCAGATGTGAATGGCATACGCTAGAAGATCCCCAGTTGACCGATTTCGGCGAAACCCGTATTGCCGGTCACTAAGGATATCATTCGCTTCTAGGTACGCCAGGAGCTTATGATTCAGCACGCTAGTCTTACAGAGTATTGACGTTACCGAGATGGGTCTATAATTTGACGGGTCAGCTCGACTACCCTTCTTGGGCACGGGCTGCACGTTAGCTTGCTTCCAAGCCTTCGGCACTTTTCCAGTCTCAAACGAAAGGCGAAATAGGCGTGTCAAGATCGGAGACAACTCAGGCGCACAAGTCTTCAGAACAATTGCCGGTATCCCGTCGGGACCACTAGCCTTGTTCACGTCTAGGTTACGCAGTACCCTGCGGACGTCCTTCTGATGAATGCGAATGTTCGACATACTCGACTCGCATTCACCAGGAGAGGCGGAGGGCGTCGCGCCACCAGAACCCAGACGTGAAGATTCCGCAAACAAAGAAGCAAACAAGTTCGCTTTCTCCTCAGCGGAGTGGGCCAGCGTCCCGTCGGGTCTCAGCAGTGGTGGTAGTGAGGGGCGGCAGAAGTTCGATTCGACCGACTTAGCCAGGGACCAAAAAGCCTTACTACCTGCTGGGTATGAAGCAAGTTTGTAACCTATTCGGCTAATGTGGTCAAATCGAGCCCTCCGCAACACCTTCTTGCAGGACTTAGCAGCCCTGTTGAAGGCTCTCTTCTTCTGACTCACGTCATTTGCTTTGCGCGTACGAGCGTCGACCCATGCTAGGTACGCCGCGTGCTTAAGCGCATCGGCGCGATTGCACTCGGCACCAAACCAAGGACGAGCTTCGCCAGATATTGCTATGTTAGAGAACGGAATGTAGTACTCCATTCCCCTCCGCAACACATCCGTCACGGCGTCCGCGCACGACGTAGCATCAGTGGAAGAAAAGCAAGTAGGCTGCCAAGGGTAACATGCGAAGAAAGATCGCATGCCATCCCAATCTGCTGACTTGCATCGCCAGCCTCTTGGGCTAAGATCGGGCGGAGAGTAGACAGACACAGACTTCACCAGACAGTGGTCGGAACTACCCAGTGGTGATGAAATCGACACCGAATAGCGGTCTGGATCTGTTGTCAGCAGAAGGTCCAAGCAATTGGCAGTGTGCGAATCAACATCCGGCACCCTCGTTGCCCCCTGGACCAGCTGGGTAAGATTTAACGCAAGCGCTAGCTTTTGCGTCTCTCGTCCAGCATGGTCTGTGCACTGGTATGGGAAGAGCCACTCCTGATGGTGGGCATTGAAATCCCCCAGTAACCCAATTGGGCAAAAGGGTACCGCTGCTGAGCCGCATCCGCCGCCTCACTTAGGTGCTGTGTAAGCCCAGTTGTCTCCAAATCACCGCTGTGCGAACGGTAGACGCATGCGTAGACAATTTTGTCTAGACCTGTGTCCACCATAGCCCACAGCGTTGAGAACCTGGAGTCTTCAAGGTAGCGGAGACGCCGATAGCAGATGTCATCCCGGGCGTACATGCATACGCCCGCGCGGGGTCTAAAGTGGTGCTCCAGGGTAAACCCAGGGTAAGACAGGTATGACACGTCCGACGGACATCCGATCTGCGCCTCCGACAGGAACAAGAGCGCTGGTTTCTCGGTCTCAAGATGGTGATGGACTGCGGCGAGATTTGAGTGCAGACCTCGTATATTAGAGAGGTGTACTTTATGCGAAAGGACGTGCTGCCGCTGCACAGCTTTTCTCTTTTTATTCCTGTTCATTAAAGTGATGGAGGTTGAGGAGAAGGAAGTGAAATGAGGTTCCAAGCTGCTAACCTTCAGGCATGCCCTGACAGGACGACATCTTTGGGGGACTAGTCTGGAGACTGCGGGGACGCCCGAGCCCCCCCGGGAATGTCCATCGGGCCCTTTCATCTGGTCGCCAACCAGCACGATGGTGCATTTCGGGATTTTTCGTCAGATGGCGAGGCAGCCTTTCATGTGTGGCTAGCACACTACTTGGGCCCCCAACTATCTGCGGTCGGCCAGCGGCGCACCGTGCCTCGGATCCCGCTACCCTCCAAGACTAGTCTCCCGATACGCCCATGCCAGGGCTAGCCTGGCTGGTCTGCCTGCATTGGAACAACTATTTCGACCCAACTCCTCTGAATTGGCTACACTGAGCATCGTACCGGAACACAGCTAAGCCGCTTGGCGGTACGTCTTTGCCCAGTGGGTGGTCACAAGCCATCGGCCGAAGCCTACCACCAGTTAGTGTCACCTGATTAGCACCACCCGGGGACCACGTGTAGGGTCTTACATTGGGTATTCTCCTACGGACGCGGGTGACTCGGCCCCCAAATGGCGGTCGTTAAATAAACCATGTCAGAGGCCCTTCACGCGTAAGAAGAAGATTTAAATGGTAAGATGCTCTGAGCAGCAACAGATGTGTCTGGTGTGCTCCTGTCTAAAGATTTTTGATGGTTATATTTTTAGTATGAAAAACCTAACTTATAGGATCACTTGTTGTCTGCTTGTCTGTATGTCCATCACATCCAATTTTTATACACGACAGGTTTCTGTGACGTCAGTGTCATTTGACGTTGGCAACTTGTATATCACTCGTTGATTGGCTCAAACCGAGCTTGGGAAGACGACTTCATCAGCACCTAAATAAACCGCGTTCATTCTCTTCTAGCCGCTGCAACAAGGTGGAACGAGTCTGTCAGGCTGGAGACTGGAACTGCGCGCACCAGCCGACCACCATCTCCTATAACTTCATCACCTTTGTGTCGAATCTCTACATCCCCGATACTAAGGTTAGCACTCTATTACCTTATTTACAAGTCACTTCTCCCTCAAAACTTTCCGGGTAAGGCAAGCAGGAGATTCTTATCATGTGATATCCAACAACTCGCACTGGGCCCATGTGGTGGATTACACCCCACCCCTCACAAAACAGGCCTTTATTCCAGAGGGGAAGTATAAATAGAAGTTGTGTTTTTAGGTTTCCGAACAAAATAGTGAACTCTTATAGGATCACTCGGGTGTCTCTCTGTCTTTCCGTCTGTCTGTATGTCTGTCCGTCTATCACAGCCAGTTTTCTCCGGATCCACTGAACCGATTCTGTTGAAATATGGACTTTTGGGGGTCGAAAAGAAAATTTAAAAAAAATGATTTTTGAACAATATCGTTTGACATATCAAATGAAAGGGGCTTACTGTGAGGGTTTTAATTATATTTTTTTCATGATTTTAAAATCACTTGTTATTCAAAACTAAGACGAAAATTGATAATACGCCTTTATCTCCGAAACTACCTACTGATCCTAAAATTTTGAAAAAAATGGAGATAATCTTTACCTAAATTACTGGAAAATCTATAAGAATTCTATAGTGTTAAAATAGCATGTGAAAAAAAAAGAAATTCGTTCGGAATCCTTTGCACGCGAGTCCGACTCGCACTTGGCCAGTTTTTTTATGAAGGACCCGTTGGAAATATTTTCTACCCTTTTTATTAATTCTGCCAACCCCTTCCGGAGTGACGGGGGAACGGGAATGGTTAAAGCAGTAAGGGACATAAGATGTATCAGCTTTGCCTCCACTACGAGAAGAGATTTAACCATAACTGGCGAAAGAGGCGTTTAACCTATTCCTACTCGTTCGGTGAATACAGGCATGCAGTTATTTTTTGTTACAACAAACTTTAGGTAACGTTAACATTAATTTGCTATGTTTGTTTTTAGTTAAAATTGTTCACAATGCGAGGCCCAGTCTGGCCGTACGTCAAGATGAGGTTCGAGCTCAAACTGGTGAATGTGAACGCGCCGCCCAGCATCAAGAGGAAGGCTGAAATCAATGACTTCTTGTAAGTATTCTTCAATAGACTTTTTAGGCTTGACCAGAACAGCTGATTTATCATCGCCATGAGTTGAGTCTCGCAAAACCTCCATTGAAAAGGGAGGATCTTCAGTTGTACAATCGAGAATTTGTGTGACATCAGGTCTTTTAGTTTATTATGTCACGGTATATATGTCGCTACAGAACTGTTTTTAGGGTTCCGTACCCAAAAGGTAACCAACGGAACCATATTACTAAGCCTCCGCTGTCCATCAGTCTGTCTGTCAGGGGGTTGTATCTCAAGAACCGTATTAGGCAGACAGTTGAAATTTTCACAGATTGTGTATTTCTATTGCCGCTATAACAACAAAAAATAAAAATTATGGTTTACGGTACGGAACCCTTCGTGTGCGAGTCCGACTCGCACTTGGCCGGTTTTTTTTTACCAACTACTGGGTCTCCTTCCTTTCATTAGCGGCATGCTTTTCTGGTCTGTGTCGCCCATGTCTTTCTCTTCTGGTCATTTACCCTCGGCTGCTCTAAAGCCTGTCAAAAATCCTTGTTTTGACTCTCAGTTGACTCACGATTATTCTCATATTTCTTAAAGAAATCAATGAGCAACTTTGAGAGACGTATTTTTTCTCGTTTAAAAAGTCGCGTCGCGTCGTTGGTATTTTATTTTAGTGATCAAGAAAAATCCTTATAAACAAATTATTAATTATTATTATTATTTTTTATTATTTTCTTTTTTTCCAGATTAACACAAAACAACAACGAAGGTCTGACGTCATTAGTGCGGCCGCTTGAAGGACCACAGAGCATAGAGCTGGAGATGTCTATGGAATTATACACTCACGAGCAATTCGGGGGAACAGCCGTCGCGAAACTTTTCATTTACGTTTCTGAATACGAGTTTTAAGGAAGCTGTAGTGGCGAGCAAGATAGCTGGCACAGTATTTTTTTGTTTGTTGATTTTTAATACCTAATTTATTGTTTAAGTTTTTGATTTGAGCTGTTTTGTAGATTGGAAGTGGCCATTGATCTGAGGCCCTAGCACGAATATTTTGACTAAAATAACTTTAACGTAAGTGAATTTTGAATGTGAAAAACTACAACCCCGTTGTATTTTGCTTTAATTTTATGGTACATACACCATTTATATCATTCAAAAATACGAATATAGCATCTAATTCAAATAAATATTATGTGCGAAACGAGTATTGTAGCGCTCTATGGTAAAATTTTACGTTACGCTTCTATACGTCAAAAATATTCGTGCTAGGCCCTCAGAGGAACAATACTCGTATTTTAAACAGCTAAAAACACCTTTTATTACCCTACATTTGACAGGTTTTTGACATCAATTGCTGCCGAGATAATTGGACTGACTTTTTAGTAATATTGGTGATAAGGTAATATTTGCTGTATGTATTAGGGCAAGTTCTTCGTAGTTTGAGCATTAAAATATTAATGTTGCCAATGAACTAAAAAGTTTAAAACTTAATCTTAAATAGTGTTTGCCTGTCAGTTATTCATTTTGTTGTCAATTTTTTTTTACGGACTCTTTCTGTTTCTTTTAAAACAATCAAACTATCCATGGATATTACTTGCTCGCCTCTTTGATCATACCTACAATGTATTTTTAAACTGCATTCTGTGAATTCAGTATTGTTTTGTTTTAAATAAATAATAAGGACGTATTTTTATTTTTGTAGCCATACTTTTACCCAACGTCATAATATTTTCAATTTTATGATTATTATTTTGAATGAAACATGAATTTGAGTGAAATAAGGTGCTTTTTAAAGAATAGAACTTCCATAAGATATTTTTAGACTTGGAGTTTTATTTTAGATTAGCTGCATACAGGAATGTGATCGTTTAGTTCTACAACCTGGGAGTCTTTAAAACCTCTCGGCTGGCTTGTGGATCCCCTCGGATCCACTACACAATACCGTCAACAGTCAGGTGGGTCCCTGTGGCTCCACCCGACCTACGGATTTAAAACTAAATTTTAGTAATTTTTACGGTTAATTTTCTTTTCTCAACGATTGAACTCTATGGTATATAATATTTTTCATATGGGAACACTGTCGGAAAAAAAAAATACGCTTGACAAGAAGAGAAATGTCACAAAATACATTTGTCAAATCAAACAAACATTCGTTCAACTTGTGCGCGAGAATTTTCGATTTTTACGTGTTTTTCTGTGGAAAGTAAGCCAAGTATTGATAGAAATTCATAATTTACTTTATTTTCGTTAAATTTCAACTAATATTCAACGTCAAAAGTGTAAATTATCTGGTGAAAATTACGAAACAAAAACTAATTAGCGGATTTCTTCCCGTACGTAAGTAATTTGATATTTCAGAATTATAGTGGCATATTGTAACGATATACAATTAAAAATGAATTCGTGAATACATGGCTAGTAATCTAGAAACATTTCTTATTGGAATCTTATTGGAATATTCTTGATGTTTGTTTACAAAAATACAAATTACGTAAATCAAAATGTCTGCTCCGCGTACTATGAAGTTTGAGCTTAAATATTGCGGCAGTCGATTTTTATCTCGTAAAATAACATCATCACTAGATTACTTGTCTTTTTATGACCTTAATTCCAAAATTTTGTGTAAATTGATCCGACATTTGTGTCAGAAATCAACATAATAATACAACAAAATAGCTTTCAGCAAGTACTCTCGTATCTATCCAAAATGTTTATATTTCGGTTTGTTATAAGAATATTGTTTACATTCTAATACATAGTGACATAATTAAAAAACCCATAACAGTTTCAAGTGTGTGAATAGCTGCTTTGTGAGCGGAGAGATAAGGTTTTTTGTGCTGCGGGTCATATTACGCTTGCGATAAGCGGGCGCCCGCGAAACGCAACGGAGTATGACGTAAACATGACATTTGAAATTTGCCAGCCGAGAGGTTAAGTCAAGAGTGAATAGGTTATTTCTAGGCAAGCGTGCTCCATCTTCGACCACATCATCACTTACCATCAGGTGAGATAGTGGTCAAACGCGTACCTATCAATAGTAAAAAAAAAGAAAAAAGTTCTTTATAAGTTTACAGTTATGAAGTATATTTGACCAAGGATTAATTTTATATATACGATTATACACTATCTATGTATTTCTTTTTATTTGAGATCCAGGTTGGCAATCAACTTAAAAACGATTGCTACTTCATTTTATTATTATTTAATATCAAGATAAATGTAGGTCACTTTTTCGGGCCTGACTTGTAAAAATGATTTATCCTATTTTTGCGAGACCTAACAGCATAATTCTTGAGCAGTTAATCTGAAATAAACCATATTGTACTATAAATAAAACAATAGCTATAATACGTAGTATTTATTATTGTATAGACTTACTTATAATAAAGTATGATTAAGTACATTTTATTTTTTGTTTATTTCTCATCTTGTTATATCTCTGTAGGCGTTGACTCATACAGCGTTACTTCGGAGCCGTACGCATTTTTCTTGTATGGTTATTAATATCGTTTATAGACATTTTATAGAACATATTATTTCAAGAAAAAAGTCTACATTTTGTTTTTGAATAATTAACATCAATTAACATCTGGTTGTTTAGTGTCGAAGAGTGACTTTAATTTTTTTTTCTTTTTCTAAACATATGAAAACAAATAACTACGCGTCTATATTTTTTTTTCTTAATGATCTTGCTAATTAAAAAAGTGCGTACTATCTTCGAAGTAAACATTGTATACTAAAGACAGGGACCGCACATTTTTCTGACGTGACGCCACAAATTGGCCCCTCTAGACCGAAAAAAAGTCACTACGTGGTCGGCAATCGTCGGGAGCGGTTGTGAGTACTAGACACTATAAATACCGTATTTCTTAAATGGTAAACGCATATGAGCAAACGTTAGAACGGCCCCATCTTTAATATTTAAATCTATGCTGATATGCTATATGGGAGCAAAGTTAGTTTAGGACTGACTTTCCACCATTTTAAACCTTGTAAAGATAATAAAAGTACCTACTTCAAGGTTTCAGGACCTTTCCTACCTTTATTTCTCTCTCCTATATTTTATTGAACTTTTGAAGTCCAGTAAAATATTTCAGTCTAGTTCCGGTTCCCAGTTTTTCAGTCCTTATTTAATTGTTTTCATTGCAAATTCCAATGGATTTCATTTTAATACTATTAGACATAAAGACGATTTAAAAATATGGAATATTTATGGAGAGGTATCATGTTAGATGCAGGTACTGATAGAGGTATCATGTGGAAAGATTTTTACTTCTTAGCTATTATTTTCTTATAATTATTGACATAAAATGATTATAAATAAACTACAGAAGACAGGAGATGTAAGATTCAGCTTCTACATCTATTCTTGACAAAAAAGCGTAATATTTCTACTTAAAACGTTAAAGGTCTACTAAGTATTTTTGCCATTGGATATCGATAAGTTTTCTCTCCAATACAAAAACAAATCTCAGCTGAGAAATTATAGATAGGTTCTAAAATGTTGTAATTAAGCCCTTTTCAGACCTACGGGGATTTTTTTATTTGCGATGGGTTTGCTATTGAGTCTAATCTAGGTCAGAGGTAACAGAGACAAAGTCGACGACGCGACGGAGTGAATTCACTCAGAAGAAGCCTTTTAACTGTAACTTTGAAGAGATTAAGGGTGAATGTGTTCGGAATCACAGACGCAGGTAGAGAGTTTCACTCATTTGCTGTGTGCACCTTTTCGCTTGTTTTAAGATACAAGCGGAGCGGCTTGTTAAATAACTTCGCCACCCATAGCAGTAGCAAGACCCGCTAAGGTCTTAAGATCAGTGTTACCGTTTGGAGGTAGGCGGAATAGAGAGTAAAGTCCCGCAAACCTCCATTGAAAAGGACGGATCCTCCGACCAGGCGGTCGTTGTGCCTGGCGGGCTACTTCCCGATAGTTGATATTCGTTCTGATGTACGTATATGTTCAAATCGCACGGTAAACTCTGCTTGCGCGATGCAGGATTTCGACGTAGTAGTTCGCTGCTAGTTGGATAGATGGCGTGGCGGTTCTTTTTGAGGCGATGTAGATTTGCTAAGTTAGTTTTTCTTGTGGCGGCATTGATTGGCTGGGTACAACCGCATATTCTGTATTTGATACACTTTGGGTAGACAATACTACGTAGGTCTGCCCCATCGATAACTTTTTTGCACGATGATCGCTTTGTTATAGGACTAGCGAAGTAAAAACAAAAACGAATCCTGGCCAAATATAAGTATCTAAAAACAACGTTGTTTAGAAAATAATCTATCGGAGCAAAAACTTATCAAGATCAGAACAATTTAGCTTTATCTAATTTATAATAAAGTTGAATTGACAATAATTGGTAAGTAGGTACAGCGTTTGTTTCAACAATATTTTATTAATCGGTCTTTTTGATTTGCGAGACCTTTGGTAAGTACCTACTAGTCCCACTTTAGTGGTGGCAGGCACTCTGGAATCTGGGCGATGAAAAAAAAAAATTGGTTGTCTGAAAAGTCGGTTTACGACCGATAATTTTACGTGATAACGTCATAAGAAAACAATTGAATTCTTAACAAACAAACAGAACGCTTAGCCCGATCGTACTTCTTTATCGCTTGTTCCGCGCTTTGTGACACGTTTCCGTGCTTGCAGCCGGGCGTTCATCGAATTAAAAGACGATAACACGTCAAAAAAAGTTTTTTAACCAAATTGCAATCTTAATGAAAGACAAAACGTTTCTTAGTGCGATTCCACGGACAGAGCCGAAAGTAGCTACGGGAATTTTCGGAAATGCACAACAATTCTCCGGAATACGCAAGACCTCTTTTTTTCTCGTATCGAGTCGATACGTTACTCAATTAACAATTGTTCGCGTAACAAATATTCGCCTCCATCCCGCAAAGAAATGAGATACTTATTACTGAAACAAACGCCTTTACATTTAAAAAGTTTGACTAATAATTGACTATAATTCTCACTACCGCTAGTTTTTATTTCCACTACCAGTGATGTCCTACGCACTACTTCTAAGTGCTGTAATGTATATTTAAACAATCACTACCACAACTCTTTCTGAGATCCATACCATTAACCATTTTGATTCACATCCCTACTTATCACAGAGTAAACGACTGCATGTGTGGTTGGTGATGACCCGTGATTTAATAAGATCATTAAAGATTACCTTATGAGGAGCTCGTGGCTAGATAATAACAGCCGCATCGATATTGAAGGTTAAGCAACGCTTGCCAAGGTTAGTCTGTGGATGGATGACCATCTTAACTTACCGAGTTTCCGCCGTGCCTCGGAAAGCACGTTAAGCCGTTGGTCCCGGCTGTCATTTGTAGATCTTTGGCAGTCGTTACGGATAGTCAGAAGCCAGTAAATCTGTCTCCAGTCTTGCCATGAAGTACCGTGTTACCCATTTAATGGATTGTGGAGGTCTGATAGGCAGCCGCTCCTCGTAAAATACTGGTATTCAGCTTAATCTGGCTTGACTGGAAGCCGACCCCAATATAGTTGGGAAAAGGCTAGGCAGATGATAATGATTAAAGATTACCTTATGACTTATCCAGCTTTTTGCAATAAACCCTAACATCAGTTAGGATTTAGTGACGGCAAAAAGACTAAATATTAACTTAGAAACATGTTTTACTAGAACGTAGAAGATTAGTAAACATCTTCGAGAAAATAATCTCAAGATGTTTGGGACTATCAGAGCCTATACAAAGTGTCATTCTATCAAAGATAACGGATGTCAGAAATGTATGGGATGGACATTGCTATCGAAATGTCACGTGGTCAATCCTATACATTTTGGCATTTCGACAATCGAAACTCAGTGTCAGCTCTAGAATAGCACTTTGTCAAGAGTCCAAAGTCAGGTACTCACTATAATATCTTGTTCAAACAAAATTTTAAGATTTTCCGTATAGAACGGTATTATATGACAACATCATTGCTGGTACCTACTAATATTTGGTTGGCATCCATTAATGAGGGTTTCCAGGAAAATTTATGTCACCAGTTGGCGCCACAGTGGCCGACCACTTAAACAAAAGTTCTTCTTATTTGAAAATGTAACTTTAACAAGTCAAAACTAATATCAGAAAACTTATATAGATTTTGTATGAAAAACTATGTAATAGAAACACACTTATCGTATGCAACGCAACATACGATACGATACAAAAGCGTTGCATACGTTACGTATGTAGGACCAGTGTGTCTCTCGCTTTAAGAATTTAATGACGCTACAGTGCTGCCACCTAGTGTAAATCATTTCAGAAAACCCTGATTCTACCATCTACGAGTATCGTTCTAATCGGGACCTGACCAAAATCTTCCAGCTCTTGCTCCCCATTATCATCATCATAACAGCCGAAAGACGTCCACTGCTGGACAAAGGCCTTCCCCAAAAGGGGGGATTTGCCATAATCGCCACGCTTGGCAGGCGGGTTGGCGATCTCAGTGCTGCATTCTACAGAGAACGCTGCTGCCCATTCTCTGGTGAGTCCCTTAGATGTCTCTTACGACACCCACGGGTATGGAATGTTATTATTCTTTTACGGCATCATACGGCACATCCCCAGACCTCTATCAAACCACGGGCCACGGAACACCACCACAGCACACACCGAACTAATCCCAACCTCCTCCCTACTCGTACGGGTCCACTATGTCCAGCACAGAGAGACAGCCGTCCTGCGACGCGATGGCCACAGCCTTCCCGCCGTGAGCGCTGGCCACGCCGGTCACTTCTGCGGGGGCTCGGTACTCGGCGATGGCACGCCCGTCTACTCTGTAATGTTGGAAAAATGGATTGAGTATCTTAATTTGAGACTAAAAGAAGTTCCCTCTGAAATCAAAATGGCCATGATACTCGTATTCTGAGTGTCGATAAAGTTTAAGTCCTGACAATGGCTTGTAAACAAGATAAATATTTCGGGGTCTACTACATTTTATATTCGTATCTGATATTATGCGAAATAAATTCAAGGAAATCTGAGTTCTGGTAATTTTTAGCAGCGAAGGAAGGTTAGGTAAGTATTCAACTCCCAAATTTAATGTTCACATGCCTACATTATATGTAATAATGTAGGCATGTGAACATTAAGTTTCACGGAAAAGAAAGGAATTCCTGGGCATAGGTTTTTGGACTGAATTTGCTTATTGTACCATGGTAAGAAACCAAGAAAAAAACATAAAAATCAGAAACACAAATATTAAATTCATTACATACTGCGTTGTCCTTGGAGAGAAAGCTATATTTTTGATCAGGTTTGTCATTATTCGAGCAGTGATCACTGTATTATGACTATTTAGGACGGCGTCATTACTGCCCAAAATATTTCCAGCAGCCAAGCACTATAAAATAGTCCTTCTGATAATAATAATAAAAAAACTCAAACACCAACCTGAACACCCTCAAAGTTTTCCTCCCACTATGGTAATAGAAAACATACTGGTCTGTAGAACTAAACATGGTGATGATGGAGAAGACGCCCTCAGCAGCCCTGTAGATCAGCTGCTGGACCGAGGTGCCTCTCTTCAGCTCTATGAGGTCCAGACCTCCTCGGGAGGGCGCACAAAGGCCTATCTTGCCGTCGCGGGTGCAAGCGCCGTTCCAACGGGGGACAAATCTGTAATCGTCATTTATATTTCAGATTTATAATAAAATTTGTGGACGCTTTTATTGCCATAAATTGAAACTCCAGGCCACTCGTAATTACTAATGACAATCCCTATTAACACTTAATATTTTGCTTGGGCAAAAAGATACCCCTATCCGTAAATTCCGGATACCCCTATCAGTAGTCGAGCTAGAAGTCCTTAGACTAACCAGATAAGATATCCTAATTCATTTCAGATTTTATGGCGATTCTCTGCTTCAATGGAAGGCAGCCAAAAATGTTACGGATGAAAGTAGGGTGTCTAGGAAAGAGCCGAAATTACAATGCTCACCTAATATGCCTCTTTGTTTTTATGTCCAGTATACCAGCCTTGTCGTTGCCCACCACAGCCACCCACAGAGGTTTGTGTGGTAGTGCTACTATCGACTGCATGTCTTTGATGCCGCTGTTCTTTATGGGGATCCTGAAAGAAATGTTTAGTAACAGTAAGTCTTATCCTTGATAAAATGGTTCTTATTGTCAGATCTCTGGATATGATTAATCTAGTACGTAGGTGATATTATAGTGCACAAGTGCGCGCGCAAGCACAGGTGCACTCTTTATTCCATAACTCTCATAGTCCGATGGGGAAACACGACCGAGACGAGATTAAGCGCAGGACTAACAGCTTTACGTGCTTTGCTTGGCGGGGGTGTCATCCGACCATCTTCTAAATTTCGTATTGCTGCTGAGAAATTCCTAAAGGAAAAACTATGTTCTTTTTGCTTGAAATGGGAATGAATCCCAGGACCCAACGTTGAGCAGTGGTAAGTCAGATGGCAGCTTTTCTAACTTCTGACTACCCGTAAAAACTGTTAAAGATCTATAATGAAAACCGGGAACAATGTGGCATGGAGGAGTCATGGGTTTCCGAGGAATTGCGGATTTTGTTCGAAAGTCACCGCGACTCTGGAACGCAAAGGGATGGGTTTTAGCGAGAAGAGACTGACGCTCTCTTCTGCTCCGCCCAGAACGGGAAGAGTTATTCGTTGATTTCCCATGTTTAAAGAAAAGGGTTTCCGAGCGAGGCACGGAGGAGTCTCAGCATGTAATAAATGGTCCCCTAGAAATAGACCGGCCGCAACCTCGGCAAGTCAAATAAACTACAGTCACCTGTGCAGCCTCGCGCCAGTCCTCGCATGGAACACATGCAAACAGTCCCGGGAAGACTTGTCGACTCCTGGAGCCACGATGTGGTGCTCATCAGCTGATACCACGGCAGCCTTGTATCCTGTGCCTCGGAGCTCGTACTCCGCAACGTAGATCCTCTCACCCTCTGAATTAAGGTTCGAAGTTTTAAAGAGGCACTTGGAGTTATGAATGTTTAAATGGGCTTCCAAAAAGTTTAGCAACACCTAAAAAGTATTTAAAATTAATCTCGGTCTGAATGTTTATCGAAAACTTGATGCTCCTTAGTCTTTTAGATGGTTTCATCAAGTTTCTATGGTTTTTTAATAGATTTATTTGTTAAATAAAAAGATTTGATAGGGTAAAAGGAAATATAATTATTTGAGAAAAAACCTACCTGGAATCGTCCTCGCTATAATATTAGCTACACCAACATTATCTACGTTCTCTGAAGCAGCCTGCATGGAGATTGTAATGAACTTGGTGCCATCTTCTAGAAGGAGAACTTGTTTGATGCCTTTCTGTTCTTCTTTGAATATGGCCTGAAAATTAGAGACATTTTGTATTAAGAACTTTGGATTTTGGCACAATCTTCTACAGAAATACTGAGATCCAAGCATCGTTATCATAAAAGCTATAATAGACGTGCAAAAACATTTACAAGAAGCTTTAATGCCATAGTGTTCAATAAGAACTTGTTATGGCACAATGCCATGCAAGGAACTTGCATAGTTTTGTGCACGCAATGAGAATTTTGGATCTTCTTCTAAAGGTGCAGTATCAGCTATAGTATCCATTTCAGTTTACTGTTATATTTATTACTAGTTGACCAACGCAACTTCGACTGCTCTGATACTATTGGTCTTAGCGTGATGATATAGCGTATAGGCTTCCTCAATAAATAGGCTATCTGGCAGTGAAATAATTTTTTAAATCGGACCAGAAGTTCCTAAGATTAGCGCGTTAAAAAAATCATTAAATTTTGAAAACTTGAGAATGAAATCGAACGCCAAACACACAATAGCTAGAAGAAGTTATTAATAACATTATTAACCTGTTTCTCCGGCGTATCCCAAATCACCACGTTCCCTGACTCAGCAGTCACCACATTGTCACCGGTCGGGGTGATGACAGCGTGGGTCACGATGGCCCCCAGGGGTGCTTCAGCGAGCTGGGCCAGCAGCTTGCCTGTGCTGGTGTCCCACAGACCCCAGCAGCTGCGGGTCACTGTTACTGCCAGGCACTTGTCTCGGGCTAGACTGAAATGTGAACACAAAAACTTTTTTATCCCATCATAAAAATAGGTGGGACTGGATGGATGTACGGAGTAATTAAAAAAGAGTAGTAGAGGTATTTACCAAGTTTTACAATGAAGTCAGTTTATTATTTTGCACACTATATAGCCAGTTATTGATTGCCCAAGGGAAAAATAAGTTTTAAGATCGATGTAGAAAATTTATAAATGACAATTGTCTTAGATATTTAATTTAGGTAGTTGCTGCATAGTCATCTTATGTGTAAAGCAATTTACTCAAACTCAATACTACTCAGGACATCAGGGAAAATGTTTACTTAGTACTAAATTTACCTGATAGAATCGATAGGCAGTTCCTGACGGTCAATTTTATGGACTTGCTCGAAAATATTGTCGATGTTCCATATCTTCACTGTCCTATCAATAGAAGAGGTGATGACGTTGTTCCAAGATCCCACAGTTAAGGGTTCCAGCTGGACAATTCTGCCGAAGTGGGCGTCTAAGATCTTAATCAGTTTTGTAGTCTCCAAGCTCCAGACGTAGAGGCTTTTTCTGTTAAGATAATTATAAATCATCATATTTGTTAGTGTATTATTTAGGCATTATATATGTATTTTATTAGTATTATATATTTCGTTTATTTATTAACTTATATTAAGTATATTATTTTTTTGTAAATTTCTTTTTCCGAAAATATTCTATTTTAAATTTTATTTATTTGCTGTACGCATACCACAGTGTGTTTCTTTTTAACCGATTTCTTCAAAAAGGAGGAGGTTCTATGTTCGGCTGTATGTATTTCTTTGTTTAATGTATGTTCACCGATTTCTCCGCCATTTTTGGACCGATTTTAAAAATATTTTTTTTGTTAGAATTTTAAGAATTTACTCCTTAGGTGGTCCCATTGTCACGAAAATCGAGGGATACCCTCAAATTTTATAGGCACATACAATGTTTTTCATGAAATTTCTAACGCAATTCAGATATTTGTACCTGATAATCATCATCTCATGTTGCTGAGCTGATGATGGAAGGTACAAGTCAGGACCTGATGACGGGACCCCATGAAAAATGTTTGTTCAGCGATATTTACACCAATTTTTAACCGATTTGGATGATTCTTGTTTTGTTTGGTAGAATATTTTCCCGGACTGGTCCGCCTATGTACCACTATTGTATATGAAGTTTAAATAAATAAAAAAAAACAAAAAAAAGTCAATAATAATACAAGTTTAAACAAGGCTGTTGGTAGGTGATTTGAAGGGACATCAGGATCTGATGGCACATTAAATTAGCTTTAGCACGAAGCAGCTGGGCCTTTTAAATTACAAGCCAATGAGCTCAATCTCAGCTTCACCAATTATTTCTTAATTACTACTGCACCCACCAGTATGGCAATTACAGTAAATTACGTTATGTCTGTCTATTTCCCAATGTGTTAAAGGCTCTAAGGCTTTAAGGGCCATCGATTTTAAATATGGCCAATTCATTGCTATTTTAGCTTGCTTAAACCTCTTTCACGGCCTTGGAAAATGGCAAACTCTGTAAGATTATAAAATAACTTGAGAGATAAACTTTCAATAAATCGTCAACTGAACATTGGGAATGCTTTTTATGCATCAAAATTTGATAGTTTATAATTTTTCGAATTCATTCCTTCCTAGAAGTTGTGAACTGAAATTAAATAGCGACCAATAAGAGTACAAGTCTACAAGAAACAGTCTATTCTGTAAGTAGCCAAACATTGGGAATGCTTTTTATGCATCAAAATTTGATAGTTTATAATTTTTCGAATTCATTCCTTCCTAGAAGTTGTGAACTGAAATTAAATAGCGACCAATAAGAGTACAAGTCTACAAGAAACAGCTAGTCTATTCTGTAAGTAGCCATTTCGATATCGAGCTTCACCTGAGTGAGATAGCTCACAAAGTGAACTTTATAACACACAAAATAAAGTTGTTACGTTTATACTCACCTCGGATTCCGCTGTCGAGACACGAAAATGTTGTTACAGAATAGCACTACAGGCTCTCATTGGTCTGTTCAGATGTGACGTTATATCTACGCTATAAAGTTACGAATTTATGTCAGTTTATAATTTCTCGGAATGGCTTTGAGAGATTATAAATATAAATGATGCGGTAAAAATTATTCCAAATGAGTTTACAATCTCTCAAGATATTTTGTAGTCTTACGTATCTTGCTATTTACGGTGAAAACTACACATTACAATGTTAAATTCTTTCAAATTTAATACGGACACTACGACAATTCTCATACGGATAAGATTGAAGTTGGTATTGGCTACATACCTGACCCCAGCAACAGCATACGTGTTATTGTTGCTGATCATGAAGGAATTAGAGAGCGTCATCTTCGTGGAGATGTTACGGATGGTGTGGGGAAGCTTCAGGACGATGCCGTGGAGACGGTGGTCTATCTCTGGCTCTTCTGGTTTTTCCTCCTAAACGGATTGGTGTTAAATTTTTGCTGTTAATTTTAACAAAAATATAGCATGTAGGGATGGGTCGACTAGGGTTGCGGAATTCGTCCAGGGTTGTGGAATTTGTCCAGGGTTGTGGAATTTGTACAGGGTTGTGGAATTTGTACAGGGTTGTGGAATTTGTCCAGGGTTGTGGAATTTGTCCAGGGTTGTGGAATTTTTCCAGGGTTGTGGAATTTGTCCAGGGTTGTGGAATTTTTCCAGGGTTGTGGAATTTGTCCAGGGTTGTGGAATTTGTCCAGGGTTGTGGAATTTGTCCAGGGTTGTGGAATTTGTCCAGGGTTGTGGAATTTGTCCAGGGTTGTGGAATTTTTCCAGGGTTGTGGAATTTTTCCAGGGTTGTGGAATTTGTACAGGGTTGTGGAATTTGTACAGGGTTGTGGAATTTGTCCAGGGTTGTGGAATTTGTCCAGGGTTGTGGAATTTGTACAGGGTTGTGGAATTTGTACAGGGTTGTGGAATTTGTACAGGGTTGTGGAATTTGTACAGGGTTGTGGAATTTGTACAGGGTTGTGGAATTTGTACAGGGTTGTGGAATTTGTACAGGGTTGTGGAATTTGTACAGGGTTGTGGAATTTGTACAGGGTTGTGGAATTTTTCCAGGGTTGTGGAATTTTTCCAGGGTTGTGGAATTTGTACAGGGTTGTGGAATTTGTACAGGGTTGTGGAATTTGTCCAGGGTTGTGGAATTTGTCCAGGGTTGTGGAATTTGTACAGGGTTGTGGTATTTGTACAGGGTTGTGGAATTTGTACAGGGTTGTGGAATTTGTACAGGGTTGTGGAATTTGTACAGGGTTGTGGAATTTGTACAGGGTTGTGGAATTTGTCCAGGGTTGTGGAATTTGTCCAGGGTTGTGGAATTTTTCCAGGGTTGTGGAATTTTTCCAGGGTTGTGGAATTTGTACAGGTTTGTGGAATTTGTACAGGGTTGTGGAATTTGTCCAGGGTTGTGGAATTTGTCCAGGGTTGTGGAATTTGTACAGGGTTGTGGAATTTGTACAGGGTTGTGGAATTTGTCCAGGGTTGTGGAATTTGTACAGGGTTGTGGAATTTGTACAGGGTTGTGGAATTTGTACAGGGTTGTGGAATTTGTCCAGGGTTGTGGAATTTGTCCAGGGTTGTGGAATTTTTCCAGGGTTGTGGAATTTGTACAGGGTTGTGGAATTTGTACAGTGTTGTGGAATTTGTACAGGGTTGTGGAATTTGTCCAGGGTTGTGGAATTTGTCCAAGGTTGTGGAATTTTTCCAGGGTTGTGGAATTTGTACAGGGTTGTGGAATTTGTACAGGGTTGTGGAATTTGTCCAGGGTTGTGGAATTTGTCCAGGGTTGTGGAATTTGTACAGGGTTGTGGAATTTGTACAGGGTTGTGGAATTTGTCCAGGGTTGTGGAATTTGTACAGGGTTGTGGAATTTGTACAGGGTTGTGGAATTTGTACAGGGTTGTGGAATTTGTACAGGGTTGTGGAATTTGTCCAGGGTTGTGGAATTTGTCCAGGGTTGTGGAATTTTTCCAGGGTTGTGGAATTAGTACAGGGTTGTGGAATTTGTACAGGGTTGTGGAATTTGTACAGGGTTGTGGAATTTGTCCAGGGTTGTGGAATTTGTCCAGGGTTGTGGAATTTGTCCAGGGTTGTGGAATTTGTCCAGGGTTGTGGAATTTGTCCAGGGTTGTGGAATATGTCTAGGGTTGTGGAATTAGTACAGGGTTGTGGAATTAGTACAGGGTTGTGGAATTTGTACAGGGTTGTGGAATTTGTACAGGGTTGTGGAATTTGTCCAGGTTTGTGGAATTTGTCCAGGGTTGTGGAATTTGTCCAGGGTTGTGGAATTTGTCCAGGGTTGCGGAATTTTTCCAGGGTTGTGGAATTTGTCCAGGGTTGTGGAATTTGTCCAGGGTTGTGGAATTTTTCCAGGGTTGTGGAATTTTTCCAGGGTTGTGGAATTTGTACAGGGTTGTGGAATTTGTACAGGGTTGTGGAATTTGTACAGGGTTCTGGAATTTGTCCAGGGGTGTGGAATTTGTCCAGGGTTGTGGAATTTGTCCAGGGGTGTGGAATTGGTCCAGGGTTGTGGAATTTGTTCAAAAGAGTCACCGCGGCTATGGAACGCAAAGGGCATTAGGAGGAACATGGATGAATTTTAGTCAGTAAAAGTCTGACACTCCCTTCCGTTCCAACCAGAGCGGAAAGAGTCCTCGATGATTTCACATCCTAAAAAAAGGATAGGTCGAACTTATTATCCTAATCTTTACCATCTGTGTAGTTCCTGGTTTTCCATTATTAACAGTCAAATGTTCGTCTTAATATTTGTCTTTCTAAAACTACTGGGTAGTTTAACTTTATAGTAATAAACTAGTTTTTGCCCATGACTTTGAACGCGTATATCCCGTTTTTTTCCCGTTCCCGCAAGAATTTCGGGAAACCCTCTCTTAGTGCTCCTTTGCACTTCCCAAGGCACCTACACGCCAAATTTTAGCTTTCTACGACCAGTAGTTTCGGCTGTGCGTTGTCTGTCAGTCAGCCAGTCGGTAACGGAAGAGTTTTATGTATATTGATTGATGATTGTATGCATTTTTTCTTTCTTTCCTTTATTAACCTTTTCACTTAAACCCCTATAATTTATCCTCATATTTCTTATACACACCATTACACACACGCACTCACACTCACTCACAGTCTACCCCTCATTCAGCTTTTAAATTTTTAATTTTATAGTTTATATTATTTGGAATGTATCCTTACTGTGTATACGAGTATTCTGGTGATTTAGCGTTTGTACAGTCTATTTGATTAGGGTTAAGATATAGTCCAAGCGACAATAGAACACTGACTCCTAAGACACAGGGTTTCCTAGTTTAGGAGGCAGGGTTTAATATATTTGTACGCCTTTCACTTTAATGTAACACTAGCTAGATTTTAAGCAAATTGTAAGGTATATTGTGTTCAATAAAGATATTATATTATATTATATATAATTCATTCGTGCTTTCTATCGTCTTTCACTTCCTCTTAATTAGTTGCGGAAACTTAATTAGTTTTTTTACTAACTCGGTACTGGTGCGGGAACCTTCTCAAAGGATCTCAATATCCACATAGCCACACCATTGGGGGTCCACAACACAGTGTTCCAGGTTGAATGCATGGGTATTTCGCTGGCGGCATCAGCCATCCCAACCAGGGAAGTTAAGGACCACTCAATACGCATACTCTCGGACAGCATGGTCGTCCTGCAAGCTCTGAACAGCCACACAGTGAACTCTAGGTTGATTCTCGAGTGTCACCAACGTCTCAACCAGGTTGGTAGACACAGGACACAACAAAGTAACCCTTCAATGGATCAAGGGACACTGAATCTCGAGGCAACGACGCTGTGGATGAACTCGCCCGAAGGGGGTCGAGTATGTCAGCGATGGGACCTGAACCCATCGTGCCGCTGCCTGTCGGGTACTTACGCAATCTGGTAAGCAAACGCACCGCACAACTTCACACGCTATGGGTTGACCATAGTGAGTGTGGGCAGGCCAAAGAGTCACTTCCCTCTTTAGATGGCCGATTCACAAGACAAGCCTTAAGACTGACTAAACGGCAACACTCTTCTTGCTGCATATTAATGATCTGCTTAAACCCGGTACCTTTGGGTATGTAGACGACAGCACTGTTTTTTTTTTCTTTTTTTTTTGTTCAAAATGAAAGGGCTTTGTCGCACATGCGATTATGCCGCCCTGGTTGGCTTAACAAAATTAGACAATACAAATCAGTTTTTAACCTAATCTTAACATAGCTAGTTTGTAAAGTGCCCAAGCTGCGTCAGAAAGTGGCACAGCTAGAACACTATTACAGTAACCTACCTCTCTAAGTCTACAATCTAAGCTAGTTCTAAATTCCTCGTTGCGGACACACTCAGTTAAGTGATAAACATCATCAACGGAATGAATACATAAATCACATTTAGCTGTTGTTGATTTTGCCATTAGGTGTAGAAACTTATTGCACGGAATGTGTCCGGATCGAAGTCTTAGCGCGATAACAGTTTCACATCTGTTCAACAGCTGATTATCTATCCACGGTGAGTTCAAGGGATGTGGTTGGATCGTTTTATACCAGATTCCTTTTTCTTCTGATCTTTTATCAAAGTATTCCTTCCAGAGCGAATAGCAATCCTGTCTGATATAAGTTATAAAGTTAGTGAAGTAGGCAGAAAAGTTAATAGAAATACCATCACATATGGCCTGCTTGGCTAGTTTATCAACAACTTCGTTGTCTTTTATTCCGATATGTGATGGAATCCATTGAAGGACTATATGCTTTCCAGAACATTGTAACTGCAAAATAATTTTCAGTATAGTGTAGGCTATCGGTGTTCCTCGAAATGTCGAGGTACATCGAGCCAAGTGTTGGAGCGAACTTTTGGAGTCTGTGAGAATGACAATCTTGTTTTGCTGGATTGATTCTGCATACGACAGAGCTTCAGCTATCGCAATCAGTTCAGCTTCTATTATACACACACTGACATTAATTTAGAATTTCATTGAATGCCCGTCAGTCTCATAAAAGGCGGCTCCCGTACCGCCACTATCCTTAGATCCGTCTGTAAATATTTTAAGATAAGTCGAGTATTCTGAATTAATAAAATCAATAAATAGGTTACTTAAGCTAACAGGATTGTATTGCCGTTTTGGCTTGGTCATAAAATTAACGTTGTGTTTTATAAACTTATTGCTATCAATACTACTGACCCATGTATTGAGGGAAAACATATCTAACTTATTACTGCAATGAACTTTTAAATGATGTAGTGAGTCATGAACTAAGATTAACAGGGGGATTCTTTTGTTTTGCCAGTATGAAGAATTATTACACATTCCGGATAGTTCGGAAAGCAAGTTAATTCCTCTAGTATTCGCCTGCAAGGCTTTCGTTTTAAGCCAGAATTTACTAGCCAAGAATCGTCGACGTAGGTATAACAGTTGTAAGCATAACTCGCTCTCCATCACGTGAATAGGCGTAGTTTTTATGAAAATACCCACTAACCTCATTGCTTGATTTTGTAGTTTATTTAATTTTTCTAAGTGAGTTTTTGCACTGTTGTCATAGAAAAAGCTTCCATAGTCAATACGGCTTCTAATTAGGGATATATAAATTTTTCTTAAATGTTTTGGGTGCACACCCCAACTTAATCCTGCTAGCACTTTAATAATTTTAATGAATTTGAGAACTTTTTGGCAAACCTCATTGATATGTTTTCCCCAACGAAGAGAACGGTCCAACCACACACCAAGATATCGAACCGTGTCAACAACTTCCAATCTATCACATCCAACTGACAAGTTAACTGAAAGTTTTCTATAGCCTCTGTTAAAAATACAAATTTTACTTTTACTTGGTGAAATAGTAAGGTTAAGGGAATCAAATAGATTGCATAAGACATTTAATGCTTCTTGTAACTCGGCGGCTGCCTGATTGGTGTTATGGGAAGTTATATATAGTACGTAGTCATCGGCGTACTGTGAGATAGATACGGAGCTAGGTATTGCTTTACAAATATGAATGGTCGCAATGTTAAATAGAAGTGGTGACAAGGGGTCACCTTGTGCCAAACCCCTTCTAGCAATTCTAGTGACGTTATTATCTAATCCGTTAATCGTTAAATATCTTTCTTCAAGAAATTCCCAAAGATATCTACAGTATTGCGCTCCCACGCCAAGTTAGTCCAAGGTTAAAAGAAGGGTAGTGACGTCAACGTTATTGTAAGCGTTGTCAATATCAACAAAACACAAAACATCCAATCGTAACAAGTTTCTTTGAATATCCAATTTGTATTTTTGAGATAAGTAAATTTAAATTATCTAAACATGAGCGTGCTTTCCCGAAACCTACAGTCTCTTCAGAAAAGTAACCCCCCTTTCTAGGTACCACTCGATTGTCTTATTGATAACAGAATGAAAGATTTTACATAGACAGGACATTAGTGAAATGGGTCTTATTGCGGAGGAGGAAGACAAGTCTCGACCTGGTTTGGGGATTGGTACTATGCGGACTTGGCGCCATTGTTCGGGCACGAAATTTAACGAAAAAAATGAATTATAAAGTTGTATTAAAATATTTTTAGCAAGGTCTGGAAGATTTTTAATCATCGAAAAGAAAATGTCATCGTAGCCCGGTGCGGTATCTTTAGATTTAACACATTTGTCAAGTTCTTGTCTTGTTATAGCAACTTCCAATAAATGATTTTGAGAACTAAAGGAGGGTAATGTAAAACGACAGCACTGTTGCTGTGAGATACGTGTCCGACGCACGAGCTGGTTGGTCGCAGATCCGGTCTCTCCGGGAGGCTATGGTTGAGTGCTTGAATGTGTCCTTACAGGCTGTCTCTGAATGGGGTGATGCCAATCTGGTCAAGTTCAATGCTGCTAAGACCCAAGCGTGTCTATTTTCCGCCAAAAGGAGCCAATTCCACCCAGCTCCATCTTTCCGAGGTGCAACAGTGACGATAACCGACCAACTTGAACTTTTTGGGGTTACATTAACATCTACTCTCAATTCTGGCCCTTTCATAGAGGCAAAAGCTCAAGTGGCTGCAAGGAAGTTGGGGATCCTAGCAAAGGTGAGACGGTACTTCACGCCGAAACAGCTGCTCAAACTCTATCAAGCGCAAGTTCGGTCGTGTATGGAATACTGCTCTCATCTTTGGGACGGATCTGCCAGATACCAACTTGATGCCTTTGAGTCAATTGAGAAACGAGCCAAGAGGATCATTGGCAATGAGAGGCTCGTCGCTACGAAGCTCCAAAGTCTTGAGCATCGACGACGAGTTGCTGGCTTGCCGGTTTTCTACCGGTTGCATTTTGGGGAATGTGCGACGGAATTGCATAGTTTAATTCCGCCAAGCCCTTTCCATCATCGGACCACAAGACGAACAAGCGTTCAGTCATAGCCGTAACAACTGGCCACGGGTCTTTTAATAAACACCTCTATGCTATAGGAGTCACTGACAGCCCGCTATGCAGAGCCTGCATGGAGGAGAATGAGACAGCAGCACACCTGCTTCTAAGCTGCCCGGTAGTCGCGGATTACAGGGCAAACTACTTCGGAAACCCAGGTACCCTCTGCGAGATAGTTGGTAACACCAAGGCGTTTCTGGCCTTCCTTGGGGGATGGGGTGTATCGAATGACGCATTTGTCCCATCTCATCTGCACGCAAAATACGCGCTTAGTCGTGGAGTTGCGGAAATCAGCTCGATTTACATACATACATACATACTAACTCGGTATAATAAATAAGAAAGTAAGTACTTACTTCTGGTTCAGGTTTGCCATAAGGATTTCTGTTTTTGTCGTCTTTTTTAACAACAGGTTCTGGTTTAACTCGAGGTATTGTGTGATCAAAGTCCCACACTACGAAACTGTAAGTTGTTGTAGCTGAAAGCAGATTGGAAAAGTCCTATGTTATTGTTCCACCGTCACAAGCAAAAAGACGGTCGGACAACGAAGTATCCGAAAGTGTTCGGGTTAGTATATCACAACCAATTTTCTCCGAATAGACAGGTCCGATAAAGTTGATATTTAGGTACAAAAATGTATTGCGACCAAACCACGTTTTTTTAAACGGGGTCACGTTAGACCGTTCGACAGGATTCGCACTTGGCCCGTATTTTCTTGTAAGTTTCAAAACCCTTAAACGTATTACGATGTAAAATTCACCAAACAGCATGCGATCCTTCTTGCCACGTTTGAGTTGCAGCATCGCCTCGGCCGTGTCGGTCTCTTTATGAAAAATCTCTTCCACTTTTTTCCAGCACTTTTCATCCACATTTAGTTCGAAGATTGATATCTGAAACAATTTATGGAATAGGGAATATGCATGAAAAACATATTTCTCATCTATTCAATTTATCTAAAAATATACAAAAATAAAATACTAACAGTGAAAATAGAATCAAAATTGCTCGAAAAACTAAGGAGATATAATTATTTTAAGCAAATATATCTGTCCCTCTCGCGAAACGCTGTTTTCTTTGGCAGCTGTATAGGCGTCATGGACGATGACGTCAAATTTTCCATCGGACTTCTCTTTTAATTATAATCTTTGAACCTTTATAACTTCATCGCTGATGAAGGTATTTTAATAATAATTTAATGATTACTAGACCTAATAAGTATTTCATTTTGCAAATAAAAAAATCGCATGCATTTTCCCTATTGGCTAGTTTCCACCATCAATAAATTGCTCATCTATTTAGTCCGCATTTAAAAACAATGGACACCTATTTATTGTTATTGTAAATAAATGAATATTGACAAAGACAAAACTCGGGAGTGGGAGTTCGTGACGTCAGACGGCGCTAAAAATGATACACGACGTGACGTATTGATAATTTTAAAAGCGTCGTATCTGCGTCAATTTTGGTTTACGTAACAATAGAAAAAAAAAACGGATTAAATATTTTTTTAAAAACTAACTGACAGACTAATTCGATTTTTTCAGTTAACAAGCCTATTATTAGACGACTGTCTGCCACGTGGCTTTTATTAAATGATTCATGTCATCAAGTGCAATTGAGGTGAGGTTCTGACCATGTCCCATTTGCTGAAGTGTCTCAACTCAAGTGTGTGTTCATCTGCGTTCTAGATGATTTAATGAAAACAAAGCCGAAGCTTAGAACCCTAATCTCTTCAAAGTTAGAGTGAACAGGCTCCTTCTGGGTAGGCTCGCTCCATCGTAGACATTGTCTCTGTCATCTCTGACATAGACTAGAGTCAAGAGCAAACCTATAACTAATAAAATAAAAACGGCTTCATCGAATAAATAAGGCCACTCACTGGGTCCAGACAGTTTAATTTGATGAACAGACGGCACAATAAGAAGAAACATCATTTGTCTAGCTTTATTCTAAGTTTGTGGAGTCGGCTTCCAGTTTCCGTTTTTTAGTCCAGATGCATGTGAATATCATATTTTGATATATCAAAAAACGGCCGCCCATAAACACATTGCATTTTTTCTTATTAAGTACAGTTCTACTATAATGAAATGAGGTGCATCTATTTCTTGAACTCCCCGCAGGTCAGTAACTGTACGATACCCCTCGACAATACTGAATTGCGTAACACATATTTACAATTAGTGATAATAGTCAATTTTACCTGATACCCCCTTTCAGGATCACTGCAATAGATCCTGGTCCAATGCTTGTTCATGGCCAGAGCTCCGCGGCACCTTAGAGGTTGCATCCACTCGCCATTCTTCTTGAACTGCACCAGGAGTCGATCATCATCCAAGTCTCCGCTCCACATAACAAGGAGAAAGTTCTCTAGATCACGGAATTCCATGGCTGCAAAAAACAACTGTTTTATGATAAACAGTAGCTAATAAGGCGGCATTAGAAGGCCCCCACAAGCTAACCGATGATTTGGTGAGGGTCGCAGCTAGCCGATGGATGCAGACGCACAGGACCGGTTGTTATGGCGACAACTGAGGGAAGCCTATGGCCAGCAGTGGACTTCAACTGATATGATGATGATGATGAGCAGATATTAGGCTTAATTTTAAGGTAGTTAGTAAATCACCGTATCTCATTAAGTGTGGTCCATGCCAAGCTTCAATAGATTGCCAGTGTGATGTTTACCTCAATCTTCGATACTCTGTATACTAATACATAAAGCTAAAGAGTTTGTTTTTTTGCTTGAACGCGCTAATCTCAGGAACTAGCCCGATTTGAAAACTTTCTTTAAATATTAGGAAGGAGGAAGGCTATAGGCTATCAAGCTAAGACCAAAAGGAGTGGAGCAGACGAAGTTGCGCGGGTCAACTAGTAACAGATAAAAAAGAATTGTTCTGTAATTTGCTAGCTCCTTACCTTTTTCAAAACTTTTTTATGTATACCTCTTTCTATTTTCTACTAACCCGTAGAAATCTCTTCGTTTCGAATATTTACATAGAATTTGAAAAGTTTTGGAGCGTCAAGGTTTTGGATCACAAGAACCCTAATTTCTTTTTGTGGTCATTCTTGGCGATGACATTCTAACATTAGTCGGCCTTCAGCAAACAGAACAAGATCAACAACAACAAACAAATAACAATAACAATGAACAACAAACAACAACGATGATGATCTATCAACCATACTCACAGAGTATCTCCCAGCTGACGTCATCGAAGGGTGCCGTATCTGGCGCCGGCAGAGTCTGCTCGTGTTCCCCTCGCATGCTGTACTGCACCCAGGAGTGAGGGCCGTAGATGAACATGTGATGGTTTAGGACGTAAACGCCACGGACTGTTTCACCTGATGTTGGGATTAAGATTTTATGATATGGTTGTAATCTGGTAAAATGAGTGTTCATAGAGAATAAATACTCTTTATTTCAAAAATAAATCTTATCATATTATACACCGTAACAAATTAAAGAACAGAATAGATTACTTTTGTCATGTTCAATCAGGTCTTGGTAAGTCAAGTCATAATACTGGCAGGATCAGTGTGTTTTTAGGGGTAAGATGCGGTTACAAGGTTTCTTAGAAGACCTGACTAAAACATACAAGACACGTTGTTCTGGAGATATCTCGACAAAAGATACTTTTAAAAATTGTTTACAAAAGTGGATTAGAACGAAACATGGTAAATACGCAAAGTTGGTTTTAGCTCCAGAAAAGTGCAAAATTACAAAATGTAAACCGAAGTTCTAATAGATAAAACCAGAGCTCACCTTCTTCAAGAGGGTTATCAATTGTGACGTATTCACTAGTCAGCATGTTCAGGAGCATTGACTGAAAAACAATAAATACCACATGAAAACCGTCAACGAAAATCACACACAAAACGTAACATGGAGTACTCAATGAATCTGACCACAACACAGTAACTGATAACACCCACTGTTGCAAATTCCCATCTTCTGACTCCCCGTTATGACTGTCAAAGATCTACAAATGACTGCCGGGGCCAACGATTTAACGTGCTTTCTACGTCGGAAGATATCTCATTACATTAAAATGGTCACCTATCTACGGAACGAACTCAGCAAGTGTTGCTTTACCTTGAAGATTGACCTGTGTGGCTGTTCTTATTTCACCAAAAACATTAAACTACAGACAGACACACAACACACACATAGATAATTATACTTTGAAGAAAAGTGCAGTCAACCTCACCACAGAATTATTAGTAGACGCAGCAGCCCATTTGTTATCTGGTGAAAGCTCCAAGTTCTGCATGATGCCCTCGAGTTGAGGACAGAGGTCTCTGGCCAGGTCTGAAGTGGACAGGTCCCAGGATATGACTCTGCTGGAGATGGAGACCACGTAACGCTTGTCTGAGCTCAGCCGAAACGCGAAGACAGCAAACTGGTGACCTTCTAAGGAGTACTGAAACATGGTTTAATGCGAGATGATTAAACACCCTTCTAAGAGCTTTGATATTCGTATTAAGTGAATCGTATGGTAAAGCTGCTGCCAGAGTTGTGAAATTTGTTGGAAAGAGTCACCGCGGCCCTAGAATGTAAAAGGCATTAGGAGGAACACGGATGGGTTTTAGTCAGTAAGAGTCTGACTCTCCCTTCCGCACCCTCTCGAGTGGAAAGAGTCATTTGATGATTTCCCATTTAAAAAAAAAAATATTCTCAACATTTTTGTTAGAAATCAGAATATCAGTATCAAGAATATTGTAAACACACGCTACCCGAAAAAAATATCATCCTATAGGAACATTTACTTTAATGTACAAAGCTGATCTAATTCCATCCTTATTAAGGGGTAAGGGTTGTCAGTATATAATGCAAGAAAATTGTTCGTGCCAACCCCAAGGATCATGGGGCAAAGTCGTAAAAAAAAACCGGTCAACTGCGAGTCGGACTATCACACGAAGGGTTCCGCACATACCCGCACCCTAAACCGAAGAAAAAAACACGTTTCTTGTATGGGAACCCTGTTTTATTTTTAATTTTATTTAATTTTTACTAACGGCAATAGAAATACACATTTTGTGAAAATTTCAACTATCTTTCTATTACGGTTCTTGAGATACAGCCCGCTGACAGACAGACTGACGGACGGAGGGATGGACAGCGGAGGCTTAGCATTAAGGTTCCGTTGGTTACCCTTTGGGTACAGAACCCTAAAAAAGCCATTATTGCAGGTACTAAGGCTATTTCTACCTTCAGTGGTCCACCAGGAGTATGCAAACAATGATGCGAAGGTAACAGCGCGCAGTGGCTCTTCCCATTGTTGACGCACTGCTTGAGGAGCGAGGAGATGGCGGGGTTGTGGGGCGCCTCTGGGAGCAGCCTGCCGACCAGCTGCGGGGCCAGCATGTCGGAGTACGTGCCGAGGATAGCGCCGCCCAGGCGGAGGGCATCAGCTACCAGCATGAGTTCTCTGAAATTGGAATATGTAGAGGATGTTATTTAATTTTTGTTTATTAAAACAAACTACACTGGAAGTAAGCCCAAAAGACTGGAGGCATTGCCAAGTTGTATGGCAATGCTTATCGTCTGTCCGAGGTCCCAGCCCTTGGGTCACGCCAAGTGTCAACTAAGCGTTTAGAAAGATCTTTAATCAATCAATCAATTAATCTTTTTTCTTTGTCTTTGATCTTTATTTTTTTTATTGTATTGAAATGGGTGTAAATGACCTGAATAAACGAATTTCATTTAATTTTTTTTTAAATAAAGATAGAGTTAAAACAATTTCATTTTGGATATAGTTTAAAAAGATATGTGTGTGATGAGGACTGCTCCGCTAAACTAGATTAGTTTCAACTTCGATATCTGATTGTGAGTTCCTAAGTTATCGGGTTTTTCTTAGAAACAATATGCGTTCTGGTGTTTGTGCCCAGTTACTGGCAATAGACAGCTACGCCACTGTCGTTGTTTGTCTGCTGAGAAAATACTTTTAATAAATTTTACCAGTTTCCATTATTAAGTCTTGACACATTTAAGTGTCCTGAAACTTTTGAACAGTTAGCGTATTTTAATTTTTTCTAGACACGCAAATTAGATATAAAGTTGCTTCGTTTCACGCTTATGTTTTTTTAAGGCGGGACATATTAGGTACTTACGTTACATAAGCCTAGATATTAAAAACGTACCTTACAGCATCCTTATTGACATGCAGCTTAGCATCCTCGAAGTCAGCCAGCACTGCTTGAAGAGGACAGCAGTTCAGCTTAGCGTGGAGCCACTCGTAGTTGAATAGTACTTCAGCGTACAAGTCCGTGAACCGTTTGGAGCGGACCAGGTGGAATGGCAGCTCACCAAACTGGAAACAATACAGTGGTAATAGACATAAGTTCGATTTTGGAGGGATGCAGTGCAGAGAATAAAGTCCCGCAAACCTCACATTGAAAAAGGAGGATCCTCCGACCGGACGGTTTTTGTGTCTGGCGGGCAACTGCCCGATAGTTGATATACGGGCTGATCATCATCTGCCTAGCCTTTTCCCAACTATATTGGGGTCGGCTTCCAGTCAAACCGAATTTAGCTGAATACCAGTATTTTACGCGGAGCGGCTGCCTACCAGACCTCCACAACCCAGTAACAGGGTAACACGGTACTTCATGGCAAGACTGGAGTCAGATTTACTGGTTTCTGACAATCCGTAACGACTGCCAAAGATCTATAAATGACAGCCGGGACCAACGGCTTAACGTGCTTTCCGAGGCACGGAGGAAACTCGCTATGTTAAGATGGTCACCCATCCACAGACCAACCTTGGCAAGCGTTGCTTAACCTTAAAGACGCTGACCCGTGCGGCTGTTATTATCTAGCCACGAGCACCTGATATACGGGCTGATGTACATGTTCGAATTTGTCTTGTGGCGGCATTGATGCCGCTACACGATTAATAGATTCTGTTAGTACTTTGGCAGAATGATATAAAATTCTTATTATACGCAAGCCAATTTTTAAATTTTTTAAATGTATATTACGTACTTTAATAATTTATCTTAGATTAGGGATCCAACTACGCTTGTTCAGGATATTCTGCAGTGTAGTCTTTGAAACTAGTGCAAATTTGAACTGAATCAGTCCAGTGAGTCGGGTGTTGACTGATCAATAAAATTGGATGTGACAGTCGGACAGATACTTGAACATATGGTCCCATTTTTCATTCAAATCAAATGAATGAAATCAAACATTTTATTTCAGACCAAGAGATCCATATAGTGTTAGTATGAACTTAGCCTAAGTTAGTAAAAACAAAATAATAAAACCACACAAAAATAAACATTAATCGGCTACATGCACATGTGCACGCACATGCCTGCCAGCCCAGAGCCTGATAAACGGTCCAACAACTTTGTCCGCCAGTGTAGCTAAAATACTGTTAGGGCTGCCCCTGAATCGCCCCAACATCGAAGCACACCGTTTGCGCATGATGGCATGAAAGTCATCTACTCGCGCTTCCGCAAACATGCCCGATGCACTGCAAAACCGAGGCAGCCCCAACAATATCCTCAGCGCATTATTATACTGGACGCGCAGAGCGTTGTAAGCCTTCTGCGTATACGTAACCCACAAACTACACGAGTAAAACAACTGACAGTAGGCTCTGAAGAGCGTCAGTTTTACCTTGTCAGTGCACCGCGCAAACCTGCGGGCAAGCATATTGCATCGAGCTGCCAATGCTCTGCGCTCCCTATCTATATCTTGGTCATCCGTGAGAGAACCCGTGATCACATGACCGAGGTATTTCGAGGTATTCGAACGTACGGAACCCTAAAAATTATATACACAATGCCTTTATGTTGTACCCATTAGAGTGATTTTTGTACAGTCTTTGTTGACAGTGACACTGAACTGAACTTCCTATCAGACAAATCACTGCTCCAATAAAATTCCATTTTTATCTTTTATCTTTTTTATATTTTATGTGAAAAAAAAAATTGTAACAATAAACTTAACAATAAAAATAATAATTAATTGACTATTGTATGCCCTAAGGGCAGGACATTGCTGATCGAATCATTGAACAATCAAATGAATCATTTAAGAGTCTTTACCTTCCTCAAGTTATATCGCCTGTTAGCTCCATCAGCAGACATGAAGACCAGCGGCTGAAGAGGCACCTTCCTGTCTGCCACACCTTCTCTGTCAGCCAGGTTGAAGCGGTGACGCTGGATCTCAGTGTATTTGAAGGGCTTTGGTGTTCCGCCGCCCCAGATTCCTGAAATTAGTAAATACAGCGTCTTTATAAGTTGTAGAGATCTTCGTTATATTCCGACTGTGTAGATTCGAAAAGCATTCAAATATATCACAAGCATTTTCTGGTGGTCATATTTTTTTCTTGAATTTTATTGCATTACCACACAGGGTACAAAACATGCACTGCTGGACAATAGGCTCACAGGCAAAGCTGCAACCACTAATGCACTTTCTGCATTTTGAATTTTCTCGAGCTATTTGATAAAACTTGATTTAGTCACATTCAATATGTGTTCTCAAAAATAATATGAAGCGGATAATTTGGAACAGTTTGTAAAGCTCTCTTAATGAAACTCTACTTTTGACTTTCCTAAAAGTAGAGTATAAATAATTTAATAATATAGCTAAAGTAATATAGCTAAAGATTTTCGACTGGAAGCTAATTTAAAGGATTGTTTTGATAGTCACACGTTTGGCTACTATCTCACCTGATGATGCGGTCGAAGATGGAGCACGCTTGCCTAGAAGTAACTTATTTACTCTTGAGTCAGGAAACAAAGACTTTTTATTGCTTTAAATGGGCTTCCAGGGAAACCGGACCTTTAAGCCCTTATAATAACGAATTTATAAAGAACTGGTTACCCACCCAGATAGTAATCAGCGATCATGGAGTGGAAGTACATAGCCATGTTCATGTTCTTAAAGTACCTCTCCCGCGCGGTGTCCCGGAACTGCCTGTGGTACCAGTTCATCACGGACACGCCGTCAGCCTCGCGCTCTGACAGGTAGTTTGGGAGATCGTTGCGGATCCTGAAAGATTTATTTATTTAAGGACAGCCAACAAAGCATACACCAAAACACATTAACATGTATAACTACTATAACTAGTACGCATATTTTTATATTCCATAGTATAGCCTTAATTACAGCCTGTCACGGTATGCATTAAATGGAGGGTTAGAAATGTAGTTAAAAAACTTAAACCAATCAACTTTGGTCGAAATTGTACCAATAAAAAAAGATGTACACCAAAATGGAGTAATACAATTTCAGCAGAGGTGGGATAGGCGGCTGATCTACGTTAAATACAAGGTCTACTCAGCTGCAGCTGCGAATGGTTAGTCTGGAATATATAGTTAGGACTATATATTCCAGAAGAGAGTAGACCTAGACACAGACATACTATGACTTTAAATTACTACCCACATTTAACCACTTCATCATCATCATATTAGCCGAAAGACGTCCACTGCTGGACAAAGGCTTCCCCCAAGCGTCGCCACAACGACTGGGCCTACGCGTCTCGCATCCATCGGCTACCCGCGACCTTCACCAGGACATCGGTCCACCTTGTGGGAGGCCTTACAACGTTGCGTCTTCCGGTAGGCGGTCGCCACTCCAGAACATTTCGGCCCCATCGACCATCTGTTATGCAAGCAATGTGCCCTGCCCACTGCCACTTTAGTTTGGCGATCCTTTGGGCTATGTTGTTAGCCTTGGTTAACCACTTCACTTAAATTAATTTCTCACCCTTCGTGACTCGGTGGATAAACTGGGAAAAGTCGCAAAAAAAATGGAAGGAGAGTAACTAAAAATATATTTGCGTATTATGGGACAAGGGGAAGACGAAGAACCCTCTGCACCGTGACTTAAAATCTACTAAACGTACCTCGTCCACAGTAACGGTGGTATTCGTCTCACAGGAGGTAAATGGTATTGGTACACATCGTCCAGGACTTTGTCGTCTAAGGAGATCAGATCTTCTAGTTCCGTCTCTGATAGACCACTGCGAGCCGCTGTGATGTAGGCTAACGCGTGGAAGACCAGTAGACGGCCGTGCTGGGAAGAATACGAAAAGATTTCTTAAAAGAAGGAACAAAATAAGGAGAAGACGTTAGATCCTGTGTCTTGAGTCTTGTCAAAATATTTGAATAAATTCTGCGATTAAATAAGTGAAAACCTATTGCTTTAAACCGAGCATTAACACATTTACTGGGTTGCCATTGAAAAAAAATATATGTGACGAAGTTTTTTTATAAAAGTCGTATTCAGGAAACTATTCGTTATTGAAGTCTGGTTTCTTTTACTTAACAACTTTCTTTACTATACAAAATTTTATGTGCAAACTAGCGTGAATGTGGATAATTACCCCTAGGGAGCAAACTCCCGGGATTAAAAGTTTTATATGTTATTCCAAAATATAATCTGGTGGATGCCAAGCTACATAGTTTGGCTCATAGCCGCAAGGTTGCATGCTTGTCGGTCTTCTAAAGATTGTACTTCGGTGAGTGTGCCCAAGAACTCCACGACCTCATCCCACCAGCCCCCTTCCACCATCTTACATCCAGACGCACTGCATCTTACAATCCCTACTTTGTTGCTATTCCAACAAATCGTACTAAGCGTTTCTAAACGTCTGTTATAATGCGCGCAGTAAAAGGTGTAGAACCCTCAGCCTGCGTCTTTGTTTCCGAACGCTTACAACCCTCATCTCCCTAAAGTCAGAACAGGCTCCTTCTGGGTAAGCTCGCTCTATCGTAGACTTTGTCATCTCTGCCCTAGACTAGAGTCCAGAACAAACCCATCTCAAAAAACAAATCTATCTCTGTGTGACTGAGTAAAAAACATCCATCCAAATTTTCGCACTTATGAAAGTTATAAGAATGTAGTAAATTACCTGCTTCTCAATTCTCTCGAACAGCATCATGATAGAATCCATAACTGTGGATGCCAAATGTGTATCCTGTGGCTTTGTGTAACTTCGCCATCTGCACACCTGGAACATTTGGAATGAACCTGAGAAAGATTTATTTGCTGTTCGACAAATTATGACCATTAAGGACAAAGGTGGGACAAAGTCTTTACACTATCATCACATCTGCCTAGCCTTTCCCAACTATATGGGCTGCCTACTAGACCTTCACAACCCATTAACTGAGTAACACGGTAGTTCTTGGCAAGACTGGAGTCAGATTTACGGGCTTCTGACAATCCGTAACGTATAATATGTTGGCACGCAGGTTTTCAAGGTGCTCTAAAGAGGTTAAGAAGACATTATTTAGGGCCTACTACCAGTCCTACTATACCTGTAGCCTGTGACGAACGTGTGAACGAGAGGATAATGAGGTGGAAGTACGAAAAATGGTCCATACAAACACCTGCCTTAAACGGGAGCTAGTAGACCTCAGCCAACAATATCAAGATGTTGTTGATGAACGTGACCAACTGCGGGTAATCACGGATGGTTTCAACAACTGTAGCAACTTGTATGAGGAGGCTTTACGTAAAGTTAGGGACCTAGAGGATGAACTTATTACTGCAAACAGTTGCATCATCAAATTGCAGAATGAAAAACAGAGTGCTCAGGTTAAGGAAACTTACCACTTATATAATGAATTAATAGGTATAAATAATAATTGTAACCCTCATTCCACAGTCACGATAGACCTAACTGAAGATTCCTTATTGAAACTGAACTATCCTAGTCATAATAAGTTAAAAAAGTATGCAAAATTAAATAGGTTTATTAAAAAATGTTATCGGTACAAAATACAACATAAACAGTTTTTAAAGAATATTCCACTCAGGAAGGAACGTGTTGACCTGATTAGTAAATTAAATAACTATCAAATTAAACTTGAAGATAGCATAAAAATATATGAAATTGATACACAGCACTTACAGTCTGAAATACAGGTACTCGAAGCTTCACTAAGTTCTCTTAATAGTAAATATATACAATCTCAGAACCAAATAAGAGAACACATTCTTGCTGCAAATGAGTTAGTCATGTGTCAGTGTACTTGCCAGACAGTATCAAATCTTGATGCTGTCCAGCCTGAGGTATCGGACGCCCCGTCCCAGGCGGAGAATTTATCCCAAGGCTGTGTCATCAACCAAGTTGTAATTGATTGTGAACAGGATTTATCTCAAATTGAACAGCCCAAGATTAATAGTTTCTTATCTGTGAAAAGTGGTTATCATTCAGTTATGTTCTCAGACAGCATAGGAAGAGGTTTAGGTAAATTATTAAGTAACAACCTGAGTTACCCTATACAAAATTACTGTATGCCAAGTTCATCATACAAGCATATTATGGCGTCATTAAGAAACAATAATTTTAGTTCTAATACCAATATTACAGTGTTTATAGGGAATAGTTTAAATGTAAAAAAAGCAGATATCACGGACAATCTAACTGAGATGTTAAAGTTAAATTGTAATAAAATAATATTGTGTGCATTTCCTTATTTTGAACAATTGTCAAGTAGACAAAATAATTATATTCATAGTTTAAATAAACACATGCACTTTTTAGTAAGTCACTATAGTGACAAGTTTATGTTTTTTGACACAAACATTTTTGTGGAAAATTTAAAATCGACTAGGGATACAGTGTATTTGCCAATTAGTTTTAGACACACAATAGCAAGGCTATTAGCTTATTTTATTAACTCAGACATAAGTAGTATGTCGCAGTCTTGTTTAATTAAATCCACAATGTTTAGTAATTTTACTAAGAATCAGGTGGAGAGCCTTAGTAACGGTAGCTCTAGTGCTACAAATACTTATAAAAATTGTACGGAGTTTCCATGTATCTCTATGGAAACTCATTTAAACTAGTCCATAAGACAACAGAGGATACCAGCGACAGAATAGTTATGCCTACCATTAACAAGGTATCTTCTTGCTCTTTAGTAAATAGTTGTCAAAAAGGGAGTCAGCAGCATGCCTTGAAATTATTTCATCAAAATATTCAGGGTGTCTCTTCCAAATTATTAGAAATTGAAATGTTTTTAGAAAAAACAATGTTTGACATTGTATGTTTTAGTGAGCACTGGTTGAAGGATTACCAGATGCTAATTAGTTATGAAAATTATAATGTGGGCAGTTGTTTTAACCGCAAATCTATGTTACGTGGTGGTTCCCTCATCTTATTAAAAAAAAACTTAAAATTTAAGCAACGTAATGACATCGTTAACTTATCAGTGGAACATTGCATCGAACTGTCCTGTGTTGAGCTAGATAAGCATATCATAGTGTGCGTGTACAGACCCCCAAACCCTCAAAACTTTACTTTATTTGAGTCAACAATGGAAGATATCCTTGCGAAACTTGCAGCAGGTAACAAGCCCGCGATTATTTGTGGGGATTTTAATATTAATATTTTAGAAATTAATTCAAATAGCAGCAGATTTATAAGCCTTTTTAAATCGTTTAATTTGTCTAATGTGTTTACTGAACCGACTAGGGTAACACCAACTTCTTCAACCTGTATCGATAATGTATTCTGCGATTGTGAATATTTAGATAAAGCCATAGTTAATTACCTTCCCTCTGATCATAGTGGTCAATTGGTAACATTTCAGTTTAAAGCAGCCTTGGAAAAAATTCATATACAATATAGGCCAATTACAACTGGCAAACTAGCTAAATTCAATGGTACCTTACAAAATAAGTTAAATTTTCTAGGCCATAACATTGAAGATGCTAATAAATTTTATGATAATTTCTTTTCAGTGGTTCTAAAGGAATTCAATGCAACTTTTGAAAAGAAGTCTAAGGATACTTTCCCTAAGTATGTATTTAGTGACTGGGCGACTAAAGGCATTAGGATAAGTAGGGAAAGACTATATGAGCTATATGGCCTTAAGCCTGTCATAAACACTGATTCTTTTAATAAGTTTGTAAACAAATATTCAAAAGTGTTCAGAAATACTTGCAAGGTAGCTAAAGCCCTATATATTAGCAACAAGATCAAATCGTCAGAAAATAAAATAAAGACAGTTTGGAAAGTTATTAATAATGAAACTAATAGAAATAAAGAACGAAACACTGATTATTTACTGGAGACTACACATGGTGCCAAAAGCTCTAATTTAGAAGTAGCTCAAGAATTTGTAAATTTTTTCACCAATATACCAACTAAAACTACGGAATATTTAAATTCTTCACCTGAGGTCTCATATAATTTATTAAAAGCTAACGTTCCAGGTTGTACGGTTGAATTCCAGTTCAAACATATCAACCCTGTGACAGTCATAAAAGCTTTCCGGCAAATCAAAATCAAATTGACCGAAGACATATGGGGAATGTCTATTAAAGTGTGCACGTCCATAATTGAAACTATAGCACCATACTTGGCTTTAATATTTAATTTATGTGTAGACCAAGGAGTCTTTCCGGATATAATGAAATATAGTAAGGTTATACCACTATTTAAATCGGGCGACAGCAAAGACACCAATAATTATAGACCTGTATCTGTTTTGCCGGTTTTTAGCAAAGTGTTTGAAAAAGTAATGCTCAATCAGATGCTCAATCATTTTAACATCAATAAAATTTTACACGATCAACAGTATGGTTTTACCAGGGGTCGTTGTACGACTGACGCTGGTGCCACGTTGTTAAAACACATATACTCAGCGTGGGAAGAGGCACAAGATGCCATAGGAATCTTTTGTGACCTCTCCAAGGCATTTGATTGTGTAAATCACGAAACCTTGCTCCTAAAGCTAGGACATTACGGACTAGGTAAACTTGCACTCAGTCTAATAAAATCTTACTTAAATGATAGACAGCAGCAAGTTCAAATAAATGGTGTCAATTCACGGGGTTTAAAAGTCAAAATGGGGGTACCACAAGGCTCTATTTTGGGTCCTTTCCTCTTTCTAGTATATATTAATGATCTACCCCATCTTTTAAAAAATCAACCTCATATGGTATTATTTGCTGACGATACGTCCTTAATTTTTAAGATAGATAGACGTTCCATAAATCTTGACGACGTAAATAACGCCCTACAGCAGGTCCAAAATTGGTTTACTGCTAATAATTTAGTATTAAATGGGAAAAAAACTAAATGCATCAGATTTGCCTTACCGAACGTTAAAAGAAATGATTGCGACATAGTATTGAACAAGGAGAAACTTGAATTCGTCGAAAACACGGTTTTCCTGGGGATTACGCTTGACTCAAGGCTACAATGGGGTCCTCATTTAACATCTCTTGCGGGACGGCTAAGTTCAGCAGCATACGCTGTCAGAAAAATCCGTCAATTTACCGATATAGATACCGCGAGGCTGGTCTATTTTAGTTACTTTCATAGTATCATGTCTTACGGTATCTTATTATGGGGACGTGCTGCAGACATCGAGTCTATATTTGTCCTGCAGAAAAGAGCCATCAGAGCCATTTACAATCTACGTCGGCGTGATTCCCTAAGAGAACTGTTTAAGGATATCAACATCATGACGGTACCTTGTCAATACATTTACGAAAATATTATGTATGTTCGGAAAAATCTTCATCTCTTTAGCAAGATTAGTGACAGGCATAATTTTAATACTAGAAATAGGAACAAATTAGATCAACCCCGATTCAGATTGGCCAAAGTACACACTTCTTTTATGGGGTACTGTATTAAATTTTATAATAAAATACCAGTTGATATTCTCGAACTGAATGAGAGAAAATTTAAAGCATGCATAAAACGCACACTATGTAGACAAGCGTATTATAAACTGGAAGATTATATCCTCGATAAAAACGCTTGGCTAAATGCTGGTCCTGCTCCACAGTCACAGCTGCTTAGGTCCACTTTTTAGGTTTCTATGTTTTTATATTTGGAAGAGATGCTCGCTCCTTTTAGAGGTTCTTACATTATTTCGTTTATTTATTCTTATAAACGTACAAATTATATTATTATATTAATTACTTATTTATTCTTTTAGGTTTAAAGAATTTTATTCTCATAAGAACTTAAATAACAGTTCACTTAAAATGAGATACAAATAGTGCTTACATCTAAAAATATATATTTGCCTCTAGGGTGTTGGCAACGTTACAGGGTACACAATATGTTTTTTAAGCCTTGCTTTAAATATGTTTATATTATTACACTTCTTTAAATCTTCTGGTAAATCATTAAATAGTTTTGCTCCCTCAGACAATATGGTTTTCTTGCCGTAGTTAGTTCGTGCACGTGTGGTCATTAGTTGAAACTTGTTTTTACTTCTTGTGTTGTATGTAGGTGTCTTTTTATGTAGTTTGATGTTTGATTGTACAGAATTCGTGGTGATTTTTTTTATTAGAATGCAGGTGTAATATTTGTACAGTTGTGTGAGATTTAGTAGATTAGTTTTTTCGTATAATTTTTTTGTTGGATATAGGTAGTGATAATGAAATAGTACTTTGATAATTTTGTTTTGTATTCTTTGGAGCGAGTTTAAGTTAGATTTAGCGGCTGATCCCCACAATTCAATTAGGTATTCTAGGTTTGATTTTACTAGCGAGTTGTAAATAATTAGACGTATCTTTTTCGGAATACATTTTGTGATCTTTCGTAACGTGCCTAAAAGTGAAACTAATTTTGCTTTGATATGATTTATATGTAGCTTCCAAGTAAGTTTGTCATCTACCCACAGTCCGAGGTACTTTTCGTGATTAGATCGTTTAACTATTTCTCCGTTGATCGTAAGTGGCGTAAGTTTAGGTAGTGGTTTGTTTTTTGCTGCGAAAATCATAAATGATGTTTTTGTTGTGTTAATTGTTAGCAAGTTATATTTGAGCCATTCATGAAGAAGGTCAAGGTCCTTTTGAGCAGTAGTTAGAATGTTTTGTACAGACTTGTCGAAATAAAAGAGGCAAGTGTCATCTGCGTATAACGTTAAGTGTCCTGTCAGCCCTATTTTATTAATGTTGTTAACGTATATAAGAAATAATAATGAACTAATTACTGAGCCTTGGGGACATCCGTATGTAATGTTTTGCATCGAGCTAGTAAAGTTGTCTATCTTAACGACTTGCTTTCTGTTTTGTAAATAGGACGTGAACATATCGAGAGCGCTGCCTGAAATACCTAGATTGCTTAACTTTTGCAGTAGTTTTTGATGGCTTACCGTATCGTACGCTTTTTTTAGGTCAATGAAAATACCTAAAACTATGTTTTTTTTATCAATGTGTGTCTTTATTTTAGTTATTAAATCAACTGAGGCCGTGATAGTACTTGATTTAGGGCGGAAGCCATACTGTTGATCGATTAAAAATCCCTTCTCAGTCAAATACGCATTTAGACGGTTGTATAACACTCGTTCGAAAATTTTCGAAATAACGGGCAAGACCGACACCGGACGGTAGTTGCCGGGGTCAGTTCTACTCCCAGATTTGTAAATAGGACTGACCCTCGCTACTTTGAGTGAGTCGGGGAAAATTCCGCGCACCAAACACTCATTTATACAGTCTGCTAATCTATCAGCAATTATGTTTTTAAGACATTTAATAGCTTTAGTGCTGATACCGTCCAAGCCTGTACTAGTGTTGGTGTCGAGATGGTCAATAATTTTTGATATTTCGTTAGTGTCACAAGGCGAAAGTTCGTTCATAGTTATGTTGTGCGTGTAATTTGTGTCGTACATGAGGGTATTGCCTGTATTTATGTGGTATGTCTTGGGTATGTTATTAGCTAAGTCCGCGCCTATTGATGCAAAGAATGAGTTGAATACGTTACAGATTTCATTACCGTCTGTGATAGATTGCGAGTTCGATAATAGTTTGGGGGGAGCATTGGCGTCTTTGATTTTATTTGCTGCCAAGTTATTAATTATTTTCCACATTTTCTTCGGTTGTTTGTAGCTGTCGTGAAATAGGTTGTGATAGTAGTTTTTCTTCTGTGTCTTGATAAGCTGTTTTACCCTGTCCTGTTCTTCGTTAAATTTCTTCCTTAGGGTGTCGTCTTTTGGGTGAGATTTTGTTTGTTGCCATAGGTGATTTCGTAAGTTGATTGAGTCTATGATATTTCTATTTATCCAGTCTTCTTGAGGTAGGTTTAGGATTTTAGTCTTATCTTCTTTGTTTTTGTTTATTTGTTCTGAGATAAATCTTTCTAAGTGTAGGTAGTCGTTGTCTTCATTACTGTAGTTTGCTGTTAGGGTACTATTGTATAATTTGTCATAGTTGAGTGCTTTGTATTTGATCCTTTTGTTTATTTTTGGTGGTAAGCTGCCTATCTCTAGGAATATCTGCTTGTGGTCTGAGAGGCACGATTCAACTATTGATATGCTGAATGCGTGATTATTTATGTTCGTACATATGTGGTCCAGTATGGTGTTTGTAGTGCTGGTGTCACGGGTACTGTACAGTTTATTTATTTTATTTAATATTTCGTATCCGGTTCCTTTTATTTCACTTAGGTATCTCGTGGCGTGGTTGTCCTTACTAAGCAGATCGATGTTAAAGTCGCCGAAAACAACTGTCCTTTTTCGTCGTTCCAACTGTGAAATATATGTTTCTAAGAAATTGTTTATGTTGGTTTCACCTGGTTTGTATATCGCTCCGATGTTCAATGAGAGTTTGTCTATATGTATCCATAAGTAATGATTACCAAGTTCGTGTAACTCCTCTGTTATTTCGTATTTAATACTTTCGTGTACGTAAATTGAAACGCCGCCACCCTTCCGATCTTGCCTGTAGTTATAAATATGTTTATAATGTGGTAGTTGGTAAAATTTTGCATCTGATTCTGACGTGATCCACGTTTCAGTAAAAATTAGTACGTGTAAAGTCATTGGTGTTGCTTTTATTATGCATTTTATTTCGTCGAATTTGCCAGTCTTGCGGATACTGCGTAAGTTCGCGTAGAAAAATCGTAACGAGGACGGGTGGGATGGTATGTCTTCGTATCTGCTTACTAGTTGATGGTTTAGTCTATCTTTGTAATTTGCACTTTGTATTGGTTTGGTTATCAGTTTTTTTGGTTATTTTTGTTTAAAGTGATTGTCGGTATTCCTTTTACGTATTTGATGATGAGATCCCTCTCGCCGTTTTCAATGCGTGTGTTTAGTTCTGCGTTTAATAATTGTAAAAACTCCCTTTGCGCTGGAGTTTGATCTGCGTAAACTCGTATGTTATCTTGTAGGTTTTTTTTATTTCGTAGTAGGTATTTTGGAATTTCTGCATTGTGGAAACAGACTTTTAATGGTCTGTTTTTGTTTGGGATATATTTCCCCAGTCTGATGGTTCTAATTGGTTTAGGGCAGTCTGGATACAGCATTGCAAGTATCTTCATGGCTTCATTGTTATCGTGATTTCGTCTGGAGTTAATGTTTCTTTCGTTAATTTCCAATGTACCCACAATAACAATGTTTTTCTCGCGCTCGTTTTGGTCTTTTAGCTCGAGGATGAGGTTTTGGTGGCATAAGATAAGCGATTTAGGCGTTGTGCTTTCAGTGTTTTGAAGTCCTTTTATTTGAGTTATTTCATCTTCTATACGTTCGAGTTTCGTTTGGGTGGTCGTGATGTTAGTTTTAATATTCTCCATCTCGCCATTTATTTGTTCGAAACGTTGGGTAAAGTTTTCTGTTGCTGATTTCATGGTTTTTATTTCATTTTTAATCTCATGTATTTCTTCCTTTATGTAGTTTAGGCTATTATTTTGGGTTTTGGCAAAATTCTCTAGGAAACTCATCATCTCAGTGCGAAAGTTTGTGAAATCCTTTTTATATTCGGTTTCTTCAGTACGCTCTTTTCGTTTAAATGTGTTAACATTTCTATAATCATCATCGCAGTAGGTGGGTAAGTTTGGTACAGACCCGCTAGCGCTTCCGCTCTCGCTTATCACCCTGGTATTGGGTGTAGGTGGTGTCCTTTGCACGTTCATTGTATTTTATTGTACTTGGTTTGACGTGATCACTTGAGCGTTCTCCGTACGGGCGTGAGTGAGACGAAAAATAGCTGCAGTCTTTGTTCCTCGCGGGGGTGAGCGGTGCTTCGCACTCGCCGATGCGTTGTCGCGCGGAAACACAAGGTTTTAAGTTATTGTGCACTTTGTTTTTTTAACTAGACCTTAAGTTCATGAGACTAATAGTCACTTTCCACTGTTTAGTATTTAATTAATCGTAATAATTTCCGCAAAATATTTTCGACACGTCTGCTTTCAACAAGCACCCGAGGCAGATTAATAATTATTCTTTTTGATGTAAGATCTTAATCGTTCTCTTTATTAATTTATTTTTCATTATTTGGTCATTGACAACCATAGTTTTGTGTAAAGTAGAAGCATATTTTTCAAATTTTGTAAATGTGAGTACCATGAAACCATTTACATTTTATGTGAGTAGTTATAGTTTTACTTGTTGGACATGAACGAGCATGGTGGTTGAGAGCATGTCATGCTCACTCAAATGTCTCGCTGATGGCGGCGCGTGGGTTTGATCATTCGGTTCCCTTCGAAATGGTTGAGCTGAAGGGTGCCGATACACGCGTCATGTTCGTGAACAGGCGCCGTCGGTTGAGACTGGTCATCTCTTAACTGCCATTGGCTTATTTTAATCTTTATATTTAAAATTCTTATAATAAGCCTTTTTTTTTTTTTCCTTTGCATTGTCCTCACATGCAGAAGCAACAAGTATATGTAACTTGAAATTTTGTAAAACCAGAACATGATTTAAAAGAGTGTCCGTGGAGTTTCTTGCACGTTCTTCTCCATAGAGATCTACGCTTTGGAACGTGCAAATAGCTTCCATGTTTTTGACTGACCGACCTTGACGTTTCAAAAGTGCCTGTGAATGGTTTATTTGAAATAAAATGCTTTGAATTTGAATTTGAATTTGAATTTGAATTTGTGGGTCAATTACACGCAGCGAGTTGTCAGCACCATATCATGTCACCAACAACGCTTTCAGGTTGCTGATGGGACTGCCTCGATATTGTAGTGCTTCAGCGATGTTCGGTTTATGGTTATGGAATCCTTTTAAGGATTATGGCTGCCATGCCATAATATTCTTCCTCACCATCGCACAATCCATGATTATAATAGCGAAGGCACTTAAAGATAAATGAAAATGTAGAAGTAATAATTACCTCTGCAAAGACGAGTTTGACAAATATTGGTAGCGAACAGGACGCGATGGCGTTTGAAACTAGACGCCATTGATAGTTTGATAGATCACGAGCTGCTGAGGCCATCCACAACCTGAATCAAAAGAAGTAAAGATCATCAACACCAAAGTACCTATTCTCTTTTTAGTGTCAGATTGGTCTTTCTATCCCGCGACTTCGGCCACGTAGATGTCAGCTTTAAAGAGCCTTCAAGACTGAGAATTGAAGACTATCATACAAAGAACCCCTCCCGTTTACCATAAAAGTAGAAATTGACAGAAAAAAATGTAGTTTTAACTCTGCTTTGTTAGTCAGTCAAGACAAATATTTAACAGTAAGGATATAAGCGTAGATAAATCACATTGAAAACTTATAGTTTTCCATTTCACAAAATATGATTTAAAAGTTTCTGAGGTACTTTTTTACTGTCCGTCCGTCCGTCCATCTGTCTGTCTGTCAGCGGGCTATATCTCATGAATCGTAATAGGTAGACGGTTCAAATTTTCACAGTGTGTATATTTCTGTGGAAGCTATAACAAAAAATAATAAAAATACGCTAGTACGGAACCCTTCAAGCGCAAGTTCGACTCGCACTTGGCCGGTTTTTTTATACTCATCACATCACACTTTTACACTTTGCACCAAACCAAATTTTCATAATTCCGTCCCAATCCGCTAGTATTTATTATATCCGCAACATACTTGTGGACTTCACCTACTTACTTCAAAACTTGCATCGCCAGGTCTTCCCCTAGAGCTTTAACTTCCAAAAAGTTTTCTTCGGAGTCAATCATGCGCCTGAGCACGTCGTATTCTTTGGACACCTCAGGATTTGCTTCTTCACATGCACAGGTTACGATTATCTGGAAATTTAATAAATAAGATAGAGCAATTAATTTTGTAGATCACCATCAACTCCCAGGGATGCGGAATTGTTCGAAAAAGTTAACGTGGCCCTGAAACGCAAACGGCATTATTGAAGTAACATGGAAAGGAATAAGTCAGTGAAAGTCTGACACTGTCTTCTGCTCCTCGGGAGAAAGTATTTGACGATTACTCATCCACACAAAATAATCTTCAGCATCACATGAGGCATGAAGGAATCTCGGTATGTTATGGATGCTAAGCTTCCACCAACCGAACTTATTTTCGCGTTGCTTAGCCTTAAAGACCAACTGTGGCAAAATTGATCTTGAAAAAATCGGTTAATAATTGGCAAAAATATCGCTGAACAAACATTTTTCATGGGATCCCATCATCAGATTCTGACTTATACCTTCCATCATCAGCTCAGCAACATGAGATGATGATTACCAGTCACAAATATCTGAATTGCGTTAGAATGTTTATGAAAATCAGTGTATGTGCTCATAAAATTTAAGGGTTTCCCTCGATTTTCATGGGATGCCATCATCAGATTCTAACTTGATGACAATGGGACCATTTTAGGAGTATAGGCTTTCAAATAAAAAAAGGATTTTTAAAAATGGTCCAGAATTGGCAGAGAAATCGGTGAACATACATAAAAAAAAAGAAAAACACATACAACCGAACATAGAACCTCCTCTTTTTTGAAGAAGTCGGTTAAAAAACACGCACGAACGGCATAGGACTAGTCCTATGCCGTTCGTGCGTAATTTTACTTCTCTAGGAAGTACTCATATTTATAAGAAAATATATTTACCTTACAATGTGCTGGCAGTCTAGTAGGCAGCCAAGACACCTTGTTATTCTCCGTGCCTATCCCAGTGAGCTGGTCGACTGAATCCAGGAACAGCAGCAGAGGTTGTTGTTGGTTGGCCATCGTCAACAGGTGCTTAAAGTGAGCTGTGAGAGGCACCAGATCATCTGGGATACCCTCGAAGGGTAGGGCAAAGTTGTAAGATATCTGTAATTTTACAAAAAATATACTAGATAAAAGGGTTCTTTATGATTTTTCACAGTGTGACGGCGGAAAATTAAGTTATTAGGCTGACTGAAAATAAAGGATTATGATTATTTTATTTATAATTTGGATAGTTATAAGAAAGAATGCAAGGACTTCTGCTATTGGACTAAGGAGTCTTGGTAGGTTCACACCTATCAAGACTCCGAGAAATTTTTATTTAAAAAACGTGACGTGACGTGAGCTAATAGCGTGAATAAACAGCATCAGCAATTGACATCGTATGATCAAGTATAGGCGCACTTGAATAATGATTCAGATTCTGATTCACTTTATTTGCAATGATGATGGCAATAACTTAATATACCTGTTGACAAATTGAGATGAGAGTAGGTGTGAGAGCGCTGGAGTCAGGAGTAGTTCCGAGGAACCTGATGATGTTGGTAGGTCGCACGTCAGCAAACCAGGTGTCTAGGGACATGGCTGCACTTTTTGCTAGCAGACTCGTTTTACCACAACCACCTGAATGGAGACAGAGAGGTTTTCTTTTTGTAGTTACGAAAGGAAATTAATTACAGTATTTATGGAAAGTTTTTATTGTGGCTCTGATCATCATAACAGCCGAAAGACGTCCACTGCTGGACATAGTCCTCCCCCAAAGAGAGGGGTTTTCCATAATCGCCACGCTTGGAAGGCGTGTTGGCGATCGCAATGTATGGTGTTGTGTTTTACAGAGAACGCTGCTGCCCATTCTCTGGTGAGTCCCTTAATCGCCTCTTACGACACCCATGGGAAGTGATGGGATGTTATTATTCTACAAAACAAACAGTAGCCGAATCGAAAGAATGCTTTTGGATGCCTATGAAAGTCAAAACAAAATTACTATTGCCTTGCGGTCACTTAGTTAAGTGATGACTTATTTAAAAGAGTGTCTGTGGAGTTTCTTGCACGTTCTTCTCCATAGAGATGATCTACGCTTAAACTGACCGACCTTGACAATTCAAACGTGTCTTCATTTGATTTGATTTCTGAGACTTAACCTCTAGAAAAAGCTATGAAAGTAAGTATAAAAAATGTTCATTGTTTTATTAACCTTCTCCATATAAAACCAGTGGTTTATCAGACGTGTTCTTCATATAGTCTTCAATGAAGTCCAGGTCTGGTTCTCTGCCGTGGAACACCTTGACGGAGTTGTTGCAAGCATGAAGATGCTGCAGTATTTCTGTCACTATTACACCTTGAGCACTGCTGTCCTCTTTGCGCATTGCCCTGAAACCATTGGGTAATAAAATTGTTACTTATTTTTCAGGTAAAAACTACACCTGCTTTGCAGGCCTGTAGTACTTGGGTCACGGTCATTTATAAGATCGTGGAAAGCGCACTAGTTCTCACGATCCTCGGCCCAAGTGTGAGAAGGAATACCAGGGTGGATTTTAGTCAGTAAGAGTCTGACAGACCCCTTCGACCGCCCCAAGTGAGGGACATCTACGAGGATTTTCCACCCAGGCAAAAATAAAACGGGTCATTCATAAGAGGATTCGTATAGGGAAACCTCAATTTTGAAGATAGCTGAGGTTCTACTATAACGTCTAGCAACATGATTCTGGTCAGGAGGAAAGACGCATAGCTGTATTCATTCTTCATAACGGAAACATTATGGTATTGGCACTTTATAGTACGGATGCTGAACTTTAATTTAGTTTATGTTGTCCACAAATTAAGTCTAAAATTTTTGGCGAAGCGCGACGTGTTTAAAAAAGATATTAATCTGGATAAGATTTTTGTAGTAACAATGCATGCTAGAAATAAATACATAAGTAGTGAAATTAATTGATTTGCAAATTAATTCTACTTTACACCATTCTGGTAAGCTAGCACGACATAGTTTGCAACTAAACGTATGCAATGCAAATAACTAGATTAGTTTTGAACTCTCTTTGATTAATTTACATGTAAATTACTTCCCATCCTGAGTCCTATGCAAAAATTATAAGGTAGATGTAGTTGATAATCAGCATTTTAACGAACCTCTAATAAAGATTAGGTTCTCAATTTAAGGTCATTTCAGGGTCGTGCTCAGGACATCGACGAGTCGTCATCACCATGATCATCATAAGCCTAAATAGCAGTCTACTGCTGGACATAGGCATCTCCTAGTGCACGCCTTTCAATTCGGTTGGGTTTTGGTCCATCCCAATGTGTTCCGACAAGTCCATGTCACGCCATGGTGTGAAGAAATTCACACAAAATGTACGCATCGATATTTTTTTGAGCACGTCACGGACCAGTCTGTCCGTGTCCCAGGCAGAGCCCTGATATGTCATCATCATCATCATATCAGCCGGAAGACGTCCACTGCTGGACATAGGCCTCCCCCTATTAGGCAGGTGGGTTGGCGATCGCAACGTATGGTGTTGAATTTTTTTTTGAGAACACTGCTCCCCATTCTCTGAAGAGTCCGATAGTCGCCTCTTACGAAACTCGGTGAAAGTGATGGGATGGTATTATTCTTTTACGGCACCATACGGCAAATGCCCTGATATGTATGGATCAAAATTTAATCGTCGTAGATGCAGTTTTTTTTTGTGTACTTATTCTATTTCACTGACCTGTCAACCAATTTGACGATGTTCTTATAGAAATGTGCGATAAAATGGCTAAGGTATTCTCCATGTGTCTCTGTGTCCAGACCCTCCCGACCAATCCATTCCACTGTGTATCTGGAAGTAGATACAAAATGATATTAGAAAAGGCATTTCATCATCATCGGCCTTTCAGTACCTAGGCACGCCATTTATCTTGAGTCTTCTCCAGCTTTTAACTGTCGTAGTAAGAGCAGATCGTGGCACTACCTTTCTGTTATAATTTTTAGGGTTCCGTACTCAAAGGGAAACCAATGGAACCCTATTACTAAGCCTCTGTTGTCCGTCCGACCATCCGTCCGTCTGTCCGTCTCTAGACAGACAGCTAAACACTGTATTTCAAGAATCTGTAATTTTCACAGATTGTGTATTTCTTTGTGTGCGAGTCCAACTCGCACATGGCCGGTTTTTTTTTATCTCACTGAACACTCTGTTGCCTCTGCTTAGGTGTCATAGAATATCTGCTCATTTGCTTCTTTGTTTTTTGTTACCAGAGGAGAGTTCTAACATTGGAATCCTACTTACTTTTGTATATTAGTAGTCTCAATCTTATCCGGAAGCCTGACATCTCTGAGATCAGCCAATAGCTTGGAGGCCTCAGCATCTAGACTCCTGTTGATGATGTCCACGAAGTTGCTGGCTTTCTTCAGGTTCTGAAGGTTGATGTTGTTGATGTACCTCACGTACGCTAAGCAGTGGTTCTTGGTGTTCTTCACGTTTAGGACACCATTTATAACTTCGCGTTCCGTTACTGGAATGGGTAAAAATAAAACAAGATCACTTTGTTATTCCTACGGTGTCTGTAGAGTTTCCTTAAGAAATAGAGGGCATCTATCGGGCCAAGAACTGTCACACTCCGAAAATTTAGTATTTGATTAGTAATCTTCTAGAATTTCATCTTACTAACATGGCATGCCAACTATTTGATCTATACCCAACCACTAAAACTCTTGAAGCCAGAATCAATAGTAGCGATAGACAGAAAAGCGCCGAGGCAGTAAAAGTTTCACGAGTCCCGGAGAAACGATTTAATTTTCTTTTGACTCAACGAATCACTGTGAGAGTACTATGTTATCTGAAGTGTAAAATAAGGAATTAAGACTGAAGAACGACATTAATCAGAAAAATTAAAATTCAATTGTTTCGTTACTGACTGAGTGACTGACAAACAAACGCAAAGCCGAAACTGTTGGTCGAGAAAGCTGAAATTTGGCATGTAGGTTCCTTGGAAAGTATAAGAGAGCTCTAAGAGAGGATTTCCCGAAATTCCAACGGGAGTAGGAGTAAATGGGATATGCGCGTTTGAAGTCGCGAGAAAAAGCTAATACAAAATAAATTCGATTTCTTTCCACTTCCCATAAAACTATGTAAATGATTTTCATCGGAGTAAGATCATGGATGTTGGTAATATAATTTATTCTGACTTTTCTAAAAACTCACCAGACATAAAGTAATTGTGCATACAGTCCTTGTCAATTTTGCCAGCGTTGTACAGCTGCAGAGAAGCCTTGCGGAACAGCTTCTGCATTTTACCAAGTGTGTCCCACCATACTGCTTGATCCTCTGCTTGAAGTTTTGGGACTCTCTGTAAGAAAGGTTTTTGAATCGTATCTGTCTGGTGTTTAAAGGTTCTAGTCTCTTGGTCATTAGTTCAGCTAGCTCTGTGTATACTGTAAGCGCGATATTTATAATCTAAGGGACCGTTCCCACTCAGACGGACCGTCTGTTGAAACGGTAGACTGCAGCCGACGATCGGTGGATTCTTTCACACTACATCCGATCCTGGCTTTACTTCTTCGCAGTGGCAAAATGTCCGTCTAAAAACCCGGAGCCGTCTTATTTCTCGGATCTGTCTAAATGTAAACAGTGTCATTATACATTGTACTGTCACTAGCATATCCGTCTCTTTAGTCGAACCGGGAAAACAGGCGATCCGTCTGAGTGGGAACGGGCAATTACACCTACTACGATATTGTAGAAGTTTAAAACTCCATGGATGCCTATAATTAAGAAAGTGCTATGGTCTTGGTTGACGATGAAGGACGGCGACGTTTAATTAATTACCATTACCATTAACATTACCATTTCAAAACGTAACATTCTATCCTACTAATATTATAAATGCGAAAGTTTGTGAGGATGGATGTATGGATGGACACCTGAAAGATCTTCATGAAATTTGGTACAGAGGTAGATTATAGTCACATTTTTTATTTTTTATTTATTGTTGTTGGGTTGGCTCTTGACTCTAGTCTATGTCAGAGATGACAGAGACAAAGTCTACGCTGGAGCGAGCTTACCCAGAAGGAGCCTGTTTACTTTAACTTTGAAGAGATTAGAGTTGTAAGCTTTTGGAAATACAGACGCAGGCAGAGAGTTCCACTCCCACATTTATTATAGTAAATTTTTTATCTTAGGAGTTTGTTTTGTAGAGATGACGCGGGCGTAGCCGCTGGCAGAAGCTCACTAAACACAAAATTTGTCCGTTACTGATGAGTGACTGACAGACATCGCAGAGCTGTAACAACTGGTTGTAGAAAGCTGAAATTTGGAAGGTTCCTTGTGGTGTAGAGGAGCACTAAAAAAGGATATCTCGGAATTTCTACAGGAACGAGAAAAACGGGATATGCTTGTACGAAGTCAAGGTTATGGTTTGTGAGTAGAGTGCACCTTTATTTCGCCAGTTACGTTTAAATCGGATGTAACAAGGGGTAAACCTGTTTCCTTCCGTACCTTATTATTAAAATTGATCAATATAGATGAGATGGGTTGCAGCACGGACACCGGGGGTACAGCGTTTGAGTCCTTCTTGTACCAGGTGTCCAGCAGGATGACGTCCACTCCTCCGGCCACCAGCTCTTCCTTCAGCATCTGCAGCTCTGATGACAGGACATATGTGGGGATGGGCCTGGAAAAGACACATTCGTTGTGTGTACATCTAAGGAGTGGAATTTCCTGCCAGAGTCTGTATTTCCTGATATCTGCAACCTGGGAGTCTTTAAGTCAAAAGTGAATAGATTACTTCTAGGCAAGCGTGCTCGATCTTTGACCACATCATCGTTTAGAGGTGTGGTGAGATTATCAGGTGAGATAGTGGTCAAACGCGTACCTATTAATAGTAAAAAAAAAAACATTGACATAAAATTTTCAGGGGTGCGCGAACAATAATAGCAAGCTAAATAATAACCCTACAAGGATCAAACTTTAAGGCTAAGTAACGCTTGTCGAGGTCGGCTTCTGAATGGGTGACCGTCCGCTGCGTGCTGAGTTTGCTCCATACCTCGAAAAGTTAAGCCGTTAGTCCCGGCTGTCCTTAGAACATCTTTAACAGTCGTTATGGACAGTCAGAAGCCAGAAAATCTGACACATGACTTGAAAAAAGAAAAAAAAAATTGTGTCAGGGACTCGCTGTGTGTTTGTGTGTGTGTGTTTATATCGTCTTACTCAGTTTCTGGGTCGTGGTCAAAATTGCACCTTCCACTACTTGTCTCTGCATCACCCAAGGGTTGACTGGTAGAAAATGCCTATGGCATTAAGTCCGCCTCTGTACATTTGTGTGCATGTAGTATGAAATAAATAATATCCCTTCGTAGATACCGAACAATAAATTAAGAACCGATTTTCATTAGGGTCCTTAGAGAACGTAAAGGATCGCGATAAAAGTCGATTCAGGACAGCTTAATGTCTTTATTTCCGTTATATATTATATTAAGAAAATCAACAAATATGTGGGTCAATGATTGTTATTGTACATTTATTTGGCGCTTACCATAATAATTTTTCTTCTCCAGTGTTTAGCCAAAGTCGTCAACATGAAAATTAATATTGCAATAAATCGTTGCTAAGCTGTTGCGTATCTGTACCTACCTGTTTGGGTTTTAGGAAAAACAATTTATATGGTAAAATCCGTTAAAACATCAAGAAACCCCAGTGCTAATTTTCTTTTAAATGGTTCTTGTTTACATGAAGTTATCAAAGTGCTAGTTCAATTAATTGTGCTAGAATGCTGCCTACGCATACCACCAATAAGGGTTTTAAATTGGTCACTTCTGATTAGTTGTGGTCAGTTATAATGTGGGTTTTGCGATATTTGTAAGTTTATCGTTCTTGGCACACAGTTATATACAAGACTAACTTTTCCCCCGACTTCGTATGCTCATACACCGTTTTTTATTCGTGAAATTCTGAACGCGCATAATATTGAAACTATTGAGTTTGCATGGGATTTATTGTATAAAAAATATTTTTTATAATATCTCGATTAATCTTACCAAACTTGATGAAGATACGACGCTTTTATAATTGTCAATCCTACGTCACGTGGTATAATTTTAGTGCTTTCTGACGTCACTAGCCCCCACTCCCGAATTTTGATGCGTTTTAACTTAAATATTCATTGATTTGGAAAAACAAAACATACGTTTCCAATATTTTTCAACACTCTAACTGACGGACTAAATACATTTGCAATTAATAGATGGTGGAATCTAGCCTATTTCAATGAAATACCTGTATCCATATTTCTGTCCGAGAAACACTACGAAGTTCGGTCCCATGGAGAGTCGCTGACAGTTCTTGATCTCCCTCATGCAGAGCTCTGTGGTCATGTGGTCATCTGTGGCTTCGTCTCGGACTCCCCAGCGCATGTCTACTACCTGAGGAGCAAAGGTTAGAGCTAAAAAAATCTCAAGTGTAATAGGGAATATGCATGAAAACATATTTATCATCTGATGACGTCAAAGTTTACATCGGACTTCTCTTTCTAATTGTAATCTTTGAAGCTTCATAACTTCTTCGCTGTTAATGGTATTTAAAAAAATATTTCATGATTGTTTACTACAGCTAATAAGTATTTCATTTTGCAAATAAAAAAAATCACCCATACGAATAAAAAGTAATGAGAATATTTTTACTGTACGTACAGTGGAGGAGCTCGTGGCTTGAGACTACTAGCCGCACGAATCGATCTTTAAGGTTAAGCAACGTTTGTCAAGGTTTGTCTGTGGATGGGTGACCATCTTAACTTGCCGATTTTCCTCCGTGCCTCGGAAAGCACGTTAAGCCGTTGGTCCCGGCTGTAGATCTTTGACAGTCGTAACGGATTGTCAGAAGCCAGTAAATCCGACACCAGTCTCAGGGACACCGTATACTTCCATCTTATTCGGTTTGTGAAATATCTTTTAAATTGGTCCAATAATGGAGGAGAAAACAGGCGAGAACTAAACCTCAAATGATGACTTTTTACGTACTAGTTTATTCGCCCGCATTTCCTCTTAAGTCAAGACTGAATACCTTGCAAATGACAGCCTGGACCAACAGCTTAACGTGGTTTTCGACGCACGGAGGAATTTCGGTGGGTTAAAATGGTCACACATCCACAGACCAACCGCTGTAGCTGTTGCTTAAACTTAAAGATCGACTCGTGCGGTTATTTAGTAACGAGCTCTTCAGTGACCATAAATGACTGAAAGTCATGTTTTTAGGGTTCCGTACTTCAATAGGAAAACAAAGGAACCCTTACCTATAGGATCACTCTGTGTCCGTCCGTCTGCTAAGACGCTTTATCTCGAGAACGCGTGGAGGTATCGAGTAGAAATTAAAACGATATACTCGGGTCTGCAGTCTCTTTAAGGTGTGAAAATGTAACTTTTAAGTAATAATACAATCTTTATTATGTGCAATATAACTGTTTTACGATATTAATTAAATAATATTTATTTAAAAATAACTAATAAATATAACTATGTACATTATGAATATACAAAACCAAATACAATCAGGCGTTAAAAAATTCCTCCTCATCGCTGTCATCCGGAAACGTGCCCAGAAGACTGGCAGCATTGCCACGTTGAATGGCCCTCTGGTCACGCAAAGTGTCGACCAGTCGGCGAGATTTTTTTTTTTATACTATTAATAGGCACGCGCTTGACCATCATCTCACCTGATGGTAAGCAATGATGTGGTCGAAGATGGAGCACGCTTGCCTAGAAGTAACCTATTCACTCTTGACTTAAAGACTCCCAGGTTGTAACTATCGGGAAACACAGACTCCGGCAGGGAATTCCACTCCTTAGCTGTACGCATTATGAATGTGTTCCCAAAACGTTTTGTGCGTGTGGGTGGGATGTCCACCATGTACCGGTGGCGCATCGCCGTTCGTCTTGTGGTCAGAAATGTCACTTTTAAGTTAATGTAAAAAAATATACGACCGTTTATGCTGCAATGAACGTATTTTTCGACACTGGATGGAATCAAAATTTATAGGGTATTTTCCGTTGATGTAGAATTATGAAATTTGGCAAGTTATACCGTCGTATACTACAAGTATAGGAAAAAAATCTTAAAACTATGCATTTTTAATTGAATGTTAAAAAATTTTTAAAGTAATATTATACGGAACCCTCGGTAGGCGAGCTCAACTCGCACTTGTCCAGTTTTTTTTCATTTCTTTGAAACACTCAATATTTATCAACATTGCCTATAGCCGACGCTCAAAGCTCTTTCCACCCATGTACCAACATACCATTCTCCGCCATTACTCCATAATCTATGACTCTTAGTTCAACAAGCCCGAAATAGCTGCCACAAACACAGGGCATAGGAATTGTAAACATTTACAAAAAGCGAGCTAGGCACCCTCTGGGCTATTTCGGGTGACGGAAGGCAGCCCACGTGTGGGCTATTACTGGATATAAGTGTGATTTACTGGGCTTGAGTTGTTTCTAGGAGGACTTTGATTGTGATTGGTTAAGCAGTGTAATATTGATGAATTGGTATAAACAATTGAAGGCGATGATAAAGAGATTTGGTATCAGCGAAACAAATTTTACTGTCGAAAATATGTGTGACTAGATGCCGCCCGTCAATGTCGTAAATTATCCTAAGGGAACATACTCCCTGCATATTCTATGTGTTATTCCAGACTATAAGCTACATCTGTGCCAAATTCCATCAAGATCCATTCAGCTGTTCTGACGTGATTGCGTAACAAACATACATTTATCCATTCATTCAACCTTTAGAATTTATAATTTTAAGTTAGATTGGATTCTTAAACGAGAACATTACCGAAATATTCCAAACAATGGACAATATGGGATTTATAGGAAATCCCAACGTCACTTTAACTGTAATGAAGCATTGATTGCTACCGAACAAAAAATGGTGTTTTTCAGCAAAAATGGTTCGTAACGTGTATGTTATGTAACTCTCTAAATATGGGTATTTTTAACTTTTAAGTTACAGCTCAGTCTAACACTTGCAGGAGAACTGGCGTGATATTATGAAAAAGTTACGTTTTTTTTTTTATGATAAACTACCTTTTGCCCGTGACTTCGTTCGCGCATATCCGTTTTTTACCGTTTTTTTCTCCGTTCCCGTATTTATTTAAGTATAGTATTTATTAATTTTGGTAAATACTCTCCGTCCATTAGTCCTTCCGTCCTTCCATCCTTTCGTCCGTCCGTCCGTCCGTCCGTCCGTCCGTCCGTCCGCCCGTCCGTCCGTCCGTCCGTCTGTCTGTCAGCGGGCTGTATCTCAAGAACCGTAATAGATAGACAGTTGACATTTTTACAGGTGGTGTGTTGTGTTGTTGTATTGCCGCTATAACAACAAATAATAAAAAATAGTCCAATTCGCATTTGGCTGGTTTTTTATTATTATTCAAATTCAAATTTAATTCAAAGCATTTTTAACCGACTTCTTCAAAAAGGAGGAGGTTCTATGTTCGGTTGTATCTTTTTTTTTTTTATGTATGTTCACCGATTTCTCCGCCAATTTGTGGACCGATTTTAATTTTTTGTTTTATTCGAAAGCCTATACTCCTGAGGTGGTCCCATTGTCACCAAATTAGGATCTAATGATGGGATCCCATGAAAATCGAGGGAAACCTTCAAATTTTATAAGCACACACTGTTTTTCATAAACTTTCTAACGCAATTCAGATATTTGTGCCTGGTAATCATCATTTTATGTTGCTGAGCTGATGATAATAAATAAATAAATAATAATAATAAATCTTTATTCAAAATTCGAATTGGTACAATAGAATTATAAATCTTAAATAATAATATAGGTAGAACAATGTTAGATGCCTGTACTAGGAGAGTCCTGTATCACAGGCGGCAAGGGCTCAAACAATATACAAAGAATCGTCTAATTTTTTACAATATTTACTTAATATTAGAATAATAACTGAGTTTATTGACTTATTTGATTTACCTAATTATACGTAAATTTATGATAGTAAATAATGATTCCTAATTAGATTAACTTGCGTTAAATTGTTTGTAACACTTAATAATTTGCTCGAACACAAGGTGAATTTTTAGCGTCAGCAGAAATTTTCACTGGGTTAAAGTGAATGTTGCAGATTTATTCAACGTAACTTATATTTATCTACGTATTTTATTTTTGCACTGGGCTAGTTTAGTATCACAACAAAAAATTCAGGGGAAGTAGGTCAGCGCAGTGGTATGTTCTTGTTGAATCAGCAACAGGTGTTATTACGGAAATCTGGCCTTGAGTATAACGCACTAGGCGCCCTCGTAATCGACGGAGTTGATGTATCTGAACTCCGCTATCTTCCTTCCAGGACACTCAGCGTCTCCTGTTCTATGGTTGCTGGGTTTTTTGAAGCGTGAGCAAGTTGCACATTTCGGCATTTCAGCTTTCTTTGCGCACTCTGACATCGAGTGTCCCGCTTCACCACAATGACCACACATACAATTGACCTCTCTGCACGATTTTGCTGCATGACCATATTGATGGCATTTGTAGCACCGTGTTACCAATGTGAAGTCTCTAACAGGACAGGAAGTCCAATTTATAAAAAGCCTTGATTGAGCAACTAGGGCTTTACGTAAATTAGCTGGTACTTCAACGACGTAGTTACAGGTCGACGCATCTCTTTTCCCAGATTTGTGGCTTAGTTTTACAATGGTCAGGAAGGATTCCAAAGACATGCCAGAAAACTTATCGGCTACGTTTTGTTCGAAAATGCACTTGAAGACCTCATTTTCAGACATGGAAGTCGGCACTCCTACGATTACAATCCTGGGTTTACGCTTGTTGGGTTCATCAGCTGTAAGTCCAGATGAAGAGAGCTGGACTGCTTGCTTTAATTTATCTGCGTCGTTTTTGGTCTCGGTACTAATAATTACGCCTCCATTTTTTGTTTTGCGGACACTACGAACCTGCAGCTTCATTTGCTCCGGGCGGATGATTTTTTGCACGAGGTCTTTTGTTTCATTGCTAGTTTTTAATTTATCGTTGGGATAAATGGCCACAGAGCTTAAATTATTTGGTCGAAAAAAATCACTTGTACCCTTCTTCACCATGTCGGCAAAAGAAACATTTTCAGAAGAGCGAGAGTCCTTAATCGTCTGCTTGAGCTCCGCAATATGTTCCGTCAAGTTCCTTTTTTCTTGTAGGTCGTCCACCATGTTGTATGCTTGGACGATTTTCTGCTTCAGAGATTGATATAGGACTGCCATCTGTGAGGTGCCAGATCCTATTTTGCGGCATAAGTTCGATATTTTCAACTTCTGGTCAGAGTTCAGTTTTCCCTCCGTGGCAATAGAGCAAACCTCATTTAGGTGCTGTTCAATGGATGACAACCATTTTTGTAACTCGGTCGTGGATGCAACTTCAACTGACTGGGCTTGATTTTGCGTTGTCCTCGTCCCCGGCGAGGCGGAGGAATGTGAAATACCCGGGCTGTTATCCATTATATTTTGTAAAAAGTTCACTATTTCTATGTTTACATTATATTTACTAAAACTAAACTCTAAACAAAAAAAATAAAATTGCGTCACAATTTATTATTTCACTAAACTAGGTCACTATTATTGTTTTGTTAATTAAATATTGCTAACTAATACGTCTGTATGCTACGAATGAGCGCTCAAGAATAGTTGATGATGGAAGGTATAAGTCAGGATTTGATGATTTGATCCATGAAAAATGTTTGTTTAGCGATATTTTCGCCAATTGTTAATCGATTTGGATGATTCTTTTTTTGTTTGGAAGAGTAATTTCTCGGACTGGTCCCATTTAAATTAGGTGAAGATCTGATGAAGAACTTCGGAGGTAGGCAACGGAACTCTTCAATAAATGATAGCAAATGGATCGGGATTTCTGAAATCGCATGTCTGTTGATTGTTTACACCTTCATAACATAACATCACGTCGGCACGTTGTTTGGGGTTTCACTTTTTAGTGGAAAAAAGTGAAAAATAAAGTCGGTGTTTTTTGTTTTTTCGTTTTTGATCACCGACTTGTTTTCTTTTTGGAAGTCGGTTTTATTTTTTTGTTAAAAAGTTTTTAACAAAAAAAAAATGTGCCGGTGTGATATTCAAAAAAGGTTTTTATTTTAAATAAACCATTCACAGGCACTTATGAAACGTCAAGGTCGGTCAGTCAAAAACATGGAAGTTATTTGCACGTTCCAAAGCGTAGATCTCTATGGAGAAGAACGTGCAAGAAACTCCACGGACACTCTTTTAAATCATGTTCTGTTTTACAAAATTTTAAGTTACATATACTTGTTGCTTCTGCATGTGAGGACAATGCAAATGAAAAAAAAAAGCTTATAAGAATTTAAAATATAAAGATTGAAATAAGCCAATGGCAGTTAAGAGATGACCAGTCTCAGCCGACCGCGCCCGTTCACGAACATGACGATACACGCGGCACCATTCAGCTCAACCATTTCGAAGGGAACCGAATGATCCAACCCACGCGCCGTCATCAGCGAGATATTGAGTGAGCATGACATGCTCGTTCATGTCCAACAAGTAAAACTATAACTAATCACATAAAATGTAAATGGCTTCATGGTACTCACATTTACAAAATTTGAAAAATATACTTCTACTTTACAAAAACTATGGTTGTCAATGACCAAATAATGAAAAATTGCATTTACGCATGATTCTAAAATGGCCGGTAATTAGTTGGCCATAAGCATAAGCTTACCTTATTATGGGCTTAGTACTTTGAACTTACTTTGTGTGTTCATGTTTAAGGTGGCTATAGATTGGCTATCTTCTTCTCTTTAACATTTCTGTCAGAATAGAAACTAGCCATGGAATGAAAAAGAAAATCAAGAATACTCCAATGAGTTGTAAAGTACGAATCAATGGAGTATTCTATCTAAAATCTATCTGTCTATACTAATATATAAAGCTGAAGAGTTTGTTTGTTTGTTTGAACGCGCTAATCTCAGGAACTAGTGGTCCGATTTGAAAAATTATTTCATTGTTAGATAGCTCATTTATCGAGGAATCATCACGCTAAGACCAATAGGAGCAGACGAAGTTGCACGGGTCAACTAGTTATCTCATCATCATCATATGCCTTTTCCCAACTATATTGGGGTCGGCTTCCAGTCAAGCCGGATTTAGCTGAATACCAGTATTTTACGAGGAGTGGCTGCCTACCAGACCTCCATAACCTATTAACTGGGTAACACGGTACTTCTTGGCAAGACTGGAGTCAGATTTATTGGCTTCTGACTATTCGTAACGACTGCCCAAGATCTGAAATTGACAGCCGGGACCACGGAGGCATGGAGGAAACTCGGTATGTTAAGATGGTTGGATGGATGGATGGATGGTTGGTTGGTGGTGGTTGGTGGTTACTTAACCTTGAAGGTCGACCCGTGCGGCTGTTATTATCTAGCCACGAGCTCCTCCAGGGTCAACTATTTCTACACTAATATTATAAAGAGGAAAGATTTTTTTGTTTGTATGTTTGTTTGAATTGAATAGGCTCCGAAACTACTGAACCGATTTGCAAAATTCTTTCACCATTAGAATTCTAAATTCTTCCAGATGAACGTAGGCTATAGAAAATTTTCAAAAAAGTTAGAGATCCGTATGAAAACTTCGATAATGTAATCCAAGGTGTGAAAAAAATACCAAAAAAGATCCTTATATCGCGTACGCTGCGGAAACTATTGACAATAGGGCAAAGTAATGTACTACAGCTTTGTAGAAGACATTAATATCTACAAAAAAATCCGCAAGGGTATATGTCTAACTATTATGGTTAAGTCACAATGACCGCTTTTTGTTCAAATTATTCAATCAAAACCCGGGTGAAATGGAATAGTGGTGATTTTAGTATCATGATGTTAATCCATATCTATTTAAATTGTTTAATAATTAAGGCTGGTTATGTACAAGTAAATTATTCAAATCGGACCTTTCGTTCAAAAGTTATGATCGGTATTAAAATAAGTATGAAAATGTTGCAGTTTGCGTGAACTGCCGTTGTCGAACGTTTAGTCTATTAATAAGTAATTGACACGGGGAGATGAAGTTTGTGGAGTAATAACCAAACCCGCGCGAACGAAGTTGCGGGCGAAGTGCTAGTATCTAATAAAACTATTAGAAAACCATAGAAACTTGATGAAACCATCTGAAAGACTAAGGAGCATAAAGTTTTCAATCAACATTCAGACCGAGATTAATTTTAAAAAAACTTTTAAGGTGTTACTAAACTTTTTGGAAGCCCATTTAAACATTCATAACTCCAAGTGCCTCTTTAAAACTTCGAACCTTAATTAAGAGGGTGAGAGGATCTACGTTGCCGAGTACGAGCTCCGAAGCACAGGATACAAGGCTGCCGTGGTCTCAGCTGATGACCACCACATCGTGGCTCCAGGAGTCGACAAGTCTTCCCGGGACTGTCTGCATGTGTTCCATGCGAGGACTGGCGCGAGGTTGCACAGGTGACTGTATTTTACTATGGTAGTGACTATTATGACTCACCGAGAATGCGACAGGTCCGTGTCTAGGGGACCATCTATAAATTTCGAAATAGCTCTACAAAAATCCGTATCCTATAACATAAATTAACCGGATACGATTCAATTGATTCTCGAGATCACGACTATGTAAATACTACGCCTACTACTTAAAAAAAAACAGTTGGCAACATTATTCGACAAGTTTTAAAATACGATTAATTACTTTTGCTGTATAATTCATAGATTATTAATTATCTATGGAATAAAGGAATGGAGTTGGCAAATCTATGAGCATAGTTTGCCGATGCGAGTTTTATAAAGATAAAATTTTAATTAGGTATCCAAAATTGTAACTAATCCCAATATATAAAACTAGTTGACCCGCGCAACTTCGTCTGCGTCACAATTTTCATTACTGCTCCGCTCCTATTGGTCTTAGCGTGATGATATATATAGCCTTTCTCGATAAATGGGCTATATAACACTGAAAGAATTTTTCAAATAGGCTCAGTAGTTCCTGAGATTAGCGCGTTCAAGCAAACAAATAAAGAAACTCTTCAGCTTTACCTATATATAAAAAAGTATAAATATATGGATGTGAAAGTTTGTAAGGATCAATGAATGTAACTTTTCCGCAAAATATTATTGAACAGATTTTGATATTTAGCACATATCTTTTTTTTTTTTTTTGGGAAATCATCAAATGACTCCTCCCGCTCTGGGTGAAGCAGGAGGGAGTGCCAGACTCTTATTGACTAAAACCCATCCGTGTTCCTCCTAGTGCGCTTTGCGTTCCAAGGCTACGGTACCTCTTCCGAACAGATTCCGCAGCCCCAGCAGGCACTTACTCGCGGAAAAGTTAAAAGGGAATCGCTTATCTTGGTATGGTCATGTTAAGAGGAGGGATGAATCGCATGTAACTAGAAGAGTTATGAACATAAAAGTGGATGGATGGAGAGGAAGGCCAAAGAAAATATGGATGGATTGTGTGTGGAGCGATATGAAAGAAAAGGGAGTTAGTGATAGAGTTACGACTGATAGAACAGAATGGAAGAATAAAACGTGTTGCGCCGACCCAAGTAACATGGGATAAGGGCAGGAAGTTGATGAGGATGTGCCTATAAGACTCAAAAAATAAAATAACTGTAAACTTTTGAGGCCTTAACAGACTTGATACACACTTAATTATTTTGAGACTGAGTCACTGAGAGAATCCGTTGGTTTAGTGGGATTTAGTCTACGTCTAAGCAGACACGATTCCTTTCGAAGATCATTCTTGTTCCTGAGCTCATGGCAAGCAGTCAGCCCTAAAGCCGACACGTTATATTCCTACTCTAGCTCGTGCTAGAGGAGCTCGTGGCTAAATAATAACAGCCACACGGGTCGATCTTTAAGGATAAGCAACGCTTGCCAAGGTTGGTCTGTGGATGGGTGACCATCTTAACATACTGAGTTGCCTCCGTGCCTCGGAAAGCACGTTAAGCCGTTGGTCCCGGCTGTCATTTTTAGATCTTTGGCGGTCGTTACGGATTGTCAGAAGCCAGTAAATCTGACTCCAGTCTTGCCAAGAAGTACCGTGTTACCCAGTTAATGCGTTGTGGAGGTCTGGTAGGCAGCCGCTTCACGTAAAACACTGGTATTCAGCTGAATCCGGTTTGACTGGAAGCCGACCCCAAAATAGTTGGGAAAAAGCTGGGCAGATGATGATGACTAGAAGCTAAAAATAGAAATAAACATTTACGCTAAAAGTACTAATTAAAACGCATATTCTACGATTCAGGTTGTTATTACATAAAATAAAATAAAAATTCTTTCTTTAAAACTTAATATCTAACAACAATAAATCGCATGAAAAGCTCTTAGACAGAAACTTTACAATACACTATAATGGCTAGGAAGAACACTAGCACTCGGCCTTGGAGTGAATAGTATCGGCTTCAGTATGCGATCGATAATGTTCGTTGTGTCAGTAGCTGTGGTTGAAGGGAAACTGAAGGCTTGTCGATGAAAGTTGTACATTTTAAAGTAGGTATGTAGTTTGAAGCAACAAAATTGTCTGAAAAAAATAAAGAAAAAAACCGATCAAGTGCGAGTCGGACTCGCATACGAAGGGTTGCGTACCACAAAACTTAGTTATTATTTGTTGTTATAGCGGCAATAGATATACACAATGTGTGAAAATTTCAACTGTCTACCTGTTACGGTTCTTGAGATACAGCCTACTGACAGACAGCCGGACGGACGGTAATAGGGTTCCGTTGGATACCCTTTGGGTACGAAACCTTAAAAAGGTGAGTTGTCGGCACAAGGATTTAGAACATTATGCCCGGTTTACATTATTTTAAGCCAGCGATTGAATCCGGCGGTGGAATGCAACTGGAAAAATGTAAACCCACTCTGAAATGGGTCCAGTGCGTTCCAGTGTGGGTGTACATTATTCCTTTTACTTTTTAAAATAAAACTTGTTATTTTACGTATATTTATAACTTAGATACGTGAGGAGCTCGTGGCTAGATAATAACAGCCGCACGGGTCGATCTAAAAGGTTAAGCAACGCTTGCCGTGGTTGGTCTGTGGATGGGTGACCATCTTTACATAACGAGTTTCCTCCGTGCCTCGGAAAGCACGTTAAGCCGTTGGTCCCGGCTATCATTTGAAGATCTTTGATAGTCGTTACGGATAGACAGAAGCCAGTAAATCTGACTCCAAGTCTTGTCACGAAATACCGTGTTACCCAGATAATGGGTTGTAGAGGTCTGGTAGGCAGCCGATCCACGTAAAATACTGGTATTCAGCTAAATCTGGTTTGACTGGAAGCCGACCCCAATATAGTAATTGGGAAAAGGCTAGGCAGATGATGATGATGATATAACTTAGTTACGTCTTAGTACTCCTCCGCATTGCTTTCATCTTGAAATTTGCCGAGAAGACTGGCAACATTGGCACTTTGAATGGCAATACTTATTCTTTGGACGTTATGCAACCTATTTTTCGCTTCCAGGTACCTAATACCTAGGTTTATCCAATCGTAGTAAACATAATACTGATTTTTTTTTTCTGAAGAATTAGGTGTTGGAAACAGAATCGAGGTATTGTGTTTTGGTTGACACTACTCAGTAACACTGTTCGACCTGCGCATCGAACCTAGGACCCTAAGCTCTGCGCTTTGCGACCACTAGGTTTATGGGATTTTTAGTTTACGTATGATTTTTGGACCTGTCAGTTTTAACATTCCTACTAAGTAGGACCTAGTTCCACCAAAGTTCTCTCTAATTTAGTCGTGGTATAACCTTTTTATCAATTTCGAAGCTTTTACATACGGATAAAAACCGATATCCATGGGAATTAAAATATTTAAAATTCGCTTTCGAGGAAAAAATTACTGCAGTGTATAGATTATTAATGGAAAGTCCATTCAAGGACCGACTTAAGGGTGAGCTTCACGTACTTTGTGAAATTAAAAAGGTTTATATTTTCTACGGATTTAATTTTCGTCATTTGTCTACCTCTAGCTCTTGGATAAATAATAACACAACATGGGTCGATCTTCAAGGTAAAGCAACGCTTGCTGAGGTCGGTGGATGGGTATGTGGAAGGGTACATACCGAGATTCCTCCGTACCTCGGAAAGCACGTTAAACCGGTAGTCCCGGCTGTCACTTGTAGATCTTTGGCAGTCGTAATAGATTGTCAGAAGCCAGAAAACCTGACACCAGTCTTGCCAAGAAGTATCTTGTTACCCAGATAATCGGTTGTAGAGGTCTGGTAGGCAGCCGCTCTACGTAAAAAAAACTCTATCTGCCTCTAGCAAGAAATTCACACTGATATTAGGAATGCCACTGTTTACTTATCTATTTCTTACCTTGAAATTTGGCGCACGTGCACCATACTTTTTATCCCCTTGCGAATAGTCCAGAGTTGCAGGCGACACATTTGGTAGAAAATTATAAATATTACAAAAAAAATGAATGTATGTGAAATGTATGTGTGGATGTTTTGCAATCCATTGCAAAACATTAAGGTACGATTGTTTATTTAGGAACTAAATAGTTTTGTTTTGTTTTTTTTAAATAACGTCTCTATATGTATTTTGTAACTCTTCTTCTACCTGGCGTTAATCCCGGCTATTGCCAGGGTCCGCCTTCCTACTTAGCTTCCTCCACTTTGCCCGATCTTGAACATCCTTCTCAGTTAGGCCATTGGCTCTCATGTCGGACTTAACGACGTCCAACCAGCGCTTGCGAGGGCGACCACGGGACCTAGCCCCAAGAACAACCATATTCATGCATCCCCGACCAACGTACTCCATAGGGCGGCGCATGATGTGGCCATACCATCGCAGACGACACTCTTGCAGTTTTTCCCCCACGTCACGGACACCAAGACTACCTCTGATGAAAGAGTTGCGTATGCGATCGGATCGCGTTACGCCACTCATCCACCTCAACATCTTCATCTCCGTGACGCGAAGCTCCTGGGTGTGTCTGCTTATTGCTGGCCAACATTCACCGCCGTACAGTAGGACAGGCCGTATGATGCATTTATATATCTGCCCCTTGAGCTTCGGAGGCATTTTGCGGTCGCATACAACGCCCGTTACCTCGCGCCACTTCGCCCAAGCCGCGCCTATACGTACTTGGACATCGTCGTCCACGTTGCCAGACTCGTGCAGCACGGATCCAAGGTACCTGAACGTATCGGACTTTCTGATCAGGTCCGAACCTATTCGAATGAACCTATTTGAATCCGTGCCGCCACAGGACATGTACTCAGTCTTCGCCACATTTAGTCTCAGACCACCGTTTTCAAGCGTGTCCTTCCAAATGTTGACTTTGCGCTCAAGATGGGCTTTGTTCTGATTAACGAGGGCGATGTCATCGGCATACATCATTAGCCATGGGGGCTTATCTTGGATGTTTGCCGTAACTACATCGAGCACTACGTTAAACAAGAACGGGCTAAGAGCCGAGCCTTGGTGAACGCCAACAGATATTGGGAAGCCATTCAATTCGCCAACAGCGGTCTGGACAGAGGACACGGAATCGCGGTACATGTCTCTGATAATGTCAATATAGGCCTCGGGAACGCCTTTGAAGCACAGTGCCCACCAGAAGGACTGCCGAGGTATACAGTCGAAGGCCTTCTGCAGGTCTAAAAAGGCCATATGCAAAGCTCTCCTTCTCTCTCTGTAAGCCTCAGACAGATTCCGTAAGGCGAATACTGCGTCCATGGTGCTGTTACCCGCCCGGAAGCCATATTGACACTCAGAGACAGTACACTCGCTACGGAGCCGTGTGTCAATGATGCGCTCGAAGAGCTTCATGGTGTGGCACATGATCTTGATACCGCGGTAGCTACTACAATCCTGTACGTTACCCTTGCCTTTGTATACAGGGATAATCAGGCTAAATCGCCACTGGTTCGGCATTTCCTTGGTGATCAGGATGCGGTTAAAAAGATCCGTCAGAAGGTCCACGCCATGTGGGCCCATCGCCTTCCACACTTCAATTCAATTCATTGTCAGGCCCGACCGCTTTCCGGTTCTTCATGTGGCGAAGAGCAATGCGGGTTTCGTCGGGGGAAATAGGGGAAATAAGTCCAAGGTTAGGAGGCGGTTCGGGAGGAAGGTTATGGGGATGCTGTTTGTTAGACAGCTCCGCGAAGTATGTACACCATCTCTCCTTAACAGAGGGGGCATCGTAGAGCAGCTTACCCTGGGCGTCCCTTACACAGAGACATTTGCTAATGTCCCGTGTAGCTTTCTCCCGGGCACGCGCCAGCTCAAAAATAAGCTTTTGCCCTTTCGCAGTTTCCAGCTTGTCGTACAAGGGCGCCAGACTTTTGCTGCGGGCTCTGGCTACAGCTTTTTTGCAAGCGCGCTTAGCCGCTCCATATGCCTCTCTGTCATCCGGAGAGTTGGACCCTTGCCACTGTTTAAATAAAACCTTCTTCTTCCGAGTCGCCTCCTGCACCCCGTCATCCCACCACCACGTCTCCTTTTCTATGGTGCGGCCACCACGAGAACTGCCAAGGACGCGCTTACCCGCATCGATGATTGCTGAATGGATCCTACTCCAGATCTCTTGAGCGGACTCATGCGGAGCACTGATCTCGAGATGCTCGATCTCCGCGATGAAGTCCGACTGCCTAGGACCATCAAGCAACCACCACTTTGTGCGGGGTTTGCGTTTTTCGGTCACTTTCTTTTTCTGTACAACCGCAAAGTCCAGGACAAGGAGGCGGTGTTGAGCCGTTAGGCTTTCACCTGGGATGACTTTGCAGTTGGTAACCTTGCCAATGTGGCACCGTCGCACCAGCAGGTAATCTATTTGGGTTGAGTAGGCACCACTACGGTACGTAATAAGATGCTGGGGCTTCTTCTGAAAGAACGTGTTCGCGATGGCTAGGTCAGACAAAGCGCAGGTGCTGAGTATACTGACTCCCTCTGCATTTAGCTGGCCATATCCAAAACCACCGTGAACACGTCCGTACTCTCCAGCAAACTGACCTACGTGACCGTTGAGATCCCCCCCAACCAAAACACCTTCGGAATTCGGAATAGCGCGTAGTACGTCCTCGAACTCATCCCAGAAGGCCTCCTTTTCAGACTCAAAGCAACCAGTTTGAGGAGCATAGGCGCTGATTAGGTTTGTTACCGACCCTTCGATCAGCACCCTAACTCGCATCAACCGGTCGCTGCATCGGTCTACTTCAAGGAGTCCATCCTGAAGGTCCTTAGACAGCACCACGGCCACTCCGCCCCTGCCCGTTGGTGATCCGGCGTACACTAGCCGGTACCCCTGCCCGATGTCACGTGACTTATTTCCCTTCCAGCGCGTCTCCTGAAGGAAGGCGCACTGGACTCGACGCTTCGCAAGTACGTCCGCGAGTTCTCGGCAACGTCCGGTTAGGGAGCCAATGTTCCAGGTGGCAAAGCGGAACTTCTTCTTGGGTACTATCCTCTTTAGCCGTGCCCGTACTCGACACGGTAGCCCTAGCCCACTTATCGCAGGTTTAGGGCGATGTGCCTGCGCGTCGTTATGCGGCGACGCCCTAGCCCGAGTACCCGTTTTCAACTTCTTGTCCATTTTAATATTTGGCTGAAGTATATGTATTTTGTAACTCATTTTGTTTAATTCTCAAAACACAGACAAAATATTACAATACTAGTTGACTCGCGCAACTTCGTCTGCATCACAATTCTCATTACTGCTCCGCTCCTATTGGTCTTAGCGTGATAATATATAACTTATCCTCCTAAATGGCCAAAATGGCTAATGATAAATGGGCTATCTAACATAGAAAGATTTTTTTATCTGAGATTAGCGCGTTTAAGCAAACAAACAAACTATTCAGCTTTACATATTAGTATAGATATAGATGACGAATTTACAATACATTTTCCTGTGTCGTATTTACAAGAAATTTTCCCCTTTCACTCCTTGATCGAAAATAATATTAAAAGCAGTACCGTGTCAAAAATATTATCCACGCAAGTCATTTTACACCTGAGTCGTGAAAACCCTGAAAATGCATTAAATATACATGGGAACTATGAATTATGTATGAGTCGGGCGACGGCGACCGACTCGATTATTTTCCAAATCGATACTCGACTCGATTTAATATATACCACCGATTTTGTAATCGATTGAAACCAATTATGAATATTTTAACGGCAGCACGGAAAGCTGATTTATAGAGTGTCAATTTATTAATGTTATGTGGTTAATCACATTTCTGGTAAAAGGAATCAATAGATTTGGTTTAAAATACGTTATAAGTGATGGGTTTTGGAGGTAGTGGTACAGAGAGTAAAGTCCCGCATAGCCCCTTTTTACCCGACTTCGAAAGAAGGAGGGTTTCGAGTGTATGTATGTATGTATATTTCTTTGGCACGCCCTAGAGCCTAAATTTTAGCTTGAGAGGTGTCGTTAGATTTGTATGTACTGTGAGAGTGACCCTGGGTATATCAAAATTAAAATAAAAAACAAAATGGCCGATTCTTGGCGCCATATTATACCTTCAATAAATTATTAATTTTCAAAACCTATCGAGTGGGGTATCAAGATAAAGAGCTCGAGGAGACGATTCCAAAAATGTAACTCACTAAAAAGTAGGAAATAAAAAAGTTGCTTTGTCGAAAAATGCAGTTCAATCACTGATCTGATGGCACTAACTGCATGAGACTGCTTGAAAAGCGACTTGTTTCGAACTTTTTTAGCAGTCGGGTTTTTTGACAAAGTAATTGTTTTTTTAAAGAGAGGTTCCTCCGACCAGGCGGCTGTTGTGCCTGGCGGGCTACTGCCCGATAGTTATTCGGGCTGATGTATATGTTCAAATCGCACGGTAAACTATGCTTGCGCGATGCAGGATTTTAGTTTGCTGCTAGTTGGATAGAAGGCGTTGCGGTTCTTTTTGCTGCGATGTTGATTTGCTCCGTTGGTTTTTCTTGTGGCGGCATTGATGCCGCTACAGGTTTATATCATGTTATGGTTTTTTTTTGCAATATGTCGGCTGACTGTCCACCAAAGCGGAGAGGAGAGGAGCGGATAAATATTAATTAAAATGGGATAGGCTTATCCACAGAAAAAATGTAATTAGTCCGTCAGTTAGATAATCAAAAAATATTTGACCCGTTTATTTTCTTTAATTACGTAAACTAAAACTGACGAAGATACGACGCTTTTAAAATTCTCAATTTGTCACGCCGTGGTATAATTTTTAGTACGTCACGAGCTCCCACTCCCGAGTTTTGATGCGTTTTATCTTTGTCAATATTCATTGATTTACAAAAACAAAAAAATACGTGTCCATTATTTTTCAGTACTTTAACTGACGGGCTAAATAGATTTGCAATTTATTGATGGTGGAAACTAGCATATTGTATAAAATCTCCGTACCGCATCAGTCTTACCAGGCAGCCTTACCAGCCGTAGTTCACGGATTTTCCCAAGCCTGGCATCAACTTTCAGCACAATCGGATGCAGTTGAATATGAATATTTCTCATGGGGCGACAGCCTATCTAGCTCCACAACAACGCTAGATAACACGACCCTGGCAACCATAGTGTCAGATTTTCGACTTTTGACAATCTGTATAGACTGTCAATGATCTTCAACTGACAGCCGTGACCAACTTAATTTACGAGCTCTCCGGCGAGCGAAATAAACTCGGTATTTCAATGTCTGTTACTGGTCATCCATCCAGTGACCAACCTCGGTAAGCTTAATCTCATGGTTTAACCCGTGCGATTGTTATTATTTAGCCTTAAGTTCCAACGATATCAAGTAATACCATTTTATTATGCAGTTTAGTTACTGTTTCACTTAAATAAAGTATTTTTCTGTTAGAGATACAGAAACGTAAATTAGGACTAAATAATTCCTTCTACCATGCCTTCAAAAGAAGTGTAAATAAATAATATTATGAATAAGGTAAACAAGAGAATCCACTTGTGCTATGACAATAATAATATTCTTCGTAAAATTGATTTCCCTCAGGGTTCTGTATCCGAGGCACCGATGCCATTGACTTACTATTGCGCACTATAGAGATAGAGGTATCGATCTATATGACTGGTGCTACTCTCACTAATAAGTACCTGCCTGTCTTATATGTAGTTAAACTAAAAAGGTAGCTTAGAATCAGGAATTTGAGGACAGCACTTGTTCGTTTAGTATATCAAATGGAAAACGGAGACGAGAAGGAGTGAAGACACTGCATAGGTCCAGTGGAGTCAGGAGCGGGTTTTCTGATAGATACCAGGCTGTTTGATATAACTGACAACGCAACAAATTTTTCAAACATAAAAAATCTCAAAGCATAGAGTACTGTATTTTAAATAAACCATTTACAGGCACTTTTGAATTGTTAAGGACGGTCAGACGAAAACATGAAGCTATTTGCACGTTCCAAAGCATATATTTCTATGGAGAAGAACGTGCAAGAAACTCCACGGACACTCTTTTAAATCACGTGATGTTTGACTCTTTTAAATCATACATGTAACAATTTCGCGACAGGTGTTGTTTAACAGAGCAGAGAATGTATAAAATAAACGTATAAAATTATCAGATTGTCGCCTCTCGGTACTAGTAAATAGACCCCTGGGGGGTCTTTATGTCAAGTGTGAATAGATTACTTCAGTCCAACCGAATATAGCTGAGTACCAGTTTTTACATGGAGCCACTTCGTATATATAACCTCCATACCCCAATAACCGGGCAACACGGTGTTTGACATACTGGTGTCAGATTTCTATCAAACATCTACAATTGACAGCCGGGACCAACAGCTTAACGTGCTTGCTAGAATGCGTACATGATGAACGGTCACCCATCCTTGGACCGACTTCGGCAAGACGTATTGCTTATTCTCGAAAATCGACATGAGTTCTCATTTTCATACTTTGTAGATATATTTTCATACTTTGTAGTAGATACTTTGTAAGCTATAAAAAGTAATTTTTAAAATACCTTTCTTATGATTCAAATTTTACCAACAGAATAAAACCTTATGAAAAATAAGGAAAGGCCCTTTTGCCCTTTCAATTTGTACAAGAAGGCTTGACCTTCCTATTCTCGATACCTTCGGTCGGGAACCACCCCGATGCCTTATATTTACATAAAAAAACGGACTCAACCAATATCAAAAGTAATATCATGCTGAAATACGAGTATTATGTTCTATTTGAAGCTGCAATTTTAGATAATGTTTTGTGAGTTTTTACTTTTTCAACTGAATACTGCGTCGCAATAATTTTATTTTTTATGAAAAACTGTTCCTGTCATTGGTTTTTGAAAGTTAACATGCTACGAGTAATTTAGTACTACCAGGACCAAAATATCTTTTTCTATACAGGTTAATAAATTTAACTTTGAAAATGTACAAAATATACTTTTAAATTTTGAAAAATTCTACCATTTTTATTTCAATTATTTTCCAAATTGTAAGTAGCATTCTTAATATAAACTTAGGTATTGAAATCACGTCACCATTAGGTATTGAAATCTACGAAGAAATATAATGTAGGTCGGTCAGATATTGAAATGGACTTTCAAGAACGGGAGGGCTCATAAAAATCTATAAACGCATTTCTCAGAGTTTTAACAATTTAAAGCTTGCCCTTAATCCGACGTCCGATTTGAACTGCTATCTGTCGGAAGACATCAATTTTTATAGTATTTTAAGAAGATAAGCGTTTGATATGATATTCGTGGAAAGTCTTTATACATCCCAGTTCGATTTCTTAAGCATAAGACTTATGTAATTCAACGGAACTAGGATAATATCCGTGTGGACTAATTCGAGAACGAAATCGATACTAGGAAAATAGATAAAATGGAATCATACGTTCACATCTTCACGCCTGTTTATTCCTCGAAGAGTTAGGCAAATTACCCCTATGTATGTACCACCCACATTTTGCAAATTTGGTTTTGAAATTCCCATTAAATATTCCTATTGCTATTTGCCATCAACTGGGCGCATGTCCAGAGTCCAGATAAGTACAGCAAGCCAGTTTGCTGTTGCCACTAAGAAATATTGGTAGACAACTACCGCTGCCAGCACAGCAGTGCTATTCTATACACATTACCGTGTTGTAACTTAAGTTAAGCGAACATGAAGTACTTAAGCTGTCAATTCAGACAAGTGCCCGTGCACACAGGTGCACGGTGCACTGAAATGATGACAGCATCATTTCAGTCGAAAAACGTCCACTGCTGGACATAGGGCTCCTCCAAGCGTCGCCACAACGAGCGGTCGTCTCGCTTCACCAGGTCATCGGTCTATTTTGTGAGAGGCCTTCCAACATTGCATCTTCCGGTACGCGGTCGTCACTCTATAACTTTTCGATCCCATCGACATCGCACCCTGTCCATTACCCTTTGAGTAACTTTGAGCCTTCTGATGTGGCCCATTGTGAGCGGCCACGTTTTAGTTCCATATGTCATCACTGGCAACGCGCCGGCGTCACCGCCGTGCACCTGTACTTTGGGCGATTTAATTAATACCACCGACGCCGCAGTTAAATTTGCCACCTACTGGGCCCAGTTAATCTAAGGAGTTAAACATCGACTCGAAAAGAAGAAGAGGAATTCATACACACCATATGAAATGACATACCACTTTATGCGCGCGTGTAATGTTGACAGAATAGACCAGCAGGACACGTTGTAACATTTTTAACACCGGTCAATAATGACTTACCTTAGGTCAGGTTTGCATAGGAGCAGGAGGCCGTGCGGCAGGAGACGAGGGACGCTATCGTCGTCCATTGGACGGAGGACCTCGCCACCGCCATCTTTGCCCGCCGAACCTTGGACACGCTCGGTCCGGTCCTGCGAGACTGGCTCGAGCGCTCCCACGGTTTCCTCTCATTCCATCTGGTGCAGGTGTTGTCAGGCCACGGCTATTTCGGCAAGCACCTGCACCGGATCGGGAGGGAGGAGACCCCGACGTGCCACGACTGCGGCGCGGCGGAGGACACGGCTCAGCACACCCTCGAGGTTTGCCCGGCTTGGTCTGAGCCGCGCCGCAGTCTAACTGCGGAGATCGGATAGGACCTCTCACTTCCCAGCGTGGTCAACGCCATGCTGGAGAGTGAGAGGTCCTGGGTAGCTGTCGCCTCTTTTTGCGAGGATGTCATCTCGCAAAAGGAGGCGGCGGAGCGCGCGCGGGAGGACGACTCTCTTGCTGCGCCGCTCCGAAGGCAAAGAAGAGGTCGGAGAAGACCTCGTCTTCTCCCTCCTCATGGTGGTGATGGGCGGGCGATAGGCGCGGGGGCGCCCCCACCCGCATTGCACTCCACACCACCTGGACGTGAGGGGCCCGCCGTTTTAGGCGGGTTGTCGTCGGAGGAGGACTAGACGCCAAGGCTGCGCCGATCTCCCAGACCCCCTCCACTCGAACGATGCGGGAATGCCGCTGGGTTATTTTAGTGGGTATACCGGGTCAGCCCGGGGAGTCCCACATACCCCTCCCATTCCCCCGATGGGCGGATATGCGTAATGCATTTTTTCCCAGCGCAAAAAAAAAAATGTCAGGTTTGCATATTTTGCATGATTTGATGTTTTCGTGCAGGTACCGTGAAATAATAACAGCATGGACTCTACCTGAAACTCCAGCCCATGTTTCTCTCTGCAGTAGTCCTTAATGCGAGGGTAACATTTGGCCATCAGCGTGTTTCTTTCCATTGTGGTATCTGGAAGTAACGAAAATCGAGGAATTAGAATAAGGACACATTAATTTATAAGTCATCTAGGAGGAAAGGGCTTCTTGAAACGTGACACACTATTACAGATAACGGCTCACCATGAGGCACTTATTTTACCGCCGGCGAGGAAGCGAGTAGCTATCGGCAATTTGCTAGCTGAGGAAAGAGACAAAAGATATAAATCTCATATGAGTAAAAGAGATACATACATTGTATATATCATATTTTTTTAACAAAAACTATCTGTTCTTCCGTGGGGTGGACCTGGTGATTTGTAATACAGGCATCCTATGCCTAACACAGACACCAGCTCCTCACATCTCTAATTGGATACATCATATGTAAAACCTAGAATAAGCTTGTCAAATGTGAGGAGAAATAAAAAAATAAAGAAAGAAAAATAAAGATACATTCATAGTTGACAGCTGGCTGTTCACACTGTTGGCGAGCGGCCTCTAGTTGATCGCAGCGACAAGAGCTATCGCTCCGTGATGCTCGCTTGGCGGTCAGAACTCACCAAAAAGCGGTAATTTCTACCTATAATGCTGGCCGGAGCGAGTATTGCGAGTAAAAGCCCGTCGCACAAAAGCACTCGCTGAAAGCCGAGCGTCAAGACAATCGAAATTTTTCACTCGCTACTCGCTGCTCGCCAACTCGTTTCAAGTTCGAAGCTTTACTCGGTACTCGCTGATCGCTGGCGGTGAGACAAGTGCCTAATTATCATTTCAGTCAGCCAGACATGTTCAGAGCGTTGTTATAAAAGGAAGTGGCAGGACGACGCGGATTCAGTAAGGTAGGTGGAATAGAATACTCTTTCCTATGTACACCTTATAAGTTACTGAAAAGATACAAAGTTAAAATATTACATAGGGTCTTCTTGAAGAAAACCTTTTAATTGATTGTTTACTCTATTTAAATCCTTAATAACAGGTGAAGCGCAGGACTATCCGTAATACAGTGTCAGCCTGCTCGTATACTTTGGTTTGTAAATATTAACCTAAGTAGAAAACTAGTGGTTACAGCTCACAGACTCAGATCGGGACATTTTCCATGTAACAAATTCACTTTCTTGATGAAAAAGGTAACCTCTCCCAACTGTGAGGTGTGTGGAGTTTTAGAAGATATGCATCACTTGCTAATGGAATGTGTTCAGTATGAGGCTGATAGAAGTTGTTCAGGGTTTTAAAGTTGAACAAGAACAATATAGGTACGTTCCACCAAATATTAAGTAAGCGGTCTTCTGATGACGCAAGAAAGTTGTTCGAATTCATGACCCTAATCCATTGATCTCGTTTGCTACTTAGTAATTGTCTTAGGGTACGATGGGACTGACATACGCTGTGCGTTATAAAAGTCCCTAAACTTTAAAAAAAAAAAAAAAGCTATCCGTAACGCACTATTTAATTTGTCAAAATAGAACCTAAGCAATTATACGCAGTAACGCAAAAGTGACACACTGCGGTCGCCAACTCGCTGGGCCCCCTTTGGGGGAGGCCTATGTCCAGCAGTGGATGTTTTTCGGCTGTTATGATGAAAATTACAGCGTGGAAAAAGTCGCGGGCGAAGTGTTAGTATTAAACTAATGCAGAGAACACACCTTACCTTTTTACCTTATTAATCAATGCTCCATTTCATATCTGAACAAGATGACGCCTTTGAATCAATATTAAGAGCTGATGATATTATAATTATGTTCTTAGAATCAAACTCACGATAATTTCAAAGCATTTTAATAATTTTACAGTACGGTACCTGAGTATTTCGGGGAATATCTCGATCCGTTGGGATAAAACTCTGGATGTCACATGCTAGTGATTGGTTTGTGTCAATTCACCGAAATTTGAAGAGGTAGTGTGTAGACTGTTCCCGATATTTCAGATATCTATTCATTTTGACATGCCACCTTGGACATTGCTAGTGTTTTGGGCATTTTCTCCATTGACAGCGATGCGTACGAATTTTTGGTGTGTAATGAGATGTTCTTCCCTTTTTATTCCATTGGTTCATATTTTAAAACATTAATCAATCAATATCACTTCTAAATTTCTTTACATTTTGACTCTTTAATTTTTTTTCTCCTTTAATTTGAACGCTTTTTAAGTACGTGTATTGGTCTGCTAGTAACTCTCTAACCGTCTCTAAAATGCCATCCAAAAACCGACAAATGTAAGGACTTAATTTCGGATTAATAGATTACATAACTTAATCCAACTTTTTTAAGTATGGGAAATTATCAAATGACTCCCACGCGTTCTGGATGGAACAGAATGGAGTGTCAAACTCTTACTGTCAAAAAAACCTTTCCGTGTTCCTCCTAATGCCCTTTGCCTTCTAGGGCCGCGGTTATAGTTTCGGACAAATTCCGCAACACTAGCAGATTTAATCCAAGTTACGAGTTGTAAGTAAAACCATTGGTAATAACAACGCCTCATTCCGCTGTAGAGTCGTCGTGGCTATGCAGTCAGTTGATGCAGTCCGTTATGGAATTAGGTCGGTTCCTCACAAACGGTGAGGTGGTACTGTGTACGAATTTATATTTATTTTAATTGTTCCGGGAACTGGGGAAGACGAGTTTGTGGAAGTTTTGTGTTGAAATGATGGAAGAAGGAGTCAGGTAGAATAATCTAGTTAGATGAATTTGATTATCATTTCATTTGGTTGTGATCTGCGAGATTTTAGAAAAAAAGCTTAGTATTTTTAAAAGTTGTCACTGCTCTACATAGAAGACACGAAGTTATTGCACCTTTTTTTAAGGATGGGAAATCATCTAATGACTTCTCCAACTCTGGGCGAAGCAGGAGGGAGTGTCAGACTCTTACTGACTGAAACTCATCCGTGTTCCTCCTAATGCCCTTTGCGTTCCAGGGAGGGTTTGCGGTGTCTCTTTCAAACGAATTTCGCAGCCCCAGCAGGCACTGGCCCTAGCGGACCCTGTCTTCTGTGCTGACAGCTCTATGTTATGGTATGTTATATTATTTGTTGTGTGTATTATGGAAGAGATTCTGTAATAAATGTTTATTATTTTTTTTTTTTTTTTTTTTTTACTTTCTCGGGTCCCTTTTCTTAGAGACCCGGTCCTTTGGTAGGCGTACGAGGGGCCGAAGCCAACTCGCAGAGGCCTCTTTAGACATTTTAAATGGAACGGGACACCAACCGACGATTATCCCTGTATGCACTGTGAAAGTATACCCAAGGACAATCCCCGGTTGGAGCAGGACTATTGCAGAATATGGAAACAAAAGATGAAATGCTATGGGTTTGGCTGGTTTAGTGGACTAATAATCGTTTACTATGGAAGAACTATTGGCCCCTGCCTGACCATTGACAATTAAAACGGCTTTAAAATGGCAGGGGGTGACTTGCACACTCAATAAATGGGCCCCCCGAAAAGGGTCGCTAGCACAAAGTAACGTAGCGCCAAGGGGGCAACATATCCTGAGGTGCTAGAGGAGTGGAGAGGTATACCACGGCTATCAGGACAATCCCGGAAGTACGGTCAAGATCCCTACCAGCACCTTACTGGATTATACATCCTTCTCCCGAGCACGTTTGCTCTTGCGAATCTCCACTCAGACCGGCCGATTAAGGCAAGAAAGAGGTGGGAGCTCTGTTCCTCGTCAGTTTTCACCCCGGCCAGCCAATAAAGGCAAGCCGGAAATGAGGAACAAGAATTCTCCCTAGAGATCAGGTCCGTGGGGTCGCCAGTGCCCAACAGTTCGCCACAAAACTGCCTTGCGGATGTGAAAAACTCAAAACTCTTTATTATTATTATTAATGCACCTAAGATTCCGTTCTCGTGAAAACATCAACTTTCTTTATCCAAGAATATTCTTAAATAGACTTCATAGGTGTTAAGGCACACTATGCTGGGATGATTATTTTTTTTCTAGTACAAGTTCCGATTCGAAGTAAAACATGCTACTATCAATTTAAAACAAAATATATACGAGTACTTTTATAACAAAACTAAATTTGAAAAAAAAATCCACAGTACGACAACCACGTTCATGTTTCAAGTATTCGCACGGCAGTGGAGTGGTGGTGACAAGCCGACCGGGGTAATGCCGCACACTTTGTATTGTACCTACCTGCGTCAGATCCGCCATTGTGCACCTACTTTATACGAGCAGCTCTAGTCGTGGAGCTAAGCGGCTTATCTAGATGAAGTTTATGACAGGTTATTGGTGTGGCTCGAAATTGGAGCTCGGGAAAGTATTCTTAGGCTGCGTGGTGGATTATGGATACTCCATCGCTCAAAGAGGAGGATTGTGTCCTATGAGTAGGACATTTTCTCAAAAAACTTTATTCGTAACTTAGAAACGATGAGAAATATATTAATTTTAATTATTTTCAATAATTCACCTTCCGAAATTCGTATATTTTATTATATTTTAAATACTAATCTAACTATATACTCTTAAAATCAATAAAATCGTCCGCATTGCTGTCGACCGAGAAGAACCCAAAAGACTGGCGGCATTGCCACGTTGTATGGCAATGCTTATCCTCTGTCCGAGGTAAAAGCCAGCCATTGAGTCACGCGAAGTTTCAACTAAGCGGAATATGAGGAATATGGGTACTGTTACATTAAGAACCAACAGAAGGGGTATTGTTTAAAAGTAAAATTACCACTTCCGGACAGCGAATCTTCTTTTCTAATCTTCGTGTTAGGTTAGGTACATGTTTGTAGTAATCCAACTATACAGACTGTACTTCTAGTACTAAATCATAAATCATCAATCAATATATATATATAAAAGTCTTCCGTTACTGAGTGACTGACAGACAACGTACAGCCGAATCTACTGGTCGTAGAAAGTTGAAATTTGGCCTGTAGGTTTCCTGGGAAGTGTAAAGGAGCACTAAGAGAGAATTTCCCGAAATTCCTACGGGAACGGGAAAAAAGGGATATGTGCGTACGAAGTCGCGAGCAAACCTTAGTATAATATAATTTAAAAGAAACCTAAGGGATCCTGACCAATTCGGCTGCAAATCTCAACGGAGGCTACCCATCGCGCAGGACATATAATATTGCACCCAGATGTACCTTTTTTACGCCACTCTCATAGTCCGATGGGACAGCAGTCCGACATAACCGGAGAGAGATCTGGCGCAGGACCAACGGCGCTTTTTGAAGCACGGCAAGCAACTTTTGCCTAAACTATGCAACGAATCTTTAAAATAAATGCATAATTGTCTAGTTATTAAATAATTAAATAGTTGGTCTGTGGATGGGTACCCATCTTAACATACCGAGTTTCCAGTAAATCTGACTCCAGTCTTGCCATAAAGTACCGTGTTACCCAGTTAATGGGTTGTGGAGGTCTGGTAGGCAGCCGCTCCTCGTAGAATACTGGTATTCAGGTAAATCCGGCTTGACTGGAAGCCGACCCCAATATAGTTGGGAAAAAGGCTAGGCAGATGATGATGAATTATCTAGGTAAATATATATATATATATATATATATATATATACTAGGAAACTCAATCTTCTCACAGAAATGAATTCACAACTTTACTAAAAGAACTGCTAAACATACGTTCCCAATTTCAAAAACACTGCAAAGTAATCCTCAGTGCAGTATTAAACTGTGCTAAAAACACCGTCAGAACTAGGTCAGGTTAAATTAAATTTTCCAAAACCGATCACTGACTGCTATCTGATAATGTAGCTTTAATTAAAAGTTCTTCATTTGCCCCCCTCCTCCCCTTTGCCTCACCTAGAAGGCGTGTGTTTAAAATTGCATTTGATCACGAATCGAAGTGGGGTATTAATTTCGCTTGATGGAAGATAGCGTGGATTTTGAGTTAGATTTTGCACAGAGGATTTTAATGATGTTCTTGGGGAAAAGGATCTTAGAGTCCTTATTGAACTTGTTTTCTTTAGTCAATCGACTTGGTGAATAAATGTGAAGTTAAATAAATGCTTTGAACAAACACAATATTATTTTGCTTTAAAACCCGGCTAAGTGCGAGTTGGACTCTCACACAAAGGTTTCCATACTATGAACCGAAAAAAACACGTTTTTAATTAAATAAAAAATGAAATGGCCCTGAGCCTATTATAAACTTTTTAATTTTTCAAAAATTTTATCACCCTATCTAGTATCTAATCGCCCTATTTTCCAGACTCAAAAGTAAATACCCTATTTGTCAAGTTTAACAAATAAATAGTCTTCAGAAATAAATACAACTCAAACAAAGATGCCAGTCAGTCCACTGCGCCATTCACGTCACCGCTTCCCAACGGCGGGGGGGGGGGGAGGGTGGAAGTTGCTTCAAATTGCACTTACTCACGTAGGTGAAGGCAAAGCTATATCAAATCTGGTCTATTTTTAGCTTTGCAAAGAACTACAGTGTATTTTTCCGTACAATATGTCTCAGTAGCTTCTGCCAGCGGCTTCGCCCACGTAGTCCCTAGGGAACCCACTCCCGGGATAAAAAGTAGCGTATATCTTTTCTCAGGCTCTAGAATATCTGTGTATCAAATTTAATTTAAATCGGTTCAGTAGTTTTGGCGTGAAAGCGCGACAGACAGACAAACAGTCAGAGTTACTTTCGCATTTATAAATAAACTAGCTTCTGCCAGCGGCTTCGCCCGCGTGGTCCCTAGGGAACATATTTCCGGGATAAAAAGTAACCTATGTCCTTTCTCAGGCTCTAGAATATCTCTGTACCAAATTTCATTTAATTCTCTTCAGTAGTTTTGGTGTGAAAGCGCTACAGACAGACAGAGTTATTTTCGCATTTATAATATTCTAAAGTAAGGATAAAGTACGGATTTAGTAAACGATGCCACAGCCCGTTTTTAAAGAAATTGGTCTATAAAAAATATCAGTAAAACAATGTTTATGAAACACGTTGTTGCTTTGTCGCGTCGTGCATGTCTCCTTTAACACTAAGAGGTTATGGGCCCAGACTGCCCAATACTGGACATCCTGTTGTAACAATAATATCCTCTAGACCGATTTTTTTAATACTGGCCATCTTTGTTTTTTACACAGAACTAAGATGCTGTAAATAGAGATATCTCTTGATATTTTAGTGCCCAAGTGTGTGCGCAATCACCGATGCACTCTCTCAGCCTTCATTCTCATAGTCCGATGGATGACAATTCGGCTCAACGGGGAGGGATCAGATAGTACCAACGGCTTTACTTCCTAGGAACGAGGGTATAACATCACCATCGGTCAAACTTTTGGCTTATACTGTATTATTGGAAAACCTAGCAATACTTTTTGATCGACCTGGGAATCGAAGCGAGGACCCCACACTCGGCAGTCGTGGCTTAGGTCACGACACCAACGGTAGGGCAGTGAAAGGATAATGGATAAGGGGTGAGTGAATGGATGGATGGTGAGTGATGGGTGATGGATGGTGAGGTGTTATTATTGAATACGTATATTTTTTTTCTGAGGGGTTTGCTCTTGATTCGAGTCTAGGTCAGAGATGCCAGAGACAAAGTCTACGATGGAGTGGGCTTGCCCAGAAGGAGCCTGTTCACTCTAACTTTGAAGAGATTAGGGTTGTAACCGTTCGGAAACACAGACGTAGGCAGAGAGTACTCCTTTGCTATGCGCATTAAAAAGACGTTTGGAAACGCTTAGTGCGAATTGGTGGAATAGAAACAAGGTAGCAATGGTAAGTTGCAGTGCGTCTGGATATCCAATGCTAGAAGGGGGCTGGTGGGATGAGGTTGAAGAGTCCTTGGGCACACTAACCTCACAAATCTATCTCAACTCGGTCTTTTATTTTGGTGTTTACCCTTTAACCCAAATAGGTTATGGGCCCAGTATATCCAATACTGAACTTATTATAGTCAGAAGCTGATAAGTGGTCTTTCACTTTTAACCATAGGCCATCAATCTACTGCTCCTCAAACATTTAAAGGTACATAGTGGTGTGTGAGAGCCAATAAAGTGGACTCATACGATTTAAGAGCCATCTTTTACCGTTAGTTGCTCCAAATGTGCCTGAAATAGCTTAGACGACGGAGCAATAACTTCTAGTTCTGGAAACTTGAAACGAAGAACAGATATTTATAAAAGCAACGCGGTTTGGTTAGGTTTGCTAGATTTTTGGTCTACAGTTTTTGCTATGAGGATTGATTTAACTGTTCTGGGAATGGTGATTAGAATTATGTATTGCTGGTAGTGTATTTTATTCAGGGTTTGAATATATTATCCTGGCTGTGAACTGGTATAATGATTGAGTGATTGGATATACATATATCATTTGCGTTACGTACGATCCACTGAATCAATATTGTAGTATATTCATCACAATAACTGCTGCACTGAAGATGGAGTCGGTGAGAGTGTTTTGCCGTAGAACGACGCTCTTTTCGCTAGCGCGGCAGTTTGACAATTCAAAAGTGCTAAACTAATAAAAATAACTATATACATTATGAATATACAAAACCAAATACAATCAGGCGTCGAAAAATTCCTCCGCATCGCTGTCCTCCGGAAACGTGCCCAGAAGACTGGCAGCATTGCCACGTTGAATGGCAATGTTAATTCTTTGAGCAAAGAACGAGCCAGCCCTCTGGTCACGCAAAGTGTCGACCAGTCGGCGAGAAATGTCCTTAAAAAGGAGACGCGCACTCGGACCCCATGACCCTAGCGTTTCGACCCCAAACGGCTCAAAACTGTAATTACCAATAAGGTTACAGTATTTGCACCGCTTGAGGGTCTCAGCAGCCGCAGCAGCAGCGCCGGCACAGCTCGCCGTACTTGGAACATGTGATGGCGCAAGGGTGTCGACACATGTTGCGTCCCACACCAGAGGCCTACCCACCTTCCACGGCACCAACGTCATACCATCTGGTCTCTTCCCATCGTCACGTACCAAGCCACTAGGTTCTAATACTGCAGAGTGTGTAATAATATATAAAGTGCTTATAAATTTTCTATTTGAAATATAGGCTTTTGTTTTTTTTTACAACATATTACTGCTCTGAACCATTTCATAACAACGTTGAATGGTTTTAGAGATTTACGATGGCGTTTGGAAGTTTGGCATCTTTTGTAGTTATTTGTATCATTGTTTGAGGTATTTCTCTTTACTGTAGGATGTTGAGGAATTTAGTCTGGATCAAAATAATCATAAAAACTCGAAAACCACACAACGACTCCAAGTAATCGGGTTCAAAAATTTATGCAAATCAACTCTAGTTTAACCCATTTTAAGAAATGCACTCAACTACAACCGGGGCAGGAAAGGTGATCTACCTATGTTCCCAATAATAATAAGTCTTACCTGTGAAGGTAGAACTGGTAAAAATCCTGACAATCTTGGAGCTGACAGGCGGCAGCAGCTTCAGGGAGCCGCCGAAGATCAGGTCCACGGTGCGGTCATCCATGGTTCACGTGTAGCTGGTGTCTGAATGCAAAGAAACACATATTTATTATTTTCATCATTTAAATTAATGGAGGAGGAATGGACGCCGAAAGTATTCAAACAAATATGTCTCGAAGGTACTCAAAAAGAACAATTTCAGAATTCCAATTTATGACTACTTGCCACAATCTGTGAAAATTATTAACCAGACACTTGGCGAGGTTGTGATGCGGAACAGAAGATCTATACTAATATATAAAGCTGAAGAGTTTGTTTCTTTGCTTGAACGCGCTAATCTCAGGAACAACTAGTCCGATTTGAAACAATCTTTCAGTATTAGATAGCCCATTTATCAAGGAAGGCTATATGCTATATCATCACGCTTAGACCAATAGGAGCGCAGCAGACGAAGTTGCCTGGGTCAACTAGTATGTAAAAGAACTAAAAGTGTAATTTACAAGTTACATAATTTTTACGAGTATACGAGATAAAGAGCCTATCCAAGCAAGCGTTGCAAGTAAAATACAGTGAAAACAATTAATGTTTAATTATTCAATTTATTTATTTATTTCTTGGCCTATCTACAATAGTTACGCTGTATAAACTAATAACACAAGCAATATAATACAAGCATAGTGTGCAATATGATGCGATAGACACAGCATGCAAAAAAAACATAACACCAATAAATTTACAATAATAGTGCAGAAATAACACTTACAGCAACTAGTGGATAGCTTCAGAAACACAGTGGATACAAAAATGACAAAAAAAAGAGAAAAGGTCAATATATGGAGGTTATTTTGGTGGTTAGAAAATTCAAGCGCCAAGTCCATCAAGGTTGGCACTTGAATTTTTACCCGACTGAGAAAGAAGGAGGGTTACCTATGTTTTTCGTGTGTATGTATGTAGGTATGTATCTATGCATATTTCTTTGACACGCCCTAGAGCCTAAACGGCTCGATGGATTTTAGCTTGAGAGGTGTCGTTAGATTCCTATTTACTGTGAGAGTGACACTGCTTATATCAAAATGAAAAGAAAACAAATTGGCGGATTTTTGGCGCCAAATTATGCCTTGAAAAAATTTTTTTAACGAAACCTATCGAGTGGGGTATCAAGATAAAGGGCTCGAGGAGACGATTCCAAAAAACTAACTCACTCAGTCGCTTTTTAAGCAGTCTGATGCAGTTCAATCACTGATCCAATGCCACCAACTGCATCAGACTGCTTGAAAAGCGACTTGTTTTGAACTTTTTAGTCGTTTTTAGAGTTTTTGACGAAGTCAATTTTTTTTTTACACGACTGCCTAAAAAAAGTGTGTTATTGAAGTGGTTTTTGGTTAATCACTCAGTTAAAAGTTCGGTTACTCACTCAAAATAATATCCTTACTTTTAATTCAAAATGAATGCGATCGGAACCTATGTTGCTTTTACATCGACTGTTAGCGAAATTATAAAGGAACCCAAAACCCCTCTTTCGATATTCTTAATTTATTATACGATACTGATATTAAAGTTCTGAGTATTTCGTGATCTGAAGAAATTAAAGAATCACCAACCTTAATCGAAGTAGCAATTCAATAAACAAAATAAATAATTTATAGGGAAATTCTCAAGTTCTTATCGTTTTCCAATAATTAGTAATTGCTTCCAAATTATGACCCATTTAATATTTAATTTATGATCAGCATATTCAATTAAAATAAGTCGTATTTTGTTCATACCTGTGATGAAATTTTGATGCGGTTTTCTTTACATTCAGGGAGCTTCGTCGTTCTCTTGAATTTGATTTTCGAATGCGGTCAAACGTGTACTTAGTGTAAATTGTAAGGAGTCGACTTCGCGTGTCTTCGGACAGTCTGATTCAGCTTCAGCAACTTAAGAGGAAATGCAGGCGGATAGACTTTGTAAGTAAATAGTCATAATTCGAGGTTTGGCTCTCGCCTGTTTCCTTCCCCAATATTGGAGCGATTTAAAAGACATATTCTGTGACCTTATGTTTTCCTCTTTCATTAATAGTTGGCAAAATTGTACATTAGGGCACTGATAGCGGTTTGTAGGAAAATTTTGAGCATATTTTGAGCATTTTTTGAGGGTTCTAGTGCTTAATTTCCACCTACGTAATAATATACTTAACAATTAATAGGAAGTTTCGTAATAAAATTTCCTCACTCACACAAACAGGTTAGCTTTCACAATATACCCCATGTGTACTGTCATGATATCATGCTCAAAAGGGGAGATTTGCATAGTTCTAATGGAATACGAATGGGGTCATCCCCATGGATATACGGTTTAGGGACACACAAACAAGATTTGGTAAACATTTTGCTGTAGCAAGCAACTACGCAAATTCGATCTAAATTGTAATTTTTAACCGACTTCCAAAAAAGGAGGAGGTTCTCAATTCGGTGGGTATTTTTTTTTTGTGTATAGACACCGATTACTCCGATGTTTCTGATCTGATTTCTGTGATTCTTTTTTTTAATCAATGCGGTATACTTACTAGCCATTTAGTCCAGTAAAATTTGACTCAATTTGGTTCAGTAGTTTTTATTTTATGAGCATTTATGCTTATTTTAATTTCTGCGTAGACGAAAACATCGTCCAAGTATCGCCATTTAAAAGTGAAAAAAAAAAAAAAAACTAGTTTAGAAAGAAATGAAACAAAAGCAAAAAACACCAACTTCCGAAATTAAGGTTGTTTTAAAAATACTTTGTTTTGTTTGGAAGTCGAAAAAGTTTTGTGAAGTTATAAAACCAGTAACAAAATAGACGCAATACCTCTTAAAGGGTCATTGAACTCATCGCAACAAAGAAGATGTTTCAAAATGTACCAGGTCTATGTACATTACCTCATAAAAAAGAGAAAAATCCGTAGTATTCGGGAAATGTACATTTAATTCATTTAAATGTGTACTGTCATGGTAGTTAATTGATGTTTATAAATTACTTTTATCGATTTTCAACATGGCGTCGCACCGATTTAGTTACAGATCATAGAAAAATAACTGTCAGCTGTCATAACAATGTCACTTCAGTCACTTTCGTCTCGTTGCCGGTAAATAAATATGTCAGAAATAAATGTCAAACGTCATTAATCAATCAAAACGACAGCTTACCGCCATGACGGGTTTTTGTTGCGTGTGGCAAATTCAAGTGTAATTTCTTTTTTTTACCAGCAAACAAAGCCATTTTAAAGAAATTGGATAGTTGAGAACTGTTTTAAATATATTTTTCTATTTTTAAGTATAGTGTACAAGGACCTGGCCCAGGGTCCATACATTTCCTGGTGACCTGTATTACAGGAGTACTACCTACCTCAGGCACCAGCGATCCACAACCAAAAATTACTAGCTTTTGCTCGTGTGTAAATTCTGTTTGTATTTTTGTCTTGTGGTGAGAAATAAACAATTTTTATTATTATTATATTATATTATTTTGGAACATCTCTTTTACTATGGGTCCATCACTGAAATCCACTTTCGCATACATTTATGCGCGTATAACTCGGCAAAATATACTGAACAGCAGATTTTTTTTCTCGATATCGGTCCCATAGTAAAAGTTGTTTTCCGATATCTGTGATACTTTTTAGTTCGATGCGGTACACTGGTTAATTGGTCCCTTAAAATATATTTCAGTTTAGGTCAGTAGTTTTTATTTTACGGGCATTTTTGCTTACAAGAATGATGTGATTTCTGCGTAGACAATGACGTCGTCCAGGTATCACCACCAGCAAAAAGTGAAAAATTACAAAAAAATAATACCGACTTCCAAATAGTCAGAAGGTCAAGGAAGTCAGTGTCAAAAAACGAAGAAACAAAATCAAAAACACCGACTTCTTTGTAGTATCATCTTTGTTTCTGTCATCTCTAACCTAGACTAGAGTCAAGAGAAAACCCATCACAAATAAAAAAAAAAAAGTATTTTTATTTGGAATTCGGTGCAATTTTTTTTTATTGTTTTTTTTTAATTAATTAGGTCGGCTTCCAGTCATACCGGATTTAGTTGAATACCACCATTAAAGCATTTTCTGCCAGACAAATAGACACAATAGAAAATGTATTGTTTGTCGGTCACCGGTGACCGACGCGGCAGTCAATGTGTTTAACTGGGTAACATGATACTTCATGGCAAGACTGGAGTCAGATTAACTGGCTTCTAACAATCCGTAACGACTGCGAAAGATCTACAAATGACAGCCGGGACCAATGGCTTAACGTACTTTCCAAGGCACGGAGGAAACAGACAGAATGAAACAACAAATGAATGATGGAATTTGACAGACTGTTGTATGATTAATATTATGATTTTACTAAACTTTTTACCATTATCCCTGAGTCATCCTATCCATTCGATAAACACAGATAAATAAAAAGATTTAGCGTTTCCACCCACGCGGCCAGTTTAATTCATTAACGATAGCTTATCTGTCCGATAGCGGTGGCCATTGATCTGCAAGCCATTATAGACCCGCTGATAACCTTAGCATGGTCAGGCGCAGTTATAATCTAAAGGTCATGGGGATTAATTGAAAATAATGCTGAATTTATTTTAAGACACACACAACTATACAATGAAGGTACGGAAATAATAAATTTTTTTTTTTAAACAAACATTGTGTGTCACTACTACTACTCCTCCTAGCCTTGATCCTATCATTTGGGGTCGGCTCTCCTAGTCATTATTTCCTGAGTCGTCGCAGATGTGACATTTGCGCCCTTCATGTCCTTATTTACAGCGGCTATGCATGTGAGGAGCTCGTGGCTAAAGAATAACAGCCGCACAGATAGATCTTCAAAGCAACGCTTGCCGAGGTTGGTCTATGGATGAGTGACCATCTTAACATAACGAGTTTCCTCCATGCCTCGGAAAGCACGTTAAGCCGTTGGTCCCGGCTGTCATTTGTAGTTCTCTGGCAGTCGTTACGGATTGTCAGAAGCCAATAAATCTGACGCCAGTCTTGCCAAGATGTACCGTGTTACCCAGTTAATGGGTTGTGGAGGTCTGGTAGGCAGCCGCTCCACGTAAAACACTGGTACTCAGCTGAATCCGGTTTGACTGGAAGCCGACCCCAATATAGTTGGGATAAGGCCAGGCAGATGTTGCATGGACCTCTCGCTTCCCAGCGTGGTCAACGCCATGTTGGAGAGTGAGGGGTCCTGGGCAGCTGTAGCCTCTTTTTGCGAGGATGTCATCTCGCAAAAGGAGGCGGCGGAGCGCGCGCGGGAGGACGACCCTCTCGCTGCGCCGCTCCGCAGGCGAAGAAGAGGTCGGAGAAGACGCCGTCTTCTCCCTCCTCACGGTGGTGATGGGCGGGCGATAGGCGCGGGGGCGCCTCCGCCCGCATTGCACTCCACACCACCCTCGCCGGTCATTCCCAGCCCTCCCCCTGAACGGGGAGGACTTGAGGGGCCCGCCGCTTTAGGCGGGTTGTCGTCGGAGGAGGACTGGACGCTAAGGCTGCGCCGATCTCCCAGTCCTCTTCCACTCGGACGACGCGGGAATAACGCTGGGTCGTTTTAGTGGGTATACCGGGTCAGCCCGGGGAGTCCCACATACCCCTCCCGTTCCCCCGACGGGAGGGTATGCGTAATGCATTTTTTCCCAGTTTGAAAAAAAAAAAAAGGCAGATGTTGCATGTGAGTCGGGGTCTAACTCCCTTTTTTGGGGCTGGAAACATTTCGAGTACTTGTCGCGTCATTTGTTCTGGTGGGCGACGCATTAAATGACCGCACCATTTGAGACGGCCCTCCATTAGTTTTTCCTGGGTGGGTTTTACTCGGAAGCTGCCGCGAATGTAGCTGTTTTGAATACGATCCTGCAACGTTACACCTCCCGACCAACAAAGCATTCTCATTTCGGCGGCATGCATTCTATCCTCTTGTTGTTTTTTGAGGGACCAGCATTCGGCACCGTATGTTAAGGCTGGTCGTACAGCAGTCTTGAAACTTTGATTGCATTCTCCTCACACAAACCCCCCGATACTTCCCTCCACTTCATCCAACCTGTGTTAATTCGATGGTAGAGTCGGTAGAAATCACTGACCCGAGGAAACAATCGGCTTTATTCAGAGGTGTGCCTTCAAGGTTGATAGTCACTGTTGCCTCTGCCGCTGAATTTAAAATAAACATATTCGGTATTTAGCTAACTGTTCTAGTGTTTGCAGCAGACAAAGAAAAACATTGCGTGTTACGGCTGCGCCAAATAGGTCCCACATGGGTTCTGTCTCTCATCTTCTTCGTTTTTCTGCTTAAGATCTTTGGTGGTTGAGTCAGCTTTTCTCCCCACTTCTCATACATATTCACTTTTTTTTACTTCTCACTGTTTTAGACTTCTATTTTGATGAATTCACTTTTTATGAAAACTTTTTGTTCACGTATATTTCAGGTTTCAAGTGGCGACCGCGTACCGGAAGACGCAGCGCTAAAAGACCTCACATAGGGTGGACCAATGAATTGGTGAATCCGGGTCGATGTGGCAACATTTGGGGGAAACCCTGGGCTGAAATGTGGTTGATCATGATGATATTCATTAACTTACACGAAATCAGTTTCAGCACAGAAGCAATTTTCTATTCCCACCTGTCTCATCTTGTAAAATGGTTCGTCAAATAGTGTTTATCGTTGCATTTTGTCATTAAATTTTCAACTGTGGTTAGTTTTGCGAACTTTATGTGCAGCAGCAGCCAGCATTAGGTTTTTAATTTGGATCGGTTCCTCTAAAACTCTGCCAAGGTCTTGCAAGCCGGAAATATTTATAGTTCACCATATTTTTTTTTCAACTTGTCTAGTTCTCCTCTGGATCCTCTATTTGCATCAGTCATTTATTTCTATTTGCGAGGAGCTCGTGGCTAAATAATAACAGCCGCACGGGTCGATCTTGAAGGTTAAGCAACGCATGCCAAGGTTGGTCTGTGGATGGGTGACCGTCTTAACATAACGAGTTTCCTCCGTGCCTCGGAAAGCACGTTAAGCCGTTGGTACCAGCTGTCATTTGTAGATCTTTGGCAGTCGTTACGGATTGTCAGAAGCCAGTAAATCTGACTCCAGTCTTGCCAAGATGTACCGTGTTACCCAGTTAATGGGTTGTGGAGGCAGCCGCTCCACGTAAAACACTGGTATTCAGCTGAATCCGGTTTGACTGGAAGCCGACCCCAATGTAGTTGGGAAAAGGCTAGGCAGATGGATTTATTTCTATTTGCATCAATCAACCTGACTTGCCTTTGCTCAACTTTGTTGGAGTCAGCTTTCAGTCTGACTGGATGTCGCTGAGTATCAGGTGATCTGGCCTCCACAACCCAGTATTGTAGACCTAATCATGAGTTTATTGGTTAACTTGATACCTCTTGGCAAGGGTGGTAACAGACTTTCTTCCATGCTTTATAAATGATCCAAAAGTCACTGAACTTTTTTTTTGGGTTCCGTGCCCAAAGGGTAACCAACGGAACCCTATTAATAAGCCTCCGCTGTCCATCCGTCCGTCCGTCTGTCTGTTAGCGGGCTGTATCTATTTTCACAGATTGTGTATGTCTATTGCCGCAACAACAAATAATAGAAATTAAGATTTATGGTATGGAGCCCTTCGTGTGCGAGTCTGACTCGCATTTGACTAGTTTTTTTAAGGATGGGATATCATCAAATGACTCCTTCCGCTTTGGGCGGTGCGGAAGGGAGTATCAGACTCTTACTGACTAAAACCTCCTAATGCCCTTTGCGTTCCAGTGTTCCAGTGACTCTTTCGAAAAAAAACCACAACCCTGGCAGGAAAATACACTGTACGTACATTTTATACTACTGCAATACCACATACCATCAATATGACATACGAAACCGTCCCGAATGCACTGGTGTCCGCTAGTATTTCTGTCTCCCTCGTAAACCCGATCAAGCGTGGAGATGTTCCCGACATAGTGGTAAATAAAACAAAGTATAGTTTTATGCCCAGCTTCCTGAAGTAAGTCGTGTAATGACTGAACTGGACTTTGCTTTTATTATTTTTAGAGCACTTTTAAAGTTGCTGTCTTTAGTTAAAAAACAAAGGTTTAAAAGTTTCGAAATGAAAAAAGGGGAGAAAAGGAAATTCTTGTAAATTGATTTGGTAGAAAACAAGAAAGCCATTTTTAATTTTTGTTAAACCCAGGAAAATAGGTGTTTCCGAATTAAATAGTAGCCTATTATACTGAGCAATTTTCCAGTTTTCTATTATTACTTCTAGAGATTACCTTTTATAAAAATTATGAAACAAATTACCACTTCATACTCTCTTATAATTTAGTATCATATTTTTATTAGTCAGTTCATTAAATTGAATGCCGCGACCTTTATATTATGAAGGTACAGATTTGCAGTGCTCTGCAAATTTTCAAAAATCCATCATTTTCGGACCACAAAAATATAATTTAAAAGCAATAACCAGATTTAGACGGACGGCCCTCGTAAACGTTGGTCGACAGAAAGCTATAATTATTTTACGAGTTTCAAATTAGTATTTCGCGGTGTTCATTTCCTGTAATGCTTCTCATGTGGTGTGTTTGATTTTTATTGGATTACTGGACACATGTTAGCGTTTAAGAGTTACATGGGGATTATGGTCATGGTTTCTAGTAAAAGTTAATGGCAGTATAGCTACTGTATGTCTTGGTCAGTTTTTCTTAGGGCTGTTCGGGTATCAAATGGATTTTTCTTTTACGAAATTGTTCTTTACCTTTTATAGTTTTCCATTATCATCCTAATATATAAAATTCTTCCGTTACTGACTGACAGACAACCCACAGCCAAAGCTACTGATCGTAGAAAGTTGAAATTTGGCATTTAGGTTTCTTGGGAAATGCAGTCAGCTCCTTAGCGGTCACCTCCTTCTGCAAAGCAATAATCCTAGCAAAGGAGGAGGCCGAACATGTAAGAGAGAGGGAAACCTCACGCCCCAGCCGCCGCAACAGTAAAAGACGCCCCAGGCGTCGGGAGTCGCAGGACAATTCCCGGCCGCCGTAGGCGCGGGCCTGCGAACGGCGAGCATTGGGTGACTCGCCGTCTGATTAGAACCAGGCCCGGATCCGCGGCGCGCTGCTATCCCCGCGTGCCTCAAAGAGATGTCAGCACGGAAGACGGGGCCCGCTAGGGCAGGTGCCTGTTGGAGCTGCGGAATCTGTTCGAAAGAGGTACCCTAGCTCTGGAACGTAAAGGGCACTAGGAAGAACACGGATGGGTTTTAGTCAGTAAGAGTCTTACACTCCCTCCTGCTCTACCCAGAGCGAATCATTTGATGATTTACCATACTTAAAAAAAAAACAAAAAAGGTAGCGGCTGGATGAGAGTGGCCAAAGATCGAGCGAAATGGCGTGCACTTGGAGAGGCCTATGTCCAGCAGTGGACTGTTATAGGCTGATGATGATGATGATATCGTAACGAAAGTAACGTTATATTTCGGTGTTAAAAATATTATTTTTAACTTTGTGGCCAGCGATAAAATGTCACTTTTTTTAGACCTCTGGTCGTAGTGTACTTATCAATTCATTATAACCTCTTTCTTCTACGACATATCCAACTCACGCTTCACACAATTTTTATCTTAACCCATATAATCCCGATGTCACAAATGAGTCATGGACGTGTAATCAAAGTTTCATTATAATGCCTTATCACTGTGTCATTATGTGTCTCTGGGAAACCATCAAAAACTACTCGTTCTTATCTATATACGAGTAGGCACAGAGATTTACTGTGTTCAGCTAATTTTGTTCAGTTACTAAGCACATTAATTTGAAGAATAGTTTTGCACCCATCTGACCATTGGATTCAAGTTCGCTCAGTAAGCTATGGAACGAGATATGCTTGTAGTCTCTTTCTTCCTCCTCTCCTTATCCCATTATTTGGGGTTGGGTCTCCTCACTTTCCTGCGCCAGGTCAAACGATCTTGGGTTGTCGTTTCGTGCAATTGGGCTTTCTTAAGGTCTCTCTCCATTGAGGTCCACCAGGTCAATGGCGGGCGGCCTCTCCCTCTCTTTCGTTCTGGAAGCTTTAATGCAGTTTGAACCACATGGTCTTCGCTTCGCCTTCTGAGATGACCTTACCAGCGAAGACGGTTTTCAGTGATTTTGTCTGCGATTTGTGCAACTTTAAAGCTACCACGTATGTACTCATTACGAATTTTATCCAGTCGCGTTACACCTCCCGCCCACCTAATGATATTGCTTGGAGTCTCTTTGAGGGATTGAAACCACAATAAAGTGATCTGACAGAGAACCAAAGTTGTCGACATAGTACACAGAATAAGCAAGCTGGAGAAGTAGGAATGTGCCGGCCATATTAGCCATAGAACTGATGACCGCTTGTTTTAGACGAGTTCTTGAGGGGAGACGATGGTATTGGCAAACGTAAGGTAGGATGCCCTCAGGTCAGGAGGAGCAACGATCTCCGCAGGGTGGCTGGTAGCAGCTGGATGAGAGTTGCCGGAAACCGAGTTGAATGGCGTGCACAAGGAGAGGCCTTTCTCCAGGAGTGGACTGCTCCATGGTCGAGTGGTTTAAGCGTTTGGCCTTGTGACCCAGTCGTCGTGGGTTCGATTAAAACGGGAAGTATACTTTGTAAAGTGATTTTTCAGTATGGCTAGGACATTGCAGGCTTAAACCACCAGATTGTTTGATAAAAAGATGATTCCGAGCTTTGGAAGGCACGTATAAGCCGTTGGTCCCGGCGGCCAAATGATGGTCGTCATATAAACCATGTCAAAAGCCCTTGAGGCGGTTTAGAAATTGTAACAATTTGTAACGTTTGTCAAAGATGTATAAGTAACAGCGCGAGAATGAAGACTTAACGAGATTTCCAAAGAATCTCGGTATGTTAAGATGGTCTCCCTTCTCTTAACCCATCTTGACAAGCATTGCTTAACCTTAGTCACAGTCAACCTGTGCGGTTGTTCTTATTAAACCACATGCTAACTTATTTGATGATGGGAATTATGATTATAATAATGTTACCATCCCGCATGACGAGAACCTCGTGAAAGCTGAGAAAGAGAATAAACCAAGTATCTCGACTTGGCCCACGAGGTTCTCGACATGTGCAGTGTGCACTCAGCTGTCATTGTGCCGATTGTTGTTACGGCCGATGGCCTGATGGCCAAAAGCTTCCTCGACCATCTGTCAAGCTGGTGTTGCACGGTTGAGTAAAAAGCCTGATAGGTACTGGAGGCAGTATTCCTTGATACGGCTCGTATAGTAAAGTGGTTCCTTTCTCTAGAGCTCTCACCACCGGTAGCTTGGACCCTGCTCCCGACCCGGCGTTACAATTTAATATTTTTAAATGTTATTATATCACCTTTTTTTTAGAAATATTTATGGAATGAAAATTTATAAGTAAAAAAAATATAATAATTATTAAGTGACCGCTTTTTCGCCACTAACCAAGTTATCTATCACAGGCCCAATCAAAACCTTGCAGATTGCTAGAAAGTCGATATTTGGGCCCAATAACTTTATAAATTCCCTATTTCAGGCTCACGTGCGAACTTCGGCCGTGGCTTTGACTTTCAAAGTCAGCACTTGTCAAGTTCCGGGCACGGAACGAAGGAAGTTTAATGGCGGAAACAAGCCAAGAAACTTTATTTTGTTTTTAAAAACAAAGCAGCTAAGTATTTTTGTTTTTTCAGCCAATGTGGCTTCAAAACATTAGCTTTTTTATATTTTTTTGTTTTTGATAATAAATAACACTGTTTTTTTATTATTTAATATAAAAAAACTGTTACATACATAAAATTAAACAAAAAAGCTCTTAAGTTACTAAAACTAAAAATAATCCAAAAAAGTTAAGGCGTCGTTTTTCGTTCTTTTTTTTTCGTTTTTTAATAGGTTTTTTCAGGTAGGTGGTGTTAACATGATTGTGTCCTGTATTTTAAATTATTTTAAAATAACAGCAGTTCTAAAATTTTAAAACACTGGTATTCAGCTGAATCCGGTTTGACTGGAAGCCGACCCCAATATAGTTGGGAAAAGGCTAGGCAGATGATGATGATGAGCAGTTCTAAAATTTTATAGCCGCATTATTAGGAATCATGAGATCACAATATTAATCATACAACAATGTGTCAAATTTCGTTTTCATCACTATCGATAAAGCGGGAACATTTGACAGTTTCGGGTAACTTGATGTGCTGTCTGATTCTAATAAATTGAAATTTTTAATCCCGCTGATAAATTATTGGTATTTGTTTTATTTTGTGAGTTTGGTTAAAAATAACAATTTCAAACATAAATTTTTCTTGTAAATTTTAACCGGATGATGATCGTTATAATCTTACAACGAATTTTTTTTTTATTTATTAAAATTCAAGTTTCACTTTTTAGTATTGTTATTTTCTTTCTGTCTTTATTGTATGATGTGCTTCCTAGTTCAACATTGACCAGTTATGCCAAAAACATGGTTCTGGAATCCCAAATATTTTTTCAAGTTCCTTTTTCTCAGTATTTATTATTCAAAAGCGAAAAGATGTAACATGAAGTCCAATTTATTAAAAAAAATTACCGTTATAAAAGCGTTCTAACACTAAAAGCTGACTAATTCTAGCTTATATAATGAGTCTATAATCAGACTTTGCCTAGAAACTTACCTGTTTAGTGCAAACTTTAATCAATACATCAGAAGGTCACGAACACACCGTTTGTATCCTAACTCTCACTTTCAAAAGGATTCTAAAATCGATTTCAAACTCGATTCAAACGAAACCGATTCGAATTTCGAACTATTTTTTTCTTTATTTTGGAAAAGAGATTCTTTTTTCCAAAACGCGTGGCTTCCAATCGAGATGTTTTGTTCCACTGATATTTATTTCACGGTTATGAAGACTTGTTATCCGGTTGCTAGGCAACCGTTGCATGCGATTGCCGGTTCAAAAAGTGTTTTGACGTCATCCAATATGGTCGAAGTGCGAATTTATAGGTTTTGATTTTGTGATTGGATATCTTTATGACCTAGAATAGATGTAGGGCATAGATATAGCTTAAATCTAGCTTTGACAAAGAATGGTTCACTTATTTTTAAGTGGCTGATGTAGAGTTGTGAATGATTTGGAAATAAAATTGGTTTTTCGGAGAATGAAGTACAATAGAGTAGTGAGGAACTCGTGACTAAATAATTAAGCCGCATGGATCGATCTTCAAGGTTAAGCAACGCTTGTTAAGGTTAGTCTGTGAATGGGTGACCATCTTAACAAGCCGAGTTTCCTCCGTGCCTCGGAAAGCACTTTAAGCCGTTAGTCCGTTGGCTGTCATTTCTAGATCTTTGGCAATTGTTACGGATTGTCAGGAAGCCAGTAAATCTGACTCCAGTCCAGCCAAGAAGTACCGTGTTACCCAGTTCATGGGTTGTGGAGGTCTGGTAGGCAGCCGCTCCACGTAAAACACTGGTATTCAGCTGAATCCAGTTTGACTGGAAGCCGACCCCAATATAGTTGGGAAAAGGATAGGCAGATGATGATGAAGATGAAGTGCAATAGAGTCGTATATGTACCTAATCTATACTAATTTATAAAGCTGAAGAGTTTGTTTGTTTGCTTGAACGCGTTAATCTCAGGAACTACTGGTCCGATTTGAAAAATTATTTCAGTGTTAGATAGCCCATTTATCGAGGAAGGCTATAGGCTATATCATTACGCTAAGACCAATAGGAGCGGAGCAGATGAAGTTGCGTGGGTCAGATAGTAGGATATATTTGAAAAAATATCGTGTTTTTTCCTATTGATAGGCTTCCGTTTGACCATAATCTCACCTGATGGATATGCATATTAGAGTAAACTATTCACTTTTGACTGAAACACCCCAGGTTGTAGCTATCTAGTAATTTACACTCCGGGAGGGTATTTCTCTCTTTAGCTGTACGCTCAGTGAAAATATTTCCAAAACGTCTTTGAAATGTATCGCAAATCATAAAGAAACTTTTTTTCTCCCACTTATTAAATAAACACTTCGATCTCGTCGGATATTGTGACCTTCCAGCTTCTGCAAAAAAATGGAAATCCGACAGAACGCGCGTCCACTTCATTTTTCCATTCTTAGCCACCGCATAGATTACAGTGGACGCGGAACACAGAACTCGGAATTGTGACCGCTAGACCGCGTGCGTGGGTCTTATAGGATCACTCGGGTGTCTGTCCGTCTGTCACAGCCCATTTTCTCTAGATCCACTAGAGCGATTCTGTTGAAATTTGGTACACATATATGTATTTTGGTACTTTTGTGACCAAATGAATTTGTGCAAATCTGAATGACCGAGCTATTGATTAGATATGTATAATAGAATGTAATTATAAAACAGCAAAATTGACTGTTTAATGGTATTATTATGACTATTATTGTATGATTATGAATTACGATTATGAATCCAAATCTAATTTGACTATATTGAAGTAAAACGTTCACGACGTAATTTATTTAATTGAAATTGACATCTAAATAATATTGTAACCAGTCAAGCATTTTATAATAATTGAAACTGACATATAATTATTGTAACCGGCGTAATTTATTTTATTTTTAAATGAAAATGACATGGGAATATTGTAGTTAGTGTAATTATGACCAGTGATGTATTTAATTTTATTTTAGTTATTATTATTTTTAACCATTGTACACCCCATGGGTATGTTACAGAGATATTATAACAAATAATAATTAATAATTATAAGAACACCTGTAACAAGCAATAAATGAATTTGAATTTAAAAACACGGACGTGTTACGAAAATTATTAATAAATTTTGAGTATGGGGGTCACTTTTGGGGGTCAAACCAGAAAATTAAAATAAATATATAGTAACATATCAAATGAAAGGGCCTTCCGTGAGGGTTTTTAAATTATTATTTTTTTCATTATTTTAAAAATAAATAGTTTCGAAGCTATTCAGGAAATAAGATAAAAAAAAATCCTCCATCTCTTATCTTTTTTTTTACTATTGATAGGCACGCACTTGACCACCATCTCACCTGATGGTAAGCGAAGATGTGGTCGAAGATGGAGCACGCTTGCCTAGAAGTAACCTATTCACTCTTGACTTGACGACCGATCTCCGAATCATTTGAACCTAAAATTTCGAAAAAAATGCAGATAATATTTCTTTACCTATAGATTACAGGAAAATCTATAAGAAGTGTATCAAAACAACATGTTACCCTTCGAATGCTTTGCACGCGAGTCCGACTCGCACTTGGCCAGTTTTTTACTTATAATTCTTCAGTTTCGATTTTCTTCAAGTACCCATCACGGTGGTAAGGGTGTATTTCGCGGAGGAGTCTTCGTGGAGGTGTTTTGACTCCTCCGCGAAATACACCCTTAACACCTTGATGCGTACTTTCTTCCCTGATGACGTCATGGTTCGCAGGTACCTACCTAGCTAACAATGATAAACAACACAAAAGGCAATCCATTAGTAACAGTGTATGCATGCCGCACCTTACCGCGACTGCTGGGTGGAGCTGGGTAGCGGTCGCAGTGATAGGCGGTAGCGGGTTTGGGGGCGACAGGCGGAGGCGACTTTCCGAGCACTGAATATAATATTTTAATTGTAGAAAAATGGTGTTGTTTGAATTAAATTGATAATCTTTTGATTTGAGAATATATTAAAAGGATGTATAATGGTTTTTTGGTACAAATTAGATTGAAATTGGTACGAAAAACTCTGTAATGACTTTGAAAATTAACTTAGTCACAGAAGGCTATACTATAGCTACACTATGACACATAATATGCATTAATTCTCGTAAATCGAAAGAAAAGTCACGGGAAGCAGCTCGATTCATAATTAAATAGGGAGTAGAGTTTACTTTTTTTATAAAAAAGAAGCTAAAAAAAAAATCTGGTTCTTGGTAGAAACGTCTAACATTCCTTTTTGGTCGCTACAGTTATTATTTTGTATATCAGTTAATGATTCATCGAAGTTAGAATTTTTTTATTGACTTTTACAGTAGGTGCAAACAGTTTTATCTTTATTTCATTGTCACTGATTTTCAAAATTATCTATATACAGCTGTAATATTTTTTTATTTGTCTAAAAAGGAGATGAGACAAAAACATTTCGTAATCTTAGGTAACTGTCTTTTTATTTACCTTTCATAGATTTTTGCCTTTTTTTGTTTAAGTACAATTGGGTTCTACTGCTAAGCAAAGGTCTCCCTTTTTTCCTTCCGAATACGAAAATTAAAGAAAACACTCTAAGCATTAAAATGATTGACTCTACCATGCACCAACGTTATAAAACTAAAACCAAAACTTTTCCAAATCAGCCGAGTCCTCTCTGCCTTTATTACTAGGCTGACCCAACAATAAGAAAACCCTAGAGCTAATGAATTATTATTACAATGTGTGGCACACCTTGTCTGGTGGGTGCGTTGACATGTGACTGGTAACAAAAGATAGGAGAAAAAAAGGAAAAACCAAAAACTAGGCAGTTGCATGCACGATGCGGTGCTCAGCACTTTTTTTTTGTTTATTTTATTTGTTGCTGTAACAAATGCTGTGCAATGGACTGACCCACAGCATGGCTCTGATTTTCAGTGGTCGCCTATGAAATTATAACGTATATGGAGTTAAATAATAAATATGTACTAAACTTAATATATACGGTACTTTAATAAATAATCAGGAGCTTGTGGCTTAGTGGTAATTAATACACAACAAAACTGGCCAAGTGCGAGTCGGACTCGCACACGAAGGGTCCCGTACCATAAACCTTGGTTTTTATTATTTGTTGTAATAGCAGCAATATAAACTGCAAATTGCAATAGCAAATTTCAACTGTCTACCTATTACGGTTCTTGAGATACAGCCCGCTTACAGACAGACGGACGGATGGACGAAAAAAAATGAAAGAACTAAAATGATTTCACCACGTCCTAACGTAATTTAAAAACTAAAACCAAAACTTTTCCACATCACCCGAGTGTCCTCTGCCCTTATAACTAGGCTAACCTAACAATAAGAGAACCCTAGAGCTAATCAATTACATTACACTGTGTGGCACACCCAGTCTGGTGGGTGCAGCCGAGTTGGTGCCGAGTGGGAGAGGCGGCGGCTTATGTGTGTTTGTTTTCGTACACTGTCGTGGAATGGTAAGGCGTTTAGCTGTTGTTTTTACAGTGTATGGGTGTTTATTGGAAAATGGCGTCTTTATTTGTGTTTTTATTATTATTAATGTATCACTTCTTCTGTCGTTTTTATGGTACTCTACAATTACTTAGACCTTTTTAAATTTTTTTCACGTATGTTTATCTAAAATTTTGTAGTTCACTTGAATAAACTTAGTAAAGCAGCATTTAACCTTATATTTTATTCCAGAAAACCATAATACAGTCAATACGCAAACAGTCACTGACGTATGCCAAATAATTCCTGGTTTCGTACTGAACGTCCCATCTGAGAAAACATAAAATAATAAAATGTTTAATAATTCACAAAAAATATTCATCGAAAAGCGTATGAACTAGTAGACATAAATTATTTAAACAAACTTTAAAACCTGAGTTTTAACTTTTTCTAATTTATTGAACACAGTATTCAGGCAACCATTTATTCGTCATATAAAAGAAAACCACCCTACAAAAAAACTATTTTCTAGTCATCAATTTAATGTTCTTCTATTAATTGAATAGCTATGGGTCTTTACTTGAAATAAATGTTTATTATTTTTTAAATTTATTTATTTATCACACAAAAGCAAAATATAATAGGTATCTACAATGAAAAACTATTTTATGAAAAAATCACAGTCACCTAAATCGCTACCGCTCGCACCTTACACCACAGCTCAACGGAAGCGCGTCTATTTTAGCCGCGTTATGTACCTGCTTTTCCACGATTAGACTTCAGCGTGGCGAGTTCCGGCGAGGTTAGCTTTCAAGCGATATTGACGGTATTGTGCGAATTGATGCCCGAAGTGACGATGCGAGCTCGTCAACACGTCAGGTATCAACTCGCACACTATTGGGAGTGTTGCAAGTGATGAAAGAAAATTGTAAGGAGGAATGTTTCGCCGACTGGTTTGAAATGTCCGTCCATCTGTCTGTCAGCGGGCTGTATCTCAAGAACCGTAATAGGTAGAGAGTTGAAATTTTTACAGATTGTGTATTTTCATTGCCGCTATAACAACAAATATAAAATTAAGGTTTATGGTACGGAACCATTCATGTGCGAGTCCAACTCGCACTTGGCCGGTTTTTTTGAAGTGTTTTCGAAAGGAAAATAAAGAAAGAAGTGAATGGTTTATTTATTTTGACATAGAAAAGAGATTTTTTTGTAACTTTCTTATTTTATTGTTCAATCAATATACTTAAATTGGCGATGTGCGTCTACTTGAGAAGAATAAACAATTTTTCTTTCTTACTTATTTATAAATGTTAAGCTAAACTAACTAGAAATTAATATATAGAAAAAGAAGAAATAAAAATGTATTTATGTGAGCTACATGAATACATTTTTATTTTATGAGTCTCAATCTTTATTATTGGTAAGTTTTGCATAACTGAAGTGACTTCACTACTGAATTAAAACCGTCTTCGTCCTCACTCTTTCCCATTTTATGTGATGGGCTCTCCTAATTAAGTGGCTCCAGAACAATCTATCCTGGGTCTTGCAGTTCATCAGGTGGTAGGAGTTTCCTATGGTTTCCTGGTCCATCACGTATCAGGAAGTCGTCCTCTACCTTAAAAGAAATATCTATTACTTTCAGTCAGTGGGCCGGCCATGTCTGCAGACGGACAGACGGTGTTAGAGCGGAGACCGCGTATGGGCAAACGTAGTGTGGGACGCCCTGCGCGGCGGCACGATGGATCCATGATTTAAAGAAGGTGCTGGCAGCGGATGGATACGGACTGCTCAGGACCGGGAAGTATGGTGCTCTTTGGGGGAGGCTTACGTTCAGCAGTGGACGGATATTGGCTGAAATAATGATGATAATGATTTTCAGTCGGCGATTATGATTTTTACGTTTTAAATCAAGCCACTTTAAAATCAAAGGGTTAATGGCGCTAATGACAATATTTCGACAATACGACGCAACACGTTTGGGGGTTACATCTTGGTCGGAGATTGCACAAGAGGCTTTGGACAAGGTACATTCAGTCAGTGGTCGTGTGGCAAAGACGATTGGCGAAACGAAAAAAATGTATGTTACGAGATCAATTCGTTATATTTTGGCATTTCCACAATCGTCTTCGGTAATAGAATGTTACTTTATCTAAAACGTCAAATCTTTATACCACTTCTGCCACGGTCGACCTCGACGCCAACGTTCCTCATCTATACTATTATATAATGCTGAAGAGTTTGTTTGTTTACTTGAACGCGCTTATCTCAGGAACTACTGGTCAGATTTGAAAAATTCTTTCAGTGTTAGCCCATTTATCAAGGAAGGCTATAGGCTATATGCCATCACGCTAAGACCAATAGGAGCGGAGCAGTAGTGAAAATAATTTGTGAGTGACTGACAAAAAATGCACAGCCGTAACTATAGGCCGTAATTTTATGTATATTGACTGAATAGGAGACCCGCGCAACTTCCTCTGCGTCACAATTTTCATTACTGCTCCGCTCCTATTGGTTTTAGTGTTATGATATATAGTATATAGCTTTCCTCGATAAATGGGCTATCTAACACTGAACAAATTTTTCAAATCGGACTAGTAGTTCCTGAGTTTTTTTTTTTTTTTTAAATAACAACGTTGCCCCACACTAGGAATTTTTCCTGTATTGTGGGTGCGTTTTACAGACATATAATCACACATACACAAACAGCCAGACCCGGAACAACTATCTGTAGGCCATACAAATATTTGTTCCGTGCGGGAATCGAACCCGCGACACGCAGCGCAGCACTCAATTGCTCAACCACTGCGCCAACCGTGTCGTCAAATTAGTGTTTAGTGTCAAATTAGTCGTCAGATTAGCGCGTTCAAGTAAAAAAACAAACAAACTTTTCAGCTTTATATTAGAATAGATGTTATTAAGAAAGTAAATAAAATAAAACTTTATTTCAAACTACAGTCCATAATTTAGTTAGTAGTTTGGCCTTAGTAACAATGGCCATAATATACAAAAAATTGTCAAATATTTAAAAGAATCGGTACCTATCATAAAAGAATGACCACACCAAATCAGACTACCATTACCAATAAAAATAAACATTCATAATCACCGCACCTTACAAACGCATTAGTGATGGTAACAGGGGGTTGCTACCCCTCCGATATAATGCCTTAGTCACCTTTTACAATATAACTGAAGAGAAAATGATGAGCTATGCGGCACTGTTGGCGCAGTTGCTGATCGGTTGATTTGTACGTTAAACGCACGGATTTGATTCTTGTGATACTTACCCGACTGACACAAGATATGCGCGAAAAACAACCCTTCCTGGGTTATTATGTTTTTCGCGCGTATCTTGTGTGTTTGTTTGTTAATTTCTTTATTACCTCTTTTCATCCAAACCGTTGGATGGATTTCAACCATTAAGATGTCGTTAGATATCGAATAGGATATCAAAATTAAAGGTACATAAATAAAAAAACGTACATAAACGTGTGCCGGTTTCGGTTTTTTTTAACCGACTTCCAAAAAAGTGTTAGGTTCTCAATTCGGTGGGTATTTTAAGCTATTGCATAGCTTCTATCGCGGGCCTTGAGCGTGGAGACCGAATCCAGAAATTCCGTAACCGTTGGATGGATTTCAACCATTAAGATGTCGTTAGATATCGAATAGGATATCAAAATTAAAGGTACATAAATAAAAAAACGTACATAAACGTGTGCCGGTTTCGGTTTTTTTTAACCGACTTCCAAAAAAGTGTTAGGTTCTCAATTCGGTGGGTATTTTAAGCTATTGCATAGCTTCTATCGCGGGCCTTGAGCGTGGAGACCGAATCCAGAAATTCCGTAACGAAAAAAACCTAACACCCCCCACTCCGACCGGCACAGCGGTGATACTTTTTAGTTTTACTTTTTACTTTTTTTTAGCTCAAAGTGTAACTTGAATTAATATCAAAGAAAAAAAAAAGCAAAGAAAAAAAAAATACTGCATAAATAAAATAAATAATAATTGCATAAGTTGATAAAAAATGCTATGCAATAGCTTTACCGCGGCAGTCTCCGAGTGCCACACGTCTTTTTTATTGTTTTTTTAATGTATGTACTTCGAGGTTTCTGATCCGATTTCTGTGATTCTTTCTGTTTTAGTTCGATGCGGTATAGTTGCCATTTGGTGCCGTAAAAATTTAATTCAGTTTGGTTCGGTAGTTTTTATTTTATGAGCTTTTTTGCTTATTCCAATTTCTGCGCAAACGAAGACGACGTCCTAGTTTCGCCATTTAAAAGTGAAAAATTAAACAAATTTTATACAAAAATATAACCGACTTCCAAACAAAACACTACAAAGTATGAAATAACCTTAATTTCGGAAGTCGGTGTTTCTGGGTTTTCTTTGTTTTTTTTAACACCGACTTCCGAAATTAAGGTTAAATTACATTTTTATAGTATTAGTAGTTACAATGCTTATAAGGTGACTTTTTTGCAGTCAGGTTTTTTGATTGTTCTAATTGTGTTCAATCTGATTTGTTCATATTATTATTGATATATTTCCTATATATTTCTTGTGAGGAGCTCGTGGCTAAATAATAACAGCCGCACGGGTCGATCTTGAAGGTTAAGCAACGCTTGCCAAGGTTGGTGTGTGGATGGGTGACCATCTTAACATACCGAGTTTCCTCCGTGCCTCGGAAAGCACGTTAAGCCGTTGGTCCCCGCTGTCATTTCTAGATCTTTGGCAGTCGTTACAAATTGTCAGAAGCCAGTAAATTTGACTCCAGTCTTGCCAAGATGTACAGTGTTACCCAGTTAATGGGTTGTGGAGGTCTGGTAGGCAGCCGCTCCACGTAAAACACTGGTATTCAGCTGAATCCGGTTTGACTGGAAGCCGACCCCAATGTTGTTGGGAAAAAGGCTAAGCAGATGATGATTATTGATATATTTTCGATTTATATATGCAAGATTTTTACGTGATAATCGTACAACGAGAAAGTGTCATTAGTCATCACAGTTCATGATAAAGAGGTTTGAATGGAGACACGGAAAGCCCAGCAGTGAGAAACAAATAAGGTGAGTGAGAACGAAAGTGTTAGCAGAAAATTAATTCGGTGATTGTGTACTAGATGGCGCTGATAGTCGATTCAACTTGCAGTATTTTAACCGACTTCCAAAAAAGGAGGAGGTATTTTTTTATGTAAGTACAGTACACCGATTATTCTAAGGTTTCTGATCCAATTTCTGTGGTTCTTTTTTAGTTCGATGCAGGCATAGGTACTTGCCATATGGTCCCGTAAAAATTTAATTCACTTTGGCTCAGGAGTTTTTGATTTTTGAGCATTTTTGCTTATTTCATATTTCAATTTCTTCGTAGACGATGACGCCGTCCTAGTTTTACCACTTAAAAGTGAAAAACTTTTTACAAAAAAAATATAACCGTCCTCCAAACAAAACACAACAAATAATAAAATAACCTTAATTTCGGAAGTCGGTTATATTTTTTAGTCAAAGGTTTTTTATTTCCCTATTCCATTTTTGAAAGTCGGTTAAAAAGAAAACTTTTTACAAAAAAATAGACTTTCAAACAAAACACTACAAGGTATTTGAAAAATAGTTTTAACTTCGGAAGTCGGTGTTAAAAAACAAAAAACCAAAACCAAAAACACCGACTTCAGAAATCAAAGTTATTTTGAAATACTTTTTACAAACACAAACCATAAGCAATAGTCGGCGGTGTCATTTTGATCTAGAGCTGTTTTAACGCAGAACTGATTTTCAATAAACTAAGAATATTTTGACTGTTTCAGGTTTGGTTACCATTGCCGTGCGGCCTACTATATCGAGGCCAGGTTGCCAAACTTCAGGCCATGTACCCTCAAAATTCTGGCATTCCGATGTAGATCGTAAGACGAAATCACGAAAAAAATTTGACTGCCCCATACATTGATGTGCGCACAACTCGACAAAATGTACAGCTCATATTTTTAAATGTACTAAACAGCTCATATTTTTAAATTTACTAAACAGCTCATATTTTTAAATGTACTAAACAGCTCATATTTTTAAATTTACTAAACAGCTCATATTTTTAAATGTACTAAACAGCTCATATTTTTAAATGTACTAAACAGCTTATATTTTTTTTGGATTTCGGGGTTGGACCCATGGTAAAAATTGTTCATTATGATGAGTACAATGACCCCTTAAGAGGTATTGCGCTAATTATGTTATACGTTGTATTAGCAGCATAAAGTCACTTAGTTTTAAGTTATCTTTTAGTGTGTGAAGCAAACAGGTGAGAGCCGAACTTTTAACCCGACTGCACGACGCAAAGGAGTGGTAATGTGTTTATCAGCCTATGTATGTATGTTTGTATGTTCCTTTGATGACGATTTTTATGATTCACACGTCGATCGATTCCTCTTAGTCCGGCGAGTGTCACTAAAGTCATGACGTTAGTGAAAATTGAATATGGCACTACTGGACGCCACATCGTGAAAAAAAAAAAAAAAAAAAATTTCAAAACCTATCGAGTGGGTATCAAAACAAAGGGCGCGGCGAGGACACGATTCTAAAAATTTAACTCACTAAAATGTAGGAAGTTCAATCACTGATCTGATGCCACCAACTGCATCAGACTGCTTGAAAAGCGACTTGTTTTGAACTTTTTAGTCGGTTTTAGCGGTCGGGTTTTTTGACAAAGTAATTTTTTTATATACAAAGTCTATCCGCCTGCATTTCCTCTTAAGCGACCATAATGCAATTTAATGACCACAACAAGGTAGATCCAGGACACCTTTAATTGCAGGACCCTTCGTAAAAAACGAGAGCATCTCTTACCCAGATCCTATTCATTACAATGTAAAGCAAATTAACAAATTAAGTATTAAAGCGAACCGTAAGCGTGATTTACGTTATTACGGTGTTCTACGGGGGCTATATATCGTGGCCTTTGGCGAGGGTCTGGCCTGAGACTTTGGACTGAGATTTTATTGAAATTTTGTCTACATTTTATGTAAGACAAGGGGGACATTCAGTTGCAAAATCAAGGTTACCGACATAGCCCGAAGGATCATCAAATTGAAGTGGCAGGGCACATTGCTCGCAGAACAGACGGTCGATGGAGCTGAAAAGCTCTGGAGTGGAGACCGCGTACCGGAAGACGCAACGTTGGAAGGCCTCCCATAAGGTGGGCCGATGACCTGGTGATGGTCGCGGGTAGCCGATGGATGCAAGACGCGCAGGACCAGTCGTTGTGGCGACGTATGGGGGAGGCCTATGTCCAGCAGTGGACGTCTTTCAGCTGATATGATGATGACCTTCCCAACCCGGTGTCTGGGTCACACGATACCCTTTGGCAAGACTTGTGTCAGATTTTCTGTACGAATGTCTAAGATATTCAAATTATAGCCGGGACCAGCGGCTTAATGTGTTTTCCGAGGCACGAAGAAAACTCGGTACCTATGTAACGAATGGTCACCCATACACGGACTGACCTCGGCAAGCGTTGCTTAACCTTGAAGTTTGACCCGTGCAGCTGATATTATTTAGCCACGAGCTCTTCCGGCTACCGAAACTAACGGTACTCAATGATCCAGACAGATCGACTATTCAGGCGGTGTTGCAAATGTAGTCTATTATAGTATTGCCAAATTAGCATGTAAACTGTCTGCTAGGCTATCTAAAAATGAATTAAAGATATTAGTTACTGTTTAATTCATTCACATCCTGAATCCTGATACCAAATACAGATTGTTGTACAGTCGCGGACATAATTAGTGAGCTATCGATTTTAATCATGATTTGAATTAAAATAAATGGTATGCTTGGCTCAAAATTAGTCAAGACTGACGCGTTTGACTCATTTCAGCCACTACGAAACGGAGAGGTTATAAGCTTTACATGTTTATGTGTCTGTGGCATCGTAGCTCCTAAATGAACGACTTTAATGACTTATTACTTGAGTAAACTAACTCCCATTCAAATATTTTTTTTTTGTCAGATGAGGCATAAACCATTTTGTTTGCAGTCGCATGTAGCTTAATTTCGGCGACTCATTTTTTTTCGTATACTCAAGGACTTCAGTGCTATTATTCTGTACACACCATCATCACCGTGATAAGGTGAAGGTGAGCTGTAAATCCATAGTTTTTGTTGTAATGACAATTCACTTCACGTGTACTTCACCTACGTTTTCACTATGGTATTTTAACAGAATAGAATAGCTAATGTTTCTTCGGTCTACTCTCTTCTCTTCCTTTAAATAAACTTATCCTTATAATTATAAATTCATATTGAATATAGGCTCAACTAAAACCCTCTTTGCATAATATTCTGCACTAAATTATTAAGATACACACATTTCCTCGCTGTATACTCCCGAGACTCAAAAATATCAACTGTCAAATTATCAGGACCCATACAGTGCCTGTCAAATTAACGGAGCGCAGCGTCGAATCGATGCGAACGGAAGTCTCACGTTCGCATTTAGTTTTGGTATGGAATTTGCTTTGTTTGACGATTCTGCATGTAGTTTGCATCTTGTTGTCAGTGAGAAAATTAAAAGTGTGTTAGTGATCTTGCGTTCTAGAAGAGTTTAAGACATGGTTTTTCTTTTTGAAAGAGTGGAATTCCGTGCCAGAGTCTCTTTCCAGATAGCTACAACCTGGGAGTCTTTAAGAAAAGACTGAATAGGTTACTTCTAGGCAAACGTGCTCCATCTTCGACCGCATCATCGCTTACCATTAGGTGAGATAGTGGTCAATAGAAACAAAAAAAAAACATTTTGTATGCAAGAATTAGACATAAATATCATCAATAAAGACTCAAAAATAATATCAGATTGATACGCTGTTCGGAAACATCTCACGTGCCCATTCTCTGGTGATTTTTATTCCCTTGATCGCCTCTTACAGCACCCATGGGAAGTGATGGGTTGCTTAATAGCAACCCATCACTTCGTATTCTTTTACGGCAACATACGGCACCGGCCGACACCATACGGCATGAAAGAATAAAGGTAGGTAACGCTTCAATTTAATGAATTCAATATTAGCTCAATACCACTGCACCCGAGTGTACCAGCCCAAGGTAAACACACGCATTCACTGACTGTCACAGCGACAACCGTGCGACGCATGATAATGTCGTTATGTCACTTTGTGCTGTACTATACAGCGATCGTTTATCAGTGAGCTAATAATCTGTGTAGATACTTTAGATACTGCCAGATACGGGTGAGATACAGGCGAGATACAGGTGACGATAGGGCTGCAATTTATGCAATGGCGGGTTGGTCAGTGAATTGCAGAACTAATACTATAGGTGTTACAGAATTTGTTCGAAACAGGTTCGTTATCGCGGCCCTGAAACGCAAAGGGAATTGGAAGGTACACGGATGCGTTTTAGTCAGTAAGAGTCTGACACTCTTTTCCCTTCCACTCAGAGTGAAAGGAGTCATTGATGATATCACATCCTTAAACAAATATGAATAGATGTAGTTAAGTTTGTGAATAAGTATTTGAAAAACGACCTGTTTTTTTAATATTTTTAGGCACACATTACACCACTATCTCATCTGATGGTAAGCGATGATACGGTCGAAGATGGAGCACGCTTGCCTTGAAGTATACCTATTTGTGTAAAAGGTAACGTCAAAATTATTTTTGTGCTATCGTTTATCAGTGAGCAATCGGTGTAAATACCTTAGATACTGGTGAGATACAGGCGAGATACAGGCCAGATACTGGTCAGATACAGGCGAGATAATGGTGAGAAACAGGCGTGATATAGGCGAGATACAGGCGGCGATAGGGTTGAGATTAACGCAGTGGCGGGTTGGTCAGTGAACGCAGTCCGAGTGGCACCTATAATATAAGTCATTGTTGCTTTGTCAGTTTGTGTATGTTTGAAAAACTGAACGTATTTGTGTGAAACGCCATATTTGTATAGGTTGGTAAGGTCTATGAATACACGTGCGATAGAATTTTTAATTGATGTGGGCTACTCCAAGTTTTGAAGGGTGCTAGTATAACCGAGGACAATAGTTTGGAATTTAAAGCATGAATATGATTTTAATGTTTAGAGTATTGATAGAAAAACGTAAGAGATATTATACCAGTTATTCCATTTATTTCAGCTTCTGGTGTTGTAATGTTATACAGTTGGTCATCATAGCAGGCAATTGCAGTCCACTGCTGAACGTAAGCCTCCCCAGAGAGCGTCAACCCCAGTATTGAGTAGTCCGCATCCATCCGCTGCCAGACACGTTCTTCGAGTCATCGTGATGCAGGACGTCCCACGTTTACCACACTGTCTCCATTCTAGCATATGTCTGCCCTATCGACCGACTGACCGTCTACAGACATGGCCAGCCCACATCCACTTCAGCGTGCTGATTCTACGCGCAATGTCGATGACTTACAGTATACAGTAGGTATACATACGAATGATCCATAGGTGCTAACAAGCCCATTTAAAATTCTTTATTGCCGCGGACGCAGGTCCGCCCCTTGCTATACCATGTCCCTGTCATTATGATGTGCCAATGCCATCATGTTTCCGCTGTCAGAGAGAGACGGAGCTATGCAGGAAAATAGCACTATCCCTTTTTCGCTACGGATATATTATGATGGTAATGTCTCATTGGACTTTTTTTAGTTCAATACAACAACGCGTTTAGGGTTCTGCTGGGGCGACCACGATTCTGCAACGCTTTGACTATGTTCGCAGAAGCGCGCACTGATGGGTTTCAAGCTCTTATTAGGAAGCAGTGTACTTCGCTGCTGAGTTTTGATAAGCGTGTTTGCGGACAGGTGGGATTCTCGACTGCTGCGCCACTAGATACATTTGCATACTAAACTGTGAGCAGTGGACAGTTCCTCCTCGTCCTAATTTTTGTGTTCTGTGTCCTTAGCTGCTTTTTTTATTTTTATTTTTGTGTGTTGTTTTTAAGGTTGTCTGTGTGTGGTATTATGGACATTAGTCTGGAATAAATGAAAATTATTATTATTTTTGAGTTTCCGTCTTATAGATTTAGGCTCCAAAAGGGCAAAACTTAAAAAAAAATACCCAAGTAACAACAAAACTCACCAAATTAATAATGCAAAGATATTTTCTAACATGCCAACAGTTCGATAAAGAAGGAATCGTGAGAATTTGTACAGGCCCAGCGATAAATTATGTACGTCTGTCCTTGTGAACAGAAGCAGCTGTTATTTCATTGGACGGCCTCCATCATTGTATGGCGGGGGTACTCACTACATGAAACATGAAACATGCATGATGATTGCTGGTGGACGATTCAAAAAGCCATTTATGTGACTTTTACGTAGGCACTCTGATTCGTGTCGGTTTTTTTTTCAATTTGTGACTTTTGGAGAGTGGTAACGGGTATTTTTCAGCGACAAAAATATTTATTTATTTTACTTCGGGATAAAAATACGCGTATTGCTTATAATGCAATGTTATACATAATATATTGATTTTATATTATACATTGACCAACAACATTATCCACATAGTACCAAATTGATTGAGTAGCGATGTAAAATTGATTTTTCTCAATCAGGGTTTTTTGTTATCATGTTCTGGTACTTGGTGGATATCCCTCCCACACAAAACGTTTTGGAAACACATTAATGTGCATACTGTTGAGGAGTCATCGTCGACTCTTTCATCATTTTCCATCATGTGAGATTGTAGTCAAACGCGACCTTATCAATATCGCGTGCCTATCAATAGTAAAAAAAAAAACTTGCTGGTTGTAAGGAATTCCCTGCCGGAGTCTGTATGCTGATCCTGGGGCATATCAGTTAGCTCAGAGTCTTCTTCTAATTGTGTGGGCAGTAAGGACTATCGACCCGTAGAAACTCTGACACTAGGGTGTGTAACCTAGTGTGTTTCTAAACCACCTGAAAGGCCTCTGACACGGTTTATTTGACGACCGCCATTCGGCGGTTGGGACCACCGGCTTATACGTACCTTCCGAAGCACGGAATCATCTTTTTATCAGACAATCAGGTGATTCAAGCCTGCAATGTCCTAGCAAACTGAAAACAACTTTAAAATTAATTTAGTTTTTTTTAAATGTACTTAACATAGTTTTTAAGTCTTTCTACTAACAATATTATATGGACCAAGAATGTCTGAAATATATATATATATATATATATATTTTAAACCTCAGTGTGAATAGGTTACTTCTAGCCAAACATGCAAATCGTTTAAATTCAGTGGTGAAGTGAGTGCGAAGTGAAGCATCTTGATTACATGGATTAACAGCTCACTTCGTGATCACTTCCCCAAGCCTTCACTTCGACAGGTTCCGCACTGTTTGCACTGCTGGTACCAAGAATATTTTCCCTCCATCTGTCTCGTCAAGGCAGGCTGCCTAGATAGTCAAATTAAGTACTTAGCCAGGTAAAGAGGACCGTTTGCTCTATTTCGTGCGGCATCACGGATGTGCCGCGTTCACTCGATCAAGGTGACTTGCTCGGGCGTGACTTGAAAGCGACTGGCTCCATTGTTTCACGACTTTGTATACTAATCATATTGTATTAGATCAAAAGGCCAGTCTCCTTAATGAAGAGCTTTCAAATTAAAATCCTATCATCATCTCACGGATGATACATCATCATCTGCCTAGCCTTTTCCCAACTATATTGTGGTCGGCTTCCAGTCAAACCGGATTCAGCTGAATACCAGTGTTTTACGTGGAGCGGCTGCCTACCAGACCTCCACAACCCATTAACTGGGTAACACGGTACTTCTTGGCAAGACTGGAGTCAGATTTACTGGCTTCTGACAATCCGTAACGACTGCCAAAGATCTACAAGTGACAGCCGGGACTAACGGCTTAACGTGCTTTCCGAGGCACGGAGGGAACTCGGTATATTAAGATGGTCACGCATCCACAGACCAACCTATATACCTACGTTACAGAATAGATCATAATCATATCAGCCGAAAGACAAACTCCAAGGAGTAAACGGCAAGGAAACTCAAGCATTGCCCTCTCCATTGCTCTTTAGTGACCTTAAGCCTTCTGATGAGGCCCATTGTGAGCGACCACGTTTCAGTTCTATAAGTCATCACTGGCAACACGCACTGGCCATAGACTTTCGTCTTGAGACACCTTGGTATGTGGGACGCGAAGATACCATGCAACTTCCCGAACGCCGCCCAGCCGAGTCGGATTAGTCGGACAAAATAGACAGATGAAGAAAACTTTACCCCTACTTTACACAGTGGGTAGCCTTATCGCTAAAATCAAAAACGACAAAGGAACCTTAATTGGAGATGGTGCGACTACGATATATGCCAACACTCCTTAAAAACAAAAATAGCGCAAAATACTCAGAGAACGCAGGCAAACAGCCTGGCCTGGGCTGGTAAATTCAGTCACGTTGTAGCTATCGTTACGCAAAATTCTCCACACTTTTAGATGAAGGAAAGTCGATTGTGGTAACAAGCGCTGACCCTAAAAAAGAAAAGAGGGATCTGGCACTGGAGAGTGGAGAGTGGGATTTTACCTATACAGTAGCTAGAAGAAATTGGCGTAACGCGATCCGATCGCATACGCAACTCTTTCATCAGAGGTAGTCTTGGTGTCCATGACGTGGGGGAAAAACTGCAAGAGTGTCGTCTGCGATGGTATGGCCACATCATGCGCCGCCCTATGGAGTACGTTGGTCGGGGATGCATGAATATGGCTGTTCTTGGGGCTAGGTCCCGTGGTCGCCCTCGCAAGCGCTGGTTGGACGTCGTTAAGTTCGACATGAGAGCCAATGGCCTAACTGAGAAGGATGTTCAAGATCGGGCAAAGTGGAGGAAGCTAAGTAGGAAGGCGGACCCTGGCAATAGCCGGGATTAACGCCAGGTAGAAGAAGAAGTAGCTAGAAGAAATTGGGAAAGGTCTTTGCCCATAGGGTTTGACAAAATGAACGAACTTCTGATAAAAGCTTTCTGATGTCCTTTAAAGTAGGCGATAGACGTGCGAGCAAGTACGCGTACTTGTGGCTCGACGAGCTTTTTCGCTCGTGTGTCACCGTAAGTACGCGTACATAAAAACCACCGAGTAAGTTCGTTAGCGATCCAACAAGTTTGAAATTTTGCTCGTAACGCCGCGAGCCGCAAGACACGAGCCATTACTTTGTTTTGTGACAAGTCGACCGCTATTGTGTTGCAAAAATAACTGATTTTCAAAGCTATTCACACTAATCATTAACAGAATTTTTTTCTTTTCTTATACAAGTATCCTGTCCGGGTATAGTAAAATATTATTCCTGAATAACAAAAAATTTCCTCCATTGACGACATCGCGGTCCCCCTGGTAACAAAGTAATGAGCAAGCTTTCACGTGTGTCACCGACGTCGGGCCGAGTAAGTTCGCGATATTAAAAACCACGTACTATAAGTTCGTACGTCTATCACCCACTTCAGTAGCCCTAAGAAATTGAAGAAGCATACAGAGGCAGAGAACCACTTGTTTTATACTATTTCATACCAGACCTTCTATTAACTTCTAGACTTCCTACGATTTATGATTTTTGTAAAAAGGAGCTACAATTTCACAGCCATTTTCCCGTATCGTTATAACAACGAAGCCGCGCACCCTCAAACGGTCGATCAGATGACTTTAAAATCGAGTTCATTGTACCGGCGTTTGTTAAACAGCTGTTTTTTCTGTCACCCCAACTTTAGGCTGATTGTACTAAGAAATCATTATTAATATTGTCAGGCAGGCACAGTGTCATGTGTCTTGTGATTCACGTTTTTTCTTAAGTGTTGTTTATTGTGTCTAGTTTCGTCAATGTAAACTAAAGATCTTTAAGATCCTTTTAGGTACTTTTCACCGATCAGCTATAACAAAATATTTATTGATAGACTCGTGTGTGACCAAAAGCTCACCTTATAGAAAACGATAATGTGAATAGAAGTGATCTATTCACTCTTGAATTAAGGCGCAGATACGGCTTAGTAGCTGATTTTCAAATGAGCATCACGTCTAAACGGCTAGTCGTAATTTTTTGAAAAAAATATATGTTACATTAGACAATTTTCTTAACAATTTGATATCTGTAAATTTTGAGTTTTATTCGTTCAACATAGTGTAATTAATTTATAAAGTTATGTCTAACATGGAAATGAAAATGACCATCGGACCAAAGCCGTCGGGCGTATTTTAATGGAATTTACACTTTCTCAAAGACAATTAAATTAGATATTTAGATTAAATGTTTAATCATAGAATAATAAGAAAAGTACAATAAACTACTCAATTTTGGGTCGCGCGGGTGTGAAACGAGTGCGTGTTTTGTTCCTCCAAGTTCGCTGTGGCGTATGTTGTCGCCTTAAAGAGCCGCAGCACAGTTCTCTCAGAGAATTTAGCTCCTTAGCCGCACGCACAATGAAAACATTCCCAGAACGTTTGATTGACATGATTCTTTTTAGAAGAAGAGAACCGCTCGCTACAAAGTGTTGGTGGAAGCGTTTTTAACTCCAATGCAAGCCGGTTTTCTCACAATGTTTTCTGTCATAGTTTTCGTTACAAAAACTAAATCTGGGTAGAATACACCTTTATCTTGTCTCTCTTGATAGATATAATATGAGTCTTGTAACTTGAATTAAACTAATTTTTATACAAAGCAGGTCATTTACATCACTACATATTATAAAATAAAGTTCTCCTCCGCGGTTACCTGTCTCTTCGCGATAAACCCAAACAACTGCACCGATTTTTATGTTGTTTTCATCAATGGATAGAGTGGTGCTCGAGGAAGGTTTTAGTATATATTTTGTCTCGAAAAACAATTAGGGATCCTTATAAAAATTAAATTGCAGCGTGGACGAAGTGCTAGTTAATTATAATCAGGTACAACATAATTCCCATGCTGTGCAAAAATCCGTATCCTATAACATAAATTAACCGGATACGATTCAATTGATTCTCGAGATCACGACTATGTAAATACTGCGCCTACTACTTTAAAAAAAACAGTTGGCAACATTATTGGTCAAGTTTTAAAATACGAGTAATTACTTTTGCTGTATAATTCATGGTTTATTAATTATCAGTGGAATAAAGGAATGGAGTTGGCAAATCTATGAGCATAGTTTGCCGTAAAGAGGGACCGTAGCCCTGGAACGCAAAGGGCACTAGGAGGAACACGGATGGGTTTTAGTCAGTAAGAGTCTGACACTCCCTTGAGGAGCTCGTGGCTAAATAATAACAGCCGCACGGGTCAATCATCAAGGTTAAGCAACGCTTGCCGAGGTTGGTCTGTGGATGGTTGACCATCTTAACGTAACGAGTTTCCTCCGCGCCTCGGAAAGCACGTTAAGTCGTTGGTCCCGGCTGTCATTTGTAAATCTTTGGCAGTCGTTATGGATTGTCAGAAGCCAGTAAATCTGACTCCAGTCTTGCCATGAAGTACCGTGTTACCCAGTTAATGGGTGGGTTATGGAGGTCTGGTAGGCAGCCGCTTCACGTAAAACACTGGTATTCAGCTGAATCCGGTTTGACTGGAAGCCGATCCCAATATAGTTGGGAAAAGGCTAGGCAGATGATGATGAGGATTACTATAAAAAAGTCCAATAGTTCAGTGCCTAAAAAACATTGCCAAAAGTTTCAATCAAACCCAGGCCAGAAATCGAGACTAGTGATATTAGACTCAGCTACAGTTTTGATAGTATAGTAGTATTAGAACTAGAGACAGTCAGTCTTTAGGTCAATTTTGTTATAATAACTTTACAACTATCTATCTATCTATCTGCCTAGCCTTTTCCCAACTATATTGGGGTCGGCTTCCAGTCAAACCAGATTCAGCTGAATACCAGTGTTTTACGTTGAGCGGTTGCCTACCAGACCTCCACAACCCATTAACTGGGTAACACGGTACTTCTTGGCAAGACTGGAATCAGATTTACTGGCTTCTGACAACCCGTAACGACTGCCAAACATCTACAAATGACAGCCGGGACCAACGGCTTAACGTGCTTTCCGAGGCACGGAGGAAACTCGTTATGTTAAGATGGTCACCCATCCACAGACCAACCTTGGCAAGCGTTGCTTAACCTTAAGGATCGACCCGTGCGGCTGTTATTATTAAGCCACGAGCTAATAACTTTACAACTATATTTTCGAAAAGAAAGAAAGAAAAGAACTTTAATTTCGGAAGTCGGTGTTTTTGGTTACTTTTTCGTTTTTTGACACCGAGTTCCGAAATTAAAGTTCTTTTCTTTCTTCCGAGGTTATTTTGTACCTTGTAGTGTTTTGTTTTTGGAAGTCGGTTGTATTTTCTGTAAAAAAGTTTTTTATTTTTCACTTTTTGGTGGCCGGTGCAATGTTATGTTAAGAGCTGGTGTACATACTAAAAAAACATGCAATTTCAGCAATCCCGATCCATTTGCTATCATTTATTGAAGAGTTCCGTCTATTGCCTACCTCGTTCTTCGTCAGATCTTCACCAAATTGAAAATACTCTTCTAAACAAAAAAAGAATCATCCAAATCGGCTGAACAAACATATTTCATGGGATCTCATCATCAGATCCTAATTTATACCTTTCATCATCAGCTCAGCAACATGATATGATGATTACCAGGCACAAATATCTGAATCGCGTTAGAAAGTTAATGAAAAGCTTTGTATGTGCCTATAAAATTTGAGGGTTGCCCTCGATTTTCATGGGATCCCATCATCAGATTCTGACATGGTGACAATGAGACCAATCGAGAAGTATACCCTTTCAGATGAAATAAGAATTTTTTCAAATCGGTTCATAAATTACGGAGTTATGAGGAAACAAACATAAAAAAAAATACAAACGAATTGAAAACCTCCTCCTTTTTGAAGTCGGTTAAAAACACAGTTAAATGGCGTTGAGCAGTCACGGCAGGTGCTCTCGCAAAAAAAATTATCTCGACTAAGCAAAGTTAGACAAAACTTCCTCAATCTTCGGTCAGTGCTATGGTAGACTTTGATACTGATGTGGTTATTTTAACTGCAGTTCAAAGTCCAATAACTAAACTAAGATGATAATCTTGCCGGTAAAAGCGTAATGTGCAAAAACTGTACTAGATGAATCACATTTTATTTACATGAGGAAGTAGTGACGAATATAAAAATTCTAGTTTGCTGAGATGATTTGGTCGTAATAAGGAAAGGTGGATGGATTGTGTGAGGAAAGAGATGGTGGAAAAGGTAGTGAATAATAGCTTGACGGTTGACAGGGGAGAATCGAGAAGTAAACGTATTGCAGTGACCCAAAGAAATATAGGACAAGATCAGAAGGTTTAAAAAGGCCACTTTAGCAGAAGAAGAAAGCAAATCACGCTACCTGTCACTGTCAAATTTTCCCAATCAACCTTGAACCTAATGCGTTAGCGATAAAGATGAAAATTAAATTTGACAGATTGTTGTGTGAATAATATTCTCATATTATTCTTCTAGAGTGACCTTTTTCGCCCCGCATATTTATAGATAGGCACATTATATCAGGGCCAAGTCTGCTATTTTTTATAATTTCGTCATTCCAACACGATCCCATTGTCATTTTGCTAAAAGTTCGTAATCTGCTAATTCATAATGGTCGACCACTGGTCGGTCAATGGTCTCGTAATAGAATCGTGGTAGAAAGACATTTTCGTATTGCCATTATTATAAAACCCGTTAGTAGAAATGATTTTCAAAAAACTACTACTAAATTTGAACATTAAGTTATGCCAGATTTTTTTATATACATTTTTACATATTATTTATTTATTGGTCATTATGTACTAGATTACCATTCTATGCCATTTTTTTCAATGGAGTGTCAGTGGTTGACCATTGGAAAGTCATAATGACGCGTTTATATTAGTAGATTATTACCAAACTTGTCAAAATCAACAATTATGAAATCAATGATAGACCATTCTGACACTTTTGTAATAGCAGACTTGAGGCCCAGCCGCATTCACAGAGACCGCTGGATAATAGTTTTCACAAAGTGGGTGCCTGTCGATAGACGCGCCGCAGGCGTCAGACTGGGACGAGGTGACGAGACAACCTACACGCTTAACACAAGAGCTGGGTTAAATTGCATCGGGAAAAGATCACCTTGAAAGATTTTAAGGGAAACATTTTCCCAGCAGCAGGACAGTCTGGGCTAGATTAAAAATAGCTATAAGTCAATTAATTTGCCATTCGTCAAATTTACTTCAAAGTTGATTGAGAGCGTTCGGTTTGCACCAAGTGCAACTGATAGAAACTCGACGACTGACGAAACACGAAGTTTGCCTAAGGAAATTAGAGAAAAGTTGTAATGTACAAAAATGTACTTTTAAAACATCATGCAACTTAGACTATTAACACTTCATGTCCAATTTTATACTTCTATGTAAATTTATGTATATTTGACGACAGACTCCTACATAATATGGCACCTATGTAAAGAATGAGTAGTACTCCGTTTTTGGGTCTCCACGTGCAGTGTGTGCCTACTAATATTATAAATATTCAAGTAGGACATCTGTCTGGTTTTATGACATGTAACTTTGTTTTAGTTTTAGGTTGGTAAATCATCAAATGACTCCTTCCACTCTGAGCGGAGCGGAAGGGAGTGTCAGACTCTTACTGACTAAACCCATCCGTGTTCCTCCTAATGCTCTTTGCGTTCCAGAGCCGCGGTGACTCTTTCGAACCAAATTCCGCAAACCTGGCAGGCACTGGCCCCAGCCCTTCCCGTTTACTATGCTGAGATATCTCATTGAGGCGCGCGTGGAACACAACGCGCCGTCGACCCGGGCCTGGTTTTCATGAGACGGCGAACCACCCAACGCTCACCGTCCGCAGGCCCGATGACAACTTTTTGATTTCGATGTCCCAGCCAAGTAGATGAGTATTTCTATTTCCCAAATGGTTGGGATTTGTATTCTTTGCCCCAAATCCCACGCAAGCAAAGACGCGGCACAAAACTACTAACACAAGTTCAAGTTTATTTAAACGTCATGCTTGCGTCGTGATTCTCCAAATATGGCCGTTTGATCATGTTGCGTAGGTTTATGACAGAATCTGTGGCTTCTATAAATATGGCCAGTAACATTTGAGATGAATGTCAATGCACACGGTACCTTTGGGCCGGCGGTGGTTCATGGACATAGGCTTATGGCCTTTTCTGGCACCGGAATATAGTGGGCTTTCTTCTTGCATAACGGATTCTGTGAGAACTCACTTTGTTGTTGAAATACATATACCTAAGCTAGATAGCAATATTAAGGAACACAATTTTTTTTTGTTGAATGTTGCCCCACACTAGGTATTTCTCCTGTTTCGTGGGTGCGTTTAAAAACAAACACAAACAGCCAGACCAGGAACAACTATCTGCAGACCATACAAATATTTGTTCCGTGCGGCAGCAGTCAGTCGCTCAACCACTGTGCCAACCGTGTCGTCAACAACAATACAGAGGAATACGTAGTTCGTGGCTAAATAAAACAGCTGCATGGTTTCTTCAAGGTTAAGCAACGCTTGCTGCGGTCGGTACGTGGATCATCTAACTTAACGAGCTTCCTCCGTGCCTAAAGCACGTTGTGCTGTTGGTCCTGGCTGTCATTTGTAGATTTTAGCAAATTGTTACTGGTAGACCAAAGTTTAGAAATCGTAGGTACTGGACCAGTGTTGCCAAGGGGTATCGTTACCTATTTACTGGGTTGTGAAGGTCAGATAGGTAGTCGCTTCATGGAAAATATCGGTACTCAGCAGTTCATCTTTTACAAATATATTTTAAAAGTCACGGGGCACGTTGTTTGTCCTGCTGGTGATCACAGGGTATTTGTGGTGTAGAAACCTACAATCCCTGGCCTTTTCCTCAAGAGATCTGACGTCTTTTATGGTTTCCCTCTGTTACATAAAAAAAAATGTTAACCCTCAAGCAAAGGGAAAATAGGTGCCTATGTTGTTTTCCTGCTACAAGAAATGAATCAACCAGTTTGACTGAACACAATTCTTAGGATTGAAAGTAATCTAGTTCAGTGTGATTCAAGAAAGAAACAAGGTAATTCCTGGCCAGCAATATAGGTGACATTAAAGATAACTCAGTCACGTTCACTAACAAGGTACTTGCACCTACAAAATTTGTACACCACTATTGGCAAAATATGGACGCTCACAATATACTGTTAATACCTTGCATGTCTGATTCGACAGTTCATGTACACGCATATTTGACAAATAAATTATCTTTCTTTCTTTCTTTCACAGGTATACCCATTTAGCTAAAGCAGCGTTACTGTGCTGATTTTTGGAAAGGTGTACAGGCTACAGACAATTGTGTTATTTCAGCTTTTTTGCTTGGCATCACATCTGCGGATGGACGCAGATGTGATGCCAAGCAAAATGGAATCCGTATTGATTGCCCATGGCAGCAATCATGTTATAGAACCATGTTTAGCGGTGACTTGAGTTGCACATACACACACCTGGATTCCATTAAAAGATAATAAGCAGAGTATACCGACGATGTACAGAAGATTATCCCATGCAATATGGAACAATACGGTTGCTATCAAAAATTCCAGATGGACTCGATCCAGGAATCGCTCTCCTTCACGTTCAAAGTAGATCTTGTGACCAATCCAATTTCGAGTTTCAGTTGTTCTCATTATTTTGCAACAGTGTTACGAGTAGTTGGCCTTTCCGGATCACTGGGTGACAGTTTACGTTATCTAGCATTTAGTCAAATGTCAGTCATAGAGGTTAATGGTCGAAACACGATTTTCATGGGTCTTATTTTAAATGGTGGCGAGTTGCGGGCATTTACTGCTTGGGTGACAGTTTCTGTAATTTTAGTACATAGCATTATTTTGATAGAATCTTTTTGTAACGTACAGTTTCTTTAAACAAGAATCACTGCATGCTGCCAGAGAAGAAAATAAATGTGCAAGTGGAACAAATTACGCCTTCCGCTCTGGCCGGAGTAGAAGGGAGTGCCATACTCTTACTGACTAAAACCCGTGTTCCTCCAAATACGCTTTGCATTCTAGAGTCGCGGTGACCCTGGCCAACGAATTCTGCAACCATAGCAGGCACTGCCCCTGGCATAGGTTGTACGTCTGTAAATTGCTGGGGTTTGCTCTTGAGACTCGACTTACACAACGATCAAGTGCGCATTTTGCTTTCGGTTTTGAAGTTTGGTTCTTCAAACCACCTCCTCCTCAAGTAAGGCCGTTCTTCCTAATGTTCTTTGCGTTCCAGGGCAGCGGTGATTCTTTCGAACAAACGCAACGAGTGCCTGGGCTGGCGTTTGATTAATGAATATCACACAAGATATTTACGTATCGTGAGGCACACATGTACACGTGGACTACAGAACAAACGCAAGAGATACTGGACTACTTTATGATAAGAAGGAGGACCACAAGCACCCTTCGCGTTTGGGCAGTAGTCCATATGTTGTACTCTCGTACCATACCAGACAATAAGTGATCGTACAGAGCCCATTTAAAATGCAGATCTGGGTATTCCGGTCTGAGCTAATAGTATACACATTAAATGGTCCATTAACTGTTACGAGTGCAGCAGTAAAACTATGCTCGTCTTTAAAGCATCGTAAATTTTTATCGGGCTATGCAGGCAAATATATTTTTTTTAAATTCGCTAAAATAAACTTATTTCTGATTTAAGAAGATCTGATGATTTTTTTTTTTTTTTTAAGGTTGGGAAATCATCAAATGACTCCTCCCACTCTGGGTGAAGCAAGAGGGAGTGTCAGACTCTTACTGACTAAAACCCATCTGTGTTCCTCCTGGTGCCCTTTGCGTTCCAAGGCTACGGCACCTCTTTCGAACAGATTCTGCAGCCCCAGCAGGCACCTGCCCTAGCGGGCCCCGTCTTCCACGCTGAAATCTCTTTGAGGCGCGCTGGGATCGCAGCGCGCCGCCGACCCGGGCCTAGTTCTGATCAGACGGCGAGCCACCCACTGTGAGCCGTCCGCGGGCCCGCGCCTACGGCGGCCGGGAATCGTCCTGCGACTCCCGACGCCTGGGAAGATCTGACTGAGAATGACCTGGCATGGAAATCTCTTACCTTATAATTTTAAAATTCTAGCTTAAATTTTATCTCAGCGAAAATCATATAAATTATAAAGATGATGGACAAACAATAATATTCTCGAAAATCGTTCAACTTTATTGCAGGACTCTTCTGCTCCTTCTCACCTTCACCTTGTAGCTAAGTCGGATGTGATTGTCAAAAAGCCAAAATATGAGAATATGTTGGGATTTTAAAAATCGCCTTCGCTGTGTTACCGCTGACAGAATATCGCTTGACAAGAGCCTCTGGGTTGTTTCATCGTCGTGTGTTTGTTTGAAAGAGTCACCGCGGCCCTGAAACGCAAAGGGCATTAGGAGGAACACGGATGGGTTTTAGTCAGTAAGAGTCTGACACTCCCTTCGGAGGAGTCATTTGATGCTTTCCCTTCCTTAAAAAATCCGGCCAAGTGTGAGTTGGACTTTCAAACGAAGGATTCCGTACCATAAACCTTAATTTTTATTAGTGGCAATTTTACGTTAAGCCGTTGGTCCCGGCTGTCATTTGTAGATCTTTGGCAGTCGTTACGGATAGTCAGAAGCCAGTTAATCTGACTCGTCTTGCCAAGAAATACCGTGTTACCCAGTTAATGGGTTGCGGAGGTCTGGTAGGCAGCCGCTCCACGTAAAGCACTGGTATTCAGCTGAATCCGGTTTGACTGGAAGCCGACCTCAATATAGTTGGGAAAAGGCAAGGCAGATGATGTTATAGTGGCAATAGAAATCCACATGTTTGATGAAATAAACGCTAAACGTTACTTAATATTTTTAAGTACCTAGATTTGGAACCCAATCTGTGGTTTATGCGTGATGCTCCCTCAAACACACAGACAAAAAATTCAAAAATAGCATTTTTGTTTTTTATATCTTTTTACTAAATTTTCTATGTAATTTTTTTCAAATCAAAATTGATTATTTGTGAGAAAATGGTACAAAAGATGTTATAATAATGATTCCATTTAGAATTATGCAAAAATATTCAATGTACAGACACGGTTAGTCTACGATGTTATTATAGGTATGTATGGATTATTATAGCGGCAATAGAAATACACAATATGTGAAAACTGTCTACCTATTACGGTTCTTGAGATGCAGCCCGCTGACAGACAGACGGACGGACGGATGGACGGACGGACGGGTGGACGGATGGACGGATGGATGGACGGACGGACGGATGGACGGACAGACGGACAGCGCAGGTTGGTTACCCTTTGGGTCGGAACCCTAAAAAGGCCATAGCGCCATTTATGCAAAAAAACGGTAACAGATAACAGATATATTTATTCAGTCATATGACTGTACCTACATATTGTACCTACATCTCATTTTTAAAACCGCATAAATGTTTTCAGTGCTAGATAGGTATACGTTATGCTAAACTGCGTTACAACTATAGTAGAACAAAAGGCAGCTAGACAGCAAAAGTGAAACTATTAGCTCTAGCTTCATTGTTTCATTGGTAAAGCGTGAATGTTTCAGTTAAACTGGGAAATCGGATGTTTTGTGAAATGTCTGTTTGTTTAAAATAATAAACGCATAAAACGCACCGTTCAAGCCGAAGTCGGTCCAAAGACGAGTACCTAGATCGTTTTCTCTGTGCCTCGGAAAACATGTTAAGCCTTTGGCAGTCATTTGAACCTAGAAGCTAGAAGCATAGCATATAAGCCTATTTGAAGCTAGAAAATCTGACATCAGTTTTTCCAAGGGATATCGTGTGTCAGTTACCGGGTTGTGGAGGTCTGCTAGGCAGTTGCTCGATGTAAAACACTGGTATTCAGCTGCATCCGGTTTGACCGGAAGCTGACCCTAACATAGTTGAGAAATAGCTAAACTGTGTGCTCATATGTTTGCATATCCTGCAATAGTTCTGCATCAAACGGGCCTTATCCTTAGCTGGACTTGAATAGAACAGATTTTTTTTTAAGAATGGGAAATCATAAAATGACTTCATCCATTCTGGGCGGAGCGAAAGGGAGTGTCAGAATCTTTGTAACTAAAATCCAACCGTGTTCTTCCTAATGCTCTATGCGTTACAGGGCTGCGGTAACTCGGGGATAATCGTCCATGCTTCATGATATTATAATAATTATGATTGTAACGGGGTCTCTGCGAATTGGCTTAGTCCCTTCGTACGCCTGCCAAAAGTCCTGGATCCTGGGGTCCCGGATTAATTGAAACGTTGAACGAAATGTCAAAGACGCATTCAATAGTAAATTGTTTCTTCATCTTTTTTTGGTCGATAAAATATATTTATTTCATACTTTATGAACACAGTGTGTCCTTTCGCTTTGGCTAGCCACTACAAATAATTCGAACAATTTTATTCTTGTCGGGCTGAAGATGGTGATAATGACGTGTCCAAAAATAAACACTGCCCTCATATTCAATATTGTAAGCCATTTACACCGAACAAAACCTAAACCTCAAAATTATATAACCTAGTTATTTCCCAAAAACTCCAACAATTCCCCCGCCCCACAGCATACATCCACCGTAGGTAGGTCGCTAACAATACTATGACATCACCGGCCCGCCGCCGCCCGTCGAGCGTGATCTGAATGGACGGACAGACAAACTGATTATGTAACTAGTTTGCGCACTATGCTTTACGAGGATTACAATATTAGTTAACGGTTGATATGGAAATCGATGACCGAGTTGGTAGACGTAGTGTTCATGTATCATCATTATCGTGATATCAGCTGAAAGACGTCCACTGCTGGACATAGGCCACCACGCGCGTATCGCCACGATAACCGGTCCTGTGCGTCTCGAATTCATTTTTATTCTGCAAGGATTGTGCCCTACCCACTGCCACTTCAGTTTGGCGATCCTTCAGGCTATGTAACTATAGAAAATAATAGAAAACATTAGCATATTAATAAGAAATGTTATGTATTGTTATTTAACGATTCTTTACATTTCTGAACAGCCACAATTTCAAAATCTAAGACCGCTTTAAACGATCTTGGAGCACAATATTGGTCAATTTCATTCAAATAATATCTTCATGAGAGGGCTAATAAATGAAATACTAAAAGTTGGCCCGGCAAGATCGATATATTTGGCCCTCACATAATGCACACTAAACTCCCTTTGGCGCTTGATCATCATCATTTCAGCCAATATTCATCCCCCCACCGCTGTATCTCCACGTTGTCGTCGTGGTGGGGCTTGTGTGTGTCAATGATCTTGGAGCTCTGCCGGTAGAGTTACTCATGCCGGAAAGGTCCGAGTGAGAGACCAGACCAAGAGAGATACCGGGAAGTGGTTGCTCCTGATTGATCGACGGTAATCGATCGACAGATGACGTGACCATGCCACTGCGGTGCAGGCGCACCAAAGTGGCGCACCTTTCTCTCCTTGAGGAGAGAATTTTCGGCGGGTTCGTTGAGCTGGGTTGGCTGGACAGCGAACGGAGGCATGTTTAATGCCGCCGCCGGGGGCTTGGCTTGACCGCCTGGCCCAGAGGAAGGCTACCTCTAAGATAAAAAACCACCTAATCCTAAGCTTTGAAGCGCGGTGAGAGGATGAATGGCTGGAGGGAGTCCAGTCGCGAGCGCTTCCCCTGTAGAGCACCTGCCGCACTCTGCAGTATGTAGGCTTACCCAGGTAAATAGGCTCTGCCTGGGTGGACATTTTTTCCTTACTACTCGTGGGATCAATATGAATATCTCAAAAAACCCAAAAAATAGAAAAGATGTTGTGGAGGTACCGCTTGCCGGCGACGGCAACAAGAGCCGAGGAGGCTCCCGATCCTCGATAGAGGATCCAAATATGTCCGACCAGGACTTGCGCGGTCTTGAGCGTCAAGGAGATGCCGCCGGGTCAGACTCGGACTCTGCGTCAGGCGTCGGCTCGGCAAGCTCTGGACGCGAGGGAGTGGGGGCTGCTGCTGGGAACTCACAAGTTCTTTCGAAAGCGGCCCCGGCAGGAGGATGACCAGGGGTCGTCTTCAAACGAGATGGCCTCGGCCCGAAAAATCCCCACCAGTAGGCGGGGTAAGGGCCGAGAAGGAGGTAAAGGGAGGGGGCTCGCCTCCAAGGAGGTGGCCCAGCGAGCCTCAAAATTCGTCGAGGAGGGGCGCCAACCTGGAGTGACCGATCGGAGGGCTCCCTTGGCATCTTCCGGCGATGAGCCAAACACCGGTGTCGGCTCCGATGTGGAGCGTAAGGCTAGGTTTGCGGAGGTCGTGAAGGCCGCGATCCGCGATGTAGCCTTGAAGAGGTCGCAGTCCTCTAAAAACAAGGCTATAAGTGCGGCCTCAGCCTCCATTTTGGCGGCAGCGGAGGCCAACTGCTGCGGGCCTCCATCGGAAGAATTGTCCAGGCTGCGGGCGGAGATCGCCCGCTTGGCAGCAGCCACCGAGCTTCTCCAAAAGGAGAATAAGAAGCTCCAAGCAGACCTGGCCGGGCTTCGAGGGGCCGGCTCAAACGAGGCGCTTCAAGGGGGAAGCAAAGGCGGGCAAAGCCACGCCATGCTGGCGGAGGACAAGCTCTTGAACCTGGTGCGCCAAGAGCTGGCTACCTTCCAGGAGCGGTGCCAGGCACGATTCTCCACTTTAGAGGGCATCGTATTACGCCCCCCACTAGCGGCGAGTCAGACGGGCTCGGGCCAGCAAAAGGCGGCCTCGTATGCGGCAACCGTGGCTGCCAAATCGGGGTCATCTGGTCAGGCCAACCGAGGGGCTGGACTGGCAAAGACCAAGCTGAATAAAGGTGGGATGGCTGCACAGGCAGCACAGGCAGCACGAGCTCCAGCTCCAGCTGTGCAGCAGACGCCTCCGTCTTCAAACTCTCCTGCGGCCGAAGCTGGATGGCAAATAGCTGGTGAGTTGAAGAAGGCGAGAAAGGCAACCAGGGCGGCCAAGAAACGCGAGAGGAGGCGGCGACAAAAAGAGCGAAGCGTCGCAGCCAGGCTCCGTGCCCCAAAAACCGCAGCTGTAGTGATCACACTACAGCCGGACGCGGAGAAGAAGGGCGTGACGTACAGCCAAGTGCTCGTAAAGGCAAGGGAGGCGGTGAACCTTCAGGAGCTCGGCATTACTGGGGGCCTCCGACACAGGGTAACCATGACTGGGGCCCGGATGTTGGAGATCCCCGGTGCAGCCAGTGGCCCGACCGCTGACGCTCTGGCTGAAAGGCTTAGAGCGTCCTTGAGTGCGGACGAGGTCCGAGTGTCCAGGCCCACCAAGTGCGTTGATATACGCATTATAGGCCTGGACGACTCCGTCACGGAGGAGGAGGTGGTGGCCGCCGTCGTCAGGACTGGGGGATGCTCTACCGAGCAGGTGAAGGCAGGCACCATACGTCCTGACCATACGGGCATGCGAACCATCGTGGTGAGCTGCCCCGTGACGGTGGGCAAGAAAATTTCGGAGGGCCGAAGACTCCTGGTGGGCTGGGTATCTGCGCAGGTCAAACTGCTGGAACCCAGACCTCTGAGGTGCTTCCGCTGCCAAGTGGGCAACCATGTGGGAGTCCAGTGCACCTCGGAGGTGGACCGCAGCGATCTTTGTTTTCGCTGTGGTCAGCCTGGACACAAGGCCGGCTCGTGTAACGCCAAGCCGCACTGCGTTGTATGTGCGGCAGCTGGCAAGCCGGCCGATCACTGGGTTGGGGGCAATGCCTGCGTCCCACCCGCCAAAGCCGGGGGCAAAAAGAAGCCCTCCACCACCGCCGTCCCTGCCGCCGCCGCCGCCACTGCTGTCGCCGCTGCCGCGACCACCACCGCCGTCACTGCCACCGAATTCGCTTCGGTTTTCGCGAGTGAGTCACAAGGGACTCAGGAGGAAGCAGAAATGGAGTGCCAATAACGGCTCCATTACGCTTCCTTCAGGCGAACATCAACCACTGCGCCGCCGCTCAAGACCTGTTGGTGCAGAGCATGGCACAGTGGTTGATTAACATCGCCGTGGTCGCTGAGCCCTACTTTGTCCCGCCCAGGGATGACTGGGTGGAGGACCTGAACGGCTCAGTGGCCCTAATTTCGTCGGCCGCTGCCGGTACCCCATCCCTCGAAGGCGTTAGGAGAGGACAGGGGTGCGTAGCAGCACGGTTCGGGGAGATTGTCGTGGTAGGAGTGTACTTCTCCCCGAACCGAACACTCGCTGAGTTCCAAAACTCCCTTACGGAGCTGGGCGTCGTCGTCGCCGGGTGTCGTTCCCTCCCCGTACTCGTTCTCGGGGACTTCAATGCCAAGCACTTGGCTTGGGGTTCCCGTTATACGGATACGAGGGGCAGGATGGTGGAAGACTGGGCTCTGGAGGCAGGCCTGGTCGTCCTAAACCGGGGTTCTGTCCCCACGTGTGTGCGGATGCAGGGGGAGTCTGTGGTGGACATTTCGTTCGCCAGCCCTGCTCTGTCACCGCGTGTCATTGACTGGCGCGTATTAGAGGAGGTGGAGACCTATTCCGATCACCGGTATATCCGGTTTGAAGTCTCCACCCAGACCTCAACCGCGCCAGTCCGGCAGGCCCCGAGTGATCCGCGGTGGGCGCTGAAGCAGCTGGACCGGGAGCTCCTCCTGGAAGCTTCGATCGTGCAGGCCTGGGTGTCACCTCCGGACAGGCCTGCTGACATCAACGACGAAGCGGAGTGGTTCCGGGAGGCCATGTCCGATATTTGTGATGTGGCAATGCCCCGGGTTAAGCAAGGACGCGCCCGCCGCCAGGTGTACTGGTGGTCGCAAGAGCTGGCGACGCTGCGTCAGGCATGTGTTGCCGCACGGCGCCGGTACACCAGGCACCGCCCTCCAGATGCGCAGGTGAGAGAGGCGGAGCTATACGAGGAGTACAAAGTGGCAAAGGCCGCCCTCAAAGCAGGGATCCTGCAGGCCAAGGATCTGGCTCGCAAGGAGATGCTGGAGTCTCTGAACGGGGACCCGTGGGGTAGACCCTACAAAATGGTGCGGAATAAGCTCCGCACCTGGGCCCCCCCCTTGACGCAGAGTCTCCGGCCCCAGCTGGTGGAGGACGTGGTGAGCGCTCTATTCCCCTCGCGAGGGGAGCATACTCCCCCTATGGCTCCGCCACCTGCGGTGCCCGATGCGGACTGCATTGATGACGACGATGACGATGCCCCTGAGGTGACTGAGGTAGACCTGAGAGTGGCGGTTAATAGGCTGAAGGCCAAAAATACCGCCCCAGGACCCGACGGCTTACCTGGAAAAGCTTGGGTCTTGGCCTTGGAGGCTCTCGGGCCTCGACTAAGAGGGTTCCTAAGCGCATGCTTGGAGAGGGGCCAGTTCCCACTTCGTTGGAAGACGGGGAAACTGGTCCTCATTAAGAAGCCGGGGCGCCCCGCGGATTCTCCGTCCGCATACCGGCCCATCGTGCTGCTCGATGAGGTGGGCAAGCTCTTTGAAAGAGTAATTGCAAACCGCCTCGTCGAGCACCTAGTGAGGGTGGGGCCGGATCTGGCGGAAAACCAGTTCGGTTTCCGCACGGGACGCTCGACGGTGGACGCCATCATGCGCGTGAGAGCCCTCTCGACGGGGGACGCGGTTTCCCGGGGCGGGGTCGTCTTGGCTGTGTCTCTAGACATCGCCAACGCCTTTAATACCCTGCCTTGGAGTTGCATCAGGGAGGCACTTCGGTATCACCGGGTGCCGAACTACCTCCGTCGCGTAGTTGAGGCATACTTGACGGACAGAGCCGTCATCTACCCCGGTCACCTGGGAGAGTGGAACCGGCGAGAGATGTCGTGCGGTGTTCCACAGGGTTCCGTTCTGGGGCCGCTTCTGTGGGACATTGGCTACGATTGGGTGTTGCGCGCCGACCTCCCTGGCGGCGTCAACGTTGTCTGCTATGCTGACGATACGCTGGTCCTGGCGCAGGGGAGGTCGCACCAGGCGGCGGCTGACGCTATGACACGCGGGGTTGCGATAGTCGTTGAGAGGATCCGGCAGTTGGGTCTTGAGGTGGCCTTGCACAAGTCCGAAGCCATGTGCTTCCATGGTTCTCGGAACAGGCCACCATCGGGATCTCAAATAACGGTGGGAGGGGTTCACATCGGCGTCGGGTCGACGATGACGTATCTAGGTCTCGTCCTTGACAGCCGATGGAACTTCGTCGAACACTTCCGACGTTTGGCTCCCAGACTGGCACGAGCCGGGGCTGCCTTCAAGCGGCTTCTGCCCAATCTAGGGGGTCCAAATGCCTCCTGCCGGAAGCTTTACGCGGGGGTCGTGCGGTCCATGGTCCTTTATGGGGCGCCGGTCTGGGCGCCTACTTTGAGGAAGCGACCTGCCCGTTACCTCAACGCGTCTCAGAGGGTCATGGCCATCCGGCTGGCCCGGGGATACCGCACGGTCTCTGGCGAGGCGGCGAGCCTCCTTGCCGGACTGCCGCCATGGGATCTGGAGGCGAGAGCCCTCGCGCACATTTACGAGTGGCGCGTGGAGGCGCAACGCCGGGGCGAGACACCTCTGCCGCGGCAAATCGCAGCAAGGCGGACGGAGCACCGGCAAGATCTCATGGCGATATGGAGACAGCGACTGTCGCAACCCAGCGCTGGGCACGCAACAATCCAGGCGATAAGTCCCCTCTTTGAGGAGTGGCTGGAGCGGCGCCACGGCGTCCTCACCTTCCGCCTGACACAGGTACTCACCGGACACGGTTGTTTCGGGAGATACCTGTTTCGGATTCGGCGGGAGGACGCGCCCGGGTGTCATCACTGCGAGGATCGCCCGGAGGACACGGTGGAGCATACGGTGGAGGTCTGCCCTGCTTGGGCGGAGCACCGCCGGGTCCTCGTCGAGGCGATCGGTGGCGGCGACCTTTCGCGACCGGCCTTGGTTCAATCTTTGGTCCGGAGCGAGGAGGCATGGGAAGCGATCACCTCCTTCTGCGAAGCAGTAATGCTAGCAAAGGAGGAGGCCGAACGTGTGAGAGAGAGGGAAACCTCACGTCCCAGTCGCCGCAACAGAAGAAGACGCCCCAGGCGTCGGGAGTCGCAGGACGATTCCCGGCCGCCGTAGGCGCGGGCCTGCGGATGGCGAGCAGTGGGTGGCTCGCCGTCTGATCAGAACTAGGCCCGGGTCGGCGGCGCGCTGCGATTCCAGCGCGCCTCAAAGAGATGTCAGCGTGGAAGACGGGGCCCGCTAGGGCAGGTGCCTGCTGGGGCTGCGGAATCTGTTCGAAAGAGGTGCCGTAGCCTTAGAACGCAAAGGGCACCAGGAGGAACACGGATGGGTTTTAGTCAGTAAGAGTCTGACACTCCCTCTTGCTTCACCCAGAGCGGGAGGAGTCATTTGATGATTTCCAATCCTTAAAAAAAAAAAAAAAAAAAAAAAAGCCAATATTCATCCGCTGCTGAACGTAAGCCTCCCCAAAAGAGTGCCACCCTTCCCGGTCCTGAGCAGTCCGCATCCATCCGCTGCCAGCCACCTTCTTTAAATCATCTATCCATCGTGCCGCAGGGCGTCTCACACTATGTTTGCCCATACGCGGTCTCCATTCTAACACATGTCAGCTCCATCGACCGTCTGTCCGTCTGCAGACATGGCCGGCTCACTTCCACTTCAGCATGCTGATTCTATGCGCAATGTCGGTGACTTTAGTTCTCTGGCGAATGACTTCGTAGCGAATTCTATCCACCAGAGCAACCCCGAGCATTGTTCTCTCCCTTGCATGCTGAGCAACCTTGAATTTGTGGATCAGGCCTATAGTGAGTGTCCACGTTTCGGCTCCGTAAGTCATTACGGATAGGACGCACTGGTTATAGACCTACCTAGACTGGTCTTAAGGGATTGTGGGATCGACGATTCAAAGATATCACGCAGCTTCCCGAATGCACCCAGCCCAAGCGTATTCTTCTGGTCGTCTTCTTCTCAAAGTTGCGCCGCCCAAGTTGTATAATTTGGCCTAGATATGTGTATTAATAACACCATATAACTGTGCACCACAAACTCAAATACTGAAATAACATGATCATTACCTCTGAAAAGTATGTAACGACGTTTCAATAAACTGAAAAAATACTTTCAGTGTTGAAACTTAAGGGACCAAATGAAAACGGAATGCGAAGAAATGAAATTTAATTGAACCGTATAGTTCTTGGAGATATGATAGTGTGAGGACTCTTACAAATAGACAGTCTTTGTTTTAAGGTTTATTAAATAAGACAAAAAAACGCACAGGTTTCAGATACGTACTAAGTTTACGAATTAGTATCGGTCGGCGCGCAGCCCGTGCGCGCACGCGTGTCTAGAGCGGTGGCTCGCGAGGTACTGTTGATCGGGGGAGGGACGCGCTGTCGCGCGACATCAACGCGGGCGCTAATACGAGCGGAGCGCCGACTTGGTTCGCGGGGGGGGAAGAGTGCAGGCTTGTTGCGAACGTCGCGCTACAATATCTCCCCCTCCAAGTCAGCAGAAGATTCTGGAGCTGGCTTGGCCAAGTCCTTACGGGGACGCCCCTTCTTTATGTTTTTAACTACTTCAGAAACACCTATGTAAGGCGTCAGGAGACTGGCATGGTACCTGCCTCGAGGTACTTGATCCTTATCAACCACTTCGTAATTCGTAGTCGGTGAAACTACTTTGCCGACACGGTAAGGGCCTTCGCGACGCGGAGCAAACTTGCTCGTAAATCCTTTCGCTGCCTGACTAAGGCGATGGCTTTCCACAAGGACGAGGTCACCCTCCTGATAGCAGGGTCCAGGACGACGATGTTGGTCAGCTGCTTCTTTACGTAGGTCTTGTTGGCGTTCAACGCGCCACTTAACCTCCTGCAAGCGTTGTACGAAGTCGCGCAAATACGGCGATATTTGCGGCACGTGATTCTCCTGCTCGACGATAGTCCGCAGATCGTGAGCTACATCCACCGGGGACCGAAACTCGCGCGCAAAAGTTAAGAAGGCGGCGGAGTTTCCAGTGCCTTGATTATAGCTGGTATTTAAGGCAAACCGTACAGCTGGCAATACTTCTGGCCAGCGACGATGTTCAGAGTCTAATAAAATTGCCAACATTTTTTTCATCTCCCGATTCTTTCGTTCAGCGGGGTTGGCCTCGGGGTGATAGACCGGAGTCAAAGATTGTTGAACCCCAAGGACGTGCATGGCCTTCTGCATTACTGCTGACACGAATTGCGTTCCGTTGTCTGAAATTACTCGACGGGGAAAACCATATCACAGGAACACTTCTTCTATAAGTGCTTTTGCGCACACCTCAGCAGTTGCATCGCATAATGCATACAATTCCACCCATCGACTAGCGGTGTCCTCCACCAGAAGAATCCACTTCTCTCCCTTATTACCTTCGGGAAGTGGACCAAATAGGTCCATTGCAAGAACCTCAAAACGCTGCTGCGGCACTGGGGTTTGGAGTAGACCGGCAGGTTTGAGATTGGTGGATTTATACTTTTGACATAGATCGCAGGACTTTAGGTACTGTGCCACGTAAGTTCTCATGTTTCGGAAAAAGTATTTCTGTTTGATCTTCCTCAAGGTCCGCTCCAAGCCCAAGTGTCCAGCAGTGGGCGCATCGTGAAGCTCCTTCAGAAGCTCGGCCCGTAACGACTCTGGAACAACCAGTTGCGGTTCTTCTGAATCACAATCCGGGTCACATCGGTACAACACGCCTTGAGAAAGATAATATCCTCTATCAGTCCAGCGCATGGCTGCGTCTGGGTTATTGGGACCCTCAAAATCCTCTATGATTTTGTTTACCTCAGGATCCTTACGTTGAGCACGACGAATATCCTCTGATTTCCTCTGAGGTAAGTCAACGATCACCGGACAAATGCTGACAGAGCTTGTAGAGTTTGGCTCTTCCACATCGGCGTTCACTGGTCGACTGAGAGTATCAGCGACTAAGTTGACTCTCCCAGGTGTATATTCGATGTCCAGGTTGTAACACTGAATCTTCATTGCCCAACGTGCCAAACGGCCACTGGGTGTCTTGAGGGACAAGAGCCATTTTAATGGCTGGTGATCTGTAGCCACACGAGTCTGTGCTCCTTCGATATATCCCCTGAATTTGTCCAGAGCCCAGACAACCGCTCGAGCCTCGCGCTCTGTCGTGTGGTAGTTACGCTCGGCGGAGGTCAGCAACCTGCTTGCGTACTCGATAGGTCTTTCTTCGTTCGGATTTTCACCTTGCATTAAAACTGCTCCAACCGCATAAGCGCTTGCGTCCGTGCGCAGTACAAAAGGTTTGTCGAAGCTTGGTTGGCGAAGAATGGGGCAAGTTGAGAGCCGTAGCTTAAGCTCTTCAAAAGCTCTTTGCTCATTCTCTCCCCATTGCCAACGTCGATCTTTTTTTGTAAGGTCCGTCAAAAACCGCGCTACATTGGAAAACTGTGGGATGAACTTCCGAAACCAAGAACAGGTTTGCAGAAAAGTCTTCAGCTCTTTAAGGTTGGTCGGCGGTTTCATGTTCACCACCACTTCAACCTTGGCGGGATCAGGCTCGATGCCACGTGTCGAAATGACGTGTCCCAGGTAAGTTACTCTATCCCTAGCGAAAACACACTTACTTCTGTTTGCTTTCAGGTTAAATAGGCGGAGGCGCTCAAAGACCTGCTGCAGATCCCTCACATGGGATTCTAGATCCTCGGAGATCACCAGGATATCGTCTAAGTACGCTACCACAGTGATGTTCTTCAAACCAGCTCGAAATCTGTCAATAAGGCGTTGGAATGTCGACGGGGAATTCTTTAAGCCAAACGGCATACGTCGGAAACGAAACATTCCAAAAGGGGAAATAAAGGTAGTTTTGTCCCTATCTTCAGGGGCTACCTCAATTTGCCAGTACCCGGCCTTCAGATCTATGGTTGACATCACACTGTTAGCCTTGGTGGACTGCAGAACCTCATTAATAACAGGTAAGGGGTACTTATCCGTTTTGGTTACTCTGTTCAAGGCCCTGTAGTCTACGCAGAATCGTACTTCTCCATTTTTCTTAGGCACCAGCACTACTGGGGATGCCCACAGTGATTCTGCTTCTTCTATGACTTCTTCTTCTAGCATTCTATCAATCTCTTTTCTTATTATCTCTTTCTTTGCCGGTGTCACCCTGTAAGGCGGGACTGCAATTGGAGCACAGTTCCCAGTGTCTATTCGATGCAAAGCAAAAGTAGTTGATCCTCCCCCTGGTTCAAATATATCCTTATTGGACTCCAGCAGGTTGGCCAATTTACTGCGTTCAGATGGTTGTAAGAGAGTACCCTCGTCCTCACGGAGACAAAAAGCGGCACAGACGGTTTCAGAACGCCCTTCCTCATACAAAATGGGATAAAATACCTGTGAGCCTTCCAAAGACCAACAATGTTTATGGAAGTCAAGTACCATGCCAGATTCCCTAATAAAATCTATGCCAAGCAACGACTCCATAGCCCCAGGTAATACAATAAAATGGGTAGGCACAATTCTATTACAAAAATGAACATCAACCATCGCAGTCTCTACATTTAAACAATTGACAGAACCATCAGCAAGCTTAATTTCAGAATAGGTTTTTACAAAGTTTTGACCATTTTTAACTAAAACGTTTCTTAAGCTAACACTAGCTATCGATAGTTTAGCACCCGTGTCTAAAAGAGCACTACCACTTTCACCATAAATTTTAATATTTAGCTTTGGCCTACTACGAGGAACTAACGATTCAACACCACACGCGGACACTGATTGAAACGGAATGGCAGATGTGTTAGGTTTCTTCTCTTTACACGTCGAGCAGTTCGAACGAATGACGCCGGGTGCTCCACACCCAAAGCATGTAATCGAAGACGCTGGCGCAGACGACTCTTCTTCTACGGTACCGCCCGCGCGTCCGTCCTTGGCTTTCTTTTGCTTCGCCAGCCGCTGACAAGACTCTTTAACATGACCGTACTGTTTACAGTAATTGCAACGGGGCCTTGTCTTACTTGTGGAAGGCACAGTCGTTGGCCGCGGAGTCGGCGACGACGAAGACGTTGAAGGTTTCCTATCAGCCGGGACGCGCGGGCAGGCTTCATCGAGAATATCTTCGACGCGGCGCGCCTGCGTCAACATTTCCGCAAAGGTATTAAAAGCGGTACGCGGAAGCTTTTCTCTAATGCGGTGATTCAGTAATCCATATGCCATGTCCACCTGAACCACCTCCGGAAGCAGGAATGGTGGTAGTTGAGCGATTAAGGCCCGAATATGGCTCACAAACAAATCGGTCGCTTCGTCTACTCGTTGTTCCCGTTCAAATATTTTTCTATATAATTTATGCGGTGGCAATCGTGGTCCAAATGTTTGCTTTAACGACTCTACAGCTACTTGCCAGGAGACGGTGGAATCCTTTACTCCTTGCCACCACGTAGCGGCAAGCCCCGTCAACAGCATGGGTAAACCCCGAAGAGCGTTGTGATCATCGACACCAACACACTCTTTGTACGTTTCTACAGCATCGATGAACGCCAAAACATTGCTCGACTTCTCGCCGTCGAAGCGCGCCGTACACTTGGCGAAGTGGCCACTGTGGCCAGAATAAACTGGTGTACTTACAGGTTCGCTGCGACTTAGCCTGTTTATCAGCAACAGGAGTTGCTCAGTTGACATGGTGACCGGAGCCGCTGCAGCAGCTGTAGCCAGCTGCGGATCCACCGCGGCCACCTGCTCGGCAGCGGTGTCGGCGGCAGCGCCGCGCGGAGCAATCTCCGGCGCGGGCGCTACGGGCACGGGCGGCGCCGTGTCCAAGGGCAAGGCGCCAGCCAAAGTCGGACTAGCAGCACGTGATCTCGTCAGCACCATTGCGAAATAGTCCACAAAACGAACGAAACACCAACTTAGTAGGTACTTATAGGTAGACTAGGTTCCCCCTAAGCACTACGACTGTTCGCAGTCTCACAACACTTAGTTACTACACACGGTTCTAAACACACTTAGATCGCACTTAGGTTTTATATATTACCTAAGGACTAAAACTTCTACAGAGTTACGCGATCCAACAGTCAATTAATAGTCACATTCACTAACTGAAGTAAGTATGAGTTTATTTGAATACCCCACAAGATCGTATTGTTTACATCCACACAATCATTTTATTTTTCGTCATAACTAACTACCACACAACGCAGTCACATTCACTGTTCATATATACCGGCACAGTATTAATGGTCCGTAATCTAGGTTCAGGTACCTACATAACATTATACCTGCGACAAAACCTAGCGCACAAATTACGACCCTGCGCCTACGCCCGATGCATCAAATTTCCGCAACCACAGTGTGTCGTGACACGAGCGCTGTGACAAATATACTTCCCGAAGTGGGCGGAGTCTTGCTTCGCCGGGATACGAGGTTCGCGACTACACTATACTTCACGAACCTAGACTTCCGAAATAGGTATTGCAAATTTGCGTTGTGATCACCGTTCGCGCGCTTTTCTGTAGAACGTACCGGACACCCTTTAGGTATTGGTATTTAATACACGAAAGTTCTGCACTTCAAAATGTACTTTTTCACTGATTCACTTTGTCACTCACAGTTCAGCTCCACGTTAGGCTGCCAGTTATAGTTCTTGGAGATATGATAGTGTGAGGACTCTTACAAATAGACAGTCTTTGTTTTAAGGTTTATTAAATAAGACAAAAAAACGCACAGGTTTCAGATACGTACTAAGTTTACGAATTAGTATCGGTCGGCGCGCAGCCCGTGCGCGCACGCGTGTCTAGAGCGGTGGCTCGCGAGGTACTGTTGATCGGGGGAGGGACGCGCTGTCGCGCGACATCAACGCGGGCGCTAATACGAGCGGAGCGCCGACTTGGTTCGCGGGGGGGAAGAGTGCAGGCTTGTTGCGAACGTCGCGCTACAACCGTCATTTTTTAAAGTGTCTGTATTGGTTTTCTGAGAATTTAAAATCGAGTTTCCATTTAATTTTACTGTAAGATAGATAGGGATGAATTAATTAAATGCAGTGAGGTTGGTTACGGTTTTAAAATATGGGAATAAGATTGAAATATAAACGAATCACTATTTTGTCTCAGATTCTCATCCATGGAAATATATCTTCATGGTATTCTGATAGTTAGTGAGTCGTTACAGTTCGTACTTACAGCTCCAGAATAACTTAGACATTTTTCCTGGTCTCCTGGTACTTGTGTGAATCTATAGCTCTCATAATTCCAGCCCCGAATATCGAAATATTTCTGTCAGCAAGAATTTTTTGTTAAATCAGGGCACTGATTAAAAAAAATTCTTGCTCAATAATACTTTGACATGTTTCTGGTCTTCTAGTACTTGTGAATCTTTATCACTCATTCCAGTCTGGTAAAAACTTCGACATGTTTCTGTTTTCCTGGTACTTTTGAATCTGAAGTACTAAGGCAGCAGCAACTCTGGATTTCCACTTCTTCCTCTGACTCCATTAAGCCATGTAAGTTACCGGGGTAAAAAGTAGCCTATGTGTTATTCCTGAATGTGAACAACATGTGTACCTAACCCCCTCTCCGAAGTTTGCATAGAGACAAATCTGAAATTAAGCTATGTGATAGAAGTTTATGTAAAGATTACAGGAAAAATAAGACTGTCTCTTATTAGCACACTTTTTCAGAAATCATTAACAAACATTAAATTAGTTCTAATTGCGGTCAAGAGATGGCGCTGATCTAAAACTGCAATAAACATCGCACGGTTAAAATTTTCTGACGAATATCCCCTTGCTGATGAAAATTTCACGTTAATATGATGGTGCGGAACCCTCGGTGCGTGAGTCCGACTTGCTCTTGACCGGTTTTATATGAGGAATATTAAAATAGGAAGTTTAAAGTTATCCTGTGGTTGAAAAATCAGCACTAAACGAATTTAAAATCAGCCTAGAACATGCACCTTTTTCTCGTCCACCAACTCATAAGAAAGCCATAAAATAGCCCGTCAAGATGCCAAGCTATTAAACTACAACTACCCTCGAAACCGCTCCTAACTGGCTGTTATTAAAAAGCTAGGCATTTCATGGGGCCATTTCGACCCCTTTACGAGTACGAAGGGGTAAAAAATGCCCTCCAAAAGTACTATAAACGGCAAAGACTATAAAGCAGAGGGTTCTTATTATTTCATATATTGCCTGTTAAGGCATGATTGGGGGTGTTCCGTATATTCACCCCGTTGATTTTTATGTCACCAGGTAGAACGGTAGTCCTAATAAGGCAGTTTGGGGAATTTTCATCAAATTGGCGATAGGGGATGATTTGGAATGGGTTGTGGGGTAGTTTCGAGTTTAGGGATGTTACTTTTGGTGTGTATAGAAGTCGGGAAATGTGACATATCTAGCAGCATAACATGGACTTTCCATGAAAGTGTTCAGGAACGATTTAAGAGACGAACATAATGTAATATGAAATGATGATAACAATATTATATAATGTGACGCATATCTTGACAACTTGTAAAGTTTACATTAATTTTGTTTTATTTTATTATGAAAAGTCATGCTTGGTGCAAATAATCTCTAATAGGGAAGATGCAGATTTAATATTTTGTGGCTAAAATGTAAAAAAAGCATAAGAGAAGGGCCAGTGCAACGCTTTTATTCCAGTTAATATTGATTTTTAACAATAATTACAAATTTAAAGTAACGTGAAACAGAACGTGTTTTAATACACCAATCAGCGTCTGGTGACGTGACTCGTGTTAGTTTATAGTCCAAGATCCCAGGGCTCCCAGACGTTACTTATTACAACGTACGCATAATAAGTATCTGCTAGCTCCATCAAATGGTTTTTTTTTTTATTGATGTATGTGAGTATGACATATTTCAAAAGTCTATAGGAGGTCGTTTTGCAGTTTTCTTTTTATAAGTACTTTAGTAAATAAACTATGTCCAAAAGATACTTGTGAATAGGATCTCAATTCTCAGTGGAGATAGCGATCAGATCTTACACTATTACAATGACTAATTAGTCTTTAAATTTTTACTAAATTACTAATTATTTAAGACTACGTATTTTGTAAAAATGAAAATTATCTAGTCGTTTTATAGCTAGCATCTGATGATGATACTTACAAACAGGCGGTCGCGTCAACTCAAACTAGCAGGTAAGCGAATGTTCAAAGTACCTACACACTAACACTATTCTATTCCACACATTTTGTTACTGAGAAAATAAGTAAGTTCTGGAAGCACTGGGATCTTGCTCTATGACTTTAAAATTATGACAGTTCTTGACCAGTGACAGACATGAGTGACGTCATCGTCCGTTTTGGCGCGAAAATTTAAACTGTCTGTTTAAAAACGCAATTTTAGCAATAAATTAAATCGTTTTTATTTTTTATTTATGTGGCGGTCTATTCTAGACCGAGTTCTTTAAAATAAAAGCAAAAATAAAAATATCGCATGTTCTCGATTCCTTATTTTTATATTGACAATCTTGTTAACAATTTTACAATTTTTCACGGAAAGCTCTGATACCGCGATGCAGGATTTCGTTAGCAGTTGGCTGCTAGTGGGATAGATGGCGTTGCGGTTTTTTTTTTGCGAACACATTTCGCGCCGTTAGTTTCTTGTGGGAGGGGTGGGGAGCTCGTGGCTAGATAATAACAGCCGCACGGGTCGATCTTCAAGGTTAAGCAACGCTTGCCAAGGTTGGTCTGTGGATGGGTGACCATCTTAATATATCGAGTTTCCTACAAAGCACGTTAAGCCGTTGGTCCCGGCTGTCATTTGTAGATCTTTGGCAGTCGTTAGTCAGAAGCCAGTAAATCTGACTCCAGTCTTGCCATGAAGTACCGTGTTACCCAGTTAATGGGTTGTGGAGGTCTGGTAGGCAGCCGCTCCTCGTGAAATACTGGTTTTCAGTTAAATCCGGCTTGACTGGAAGCCGACCCCAATATAGTTGGGAAATGGCTAGGCAGATGATGAGTTTCTTGTGGGAGGGAACATCTCAAACTCGAAGTATTTATTTTAATAAGACCATTAACATACACTTTAGAATTTTCAAGTACAGTCGGTAAAAAAGTAGAAACTAGTCAAATTTTGTAAAATATGAGGATATTATAGTTCTTTTAGCTGCATGACATTCCCAAAATAGTCCAATTTACTTTATATCGTGTTAAAATGGTAGAATAACCCCTAATTCTTTGTCGAATGTCTCTCTTGGGACTCGTCTTTTAATAAGACAGGGAAAAATAATAAAAAAGCTGCTGGAACCTCATTTGTACAAAAGGATTAGTTAATAAGGTCTATCCTTCATTCTCCGAGACATATTTTCTTGGGTAGGATAAATCAGGGTATCTTTTATGTAGGTATGGTGTATTTTTTGCTGACCACTGTCCAGCAATGTCACATAAGTTACAAACCCAGAAGTCTTAGGGCTATATAATCCTTACAAACACGCAATTTTTTGCAATCTTCTATATTATCTACACTAATATTATAAAGAGGAAAGAAATGAATAGGCACCGAAACTACTGGACTGATTTGAAAAATTCTTTCACCATTAGAATCCTACATTATCCCTGATGAACATAGGCTTTATAATTCTTTCAAAAAAGTGAGGGATCCGTATGATAACTTCGATAATGTAATTTAACCCAAGGTGTGAAAACAATACCAAAAAATATCCTTACAACACGTACGTGTGGAAACTATTGACAATAGACCAAAGTGATGTTGGTTTTATAGAGGACATCCATATCTGCAAAAAAGTCCGCGAGGGTATATATCTAACTATTATGGTTATATCATAATGACCGCTTTTGTTCATATTATTCAATCAAAACCCAAGTTAAATGGAATAGTGGTGATTTTAGCATCATCATGTTAATTTAGATTATTTAAAAAAACCGACCTAGTGCGAGTCGGACTCGCACACGAAGGGTTCCGTACCAAAAACCTTAATTTTTATTACTTCTTGTTATAGCGGCAATAGAAATACAGAATGTGTGAAAATTTCAGCGGTCTATCTATTACGGTTCTTGAGATACAGCCCGCTGACAGACAGACGGAGGCTTAGTAATAGGGTTCCGCTGGATACCTTTTGGGTATGGAACCCTAAAAAACAAGGTTAAATCGGACTTTTCGTTTAAAAGTTACGACGGGTATAAAAGTACTCTAAGTAAGAAAAATGTTGCATTTAGCGCGTTTAGTCTATAAATAGAAGAGCTCGTGCTAGATAATAACTGCCACACGGGTCAATCTTTAAGGTTAAGCAACGCTTGCCAAGGTTGGCCTGTGGATGGGTGACCATCTTACCATAACGAGTTTCCTCCGTGCCTCGGAAAGCACGTTAAGCCGTTGGTCCCGGCTGTTATTTGATAGATCTTTGGCAGTCGTTACGGGTTGTCAGAAGCCAGTAAATCTGACTCCAGTCTTGCCAAGAAGTACCGTGTTAACCAGTTAATGGGTTGTGGAGGTTTGGGAGGCAGCCGCTCCACGTAAAATACAGGTATTCAGGTGAACCTAGTTTGACTGGAAGCCAACCCCAATATAGTTGGGAAAAGGCTAGGCAGATGATGAGTCTATAAATAAGTAAGGGAGATGAAGTTCGTGGAGTACCAACTAAATTCGGGCGAACGTAGCCGCAGTCGAAGTGCTAGTACTCGTAAGAGTATAAAATTATTCCATTACTGACTGAATGAGTGTCTAATAGACAACACACAACCGAAACTGCAAGTCATAGAGAGCTGAAATTTGGCATGTAGATTCCTTGGAGAGTGTAAGGAAGCATAAAAAAAACCGCCAAGTGCAAGTCGGATTCGCACACAAAGGGTTCTGTACCAAAAACTTTAATTTTTATTACTTACTTTACTTACTTTTTTTTTTTTGTTATAGCGGCAATAGAAATACACAATCTGTGAATCACAATCTGTCTACCAATTCTTGAGATACAGCCCGCTGACAGACAGACGGACGGACTGACGAACGGACAGCGGAGGCTTAGTAATAGGGTTCCTTTGGATACCCTTTGGGTACGGAAGCCTAATAATAGGGTTCCGTTGGTTACACTTTGGGTACAGAACCCTAAAAAGGATTTCTCGAAATTCCCACGGAAACGGGAAAAAATGGAATATGCGCGTACGAAGTCGCGGACAAAAATTTGTTACGTCATATGGCAGCAGATATTTTCAGCCGTCCTTAGTTTGTCTTGCTCGACTGCAAGCTCTACAGCTAAGCATGAGGTATTGGTTTTGATAACCGAGTAAAGTAAAGTAGATACATTTGGAGCTCTGAAATACAGGCCTTGGCTTAGTTCAGACTTCAGTTCTCCCACAAATTACAATTGCTTTGCCAAACTTTCTGTCAACTTAAATAGTGTATAATTATAGTTTAATTTTTGTGGAGACAAATAAACAGTATTATTTATTGGGGTAATCGAGTCCAGATTTGGACCCAGACCCCGAAAATTGAAATAGAATCGGCTCCTATTCATCATCAGCAGTGGACGGCAAAGAGCGCCAACCATCCCGGTCTAGAGCAGTCCGCATCCATCCACTGCCAGCCACCTTCTTTAAATCATGGATCCATCGTGCCGCAGGGCGTCCCACACTACGTTTGCCCATACACGGTCTCCACTCTAACATTTATCATCCGCTGCCAGACGCGTTGAGTTTTGAGTCATCGTGATGCAGGGCGTCCCACGTCCACACTGTCTCCATTCTAGCATATGTCTACCTCATCGACCGTCTGTATGTCTGCAGACCTGTCCGGCCCACTTCCACTTCAGCATGCTGATTCTAAGCGCAATGTCGGTGCCCCTATTACGTGGGCAAATACAGAACTGGCGAAATACAAATGTATTTTTTGTTAAGCTTGCGTTTGACGACAATCCCACCTATTGGATAGCGACAATGTGTTCGATGATGGAGTAAGCTTACCAAGAAGTAATCGGTTCTCACTTGACTTGACAAAGGTTGTAGCTATCAGGAAAATGAGTACCAGGGAATTCTATTCCTTAGTCGTCAATCGGGGCTTTGGTTTCCGCACGTAGTCCTTGTGTTTTTTAAACCATTGTGCATGGGCCATGATAGCTGTCATTCCTTCGGCCTACCTCCCTCCAGAAGAAAACTAGGTCTCACTGTTTATTCAGGATAATAAGGAAAGAGTTCAGTGTGTGTCTGTGCACTCAAGGAGCACGTGCGCCACTATTTCCTCCACCTTCATGGGTGCTCTGCAAAGAGGACTGTTCTTTATACCATTCACTGATGTACTTGTACTATTGGGTGTACCTCTATATATACCTCAGTTGATCAACATTGTACTCTAATTTACGTTATATCTCTAAAAGACCATCTGACCAAAACGCCACATCTCCAAAAACATTTTATCTATGCCATTTTAACTGACCTCGTAAAGCATCGCACAGAATAATAATCTTTATAACTAACCATTTACGAACAACACTCGCGTTGTTTCCTATGGCAGTATAAAATTATTGGACATTATTCTCTTGGCAAGATTATGGCTTTGTAGGCAGAATGCTTGGCACGATATTCTTGTGTGTGTTCCCCATGTGTGTGGTCTGGGGCACAGGTCATGCTATCTCTGAATGGATGAAAGCTGATTTGGTAATATTATATTGAATGATGTACTGTTTCTTCTGATAACGAGTTCAGAGTATTTTTGGTCTTTACCAAAGTTCCTCATCGATATGAGAAACATTTTTTTTTGTATTCATATTTTTTTATACACTGGAAGTGTTGCGTTTGACCAGCGTCTCGTCTGATGATAAGTGAAGATGTGGTCGACAATGGAACAAGCTTGTCAAGAAGTAACCTGTTCGTTCTTGTCTGAAAACCCTCCTCTGACCTTTACCGCTGATCGAATGTCACGTCGTATAGAACTTCAACTTGTGAGTTCGAAACCAGAAAAACAGGTAAATATGAAATCTTAGTGCCCATCTATCAAAAATAAATTGAGGCTTTTTAACAAATTGTACATAAACTTGTAAATTCTATAGATTGTACTTGGTGAGTGTGCCCAAGAACTGATGCCGGTTGAATGACTTCGTGGATCTCATCCCACCGGCCTCCTTTTACCATCGGACTAGTCGAAATGCTTCTTAACTTTAAACAAGGTACATATTATTCACCGAGATTCACGGTTGACCATATATTACAGTATGGCTGAGCGCTAAGCGCTCTCCGCCCGCTATCTTAAAAACGGTTGAGCGCATGAAATAGCGTTCCTTACAAAAATTGTGGCAAATTTTACGCTCTACAATTTTGATCATAGGTGTCATTAGAGCTGTAGAAACCGAGATAATCGTGAAAATCGTTTTTTTACCTTCAATAACTTACAACGCAGACACGAGATTTTATGTTTTATACAGGACATCCATATCTGCAAAAAAGTCCACGAGGGTATATATCTAACTATTATGGTTATATTATAATGACCGCTTTTGTTCATATTATTCAATCAAAACCCAAGTTAAATGGAATAGTGGTGATTTTAGCATCATCATGTTAATTCTTATCTATTTAGATTATTCAGAAAAACAGGTAAATATGAAATCTTAGTGCCCATCTATCAAAAATAAATTGAGGCTTTTTAACAAATTGTACATAAACTTGTAAATTCTATAGATTGTACTTGGTGAGTGTGCCCAAGAACTGATGCCGGTTGAATGACTTCGTGGATCTCATCCCACCGGCCTCCTTTTACCATCGGACTAGTCGAAATGCTTCTTAACTTTTAACAAGGTACATATTATTCACCGAGATTCACGGTTGACCATATATTACAGTATGGCTGAGCGCTAAGCGCTCTCCGCCCGCTATCTTAAAAACGGTTGAGCGCATGAAATAGCGTTCCTTACAAAAATTGTGGCAAATTTTACGCTCTACAATTTTGATCATAGGTGTCATTAGAGCTGTAGAAACCGAGATAATCGTGAAAATCGTTTTTTTACCTTCAATAACTTACAACGCAGACACGAGATTTTATGAAACTTTTGACACAAAATTTAAAAAGTCATAATGAAGGTGTATTCGAGCTTCCAGCTTATTATCTCTCATTTTGAGGTGAAATGCTAATTTGACTGGACTATCATTAGAAAACTTGAATCAGACCACAAAGTCTGTCTGACATACACACTCTACATATAGCTAAGTTTGTGCTTCAATTAAAATCGTCTGATCACTCTCAGATTAAGAGAAGGAACATTCTAGAAAAAAACCCATACAGGTCACATACCCCCGATTTCCTCTTGGCTTCAAGGAACCCGACAGCTAAGTCATGTACGACAGTGATAACGTTTACGAGATTTTGAAAATAGCAGTATTAATTCTTGAGGTTACACAACAGTATCCGCACCTATGCTAACTACGCCACTACCCTTTTTTTTTGGGAAAAGACTTGGCAGATTTTAGTATAGCCTTCTATCCAGCAACTTAAAACTGTACTAGATTTAAACGTATAATATTCCATTGAAAAATTATCAATACCTATTGTATAGATATTGACATTTCTAGGATATTGGAACACGGACCAGAAACGTCTGCGTATAGAACTCAGAACAAAGCTATGTGGTTCAGTTTACATAATAAATTATATACAACGTTCTGTTAGAAGCAAGAAATGTGGAGCAGCTGAATTTATAATACGGGTTCTTGGAAAAATGAATATAAAGAAGAATGGTTTTAAATTGCAGTGGAAAAGAAAATGAGCCTTTTAGACCCAGTACTGTTTCAAATTGTCGTATGTATATGCCTTTTGAAAGGTCATAACAGTTTTGAGTTTGAGAAACTGATTTTATTTTAGTAGAATGTCATCTCTATAAACATAAAAGACTTCGATTTTTTCTACGCGGTGCCATCTTAGTTGTCTTACCAAGGCGACCCACTTACTGCACTCGACGCAAACTACCTCTAGGCGCAAATGTTAAAAAGCCAGCAGCAAACTACTAACGAAGTCCTGCATCGCGGTATCAGCGTTCTCCGTGCGATTGAACATATGCTCGTACAACAGTCGTAATTAAAGGGCAATTGCCCACCAGATACAACAACCGTCTGGTTGAAGGAACCTCCCTTTTCAACGGAGATATACTTGGGGACTTTCCATCATTCTGTATTTGGAGAAGGGAGAAGTTAGCTGCGCCACAATTTATACTTCTGCAGCTATCATCGTTTTATTTATTGTACTTAGTCTTGTGTTATTGTTCCGAAATAAATTTTTGTTTACTTATTTATATTATTATGTATTTTTTTTAATGCCACAGGTCAAAATTCAAGCTATGTGCTATACAGCTGCATTACCACTTATGGAAACTGTTTTAACTCAGCATAATTATAGTACAGTGTCAAAAAAATATCAGTGGAAATTAGTTCACGATATGGGATATATATGATACGAGGAATGTGAAAAATGTCGTGAGAAAGGTTTCGAGTATAAAATGGCGGGTCGAGGAGCTTTCGGGACCGAGACCAATTCGCACTAAGCGTTTCCAAACGTCTTTTTTAATGCGCACAGCAAAGGAGTGGAACTCTCTGCGTGCGTCTGTGTTTCAAAACGCTTACAACCCTATATTCGAAGGTAGAATGAACAGGCTCCTTCTGGGTAGGCTCGCTCCATCGTAGACTTTGTCTCTGTCATCTCTGACATAGACTAGATTCAAGAGCAAACCCATCACAAATAAAAAAAAGGGTCTCGGATTCCACCTATATTATTTTTGAGTAGTATTTTGGGACCACAAGAAAAATCTCGGTCCCGAAAGCCCCTCGACTAATAATATGGATAATCAAAGGTCCAATTAAACGATCCGTGGACTATTTCAAAGATGATATGACTGGAAGGAAGGTGAGTGGGAGAAGGAGCCATGTTGAGTAATTCCTCAACTTGTCCTGCATGCCTACGACCCATTTAGGACAAATATAAATTGTATATCGTGTGAATGAAAGGAGGAGCTCGTGGCTAGATAATGACAGCCGCACGGGTCGATCTTCAAGGTTAAGCAACGCTTGCCTAGGTTGGTCTGTGGATGGGTGACCATCTTAGCATACCGAGTTTCCTCCGTGCCTCGGAAAGCACGTTAAGCTGTTGGTCCCGGCTGTCATTTGTAGATGTTTGGCAGTCGTTACGGATAGTCAGAAGCCAGTAAATCTGACTCCAGTCTTGCCATGAAGTACCGTGTTACCCAGTTAATGGGTTGTGGAGGTCTGGTAGGCAGCCGCTCCGCGTAAAATACTGGTATTCAGCTAAATCCGGCTTGACTGGAAGCCGACCCCAATATAGTTGGGAAAATAGGCTAGGCAGATGATGGCAGATGATGATCGTGTGAATGAAAGGAAATTCAAATAATTATTTTAGTTATTTACAAAAAATGGTAAACTATCAATAGTAGGTAACAAAAAAGAATAACTAAGTCCAGATTTCATGGTTTTCCTCGCATTTAATTTATCAAGTTGGGTAGAGAGATTTCATCCTTATAATTGACCATAACGATCGATGCAATAAAAGTACTGGTGTAATTTTTGAAGATTTTAGTCGATTCGATTCCCGGGTGTGGCAAGCGAATTTTCGAAAATCTTTGAATGCAAGGCAATTCTTTCTTTAAAAAAATAAAACGATGTTTTCTTTGAGTATAATTTTCTATCTACAGTTTTAAGAGTACTTTCCCTTCAGGTGGCGTTACAAAATTCCATCCTGTATAATAATCTAAATCTCGTTCATGAAATTTTGCATACAGGGAGTTTTAGGAGCGATAAATCGATCTAGCTTTAGTTAGGTTTTAGTTTCAGAAAACGTCGTTAAAAAAAAACGAGCAAAGGTCGGTCATCCAGGTACCTGCTAATATTCTTATTCTGCAAGTCGTCTCACGTTACTGTCAAAATGAGAAAAGAAAAATATAATAATTTGTTGTACGTTTATTTCATCATCATCATCTGCCTAGCCTTTTCCCAACTATATTGGGGTCGGCATCCAGTCAAGCCGGATTTAGCTGAATACCAGTATTTTACGAGGAACGTCTGCCTACCAGACCTCCACAACCCATTAACTGGGTGACACGGTACTTCATGGCAAGACATGGAGTACGTTTACTTATAAAATGGAAAAAACAAACTGTTGTTCTAGAAAAATATTGATGAGATACACAACACAAAACAAAAAAAACACCCAATTAAAAAAAAAAAAAAAATGTTATAAATATCTTGCCTTACTAGCTGCTTAAAATTTCACACAAAAAGAAACGTGGGACGAGTTGCAGAATGACAATGTTTTTATTCTGCAAGTCGTCCTAAAAGGACCGTTGACATGTAGGACGAGTTGATGCATTACTTGTTATGTTGCGCCAGCCCAAAATAATATGATATAGTGGCAGAAAAATAACGAAACGTAATACTATCATGTACTAAATTGTACTTTGGTGAGTGTGCGCAGGAACTCCACGACCAGATCCCACCATCGCCCTTTTACTACCGAAATACCAGACGTACTCCCTTCTGCTTCACGGAAGGAGTCATTTGATGATTTACCATCCTAAAAAAATAATATTACCATCGGTACTTGGTCGATATCCCGTTTATTCGTACCCAGCGCTTCTCTTCCACATTTATTATGCGCACAGCTAAAGTGTGGAACTGTCTACCATCGTCTGTGTTCCCTAACCCGTCTACCTTCAAAGCAAGTGTGAATAGGCATCTTCTGACCTCATCCAATGCTTTCCATCAGGCATGATTGTAAACAAGAGCAAGCCCATTCCTCAATAAACACCAACGCAACGCAACGCGAATTAGCTCAATACTTCGCCGATCCAACGTATTTAAATTAATTATTTTTTTGATTTTTTTGTGTGTATTACTTGATTTTTCTCTCGCTCGTGGCTAGGTAATAACAGCCGCACAGGTCGATCTTCAAGGTTAAGCAACGCTTGCCAAGGTTGGTCTGTGGATGGGTGACCATCTTAACATACCGAGTTTCCTCCATGCCTCGGAAAGCACGTTAAGCCGTTGGTCCCGGCTGTCATTTGTAGATCTTTGGCAGTCGTTACGGATAGCTAGAAGCCAGTAAATCTGACTCCAGTCTTGCCATGAAGTACCGTGTTACCCAGTTAATGGGTTGTGGAGGTCTGGTAGGCAGCCGCTCCTCGGAAAATACTGGTATTCAGCTAAATCTGGCTTGACTGGAAGCTGACCCCAATATAGTTGGGAAAAGGCTAGGCAGATGATGAATTATTTTTCTTTAAAATTATTTTGTCTATGGGCCTTATTTGCCTGCAATAAAACTTTATTATTATTATAGTGTAACGTAAACTATATATAGTACATGCATTGCACATGACGCGTCATCTGTCGGCGGCCACCCACACTCACACTTGATCTATGTCTACAGGTCAATCAATAATAAACTACCCACTAATTCCTCTTGTTCTACACGAACAATAACTAGGCTACTTCTAGTGTATAATTTAAACTCTTAACAAGATCTCTCGGGGATTAATCAAAGAACCATGGGAGGGCTCCGACTTAGTTGGTCTTTGTGAGGAGTTATAAAGAGGAGGGAATCACCGCGCCGTCAGTAGCGACTTAAGTTTTGTATGCATGCCAATACCTTGTGCATATAAACGGAACTAAATACCCCTCTACGCGCCACTCCAATACCTGCATTTTTATTTTTTTTACAATAAAAATAATACATGTTTTTATTAAAAAGTAACAAAACCAAATTTTTCTATTGCAAAGCAGTCTTAGATATCTTTTTTTAATCTTTTGTCAAAAAATGAAGGAGTAAAATGGTTTCATCTCAACGATTTGGAGATGATAAAGATACATAAATTCTGGCTTAACCAAGTTACGTGCAATATCATAACTACCTATTTTTTTTCAGATGTAATTACTCAGTACCTAAATGCCGACGAAAAATTGCTTCATCTGCACGCTATTTTTAAGCTTTTTCGAGAGAGCGGCCTTAAGAGTGCATGAGCTTTTGTTTTAGGTATTCTAAGTGACAGTGGCCGTGGGCAGGGCACATTGCTCGCAGAACAAATGGTCGATGGGGCCGAAAAGTTCTGGAGTGTCGACCGCGTACCGGAAGACGCAACGTTTGAAGGCCTCCTACAAGGTGCACCCTGTAAGGGTACTGCAAATTTAAGTAGTACTTATATCAAATGATCAGGTAAAATTATGTAGGTAATGCTCATTCTCGAAACTATTACAATTCAATTCCATATTACAATTCCAATTCAATATTACAATTAAAAATATTTTTACTATCAGGTTCCCAAATATACCTAATAAAACTAACTATATAGGATATGAATATACAAAAAAAATACGCTCAGGCGTCGAAGATTTCCTCCGCATCGCTGTCATATGGAAACGAGCCCAGAAGACTGACAACATTGCCACGTTGAATGGCAATGCTACATCTTTGAGTAAAGAACGAGCCAGCCCTCTGGTCATGCAAAGTGTCGGTCAGTCGGCGAGAAATGTCCTTAAGAAGGAGAAGCGGACCCCATGATCCTAGCGTTACAGTATTTGCGCCGCTTGAGGGCCTACAATACAATTCCTTATTACAATTTAAATTCAATATTACAATTCCAATATCAATTTACAATACATAAAACAGGTCATTCCAAATATTTTAATTATTATTATACAATTTTCATTCATTTTAGTCAAAAAATATTATACAGTCATTCTTTGTTTCAAATTTACGTCATCATGTTACAATGTCAATCATTTCACAATTTGTCTGCTTTAACTTCATAACGGTATGGTTTAGGCCCTCTTAAATATTGAGTTCTTTGGTAGGGATTTAAAATTTTCCGGTAACTTATTGTAAAATCATGTATCATTTCCTCGATGGCCCCCTATGATAACAAGACTCACAGGATATAATTCTTAATTTTACATTAAGATTAAGAAATCTTAATGTAAAATTGCTTGTTTATATGTTTGTAAACAGTAATCCCTGGGAGAAATAGTTCTCTCCTAATTTAAGTAACACACTTTCTTTCACAATTCAAAAGATTTTAATTAAAATTCCCACATTTTACTTATTTACTGGCTTTTGCCTGCGACATCGTATGCGCATAATCCGTTTTTCCCGTAACCGCAGGTATTTTGGGACATCCTCTTTGCACTCCTCGAGGAACTTAGATGCCAAATTTCAGCTTTTCACGATCAGTGCTTTCGGTTTTGCGTTGTCTGTCAGTCACTTAATCACTCTGTAACGCAAGCATTTTATATATATATTTATAATACGCTTTATTGTAAATGCACCAAAATTAAAACAAAAGGAAACTTAAAACTAAAACACGAACAATAGGCGGCCTTATCGCATTCCGCGATCTCTTCCATACAACCACATGGACATGACATGGTTCCGAAGAAAAATCATCATAATTATTCAGCTGAAAGACGTCCACTGCTGGACGACCTTCCGAACTGTCGCCACAACAACCAGTCCTGTGAGTCTTGCATCCATCGGCTAACCGCGACCATAACAACATTTTCGTATCTCGACAGCGGAATCCAAGGTGAGTTTCAAATTACATCAAACGTAAGACCTTATGTTGCGTGTAATCAAGCTCACTTTGTGAGGTTTATCACTCAGGTGAAGCTCGATATCGAAATGTTATTTACAGAATAGACTAGCAGGTCATCGGTCCACCTTGTGGGAGGCTGCGCGAACGCTGTCTCTTTCAGTACGAGGTCGCCACTCCAGAGCTTTTCATCCCAGGAAGAATAATTACTTATATTCACTGACACAAATGGTTTATATGGAAAGTGTTACCAATATCATCTCTATCAGCCGCTGCCAAGGAGTGTAGTCGCTCTATAACTACTTACGTTACAAGCGTTCATCTCCGGCTTAATTTATGCATTCAAGTTTAATCAGTTTGTGATGGAAAAATGTACAAGAAAAAATTACAGTTTTTGTGAAGAAAATGGAGGAAGTCTTCTTCAGTGTTGTTGAATTTTTCAGGTCTTGCGTGTTAATTTCATTGCAACTTGCTTGGTTTTTAATTAGCTCGACATGTTTAGTCTATCTTTCTACGTTATTTTTGACTGATTCTTCACAAAAGCTTTTCGCAAATTACAGACAATGTTCATTCGCGCAAAACGTTAAAAACAAATATGTTATATCATTTAAGAAAATCCGGTAGCTGGATCAAAGCTGTGTCATATCAAATGTAATAGCTATACGGTACTTACAGCTTTATAAACCTAAATAACTGGGCCATTATTACATCAGTGACATTAATCTAATACATCAAATTGATAACAATTAGGGATTCATTTGTTACTTGTAAATAAAAGGCACTATCGCAATAAATCTATCTTTATGTATTTTTTGCGTGTTTTTTAGGGTTTCGTAGTTTAATTAAAGGAAAACTATCAGAGTTAAGTAAACTTTACAAGTTAACAAGTAATAGTCGACTAACCTAAATTCTCGAGGAGCTCGTGGCTAAATAATAACTGCCGCACGGGTCGATCTTGTGTTTCCCGATAGCTACAACCTGGGAGTCTTTAAGTCAAGAGTGAATAGGTTACTTCTAGGCAAGCGTGCTCATCGCTTACCATCAGGCGAGATGGTGGCCAAACGCGTGCCTATTATTAGTAAAAAATAAAAACTTCAAGGTTAAGCAACGCTTGCCAAGGTTGGTCTGTGGATGGGTGACCATCTTAACATAGCGAGTTTCCTCCGTGCCTCGGAAAGCACGTTAAGCCGTCGGTCCCGGCTGTCATTTGTAGATCTTTGGCAGTCGTTACGGATAGTCAGAAGCCAGTAAATCTGACTCGATAGGCAGCCGCTCCGCGTAAAATACTAGTATTCAGCTAAATTCGGTTTGACTGGAAGCCGACCCCAATTTAGTTGGGAAAAGGCTAGGCAGAGAGAGAGTCGACTAACCTAAATTGGAGAGGGAAGAATTGGTATAAATACATTGAAAAGCGGCAGTTGTGACGTGCAACTAAAGAAGCCTACACTGCGCATGGCCCGACACGCACTTGGCCGGTGTTTTTTTTTATATAGTTATAAATCTGAAGAGTTTGTTTAAATGCGCTAATCTCTGGAATTGGAAAATTCTTTTTGTATATCGTCACCGAAAAGGCAAAAGTACTTCAATAACAAGTACTCATCTGCCTAGCCTTTTCCCAACTATATTGGGGTCGGCTTTCAGTCAAGCCGGATTCAGCTGAATACCAGTATTTCATGTAGAGCGGCTGCTACCAGACCTCCACAACCCATTAAATGGGTAACACGATATTTCTTGGCAAGACTGGAGTCAGATTTACTGGCTTCTGACTATCCGTAACGACTGCCAAAGATCTACAAATGACAGCCGGGACCAACAGCTTAACGTGCTTTCCGAGGCACGGAGGAAACTCGCTATGTTAAGATGGTCATCCATCCACAGACCAACCTTGGCAAGCGTTGCTTAACCTTGAAGATCGATCTGTGCGGCTGTTATTCTTTAGCCACGAGCTCCTCTACACTACAATAACAAGTACTACAGTACAAAAATACTGCTACTAAAAGTATTGAAGCACATTGGTCTTGGTCTCCCTAGCAATTTGAGCAATACTTACGAAGTTACTGGCGCTTTAGCAGTGTCATTTTTATTGTTTTCGTTTTTAAATCGCTCTCTTGTAAAATGAGTTTTTTGCAGTTTAGTAGGTACTTTTGACTTTCTAGTGAAAATATGATAGCCACATTCACGAGGAAGGCTATAGGCTATACGGACACAGGAAAAGCAGGATTCAAGCAAAAGCTAGAACATATAGACAGGGTTTAACATGATCACAAAACCTTTCCTAAAATTTGTTATGGTGGGCTCCACTACCTATGTTCGCGAACCTCTTGCACTCCGCACTCCTGCAACTGCTCCAAATAGTGAATTCGCTAGTAAGCTTAGTTCGCAATTGGTTCGCAAACTTATCCACTATGTATGTAGAGCAGTTACAGGAGCGTGGAGTGCAAGATGTTCGCGAACATAGTTGATACCAAATCATCAAAATCTTCTGTTCTTCTGTTGTCTTCTCTTCTCTCGCAGAAAAGTCGGCACTAACACACCTGAAAGTTTGCTCACCTTGATTAAAACACAGGTTCGAGCAACAATTCAGGCCCATCAGTGTACCGTACTCTCTTCTTATATTCTGTAAGATTCTTCTCTTATCTTTTGTAAGATTCTTCTCTTCTGTTCTATAACATTCTTCTTTCTTCTGTTTCTTCATAAAACAAAAAAGGGTAAACCCCTCAGTTCGCGGTAAAATAAGGATTAGAGTTTTTTAACGCTAATCCTCAATGGTAGATCACAGATAAGTACATGTGGAAAAGTTATGACTTTGGCCAGCAGTGGGGTATAATGGTCTAGTTAGGCAGACCCTAATTTTTACTGATGGGTATCAATATCTTCACAGACTTGACCTTGTGCAACTCCGCTCTTATATCAAATAAATAACTAACTATACCAAGAATCAAAATGGCGCCACTCAAATGTCAAAAGACGCGCCTTCCAAATAAGGCAAGAAAAAAAATGGACGACAAAGTTGCAACACTAAAAGTTTTAATTAAACCTTTGGTAAGACTAATTACTACTTTATATTTTTAATAATAGATCTGTCTACTAGCCAATCATTCAATTATAAATGATTGATTTGATAAGATATTGTAACGGAGCCTGTTTTCTATGCGCGTGAGTCATTTTGAAGGTAGACAAGTCTAGGCGTTAAGGTTGTTTTGTGTATCATGTATCTCTTGTAATTAATAGTCAAATAAATTTTAATAAGGCAAGTTATTATAAATAGGATTTGCTGGTCTTGTTAGTTTTTATAAGGTTAGTGAAAGGCAATTTTTGTTCGGAGGCTTATATGACCATCGCTCAAATGAAATAAAAATAAGTTTACCACACAAATTATTTGTTTTTTTTTTTATAAAACACGAACGAGACTTTTAAGTGATTTATTGTAGTAGATACAAATAATTTTGTAACGAACGCCAATAATAGATGTAATGCCTGTGCCTTGGATGATGATACGTTGTGGGTAGATAGGAACTTACCTTCCAATTTCCTATAAATATATGAGTTCCCAATAGCTTATCAAATTGTGATCCAAAACCACTAAAAATAATACCTCCTACCTGAACACTCACAAAACAAACGAAAAACAAACATTAATCAAACACGACGCTATCAACAAAAAAAAATCAACATCATTATCACACTGACAGCAAAAATGGCGCGAAAAATACTTTTGACATCTGTCAATTACGCACGTTCGGAAACGCGACACGAATCAACACAAGTCGAATGCGAACAAACAATCGGTGATATTTAGATTGGCTTAGTTAGAATGGCCGTAGTATTTATGTAAGTTTCAAAATAATGGCGGGCCAGTTGTTAAAACGTTGACACTAGTTGCGTGGGGCGCCCGCAGCGTCGACGGCCACATTTAGGTTAGTTTGTATGTTATTATGTTTAAGTTTGATACGGTAGCCGTGTTAAACGGACATGCGACATATACAAATAATTTATTTACTGGAATATGGATTTATAACATGTGGTGTTACAAACAACAAAATCTCTGCCATATTCTACCTCAACAGGTGTGCAAATAACTAATACTTACATACAAATGTCACATTTATTATTCATATTATTAATTATCGGTTACCAATTTTAAAATTAATCTTTGATGTATCTTTAATGCAGGCGTAATTCATGTTAAGTGCCAGTAAAAATCTCAAAACATCGACGCATTACATTCAATTTCGTTAGTCAGTACGTGCGTGATGGAAACTTAACTCTATATCGTATGCGTGTATGAAATAATCAATAGCCCATCCCTGTTCGTGGCCCCGGTTGCCCCAAAAATGTAATTGGATAGCCTATGCCTATCTAATTATATAGGTATAATATCGTAATATGATACATTTACTAATGGGTATTGGCTACCGATCAATCTTTGTGTTTAAAAAGCTAATGTACCTAGGTCTGGTGAAACGTGTATGATAAATATTTTGCGAGGATAGTTTTCGAGTTGAAAATGTTGCTGTTCTTAAGATTGCCATAGATATTGTATACCCAATGTTGTATGTAGCAATGCCATAAGAGAAGATGCAAAAATATTGTTTATTATTTTAAAATGTTGCCCTATACACGATTTTTTATTTCAGCTATCTCTCATTTCAACAGACTTAAATAAGAAATTTTGAAAGTTATAAGAAACTTTTAGTAAATTCAAGAGATAAAAGCAGGTACTAATCACCTTTAGATTCAGTTTTATTTGTTGTATTTCCGATGAAATATTGCCAATAAAAAAATCACAATTCGATTAAGTGACATAATGCGTCCTTTTATAAAGGAAATAATATGATATAAGCAAAACATGTAAGCCCTATAATGTCTGTAAAACAACTTTGTACACCATGTTTTATGCGAATAAAAAGATTGATTGATTGAAAGATTTGTCTTAAAAATTGCTTAATATTTTTGCCTTTTGCCTACAGTCAGAGCCAAGATTCAAGAAGAGCTAACCACTGTATATTTTGGCCAACAGAAGACACATTTCAGGTTATAAATGGCGGGACGATCATCCGAAAACTCTAATACCTACCCACCCAATTTTATTACAAACCAGAGCTCAAATACAATAGTAAATTTACCGGCACAAACACCCAGTGTTGCCCAAACCAATAATGATATCGAGATCAATCCGCAGTGTTGCCAACATCAATATCTATATCTGCCAACATATTTTATCCTCCTTTGTAAATTGTTTATGAGAAAAGCGTTTGTGTCTGTTTTATGTGAATTTCTAGAAAACGCAATGTTTTATAAGTTTTTGTTTTATTGGTTCGAGTAAACAAGAAGTGATGAAAATTAGAAATTATGTCACTTGCTTTGTAAGTTTTGATAAATGTGTGAGCTTTGTTCCAGGGTAAAATTGTTAGGGAGACTTTGCAAGAAAGTAAAGCTTAATTATTCTTTTTATTCTTAGATTTTTTACTGGTTATGGAGTCGATATAAGTTACTACTGATGAAAAACACCTGCAGCAGCTAGAGGTGACCTTAACGCGTCGACATACGTCAGCGACCTTGAGGGAACAAAACGCGCTCTCGTTTAACACCCGCGCGACCCTAAATTCAGTAGTTTTAGAACTTTCCCTTATTATTCTAAGCATACCATAGCATAATCAGCCTATAATGTTCCCACTGCTGGGACACAAGCCTCCTCTTGGTGAGAGGGAGTGGGCCGTTATCCACCACGCGGGCCCAGTGGGGGTTGGTAGATGTCACATGTTTACGAATTTTTGGTTCTAGGACATGCCGGTTTCCGGTTTTCATTATTCTAACTAAGACTTTAAAAAATATAGCCGTATACCAAAGTGTAGATAATTTATTTGTCTTTGAGATAATGTAAATTCTTTGGTTTTAGTCCAATTGTCGTTTTTATGTCCGTGTTAGACATAACTTTAGAAATTAACTACACTATGTTGGACGAAAAAAACTCAAAATTTTCATATTTCAAATTAATAATAAAATAACCTAATATAACATATATTTTTCCAAAGAATTACCACTAGCCGCGTAGACGTGATTCTCATTTTAAAATCAGCTATTCTCATGTATCTCCGCGTTAAATTATATTATGAATCTTAGAAACATGAAGTTGGTTAAAAATTTCAGCCATAGCATAGCAGTCCCGGAGGTTGAAAAATAATGTTCGTCTTTTTTCAAAGTTTTTATTGCTGTCTCTGTTCTACCCTGTGTATAGTTTTTGCTTCACTATATTTTCTTTAGCTTATAACAATTAATGTTGTTGTACATAAATAATTGGCCAACTTATCTACAAATAGCTTTATATAAACTGCTGTTGGCGTTCCTAATAGTATGTAAGTAAATAAAACTTAAATAACTCAGCTCACTGAAAGGGTTCTTCTTACATAACTTGGTTACGAAAGCAGAGAAATTTAAATCGAGTGTTAACTGGCTAAATATAACACTTTTCTGCCCTTCTTACGTCACTTATGATAAATCGTAGAAAGCTCCTTAGAGAATTAAAAAAATGTTATTTATAGAAATATTATCGTAATCACGTACCCATAAAAGTATCCCAAAGAAGAAAAATAAAATCAGCTGTTCTGTACGTTTTGAAGAGTTATGCAAGCAAAAATTTTAATGTTCTGAACAGATGATTTTTTTAGCATAAATCGTGTCTTCCATTGGTACCTGACGCTTGAAATTAATTTGGTTGGTCATTGAAAAATATCCTTCTATATCTTAATACTAATTATTTATGGAAACAGAAGGCAAATATTACTAATTTATAAGGAGCGCCCACATTCGCATTCTGCCAAAAACACCTCAATTAGAGCTGTGCCTGTCTATTACAGCGGAACGAGGCAGCGGAGCGGAGAAACGGAGAAATATTAACCTATCGTGTCAGTCATAATGTAAATGAATCACGTGGTTCGGAGATTTTATGCAATTCTGTTAGTACAGTAGTTGTTAAATTTGTCCGTTTCTATGCTCCGCTGCCCCTTTCCGCTGCCTCATTCCGCTGCCTTGCTCCGCTGTAATGGACAGGCAACCTTACCCTACATTGGTGACAAATTACAACTGCGAATCGCACGTGAACGTTGCTTAAATTTGTAAAATTGGCCCTCTAAAGAGGGAACCAAACATCACAATAGAATAATTACATAACACAATCAACAGAACCACCCAAAAACATAAAACAAAACACCAAAAACAACACAATTTAACAGCGAAAATGAACACTAAAAAACACGAACCGCTGTACGTTGCACTGACACATCATTTATCAAAGGAATATTGCCGAATTTCCAACCAGCCAACCTGTTGCTCGAAACAGGAATATTTCAACTAAAACATGGGAAATATGGCTCTTTCGTGCACACTGAGGAAAACTTGGAATTGAGTAGAAAGTAACTTTGGAAGTTAGATGAAGTTGAATAGGTAAGTTTAATGAGAATAACAGAAGTAATAATAACGGGGTACCAACCAGGACTTAATTATTTCTCAAATTGAAGTCGTATTCGGAATCGGAATTAAAACTGGATTGACATTAAACGGAAACCAAAATACCATCATTATAAATCCGTTCTGAAAAAGAGATAGTGCTATTTGTCCTGTATAGCTCCGTCTCTCTCTCTCTCTCAAAGCGGGATAATGATGGTATTGGCACGTCATAGTGCAGACCGGACTAAAAGATTTAATATTTAAACTGAAGGGGTAAGTTTGATTGTACGAGGAAATTTCTGGAAGAACAGATTTTATCCATTAAGAGTTGACACGCACAACTTCGTCTGCTCCACTTATATTGGTCTAAGCGTGATGATATATAGCCTATAGCCTTCCTTGATAAATGAGAAATCTAACACTGAAATAATGTTTAAAGTCGGATCTGTGTAGTACCAGAGATTAGCGCGTTCAAGCAAACAAACAAACTCTTCAGCTTTATATATTAGTATAGATATAAATCTGTCAAATTTTAATTTCATCTTTATCGTTGCATTAACGAATTTTCATCTTTATCGCTAAGGCATTAGGTTCAAGGTTGATTGGGAAAATTTGACAGTGACAGGTAGCGTGATTTGCTTTCTGATTCTGCTAAAGTAGCCTTTTTAGCCCCGCAGGTGATTTTACAGAATAGACCAGCAACTTCGAAATAATAAAGTCTTATAAAACTTTACCTGACCTAAAACCAATCCTAAAAATTCAAAATTGAACCACAAAAACCCATCTAAATTCTAGTCATACCATAAAACATGAATTCTAAACACAACACGCGAATTCTGGTAACCTTCCTACACGCTACCATAGACACCATTACTGTTTATAAGTATTCTATAGTCTATGGTACATTTAGGTTAATGCCACCACACCCGTGGCTCGCGTGACCACAGACAAAGTGCCACTACACGTAATTGAATTAGCCAATATCCCCTCATTCACTTAATACTATCCATTTGGTCGATGGTTATCGCGGAATGTGCAGCCGTTTTCTATCTGTAATTTGTTGATAGTTTTAATTGATGAATTGGCATTGATATCGTGTGGTATCGATGTTTTTAATGGTATTGTATTTTCTTTTTCTGTGTTGTTAATGTTATTTGGGGAGTAAGTTTTTAGGATTAAGAAGGGTTTGATTAGATATTTTTTAAAATATTCTTTTCAAAGTATTTAGTCCTTGGGCAAACTAAGGGTGCCTGTCTATTGCAGCGGAGCGATGCCGCGGAGCGGAGAAATTTTAGGCAATTGCACAAAATCTCCGCGCGAGTTACAGACATTTTGTGCAATTCCATTGGTTAATATTTCTCCGTTTTTCCGTTCCGCTGCCTCGCTTCGCTAAAATGGACACGCAGCTTAAAGCTACAGAAAAAGTGAACTTCTATCAGCGAAAACGGTTCCCAAAAACCTTCAAAATGTATTGATTTGTAGTAAGTACAGAAATGTTCCAAAAATTATGGGTTTTAACATAATATTGCTTATACTATGTTACTGGTCGTTTAACATACAACAATAAAACTTACAACTATGGGCCAATGCTGCTAACTTTAAAAAAAAAGTTCACATTTTTGACAAATTGCGAATGTGAACGTTGTTTAGAAATAAGTAGTTATTGGCTCTTTGATAATTTATCACCTTTAAGAATTGACAACTAACAGTAATTTTACAGTTTTTTTTTTAATTGTGAATCTTGCCGTTCAAAAGTCTCTGTTTCAGAAAGAAAGAAAAGAAAATCTAAAAAATGATTTGACTCCGACATTAGTATTCAGTTTGTAGTCTTTTTTTTGGGTTCCTTACCCAAAGGGTAACCAACAGAACCCTATTACTAAGCCTCCGCTGTCCGTCCGTCCGTCCGTCTGTCTGTCAGCGGGCTGTATCTCAAGAACCGTAATAGATAGAAAGTTGAAATTTTCACAGATTGTGTACCAATTTCCATTGCCGCCATAAAAACAAATAATGACCGATTTTTCAGTTGGACAATTTTTCTCCAAATATTTCATAAAACAGGAATTTTATTAGAAACTGAGTAAACAGTTTCTCTACCGTGCTTTTTAACGGTAAGATAGTAAAAAGCTTTGAACATTGCAAAACTAATAATATAAATAGCTTCTAAATGAACCGCCTAGTAATTATTTACTATTGCACTGGCTGGCAATAAAAAATGGCCTTTTTTTGTTTTTTTAAGGATGGGAAATCATCAAATGACTCGTCCCGCTCTGGGTGAAGCAAGAGGGAGTGTCAGACTCTTACTGACTAAAACCCATCCGTGTTCTTCCTGGTGCCCTTTGCGTTCCAAGGCTACGGTACCTCTTTCGAACAGATTCCGCAGATCCAGCAGGCACCTGCCCTCTCTTTGAGGCACGCTGGGATCGCAGCGCGCCGCCGACCCGGGCCTAGTTCTGATCAGACGGTGAGCCGCCCACTACTCGCCGTCCGCAGGCCCGCGCCTACAGCGGCCGGGAATCGTCCCGACGCCTGGGGCGTCTTCTTCTGTTGCGGCGACTGGGGAGTGAGGTTTTTCTCTCTCTCACACGTTCGGCCTTCTCCTTTGCTATCATTACTGCTTCGCAGAAGGAGGTGACCGCTTCCTATGCCTCCTCGCTCCGGACCATAGATTGAACCAAGGCCGGCTTTGAAAATTGCCAAAACTAATAATATAAATAGCTTCTAAATGAACCGCCTAGTAATTATCTACTATTACACTAGCTGGCAATAAAAAATGGCCTACATTAGTATATTAATTGCTTCGGCCTGGATCTTTACAATTTGAGCACTTATTACTTACATCAATATTTCTTCGTTTACTTAATTGGTAAGTTCCTGAGTGCGCTAATTGGTTTTTTATCAGTAGCTTTGGAAAAAGGCGCTTTTACTCCCTCTAACAACTTTTTAGGGTTCCGTATGTCCGAATGAAAAAGGTTTTTATCAGTAGCTTCGAAAAAAGTCGCATTTTCTCTCATTAATAGGTAACCATTCTAGGGCGCCGGAGGTACGCACGATAAAAATGGAACCATTGTAAGCTTTCTCATGTCTATCTGTACGTATGTCACAGCTGGTCTGTCTCTATAAGACTGATTTAGTGAATCTAAGTACGATATGAACGTGAGTGGCCTAAACACGGACGGGTTATATGAGAATTCAAAAGCTAAACAAATATATAATTCTTACGGAAACCTTTTTTTTAGAAGAATAATGGATTCAATCAAAAGAATAAAACCTTCGAAAACGATAAGTTAAGGTTCTAAAATTCGATTATCTCACCAATGAACAAATATAATTCTTACGGAACCCTTTTTAGAAGAATAATGGATTGAGTTAAAAGAATAAAACCTTCGAAAACTATAAGTAAAGGTTCTACAATTCTATTATCTCACCAATTAACAAATATAATTCTTACGGAACCCTTTTTTTTCGTTACGGATAGTCAGAAGCCAGTAAATCTGATTCCAGTCTTGCCAAGAAGTACCGTGTTACCCAGTTAATGGGTTGTGAAGGTCTGGTAGGCAGCCGCTCCACGTAAAACACTGGTATTCAGCTGAATCCGGTTTGACTGGAAGCCGAACCCTATATAGTTGGGAAAGGCTAGGCAGATGATGAACCCTTTTTTTTAGAAGAATAATGGATTTAGTTAAAAGAATAAAACCTTCGAAAACTATAAGTTAAGGTTCTAAAATTCTATTATCTCACCAATGAACAAATTAGACACTCAAGTCAGCTTTTTGTAAGGACATCCTTAAATCATTAATATATTACCTACTTAATATATAAAGCTGAAGAGTTTATTTTTTTACTTGAACGCGCTAATCTCAGGAACTGCTGGTCAGATTTGAAAAATTATTTCAGTGTTAGATAGCCCATTTATCGAGGAAGGCTATAGGCTATATATCATCACGCTAAGACCAATCGGAGCGGAGCAGTTTTGAAAATTGTGACGCAGACGACGTTGCGCGAGTCAACTAGTATTATATAAAATTCTTCCCTTACTGACTGATTGAGTGACTGACAGACAACGCACAGCCGAAACTACTGCTCGTAGAAAGCTGAAATTTGGCATGTAGGTTCCCTAGGGAGTGTAGGAGAGCACTCATAAAGGATTTCCTAAAATTGGATATGCGCGTGCGAAGTCGCGGGCAAAAGTAAATAGGATATGTAACTAACATATATTGCATATCCTAATTAGTTCTTGCAATGGAAAAGTTCGCATTTACGTATCTTAGCTGATGTTAGATCATGGAGCAGTCAGTGAAGGAGCGTGACAGCCTCTAGGCATCCTAGCTAACCTATTCGATCGTGACTTGCCCTCCTACAATGACGTGACAATGCCATTATGATTCCGCCTTGAATACCTCCGTCTTCTTCTCCCATATCAGCCTCTGTGGTCGAGCGGTTTAGGCGTGTACCTTGGTACCCGGTGGTTGTGGGTTCAATTCCCACGGGAAGTATACTTTGTAAAGTTGTTTCCAGTTTGGCTACGACATTGCAGGCTTGAATAATCTGATTGTCTGATAAAAAAGATGATTTCGTGCTTTGGAAGGCACGTATAAGTCGGTGGTCTCGGCCGCCAAATGGCGGTCAAATAAACCATGTCAGAGGCCCTTGAAGCGGTTTAGAAACTCTGACACTAGGGTGTGTGGGGTCGTTAGACCTTACTGCTCACACGCTCAGAAGAGTCGAATATAACATCAATAACAGTAAACGTGTGCTCTACATCCACAATAATTCATCCAACTCAGCAGGGAACAGCGAAACACAGCAGTAGTTAATATATCTTTATAGCTTCGTTTAGCGCTTCCATTACACGTGTTACGGTCAATGGTAAAAATTAGGTTAATAGTCAATTTACGAGATGTCCGAACTAGACAGTGAGTCATGTGGCTGTTCGTGGATTGTTATAATTTGCGCTGGTTACAGGAATTTGTGGGGATAGAAGTGTGTTGAATTTTGGAGTTTTTTTGGTCGACTGTGTAAATATTTAACAGACCTAGGACCATATTATGACGTGCTAATGCCATCATGATTAAGCTGTGAAAAGGGATAGTGCGTCTTGTATAACTCCGTCTTCTTCCTACAACGTTATCATGATGGTTTTAAAATGTCATAATAGGTACCTTGTATTCATCATTCTATTGCTATTCATTCAATGTCTTTTTCTTTTATACGTTTCGATTACTCGTCATCTTCAGTTTTCATTTGCTTGAACATTAGGTGACTACCGGATTCGTACCCAAAGGGACCCTATCACTAAGCCTCCGCTGACCGTCCGTCTGTCTGTCAGCTGGCTTTATCTCAAGAACCGTAGGTAGACAGTTGAAATTTTCACAGAATGTGCGTTACTATAGCCGCTTTGACATAAAAAATATAAAAATTAAATTAATTATTCACGGAGCTCCCATGGACAAGAAACGTGTTTTTTTTCGTTTATGGTTCGGAACCCTTCGTGTGAGAGTCCGATTCGCACTTGGCCGATTTTTTGATCTCCCCTAAAATTATCATCATCTACATTCATGCTCAAAATGATCTACTTCTTTTTTTAAGAGCAATGGAGTTTAGATGTTTAAAACACCACCAACACTATTGTACACAAAGTATAAATAAATAAAACCTACTAAAAATAATAAAACTTTCCTACATTTTATCGCAAGAAAAGTATTATATTCCATTTATTCTTAAGAAAACCATTTTAGTTCCATAATACCAACACTTAGTTGGATACTGGTATTATGTAACAGGTTTTTATTTAAAGATCTGGAACACAGTAGGCGTTAGGCCAAAGGTTTGCCAAACATGATACAAAATATTATTGATAATATCTTAGGATACAAAAGAGATGGTCTGCTTTGAAATAAGAAACAAGATAAGTCCAAAAAAAACTGCCCAAGTGAAAGTCGGACTCGCGTGTAAAGGTTTCCGAACGAATTTAATTTTTTAACATGTTATTTTAACACTATGACTATGAAATCGTATAGGTTTTCCTGTAATCTATAAGTAAAAATCTATTTGCTTCAATTTTTAAAATTTTTTGGCTCTTTAGTTTCTGAGATAATTTTTCGTCTAATTAGTTGAAAAACTTCAAAATTGTTTATTTTAAAATGATGAAACAATGGAATTAAAACTCTCACAGTAAGAGCCCTTTCATTTGATTTGTCACACGATATTGTTCAAACTTTTTTTTATAATTTACGTAACATGACCGTGTTTGGGTTATAGAAGTCTAAATATGTACCAAATTTCAACAGAATCGGTCCAGTGGATCCGGAGGAATCTGGCTGTGACAGATGGACAGACAGACAGATAGACACTCGAGTGATTCTATAAGGGTTCCGTTTTTTGTTCGAAACCCTTAAAATACCCCCTCGTCCTATCTACCGACCTACATCGTATTTTATAAGAAAAGAAAACATTTTCAGGTCGAGATAGGTATCGCACACAGCTAAGTCCTGTCGATATTTTGTTCCCAGGGCCAGCCATTATATTTTAGTATTTCCACCGCACCACACAAGTAACGTTCGCAAAAAAATCTATAAAACTCATTTATTATAATATCGTAATCAATATTCTGGAGGCAAGCCAATTTTGGCTTTCTTCGGTTATAAAAGCTGATATTCTGATTCCTTGAAAGTTTAAAAAAAAATAGGTTAACACAAGCGATTACTGGCTTTTCGCCAACTTTTCAACCTACTTATTTTTGCAAAATTGTTCCAAGTCAGAGTCAGCAGAATTATTTTAAGTAGCAATTATGCATTGCCGTGGGGCTAGGAGTTATTGTGAAATTCCAGGGGTAGGTTCTTGGCACACTTTGAATAGATTAGCGCATTTTATACCTGGCTAACTCTTTGTGGTTTAGCGAAAAGAAATTACTGCAGCATTCTGTAGTTTCTTTACTTTTTAACAAGTAATAATTAAACTTTTGCAGTGCATCTTATTTAAATTCTGTGTTGATTGCAGTGCATTTAATAAGGAAATTGTCTGATTGTTTTTACGTGATAGTTTTTTTCAATAGTATTTTCTTATTATTTAACTGCTCTAAAACAACTTTTATTAATTAAATATATATAAGGTATGTCAGATGCGTTTAGCCAGCTACCAACACAATGGCGAACTGGATCAAATTTTTTGCAACGACACGAAAGTATTCGCTTAAATTGCTGAACCTATTTTGATAAATTTTGGTACAAAATAGATGAGATCCTGGAAACGGTTAAAGACTACTCTAACATGAGCGATGTCGTGGACTAAAGCAAGTATATTATAATAAAACAAGGGTGAACCCCACTAATGAAAATCTTGACACGTAATTACTATTGCCATGTGTGATGTCAGTTTTGTGTTTAAACCAGCGCACGCGCATAAAATCGCCCGAGTCTGACGGATGCGTGCCATCTGTTGAGACTTGAGATGCAGCGGCGAGCTTTGTAGTGCACAATATGCGTATTGTGTACATTCAGGGACAGAAGTTTATAATCACTTTTGGAATAAAAATTCCTTAATAGAATAGAACCTTGCTTTTTATTGTTTCGTATGCTAGTCCCCTCTTTAATTCAAGAAAAAATTAAAAAGCTTTGTTACAAAATTTAAATTGAAAAAAACTATATAGCTATTCGAATTTATTTTATTGCTGACTGTGAGCTATCGTTACTTATCCTATTGCTGTTTATGTGTATGTTTTTTAGAAGGGTAATGGGATTTTCAGCTTGAATTTAGCCATAGCATACTTCAAGATGGCTATTGACAAAATGGGCTACTTTTATAATTGTTAACTTTGGCCTCTGTAGAGTGTTCTAGACTACAGTTTTAAAGACGCAGTAAGTCTGTTGACGTATCACAAAAGTGCGCGATCGGTGAGTGCGTATGCTCAATCGCATCGTTATAACTCTTGAACAACAAGAAACTGACCGTACAGCTACGATATTATAACCGGCCAAGTGCGAGTCAGACTCGCACACGAAGGGTTCCGTACGTAAAATTATATGATGGCAGTCCACCAAATACGCCCACTGTTGCCCTGATCCTAGTGTTTTAGTTGGGAAAAAGAACTTGCACAATAAAATCCCTAGCAATAGCGATAATATGCCTATAGAGAGATACACATTCATTGTAACATGATCGTCATCATATCAGCCGAAAGACGTCCATTGCTGGACATAAACCTTCCCTAAGCGTCGTCACAACGATCGGTTCTACGCGTCTCGCATCCATCGGCTACCCGCAACCTTCATCTGGTCATCGGTCAATTATAACAATTTGAATTTAATACCGACCTAAAAATAACTCTCATTTGACTTTAAGCCGTTTCGTATTTGGTTTGTAAAGTAGTCTTATTACGAAATAATGTATCTCGAGAGCTCTAGAAATATGGAAAATACGAGAGACTTTCTGTGGATTATGTGGAGCATGAAGAAGGAGTAACATTACATTCGCATAACAAGGTTACGTCCTTGACATAAAACAGGGCCTTTTCTATATCCAGCTGGTTTTTGAATGATCCAGTCTTTGTTGAGTCTCATAAACTTGAGATACCTACTGAAGACTAGAGGGCAATAAATTGAGGAAAGAATTGAGTATTATTTAATTTCTATTTTAGTTTTTTGGTATGCGTCATGCTTGGCGCAAATAAACGCTTTTTCTTTCTTTCTTTTTCTTTTCTTTCTTATGAAAATCTAGATGTCGTTTTATAATACTTTTTTCCGCGACTTCGTAAACTCATATCCCGCTTTGCAGGAATTTCGGGAACTCCTCTCTTAGTGCTCCCTCACACTCCCCAAGGAACGTATTTGCCAAATTTCTACGATCAGTAGTTTCGGCTGTGCTTTGTGTGTCAGTCAGTGACTCATCACATCAGTATCGGGCGAGTTTTACGTTTGATAACCTGTTACTATACTCACACCCCCACAGTATTCTATCTCTATTATTTGATATGTTTAGGTCCCCAAATGGAGTTATTTGCTGCTGCGGTTTGATATCATTTTTTCCGAGCTGGAGCAGTCCAGCTCTGGGCTATGCAGGAGGGAGTGTAAGACTCTTACTGACTATAACCCATCCGTGTTCCTCCTAATGACCTTTGTTCCAGGGCCGCGGTGACCCTTTCGAACAAATTCCGCAGCTCCAACAGGCACTGCTCGCGGCCTGGTTCTGAACGGACGCCCGATCCTACGGTGGCGGGGTATTGCCCTGCGACTCCCAATGCCCCCCTTGTTACCCCCTGAAGGGGGTCTATAGGCATCAACCAGACACAGACTATAAGTGTCTAGGCTAATACTAAGAAATTCCATATTATTATGGAAAAATTAAGCTCTGGGAATCATTCAAAGATTTTATCACGAACACTAAAGTCTAACGACGTTAAGGATCAAACCATTTAGGTTTGTAACTAGCTCAGAGCTACTTCGATCTTTGAAGTCAAAACCAGAGCTCTGAGTATAATATACCACACTCTTAAAAATACCACCCAGTAACAGATCCCGGCGTATAATTCACTAGTGGCAGTAAGCAGTTCAGATCAATCTCACATTAAAGTGTATTTTGGGAACGAAAGATTAATATTTTTTGGCATAAACTCAAAGTTTCCATCGGCGAGTGATGCTGCGCAGACGGCTATCGTGTTATTATTTAGTTTCTTATATATTTAACTAGCTTTTTGCAGCGACTTTGTATGCAAATATCCCGATTTTCTCCGTTCGCGTAGAAAGGAGATGTTTCAAAATGGGCCAGGTTTATGTACATTACCTCATAAAAAAGAGAAAAATCCGTAGAATTTGGGAAAAATACATTTAATTCATTTAAATGTTTACTGTTGTGGTAGTTAATTGATGTTTATAAATTACTTTTATCGATTTTCAGCATGGCGTCGCACCGATTTAGTTACAGATCATAGAAAAATAACTGTCAGCTGTCATAACAATGTCACTTCAGTCACTTTCGTCTCGTTGCCGGTAAACAAATACGTCAGAAATAAATGTCAAACGTCATTAATCAATCAAAATGACAGCTTACCGCCATGACGGGTTTTTGTTGCGTGTTGCAATTTCAAGTGCAATTTCTTTTGTTTTACCAGCAAACAAAGCCATTTTAAAGAAATTGGACAGTTGAGAACTGTTTTAAATATATTTCTCTATTTTTAAGTTAAGTGTACAAGGACCTGGCCTAGGGTCCATACATTTTGGAACATCTCCTTTCGGGAAATCCTGTTAGTGCTCCTCTACACTCCCCAGGAACCTATATGCAACGGCTGTGCGTTGTCTGTCAGTCAATAAGTGACTTAAATTTTTCCGTTATTGAGTAGTCACGGAAGAATTTTATATATTAGAATTAGTGTTACAAACTGTGATACTATTTGAGGTCCTGCTTTGTGATATAATCTGGAGTAGCTTTAACAACAGTATTAAAACAGTTCTTTGAAGAGCAGAGATATCTTTCCAAACAAGAAACTACAAATATTGATCACGACACGGCGACGCTTGCTCTAGAGAGCCTAGTACATTTTTAACGGAAATGTTCGCTTATTCGGAATTAGAAGATCTTGTGCCGACATCGAATAATTTGAAAACGGGCAAGAGAGTGATAAAAGTAATGTTATCGTCAATTTATAATTGAACCACCTTACGAACATCAATTAACTCTTACGGGTTTCATAGCAGATTACCAGGAAGAACACAGAAAACAGATAAGAGAGTGTGATACCTGGTTGTAAGGGTCACGTGGGAGTTGAATCGTGTTTTTGGTCTTTTAAGACAGAGGAAGGTCAAATAGAGATCAATAACGTAAAATTAAAAATAAACAACTATCACAAAATTCCCACAGAATTAATGAGGTTATCACACCCAAATATTATAAAGATAAATCACACATACACAAAAAACAGCAGTCAAAGAACTATTCGGTTAAAAATTGGTCAAAAAATCCAAATCACAATGATGAAGCAAAACAAAAAATACAGTTATTTCACAGTAAAGAATTTGCTTATAAGGAAAATATGTTATGATGACTTACCACATCTTTAGCCACGGTACTTAGTCCCATATTGTATCATTAGACCTGCAAAAAAGAAAATATTTCATCAGTATCATAGAAACATTCAAATAACATAGCATTAATAATTTTTCCTAAATTCCTATAATTATTTTTAGGGTTCCGTACCCACAGGTCACATTAACGATTGAAACACTATGGAAAATTCTGGGGCATAAGATCATGAATCAGCTGATCAAGGCCACTGGAGTAAGCCTCTTTGCTTATGACATATGATATCATAAAGATTATGTGCGTACAATGTACAATATGATGTCATTATCAAATACCTACAGTAGTGTGTAATTAAAACGGCCTGTATGAATATGTGCATTTGTGAGAAGGGAAGTTGGTATGTAAGGAGAGTTGAGATAATCTTGTATTGAATCATCATCTGCCTAGCCTTTTCCCAACAACATTGGGGTCGGCTTCCAGTCAAACCGGATTCATCTGAATACCAGTATTTTACGAAGAGCGGCTGCCTACCAGACCTCCACAACCCATTAACTGGGTAACACGGTACATCTTGCCAAGACTGGAATCAGATTTACTGGCTTCTGATAATCCGTAACGACTGCCAAAGATCTGCAAATGACAGCCGGGTCCAACGGCTTAACGTGCTCTCCGAGGCACGGAGGAAACTCTTATGTTAAGATGGTCATCCATCCACAGACCAACCTTGGCAAGCGTTGCTTAACCTTCAAGATCGACCCGTGCGGCTGTTATTATTTAGCTACGAGCTCCTCGAGATAATATTGTATAAGTTCTGGTAAATCCCCGTTTAAGCTTATGAGTTCCACAATCTTACTGATATTAAGTAAGTAAGCATTTGTGGTAGGTATACATCCTTTTTGTAATTTACTTACGAGTATTTTAGCAGTGTTAAAGAATTTTCTTGCTAGCCTAACATTTTTATCGTTATTAATTTTCATAGTCCCTTTATCTTTTGTATCACCATCTGCAATACCTTTATTACCATTATCAGTTTTCACAGCCAGCTCACGAAAAAATTTGTAAATATTTAATTTTAGTACATTTTATCAACAAAGTGCATTCAAAATTTTGTCAATAACACCATTCATGAGTTGACCCGCATACTGGCAAATGGGTTAAATGGTTACCACGAGGTAAACCGCGATGTTTCGCAATATTTCATAATACATAGGAGCAATGTCTTAAAAAACTTCATCAATTTTTATAATGTGTTCATTGACATTGAAGTCTGCCGATTCATGCCTGTGAAAGAAGCTTTTTATGAGAAACATTTTAACGCCTGATTTTCCTTCTCGCATCGACATGACTCTGCAGTATAGCCTCTACAATTAAATTAACATTTGTAACACCGATTGTCTAAATATCAAGTATATAATTTCCGGTGGCATGACTGGCAGGTTCTTTTGCAAATTCTCAATATCAACATTGGCCATGATCACCTGGAATGCTAGCAACACTAAATCTTCCAGACAACCTTGCCAGCTAAAAAAATCTTTTTTAATTGACACGCCATGCTGGCAGACATTTGCTCCAAATCCTTTGATATCGACTCTGATCAAACACAGACGGCTTCTAAAATAGATGTGTTTATAGTAACTAGAATAGCTTAATGTTTCTCGCTAGTAATCTTTTACACGAGATTCAGAACGGCGGCGTTGTCAGTTGAATTTGTTACTTGTTATCTGATGCGTTGGTTATGGGTAATGTTGGCAGATGTAACTTTTAGAATATGGTGAGAAACTTGAATCTATTAACAATACCAAGGTACTAGAGGATGATGATCAAAATATTTGTCGGATGTCGTTTACAAAAAAAACACGGTCCTATCTAAACATAGGCGACCTTTAAAAGCCCCAAAATAAAAGTTCGATGACCTCCCGGCCCAAACGGTCGACCACCCTCATTATATCCATCTAGTACAGACCTAATGAACTTAATGACCAAATATTAAAATGGCGGAAATACTCCAAATTCTTTCAAGTGACTCACTTTAAACAATAATTTTGTTAACAATGTTACTAAATGTGTTAACAAGGCAAGTTGTAATTGACACATGACTGTCAGAATAATGATATAATTATATGAACAAAGTTATTCTGTTAGTAGTGTTAAGGGTACATTGTTAAAGCATTAAGGTAAGGCACGGATCGGAAACTGTGCAAGTCATTCTGATTGAATGGTTCCCACAAATAAAATGATGAAACAGAAAAGAAAGTGAAACTTCTCAGAGTAAAATAATACGAAGTAAGAGAAGAAGAAATCAAGCCCACACTAACTTTAGAGCTCATTAACTAATGAAGTAATAGGGAAAATATGGAGTTGAAAAGGTGTTGATGGGTAATTAAAAGGTCGCGGACCCAAATCCAAAGTACTTCGTAGTATTATAGTGAATCCACTGTTAGTAGGATTATTAGCTTAAAATAATGAGATTAGCCAAGGTTCTTATAAACCCAAAGGACTGATGAAAGCCATATAAGTTCTGAATTTTATTCTATTAAGATTTGGAAAGGAAAGATAAAACTACTATATCTGGTTAATTAGCTAGCTTCCAAAACTGATAACTAGAATAAAAAAAACTTGGAAAATATCTGCAGATGTAAATACCTATAATCGGTTTCAAAATACAACATATCAATTCTCTACCAAACAAACCACTTTTTTATTCATTAGCCCATAAAAACAATACACACCCCTGTTAAATTCGACCTTTTAAACCACAAAAATCTTTTAACAGTAATCCCGGAAGGCCCGTGACCTCATTTTGAAAAAAGCTTCTAAAACAATACAAGAGTGGAAGAGAACAATAAAACGGTTTGAACGAATCGCAATCAAGGAGAGACGTACAACATATACGAAAGAATACCGAATATATATATTAGCGAGCGAGTTTGAATACAAAATATATTTCAAGGTTTACATTCTGAAATTGATTTTGAAGCAGGTTTTGCATTTATTCATAAAATATACTCGTATGTTACACATGAAGACAAAACATACAATGAAGTTCAGGATGAACTTACTAATGATTGTAATCCAAATGACAATAACTTAGAAGTGTAACATAAACCAGATGATCTCGATAGTAGATAGTCGTGTCCGCAAATTAATCGCGATTGCTCTCTCGGGACAACTAAGGAGATTGGGTCTCCGTTGGGGGCAGTTGTGGCTAGTTCGATAGTAACACTTCTTGACACCTCAGGGATTGTCCAGGGATGCGTTGCAATCAACTTGAATGGTAGAGCTGGCCACAGTGTCCTTTTGTATATCCATTTGTTAAGATAAAATAAAGATTTTACAAAGACCTATCTTCAATAATAAAAGTTCACTTATACTTGCTTAACACTCTGTGCAAAATGAACATTTCAATTCTACTTTTATCAAAATTAAAGCAGAAGTTTCAGCGCTACACGAAAATATTTATACTTACTATTCTCCTGCAATCATAACCATTACTTTTGGCTCAGCTTTAAAAATAAAAAGACAAGCGCCGAAAGTAGGGAGCGTAAAATTCTAGATCATTTTGAGAGCGCTGCTTGTTTATCTTGCAAAGGATTTGAAGGTGCAATAAAGTGAACTTTAGAGGTGAAATGCGAACAGAGAGTAAGCTTTTCTATGTTATGCAAGCGTATCGGGTTTGTAAAGAAAATGATTTAGATGTTATGTTGAGTCCGCAGTTTTGTTGCTAAAACTTGAATCGAAGTGAAATAGTAGGTTGACGATACTTGGAAGTGATAAAGTGATTTTGTACGATTCTGCATTCTAAGGTATGCCTTATGAATTGTAACGATAAGAGGTAGAGAGGATACTACAGTAGAGTTGCATGAATATATTACTGACGGGATAAACATTCTGAAACACAATGTCAGCTCTGAATCAGTGATTATTCTGGGATTTACGATAAAACCGGCCAAGTGCGAGTCAGACTCGCACACGAAGGGTTCCGTATCTTAAACCTTAATTTTTAATATTTGTTGTTATAGTGGCAATAGAAATACACAATCTGTGGAAATTTCAACTATCTACCTATTTCGGTTCTTGAGATACAACCCGCTGACAGACAGACGCACGGACCGAAGGACGGACGGACGGAAGGGCAGCAGAGGCTTAGTAATAAGGTTCCATTGGTTACCCTTTGGGTGCGGAACCCTAAAAAGAGGAAGACCTAGTAAAACACATTTACAAAATTCGACTTAACAAAGCTGAACACAAAACCACAAAAATTCCCAAAAACATTTCGCAAAGCCACAGGTCGAGAAATAAGCCATTTCCCACATCCTTTACCAATTTTAGATTTAACATACCTCAGTCCCTAGAGATGGTAGATAATGTACCAGTAAAAGTCTATAGGATTCCATTTGGATTCCACTCTGAGCCACGATGGATTCCCGAGAGGCCTGACGTCATTCAGCCTCGTGAATAGGTACACAGCGATTTTGATAGTCTCTTTCGGTTTTTGCTCTCATCTTGTAGAGAATTTTTGAAAACTCTTTTCCTGTACCTGTCGTGGGAGTCTGTGTTACTTTATTGCACTATTGCAACATTGGTATCTTCTATTTTTTTTTAAGAAGATATGTTTTGTTTGGAAATCTAATACTTGACTATTACGTGCTATGTATTAGGGCTGCTCTCTCGAAAAAAGCTTAAAAATAGCGTGAAAGCGAGAAATTACATTTGAAAAAAATAGTTAGTAATCTTCATGATATGATACGTAATATGGTTTAGCCAGAATTTATGTATCGGTATCACATAATAAGAAAAAAGAATCACCATATAACATCCAAATCAAATCTGAAAATACATCCAACTCCAAATTCAATCATCCAACGCTATAGGCTATATAACAGCACGATACGACCAAAAAGAGCGGAGCATTAATGAAAAATGTGACGCAGGCGAAATTGCGCGGTCAGCTAATACCTAAATATATACCTGCATACCTATATTAAAAAAAAAACTACAATTTAGTCTTACCCTTTCTTGATAAATATTATAGATCCTCATAGTATGATAGTCGTGAAAATCTACTGAATGTTTAGTAAGGCTTGTGGAAACAAATTAAAGTTTTAACATAATTTTCCTTATAGAGTAGTTAGAAATTTTCATTTTGTTAGCATTTTTGGCATAATTGAACTCCTTTTATTATTTTTAAGTAAGATTTATTAGCCTAATATTATTTTAATATAGTTGGAATGTCTCTGTTCACGTCATACAGATAGTGTATTGACTCAACTGTCATTTTAGTTACGGACAGTTCACTAAGGTCGTCGTTCGTTCAAAAAAAAAGGAAGGGGATTGCACTCGTGAACCGGGACATTCTTGTTTGGTCTCTCGTCGAGGAAGGTTGATTCGACCTAAATAGTGCCAAACTTAACCAAATAAAATAGTTATCCTGAAGAACCGCAGTCTCATTTCCGGACATCCAACAGGTCAGAAGAGGGATTCCACCAGAATACGTAACGGTTTTGGTGAAAACTTTACGCCCGCTTAAAAAGGTAACGATTTTTTTTATAAATGTTTTTCTTTAATTGTTTTTTTTTTCTTTTTAAATGTGTAACGGCTATTAGTGTAGTTCATACTTTTAGATATGAGGTAGAAGAAGAATATTAGAGTTTTAACCCGAATTAAACCGTTGTGTTGCTTTTGTGAACGTTCTTTTTTTTAAGCTTTCAAACAATACAGGGGTATTAAATAAGACCATTTAGTTTCAACACACTTTAATTTCGTCGTGTCGCATGTTTTCAATTAACTATCAACGTTTAGAATTCAACAGAATAAGTGGTTCTTTTTTTATTAGAAAATTATACCCTACAGACTTGTGAATAAGTTTTATTTTATAGTACTCTTGACATTTGGTGTAACAATAATGTTTCAAACTTAAAACTTTTAATAGAGCTAAATACTTGATTATTTCGTGCGTCAAGCAACGTTTACTTGTTTTGATTATACGTTTTCAGCTAAGTAACAACCATGCCAAGCGATCGATCGCGAAAACGTGGAAGAGGCTTTAAGAGCTCTAGCAGTGAATCAGAGTCATCTACAGAGCGTCGGCGTAGTCGCAGATCGCGCCGCAAGCATTCGCAGCGCAAGAGACCGAGGCGAGAAAGGAGCACAAGGCGAACCCGAACTCCTGAATTACCTGAAGACCCGGCAGAGCTCCCACGTGCTGGGACCAGCAGTCAGCGTAGCGAGAGTCGGCCAAGTGAACCTGTGGCTCCTCATCACGCTGCATCACCATTACCAAGTAACCAATTTACTGTTTTAGACTCTAGTTTCACAGATGTGTTTAAAGAACTAGTTAAATCTATACAGAGGGACGGAAATTCTGAACGTTTTCCGACTTTAAATGTTGTACCTGAATTTGATCCAACCAAGCGTAACCAGAGTATTAATGTCTGGATAACTAAAGTTAACGAATGTGCAAAGATTTATAACTGGACAGAACGACAAATTGTTCACTATGCTTTACCAAAATTAGCTGGCCTAGCCCAGAAGTGGTACCAAGGCCTACCTAGTTTGTTATTTACATGGACGGAGTGGCAAGAAAAATTGCGTTTAGCATTTCCTTGTGATGACAATTATGGTCGGTTGCTGACGGAAATGCTTGCCTGTAAAGCACGTTTTGGGGATAATTTAGAAGAGTATTACTACGAAAAGATGGTTCTAATAAATAGATGTAACATTAGTGGTAAAAATGCCATTGATTGTTTACTATTCGGTATTGATGATAGATCGGTTAGGACAAGTGCAGAAGCGGTTCAATTTAGTGAACCGGATAAATTATTAGTTTATCTCCGTAATGTAAGAACAACAAAAAGAAATGATAAGTCAAACGTTACTTCACAGGCGGGCCCTTCCGATAGTATACAGTCAAAATCATTCAAAGATAATACAAATAAGAATAATAAATATAAGACAGTAAAGTGTTATAATTGTGGAGAAGAAGGGCACCAACACTTTAAATGTAAACACCCAATTAAAAGATGCGAATCATGTCATAAAGTAGGTCACTTAATTGCTGATTGTCCCACTAAACGTGAGTACGAAACTAATAAAACGGTCTTAAATATTTCAAAAGAACAAGATAATGATATGAAATATTTTAAGGATGCAATAGTTAACGGAAGCACCTTGAAGTGTTTCGTTGATTTCGGTAGTCAAATCACTATGCTTAGGGAATCAGACGCAAACAATTTAAATATAACGCAATCTTCCAATGATTTACCGGTTTTAAGAGGGTTTGGAAACTCCTTAGTACATTGCATAGGGAAATGTGATGTTGAAATTGAAATAGATTCGGTTATAGCACGCGTAGAAGTCTTGATAGTACCCGATAATTTTCTGAAAGTATCATTACTAATCGGTCAAACATTCACAGAGCAAAACCATATAGTGGTTTATAAAACAAAAGACGAACTAATCATCAAAGAGAAAGCTATTAATAAACCAAAATGCATAGAACTTTATGTCTGCGAGACGGTCGCTATAGCAGGTTGCTCCGAAGTAGCTGTATACTCAAACCCACCGTATGACGGCGACGTTTTGGTTGAACCTGGCTTGTGCTCTCAGCCTCAAAAGACGTACGATATTATGCCTTGTATTTTACCAATAGTTCGTGGTAGGGCAGCTCTTCAGTTGAACGGTTTGAGGGAAAATAACTTCATTTTAAATAAAGGCACCCTTTTGTCTCGAGCTCTCCCTTTAACTCGTGCCAATTGTCATACCGTCAATAAAATTGAACAATGTGAAGATGGCGACTCTTCCACTAATGTTATTGACACTAAAATGCTATCCGTTAGCGACCAAATTAGTCAAAGCGATCTCGTCCAATTAACTTGTCTTTTAAACGAATTCAGAGATTGTTTTGCTTTTACCACAAGAGAGCTAGGATGTATTACTAATGCCGAGATGGAGATAAAGCTGAGCGATTCTTCACCGGTAGTTTATAGACCGTATCGTATGCCTTTTACGGAACGACAAGTTGTTCGTGAGATAGTTCATGACCTTGAGGAGTCTGACATAATTAGACCGTCTACTTCAAACTATGCATCTCCTGTTCTCCTCGTAAAGAAGAAGTCCGGGGAGTACAGATTATGCATCGACTACAGAGCTTTAAATAAGAAAACGATTAAGGAGCATTACCCCATCCCTAGAATTGACGATCAGCTAGATAATTTGTCCGGTTATAAATACTACACGACTTTAGACCTTATGTCAGGTTATTACCAGTTACGTATGTCCGAAGCATCAAAACATTTAACGGCCTTCATAACACCCGACGGACATTATGAGTTCAATAGGATGCCTTTTGGGCTTGTCAATGCACCGTCTAATTTCCAAAGGGCAATTAACAGTATACTAGGTAATGCCCGGTTTAAAGAAGCGTTTGCTTACATGGACGATGTCATAATACCGTCTAAAACTATAGAGGAAGGCTTTGAAAATCTTAAATCTACTCTACAATTGTTTCGTACCGCAGGTATAACACTTAAGTTGTCAAAGTGTAATTTCTTAAAGGAGTCTATTGACTACCTTGGGTTCGAAGTATGCTCCAGCGGCATTAGGCCGGGTAAAGCTAAAATAAATTCCGTTGAGGCATTTCCTCGCCCTACCGATCAACACAGAGTTAGACAATTTTTGGGACTTTGTAGTTTCTTTCGCCGTTTCATAAAAGGATTCTCATCAATCGCCCGACCTCTTACTCAACGGTTAAAGAAAGACGCAAAGTGGATGTGGTCGGACTCTGAGGAGAATGCTTTTATTACTTTAAAAGGGGAATTAGTTAAACGTCCAATTCTAGCATTCTATAACCCTGGGTCTGAAACTCAACTCCATACAGACGCTTCGAAAATAGGAATTGCTGGTATCTTATTACAAAGGGCTAATAAAGATGCGCCTTTTAATGCTGTAGCATATTATAGCAGACAAACCTCACCAGAAGAGTCTCGTTTTACTTCATACGATCTGGAAACCTTAGCGGTCGCGAGTTCATTACAACGGTTTCGAACATACCTTTTAGGCATACCATTCACTATCGTTACGGACTGTAATTCCTTGAGGGCAACCTTTGAAAAAAGGGATATTTTACCTAGAGTGGCGAGATGGTGGAACATTATGCAGGAATACGATTTCAAAATAATCTACAAGTCTGGTTCCACTATGTCCCACGTAGACGCACTTAGTCGTAATCCAGTTGAGTCCGAGATTGTTGAAGTTCGGTGTATTGAAACCAAATGGATAACAACTGTACAACAAAGCGACCCTGAACTTCAACGCATCGTAAATATATTAAAAGACGAGGATACAAACGGTATATTAGAAATTAAAAATAATTTTGTAATTAAAAGAGGCTTATTGTACAGAAAAACTGAGGCAGGAGATCGCTGGGTTGTACCTAAAGGGGTAAGATGGCAAATATTAAAGTCTCATCATGATGATATGGGTCACTACAGTTTCGATAAAACATATGATAAAATTAAAAGTACCTTCTGGTTTGCCAAAATGAGGCGCTTTATAAAAAAATATGTCGATTCTTGTCTGCAATGTGCTCACTCAAAAATACCAGCAGGTAAAAAGGCGGGTGAACTCCGCCCGATACCTAAAGTAGATCGCCCCTTTCATACCTTGCATATAGACCATTTAGGTCCCTTTGTGCGAAGCAAAAGGAAAAACGCATATCTGCTTTTAATCGTTGATGCCTTTACGAAATATACTATTTTAGCCCCAGTCAAAAATACAAAATCTGTAAATTCTATATCTACCTTAAAAAACTATTTCCACACATTTGGCGTTCCTACTCGTATCATTTCGGACAGAGGTAGTTCATTTACGTCGAAGCGTTTTGAAGAGTATCTAAGCACGTTAGGTATAAAACACGTATTAAATGCGACAGCGACACCACGCGCTAACGGGCAAGTGGAACGCTACAATCGCACGGTCCTAGCTGCGTTAACTGCGGCTAACCATAACAAACCGGAGCATTTATGGGATGAATGTGTATCCGAAATACAGTGGGGCTTAAATAATACCCTAAATAAGGGAATAGGAAAGACACCGGCTCAAGCCTTATTTGGTATCGATTTAGTTGGTACACCTAATTCTTTGTCAAATCTAAATATAGTTGATGGATCTGTAGAAGGCAATAACATCGAAAGTATAAGGAACGAAATATCACAACACGTGGAAAAGAATCAAATAGATCAAAAGACACGTTTTGATAAAAGTAGAAAAAAAGTTACTTTCAAGATCGGTGATCTAGTTCGGGTCGAAAGAGAAATCCCATCGACTGGGAAAAGTAGGAAATTAGTCCCGAAGCTTCGTGGTCCGTACCGCATTGTAGAGGTCTTTGATAATGATAGGTATAAAATAGAAGATACTCCAGTGTCCCGTAAGGGTAGTAAGAAGTTCACTGGAGTGTTTTCTGTTGATAAAATTCATCCATGGTTAGTCTTTAACAGAAATATTGACAGTGACAGCGACTCAATCTCGGAAACTTGCGAGGATTAGAAACTCGCTCTTTAAATTGGGTGGTAAAAAAAAAAAAAAAATACAAAATAATAGTACCTTATTTTATTTAAGATCTAGAATTAAGTATGTTCATCCATTGAAATATTAGAGTAACGATTATGAATCGTTTAAATGTAAGGACTAGTGTATCACAGCGGTTATTATGGATATGAAGATGCCATAATAACTTATCTAACTTAACGAATTATTTTCGTAGCAGTGTGTTGTGGACAGAAAGGGGCCACAACATGCTAGGTTTGTAGTGATGGATTGACATGTTATACTCGCAACTTTACCATTGCCGATAGTGTGTTGTGGAGTGCAGGGGCCACAGCATGCTTGAGTTGCGGTGGATATGTAGAGGCCACCGTAATTCCGTCAATGTTTATGATGTAGGTATAGATATGTCAAAGTCATCATGATAAACAAATTATACTCGCCACTTTGGTATTGTCGCTAGCGTGTTGTGGAGTGCAGGGGCCACAGCATGCTTGAGTTGCGATGGATATGTAGAGGCCACCGTAATTCCTTCAATGCAGGTGACGCGGGTGTAGTTATGTCAGTCTTGAAGAAAAACCAATTATACTCGCAACTATGGCATTGTCGTTAGCATGTTGTGGAGTGCAGGGGCCACTGCATGCTTGAGTTGCGGTGGATATGTAGAGGCCACCGTAATTCCTTCAATGCTGGTGATGCAGGTGTAATTGTGTAGAAACCTAATAATGAAATGCTGATAATGGAATGTGTTTTCAAGGGAATAATTTGATTGTAATTATGTATCCACATGATAAAACATGATAAAATGTCAATTAAAATTAGCAATGAAAGTCGATAACTTTTTTTCTGTTTAGAATTTATTTATGTTTAATTAGATTATAAATACCTTTGTTTGCTAAGTTCACTATTTTTCTTTCACGGGACGTGTAAGTGTCAGGAAAGGCCGACTGTTAGCATTTTTGGCATAATTGAACTCCTTTTATTATTTTTAAGTAAGATTTATTAGCCTAATATTATTTTAATATAGTTGGAATGTCTCTGTTCACGTCATACAGATAGTGTATTGACTCAACTGTCATTTTAGTTACGGACAATTCACTAAGGTCGTCGTTCGTTCAAAAAAAAAGGAAGGGGATTGCACTCGTGAACCGGGACATTCTTGTTTGGTCTCTCGTCGAGGAAGGTTGATTCGACCTAAATAGTGCCAAACTTAACCAAATAAAATAGTTATCCTGAAGAACCGCAGTCTCATTTCCGGACATCCAACAATTTATACTTCTTGTTCAAGAAGTATTCCAATTCAATAAGCATTTGATTCATCATTACTTAGACTTTTTGCCAAATGTTTTTATGTTTCATTAACATTTAATATGCGTTATCACTTCCTTTATTAATGTGCTAACTAATACGAAGTTTATATTTATAGTCACGGTCACATCGGTTTCCTTATAAATCTCTAATATAGTTTTGAAATTCTCACTATCAAAAAAACATGGATTTAATTTATGATGGTCACTAAAATTTTTGTATTTTTTTGTCCAAAATTAACCACAGTTCAAACCTCGTCATAAACAGCTAAATTACCGTCCTAAATAATATCATGAACGTATCACACACAGGAAATATTACCGAAACTAGAAGGTGGAAGGTTATCGCCGAAAACCTTTTCGCTCAATTAAATAGCTGAAATCAATTTAAAGGGCCCGTAATTCCAACTCGGCCATCCGTATTTAACAACCACTTACAGCAGCAACTTTTTTTCATGTGAGGGATCCGACATCCGGGATTTTTCAGGGCGAAAAAACGTTTAAAGACGTATTTTCAAATAGCTACGTGATTTTTGAGATTCTTTTGTTAGGGGACAAGAATTAAGGCTCTACATCTTCAGACATGTGCCTCACAACACTGATGCGAGGACTATGTTCATCAGTACATAAAAAATCTTCCGTTATTGGTGCAAAGAACTGCTGGAAGAAAGCGGTAATTTACCATGTATGTTCCTTGATAAGTGCAAGGGTCACTAAGAAAGGATTTCGCGTATGAAGTTGCTGGTAAAACCTAATATGTCTATAGTTTTCTAGGTACCTACTATATTAGCCGTTAATGATGTGCACTAAGATAATTTAGCAAAATATGTAGGTAATTACAACACTCTTGAAGCAGGGAATATTGAATAATTATAAAGGTGCAAGAATATTCACTTTATAGAAAATGCAAAATATTAAACGGCTACAAGCGTTGAATGTATAGAATTTAAAGTAAGAAAAACAGAGACAGAAAAATTACCAACACCATAGTAATTTAATAATGAGCAAGTTTTTGAACTCAATTAAATATAGGTCTTGTTGGGTCATTGCTCTTATTACGAGAACGAAATCTACCCACAATTTACGGCCAAAACCAAAATAATTATTCGCATTGCGAGTTTACCCTCTGCATATAATTCCTTTTTAACCCAATTCAAAAAAAGGAGGAGGTTCTCAATCCGGTTGTATTTTTTTTTGTAACAATCTATTGTATATGCTCCTATGCAAACCTCATCCAGATTCTATACGCGATGGCAACAACATAGCCCTCGCCAATCTTAAACCTGATCTGTGCAAAACATATAAAAAAATATTCAAATAAATACCTGTATTAGTATCAGCGGTTTCCACAACGATTTCGTCACGAACGCGACGTCACACGATGATGGTACAAATTTTTTGCTCTGTTCGTCACTCTTAGCGTGATGATGAGTGAGCAAGTTTACACTTGTTAGTTCAAGTTTATTCTGATTGAAGGCTGTTTTAACATTAACTAGTTGATTTATTTTTTGTTTTTATAGACAACGCACAGCTGAAACTGAAAATTGTAGAGAGCTGAAATTTGGCATGTAAGTATTCATTGGAGAGCGTAGGAGAGCATTAAGAGAGGATTTCCCGAAATTCTTACAGCAAAGGGAAATACGCGTGCGAAGTCGCGAGGAAAAGCCAGTAACAACTAAAATAAAGTGAAGTGCAAGTAAAATTTCATGCCTCACGAATAATTTAAAGAAAATCCGTATTTATTTGGTCTCTTCACGGACATCCAGACGCACTGCACCTTACCATCCCTACCTTGTAGCTATTCCACCAATTCACACTAAGCGTTTTCAAACGTCTTTTATAATGCGCACAGCAAAGGAGTGGAACACTCTGCCTGCGTCTGTGTTTCCAAAAGCTTACAACCCTAATCTCTTCAAAGTTAGAGTGAACAGGCTTCTTCTGGGTAGGCTCGCTCCATCAGACTTTGTCTATGTCATCTCTGACACAGACTAGAGTCAAGAGCAAACCCATTACAAATAAAAAAAAATACGATATTTTTTTCTAACTTACATATTTTTACTTTTCCTCTTAAGTAAGACGGTTTTCCAAGCTTTCCTAATCAAAACTTAGTCAATCTTGAAAGCCGGCTTGATTGCCAAAAAGTACTGAAGCATTTTAAATGTAAAATACATATCTCATTTGTTTTGGGAACTTATTGGAGGAAAATTCACATTTATTTGAGAACTTTACTGAAAATTCTGGAAAAACTGCGGTGTAAACTTTTATTGAGTCTCGAAGGTAAAATATATAAATTTAATATTTTTTTTTATTTTAATAATGTATTTTTTTAAATTGTTAATTTTAATAATTAAAAAAAAATATAAGGCAGCAAGAGATTAATATATATTTTAATACGAGTTCATGCTTAAGGACTCAAAAGATTAAACTACAACCCCTTTAACATAATCACATAGTCGTTTTTAAAAAGATCTTATCAACAAAATAGTTATCCTAATCCTACTACATAAATATATTTTAATATTATAATCCTAGTCATCATCTCATCTGCCTAGCCTATTCCAGTCAAACCGGATTTAGCTGAATACCAGAATTTTACGCAGAGCGGCTGCCTACCAGACCTCCACAACCCATTAACTGGGTAACACGGTACTTCTTGGCAAGACTGAAGTCAGATTTACTGGCTTCTGACAATCCGTAACGACTGCCAAAGATCTACAAATGACAGCCGGGACCAACGGCTTAACTAGAGTTATTATTATGTAGTAGGATTAGGTTCGAGGAGCTCGTGGATAAATAATAACAGCCGCACGGGTCGATCTTTAAGGTTAAGCAACGCTTGCCAAGGTTGGTCTGTGGATGGGTGACCATCCTAATATACCGAGTTTCCTCCGTGCTTCGGAAAGCACGTTACTCTTCCGTTACTAAGTGATTGACAGACAACGTACAGCCGATATTACTGATCGTAGAAAGCTAAAATTTATCTCGTAGGTTACTTAAAGAGTGTAAGGGAGCACAAAGAGAAATTTCCCAAAATTCCTACGGGAACGGGAAAAAACGAGATATGCAATTACGAAGTTGCGGGCAGCAGCTAGTAGTAGCATTTATTCTATATTACAATTAAATAACATGTGAGGGTCTAAGAAATATATATTTCTTAGACCGAATCTTAGACCATAGTATCTATACTAATATATAAAGCTGAAGAGTTTGTTTACTTGAACGCGCTAATCTCAGGAACTACTAGTCCGATTTGAAAAATTATTTCAGTGTTATATAGCCAATTTATCGAAGAAGGCTATATATCATCACGCTAAGACTAACAAGAGCGGAGCAGTAATGAAAATTGTGACGCAGACGAAGTTGCGCGGGTCTACTAGTAATATTAGAAATGCCAAAGTTTGTGAGGATGTACGTTTGTTACTCTTTCACATCAGAACGCCTGAAAGGATCTTCACGAAATTTGACGCAGTGGTAAATTGGAAACACAAAGGTTACCCTAGGAGTATGTTCCTTAGGGATCACGCGGGTTAAGCCGTTGGCAGAAGCTAGTAACTTATAATAGACACGATAAGGCACGTGTTTGGAGAAAAATGAATGAAGTAACGTCCATTGTTATTATAATTAGAAGTAAGGAAAATATATGAGAAAACTGATATTATTTTTAAAGTCTATTTATGTTTACCAACACTTGTGTTAGTTAATGAGGAATAACTCTTTAAAGGAGGAAAACCTTCGGAAACAAGCCAAAAGTAACTGTTCTACGGGACTCTTTTATTGTATTTAATACTAGTTGACCCGCGTAACTTCGTCTGCGTCAAAATTTTCATTACTGCTCCGCTCCTATTGGTCTTGGCGCAATGATTATTCCTTCCTCGATAAATGGGCTATCTAACACTGAAAGAATTCTTCAAATGGGACTAGTAGTTCCTGAGATTAGCGCGTTCAAGTAAACAAACAAACAAACAAACAAACTCTTCAGCTTTATTTAAAGATTTGTAGTTTTTATAAAGATTAGTATAGACTAGCACTTTGCACGCGACTTCGTCTGCGCTGGAATTTTCGCAAGGATCGAAGAAGGAAGGAGGAAGATTATAGTAATAAATATAACTTATGTTAGGGATGATGTACCTTTCTATTGGTGAAAAAATATTTAAAATCGATTCTATAGTTTTGGAGACTATTCGGTACAAACATTTTTCTTTATAATATTAGTTTAGGCTAGCTTTTTTGCGAAAATGCCAATTTTTTTTCGGAGAAATGAAAGTAAGTTATGATTACATTAATTAATCGACACTCATAAACTCTTGAGAAAATGGTGTACATAAAACGTCCATATTGTAATTTAAATGAAACAGTCAGTAAATTCTTCATATCAGAATTCTTTAAACGGGAAGGAAAATAATTAAAAAAATATTGAAAGTAGGTTAGCGATAAACATACAAAAACCCTGTTTTATCAAGTTTGTCATGACTTTAAGCCATGTAAGACTTATTTTTGCGTCAAAATATTGGGTTGAGTTTTTCCCACTTTAAATTCGACCAAGGAATGCAAAAAATATCCTCTTAAATTCGTCATAAGAATTTATAATTTGAAATTTAACGAAATAGTAATTTTTATCGGGTTCTTTTGCTAGTGGCGTGCAATCTTTCGCCTGCCGGCTGTATGCACTGTTGTTCACTTGATGGTCAGTTTATTCCAAGGTCTGTGGACATTTGCAACAGCAGAGACATTTCAAGTACGTTACTGTGCCTTAGGCAATCCTGAAATGACTATGTACCTTTAATGCCTTATGAAACGGCTGTAGGATGGCGATTTGGAACTGAATCCCACCTAGTTTCCTGCCTTCTGAGCTCGAAAACCAAGTATTCCATCAACGTATGTACGTGCGTAGCGTATTAGTAACGAAACATTTACCCTCGAAACCCTAGTTCCAATACGAATAACTACAGTGCTTAGCAGTAAAAATTTCCTCGAAAACGGTGCATCAGTAAGAGGTAGGAATTAGGTATTATCAATGTCACACAGTACATTCAATGACTAGAATTTGATTTTATATTATTTCTTCGAAAATCCGATCAAGGTATCCCTAGAATTTACGTCTTTAAATGCGGAAATTAAAGGGTATTTTTCGGGCAAGTTTTTAACGAATGGAATTAGGAGAACTTTTAATTTAAGTTTTGGAGACAACATCGGAAGTTGAACAAAGATTTTCACTTTTACGACTTCATGAAATTGCTATAGCGTTATGGCAAAATGACAGCAAAATGATTTATAAACCACTAGCGACCCGCCCCGGCTTTGCACGGGTGCAAATTTTTATACCATCATATTTCCGCTAATTTACACAAAACCTTAACAAATTATACACCTGAACCTTTCTCATGAATAACCTCAACTATTGGTGAAAACCGCATGAAAATCCGTTCAGCAGTTTTTGAGTTTTTCGCAAACAAACAGACGTGGCGGGAGACTTTGTTTTATAAGTTTCTGTGTTGTATATTGTATCTTCAAAGTTATTATAGCAATCATGTAACGAGACTGCAGATTTCAAAGTTCTTAGTTTGGGTCCTGAGTGTAGCAAAACGACTAGGGTGCATGTATAAAGAACACAAGATTTCTGGTCAGACTGAGGGTTGCAATAAATGAATCCATAGGTACCTATAGCGAAATCTCTTTCACAAAACGATTAAAAATGTTAATCATTTTAGTCAAACAACATTTCTTTTTAACTGAAGAAGAAGTTCAAATCTAAAACAGAACCTACACCGAACATTATTTGACACGGAAGATACACACAATTTTTTTTATTGACGCTCACGTTTGACTACAATCTCACCTGATGGAAGGCGATGATGTGGTCGATGATAGAGAACACTTGCTAGAAGTAACCTATTCAGTCTTTAATTTAAGACCCCAATTTATAGCTATCAGGAAACACAAACTGCGGCAGAGAAATCTACTCCCTCGAAAGAGTCACCGGTCAAAGGGCACTAGGAAGAACACGGATGGGTTTTAGTCAGTAAGAGTCTGAATCTCGGAGGAACACGAATAGGTTTTAGTCAGTAAGAGTCTGAAACTCGGAGGAACACGAATGGGTTTTAGTCAGTAAGAGTCTGAAACTCCCTTCCGCGGAAGGAGACATTTGATGATTCCCCATCATTTAAAAAAAAGGCATACAACGAAAGTATTCCCAAAGCGTTTACGTATTTGCTTAGTAACGATTCCCAATAAGCAATAAACTTGAATTCGATGTAAAAGCACCTTCGCCAGAAAATTCCAGATTTTCAGAACCATAAATCATCCTGAAATTGGAATTCTGTCTGATAAATGGCGCTTAAGCGTTTATTCCTGAAGTTGTCTTTGAGTTTAAGAACTGTTTTGAATACGCCGATTCTTCTCCAAGTTAAAACTTTGAATCGCTTACTTCAGTACTACCCGAATAAACTTTAGAATTTAAGTTAGTTGGAATAATATTTTATGAAGAGAACTGTTCTTTAGATTTATTCGAGAAAGTTTTTAACGTAAACGAAAACTTTTCTTCTTGATTTTTCGAAGGCAGTTTTTAACAATGGACTAATTTTCGAGAATTGTGTTTAAATTAGACCGGAAATTCGATGTTTATAGTTCGCACCTAACATTCTAATTGTTTCTTAAAATTTCACTTGGATGTTTACAGAAAAACAAAAAGAACTCGTTAATTCGTGTTCTAGGCTGACGTCCAATTATCGGGTGTGGGCGAGTCCGACTCAGAACTGAGTCACTCATTTAACATAACACGATCGAAACAAATTAACACATATCAAGTTAACGAAATGTGCGAGGACGACCGCGCGCGGCGCCGTCACGTGGGCTACTGACTGACTTCGTCCCTCGCGCCTCTCTATATACCATCGACAAGGGGTTGCGCGCGCATAGATAATAAAAACTAAATGCTAGCTCGCCCCATAAAGTGTCCTCATTAGAGAAAGGGCGCGCCGGCTATGTACACACAGCTTTATTGCAGGTGGACACCGCACCTCGTTTGGCGATCATCTGTTTATTTTAAGGTCATTTCTTGTCTTTATCGCTTTTGTAACTTATTTGGGCAGACTAAGGGCAGTTCGGGCAGGGTAATAATGCGACAGATTGACCGATTATAGTGCGCAATACAGTTATATGGGTGGCGCGCCCCGTTAAACAAATGTCGAAGAAAATAGGTGGATGGCGGAATTGTTTATCGTGGGGTAAGGGAGCGGCCGGGCGGGGTTGCAATCGTGATACCGCCTGATTTATCAAGGTAGGTAGAAAATAGGTAGAAAAAAATTAGACCTCACAAATTGGACTCGCCCCATTTTATTTTTATACGGCGTTTTTATCGCGGTCGCGTCAATCTGTACCCCTTTTTAAATATTGGATGGGTAGAGACAGCTTTTCACCTTTTACGTGAATAGATTGGGACATTCGTTTGCACGATTTTATTTAGCAATCTGTTATGTAATGGCTTTATTAAATGCACTCTGGTTTTATTGTTTGTGCGTTGCACGAACACACAAATAGTAAAACAAGGGTACATTTTAATATCTAAATCGATTTAGTACCGTAATCTTCCAGACTGATTTTCTTCTAACGGAGCTACCCATGGGCCATTTGATAAACAAAATTAGAGATCGCTATGACTGTATGATATCTATTGAAAATATGACAGAGATGATTTTTTATGAAGTAACAATAATAAAAAAATACAAATTCGTCAGCTGTGAAATAGTGTAGTTATCTTGACCAGAACCTTTTTGGTGATGATATATATATGTAAAAAAAAAACCTTGCTGAAGTGGGCGTCGAAAATCACACCTGCCAGGGTTGCAGAATTTGTTTCAAAGAGTGCTAAGGGCACTAGGAGGAACATGGATGGGTTTTAGTCAGTAAGAGTCTGACACTCCCTTCTGCTCCGCCCAGAGCGGGATCCATTTAAAAAATAATAATAATAATAATAATATTCCACACAACTATCACACAACGCCATCTAGTCCCAAGCTAAGCAGAGCTTGTGTTATGGGTACTAGACAACTGATAAACATACTTATATATTTCTAAATACATACATATTATAGATAAACTACACCCAGACACAGAACAAATGATCATGCTCATCACACAAACATTTGTCCTGGGTGGGAATCGAACCCACAACCTCTGGCATAGCAGTCAGGTCACTAACCACTAGACCAACAGGCCAGTCAAATAGGCGTTTAATATCACGCCAAACCTTAATCTCCTCAAATAAACAGTCACATTTCTGGGAAACCCTCAAACCCAAATAAATGGTCAAAACAAGAAAACATTTTCATTTTCCAAACCATTTTTCCTTCTTTTTTCCAGAAGAAATTACAGAGAGGTTTCCCAAACACGTGATTTTTAAATAAAAAGTAGAAACAAGGAAATAGCCGGCATCGTACCGAAAATAAAAGATTTGTTTGGGAATGAAACTTTGACATTTCACCGAGGGGTTTCCTGAAACCCTTTCGGACCCGGTTTCCCAAAAACGTGAAACGGGCCTAAAAAGGTCACTCGAAATTCGCAAGTTTCGTCACTGCCTTGTTGCGAGTTGGCAACCATATTTTTAACTGGAATTTATGCAAAATGTATAAATAATTTTGCGCTTGTTCTTGTAAATTGATTGTGATTTTGTGTTTTGATGATTTGGAAGTTTCGGCGTTTTTTGGTTCCGTACCCAAAGGGTAACTAACGGAACCCTATTACTATGCCTCCGCTGTCCGTCCGACCGCCCGTCCGTATGTCTGTCTGTCCCTCAAGAACCGTAATAGGTAGACAATTGAAATTTTCAAAGATTGTGTATTTCTATTGGCGCTAAAACAACAGGCTTGATTGTGGTTACCACAATCAAGCCTGTTGTTTTAGCGCTGGTTAAGAGCATGCGCATTACCAAAAAAAAAAAAAATTGAGATTCATGGTACGGAACCCTTCGTGTGCTGGGTCTGCCTCGCACTTGGCAGGTTTTTTTTTTAAACATGTATATTTTGCAGCTATTCTTATTTGCCTTTTAGGTACGTATCATCTCTATCCCCATTCTCACTAACACAAGGCAACACGTAAATAATTATCAAAATAGTGAACAACTAATAGTGCTGACTCAATAGTTAAAAAACTGTACCGGCAATGCCGCCACAATAAAAACCAACGGAACAAATCTACATCGCAACAAAAAGAACCGCGACGCCATCTATCCAACTAGAAGCGAACTAAAATCCTGCATCGCGCAAGCAGATTTTACCGTGCGATTAGAACATATACATCAGCCCGAATATCAACTATCGTGCAGTTGTCCACACCGGACACTACAACCGTCCGGTCGGAGGATCCTCCCTTTCAATGGAGGTTTGCGGGACTTTACTTTCTGTACCGCTACCTCCAAAAAACCTAGCAGCGCACTTTTATTTATACATCCACTGTGTACATACATACTCATCGAAGAAACAGGCAGTACATTCTAAAACCGTATATAGAAACTCTCTCAGTGTCAATTAATTTACATAGAAACGGTTTTTTATATAATAATATAACCTTTATTTATACAGAAAACACACAGATTGTAGTACAGTTTTCACAAAGTGGGTAGTATTAAATCTATCTTAAATCTCTGGTAAAGATTATTTTACATTCAAATATATCAAAGATCGACGTTGGTGGCCTATTTTATTCTAGTAAATCAATCCCTATTGGTAAGTACTACTTACTAATTCTACCTACCATCTAATTAATATTTTCAGAATTGTGAGGGCCGTACGAAAGCTCATTGAAGTGTATGAACATATACCTACTGGTTATCAACAAGAACTTGGGGTAGACGTAGACCAGGGAATGACTTTTGGCTTCCATGGTGATGATGAGTAACCCCAACTGGTCATAAACTACACTTATCATCAATCAACCATCAATCCCATCTTTTTAGCACGGCGTGCTGTGCTGGGGCGGCCGCTGCAGGTGCAGAAAACCTCAAACGGCGCAAATATAACAACTTAATTGGGAGTTACATATTTGAGCCGTTTGGGGTTGAAACATTAGGGCCATGGGGTCCAAGTGCGCATCGAGTCTTTCGGGATACCTATCAGTAAACAACTTGTCGACTGTTCACGTGACCAGAGGGCTGGACTTTTCTTCGGCCAAAGAATCAGCATTGCGATTCAACGCGGCAATGCTGCCAGTGTTCTGGGCACTTTTGCCATTGACAGCGATGTGGATTACTTTTTTGATGCCCAATGATTAATTTTTTTTTTTTTTTTTTTATACGCGTTTGTACATAATTTCTTGTTAATTAGTGTAGTTTTTTAAGTTTTTTTTATACGCGTTTGTACATAATTTCTTGTTAATTAGTGTAGTTTTTTAAGTCTTTAAGAATTTACAATTTTAATTTGCCACGTATTACCATCAATATATAAAAAATCTTCCGTTACTGACTGACCGAGTGACTGAGTAACTAACAGACAACGTACAGCCGAAACTACTGGGCGTAGAAAGCTGAAGTTTAGCATGTAGGTTTCTTGAGTACTAAGAAAGAAATTTCCGAAATTCCTACGGGAACGGGAAAAACGGGATATGCGCGTACAAAGCCGCAGGCAAAAGATAGTACAAAATAAAATCAGTGGGTTACCGTTTATAATGAGAAAACTAGAATTTTCAGATTATTTACGTGTGAACATTTACAGACACATTTTTATCGCAAATATTCAGTCGTCCAAAACATGAAGCTAGTTGCACGTTCCAAAACATTACAAGCAAAAGAAGAACGTGCAAAAAACTCCACGGACACTCTTTGAAATAAAGTTACGTGAATTCTTGTTACTGTACATTATACCAAAACCGATACCAATACGGCTAAAATCCTTCACTAAATATTGGTCCCTTCGTTACACAGATTTTCATACAAAATTTTTCAAGAGAGAAAAGAGAAAAAAGGCAGAAATTGAATTAATTACGTAAAAACCCGAGCTTTGCTGAAATTTTGACAGTTTTTGTACGCCAAGAGAATAACTTAAAAACCACTTAACTGACTAAGCTAGCTAGATTAATTACTTAAATGGAATTTTTATTGGAATCAAATTAAATTCCTGGCCGGCTTGTGGACGTTCTGGTTTAAAAAAAAAAATTATTTTGTTTCTCGTATAATTGAGTACGCTTGTGTTAGTTGGTGAACAAATAGGGTAAATACCGTTTCTTGAGTTCCATAACCTAAGGGTTACTAACGGAATCTTATTACTAAGACTCCGATATCCGTCCGTCCGTCCATCCGTTCATCCATCCATCCGTCTATGTCTGTCAGCGGGCTGTATCTCAAGAACCGTAATAGGCAGACTAGTGAAATTTTCACAGTGTAAATTTAATTATCTTTAAAAATCAAATAATAAAAATTAAATAATGTAAATTAAAAAAAAACGTTGTTCCTCACTAGGAATTTCTCCTGTATCACGATACACGCAGCCACAGCTGCTGTACAAATAATATACAATTTCACATAAACAAACAGCCAGACCCGAAATAACTATCTGTAAGCCATACAAATATTTGCTCCGCGCGGGAATCCAACCCACGACACGCAGCGCAGCAGTCAATCGCTCAACCACTGCGCCAACCGTGTCGTCACAAAATTCCTACGGGAACGGGAAAAAACTAGTTAATTCATAAAATTGCACCGCTTTAGAATCGAACCCAATATCAGTAGCTCAAATGCTACTGATAATATAAATTGAAATAGCCATCAACTCTTTTACAAACAAGCTATACAAATATTAGACTTCAAGCCACCAACAATAGAAACCCTACAGTAACACCATAACACAGCATCAATAACTTCAACTGTGATTAAAAATAGTACCATCATTGTTCCAACAGCTGAAAATGAACAATAATTCCATTCTCAGCCGGGACTCGAACCCTGGACCGTGCGCTACTAGTAAAACAATCAGCTCTTGTTAAAATAACTTCGGTTGGTGAGTGGTTTAAGTTACAAGGGATTGGAGTGGACTATTAAAGCTCAGTTGTATTGGGCTATAAAGGGGATTTTGCTTTACTAATAAATCGTTGAGTTATGACATGCGTAAACTTAAAATAATGTGGGTATAGTTTCTTTTGCGTTTGCTGCTAACGTTTTTGAGACATAATTTTCTACATTTTACATAATGTCTATTTTCCTGAATGTCTAAAAAAACGTCAGTTAAAACCATGATGACGTGAGTGATGGGATAAACTTGTGACAAGTTTTCTAGAGCCAAAGCCCTCGAAAGTAACTAAATATTTGAGAATGCCATAGAAACGTAAAGAGTGATCAATTATCAAGGTATGTACGAAGCGTGCTAGTGAGGCTGGGTGCCATAGGATGAAAATAGTATTTCACATCTTCAGGATCGCCACAATAACATGGGTCTTATTTTCTCATTATTTTAAGGTTTGCTGTGCCTGATAGGGTTCATAATTGTTTATATTCATTCATTTTCCCACCTGTATGTATTAATTATGGATTGCAATAAACAATTTGAGATTTGAGCATTGTGATTCATAGTGCATACAGTTAAGAAGTATTTCAGTGAAGAGTAAATAGGTTCCTGAGGAGCTCGTGGCTAGATAATAACAGCCGCACGGGTCGATCTTCAAGGTTAAGCAACGCTTGCCGAGGTTGGTCTGTGGATGGGTGACCATCTTAACATAACGAGTTTCCTCCGTGCCTCGGAAAGCACGTTAAGCCGTTGGTCCCGGCTGTAATTTGTAGATCTTTGGCAGTCGTTACGGATAGTCAGAAGCCAGTAAATCTGACTCCAGTCTTGCCATGAAGTACCGTGTTACCCAGTTAATGGGTTGTGGAGGTCTGGTAGGCAGCCGCTCCATGTAAAATACTGGTATTCAGCTAAATCCGACTTGACTGGAAGCCGACCCCAATATAGTTGGGAAAAGGCTAGGCAGATGGTGAGTAAATAGGTTCCTTATAGGCAAGCTACTCTGTAGCCGACCATATCACCGTTTACCATCTGGTGAGATAGTGGTCCAACCCGAGCTGTAAAAAACGTATTTTATACTCCCGCAAATAACAAAATAAACATACAATTTTCGTTCGTATAATAATGAGTTTAATATTCCTCAGCGTCACGTATTCGCGCTTAAAATTTCCGTAGGACGGGACATGTATTCAATTACGTGTAAACCCAAGTATTGACTTTATGTCATTTTCAATTTGTTGCTTAATTTTCTACGATATTAAATTGGGTTTCATTACATTTTCTCTGGAATGAAATTCACGTCTTTCAGGTCTTAAATGGGCGTGTAGAAATCTGCTTGAGTTCAGAAAATAAATAGAAATCTTTTTGCAAAATGGCTTGGTCTGATATGCAGTCATAGTTTTATTTATAACTGGTAAAATTTTAAGGAAAACAAATCTACTAAGCGTATTAACTTAATTTATTTTTTGTCATGTAGGTACCTACACTAATATTATAAAGAGGAATGATTTGTATATTTGTAACGATTAAATTTAAAAACTACTGTACCGATTTCAAAAATTATTTCACTATTATAATCCAGCTACATTATCCCTGATTAACATAGACTCGAAAAAAATTGGAATCATTAAAAAAATTGCAGCGCGCAGTTGCGGGCGAAGTACTAGATAATGGTAACTAAAAATCAAAATTCCGTCCAAAAATGTTTTCGAATCTGGTGACTAATGTAAATACCAATTAAATAATTTTTAAATCACCGCATCACCGGAAGTTCCAAACCGCTACCGCCTATAACTTGAGCCCAATAACTCGTCAATATTAGTCGCTGACTCACGAACTCAAGCAGCAGCAGTAGTTATAAGTTTCCATTGTAGCACGTCAAAACGTACGGGTACAGTCACAAGCACAAATATGTGGAAATTCCACAAAATTCATTGACAAGTTTCTCCTAAAGCATTAAAAATATTGTGTTATTAGTTCTATCAATAAATACGATATTCGATCGATGTGATCGCTATGTTACTTAAAATTTCTTAAGTTCAAGGTAATTTATGTTCAAACACAGTTGTTGGGTGATCATGGCCAAGCATTACATACTGAAAATTTTCCGAGCCTCAGAAAGCACGTCAAAATGAGAGCTGGTACCAAAATGTGGTAACAGTTCTCATTTGCACGTCATCGAAAGGCGTTACAAGTAGTCAGAAGCCAGACAATCTGACCAAAGTTTTTCCAAGAGACATCGTTATCGTTATGCCCAGTTACTGCAAAACAGTCTCTCTATGAAAAATACTTGATTTCAACTGCTTCAGACTAGATTGGAAGCTGACCCCGATATAGTTGAAAAAAAACTAGGCAGATTGATTGATTGTAAAGTATTCATGCGGTTGACTGTACATAACGTACGTCACAGCTGAAAATAGTTCAGCGGTTATGAATTGGAAACTCATACAAACAAGCTTTTGGAGCTCTGCATGAGTAAGAAGGAAGTATGCGGATAAATATAGTTTTAGGAGAGTTCCGTGTAGGTTTTGGCGGGAATTAAACACCCTTTTCTGACCTTGGGTGTTGGGAAATTTAAGAAAAAGTTACGGATGAACATCGTAAGTTTTTGGTCAGGGTCTTGGTAAAAATCGCAATTGGTAAAAAAATACGTAGAATGATGTAACAAAGGCTTATTACAAAGGCATATAATTATTTGCTCCTTTATTGTGTTTGTAAAGGAATCTTAAGAAGATCCAACTCGACTATAAAAAAATCTTTCACTGATAGAAAGAGCCAAACACTATAGCAATATATCATCCATGAATCAGTCATAATGTCCGCGAAATATAGGGTAATAAATAGATTTTTTTACAAAATATTTATTAAAAATTGTAAAACAAACTCTTCAAACTGAAAAATTACCTACAGTAAGGCCACGGACACGAACTCAGCGGAGCAGCGGGCGGCGCGACAAGTTACATTATACACCTTTGCATTTTCCGCTGAGTTCGTAGCCGCAGCCTAAATCAAATTAACACTTAAAACTCTCAACAAACTCGTAAATTTATTAATAAATTATACGCCCCGCTGTATTGTATCTATCTGTATTGGTAGGGGAGACCGGGTACAAACGTAACATTTAGAACTTTTACGCTTGTTTCTGGTTATGAGGAGCTCGTGGTTAAATAATAATAGCCACACGGGTCGATCTTCAAGGTAAAGCAACGCTTGCCAAGGTTGGTCCGTGGATGGGTGACCATCTTAACATACCGAGTTTCCTCCGTGCCTCCGAAAGCACGTTAAGCCGTTGGTCCCGGCTGTAATAGGAAAGTAGATCTCTGGCAGTCGTTACGGATTTTCAGAAGCCAGTATATTTGACTCCATTCTTGCCAAAAAATACCGAGTTACCCATTTAATGGGTTGTGGAGGTCTGGTAGGCAGCCGCTCCGCGTAAAATACTGGTGTTCAGCTAAATCTGGCTTGACTGGAAGCCGACCCCAATGTAGTTGGGAAGAGGCTAGGCAGATGACGTTTGTTTCTGGTTACGTGTTTTTTTGTATGAATTTAATACAGCCATATTTAAATAACTACTATCTTAATTTATCTTATTATTGTATATTTTGTATGAATTTCAGAGACATAAAAAAAAAATTGGCAGTTATTACTATCGACCACGTTGTGGGTCGAAAGTAACAGGAGAAAGGGGTTTGTAATGAATTTATGATTGTAGACATTAAATCACAAATTATTTATCAGAAACTTTGTATTAATAGCACAAATAAACACTTCAATTTAAATGCTCAAGACATATACATTTAAAGAAACAACGTTTGTTTCTTTCGACCCGCTGTTACTTTTGTACCCGGTCTTCCGTATGTTTGGTTACCAGTAATTTCGAACGTCAGAGCAAAGCATTCAATATTACTGACACGGCTGTAATTGTTTCTGGTGAACTCGAGATCGGGTTACGTAGTGCGTATTTTAATCCTGGACCTAAATATGGATCGTATTTAAGGTTCCGTACGCGAACAGTAAAGCTAAAGTAACCGTATTACTAAGCGTCGGTCTGTCTGTCAGCGGGACGTAACCTCGTACTGCGAACCGTAATAGACTGCTAACATTTAAAAGACACAATCTAACCTAAGTATGTAGGTATACTCATACAAAAGACCGTTTATCATTGAAGCGAAAATCCTAATATATGAAATTCTTCCGTTACTGAGTGAGGAGCTTGTGGCTAGATAATTACAGCCACAAGGTTGGTCTGTGGATGGGTGACCATCTTAACAAACCGAGTTTCTTCTAGCACGTTAAGCCATTGGTCCCGGCTGTCATTTGTAGATCTTTGGCAGTCGTTACGGATAGTCAAAAGCCAGTAAATCTGACTCCAGTCTTGCCATGAAGTACCGTGATACCCAGTTAATGGGTTGTGGAAGTCTGGTAGGCAGCCGCTCCACGTAAAATACTGGTATTCAGCTAAATCCGGCTTGACTGGAAGCCGACCCCAATAAAGTTGGGAAAAGGCTAGGCAGATGATGAGTGAGTGGCTGACAGACAACACACAGTTGAAACTGCTGCTCGTAGAAAGCTGAAATTTGGCATGTAGGTTCCCTAGGGAGTGTAAGGAAGCATTACGAAAGGATTTCGCGAAATTTTTACGGGAACTGGAAAAAACGCAATATGCGCGTATAAAGTCGCGGGAAAATGCTAATTACTTCATAAATACTAAAAGTAACCATTTAATAAAATACTGATACAAAAATGATCTGAAGTATCTTGATATCAGCACCATTAATTTGGTTAATGGATTCATTTTATCCTAATAAGTAAATGTGCCTTATATTTCATGCGTGTTTGCCCCGAGACTGCGGTGGGAGCAATTATTTTGATTATGGTAGTTTATCGGGCTGGCAACCCAGTCACCGCCTGGGGCTATATCTTAGTACAACTACTGGGTAGGTACTGTGATACTTATTTTAAAAGAATCCGTTTATCGTTAGATGGAAACATGTTATTAAGAAAAGCAACCAAGTTTTTTAAGCTAATAATTTGGAATTATGTACCTACTTTATCGCGCGTTCATCATTGTCATAATATCAGCCGAAAAACGTCCACTGCTGGACATAGGCCTCCCCCAAGAGTCCCCACACTAGTCACGCGTTGCTCAAAACTATATATTAAACAACTTCTGTGCAATGCATTTTATAGAATGGGGTATATCATACAGTTAAAAGTTGTTAAGCCGTTGGTCCCGGCTGACATTTGTAGATCTTTGGCAGTCGTTACGGATAGTCAGAAGCCAGTAAATCTGACTCCAGTCTTGCCATGAAGTACCATGTTACCCAGTTAATGGGCTGTGGAGGTCTAGTAGGCAGCCGCTCCTCGTAAAATACTGGTATTCACATAAATCCGGCTTGACTGGATGCCGACCCCAATATAGTTGGAAAAAGGCTGGGCAGGTTCATAGTCGTAACTGACATCGTTACAAGTTATATAAGCCTTAATATAGATCAGCCAATGTATCCAGAAAGAAATATTTTACTGCCTGGTACCAATTCCTTGTTGATAAGAAAATCTAGAAGGTATTACTTTAGTTAGTCGTCTGAACCAAACCCTTCATTAGTGAGCCGTACTCTGCGTTACCGTTAGCTCAGCTATTCTCAAACCTTCTCCTTGGGCCCTATAACGATTCTGCCATTATCATGATTGGCCACCGCGCAGTAACCGACAGTGAAATAAAATAATACATTTTTATAGTATCAAATAAATTTAAAAATTTAATTGAGAGGATTAAATTGGTGACAAATTTTCATTTTACCAGCAGTAGTATAGTCAATGGTGTCACCACATTTTCAAGGAGTGGAGGGCCGAGAACTGTACAGTTTAGATAAATATTCAAAGTTTAGCACTAAATAAAACTGCTATTGAGAGACGGAGTAAATATAGCACCAATTTAGTAGGCAAGGCCGTGGAATGCAAAAGGCATTAGGAGGAACACGGTTGGGTTTTAGTCAGTAAGAGTCTGATACTCCCTTCTGATGACAGGGCCACACAGAAAAGCTTGGTGGGCCACATTCACACAGTTTGAGAATAGCTGCGTTAGCAAGTCCTGCAACCGCGTCTCCCTTCACTTTCTGCACATCTTGATAAGAGATCATTATACACCAAATATTTCGAAAGTCGTACCAGCTTTTGGTCTTAGACTTAATTTAAATAAGTAAGTCGTTGTGGCATTTTATGGTTTTGCAACTTCAAATGGTGTGCAATTGTATCCGCACTATAAATCGACTTAGGACTTGAGACAAGTGAAATTCTGTCAGCGGTAAAACGCGGCGAAGCTATTGTCAAAAATGTATCGGATTGACAACTGCTGTCAAAATGTCAGGTGATAAATTCCTAATATTTTGTCATTTCGATAATCCCATTCACTAATAAAATGGCTTCTTGGCTTATAGACAAAGTGTCAAACTGCCGGCGAAAACGGATTTTTGGAATTGATCTGGGGGTCTAAAAAGGACACTTTAGCAGAATAAGAAAGCACATCACGCTGCCCCTCACTGCCCAATTTTCCCAATCAACCTTGAACCTAATGCGTTAGCGATAAAGATGATTATGCAATTTTACAGATTGTTGTGTGGTTAATATTAAGATTCTACTAAAGTGGTCCTTTTAGAACCGCTGGTGACTGACTTATAGACAGCGCTTGTCAATCCCATTAATTTTAGATTTATTGACAATCTAACGCTGAAAGAATTCTCTTATTGTCTCGCATAGGATGGAAAAGCGCAGACAGTCTCATCAGCTCGCTCCATCGTCAACTTTGTCTCTGTCATCTCTGACATAGACTAGAGTCAAAAGCTATATTACCCATCTCAAATAAAAAACGAAAAACGTCGTTTGTGAATTAAATAACAAAGCGTAAATGAAAATATCTAATTTTCCGGAAGAGTTTTTCCCAAAAAGCTCAATATTTCAAACCTCAAGTACTGCGGTAGGGCGATATCATCTTTAATTTAATACATAATACCTACAAATCTATTATAAACGGTTTTATAATGTGGGCCTATGTAAATTTTATATTACAACTAATCTCCATAAGATACGTTGGAATGGATATTATAAACCCGTGCTGTTTGGCCACTAAATAAGCGATTTTCGTTATTACCTGTAGAGGTATGAAAATAATTGTTATATAATTGCAAACTTTTCACTAAGCGCTGTTGGAATACAAAATTGAGGAAGCTTGACAAGCTACCGAAATTTCTGTAAGTTTCAAGTATTCAGAGGCAATTAGACAGATAATTTATTGACTGGCATTCAAAGGTATCAAGTGACATTGCCTCAGTGGTAGCGTGACGCAGGCGATTATCAAAACGTCAAAAAAAAGTATGGGATTGACAAACGCTGTCGAATTGTCACGTAATCAAACCCCCTATATTTTGGAATTTTGACAGTCTTCGTGAAATAATGGCATATTGTATAGAGCCTTTGTATTGCTTGTGAGTAGACAAAGTTGTGTGTCGAAGGTATCTATTTATGTCCTTTCATATTGCATTGATGGTTTTATCGAAAAGTCTCTTTCGGATATGTTTTTATGTATTCTAAACTTGTTGTTAATATTATTACACTTTAGCTTAAACACGCGATCAAGTGTGGTTTAAATAGCGGTTCTGGACGTCGGAACGTCACGTGAGTCAATTGACTTGAATTAAAGAAGCAGAAACGTGCAAAGAATGAGTCTAGTTCAAAATATAAATACTTTGTCCGCACGCTTCGTGGCCCCAAAAAGGTTCTACGCGGGGCCTAATCTGTAATATTACGTTGCAATAAGCCTTTATAATATTGTTACGCATGAAATAAATGTATATTTTTGATGTATTCATTATGTAGAATGGGGTGAGCAGATATCTTGGTGGAAAGCTTTCAAAAGTATTAAAAGAAATTACTTTTTTTTCGTTATTGAAAAACTATGTTTTTTTTTACTATTGATAGGCATAAGTTTGACCACGATCTCACCTGATGGTAAGCGATGATGGGGTGAAGAAGGAGCACGCTTGCCTAGAAGTAACCTATTCACTCTTGACTTAAAGACTGGTTGTGGCTATCAGGAAACAGATTCTGACAGGGAATTCCACTCCTTAATATTGTTTCAGAACGGTAGTCTTCAGAACAGTAGGTGTTCTGAAGACTACCTACCAGTTCTCAGTTTTCCAGGCTTTGAGCTTAATAATTTAAACATGAAATAATTATTAATACACATCAAAACTCAAAACTACAATTCACCATCTTAAACTCAATTTGGCTGTACACAGTACTAAACAACTTATTTTTGCTTTTTTTTCTAAATTTTGGGTTACTCTTTCAAGGCCCTTGGCGACTTATGTCGCATCAATAAAACGCGTTAAGGTGGATGCTCCAGGGTGGCCCGCGAAATTCAAATATTTTTATGTTTTTTGCAAGTTGCCGGTCAGTGTGAAGCTGTATGTGGACCAAATGCGATCTGCGACCGTAACGCGTATTTATCTAAAGAATTATAACCATTTTGATCATCAATATAGCCCTCTAAGTTCATGTAGTTCGAAATAATGATTATTTCTGAAATATTCATTCTTTCGAACTACATGAACTTCCACATACAGCTTCACACTGACCGGCAAATTGCAAAAAACATAAAAATATTTGAATTTCGCGGGCTACCCTGGAGCATTCACCTTAAGTGGCTGACGAGCCATTTAACGCCATCTATTAACAGTCAAGTCCCACAGCGTTTTCTAAATTAGGTCACCAGCCCCACAACCCTACCTTAAATTGATGTGTTCTACACACAAAATTCTTTTTAAAAAGCAGCCCGAGTTTAAGGACCTTTTGGACACATAAAAACCTCGACACGTGTCCAACATTGATATTCAAATGTTGCATGTGTAAAGAAAGAATCCTTTCAAATAACATACGTGAGTAAAAGCTCTGAATTGAATGGAAAATAAAAAAGAGAAACAAGAATAAAAAGAGGTGTTAAAATGGAGGATACGCTCTTGTACTTAAATGGTTAAATATACTAATTTGACTGCCTCGTTTGAGGAGGTCGTGGCCACATAATAAGAGCGCAACGGTTCGATGTTTGATGTTAAGCAGTGCTTAGCGAGGTCGGTCTGTGGATAGGTGACCATCATACATCATACCAAGACTACGTCGCTACTCGGAAAGCTTGTTAAGCCCTTGGTCCCGGCTGGCAATATTATGTAGCGGCATCAATGCCACTACAAGAAAAACTAACGAAGCGAAATTTATACGGCAGCAAAAATAACCATAATGCCATCTTTCCCATCAGCAGCGAACTACTAACGAAATCCTGCATCGCGGTATCAGAGTTCTCCATGCGATTTGAATATATACAATTAACAGGCAGACTATCAACTATCGGGCAATTGCCCACCGGACACAACAACCGTCCGGTCGGAAGATCCTTCCTTTTCATCGGAGGTTTGCGGGATTTTACTCTCTGTTCCGCATACCCTGTATGAATCTTTTAGTGACAGCCGGGTCAACGGCTAATCGGAGAAATCTGGGTGAACTCATTTCTGCCTAATACCTACAAGAATAAATATTTGAAGATGAAGGTAAACTTTTCTAGAAGAAAGACCACATGTCTGCCTTTTCTCTTTAAAAATATACAGGCGTGACGTTAATACTATCGTGTGAAGCAGTACATTTCCTTAGGTTGCAATATTTTGAAACGATCCCATTTACAACTCTCATTTATCTCATAAAAAGTAAACCAGAGAAGAAAATTATGCTTCCATATTTTATAACGGATAAAATAATTATAAAGCAAGTGCTTGCTAAGCAAATTGTGTAGGTAATCCTCTGCTCGTTATTAATTCTAGGATAAGCTTGTATTGAGTCAAAATGGTCGGTTTAAAGCTCCCTTCTGGGCTCCCTGTATTACTTTATTTATTGATTGCTTTGGAAGGTCTCCCACAGACCAATGACCTGGTGAGGGTTGCGGGTAGCCTATGGATGCGAAACGCACAGGACAGGTTATTGTACCGACACTTGGGGGAGGCCTATGTCCAGCAGTGGACGTCTTTCCGCTGTTATGATGTTATTGATTGGGTTCCAAATCTGGTTCAAAATTTATTTCAATTTAAGTAACTATTTAAAGGTTGGGAAATTTCTACCATATGACAGATGAACAGACAGACAGACTGTCAACCGAGTGAGAAACACGGAACCCTTATGGGATGGGCTCCGTGTTTCCTTACAGAGGTTCGGAACCCTAAAAATATTCCAAAGGAAACTTTTCCCAGGGTAAAACTATCTTATGTCCCAGTCCAGGACATGGTCTACCCATTTTCCAAGTTTCTTCGAAATCCGTTCAGCCTTTAACAGGTGAAGACTTAACAAAAAGACAGACAGAGTTACTCTTACATCTACACTAATAGAGGAAAGATTTGTATATTTTTGTTAGTTTGTAACGAATAAACTCAATAACTACTGGACCGATTTAAAAATTATTTTACCAATATTATGCTACATTATTTCTGGTTTATTGTGGTTTATTATTTGTGGTTTGGTGGGTTTTAAAATTGCAGCGCGGGCGAAGTGCTAGTTTGTAATATTAGTATGGAGTCTAATGGACATCTCCGATATCTCACACGGGATCATGAATTTATGGATGTTACCTCAATATCTTTCTTTTCAACACCCTGGAGTTCAAGGCTTACATCCCCTTCCTATACGTTACAGTTCCCACTTTTTCCTCTTTTCCCGGATTAAGTTCGTTGCGGGTTCTAACTTCCTATGACAGTTTACGAACCTTAGGGATCCATAGACGTGATGGGTCGGTGTTCTCATTGGTGACCACTTTATTCAACTACGATGGAATGATATTTGTAGAACGTTAAGAACACCTATTATGTTTTATATATAATTTTATTGTAATATTGATTGGTTCGGAGATGTTGACCTTGGGCTATTGTTTAGGGTAAACATATAATATGTAGATGGAGAATCCACGCAGTGATTTGGTTAACCACCCAATTTTCTGTTGTTATCAGTTGTGTTGTGATGATTTTGTGTTGTTGTGTTTGTAAAAAGTACCGTGTTACCCAGTTAATGGGTTGTGGAGGTCTGGTAGGCAGCCGCTCCACGTAAAACACTGGTATTCAGCTGAATCTGGTTTGACTAGAAGCCGACCCCAATGTAGTTGGGAAAAGGCTAGGCAGATGATGATGATCAGTTGTGATGTAATCGGGTGTTTTACCGAAGCACCGGGTTTAAACCGGTCGGGTTGTCCATCTATAGGCAAGCAGAAGCCCCTATAGTACGAAAACTTTTCTAACCAAGTCGTATTACTAAATAGTTTGTAGAGGACAGGGAGGCAGTCGCTTTGTGTAAAACACTGCTGTTCAGCAGCATTTGGGTAGACTGAAAGCCGCCCTAACAGGATTGAGCAAAGCTACACCGATAGATTAGGTTGAGTAGTCGTGTTTGATTTAATTATAGCGACATTAGTGGTCAATGGATGAAAGGGGATAGAGCCTTTGTGGCATAGCCCCCTCCCGCCACTTTAATTTTTTTTCCAAAGTTTCTTAATTACAAACTTCAACAAACAAAAAATGTTAGAAACATAGACATTTGGGTGTCCTTTTTTTTAAGGATGGGAAATCATCAAATGACTCCTCCCGCTCTGGGTGAAGCAAGAGGAAGTGTCAGACTCTTACTGACTAAAACCCATCCGTGTTCCTCCTGGTGCCCTTTGCGTTCCAAGGCTACGGCACCTCTTTCGAACAGATTCCGCAGCCCTAGCAGGCACCTGCCCTAGCGGGCCCCGTCTTCCACGCTGACATCTCTTTGAGGCGTGCTGGGATAGCAGCGCGCCGCCGACCCGGGCCTAGTTCTGATCAGACGGTGAGCCACCCACTGCTCGCTGTCCGCAGGCCCGCGCCTACGGCGGCCGGGAATCGTCCTGCGACTCCCGACGCCTGACATTTGGGTGCCCTAGAGTGGCACGTTGCCGAGTTTGAAGGTAAAGTCACAATGTGAGAACTAGAATAAAGTTCGATTCGAACCCCTTTAACACACATATACTGTTTATAACCTGGATTGACTCTTCAATACGACTGCTGCGCGTCGAAGTCGCGGGCAAAAAGAACTGAGAATAATATATTATGCTTGATTCTTCCTTGTTACCATATGAATACAAAATAATGTACTGACAAGACGCGTCTATAATTCCATTCTACAGTGACCCTGCTTATTAACCTTTCAATTTATCTAATAGTAAGTTGTCTACAGTACTGGCCTGATAGTAAAATGACTTAAAATATAACTCTGCAAAGCAAGAATAAACAGCTGGTCGATTCTGTAAGCATGTCGAAGTTATAGCTTGGGTGAAGTGATCACGAAGCTGAGCTGAGCTGTCTTTCCATCTTAATTACATGAATTGGCAGTTCAGTTCATGATCACTTCACCCAAGTCTTCACTTCGACATATTAACAGAATGGACCGGCTGCCATCTTCTGGGCACGCTCGGTTCATCATAGACCTCATCCCTTGCTTTCCATCACGCGTGATCGAGGACAAGAGCAAGCACATTCCTCAATAACGCTTGTGCAATGTAATGTTTTCCCATAAAAAAAACAAGCCTTGTTTTTTTTTATTGGTAAACATTAATTACTAATACAATAACAACAACATTATTTCCTTTTATACAAACTCTCCTTTCGCAGGTATGCTGGAAGAGATTTCTTTTGAAATAAGCATCACCTCTGTACCTATTTTTCTTTTTTTTATCGTTCTGTGTTATGTGTGTACATAAACTGTCAAATAAATAAATTCTAAATGACTTCTCCCTGTGGTGGAGCGGGAGAGAGTATTCGACCGTTGCTGACTCTGTGTCTCAAAATGCCCTTTGCGTTCATACATTTTTGTACCTGGAACGTAAAAGGCATTTTTTGACAAATTAACACTGTGATGCAAATGCGAACGTTGCTTAAAAGTTAGCAGAATTGACCTTCTGATTTATCCGTAACGTAATGACTGTCTGCATATGACAGCTGGGACCAAAATGGCTCGAAGATTGAAGCATGCATGACTAAATCCCATCCATGTTCCTCCTCACGTCCTTTACGTTCCAGGCGGTGATTCTTTCGAACAAATTCTGCAGAGCAACAAATTCCGCAACAGGCTCTGTTACCTAGCACAAAAATATTCCAACGTTTATTAATATTTTAAAATGGTTAAAACACATGGCTCCAGCTCCAAGCAGTTTCCACGTATTTAAAACAATTTGAAACAGAGGAATATTTCCAAAAATAAATTGTAACATTTCTGTAACGAACGAATGTTACATTGTGAAGTGTTTCGCACCAAATGTTTCATTGTTTCAGTTTTGTAACATAAATGTTTATTTTACAATTAAACGCAGCGTTTGAAGTGCTTTAAAAAATGTAGTCGGGTGGAAGAATTGTTTGTGAGTTTGTTTGTAGAGAGGTTAGCATTAAATCAATGTTTTTTTTTTCTTTTGAACAGAGTAATTTGGTTGGTTAAAGGGGGAGAGTTACGGTTACTCGCACACTCATGGTTCCGTACCATAAAAGGAAAAATAAAACAAATATTTAATTATAGGTAATTTTATTTAAATTATTGTTTTAGCGGCAATAGAAAAAGACACTTTGTGAAAATTTCAACTGTATCCCTATGAGATACAGCCGGCTGACATATAGGTATATGGACGGTCAACGGAAGCTTACCTTATTAAGGTTCCATTGGTTACCCATCAGGAAAGGAACCCTAAAAAGGATTGACATCTATACAAGGGTTAAAGTACACTCCTACTTAATTTCTAGTGATAACTCAATGATTTTAAGTGGTCATTTTTGAGTGCTAAACTTAAAAACAGAGGGAAAAAAATAGGCCAAACGAACGTAATTTTGTGAGTCGCGTAAAATGAGTCGGCGGAATTTACGCTGCATTCGGTTTCACACTAAAGCCCTGTTTGTACCACACGGCGACGCAAAATGAGTTGGACTTTAAATAGTATGAAACCGAATTCCGCTGACTCATTTTACGCGACTCACAAAATTACGTTCGTTCAGCCTCACCTTAATATTGTACTCAAGCACCTCAACTATTAGCATCATTATAAATTTTAAGCTCATTAGTAAAACACCCGCGTGAAATTATGAATTTATCTGCCCTTCCCTCCCATTCTCAAAATAGCCCCAAAGGCTTCGAAATAGCTCCAAATTCGGCAACAAATTATAAACTCCGGGCTCTCGGGCTATAATCATATACCGTTACAGTGACGCAATGAAGTATACAACAAAAGGTATTTTGCATATGTATCTCGGCGCATCTGGGCCGCGTTGCACGTGTCCTTTCAGTACCCCATAATGTACCCTATGAACTAAAACCCATTCGAAACTCAACCTTACATCAAAGCCATACGATTTATTTAAACATCCTTTGACGGCAAATCGATTTGCGAAGAAACAAAATTAGGTTTGCTGTTCGTGAAGTGGAAAGCATTCGAGTTTGAGCTTAGTGCTGTTGGAATAAAGTGCCGTGGTAACGTTTTTGAGTAGTTTATAGGTTGAAGAAGATTTGAAGAATGGGCTGTTTGTCGTGAATGGAGTCTTTAAAGGTACAAAATGAGCATTATATAGATGTGAAGGTACAAATAAAGTATGTGACCGCCTGTATGAGTACGTTTGTTGTGTGTAGTATGAATCACGCAGTTGTGGACGTATTATAGCGTAGTATTGCGCATGCATTCCCCTTTGGGGACAGCAGAGAACTAACGTATGAAGATCTTATTAGTTCCATTACTTATGATGACGCACAGCCCAGTTTTTTTTTTTAATTTGAAATGGATTTGCTCTTGACTCTAGTCTAGGTCAGAGATGACAGAGACAGAATCTACAACAGAGCAAGCTTACCCAGAAGGAGCCAGTTCACTCTGACTTTAAAGAGATGAGGGTTGTAAGCGTTCGGAAACACAGGCAGAGTTCCACTCCTTTGCTGTGCGCATTATAAAAGACGAATTGGTGGAATGGCACCAAGGAAGGGATGATAACTTGCAGTGCGTCTGGATGTCCGATGGTAGAAGGGAGCCGGTGGGATGAGGTCATGGAGTTCTTGGGCACACTCACCGAAGCACAATCTGTAGAAGACCGACAAGCAGGCAACCTTACGGCGATGAGCCAAGCTATGTAGCTTGGCATCCACCAGTTTTACGTCACCGATGAGCCTCTTAGCTCCACGTTCCATCGAGTCTAGCGCAGCAAGCTGATACTTAGCTGAGCCATCTCAAAGGTGGCTACAATACTCCATGCAGGATCGGTTAGTGCTTTAGCCACAGTTTGGGTTTTGTACTCGACGGTGGCGCCGAAGTTGAGACTGGACGTCAACTCCATGCCTAGGAGCTCTAGCCAATGAGTCACAGGAACAGATGCACAACATTAAAGAGATGAGGGTTGTAAGCGTTTGGAAACACAGAGAGTTCCACTCCTTTGCTGTGCGCATTATACAAGACGTTTGGAGACACTTAGTGCGAATTGGTGGAATAGCTACAAGGAAGGGATGGTAATTTGCAGTGCGTCTGGATGTCCGATGGTAGAAGGAGGCCGGTGGGATCAGGTTGTGGAGTTCTTGGGCACACTCACCGAAGTATAAATAGTACCTAGTTTTTGTTGTAACAGAAATATAGCGTTATTAATCGGATTAGTGAATCAATTATTTGAAATTACAATAGTTGTTTTTGATATCAATATTATTTAGAGTACAGTCAGATGTCAACTGACGTGATATAAATTTAAAAGTTCAACTACCTAGTAAAAACTATATACAACTGAATTGTTTTGTGTGTTTTGGTAAACTCAAAAAACTACAGAGATATATATTTGTACATCGTCTATCATAATCATCATCTGCCTAGCCTTTTCCCAACTATTATATGTATATTGGGGTCAGCTTCCAGTCAAGCCGGATTTAGCTGAATACCAGTATTTTACGAGGAGCGGCTGCCTACTAGACCTCCACAACCCATTAACTTGGTAACACGGTACTTCCTGGCAAGACTGGAGTCAGATTTACTGGCTTCTGACTATCCGTAACGACTGCCAAAGATCTACAAATGACAGCCGGGACCAACGACTTAACGTGCTTTCCGAAGCACGGAGCAAACTCGGTATGTTAAGATGGTCACCCATCCACAGACCAACCGTGGCATGCGTTGCTTATCCTTAAAGATCGACCCGTGCGGCTGTTATTATCTAGCCACGAGCTCCTCACATATTTGTACATCGTCCAAAAACTATAAATACACATATTCAAATAATTATTTTTCGTAGTCATTTATTTATCTTTATCAATCAATTACCTCATTATTATTCATCGCAAATCAGCATATTTTATACAAAAAAAAATTTAAGCCGAGAGATGTCAATACCAACCAAAAAACTTAATTCGGTATTTACAGTTATTCAATCTCGAACAGCTGATATTTCATCATTGAATTCATACGAAATCATGACGACTTAGCAGTCTATACGTTAGAAAATCATTACTGTTCTAAAGATTAAGCACGAGGTACATAACTACAAATAATATGGTACAAAACATATAACATGATACTTCAAATCATCAAATGTTGAAGCATTTTTATAGAATCACGTCGAAACGGCTTGTTTTATTTTTTTGGCAAAAAACAGACCTAAGTTATATAGGACTATTTTTTTTTAATAATTTGAGAGGTACAAATTTTGATGAACATTCGTTTAACATAGTGTAATTAATTTGTCAAGTTATGTCTAAAACGGACATAAAAACGACAATCGGACCAAAACCGCCGACCGTATTTTAATGGAACTTGCACTATCAAAACAATTTAATTCCTAAATTTTGACATATGAACTTTTTTAAAGTCTTAGAATAATAAGGAAAGTACAAAAAAACAACTGAGTTACGAGTCGCGCGGTTGTGAAACGTGTGCAAGTTTTGTTCCCTCAAGGTCACTGGCGTATGTAATCGCCTTAAATATGACCACGCACTTCTGGAACACCATGTATATTTGAGAAAGACACACAGATTTATTTGTCAAAAATTTCTCTCTCGATTTTTATTTTTGCGGACAGCAAACTTGGGGCATTAATTCTCCATATTTAAAAACCAATCTCTGAGATCCCTATTTAAGAATGTCACAAGCACATCTCTATGAACGTAACGCGTGTAAGGAATAATAAAACAATTTCACTAAGTTAGGGTGAACGCGGGGAAATTGGTACAGCCGCGAAATATAATTATTTATTCCATTTTATACGAATAAAAATTTTGCTCGCGTCTCGCTGATCCAAATAATACAGATTTCGTTAAGATAAAACAAATGGAATTTCTCATTCCCACCTGTGCGAAGTGAAACGAGTTCGCTGTAGGAAATTAAAGGTATGAGAAAAATGTTTAATGTAGGAATTTTATTGAGTGCTTGAAGTTGAGCTTAGTGTTTTTAAAATAATTCAATACCTACAATAGGCTAGTTTCTACCACCAACAAATTGCAAATCTATTTAGTCCGTCAGTTAGATTATTGATAAATAATTAATATTTATTTTTTATTTTTGTAAATCAGATAATAACAGCCGCACGGGTCGATCTTCAAGGTTAAGCAACGCTTGCCAAGGTTGGTCTGTGGATGGGTGACTGTCTTAACATAACGAGTTTCCTCCGTGCCTCGGAAAGCACGTTAAGCCGTTGGTCCCGGCTGTCATTTGTAGATCTTTGGCAGTCGTTACGGATTGTCAGAAGCCAGTAAATCTGACTCCAGTCTTGCCATGAAGTACCGTGTTACCCAGTTAATGGGTTGTGGAAGTCTGGTAGGCAGCCGCTTCGCGTGAAATACTGGTATTCAGCTGAATCCGGCTTGACTGGAAGCCGACCCCAATATAGTTGGGAAAAGGCTAGGCAGATGAATTAATATTGACAAAGATAAAATGCATCAAAACTCAGGAGTGAGGGGGTTCGTGACGTCATCGTCAGAACGAACTAAAAAGTATACCACGGCGTGACGTATTAAAAATTTAAATTCTGTCAAGTTTTGTGGTTTACGTAACAAAAGAAAGAAAAACGTCAAATATTTTTTTTTTAATAATCTAACTGATGGACTAATTACATTTTTACAGTGGACAAGCCTATTAGGTATGTATAATTATACCATTAAAAATAACTCAGTTTTTCTTTCTTGAGGTCTCGTTAAGTGTAGTGTTTAAATAACGCAATATAGGTACAATTAGTACAGCAATAAATTATAATTAATAAATTTTAACCTATTTGTCAGAAAATAATAAATTACAATCCATTCCATTTGACTAGGTGGTCTTTACGTTACTCACTCTGAAGCTAGAAACAGGATAGTTGTTGTTGATAGTTTCTAGACAAAACAATTGTCATAACTCGATCATGAATCATGGGTACCTAATTAATGCTTACCACAATCAACAGAGACTGCCATTTAATAACAATTTATGTTAGCCATCTTAAATTCCATAAGATGAAGCCAAGAACTTACAAAATCACGTTCAAAACTAATGAATAGTGAGGTGAAGTAATTCAAGAAACAAAAAAACACATTCATTATATGTCAGGCAACACGTGTTGGTCCATATCATAACAAAGGCCATAAGTCACTGGCCAGACAGAAAATTATTCTAACGCCAGACCAAAATTAAAAAAAGACATGTCAACATTGTCCTCAGCAAACAAAGAAAAAATAAATCAGAAGATGTCCAACATAACATGACCCACCCCTCCCCTCTTCGTACAACTACACGCATTAAAAACGAGGCTACACAAAGAAGTTTTAAAGACCAACCAAGATTGGTCCCTGCGTGGCCTACATCTAAGCATCAAAATTCTTTTACGGTCTAAATAGTCATTACAAATTTAAATTTAGACCTTATGGCTGTACCATTAAGAATTTAAAGGAGTGGTTCGAAAGGAAAATTTAATTTTGCGTTGAACAGTAGGCCTTTTCTTGACAAGGAAGCCACTATGCTGATGTCATAATGATATTTAATTGGGGACGGTCTAATTCTTGGAGGATATTTGGTTGATAGAGCTTTTCCTGAGGATTTGTACGAGACATTTATTTATATAAGGGTTGACATTGCCTCCTTTTGAGATAGTAGAGCAAATATTTAAACAACCTCTTCTTGTTTTGTAACAACATCTGTTCTGCCTTTTTAAATAAGTGGTTTGCTACTTCTTGCAACAAATTACATTCGCCACAGACTCTTTTCGAAAGCAATCATACATTATCATCATGACTTGCTTTTCTCAAGTCTACCACAAATTCTAATTGGCCCAATTCTTTTCAAACCAAATTCAGACACGCAAATGTTAACCCAGACGATAATCAAGCATCACAATCAAACAGGACATTCAACTCCAAAAGATCGTAACTTTTCAGTTTAGTGCTCCACAAAATTTTACATACACACATAATGTTTGAAGAAGATAAGGAGGACAAACATGGCACGTGATCTGACGTCGTAAATACCTGCTAGATTTATCAGCGGGATTAGTAGGATTAAGAGGATGAATCGTTGCGACATCATACAGGGATACACGAGGCCTTGGAGATGGTAGAAGAGGATATACAGCGAGATATTGAGCAGGAAAATATTATGAGCGTGAAATGGACAAAGGATATTCAACGTATCGAACGCTCTGGTTAGAACAATAGATTTGTTCCGGTTAGTAATGGTGCAAGCTACAGTATGCATCTTGAGTTCTTAACCAATATTTTTGAAGCTTTGAATATTTTGTGGTAATGTATAATATTTGTAAGAAAAATGACGTAGAAATGTTAGCTGATAAGAATACGGAATGCTGATGTAAGAAATTGTTTTCAGAGTACTTTTATACAAATACATATGTATGATGATTTTACGAACGATAGTTATATCAAAAGACCTCTGTACGAATGATCAGAGTAACAATACCTTTATGATTTGTAGATATAATTAAAACGAAAATGCCAAATGAAATGTCCCAAAATGGAAGCATCTCATAAAGTCTATTTAGCACTGAACAGAGAAAGGATAGCGTAATAAAACATGATGAAGAATAATAATGCTCATCGTAAGTGTAGACTATAAATATTACTTCAATTCGTTCGTGACAATAAATTGCATAATATACCAACTACCAACTAAATCAAAGCTGTAAAGGTTGTCGTTTTGGTATTGATACACTAAGGTTGAAACACTCAGGATATTTCACGAATGTAATAAATTAGAAAGTATAGCAGAACTGTGGCTGCGGGAAACAATGACCTAAAGGTTATACTTGATGGTGATCGAGAAATCGTGGTGCCAGATCCGGGGTATTGACGGCTTATGAATTATGATAAGGCTCCTGGTGGCAGCATATTTGAAATAATTCAGGCAATCTTGGAACAGTTTCGTGACTGAGTAACTAATTAGCAGATAGACAATGTATAGCCTAAACTAATGATGACAGAAACGTGAAACTTGGAAGTATATTCAAAACTCCTCATAACGAAAGGTTGCAATTTATAAACGATTTAAGTCATGGCAGTTTTTTGCGAGAAGATATTACATGAAACTCATAAAGAAAGAAAAGTGATTTATTGGACTCGCACAGTACAAAAAATACAATAACATTAAGGGATTGAAACTTGCAGTAAAAAATTCTTGTTCGACGTGAAGTCGATCATTTCAGGCTTTAAAACCTATACAAATCCAAATAACGAAGACTACAATGCTAAATGTTACAAAATATCCATTATTTAATATTATAAGATCAAAATAATGCCCCCGCATACAATGAAATTCAAGTCTGAGATAGCTAGCTAAATAAAATTGGTTTCAAAAATAATTTACTACCTAAATACGACTCAATGTCAATTCACAAGACCGACCGTAGTGACATAATTAAAGTAAAGATACTTACAGTATTTAAGCATTTTCTTCTTTAATGGAACCATCTGTAACAAACAAAATGTATAATTATCCTGTCTTCGTCTTTCGAGATTTAAATATTCACCTGTAGTAGCCCCGCTACACTTCGACTCACTCGCACATAGTTTAGCGCCATAGGAAAGAAAGAGACAGCACTATCTCCATAGGCGCCCGATGACCCTACTACAACATTCCTCATTCGTTTCCGTGCGCGCGCGGCTACCGCACATAGTGAAAGATATTTTTTTCGTTTTTTCGTGTTTTATTGGTGTACAGTTCTAGAAACTTAAGAAATGCCAAAGAGGAGGCATAAAGAAACTAAAGAAGATAAATGGCGAAGGAAATTGAAGAAATATGAACAAAAATTGACCAAGAAAAGACGATGTAATATAAGTGTGTCAATTGAAGGTTTGTACCTACTACCTACATAATTTTAGTTTTTATTGTTATTGTGCAAAACAATGTATTCTATGGTATAAAATACAACGCCTAAATTTATAATTCTTTGTAATGGTACCTTAGATCTAACACGAGATGTTAGACGGTACACTAAACTTTCAAGTCAATACGAGATATTGACCTATTGTTTTATTTATATTTTTAAGAGTCAGTACGAGATATTGACCTACTGTATTTTATTAGAGTTAATACGAGATATTAACCAAAGATATCGTTCCAAAATTTCTGGAATCGGACAGTGGTGCATCTAGGCCTTCGTCTCCTGACCGCTCGCCTACGCCGACGGCGACGGCTGCGGTGGCAGATGACATACCCGCTGACTCAGCAAGGCCATTGGAAGAGCCAGGCATTCCTGCGCGCTTTGCCTCACCCGTGCCACCCGCACTTTCTACCACGGGGGGAAATGCATCACAGCCAGTTGACTTCCAGGGTGTGACAGCCCCGGCCAATGACGCTAATTATGAATGACGATAGTGTTCCTCCTATCGCAGATCCTGAGCTCTTAAGGGCTCAAGGGGATTTCGAACCTGAAACTGCCGATTGGGGTCCAGATATTGTAGCTGATTTATCGAAGCGATGGGATCCTATCCTTAAGGATGGCCTTAAAAAGGAAACACGAGAGGAACTTATAAAAAAAATACCTACTTCCAAAAAACTGTCCCTTAATTAAAGCTCCAGTTCTTAATCCTGAAATAACGGCTATGCTAAATAAGTCTGCAAAAAATCGTGACGTAAGGATTCAGAAGAAGCAATCGCAAATGGGATGCATCTTGACTATCTTAGGAAGGACAATGTCAGGTATATTGACCAAATCCAGTGAAACTACCGACATCCTTCGTCTTCTTACAGACGCGACAAGGCTGTTGTCCGATTCTCATTATTTAGAGACTGAGACTAGAAGATCTCTTGTCACTCCAATGGTTGACAAGACCTTTTTAGAGCCTTTTAAGGATAGAAAAAGAGACAGTCATGTTTTTTGTGAGAAATTAGGAGAATTTATTAAATCTTCGCGTGGAATACAGAAGACAGGCAAGATTATTCAGTCCGCAGCTCAAACGTGCACTTTAAACTACAAAGGCCCGCCGTTACGCCAATCTTATCACCGCAACGTTCGTGGGCAGCCGAGACGCGGCGGCGGGACCAAGCCAGGATCGAACTACCGCCGCCGCGGGACAGTGCAGGCGATGACCCGTGCTCCACGAGGGTCGCCCCCTCACAAGCACTCTGCATCACGCCACAAGCCAGCGGGAGCGGCCCCCACTACGAACAGTAACTTCTCAGGTATACTCTCATGCTGGTCGCTTAAAGTATTATATTGAAGCTTGGAAAAAGTTTACTAATGACAAAACTATCCTTGAGACCATTTCTGGTTATAGAATATCCTTTCTTAAGCATCCTGTACAGCATCCGAGTATGAAAGACTCGAAAGACGACAGGTTTTACATTAAACAAGAATTGAATCGTTTGTTGCAAGCAAATGTCATACGCAAATGTAATCCTACCCGCGGTCATTTTGTATCTAGTATTTTTATTATTCCTAAAAGTAATGGTGAAGAACGATTAATTTTAATTTAAAAAAAAAATTAAATAAATTTGTCGATGTTAGCCATTTTAAGATGGAAAATGTTAGGACAGCTGTCAAATTAATGACAAATGACTGCTATATGGTTAACTTGGACTTGAAAGAAGCATACTTTTTGATACCTATTCACAATGATCATGTAAAGTTTTTTACGAATTTTTGGGTTTACCTTTTGGATTGAGCTCAGCTCCTTATGCTTTTACAAAACTCATGAAACCAGTTTCAATTTTTTTTGCGATCTCGAGGTTTTAAATCTGTATTCTACTTAGATGACAGTTGTTACTTAATGCTTTCATAACATTAATGAAAGCATTAAGTGCCTAATGAACTTAGGATTTGTTATAAACTATGAGAAGAGTTCACTGGTACCAAGCCAATGTTGTCAGTTTTTAGGTTTTAATTTAAACTCTAAAAAACATGACCCTAGAGCTCCCTTTAAAGAAAAGACATGACATCTTGTCACGTACCGAAAATATGCTAGTTACGTCGAGAATCACTATTCGTGCTTTCGCTCGCTACTTAGGTACACTGACAGCTGCTTGCCCAGCTGTTGCGTATAGTTGGTTGTATACAAAATCTTTAGAGCGGACCAAACATCTAGCCTTATTGGATAATGACGATTATGACAAGATGATGACTGTTCCAAAGAGTTGATTTGACTTGGTGGAAACCTTCAATTTGAAACACGAATAACCCCATCAGACCAGTGTCGTTTGCATTAGAGATCTTTAGTGATGCATCTAGTATCGGCTGGGGTGCAGCCTCTGGGGGACAAAGTATAGGCGGTTCGTGGACGGAAGAGGAGCTTTCTTGTCATATTAACTATTTGGAGCTCCTTGCAGCCTATTTTGGACTTAAATCTTTCACGAACAAGGTCTCGAATTGTCACATTCTCCTACGTACTGACAATACTACGGCGATCGCTTACATAAATAGAATGGGTGGAGTGCAATACCCACATCTCAATGATATTCCCCGTAGAATATGGACGTGGTGTGAAGAACGTCAGATATACCTTTTTGCCTCTTACATAGCGTCATCCCAGAATATTGAAGCAGACACAGAGTTAAGAAATATTGATATTGAGTGGGAATTGCACTCTACAGCATTTGACACTATTGTTACAAAATTTGGTAAACCTGAGATCGACATTTTTGCATCGAGAACGAATGCTAAATGTAAAAAATATATATCATGGAAGCGCGATCCCTATGCATACAACGTGGACGCTTTTACTATTACATGGATTATGTTCTTTTATGCATTTCCACCATTTTCACTCATTTTAAAGGTTCTTCAAAAGATTGTTACTGATGAGGCAACCGGTATAATAGTAGTGCCTCATTGGCCATCTCAAGCATGGTTCCCAGTATTCAAATCGCTTGCTGTAAGTGAAATATTGATATTTCCTCCGGATAAATTTTTATTATCATCTAATTTCAGGGAAACTCATCCTCTGCATCGCCACATTTCCCTGGCGGCGACTATATTATCCGGGAAGCCTTCGCGCGATTGCAGATCCCTCAATCAGCACTGACTATAATGACGTTGTCTATTTCTGGGAGCACTAAAACGCAATATACTTCTAGCTTTAAACAGTGGTGGTTATACTGTCACGATAAGGGATTCGATCCGTTCCAGATCGGAGTACATGATTTGTTAGACTTTTTGTCTCAATGTTTCACAAATGGTTCCACGTATGGAACATTGAACAATCACCGTTCGGCTTTATCACTTATTTCCGGAAATAATGTGGCACAAGACGAACTTGTCAAAAGATTCTTTAGGGGAGTATTTAAGTTAAAGCCTTCCTTCCCTAAGTATAATTGTACATGGAACCCCAATATCGTACTTAATTATTTTGGTGATTTATACCCCAGCGATAATTTAAGTTTGGAGCAGTTGAGCAAGAAATTGGTTGTATTATTGGCATTGTCAACAGGCCAAAGACGTCAGACGCTCTCATTGATTAGGTTGCCCAATATTATGATCAATCAAGATAAGGTTTTAATCACTATTACTGATTTGATTAAGACATCTGGTATAGGTAAATCCCAACCAATTCTTGACCTTCCCTTTTTTCGACAGCGACCTGCAATCTGCCCTGCAGAGACTTTAATAGCTTACATGAATGTTACATCCACCAAAAGAAGTACTGTAGATAATAAATTGATTGTAACTTTTAGAAAACCTCATCATGCAGCATCTTCGCAAACTATAGGGCGATGGATAAAACAGGGTTTGGCTGCTAGTGGCATCGGCACTGAAATATTCAGTGCCCATAGCACTCGTCATGCATCGTCTTCTGCTGCACATCAAGCAGGAATCAGTGTTGATGTCATTAGGATAACCGCTGGATGGTCAGATCAATCTGCCACCTTTGCTTATTTTTATAATCGGCCAATCGTTCAAACAAATTGTGAATTTGAAAACGCTCTTCTCAGTACTCAGTAAGGAAGTTCTGTTTATTTCTTTGGTTATTATCCTTTAAGTTATTTATTTTTTTGTGTGTTTGTTAATTAAAATAAGAATACATGTATTTTTCAATATCGTCCTACCTATAACATTGCAAATGTCTATCTCTAAACATCTACAGGTGAATATTTAAATCTCGAAAGACGAAGACAGGATAATTTAATAATCAAACGAACTTACCTGAAGTGAAGTTCGATTTTAATTATCCTGTCTTCGTCGAAGAGATTTAAGGTCCCTCCCGACCCCGACATTCAGGTGGACCTTTCATTTCCCTAAACAATGTTATAGTTCGTCTAGTAGACCGGTACTCTGAACCGAATGAGGAATGTTGTAGTAGGGTCATCGGGCGCCTATGGAGATAGTGCTGTCTCTTTCTTTCCTATGGCGCTAAACTATGTGCGAGTGAGTCGAAGTGTAGCGGGGCTACTACAGGTGAATATTTAAATCTCTTCGACGAAGACAGGATAATTAAAATCGAACTTCACTTCAGGTAAGTTCGTTTGATTATTAAATTAAATATCACGTTTCTGCATATGATAACACTGTAAAAGAGCTTCTATGAAAACTAGTGACATTTAAACAGTAGTAAAGATTGTCAAAACTTCTTCTCCTTTTCGAATCGATGGACTACTCCCTAGGTCATTTGGGCCACGTTAATAGAGTATTTACTAAAAAAAAATCTAATTGGTCCGTCAGATAGATTTCCAAAAATTGTTTTTTTTTTCACGTAATCAAAACATGAAGACGATACAACACGAGTTACTTCACTACAATGGTACAATGTGTACCAGCGATGTGACGTCACCAGCCCACTCTCTAAAACTTTGATACATTTTTATAATTTTGTATCGATTTGATGTGGTAATACGTGTCCAATATTTATTTAAATATAACGGACGGGCTAATAAAAATCATAATTTTTCTATCTAGTAAAATAGTATATTGCAGCATCGGTGACATTCACGAAATCCCCCATAGTACAGGTGTATGGTCATTTTCATTGTCAAAACTACAGAATGTGGAGGAGAAAAACCTAACCTAATGTCTCTTGATCAATCCCAAGCATTGACACTAATATCGCGTATTATAGAATGTGGCTTTAAAAAGATCGCAAGATCTGTTTTTGTTCATAATAATTAAGATCTATTAAATACAGTCAAGCTCCTACCTAATTTAAGTCAGGACACCTACGCACAACAGACCGAAAGGGAGTTTAGGTGCGGAAAATGATGTCTCTACCCTACTCTACTTTAGACAAGCTTTGAATTCCAAAGCAAGAAAGATTATAGTTTCCGAGAAATGTCTGTTAGATCGCTTCCTATTCAAATTCCTGTTTTACAGCATCCAGTTCAAAATGAAGTTGATTCAAACAAACGTTTCCAGGAAAACAGACTCAAATATTCGTTATGTAATATTAATTTACTACACAGATAAGAAACCACACCAAGTTTAATCGCAATTTAAATTAAATATTGTAAAGTTTTGTTTTACATTTCTTGTAGGATTACTCTCAGACTTCCGTCCAAACCATACTTGTTATTATAACTGAGAAAGTACCTAATTCAAAGACACACCCAAAAAACATAGGATATATTTCATGCCGAAAGTATATTTATCTTGGTATAGTTTAATTTTATTTTAGCGGAGCAAGGCAGCGGAGCGGAGAAACGGAGAAAAAAAATTTATACATTCATTCTATGCAACTCCATTGGTTACCCAATTGAAATACCGACTGGTCGACACTTTGCGTTACCAGAAGGCTGGCTCGTTCTTTGCTCAAAGAATTAGCATTGCCATTCAACGTGGCAATGCTGCCAGTCTTCTGGGCACGTTTCCGGATGACGGCGATGCGGAGGAATTTTTCAACGCCTGATTGTATTTGGTTTTGTATATTCATAATGTATATAGTTATTTTTATTAGTTATTTTCAAATAATAGGTATACAACAAATCAAATAAATAATTGCATAGAACCTCCATACCACTTGAGTCACTGACATTGACTGACATGATTGGTTAAAATTTCTAGGTTAGTTTGTAATGGTCGGGCAGCCTTCCACGGGCTATGTCGCTGGAAGAAACTAGCAAGTTATAATACTAACAAACTAAGCTGATAATGTAATCATCATCATCATCAACACCATAACAGCTGAAAGACGTCCATTGCTATACATATAGACCTCCTCAAGTGTCACTACAACTACGGGTCCTGCGCGTCTCGCATCCGTTGGCTATACGCGACCAGGTCATCGGTCCATCTTGTGAGAGGCCTTCGCTGATTCTTTCGGCACGCAGTCGCCGCTCCAGAACTTTTCGGCCCCATCGACCATCTGTTTTGCGAGTAATGTACCCTGTCCACTGCCACTTCAGTTTGGCGACCCTTCGGATCTTCAGGGGTATTGTAACAGCCCTATGCCTCAATTCAGGTCTCAATGTTTACCCTTGTGCCGATTTTCATTCCAATCTGTTAACCATTAAAACGTGATCAATTAACAAACGAACAAACTTCAAACATAGTCTCTAATATGTTTATAATTGTTATTATTTCTAGCCCGAACTGACAAAGGCCTTCCACAATTCTTTCCATCGTTCCCAGTTCTGTGCCTCTTCTTGTCAATTCCCAATGAAAATATCCAAGTCGTTCTGCCATCTTCTCCGTGATCTACTGCGACCCTATCTCGCGATTTCAGGACACCAATTTTGTGTTTCGTGGGCCCACCGCTCGATGAGCATGCGGCAGATATGTCCAGCCTAATCCCATTTAAGCAGGGCAGCATTTTAATCCTAACATTTATAATAATAACATTACAGTAGCAACTCGAGCAGTATTGAGAAGCTCGTGGCTAGATAATAAACAGCCGCACGGGTCGATCTTCAAGGTTAAGCAACGCTTGCCAAGGTTGGTCTGTGGATGGGTGACCATCTTAACATACCGAGTTTCCTCCGTGCCTCGGAAAGCACGTTAAGCCGTTGGTCCCGGCTGTTATTTGTAGATCTTTGGCAGTCGTTACGGATAGTCAGAAGCCAGTAAATCTGACTCCAGTCTTGCCATGAAGTACCGTGTTACCCAGTTAATGGGTTGTGGAGGTCTGGTAGGCAGCCGCTCCTCGTAAAATACTGGTGTTCAGCTAAATACGGCTTGACTGGAAGTCGACCCCAACATAGTTGGGAAAAGGCTAGGCAGATGATGAACGATATCGACCTATTGTGCCCTCCGGGTATCGAACCCTCTTCCCTCAAAAAGCCATCGTTTAACAATTAACCTCTACGTAAATCAGATCGTCCAATTAATCCCATTAACAACCAGCTTCCATTACAATGTTTTTAACAATATCATGTTTTAGAGAATCAACAATTAAACGTACTTTCCTGAAAATGGATAAACAATTCAGAACTCGGAAGTAAACGTCAAGATCTTTCAAAGATAAGTTTTCGTTTTGGGGATACATTCATAGTGCGTACAGCTAAGGAGTGGAATTCTCTGCCGGAGTCTGTGTTTCCAGATAGCTACAACCTGAGAGTCTTTAAGTCTAGAGTGAACAGTTACTTCTAGGCAAGCGTGCTCCATTTTCGACCACATCATCGTAAATCTTCATCAATAGTAAAAAGTAAAATAGCTTTTATTGAACAAATAAGAATAATAATATTAGCAAGACTAGCAACCTTTATACCTTTTATTTAACAAATAAGAATAATATTAGCAAGACTAGCAACCTTTGTACCTACCTTTTATTTAACAAATAAGAATAATATTAGCAAGACTAGCAACCTTTGTACCTTTTATTTAACAAATAAGAATAATATTAGCAAGACTAGCAACCTTTGTACCTTTTATTTAACAAATAAGAATAATATTAGCAAGACTAGCAACCTTTATACCTTTTATTTAACAAATAAGAATAATATTAGCAAGACTAGCAACCTTTGTACCTTTTATTTAACAAATAAGAATAATATTAGCAAGACTAGCAACCTTTGTACCTACCTTTTATTTAACAAATAAGAATAATATTAGCAAGACTAGCAACCTTTGTACCTTTTTTTAAATGTACCAAGTGTACCTTTTTTTTATTAGTGATTGGTTTGCTCTTGACTCTAGTCTAGGTCAGAGATGACAGAGACAAAGTCTACGATGGAGCGAGCTTACCCAGAAGGAGTCTGTTCACTCTAACTTTGAAGAGATTAGAGTTGGTACCTAATGGTTTCGAAACATATTTTATTGATAACCCATACATGTTGCCACTTTATTCATCTTACAAAGGCGGCTTAAAATACCCAGCATAACCAAATATTAAATAAGCCGACTTCCGATGATGCAAGAAAGTTGTTCGAATTCATGACCCTGATCCATTGATCTCGTTTGTTAGTTAGTAATTGTATTAGGGTACGATGGGACTGACATACGCTGTGCGTTATAAAAGTCCCTAAACATTTAAAGAAATAAAAAAAAAACTACCTCTAGGCGTGTTTTTTTTTTTTTAATAATTCGTTAAGATGACAGGTACAATAGACATAAATAATACATTCGACTTATGAAACACGCTGTACAAATGTTTACGTAACAAAACACTGCCGACCTTCTGTTCCGCACCGTCCTTGGAACACAAGGGTCGGATTGCGCTCTTTCCTGGATGTTTCAAACGACGTCATTCGTCATGATAAAGAATACTATTTTAAATAATTCAAATGTTCATAAATATCCTTTTTTTAATTAAAGTAATGTAGTAGTCATTGGATAGGTGAAGTGAGCTGCCGTTGTGAGACGAATTAAATGGCGCCTTGAATAATGATCTAAATAATCTTATCTTGACCATCTTATTTGATCGATTTAAAACTACTATACTAATCACTCCAAAAATACACACATTATCTACCTTTGCCTCACTCTCACCTATTATTACATACAAATCAAACTCCAATACGCTTAAGTCCACTCTAACTCAAAATTTCAGCAAACACTGAAAAATCGCACAGATTACTCTACGTGGCACGTACTTATCTGAGATCTGGATAAATCCGGTTCAATCTGGTTCACGCCGGAATTAGCCAGTTCGCTAAAAAGGCGCGCGTATTGGCCCAGTATCGTTCAGCGTTATTTATTTAGCCTGTTTCAAAACTAATGCGTCAGCAGTCTGGTATACTTTTTGATCAATCAAAGTGCTGCATATAGCGTAAAAGAGAGATAGATAATGTTATTGCAGACCTATAAAATGGGAAGAACTGTAAATCATTCGCAGTGTGCATTGGTATTAAATAAACTATAAATCAGGCATAAACATTAAAAGGAACAATCGAATTAAAACAAACGTTATTCTTCACCAGAACTGACAAATATGTAACACTAAACTGTTTTACATATTTTTAGAGTTCTAAAGTTCACGCAGAAGTCACAGGGAGAAGCTAGTTAGTAATATATTATGGTTAAATTAAATTACTTTTAATTAAAATATTTGTATTTCCAAGTTCAGCTTGATTTGGGAAAACCCTTTGAATTGCTAAACAGCCCAATAGGCAAGTCATTTAAGATATTTTAGGTCGCAGTAAATTGCCTTCCTGATTTTTTGAGATGTTATTAGGATACCAGTAGTGTACACCCAATTTTTCAACCTCGAAGGACCTGTACAGCTATTCTGTAACAACATTTTCGTATCTCGACAGCGAAATCCGAGGTGAGTATCAAATTATGTCGAACGTAAGACGTTTATGTTGTCTGCACTAATATTATAAAGAGGAAAATTTGTTTGTTTGTTTGTTTGAATTAAATAGGATCCAAAACTACGACCGATTTGAAAAATTCTTTCTCCATTGTGTGTAATAAAGCTCACTTTGTGAACTTTGTCACTCAGGGGAAGCTCGATATCGAAATGGTTATTAACAGAATAGACTAGCTGCAAACGAAAGACCAGAACAACCACCCAAAAGATCAGGACAGTGCAAATTATCTGCGACCTAACGCGATTAATCTGTCTACGGTGACTGACCTTTAAAGACAAAAGAAAGTTAAAAATTAAAACGATAAAAATATTACCACCAGCTTGTGGATGGAAGCTTTCCCAAGGGAACATTCCCGGGATAAAAAGTAGCACATGTGCTTTCCGGACTATATTCTACATCTGTGCCAAATTTGTCCAGTTCTGTTCTGGCGTGATTGAGTAATACGCATTCATTCAAATTTTAAAATTTATATAAGTACAAAGTCTATTCGCACAGTATCAAAAATAAGGCTAAATACGTATTTGCCAACAGTCACCAGAGTGGGTGGTCTATGCCCACTATGCCCAGATCTCGCAACTTGCTCACCAGTGCCCATCCGTGGGAAAATAACGCAATACACACCAACATTGTGCAATGCGGAACATCATGAATGAAGACTCCATTATTCAGAATGACGCTTGTGTGTTTGTTTGTGTGTATGGGTGTACTGTCCGCGTGACAGACGGTCGTTTTGTATTTAATTACAATAATTACGTGTGGTAGGTACTGCAGCTTGTTGCAATGGCTGTCGTGAATATTTTAATGAATTAGAAGTTTGTTATGGTTCTACAGTTTAAGCATTAACGTATGTTGTTTAAGGTTGATGCGCCAGGGTAGCCCGCGAAATTCAAATTGCATTACGTTTTTTGCAATTTGCAAGTCAGTATTAGGTTTTATGTTGATTAAAGTATGATTCGCGGGCGTAACAATTATGTATTTTCTGAATTATAACCATTTAAGCCAGCAATAAAACTCCATAGGGCCAGGTAACCTGAAAGAATGACAATTTCATGAAATCTTGATATTTTAGGATTATACCGACTTATGGAGTTATTTTACTAATTTTCAAATGGTCTTACGCCCGAGAATCATACTATAATCAACATAAATAACCAAATACTAACTTGCAAATTGCAAAAAATGTAAGAAAATTTGAATTTCGCGGGCTACCCTTGCGCAACCACCTTAATAGAGAAGTGCGGATTAAGTATTTGGTTATAAGAAAGAGGCAATCTCAAGATAAGGATCGGAATACAGCAGTTTATTACCCCTTACTAATATCTAAGGTTGACTGGTAGAGAATGCTTTGGTGCATTAAGTCCGCCCATGTACCACTATTGTTTCATAAAGTATAAATCTATACTAACATACTCGCATAAAGCTGAAGAGTTTGTTTGTTTACTTGAACGCGCTAATCTCAGGAACTACTGGTTCGATTTGAAAAATTATTTCAGTGTTAGATAGCCCATTTATCGAGGAAGGCTATAAGCTATATATATCATCACGCTAAGACCAATAGGAGCAGAGCAATAATGAAAATTGTGACGTAAACGAAGTTGCGCGGGTCTACTAGTAAATAAATATCTTAATTTACCAGGATATCAATCTAATTGTCGGTTATAGTTAACTAGCTTTCGTCCGCATCTTTGATCGCATAAATATATATTTTCGCAAAAAAAAAAAATTGCCTATAACTGTCTCCAGGGTCCAGGGTTCAGCATTTTGGCCTGTTGGTCTAGTGGTTAGTGACCCTGACTGCTATGCCAGAGGTTGTGGGTTCGATTCCCACCCAGGACAAATGTTTGTGTGATGAGCATGATCATTTGTTCTGTGTCTGGGTGTAGTTTATCTATAATATGTATGTATTTAGAAATATATAAGTATGTTTATCAGTTGTCTAGTACCCATAACACAAGCTCTGCTTAGCTTGAGACTAGATGGCGTTGTGTGATAGTTGTGTGGAATATTATTATTATTATTATTTTAGGTTCAGTATTTATAATATAATTTAGTAAATAATAACTTAAGTATGTTTAAGTGTCCAGTGAGTGTCGATATTCACCAATCACTCCCACTCTATTTGACGATTATTGCTATGGCCACTATACAACAACAAATAATAAAAAATAAATTTAATTAAAAATAAAAGGGTGCTCCCATGCAAGAAACGTGTTTGCTTTTTTCGATTTTTGGTACGAAACCCGTCAGATGAGAGTCCGACTCGCACTTGGCCGGTATTTTTTTCTAAATATTTCATTCATATTACATAACGAACAGAAACAGTCAGATATTGTATATATTTAGTGAGCCAACTAAAAATAACAATAAAAGGACGGAAGTGAAACCGTTCGCGGTATTACTGTGAAACTTTCAGAAACTATTTTTACTTGACAAATGTATTCTCGTACGGAATATATATAGCTTTTCACCGAATTTAGTTCAGTGATTCATTTGCATATTATTCAGGGAATCAAGGAAAATGTAAACTTTTGCCTTTGTGGTTTCCTGTTGAAAAATTACAATCTAAAAACTGATAAAGGTATTATTTCTGGATAATTGGGGGCTTTTTTTAGCACTGCTAATGTGACTTAACTTCAAAATAGCCTTGTTTTCATCATCATCCTCTGCCTAGCCTTTTTCCAACTACATTGGGCAGGTCAGCTTCCAGTCAAACCGGATTTAGCTAAATACCAGTATTTCACGCGGAGCGGCTGCCTACCAGAACTCCACAACCCATTAACTGGGTAACACGGTACTTCATGGTATGATTGGAGTCAGTTTAACTGGCTTCTGACTACCCGTACCGACTGCCAAAGATCTACAAATGACTGCCGGGACCAACGGCTTAACGTGCTTTCCGAGACACGGAGGAAACTCGGTATGTTAAGATGGTTATCTATCCACAGACCAACCTTGGCAAGCGTTGCTTAACCTTGAAGATCGACCCGTGCGGCTGTTATTATCTAGCCATGAGCTCTTCGGGTGTTCCCTTGTTTTGCAGACAGGAATTTCATAGAATTTCATTTTGCAGAAAATGTTTCACATAATTTTATATTTAACATTTTGTCAAACGTTTAGAAACTGTCACTCGATAAAATAAATTTTCGTGGTAATAAGTTTTATATTAACTAAACAATATGAGGATAAAGATTATTTGATTTGTTTTTCTATGATATAAAGATTAAATTTTATTTATAACAAAAATCTATGATTTAATATTATTCAAAGTAGGTAGGTATCCTGCGTTGTACTATGAAATTATTATACGAGAAAATTTTTATGTGAAACGAAATTCTATGAATCTGTTTTCTATAAAACAACGTACAACCCAAAATAGTCAATTCTTCACACAAATAAAGATTAAAGTTTCGGGTCGTGGGGTCCGAGTGCTCATACAAGACGCTTAGTTGACACTTCGCGTGACCCAACGGCTGGTTTTTACCTCGGACAAAGGATAAGCATTCCCATACAAAGTGGCAATGCCGCCAGCCTTTTGGGCACATTTCCTGTGTCCAGCGATGCGGAGGAAGTTTTCGATGGCATATTTTCGTTTATTTTGACTTTAGTTTAGTTGGTTAAGAGTTTTTAGGAGGAGCTCGTGGCTAGATAATAACAGCCGCACGGTTCGATCTTCAAGGTTAAGCAACGCTTGCCAAGGTTGGTCTGTGGATGGGTGACCATCTTAACATACCGAGTTTCCTCCGTGTCTCGGAAAGCACGTTAAGCTGTTGGTTCCGGCTGTCATTTGTAGATCTTTGGCAGTCGTTACGGATAGTCAGAAGCCAGTAAATCTGACTCCAGTCTTGCCAAGAAGTATCGTGTTACCCAGTTAATGGGTTGTGGAGGTCTGGTAGGCAGCCGCTCCACGTAAAACACTGGTATTCAGCTGAATCCGGTTTGACTGGAAGCCGACCCCAATATAGTTGGGAAAAGGCTAGGCAGATGATGATGAGTTGGTTAAGAGTTTTTAGAAGAATATATGTGCTAAAGAACTAGGTAAACTGAAATTCTAGCCGCGATATTGATTGTCAAAATTCTAGCCGCGATAGTGATTGTCAAAATTATAGCCGCGATAGTGATTGTCAAAATTCTAGCCGCGATAGTGATTGTCAAAATTCTAGCCGCGATAGTGATTGTCAAAATTTTAGCCGCGATAGTGATTGTCAAAATTCTAGCCGCGATAGTGATTGTCAAAATTCTAGCCGCGATAGTGATTGTCAAAATTCTAGCCGCGATAGTGATTGTCAATATTCTAGCCGCGATAGTGATTGTTAAGTTAAGCGTTATATGGTCCAAGCATATTTGAGGGGTATTTTAGAAACTCACTACACTCAAATCTTACAATCAATTATAATCTTGAATGACTACACTTAAATAAAAACTCTTAAAGTAATATGCCGTGGAAAAATTCCTCCGTAAGTGTCAACTAAGCGTTTTGACAGATCTTTAAACAAGATGTGAGCACTCGGACTATAGTTCAAGGCTTAAATATTAAAAAAAAAAATGAAAATGTTCCTTAATTCATACTGTTTGTTTGGCAAAATCTATTCCTGTATAGCTCTTAGAAGGATCGTTGGTATTACTACCAAGATGGGACTCTTCAAGCAGTAAACATTCAACTTGGATGACAGCTCAATTGGCGCGCTGATCGATTGAATTCTTGGCTCCGGGTCGGTAGTACGACCCCTCATGCAATGCGTGTCTCGCTCTCGCATTCGTTCCTAAGGGGCTTACTCTCTTATCCCGAATTCCATAGTTTCGAGCTAAGTTGCGGGCGTATTTTACCCCGTATCACCTAACCACTAAGAATTACTGACACAGGATTTGTCAGTTACTGTCAAATAGTTTACCTTTCGGGTTCGGAACCCTAAACTGCTATTGATACCACGCCAGTACATTGTTATTCTACCTAAAAACTAGTTGACCCGCGCAACTTCGTCTGCGTCACAATTTTCATTACTGCTCCACTCCTATTGGTCTTAGCGTAATAATTATATATAGCCTATAGCCTTCCTCGATAAATGGGCTATCTAACGCTGAAATAATTTTTCAAATCGGACAATCGGACAGTATGTATAGAGTATAGATTACTTCCCTACAAGGAATGACTGAAATTTCGGTGCACCAATGTCCAATAGCTCTACTTATCCTTTCGAGGATTACAGGCGAGACATCCTAACATGTTCCTAAAAATAAAAGCCTAACAATTAACCATCAGCCCACTCTCCTACCCACACCATTCACTCGCTATCTAAATGAAAATGTGTTTGTTGAGTCCTCATATCATGAGTACACACGCTTATCTAAGGCCAGAGCACACCTAATATTGTGTTTCTGTCTAACTCGTGCAAGCTGAAATTAAATCGTTTGCTCTTTAGCGACCAATTAGCGACATTGTTTTGCGATAAAATGGACGGTGATAATTTTCTTTTGGTAATTGAATGATAAACTTACAGTTTTTATGGGAAGTGAAAACCATGAAAACTCTGTGTTCCTCTCATTGTGAAATTTAGATGAAGTGAACATGATGTTTGCTGTCAATCAAGGTATGCGGAACAGAATGTAAAGACCCGCAAACCTCCATTGACAAGGATCTTCCGACCAGGCGGTGGTTGAGTCCGGTGGGCAACTGCCCGATAGTTGATATTCGGACTGTTGCATATTTATTTAAATCGCACGCTAACTCTGATACGGCGATGTCGGATTTCTTTCAGTAGTTCGTCGCTGGCGGTATGAGTTGCCGTACAAATTTCGCTTTGTTAGTTTTATTTGTGACGGCATTGGTGCCGCTACACAAGCAATGAACGTGGAAATACAGTTCAAGCTTATAGACTGGCTTAACATGGAAGACCCAGAAGACTCTTGATGGAATTAGTGCAATATTCGAGTCAGAACTCCAAAATCTTAAACATCGACGTCGAGTTGCCAGCCTCTGGGCTTTTTATCAGTTAAATTTCGAGGAGTGCATACTTTAACTCCGCCAAGCCCGTTCAATCATCGGACAATAGGATGCAAGGCAATGGGCCATCGGCACATGGTGGACATCCCGCACAAACACAAAACGTTTTGGGAATACTCTTATTTTGCACACAGCGGAATTCCCTGCCGGAGTCTTTACTTACAGTTTTGAGAGCCGATATTTTTTAAGTAGTTCTTCTACTTGATTAACTATAGAACTACTTGATTAACTATATGGCCTATAGTTAATCAAGTAGTTCTATAGTTAATCAAGTAGAAGAACGGCGTTGTAAAATTATTCTTACATTGAAAGTCGGTTAATAATGTACCTAATTAACGCCAGGAAGTAAACCTGCCTATTATAAAACCGATAACCCCATGCATATCGATGTTCTTGACTTGTTGGTATGGGAACGAATATAATTAATTTAATTAGTTAAGGACTTATTGGTTTCGTTCCGAGAATTTCTTGCTTTGAAGTATGTTTTATTTTTGTTTTCGTAAAACAATTCCGGCTTAAAAACAATTGGTATTTTTATTTCAAATGCATTCTAGCCTACGGGTTTCAAGTAAATACCTATAAGGACTCATTTTGTAAGGAGCTCGTGGCTAGATAATAACAGCCGCTCGGGGTCGATCTTCAAGGTTAAGCAACGCTTGCCAAGGTTGGTCTGCGGATGGGTGACCATCTTAACATACCGAGTTTCCTCCGTGCCTCGGAAAGCACGTTTAGCTGTTGGTCCCGGCTGTCATTTGTAGAACTTTGGCAGTCGTTACGTATTGTCAGATGCCAGTAAATCTGTCTTGCTAAGAAATACCGTGCTATCCATTTAATGGGTTGGTAGGCAGCCGCTTCACGTAAAATACTGGTATTCAGCTGAATTTTGACTTGAAGCCGACCACAATATTGTTGGTAAAAGGCTAGGCAGATGATGATGATGACCTATGAGGACTCATTTTGTAAGGGAATAAAGCTTCCTATATTTCACGGTAAAATAATTGATTCTTCAAATTTAAACTTGAAGTCTGCCCTTGACCTTTGTGTGTAAATCCATAATTAATAGATCTTTTTTGACTTATTTGATCCAACTTACCAAAATCATTATATTCGTCACAGTCTAAGAAGTCGGATTTCACATCAGGATACTACATTGCTTTACTAGTAGGTATGTTTAAAAATAAATTTATTTTTGTCTCTTAAAAATAAATTTATTTTTGTATCTTAAAAATAAATTTATTTTTGTCTCTTAAAAATAAATTTATTTTTGTCTCTTAAAAATAAATTTATTTTTAATGGTCTACTTAGCTGTCAAGTTCGACGTTCTTAAATTGCCACGAATATACAGAGTAACTTAAAGCGTTAGATTACAATTATTTTTTACCTCACTAGACAATAAACATCCTTATAAACTTTAACAATTATAATAGTAGGAAATTTAGTACGATAAAAAAAAAGATGACTGTCTCATTAATTTTACAAACGTAGATGAAGGAAAGATGGATGATGTAGGAAAGTAGGAATACAAATTGAAAAGTAGGATAGGACCCTAAGTTCTTAAACAAATTTATTCTATTCTAACTAATATTAAAAATGCAAAAGTGAGTTTTGTTGCGATTTCACGCTTCAATCGCTAAACTGTTTTTGAGTAGATAATATAACAAGATTATCTTATTAAATTCTATTTCTATAGATAGACTAGCTTTTGCCCGCGACTTCTTTCGCGCATTTCCCGTAGGAATTTCGGGATATCCTCTCTTATAAGTGCTCCCCTACACTCCTCAAGGAACCTATATGCCAAATTCAGCTTTAGCAGCGGGCTTTCGGCTTTGCGTTGTCTGTCAGTCACTTAGTAACAGAAGAAATTTATATATATTGATGATCATAAAACCAACAAGGTCCATCATTGTTATCCATGGGCTACCTTTTTTTTACAAAAATCTACATATATTAACGCGAGCGAAGCAAAAATGTAAAAGCTAGCAGGAACATTAATGAATTGTAAAGTTTTTTTTTATTATATTAAATAAGCCTTACCTCCAGTCAAAACACTAGCATTATAGATCTTATTTCCATCTCTATCCCATGTACCTATAGCACTCTCTTTGTAAAATTCGACGTGTTATAACACGGCTGGTTACTGGAAGTTGCTGTCGCGCGTGCAATAAATCAATACAATATCGCTATACATACGCACGTGTGTATGTATTAGGGATGTTCCGGAGCTTCGACTCCGACTCCGGTAATTTGAGTCAACGCATAATTGCAAACTCCGTAAGATTGACGTACTGGATCTTAACTCTCGATACATCTGTTTAGTGATCTAAAGATAGAATTGAAAATGATCTCATTTTAGATACAATCTCCAAATATAATGCGTAGTTTCCATTTTATAGGTACGTCACGGACAAAATGTTTTGGGAACACATTCATTGTGCGTACAGCTAAGGAGTGGAATTCTCTGCCAGAGGCTGTGTTTCCAGATAGCTACAACCTGGGAGTCTTTAAGTCAAGAGTGAATAGGTTACTTATAGGCAAGTGTGCTCCATCTTCGACCACATCATCGCTTACCAAATTGTGAGATAGTGTTCAAATGCGTAGGCAAAAAAAAACTTGTCAAGATGAAAAAAAATAGTTTACAATTTCACGTGACATATTATAAAATTACGGCGCTTGCAATAATCCGGTGACCAAACTTCCGATTGATATAACATACCACCTACTTTACCTCTGAACTTTTTTAATCGGAGAACTCCTCCGAATAAAAATTAACTGTTGAATAAAAAGTATTTAATATGAGGAGTATACTGATAATTATGCCATCTAGTAAATAATCGAGTCTATTCATTGATAATGTGCCTATATATCACCTGAAAACTTAAGTTTTCATCTCAAAGCTCTACTTCAAAAACAGTAAAACTGTTTGAGCCTAAATAATTCTAATATTTAGTTTTATGGTACTCAACCATGTTCTAAATATAATCAGTTTTTTTTTTCTAGTAACACACATCAAGTGTTTTTGTTGTTGGCCAGTGTTATTTCAATGCCTATCTATTTAGGTTTATCATTTTTAAATTGATGTTAAAGAGGTTGACTGAATAATTATTGGACTATTTTATTAGGCCTGCTCATAACACGAATGACTCTTGCCACCCCCGCCAACTCGACTCCGATACTGGTTCAGACTTTGACTACGGTTCAGACTCCGATTCCGGTTCTGACTCCGACAAATTAAATTTCAAAACTCTGACTCCGACTCCGGTTCCGATAAAAGCACCTCAATCACAAACATCCCTAGTATGTCTGCATGTGTGGCAATCACTCGCCTCTTACAGCCGATGGTATAAAATACAGCTTTCATTGTCACCATGCGTTCAATGGATGATGGATAATATGTTTTTTATAGCTTTTATTTTGTTAAATTAAATTGTTTGGGCTATCTTTGTCAGATGGCGAGAATATGCATGGAGTTTTCATGAATGTATGGAAGGAATGCATTTATTTACTGTATTGATTTAGGCTTTGTAGGTAGGTCTCTATTTAAATTATGAAATATTCTGCACTCCTAGATCTTTTCCCCAAGGTCCGGGTAACTTTTGAGGATTTCCTCCGGATAAAAGTTACCTATCTATGAGAATGTGGTACATTCTGAAATGCTAATCTCATACTCGAACAACTGTTTCAATGTCCTAAAGAAGTTATGTTTCTAGTCAGAATTGAGAATTATAATATTTTTCTTAGATAGATTTGAACACTTTATGGACGCAGTAGGTACCTATTTGTCCCTTTTTGAAATAAACTACAGAGCAATACTAACACTTCTATAACCGAAAAAAATACTTATCATCTGCCTAGCCTTTTCCCAACTATATTGGGGTCGGCTTCCAGTCAAGCCGGGTTTAGCTGCATATCAGTATTTTACGAGGAGCGGCTGCCTACCAGACTACAACCCATTAACTGGGTAACAAGGTACTTCATGGCAAGACTGGAGTCAGATTTACTGGCTTCTGACTATCCGTAACGACTACCAAAGATCTTCAAATGATACCCGGACCAAGAGCTTAACGTGCTTTCCGAAGCACGAAGGAAACTTGGTATGTTAAGATGGTCACCCATCTACAGACCAACCTTGGCAAGGGTTGCTTAACCTTGAAGATCGACCCGTGCGGCTGTTATTATCTAACCACGAGCTCCTCCTCGGTATAACCGAAAAAGATACTGCCTACTAGAAATAAGTCCCTCGCAGTTCTCCAAAATATCAGTACAAAACCGTAAAGCCATCCGTGTTTCTCCTAGTGCCGTGTTCCAGGGAAGCGGTGACTCTTTCGAACAATTTCCTGGCAGAAAATACAAACACAAAATCTCCATCCAAACTCAACTAACAATTACCATCACAACTTCACAGCCCACACAAATCAAAAGCCATACAACGACCACAGTTTTTCTAATCAGGGCTGTCTCCAACCTCCCCCCCTCCCCACACACACACCACCCTTGCGTCAACACATGAAGTGTCTGGTTTAGGGGCCTGTGATTATCAGCTGAGTGATAAGGCCCCCCTGCTCCCCACCGCAGCCAGTCGCTGCCGCCACTGTATTGAGCGAGCCCGCATAAGTGCATGATTAGAACGATGTTGTTCATTAGTTGTAGTTATTTTCTAGCTCGTTTGTTCGTTTTTGGGGTGATTTTATATGTAGGTATGTGGATGGGTGGGTGAAGTAGGTTTTTAACTTCCAAAAAAGGAGAAGGTTCTCAATTCAGCGGGTTTTTGTTTACGTATGTACACCGATTACTCCGATGTTTCTGATACGATTTGTGTGATTCATTTTAGTTCGATGTGGCATACTTGTTATTTGGTCCCGTAAAAGTTATTATTTTATGATCATTTTTTCTTATTTCAATTTCTGCGTAGATGAAGACGCCGTCCAAGTATCACTACTTAAAAGTGAAAAATAAAAACTTAAAAAAAAATATAACCGATTTTCAAAAAAAAGACAAGTAAGTATAAAATAATCTTAAGTTCGGAAGTCGGTGTTAAAAAACGATGATACAAAACCGAAAACACCGACTTCCGTAATTAAGGTTATTTTTTGTGTAGTGAGTACTTATTCCACAGAGATCATGCATTTTTTCAGAATAAAATATAGCCTATGACTCTGTTCTATAGGCTTTTATCAGTAAGTGTTTTCGTAACCGGTTCAGTAGATACTGCTAAAGATAATATTAGAAACCAATCATTTATGACACTTTTTTTTCTATTGATAGGCACGCGTTTGACCACTATCTCTCCTGATGGTAAGCGATGATGTGATCGAAGATGGAGCACGCTTGCCTAAAAGTAACCTATTCACTTTTGACTTAAAGACTCCCAGGTTGTAGCTATCAGGAAACACAGACTCCAGCAGGGAATTCCACTCCTTAGCTGCACTATGCACTATGAATGTGTTCCCAAAACGTTTTGTACGAGTGGGTGGGATATGTTGCACGCACAAATTTGCAACAGAATGAAAGCTGAGAGTGGAGAAAAACTTATAAGTTCTGTGCTCTTCCGAAAGCTCCGGTGCGCAGTAAAATCACTCCTGGTAAACCTGTAAGATCAGTCAGGATCGTAGCTATTGGCGTTTTGTAGTTTCTGCAGAAGAAACCGTGGGTGTTGTTCTTCTTCTTCCTATCGTGTGGGCCAGTAAAGTCTAACGACCCCACAAACCCTAGTATCAGAGTTTCTAAACCGCCAACAGTTGGGTGTTGTTTAAAGAACATATAACAAAATGACACAAATTTTGAAAACGGGGATTAGATTCATCATTATTATGAACAACTATTACTATCCAAAAATCAATACAAAAATCGCCAAAAAAAACAGCTGTTCAGAACATTTTTGTCGAGTTATACACACACAATATAACCTAAAACCCACACTGGAATGCACTGGATCCATTCCAGTGTGGGTTAACATTTTTTCAGTTGCATTCCAGTGCTGGATTCCATCGCTGAACTGCAATAATGTAAACCACATTATTCGCATAATGTCTGGGACAGACGATTTTTATCGAAATTTCGGGATTCGTCATACCGTAATTTTTTTTAGTTATGATGTACACAATTACCCTTTTCTAGGTTTTAGGGTTATTCTGCTACAAATGTCATACATGACAGTTCTATCAGAGACAAAGAAATCTATTTTGACCAAAGACCACCAAACTAGAGCGTGCGCATAGTCTAAAGGGCTTTCCACTCGCCAAGCCAAACTAGAAAGTTGTTTTATCGCATATGAATCGATCGTAAAAATCGCAGTGTCAGCTTTTGAATACAAATCGTTAATGTCAAAATTGAAAGTGGATTGGAATTGATTTGACTATTGTAATAGTTAGATAGATATTATTATTGGTATCATGGGAGCAATCCGAAAGTTTTACAAAGTAACAAGGTTATTGATAAATTCAGCTTAATATTAAGAATTTATGTGGATAGATAGAGAGGGAGAGGGAAGCCAAAGAAAAGATGGATGGATTGTGTGAGGAGCGATATGAAAGAAAAGGGAGTTAGTGATAGAGTGATATGAGATTAATGTGTACCTTATGGTAAACATATAATTTATGTTTAGCATAAGGTACACGTTGATCTCATGTACTCTTGTGATTTTGTATCTATCGATTTTTAAGAATAAATATCTATCGTTAATCCTGCATGACAATATTGACATTACAGGTTGGTGGTTCTGTAGGTTTTCATTATTGCTCCGCTCCTATTGGTCTTAGCGTGATCCTTACTAATATTATAAATGCGAAAGCAACTCTGTCTGTCTATCTGTCTGTCGCGCTTTCACGCCAAAACTACTGAACCGATTTAAATGAAATTTGGTTCACAGATAGTCTAGAGCCTGAGAAAGGACAAAGGCTACTTATTATCCCGGGAGTATGTTTCCTAGGGACCACGCGGGCGAAGCCGCTGGCAGAAGCTAGTGATATATATATATATATATATCGATAAATCTGTCATCTAACACTAAAATAAATTTTCAAATCGGACCAGTACTTCCTGAGATTAGCGCGTTCAAGCAAACAAACAAAGAAACTCTTCAGCTTTATATATTAAAAAAGTACCTATAGAAGCGTAGATGTAATTATGTCAATAAGCGAAATTGAATAAAAATACATGTGCTTGTTGTTGTTTGTAGGTATTTATTATATATTATTTTACGTATTTTCTGCAATTACCCATTTAAAATACTTCAAAACTTAAACTCAAATATTCTCCCATCGTAATTTATAATAGATGTCGCTCTTCGGCAGCCATTACCAAATCTACATTTTTTTTTAATTTGTTAAACTAGCGAAGCCAATGCGGTAACTATTCGGCAATATTTAAAAGGCTTTACATTTGACTAATTGTCTAACAGTAACATAATTCCACATTACATACTATCACACGAAATCTCATCGTTCCATGACTAATTGATTAGTCAGTTACAATCGTTACCAATTAAATTGGTAATTGTTTTACTATAAATTATCTGTTTTACTCAATTATTGCTATACATGTCTTGGCCTTTATTTTCCCAAATTATATTAATTAACCTGATTGTTTAAAGTACTTTGTTTATTTTTTATTCTAAATTATTTGATTTTTTGCGAACTGTTTGTTCTTTTGTCACTAGCTCAATATCATTCATCTGCCTAGCCTTTTCCCAACTATATTGGGGTCGGCTTCCAGTCAAACCGGATTCAGCTGAATACCAGTGTTTTACGTGGAGCGGCTGCCTACCAGACCACCACAACCCATTAACTGGGTAACACGGTACTTCATGGCAAGACTGGGGTCAGATTTACTGGCTTCTGACAATCCGTAACGACTGCCAAAGATCTACAAATGACAGCCGGGACCAACGGCTTAACGTGCTTTCCGAGGCACGGAGGAAACTCGTTATGTTAAGATGGTCACCCATCCACAGACCAACCTTGGCAAGCGTAGCTTAACCTTAAAGATCAAGCTCAATATCATTATAATTTACAAATTGTATTTATTTCATCACTAGCAACATCACATCTAGCCTTCTCTCTACTAAAATACTATCGGCTTCGAGTCTAACCAAATACTGCTGCGGATTTTGTTCGAAAGAGTCACCGCGGCCCTGGAGCGCAAAGGGCACTAGGAGGAACACGGATGGGTTTTAGTCAGTAAGAGTCTGACACTCCCTTCTGCTCCGCCCAGAGCGGGAGGAGTCATTTGATGATTTCCCATCCTTATAAAAAAAACACAGTCTTCAACAACTTCTGTTTTTTTTTAAATTGTAACCAATTACACAACCTTCTAGCTTCTGCCAGCGGCTTCGCCTGCGTGATCCCTAGGGATCATACTCTCGATATAAAAGTACCCTATGTGCTATTCCAGACTATAATCTACGTTTGTTCCAAATTTCATCCAGATCCGTTCAGCCGTTCTGGCGTGATTAAGAAGCAAACATCCATCCAATCTTTCGCATTTATAATATTATATTATATTTTATTTACATTAGTTATTTTTGGATAGTCTTCAAGAGGCCTAAAAAACCCAACATACCAAAAAAAACGGATTTTTCAAGATACCAACCTTTGAAATCCAATTAGAAATTTATCATACATACTCATAATCTTGAGGCTAGACCGGTTCAGACTTTGAACTCAGAGCCGAGTGAGTCGAATATTTCAGGCATTCGTTTGATAACCGAGACCAATTCAATAGTTAAAGATCAGATGACTTGGAATTTTAACAGGAAATGTTCAAGAAATAAACTTTCTGCGCCAAAACCAAACAAGAAAACTTCTAATTGAGACAACAAAGTAAGAAAAATAAGTATCAAATTCAACACAAATAGGCGCCGGAGGCGTTTTGAAGTTGATGCAATACAAATTTGGAAACGCCTAACTTTTTAAATGTCAATTAAAGCTATGGCTGCGCCTGTTCGTCTAATTACTGTTTGCACAAAACATGCTGACTATAGAGCACAAATATTTTCAAACAAGCCCCGAAGCCAAGTCAATTATTTCGTCAAACAGAGGTATGAAACGGTTCGTCAATATAAATCGGGTCGTCAATATTAAAACTTTTTCTTAAAAAAAGAGGAACCACAATAAACTACAAAAAACTTTAATTTGGGAAGTTAGTGTTTCTGGTGTGGTTTTTCAAAATATTTTATACTAGTTGACCCGCGCAACATCGTCTGCGTCACAATTTTAATTACTGCTCCGCTCCTTTCTTAGCGTAATGATATATAGCCTATAGCCTTCCTCGATAAATGGGCTATCTAACACTGAAATATTTTTTAAATCGGACCAGTAGTTCCTGAGATTAGCGCGTTCTAGTAAACAAACAAACTCTTCAGCTTTAAAAAGTCCAACCAGTCTATATCTATTTAATTGTCCATATCCGAAGTTCTTCATCAGATCTTTGCGCTATGGAATAAGCCTATTTCGAACAAAAAAGGAGTCCTCCAAATCCGTCTATTTATGACGGAGTTATGCGCAAATATAAATACATAAAAATATATAAACATCAGAGTTTATAACCCCCTCCTTTTTGAACTGTGTTAAAAATGGTTCGTCAATTCGACTATTCGTTCGTATCAATATGTACGGCTCGTAGCTGCACGGAACCCACCGATCGCAGCAGATGTGCAAGATAAACAGGACACGCGCGCGCTGACTCACGCCTGCGCCCGCGCATGTACAGGCGGTTGCACAAGCGGTTGCGGCGTTGGTAACTGTGTGTGGTAATATTTTTTTTATTTTGCTTCTTTGAAATTGACCTTTTTCTGGTGTTTTTTAGTTTTGAAGATGATCAGTTTTGCAAAAATATCTAGATTTAAAAACACTATTAGAATATAATCTCTTGCTTTATTAGCTGTAGAAGTCGATTGAAAAAACAGCCTCCACTTATTTTTGGTAGGCTATTAAATCTTCATCCATTTTCTTTAACGATCATAGTGTTGGAATGCTTGGTTCGTCTAGAAGAGTCATAAGCAACGGCTGAGCTGAGCATGAACTCCTGGATTCAATTCCCAGGAGTGTTGGCCTTTACAAAAACTATTCAACAACCATAACATATCTTTTGATTTTTTTTTTACTATTGAAAGGCACACGTTTGACCACTATCTCACCTGTTGGTGAGCGATGATATCTATTCATCATCATCATCATATCAGCCGAAACACGTCCATATCTATTCACAAACCGATAATTCTAAACACACAAGCTTAATAAATTTTAAAATTAAACCAAAACGATCCCAAAAAATAACCTACACTAATATTCGCGATGTTCCCAACCAGATGCTATTGACTCCATTTATTTTATAAAAGCTGGTGCCGCAAAGCCACATGGCTTGGCAAGGTGCAAAAATTTCAACCCTCTTTCGAACTTAACCCATCCCATTACTGAAAACGAAACACTGCGGCAGATGCAGGATAACCATCTCAATAAAATGAGCAGAACTAAAATGGATTGCGTGAAGTAACTAAAGCAACAGCTGATTAATTAGTATCAGTAAGAATATGATCGTAAAAACAGATTTTGAAGTCATCATCATCTGCCTAGCCTTTTCCAAACTATATTGGAGTCAGCTTCCAGTCAAACTAGATTTAGCTGAATACCAGTATTTACATAGAGTGGAGTCATAATGAATGATTTTAGTGAGTGTCTTTTGTATGAAAATGCTGTGCTATTAGATCATTTAAGAAATCATTATCGTAATGTCAGCTGATAGCGTTCACTACTGGATACTGACTTCTCCACGGATCACCAAAATGACCTGTACTCTGCGTCTCGTATTCAGTGGACTGCAGCAACCCTCACCTGGTCATCAAACTAGCTTGTTATACATGACTGCATTAACAAAAATCTAGAAAATCAGAATAATGTAGGTGAGGCTTGTTCTTTGTCTATAAGAACTAAATACACTGCAGTGCGACAATTTCAGCATAACATAATAATAGTAAAACAAACCAACGCAACTTTATACGAAGAAATACCAAAACTTCACCAATCTGAAATTTAATCCGCCCCATAAATCAATAAGAAAATGGCTGACAATCCATATAAATTGTCACTGTTCTATTAAACTAACTCAAACAGAAAATGAAAAGTAATATTGAAACTTTTTCGAGCAAACCTTGAACAGAATTGCCTTTGTCTCACAATATAGACTGCGGCTTATAAATCTTCGTTAAGTCATGGCGTTTTATGGTTAACCTACTTTGCCCCACCTTTGTGGACACCTAAAATGGCTACTAATGCTAATTGCTGACCCACTTGTTTCATTTGAATAAAGAATACAGTTTTGGTCGTTTTTTGTTTTTCCTGTTTTGTGTTGCGAACGTTTTCTTTGTTGTCAGGAGCTGCGGTAATAGTTCCTACATTAGTATCCTTTGTTTTTGTATCACCTCCTTTAGGTTACTTTTACTGATGAAGATTTACGTTTACTTTAGAATTATATTTACTAGTAACTACACAGCTTTTCGTTAGTAAGGTATTTTGATGTGTAGAGTTTTATCTAAATCCGTTAAACTCTTGATGCGAGATTAATTAAAAAAAAACATCCATAGTACGGACTTACATTAATATACGAAATTCTATTAGAGCTGAGATGACTCCTCTGATTGTTATCATTGTCATTCTTGGTTTTGAAGGAAAGGGTATGGAGGCGTTTTGAAGGCTATTATGCAATTAAAACCATGTTGTCTTAGTTTTAATTGCCATTACACATATCCTTAAGATAGTTAATAGCCATTCTCTTGATGTAAATTCCTTTAATCTTCTTTTACGACTCTCATGCGGTAGCTCTTCTAGATTATTAGCGTATTATCTACTATATTAGCATCTTAACTATGGATACTATTCAGTCTTAGATTAATTCTTAGATCATTGTCTAAAAATATTGATGCTTCATTTCATTACCTAATCGATTGCCTATGAACTTATAGGTCACAAGTCAGTAGATTATCTTTCAATTAAAATTATAATTTTATCTATTTATCTACCACCATTACAAGGTCCACCAGTCCTTGGTAGGATATAATTTTCATGGGCAGTATCTACTTTAATATCCATGCATAGTACGACGATGATATCACTAGACCCCAGAGCTTAATGTACTATTCCCAGCAAAGGAAAGGTACACTGAGTGTATACTGAATGTATTTATGTAGTTTATGTGCGGGCTCACTAATTTACTATCCGTACTTTGATATGGATAGTGTAGGCTTGGGTTGCAAAGTGCTCCATATTTAATTTTATAACACCAAGGGAATTATTAAAGCAAAATTCTGTGGCACTTTATTTAAAGCTGATCATTTATTTATAATTTTATCCACACGTTCGCATCACGTTAAAACGACGATTCAATCAAAAAGTCAACTTTTACAACCCTATCATAGATTTCAAATTCATCTCAACACCTCGGATAGAAAAAGTAGGGTCTTCTACTTAAATGGAATACCAATAGATGGAGCCACCTGTTACTCAGAACATTAACTACGTCGACATGGACAGATCGAGTGCCATTCACCACACGGGTTCACGATTGATTAACTATCTCCTCTTCCTTTGCTAGGGTTCGATATGTTACTATTGGTATCTTTAGTGCTAAAATCCTTCAAGAAAAATTCGCGAAAAATATTACTGGACTAGAAGCAACTACTAATAAATACGAAAACGGTACACTTGGGTTTGGTTAAGAAATTAGAGCTTTAGAGTATAAAGCAATTGAAGAAAATCTTAAGAATTTGACCTTGACCGAAAAGCCAGAGCATTATTTAGGTCAAACTGTAAAGATTAACTCAGAAATTGGACTTCTATAAACACTTTTAAGTTGCAAAGCAGATTATAATGCATAGGGAAAAGATACTCCACCAGTAAAAGAAAGATTATAATATTCAGAAGGCGTAACTAATGAAAACTCGAGTCTGATCTTTTCATGAATGAATGCAAGCAAAGTTTGCAAAGAGGTTAAGATAATGGCTAGTGCAAATTAGAGTTATCTAAATGCTAATAGCGTTTCAAGGTTTAATGTGGACTGAAAAAGAATATACGTTATGGACGCAAAGAGAACAATGGACGGTATAATATACGATTTTGACAAAATATAGTTGAAAAAATACACAAACGCCTCAGTTACATATTGATTTCTAATTATTCATAGCTTTAGTCTTCCAAAACAGGGATTGTTTTAGCTGTATTTGTTTGTTAGTAGCAATATAAGCTTTATAATTGAATAAAATCCACATTTTATTATTTTCCTGTCTCTTGAGTTTTCCCAGCTTTTTCAAGTCAGCACAAAAACGGACGATTCTGAAATATTGTTCCGTTATTTAATTTTGGCCTCAGCTTTATGCTTTCCTCTTCGCTGAGTAAAAATGTAAAACTTTTACGGTTTAATACAAATGAATTTTCCGGCTTCATTTTAAATTAAGTTCTGACTTGTATTTACTTGCATGATGAATGAGGTCCTTTATTATATTTTTTAAATTCGTTTTCCTTTACTGCTTTACTTGTATTATAAAGTAATTCTCAGGGTACAGTAACAAAGTTCTGGTTATTTGATCAGCAAGATAAGCGGGCGTTTAAAATATCTGGCGTTCTCGAAATCGGGAAATATTTAAGAAGTATTAATAACCCGTTCTCCGAAATCTTCAATTGGAATTGGTTCTAAGAATGTCTGAGGTTCTGTGTGGTCTATCTGTAAGTACTTCTAGTTCAGTTTGGATTTAAGGATCTTTGCAAGGATCAACAGCCTTTCACTATAATTGCGATTAATCGTTCGTCCGTGTCTACTCGATAGTACCTCTCGCCCACTCGCGAGGCCTCCACGGCGCCTGCTGGTCGCATCCCAGCAATAATTAAACTATGTAGGTCGCATGAACACCCACAATGACCAACGTTGTACAAACCACCAGCCTATCTTGACCCACCCCACCTCCCACTAACAATCAAACGTCAGAAAAGTACGGCACACGGCAAGGCTCAGCGCAAACTGGACGTGCTGTGACCTCGCCGACCGCTCTTCTGTTGTTCTTTATTCAATTCAAAATGCGTTCCAGACATGTACGTTGATGATAAATGACGGTTGAAACTTGAAATTCGATTTCAATTTTGGAAGTTTGAAATTTAATTTTGGAATTCGGGGTATTTTCGAGTTCGCGTGTGAAAAGTTTTGGTCGTTAAATATGTGGGGAATTGAGTAATTTAATGTTGGAGCTTTGTGAGGTATTTTATAATTTTTGGGTGAATTAACTGAGTAGGAAGGTACTTAATTGCATTATTTGAATTGTCTAATCCTAAATTATTATTATCTTTTAAAGTGGAAATAATTAGCATTATAAATAATTAACTTTTATCTTTCTTTTTGATACCTCCCTAAAATAATTAAAACCTCAAATTTTTAATACCCACAAAAAATATGTAAGGCCGAGGTTTAAGGTTTACTTTATTTATTTTTAATTTGGTGTACAATAAAAAATATATAAATAAATTAATATGACCAGAAAATACGCAAACCATGAAAATACACTATTCTCTAACCAGATAACAATATTCCAAGTCGAAAAAACCGCGAGAAAAATACCAAACCGAAAACCATAGTTCTATAAGAAGATTAAAAATAAATCCGTCAGCTTATCTCATTCAATGTGGCTTTACAATACAAGAGGCCCGAATAATAGATTTTCTTCCCACTAAAGAAAAGTAACAATGGCGATGAAATCGTAGTATCTTTCAAATGAAATCGCTACAAAATAAAAGTGTACCGAGACATTCTTCGTGCTATGACAAATGTCTCCGCGGCAGAAGTAATTTGTCGCAATTTTGAGAATGCGACTACCCCATTCAGAGTCATTCATAAGAATGTTTCTCTTCCCCAGAAAAAGAAAAAAGGATGAGGGTATTTTTTCTTTTAAAAAATTTTGGTGTTGAAAATTGGCACTGTTAATTTAAAAAAAGTTTTTTTTTCTAATTTATGTAATATCTTTATTTTTATTTATTAAAAAGCTTTCACGAATAACGAAAATAACAAATAAACTAAATACCTATACAGATATGCCACCAATATTAATTATCTATTACAAAATATTTGAAAAACAATAAATTCGAACTTTAAATGGGTGACTTCACTCGAACAAATCAACTGTCTGAGTATAGATTCCCACAGCGTAAATAAAATCACCATTAAATTCACGCAACCGCAAGCACAAAGAGCTATAAAATTTCTTTCGAATCGTAACTTACAAAAAATCGTTGATGTTATAATAAAAAGTGCAGCACGATAAATATCAACGTAGCGCCATAGTGACAGCTATTGCTCCAAAAATACAACCATATCATTTACATTTATAGGAAAAAAAAATGCTAACTCAATATCGCCGTAATTCGATTCTCGTATAAAAAAATCTTAAACGAAAACTTCCCGCTTGTCAGCCGCAAAAAGCTTGAGAGCTTTTAATCGATCACTGTACTACAAGAGAAAAAACTTACGTTCCGATCCGGGTTCCTTCCGCAAAAGCGCAACGAAAAAAAAACCAAAAAATTCGTACACATAACTAAAAAGGCACTAAACGGTATACGTCCAAACGCGTTTTCGAGATAAAAAAAATGGGTGCGTGTCTATACGGGCGCGCGGAGGGCGGCTTGCAGTATACTGATCTAATTTCCAAACGTACGACTGTGAAAGTGACGTAATGCCGGCGCCATGTTGCCCCGCGTCCCTAGCCGCGCCCCTCTCCCCCGCGACCGCGCCTTGCTTCCGCCACTGGAAAAATGCACTACCTATTTAATCAATTTTCAGGAGTGCTATGGAATGTTACGAAGCTTTATGGGCTTATTGCGGAGTATCACGTTACTGGCTGTGTTAAGTTTTCCGCGAATCGATTAGAATTGTCTTATCTGTCCTTCCGGCGTTGGAAATGGCTTTAGCTACGCAACTTTGTATAGAACTGGCACGTCATAAATAAGGGCTTCGCGTGCAGGTTGCGTTGAGGTTCTGTTTTTGAAACTGCTTCTTGTGATTCGATTTTCGAATTGTTTTGTTTGAGTTTTGTACGTTCTATTTCTCATTCATATTATTAGGTTGGTAGTTGTGATTGCCCGCAGTCTCTATGGATTGAATGACGTGACCACACGACTGAAAAGTGTTCTGTATATATCTGTTTTATCTCACAGACCGGAACTATAGTCTTGATCTTGAAGATGCATAAATAAACGTTCGTATCTCGATGTGTCTGATACACACGTGGATACTATGAACAATTTGATTCTGAATCCTTTTAAAACCAACTGTATTTTGTTTGGATTATAATAAACTGATTATAAATCTTTATACCTTGTAAATTTTTATATATTTTTTTTTATCAATGGTCTGGTTTTATTTCACATTGCTTGCCTTTTTCTCGGTTTTTACGGTCGCTGAAATTAATTGAAAGTTTGTACAAAATCGATTTGGTTCAAACAAAGTTAGCATCATAAACTCTTTATTTGTTTCAGTTTTAATTATATTGTTTCTTTCTAGATTTTACGAGGTACATAAGTCTTCTTCTTATCGTGTGGGCAGTAAGGTCTAACGACTCTACACACCCTAGTGCTAGTACCAAGTACTTTACCATGAAATAATATTAATTATGTTTAACAAAAAAAAAAGACTTTTACACATTAATCTTTAATTTAAACTAGATGAGATATTAGTAGTACAGTCTATGACCAACATTATCTAACCCACTTGACTATTAGCGAATAATAGTCAAGTGGGTTAGATAATGTTGGTCACAGACTGTACTTTAAGATTATTATAATTTGGTGGTTCGTCAAGCCAAGTCCTTTATGTACAGAAAATTATATTATTTCTGTTAACAATTTCCTGGATATTATAAATTATAATGTAATATTACAATTATTTTATCTACAAAAACTTGCGTGTCAATTCAGATTTTCCTTAAGATCGAATAATAAAAATATGGATTATGAATCTTTTTTATTTTGATATAATTTTGGAGATGAATAGAAAAAGCTACTGCCATTGTTTACTGATGAGTTTTTATGGTTCCAAACATCCTTGAAATATCGGCCAAGTGCGAGTTGAACTCGCACACAATGGTTTCCGTACCTATTTTTTTGTATTTCTTGTTGTAGCGGCAATAGAAATACAATTTCTGTGAAAATTTCAACTGTACAGCGAGACAGAGTCGGGGTCAGGTTCATCTGCCTAGCCTTTTCCCAACTATATTGGGGTCGGCTTCCAGTCAAACCGGATTTAGCTGAATACTAGTATTTTACGCGGCTGCCTACCAGACCTCCACAACCCATTAACTGGGTAACACGGTACTTCATGGCAAGACTGGAGTCAGATTTACTGGCTTCTGACAATCCGTAACGACTGCCAAAGATCTACAAATGAAAGCCGGGGCCAATGGCTTAACGTGCTTTCCGAGGCACGGAGGAAACTCGGTGTGTTAAGATGGTCACCCATCCACAGATCAACCTTGGCAAGCGTTGCTTAACCTTGAAATCGAACCGTGCGGCTGTTATTATCTAGCCACGAGCTCCTGGATGGTGCTATTGAATAATCCTTTAAAACTAAACTCAATCTGAACAATTGACTAAACTGAAAAACTGTAACAAAATTTCGCAACGTGCATGAAACAAGCTTCACAGATGCGTCAGCTTTCGTCAAGGTCAGATACAGCGCTGACGTAGAATATTAACGATCGCCCACAACAGGTTGGTTCCAATATCTATTGTTGTTATGTAAGTCATTTCAATCAGTTGTCCCCTCAATTGATTGTTACGTCATTCGTTCTTTTGTTTGGGTTACAATTATTATAGAAGGATTTGATCGTCACATTGCAGGACTAAAGGTTAATTTGGCAGACACGCCAGGGTCAGCGCCCGCGATGGTTCTGGAATTTGTGCGAAATAGTCACCACGGCCCTGGAATGCAAAGGTCATTAGGAGGAACACGGATGGGTTTTAGTCAGTAAGAGTCTGACACTCCCTTCTGCTCGCCTAGAGCGGGAGGAGTAATTTCCCAACCTTACAAAAAAGGGTTGTACAAAGTGAGATCTAAGTTTTACTGAGTGCTGGTAACCATCTATTGGTTACCAGGATCTCTATTCTAAATCCATTTCTTCATGTGTCAGTTATGAATATTGTCGAATGACAACATGAAATAATATATGTATGAAGTCGATTTAATGAATTTGTGTATTGCGCAATTTGGCTGCTGTTCTTGTCATGGTGTTTTCTTTCTCCTTGAGTCAAGATAAAATTGATAGTTTTTTTAAGGGTCATGTATTGCGGATATTCTTTCCAGCAATGTCCTCATTTGCCTAGCCTTTTCCCAACTATATTGGGGTCGGCTTCCAGTCAAACCGGATCCAGCTGAATACCAGTATTTTACGTGAAGCGGCTGCCTACCAGACCTCTACAACCCATTAAATGGGTTACACGGTATTTCTTGGCAAGACTAGAGTCAAATTTACTGGCTTCTGATAATCCGTAACGACTGCCAACAGCTTAAGGAAGTTAAGATGGCCACCCATTCACAGACCAACCTTGGCAAGTGTTGCTTAACCTTGAAGATCGACCTGTGGTGCTGTTATTCTTTAGCCATGAGCTCCTCCTCTCACCACCAATTTACGATGAGTGTAAACAATATAAAATTACCAATTCGTTAATACTGACTTTTGAATCATCGTTAAAGTTAATTTAGCTGAAAGATGTCATCAACTGAACATAAGCCACCATCAACACACGCGCTGTTACACAGTCATCACTTCAAACCTTATAGACTGCTCAACCCAAAGCACCACCACTAAGGATTTCAACTGATCTTTTTACCAGTCATGCATGTCTTGCAAAGTTGAGACGTAAATATCGACCAATTCAAAGTTGTGTTCGTTAAACTCTGTGGACGACACAGACCGATGAACCAAATTATTTCATATTAGTCATACAATAAAAAGCAATAATGGCTATCGAAGGCTTTTACGGACTACCAGTACCATTACGACTGATAAGACAAAGTAAACAGAATCGATGAGTTGCTACACTAAATGCCGTGAATGTAAACGATTCACATTAGTTCATTTCTGAACCTGTTACAGCCACTGTGTCCACTGTAACCAATTTGGTGTTAGTAACAAATCAACCTATCGCCTTTATTTTTGATACGATGGAAAATGATAATATTTCTGCATTGGAAGAATGTTTGGGGCTTATATCGACTGACAATGACACTAAACAGCCCTATAACATAGCGAATGTCATTAACCAGGAGCCAATAATTTTACCCTGTTATATAATTGCACACTACATCATGTTCTCTTTGACTCTGGCAACATTCATCTACGGAGTGATATCGTGGTGTCTCATCAGGAAGTTTCGCAATATCAACAACTACGTGTATCTCAGTGCAACTCTAGTGAATATCATGCGTTTAGTCATTACGTCAATTGTTTTTAAAGATTGTGACGACACAGGCGCCGCTCTATTTAAAATTGTTTATTTTTCTGTATATCTATTCTTAACGATGGTTTACAACTATTGGTTGGTGGTAATGTGTTTTGTAATTTATAGCAAAATTGTAAAAGTTTTTCATGGCAATATGAAAAGGAAGTATTTTACAGGTACACTCTTTGCTTGGGGATTGCCATTGGTAATTCTTTGTATCGGTCAATTGATTTTATTAATTATTGAAGAAGTGGTCGAAAGCGACAATAAAGAATCCATACGCAAGGTGTATCTATATGTGGCCATTATAGTATCATGCAATATAATACCATCTGTTATTAATTCGGTTATTTTTATAAAACTTTTGTATTCTCTATTTTTTTCTGAAGAATCAAATGCAGGTGCCGTTTCTAAAAGAGAAAGAAGGAGAGAAAATTGTCGTCGTTTTTCTATAGCCACGGCAATATTTTTTCTAAGCAATTTGTTTGTATTATATTTTGTGATTTGGGATGGTTTTGAGTTTTCAATTTTAACACGAATTGTAACGACGCACATCCAAATATTAGTTGTTACCTTATTTATTCCTTTAGTAAAGAGTAACCGAGTATTATGGCATAAATATATTAAGAATCGATTGACAAGGAACATGTCGTAATTATTACTGTAATTTTCAGCACAGTTTGTCTGCTAATACATAAAATAAGAGATTTGATTAAAATGTCTACATTTTTTTTTTTTTTTTATCCACCAGATTTGTCCATCCAACTTTATTTGCTGCCTTCTCCGGCCAATCCGTCAATAATGACACCAGATCGTCAAACTTGTGTTTATAAGCCTGCTTCAGGTGCGAGGTCCGTTTTCAGGCACCAGCCGGTTCGAGATCATGGGCCGCCTGCCCTCGTGCATCCTATTACTGTGGTCCACCCATCCCCTCTTTAGCTTCGCAGATTTGTCTCCAACATCGGCAATTTTCTAGCACAAAATGGAAAACAAACACATCAACCACAGGTTTTTTATCGCATTAACATATCTGCTATATCATTGGCTTTTGTTGACTACCAGAGCCATTAAAACAGATAAGACAAGGAAACATGAATCGATTAGGAGGTACTGTACTGACCGTCAATAATTTGAACGAATCACAACAGTTCGGTTCCGTTCGAGTTTACGTCATGTTTCATCAGAAAGTTGAATTATATTGACTATATTAGTATTATTTGCGTGTGCTTATTTGTTTCTTGTTTACGACGGTGAATTACTACACCATCTAAGTCTCGTTACAACGTTTGATGTTCATCATGGCTCACGACGACGCCATTATATCTTACCCTGAAATGAATCTCAGTATCCGGGATCCAGTTATCCCCTGTTATCAAGTCCTACACTATATTTTGTTCACCATGACTCTGGTTACATTCATCTACGGAGTGACATCGTGGTGTCTCATCAGGAAGTTCCGCAATTTTAATAACTACGTGTATCTCAGTGCTACTCTAGTGAATGTCATGCGTCTAATCATTATGTCAATTGTTTTTAAAGATTGTGACCACATTTCGTCGACTGCTAAATTTATACTGGTTTATAATTGGATTTTTATGATCTTAACGATTGTGTACAGCTATTGGCTTGTAGTGATGTGTTACGTGTTTTATGTTAAAATTGTAAAAGTTTTCTACGGAGATATCAAGAGGAAGTATCTTAAAAGTACTCTCTTTGCCTGGGGCTTGCCTATTGTTTTAGTTCTCATTTGTATGTTGATTTGGTTCTTAATTGAATTATCAGTTGCAAAAACTACTGCAAAATCAATACGGATGATATACATCTATGTGTGCATTTTACTCACTTGTAACTTCATTCCTATGATTTTTAATTTGATTATTTTCGTAAAACTTTTACTTTCTCTATTTTCTTCTAAAGACACTGATGCATTTTCTGGGGTTACTAGAAAAGATAGAAGAAAAGAAAAATGGCGGCGTGTTTTAACAGCGACGTGTATATTTTTTTTAAGCAACGTTTTTGTGTTGACTTTTGTGATATGGGATCGTTTTGAAATGTTTGTTGTAATAAGACTTGTTACGATTAACTTTCAAATATTAATCATTACGATGTTTATTCCTTTGGTAAAGAGTAACAGAGCATTATGGTACGAGTATTATAAGAATCGATTTGCAAGTAACCTGTCATGATGATGGTTGTAATGTTGTTTATAGGTAACATAAGAGTCATTTTCTTTATTTATATCAATGTCCTCTCCACTGTTATAATTTCAAGACAGTATTAACCAAATAAAAATTGATTTATGGTTTAGGACGAAATGTTCAGGAGTGGTGAAAGTCGCAGCAGTAAAAGGCTTTCCACAAGGTGGACCGATTGCTGGTCATGGTGGTCAGCTGGAAGCGAAAACAAGTCGTGGTGATGGGGAGGTCTAAGTCCAGCAGTGGACGTCTATTGAGCGAAATGATGATAATGATGCCGTCTTAGAAAAAATCGAAGGGGAAAACAAGGTGCGATTGTTCTTTTAGTTGTAACAAGTTAATACGAAAGCATTCTTATATCTTGTCAAAATAAATTAACCACCTTGTCCTGCCTATCTAAACTGTGAAAATTAAATCCACACTTATACACGGTGCCAAAAACGACTAAAGAGTCGTTTTGACAAAGGTGGCCTACTTAATGGTATAGACTACCTCTAGGTTCGTCTTTTTTTAATAATTCACTAAGATGATAGGTACAATCAAAATATATATTGCATTCAAATTATGAAACACCCTGTTAATAATGTTTACGTATCAAAACAATATCGCGGTTCCATTTCGCGCCGTCCTTGGAACACAAAGCTCAAACTGCGCTCGCTCCCGGATGAACTACGTCATGCGTCATGATAATGAAATTTTTTTTTTAAATAATTCTAATGTTCATAAAAGTCATTATTAATTATTGTGTAGTAGTCATTGGATAGATGAAATAGGCTGCCGTTGTGAGACGACTAAAATGACACCGTGATGTGTAGAGTGAGCTTAAAGAGAATTGTCTATCCATGATCTGATGAATTGATAGTTGCCTTCACGTTCACTTCACCTGGCACTGCTACGGTGTACGCTGTCTTACAAAACAGTACTACAGATTTTTGATACTTTTTATTCGTATAACGTTAAGTTACCACTGTAAATTTAAAGAGCTGTTCGTTTCATTTAGGTACTTTTTTTTTACAAGTTTTTAATTAATTAGAATTACATTATCTAAGAACACAAAATTCAATTGTTTTAAATAAAATGATAATTACCTCTAAATTTAATTTTCTTTGACATTCTTAATAATTAATAATATAATTCAATTACTTTATTTTATGCGGCTCATGACATTTTTCAATTGCTTCATTTCCTGTATCCTAGACTTTATTCATTATGATAGTAAAAATAACCTGCTTACTAATATTATATTTGTATGCCGATTATTGGCCGAACATACAGATCAGCTAAAATGTATAAATAACATCTTTTTGTACTTATGTTCACAAATAAAGATTTGATTTGATTTGATTTGATTTGATTGTATTCATTTGATTTCGGATCATCATCCTCATTAGCAACCTTGTTCCACCTCATCATCATCATCAGTACAACCGAAAAACGTCCACTGCTGGACTTAGGCTTCCCCCAAAGGGGAGAGTCAACCATAATCGCCAGGCTCGCCAGGCTTGGAGTATTATGTAGGTTACTTAATTTTTTATCGAAACTCGATGAAACATGCACGTGACAGCGGGTAAACCCATGTGGTTGTGTTGGTCTACCAATATGTCGGAAAGCATTTAAATCAGTCAAATTCTACTTCAATTTATTATCATCCTCTTTTTCTTATACCAATTTATTTAACGTCGGTGCAAACATGTCTTCTTCTTTTTCTACTTCTATTCTATCTCTCAGTTTTCATTACCATTGTACCATTATGATGTTTCTAACTCTTCTCTTACTCTTACTTCTATGTTTATTCTTCCTTTATGTATATTGTTTTCTTTAACCTATGTAAACCCAAAGGTCTCGCCCATTGTTTTTAATGCTCTTTTTGTTTTACCATTTCCCGCCAATCCTTCCTTTCAATCTTCCTTGGAAGATGGGTAGGCCTTTAGTGTGGGACGCAACCTGTGTCGATAGGTACTCTTGCGAAATCTCATCTTCCTAGTTCATCGTGTTGTGCTGGCACTGCCGCTGCAGCTGTGGAAAATCTCAAGCGGTGGAAATATAGTAAGCTTATTGGTGACTATATTTTCGAGCCGTTTGAGGTTAAAACCCTCGGGCCGTGGGGCCCTTGTGCTCACAGCCTTTTCAAAGAAATTTCGAAATGGCTGGTTGACACTTCCCGTGACCCAAGAGCTGGCTTTTACTTTGGGCAGAGATTAAGCATTGCCATTCAACGTGGCAATGCCGCCGCGTCTCTTGGGCACATTACCAGCTGACTGCGTTGAGGATGAATTATTTAATGCTATATTTTAGTTGGTTTTTAGTTAAGTGTATTTGTTAAGTTTAGTTATTATATAGAAAATAATTTAATAAATTCTTCCACTATATAAATATGTGTAATTATATCCACATCGACACTCACAACTTTTCTCACTTTCTGCACCGTTTTGATTTACCTGTCAAAAATACTGAACCTCAGTATAACCCAGAACAAAATTAACGAATGAGAACAAATTAACATAAACTGACCAACTGATTTAATTTTTTGCTAGTAGTGAATGCGATATCGGCTTTATCATAAGCTTGTCCTGACCACAGATGCCATTACGACAGATAAGACAAAGCAAACAGAATAGATTAGTTCAATGATTGCAAAAAATCTGGTCGAATTACATTAGTGTGATTCAGTCCTTGCTATGGTAACGTTCCACCTAAAAGTCACATCTGATCTTCTGTTCATATTCCTGCTCTAAGTTATGGGGATTGACTTCAGTGTCTATGAATCGGCACAACGTTTGACGTTCATCATGGCTGACGACGACATCAACATACCCTGCCTGGCAGGGAATGCCAGAAATCAGGGAGAAAAAAGTATTTCCTGTTATACGGTCTCGCATTACATTCTCTTCTCCCTGACCCTCGTCACCTTCATCTACGGAGTGACATCATGGTGCCTCATCAGGAAGTTTCGCAATTTCAACAACTACGTGTATCTCAGTGCAACTCTAGTGAATATCATGCGATTATTCATTGCGTCGATTATGTTAAAAGATTGTGACGGAGGCTTACTGATAGTTCAGAATGTGCAACTAGTTTATGCTCACATCTTCCTTTTTCAGTCAGCAGTGTACAACTATTGGATGGTAGTGATGTGCTATGTACTCTATGTTAAAATAGTAACAGTTTTTCATAGAAACATGAAGCGAAAGTACCTTAAAAGCACAGTCTTTGCTTGGGGTGTGCCAATAGCTTTAGTGCTCATTTGTAGATTGATTTTACTAATTATTGAGCGAACGGTTAAAAATGGTAATATAGCTTTGATACGTGTTATTTATATCTATTTTTGCGTTCTAATCACTTGCAACTTAGTTCCTATAATTTTTAACATGAGTATTTTTATTAGAGTTTTGTTTTCTCTTTTTTCGTCTAAAGACACGAATGCAATTTCTGCCGTTACTAAAAAAGAAAGGAGAAAAGAAACATGTCGTCGTTTTTTTACTGCGACGTGTATCTATTTTATGACCAATATTTTTGTTCTGACTTCAGTTGCATGGGATGGTTCTCAAATTAGTATTATGGTACGCTTTTTTTCAATTTACTTGCAAATATTAGTTGTTACGTTATTTATTCCTTTAGTTAAGAGTAACAGAGCGTTGTGGTACGAATATTATAAGAATCGATTGGCTAGAAATATGTCTTGATTATTGCTGTGCTCATCGAATGTGTCGAATACACTAAATAATAAAACTAATAAATACTTCAGTGTACATGAAATATATTAAATAATTGAAAAAAAAAAAACGTTTTTATTAACTTTCTTGCATTACCAAAACACTGTTATGAAAACAAATACGACATATAATCTGTCTGAATCCAGGAGAAAGGGCTCCCATTTTCTGTTCATCCCTTGCCGCTTTTGGCGTTTTTACTACACTCACTAAAATACAATTACTTCGGTGAGTATGCCCAGGAACTCCATGACCTGAAATTATAATAATCAACAAAGAGTTAAAAAAACAACAACAAAACGTAGATGCCATTAGTTAGCAGTCTCAAACATTAAACTAATTTGTAACTGCCAAAAACAGTAAAGGCAATAATCGCCGATTATTAAAGTATTAATAATGAATGAATATATTTGATCTATTATTCAGTTAATTGAATATATTATGCGGGACGGGGCCGGTTGAAACATTTGAATAAACGTCAGTGGCCTTTGTGGACGCCGCGTCGTACTTTGACGGGAGATTAGCGAGTTCTGTTAATCGTGAGTTTGGGTATAGGAAGTTGTAAGGTGGTTACTGTCTTGTGGTTTTCCTGGTTTTGAGGGTAGTCAAAATTAATAAACCATGGATGTATCATAGGAAATATAATATAGCTAGTTTAAATCTTTACTTTTTGTGAGAGGAGCTCGTGGCGTAATGATTACAGACACACGGGTCGACCTTCGAGGTTAAGCAACACTTGAAGAGGTCAGTCCGTGGATGGGTGATCCATCTATTGCACTTGACCGAAACTCATTCTTGGCTCGGAAAGCACGTGAAGCCGTCAATCCAGGCTTACCTTTATAGTTTGACGGTTGTTATGGAGAGTAAGAGATCATAAAACCTGACGGTAGTCTTATCCAGGGTTACAGTGTTACCCAGTTATTGGGTTATATGTATATAAATTATATATAAATGCCTCCGTGGTCGACGAGTTTAGGCGTTTGCCTTGTGACCCGGTGGTCGAGGGTTCGATTCCCACGCGAAAGCATACTTTGCAAATTTATTTTCCAGTTTAGCTAGGACATTGCAGGCTTGAACTACCTGATTGTATGATGAAAAGATGATTCCACGCTTCGGAAGGCACGTATAAGCCGGTGGTCCCGGCCGCCAAATGGCGGTCGTCATGTCAGAGGCCCTTGAAACTTAAACACAAGAGTGTGTGGGGGTCGTTAGACCTTATACTGCCCACACGAGAAGAAGAAGAAGAAGATTAATATTGGGTTATGATGATTAGTTCAGCGGTCACTCCATGTCAAATACTGGTAATAAGATGCATCCGGTTAGGCTGGAAGTAAATTTAGGGTAAATTTTCACATAGTATATTTTTTTTGCCGGTATAACAAAACGAAATTAAAAATTAAGTGGGCTCCCATGAAGAAACGTGTTTTTTTAGTTTATGGTACGGACGGTGGAGGTCTGCCCTGCTTTGCCGGGTCCTCGTCGAGGCGATCGGCGGCGGCGACCTCTCGCGACCGGCCCTGGTTCAATCTATGGTCCGAAGCGAAGAGGCATGGGAAGCGGTCACCTCTTTCTGCGAAGCAGTAATCTAGCGAAGGAGGAGGCCGAACGTGTAAGAGAGGAGAACCTCACAACCCAGCCGCCGCAACAGAAGAAGACACCCTGGGCGTTGGGAGTCGCAGGGCGATTTTCGGCCACCGTAAGCGCGGGCCTACGGAGGGCGAGCATTGGGTGGCTCGCCGTCCGATCAGAAGCAGGCTCGGGTCGACGACGCGCTGTTTTCCATGCGCGCCTCAAAGAGCTGTCAGCATGGGAGACAAGGTCCGCTAGGGCCAGTGCCGAGGTGCGGAATCCTTTCGAATGAGACGCCGCGGCCTTGGAACGCAAAAGGCATTAGGAGGAACACGGATGGATTTTAGTCTAAAAAAAAATTGTACGGAACCCTTCATATGAGCGTCCGGCTCGCACTTGGCCGGTTTTTATGATGTATTTGTATTTCCTATACATGTCCCAAATAAAAACTTTGTTTCTTATATTCTGTATGTTATTGTAGGTGTTACAATCGTAACATTCGTTGTATTCGGGATATCTCCAGTTTACTTAACCCCACTGCTATCTAAGCTGACATACGATTACGTGGGCCGTTTCCTCATTATCCTAGCTGCAATCATCTGCTACGGTTCCTTCCTCGTCATCCGGAGTTTGTGCCGTGTTTCAAGGAAATCCTTCGCACATTTTATTGGAAATTGTAATAACATTGTCGGTTACGTTTGGGTTGGTTGTGTAATTTTTTTCTATTGGCCTTAGTTGCCTGCAATAAAACGTTGTTATCATTATTGTATTCTTGAGAGGAATGGGTGTTTTATTACCCTTTCATCATGTTTTTTAAATACAACAAGTTATTTAGAATGAATAGCTTTTAAGGGACGTGGGTATGGCGGTTTGAGTGTTATTTGCGGTCTACCCAAATGTCCGTCCCGCGGCCCGTTCCGCGTCCACACACGCGCACACTGCAAGCGGTCTAAAAATCCGAAGTTCAGTAATCTTAAGCATTGATAACACGTCGCACGCTCTCTTTACTGAAAACCAAATGTCACTCTCAACCAAATGTCTCGCAAATCACAAAGAAAACGTTTTTCTCTCACTAATTAAATAAACATTTTGACTTCGTCGGACCTTCCAGCTTTTGCAAAAAAATAGAACTCCGACAGAACGCGTGTCCACTTTGACCGTCGCGGTCTAACAGTTTTTGTGTGTAGGATTCTTAGCTACCGTATAGATTACAGTGGACGCGGAACACAGAACTCGGAACTCTGACCGCTAGACCGCGTGCAGTGGGGTCGGCGCCTTACAGTTCTTAAATTGACTATAAACTAATTATATAATGTATTATATAGTTCTAAAATCAGTAGTCAAGTAACTATTGAGCTACTCGACGATTGAAACAGGTTTGCAATGAGTTTCAACAAATCTGTGTGGTTATTTGCTCATACATGAACCTGCATGGTTTACAAAATTATGGTCTGAGCCATGTGGTCTTTGATTTTAACCCCTGAGTTTGGTTCGTAGAGTAGACAGCTAGGATATACCAGCTTTATCTAGTTTAAACTGACCACATAGATTGGCGTGTAAACGTGTTCTTTTTAATCTATTTACAGAATAAATATCATCTATCATCATCATATCAGCCAAAAGACGTCCACTGCTGGACATAGGCTTCCCCCAAGTGTCACCACAATAACCGATCCTGTGCGTATCGCATCCATCGGCTTCCCGCGACCCTCACCAGGTCATCGGTCAAACTTTTCGGCCCCATCGACCATCCGTTCTGCGAGCCATGTGCCCTGCCCACTGCCGCTATCATCATTAGGGTCTAAATTCCATTATCCTGATTCCAAATAGGGCCAAAGCCGCTGCCAGCTTCGTTGAAATAGTGCACTTCAGCTATCCAAACATAATCACTTATCTAAGCAGTTTTTTTGTATTCCATTGGTATTTATTTATTTAATTAAGGTTCACCAAAAGTAGCATGTAGCGCATGCATGTGCATGCGTGTGTGCATGTGTATATGTGTGTGTGTAGCAGTGGTATGTTTTCTGTACTAAGGTACAAAGATTCCTGTTATCCCGGTTTCCCCTCCAGCTAAGCTAAAATTACTTAAACTAGGAATGGGTTCACGAAATCACGACACTACCGCATGAAGTGGGGAACGAACTCACGACTACGTGATTTCCAGTCTGACGCTCTAGCCGTTGGGCTATCGCCACTTTTATTGTTAACAGCAATATGAAAATTAAATACACTTGCGTTGCTAAAAAATCGACCCAACTCTCGTGAGGTGGTTTAAGGTGCGATGATGATTAATGTGCTAGGTTCAATACTATCTGACAGAGAGATAGTTGTTTTAACAGTCGTTAAACTGTTTTTTTTTTACTACTGATAGGCACTCGTTTGACCAGTATCTCACCTGATGGTAAGCGATGATGTGGTCGAAGATGGAGCACGCTTGCCTTTTTATTGATTTTACGTACTTAAAAACAAAATCAGTTTGAGATGACTTAAGTGTTGTACAAAAACGATCACGTATCGTAAAAAAAGCTTCATTCAATTTGTATTGCCACCTCTTGCCGTTATTGCAGTTTCCATCCTATTTTTTATCAAACTTGTTCATGTTTTTACGAATTCTTGTTGTGTACATTCCCACTTCCCCTGGACTCTGATTAAGCAGCCTGAGTCCTAGCCCTAACGCCTGTGTTAAGCTCATTCCATAAATATACAATAGGATTAAGATCAGTAGTGCTATTCTGCAAGAACTTTTTCGTGTCTCGACAGCGGAATCCGAGGTGAGTATCAAATTCGTATAAACATATGAACTTTATCCTCTGTGTAATAAATCAGGTCTCTGTGTAATCAATCGTCATTCAGGTGAAGCTCGATATCTAAATGGTTATTTACAGAATAGACTATCAGAGGAGCTCGTGGCTAGATAAAAAAAGCCGCAGGGGTCGATCTTCAAGGTTAAGCTACGCTTGCCAAGGTTTGGTCTGTGGATGGGTGACCATCTTAACATACCGAGTTTCCTCCATGCCTCGGAAAACACGTTAAGCCGCTGGTTCCGGCTGTCATTTGACTCCAGTCTTGCCATGAAGTACCGTGATACCCAGTTAATGGGACGTGGAGGTCTGGTAGGCAGCCGCTCCTCGTAAAATACTGGTATTCAGCTAAATCCCGCTTGACTGGAAGCCGACCCCAATATAGTTGGGAAAAAGCTAGGCAGAGGATGATTTACAGATTAGACTAGCTGGGCTCCTTATTAACAGGCCGAATTTTTTGAACGTAAATGTATTTAAATGCAGCCACATAAATAATAGTTTAGTGTTTATTTGATGTCAAAACGAAATAGGTACCTAACAATTGCTGAGATCAAAACACTTCACAGGTAATTCGAAATTCTAGATACGGTTTATTAACGCAGTATTTCCACATAATATATAAACCTAGATTCAATTCTGCAAACCGCTTACATAAAATATTTCTGGGAAACGTTTTAAAAAAATTTTTCGGCTAACCTTTGTGCCGATGGACTCATAAACTTGAGACTTGGATGGCTACCAAATTGTATAAGACGAATGAAAAGCGTTCAAATCTTTTATTTACATGTCGATTTTATAACCGACTTCAAAAAAAGGAGGAGGTTCTCAATTCGGTTGCATTTTTTTGTTATGTTTGTTACCTCATAACTCCGTCATTTATGCACCGATTTGAAAAATTCTTGTTTCATCTGAAAGGGTATACTTCTCGATTGGTCCCATTGTCACCATGTCAGAATCTGATGATGGGATCCCATGAAAATCGAGGGCAACCCTCAAATTTTATAGGCACGTACAATGTTTTTCATAAAATTTCTAACGCAATTTAGATATTTGTGCCTGGTAATCATCATCTCATGTTGCTGAGCTGATGATGAAAGGTATAAATTAGGATCTGATGATAAGATCCCATGAAAAATGTTTGTTCAGCTATACTTTCGCCAATTGTCAGCCGATTTGGATGATTCTGTTTTTGTTTGAAAGAGTATTTTCCTGGACTGGTCCCGTTTCAATTTGGTATAGATCTGACGAAGAACTTCGGAGGTAGGCAACGGAACTCTTCAATAAATGATAGCAAAGGGATTGGGATTGCTGAAATCGCATGTTTTTTTAGTGTTTACACCAGTTCTTAACATAACATTGCGCTGGTACGCTGTTAATGGGTACGCAGGTACCTAGGTACCACACAAAAAATACAACCGACTTCCGACGGTTTTGATTTTGGAAGTCGGTTGTATTTTTTTGTGAAAAAGTTTTTTATTTTTATTTTTACTATTGATAGGCATGCGTTTGACCACCATCTCACCTGATGGTAAGCGAAGATGTGGTCGAAGATGGAGCACGCTTACATAGAAATAACCTATTCACTCTTGACTTAAAGACTCCCAGGTTGTAGCTATCAGGAAACACAGACTCCGGCAGGGAATTCCACACAAATGTGTTCCCAAAACGTTTTGTGCGTATGGGTGGGGTGTCCACCCTGTACCGCTGGCGCATCGCCGTTCGTCTTGTGGTCCGATGATGGAACGGGCTTAAATTATGTAATTCCGTCGCACATTCCCCAAAATACAACCGGTAGAAATACGACAGGCAAGCAACTCGTCGTCGATGTTCAAGACTTTGGAGCTTCGTCGCTACGAGCCTCTCATTGACGATGATCCTCTTGGCTCGTTTCTCAATTGCCTCAAGGGCATCAAGCTGGTATCTGGCAGATCCATCCCAAAGATGAGAGCAGTATTCCATACACAATCGAACTTGCGCTTGATAGAGTTTGAGCAGCTGTTCCGGCGTGAACTACCGTCTCACTTTTGCTAGAATCGCCAACTTCTATGCAGTCACTTGAGCTTTTGCCTCTATGTAAGGGCCAAAATTGAGAGTAGATGTTAATGTAACCCCAAGAAGCTCAAGTTGGTCGGTTATCGGCACGGTTTCACCTCGGAAAGATGGAGCTGGGTGGAATTGGCTCCTTTTGGCGGAAAATAGACACGCTTGGGTCTTAGCAGCATTGAACTTAACTTTTTTTTTTTACTTTTAACCTTTTTAAAAAAAAAACATTGCCCAACACTAGGATTTTTTCCTATATCGTGGGTGCGTTTACAAACATACAAAGACACATACACAAACAGCCAGACCCGGAACGACTATCTGTAGGCCATACAAATATTTGTTCCGTCCGGGAATCGAACCCACGACACGCGACGCAGCAGCCGATCCCTGAACCACTGCGCTGCACTGAAACTTGACCAGATTAGCATCGCCCCATTCAGAGACAGCCTGTACACATTCAAGCGCTCAACCATAGCCTCCCAGAGAGACCGGATCTGCGACGTGGTCCACCAGCTTGTGCGTCTTACACGTATCTCTCAGCAACAGTGCTGTCATCTGCATACCCAAAGGTACCGGGTTTAAGCAGATCATTAATATGCAGCAAAAACAGTGTTGCCGAAAGCACCCCTGAGGAACTCCGGCATTAATATCCAGCAGTCCAGACGAGCAGCCATCTATGACCACTCGGACAGACCAATCCCTCAGGAAATCTGCGATCCAATCGCACAAACCGGCGGGCAAACCGAAGGAAGGAAGCTTACCAATAAGGCTATCGTGCCAGACCCTGTCGAAGGCCTTCGAGATGTCAAGGGAGACCGTTAGTGCCTCCCCGTGCTTCTCTATGGCCTCACTTTAGATGTGAATGGCATACGCTAGAAGATCCCCAGTTGACCGATTTCGGCGGAACCCGTATTGTCGGTCACTAAGGATATCATTCGCTTCTAGGTACGCCAGGAGCTTATGATTCAGCACGCGTTCCATAGTCTTACAGAGTATGGACGTTACCGAGATGGGTCTATAATTTGACGGGTCAGCTCGACTACCCTTCTTGGGCACGGGTTGCACGTTAGCTTGCTTCCAAGCCTTTCGGCACTTTTCCAGTCTCGAACGAAAGGCGAAATAGGCGTGTCAAGATCGGAGACAGCTCAGGCGCACAAGTCTTCAGAACAATTGCCGGTATTCCGTCGGGACCACTAACCTTGTTCACGTCTAGGTTACGCAGTACCCTACGAACGTCCTTCTGATGAATGCGAATGTTCGACATACTCGATTCGCATCCACCAGGAGAAGCAGGAGACGTCGCACCACCAGGATCCAGACGTGAAGATTCCGCAAACAAAGAAGCAAACAAGTTCGCTTTCTCCTCAGCGGAGTGGGCCAGCGTCCCGTCGGGTCTCAGCAGTGGTGGTAGTGAGGGGCGGCGAAGTTCGATTCGACCGATTTAGCCAGGGATCAAAAAGCCTTACTACCTGCTGGGTATGAAGCAAGTTTGTTCCCAATTCGGCAATTGTGGTCAAACCAAGCCCTCCGCAACACCTTATTGCAGGACTTCGTAGCCCTGTTGAAGGCTCTCTTCTTCTGACTCACGTCCGTTGCTTTGCGCGTACGAGCGTCGAACCATTCTAGGTACGCCGCGTGCTTAAGCGCATCAGCGCGATTGCACTCAGCACCAAACCAAGGACGAGCTTCGCCAGATTTTGCTATGACAGAGAACGGAATGTAGTACTTGATTCCCCTCCGCAACACATCCGTCACGGCGTCCGCACACGACGATGCATCAGTGGAAGAAAAGCAAGTAGGCTGCCAAGGGTAACATGTAGTAGGATAATAAGGTAGGGATGGCATGCGAAGAAAGATCGTATGCCATCCCAATCTGCTGACCTGTATCGCCATACCCGCCGTGTGCCTCTTGGGCTAGGGAGTAGACGGACACAGACTTCACCAGACAGTGGTCGGAACTACCCAGTGGTGAAGATATCGACACCGAATAGCGGTCTAGATCTGTTGGCAGCAAAAGGTCCAAGCAATTGGCAGTGTGTGAATCAACATCGGGCACCCTCGTTGCCCCCTGCACCAGCTGGGTAAGATTTAAAGCAAGCGCTAGCTTTCGCGTCTCTCGTCCAGCATGGTCTGTGCACTGGTATGGGAAGAGCCACTCCTGATGGTGGGCATTGAAGTCCCCCAGTAACACCAATTGGACAGAAGGGTACCGCTGCTGAGCCGCATCCGCCGCCTCACTCAAGTGCTGTGTAAGCCCAGTTGTCTCGAAATCACCGCTGTGCAAACGGTAGACGCAGGCGTAGACAATTTTGTCTAGGTCTGTGTCTACTATAGCCCACAGCGTTGAGAACCTGGAGTCTTCAAGGTAACGGAGACGCCGATAGCAGATGTCGTCCCGGGCGTACATGCATACGCCCGCGCGGGGTCTGAAGTGGTGTTCCAGGGTAAACCCTGGGTACGACAGGTATGACACGTTCGACAGACATCCGATCTGCGTCTCCGACAGGAACAAGAGCGCTGGTTTCTCAGTCTCAAGGTGGTGATGAACTGCGGCGAGATTTGAGTGCAGACCTCGTATATTAGAGAGGTGCGTTTTAATCGAAAGGGCGTGCTGCCGCTGTACAGCTTTTCTCTTTTTATTCCTGTTCATAAAAAAAGTGATGGAGGTTGAGGAGAAGGAAGTGAAATGAGGTTCCATGCTGCTAACCTTCAGGCACGCCCTGACATGACGACATCTTTAGGGGACTAGCCTGGAGAATGCGGGGACGCCCGAGCTCCCCCGGGAATGTCCATCGGGCCCTTTCATCTGGTCGCCAACCAGCACGATGGTGCATTCCGATATTTTTCGACAATTGGCGGGCCAGCCTTTCATGTGTGGCTAGCACACTACTTGGGCCCCCAACTATCTGCGGTCGGCCAGCGGCGCATCGTGCCTCGGATCCCGCTACCCTCCGCGACTAGTCTCCCGATACGCCCATGCCAGAGCAAGCTTGGTTGGTCTGCCTGCATTGGAACAACTATTTCGACCCAACTCCTCGGAATTGGCTACACTGAGCATCGTACCAGAACGCAGCTAAGCCGCTTGGCGGTACGTCTTTGCCCAGTGGGTGGTCACAAGACATCAGCCGAAGCCTACCACCAGTTAGTGTCACCTGATTAGCACCACCCGGGGACCACGTGTAGGGTCTAACATTGGGTATTCTCCTACGACGCGGGTGACTCGGCCCTCATATCAATATTTTAAACGGATTTCTCTCAGCCCGCAAATAGAATTATACTATAAGGTACTTCTACTTATATATATCATCAACATCATCACTATGATCATCATCATATCAGCCTCTGATAAAAGTTTCGTCATGCACTTTTAAGCTACCTACGTGGTGGACATGTAGCCTAACAGTGAATTATCCGTTAGTAACGTGTGTTTTTAATCCATGAAACTAAATCAATTTAGTCTCAGGGATTAAAAAACAGACTATAGTCATCTGCCTAGCCTTTTACCAACTATATTGGGGTCGGTTTCCAGTTAAACCGGATTCAGCTGAATACCAGTACTTTACGTGAAGCGGCTGCCTACCAGACCTCCACAACCCATTAAATGGGTAACACGGTATTTCTTGGCAAGACTGAAGTCAGATTTACTGGCTTCTGACGATCCGTAACGACTGCCAAAGTTCTACAAATGACAGCCGGGACCAACAGCTTAACGTGCTTTCCGAGGCACGGAGGAAACTCGGTATGTTAAGATGGTCACCCATCCACAGACCAACCTTGGCAATCGTTGCTTAACCTTGAAGATCGATCTGTGCAGCCGTTATTCTTTAGCCACGAGTTCCTCAAAAAAACAGACTATAGTAAGGATTCAATACACGTATTATGAGTCTTTGTGGATGAGAAATCATTATGACTCCTTCCGCTCTGGGCGTAGCAGAAGAGAGTGTCAGACTCTTACTGACTAAAACTATCCGTGTTTCTCGTAATGTTCATTGCGTTCCAGGACCGCGGTGACTGTTTCGAACAAATTCCCCATCCTTGGCATGCACTGGCCCTGGCGAGCCCCTCGCGGGCCCTTGCCTATGCTGACATCTCTTTGAGACACGTGTTTTGAGTTGGGTACGGCTTTATTGTCCACCTCAAAATAAGCACAGAACATTCATGTAAAAAACAAGTAAACCATGGTCGGTCTTATCCCACAGAGCAGTCTCTTACAGACTACCAATGGACTACACGAATGAAGATAGATGTACATAACGCTATTATCATCAATATTAAAATTCTTCCGTTCCTGACAAAGTGACTGACAGACAACGCAAAGCCGAAAATACTGGTCGTACAGAACTGAAATTTGGCATGTAGGTTCCTGAGGGAGCACTAAGGTAGGTTTTCCGAAATTCCCACGGGAACGGGCAAAAACGGGATAGGCGCGTACGAATCCGCGGGAAAAAGCTAGTTGGAAATAGATCGTGGTTAAAATAATTGAAATAGTGATGGTTGTCGTATATTACACGGAAAGTCATTGACAAGATTATTTTTAAAATACATGCAAGTTTTAAGAGCAAGCGGGGTTTTAAACGTAGCCCGATGATGATCGTAAATAAGCATAAGTTGTAGTGGAAGTAAATAGTTGAAACTTTCGCGGAACGTGTATCTTTGCCGCATTCAAATAAAATAAAATAAAATTAAAAATTAGAGGGGCTTCACTTCACGTAACCCTTAGTGTTTATCTTAACCTAACCTAAAATGCATCTTGAATGCCATAGCAAAAATAACTCTATTACTATATACAGACAACGCTCAGCCAAACTACCGGTCGCAGAAAGCTGAAATATAGCATTTCCCGAAAGTACTAAGACAACGGGAAAAATTGGAATATGCGCGTACTAAGTCGCGGGCAAAAGTTGGTGAGCCATAAAACACTAATAGTAGCTATAATAGTTAAGTTGAACGATTTTTAAAATCGACAGGCGAGGGAGGATTATTCATGAACTATTTTATTGTATTATCCTTTTACTTTGGTAAACCAAATTTTCATTTTTTATCGCGTAAATTTGTACACTTTTATAGGTACTTCTCAGATCCGCTTGTCGTTCAAAACTTGAACCACAAACTACAAAACCCGTAAAAAGCAACCAAGATTTATGGAATATAATTTTAATGCCACATGACGTTCGTAACTCATGTTTGACGTTTACGTAACGACGTAAAACCGAAAATTATATTTTGGTCTTAGGTATTCTTTAACAGATGGTCGATGGGGCCGAAAAGTTCTGGAGTGGCGACCGCGTATCGGAAGACGCAACGTTGGAAGGCCTCCCACAAGGTGAACCGATCAAAGTCAAAGTCAAAGTCAAAAATCTTTATTTTGAGACAGTGGTTATTATAGAGTTGGTATTCAATTAATTTGTGCGCATTTGCACTGCTCTACCATGTTAGGCGTACAATAGTTTACAATTTGATTATCTTAGACCTAAGTTTATGTGATATATTATATAAATTTAAACATGGACGTTTCAGTTGAAATTAAGCTTTATTTTGCATCGAAACATAAAACAATTTGGCACTAAGTCATCATGAATTTATCGGACAAAAATTCATGGATTGTATAATATGGTCTATTTACCAAGAAGTCATTTAATTTTGTCTTAAATAATTTAATGTTTTCAATTTCTCTTATGTGCTTAGGTAGCTTATTATAAATTCGTAAAGTCATTCCGAAGAAACTTTTAGAAAGTAGGGCTGTTTTTTATATTATATATTTGATATTTTGTCGGCATGACGACGGGAGTACAGGTTACCAAACTTGACCTGGCTGGAACATTGAAGTTAAAAATTGGGTTTCATTATGTTGTAATACAATAAAGTGTAAATATTCTTTTACAGAAGGACAAACCAAAATAAAATGTAAACGGAGACCAGTTTTCCGCAAAGAATGAACGTCTTTGTCGGAAAACGGGTTTCCGTCATGAATCTCAACTTAAAACTGTCAGATTTGAACGCAATCTCGACTGAAATCTAGTTTGGAATCGATTTCAAATAAACGAGCTCCGTTCTAAAGTACGGCCAGCTTTTGAATAAGCTCAATAGTTGTGCTAGAGTGGTTCAATGTATTTCTGCAAAGGAATCGAGATGGGAAAAGAAGAAGAGATCAGCGGGTCTAAAAATACCAATTTAGCAGAATCAAAAAGCACATCACGCTACCCATCACTGTCACATCCCAATCAACCTTGAACCTAAAGCATTAGCTATAAAGATGAAAATGAAATTTGACAGATTGTTGTGTGATTAATATTATGATTCTAATGATTCTACTAAAGTGGCCTTTTTAGACCCGCAATAATTAAACAATGAAACATCGTGTGGAGTGTGGAGTATTTATATACATATACATAGGTACTCCACATGAGGAGCTCGTGGCTAAATAATACTAGCCGCACGGATCGATCTTTAAGGTTAAGCAACGCTTGCCAAGGTTGGTCTGTGGATGGGTGACCATCTTAAAATACCGAGTTACCTCCGAGCCTCGGAAAGCAAGTTAAACCGTTGGTCATTTGTACATCTTTGGCATTCGTTACGGATAGTCAGAAGCTAATTAATCTGACACCAGTCTTACCAAGAACTGCCGTATTACCCAGTTAACGGGTTGTGGAGGTCTGGTAGGCAGCCGCTCCACGTAAAACACTGGTATTCAGCTGAATCCGGTTTGACTGGGAGCCGACCCCAATATAGTTGGGCAACAGGCAGATGATGACATGGGTACTCCACACTAATCTTATAAATGTGAAAGAAACTCAGTCTGTTTGTTAGCTCCTCACTGAATGGATTTGGATGAAACTAGGCTTTTTTTTACATAGTATATTTTTCCTTGGGATGATTTACTACTTTAACACGGAAGAAGCCCCTGGAAGAAGCTGATTATTGTATAGTATTTTGCCCGTGATTTCGTACGCGCATATCCCGTTTTTTCCCATATTCGTAGCAATTTCGGGAAATCCTCTCTTAGGGTTCCCCTACACTCCGCAAGGAAACTACATGCCAAATTTCAGCTTACTACGACCCGTAGTTTCGGCTCTGCGTTGTAGTCAGTCACTCAATGAGTCAGTGAGTCAAGAATATTATATATTAGAATGATTAGAGAATTATAGATGAAGACATGTTGTAAATAATTAGGACAGCGAATGATGATGAAATTATTGGATTTACAAAGTTTGTAAAACTTACAAGGCATGCTGAATTGTTCCATTAAAATGAAGTTTGAATTGTAGAAAACCCTATTTCTTGTAATTTCCCCGAGTTGGACCGCTCGTTGTTACCTTACCCAACCTAAGATGACGCAAGTCTTTTCTAAGATTTCCATTCGTAAGCATTGGAATATAAGTAATTAATTATAACTTACGGAAGCCATATTAAGCTTGGAACTTTCCCCTTTTCATTGTTTTGTTGGGACAGTGACCCTTCTATGTTTTGAGGGGTAGGTAAGATAAATCTTCGACGTAGAATCCATTTGAATTGGTATCAGAACAAACTAACGAAGAAAGCTCAAAATCAAAAACCGGCCAAGGGTTAGTCGGACTCTCACACTAAGGGTTGCGTATAAAAAACCGAATAAAAATACATTCCTTGTATGGGAGACCCATTTTATTTTTGTTGTTATAGCGGCAATAGAAATACACACTCTGTGAAAATTTGAACAGTCTACCTATTATGGTCCTTGATATATATAGCCTGCTGATAGACAGACGGACGGACGGGCGGACAGTGGAGGCTTAGCAATAGGGTCTCGTAGGTTACCCTTCGGGTACGGAACCCTAAGGAGTAGCTCTTTAAAGGAAGTGCACTCTATACAAATCTTATTGGTTATTTATAAGTTAAGAAGATTGATACCAGTCTATCTTTATTTTAAGATTACAAACCTACACGAAAACTTATTTTCCCAGTACCGAAATACCAAATATACCTTACTATCAATAAACTTTTCCACAAACAAAAGTAAAAAGAGATAAATCGACATCTGATTAAACAACGCTTCGAAACACATAACATTTTCCACATAATCCTCGCATGTTTTTCTTATCATCGTACCCTAAAAGTACAAATCTTCGTCCTAAATCGCAATGTTAAGATAAAAAACTTCGAACAATTCGTAAAATAACCTGTAACAGTAATAACGTAGTAAAAGTTTTTACCCGCTCGATTGAACACGAACTCGTCTGACAATGGGTATCGATTCAAAATGGCCGCTTTCCCGCGCTTTCTTATGTCAAACGTAATAGGTGCGTTCTTGCTTTGGTGAATTTTTCCGATGTTCTTTTTTTGTTTTTATGAGTTTTTGAAGTGCCGATGGAAGTTTTTGGGTGGGTAAGTGGGAAGTTGAGTGTAGTGAGCGGACTTGACATTGCAGTTCTATTGGACGTTTCGTAACGCAACGTTTTTATTTATTTTGAAAGCTTACAACATTGTTATAAAAAGTGAAGCACGGACAAATAACGAACAATTTTATGGCATAAGTCATTAAAAAAAAAGGTAATATTACGGAAGTAAATCTAAAGGTATTTTGGAACAAACGTTTTGATATTATTTAATTTTAATAGTCACTGCAAGAAATATTATAAAATTACAATATTTGAATTAGAAATTGTTACAGCTATTTCGCGTAGACTTCGGAAAAGTAAAAGATAATAAATCTAGACACAAAACCACCCTTAGGCCTGATAATTTTATTGATAAAGAATGAAGAAAGTTTCGGAAGAAATATTAGTCTTTTGGTACAAATATCTCTGAGGTAGGACTAACAATGTTTTACTCAAACCAAATAATAAATGATTAGAATATAAGTGTTTATTATTTACAAAAGTATCTTCCTATGTTGGGATCGGCTGCTATTTTAACCGAATGCAACTGGGCCCATAAGCTTACAAAACAAGGTGAATCTTGACAACATACTGAATTAAATAATATCCCTGACAACAAGTACCTAATATGTACATTGCATGGCACTAGTATCTAAATTTCAATGAACAAATTTAAAAAATTCCATTTTTTTTTAGCATCGACTGCATATCTGATCTTCACAACCTAGTAACAGGATAATACGATACCTCTTAACAAGACTGGTATCAGATTTTCAGGCTTCGGACTATCCGTAACTATTTTTAAAGATATTCAAATGAAAACCGGGAACAACGCCTTAGCGTGCTTTCTGGGTTGTCGAATTCGTTCGAAAGACTCACCGCAGCCCTGGAACTCAAAGGGCATTTGGAGGAACACGAATGAGTTTTAGCACAGGTCAGAAAGAGTCTGACACTCCCTTCTGCTCCGTCAAGAGCAGAAGGAGTCATTTGATGATGTCCCACCCTAAAAAAACAACGAGCTTTCCGAGATACGGAGGAAACTTGGTATACTTTGTAATTATTTAGCCACAATCTCCTAGTTTGGTATTTACAAATGCTAGCAGTAAAAGCAAATACCATTTATAATTGCGCATACATTATGCTATAATACTGGATTGTGTGTCCATTACGACGTCTTCCCACGCAGCTGTTAATGCCAGCTCAAGGGAATGGATCAGTTTAAAGCTCAGTGACAATGTTTTACTGTTCAATACGGTGTTATTCAAGTTCATTTGCCTTTTAAGGTATTAGAAATGTGCATGGAATAGGCAGTGGAAATGAAATTAACAGCCGAAGCGAGTTGATGATATGTTCTGTTAGATCGGATCAGGTAGTAAAGTTTTAGAGCCTCATCATAATAGTCTTTAAAGTCTTTAGGGTTTATCTTCAAGCTTGACAAAATATTAGTTGCTAGCTTCTGTTAGATGCTTCGGTCGGAAGTGAACATATAATAACAATACACTCGGAATAAAACGTACCATTCCTATATTGCAGTTACTTGCATGTCACTGCAACAGGATATAGGATACGTTAGGTTATTAGGTACTACCCGTCTGCAGAGTTTCACTCAAATCCAAATAGACGTCAAGTTTAGAGAGATGGCATAAAGCAGCTTCAAGATAGTTTCTTTTTTATTTCTCAAAAAAGTGTACCAACACTACGACGTTTAAAAATTCACATTTTAGTTTCGGTAACTTATCCCCGAAGTCATTACTTCCGAAGGACCGCCAAACTAAAGTGGCAGAGGGCAGAGCACATTGCTCGCAGAACAGATGGTCGATGGAGCCGAAAAGTTCTGGAGTGGCGACCGCGTACCGGAAGACGCAGTGTTGGAAAGCCTTGAACAAGTTGGACCGATGACCTGGTGAAGGTCAGAATGAAGAGGAATGCAAGACGAACAGGACTAGTTGTTGTGGCGACACTTCAGAGCGGTCTTTGTCCAGCAGTGGACGTCTTTCGTCTAATATGACGATGATGATGAACTTATTTAACTCAAAACGTAGGAAACATTTGCATTTAGCCTGAGTGGAGTTTACCTAAATACCTTTAAAACTCCAACTTTATTCAGAAAAGATAAAGTAGAGCACTAGGTTAAATTTTAAATGAAATAAACTAGCACATTCCAGCATTCATTCACATTTCTAGAGAGCTAACTGAATTAAAAAGTTGGAGTTTTTGCTGAATGCTCCAACGTGACTTGATTGCCCAAAAGAATTTTTCGTATATTATATTATTAATAGAGTCGGCTTTGTCAGCTTCAAAAGTATTTAAGTAGTTGATAACCTTTTAGTTATGATTATTATTAATACTTAGTTGATTATGCAGAATAGTTCCTTACTAAGTAAAGGAGGTGGCTCTGAAATAGCAGCCGCTTGTTTAGATCGATAAGGTTAAGCTACATTGCTAAGGCCAGCTGGGTGACCATTCATTTTTTATCCAGACATTTTCCGTGGACTCTCTTCTGAATATCATCGGATCGTCAGACGCCCAAAGCCAGCCTTAGGTACCAAGAGATGTCGTGTTACCCAGTATCTTTGTTTTGGATGTCTGATAGGCATTGGTTCTAAGACTCACTATTCGGCTGCATCCAGGTCGATCTAGTCGATCTGGATGGAGGTGAATGCGTTAAACAAGTCAGAGGCCCTTGAGGCGGTTTAGAAACTCTGACACTAGAGTGTGTGGGTTCGTTAGACCTAACTGCCCACACAAGAAGAAGGAGAAGAGTAAGTCAACCCTAATACAGTTTTCCAACTATGCTAGGTGAGATTGACTTACGATCACCAATATCCGTAGCTAGGTATGACGCTCGAACTTTCGATTTGAAGTCACTTAGTTTAGCATCAATGAAGATAAATAATTCTTCTTTTAACTCTATGCCACCGCATAGATTACAGTGAACGTGAAACGCTGAACTTGGAACTCTGATCGCTAGACCACGCGCAGTGGCACCTACAATCTATGCGGTGGCTTAAAATACTACACACATAAACTTGTGAGACCGAGATGGTATCTCTAAGACCCCCTTGCGTTCTGTTGGAGTTATATTTTTGCAAAAACTAGGTTATGCGATGTCCGATAAGATCGAAAAAAAAAAATTGTAAGAGAGTGACAAACGTTTTCTTTATTATTTGCGAGATATTTGGTTGAGAGCAGAGGCGGCTGTACCTTCAGTGCACTCGTGCGCTGAACTACCAGAATTTAGCAGGTTAATAAAAAACAAAAAATGCTTAATATACCTACCTCAACAACAAGCTATTCATTATTCTATACCTAAACAAAATTATGACGAAACAATTTCAGCTCTACAACAATTTCTCTAAGATTTATTTTCGCAGTATAGAAAATTTCTCGTGCGCTCGGGCGAGCGCACGGCGATTGCTCATACAACTTCTATAAAATACGAATTAGAACGCCTGGCGCGTGAGACAAAGATAGTTTGATAGAAAATGTACTGCAAAATATGATGGTTCGCGTGCGCCGCGCCGCACGAGCGGGCCGAAGATTACCGAGAGCGCACGAGGTTTCACGAAATTCGCGGAGCCGGCCGGCTCGCTCGTAATCTGTCACATCCCGGCGCGTGTTTTTGTGTTTGTTTACATTTTTTTGAAAGTTGAGAGGATTTACTTACTGTGTTGTGGGAGTGTATAAATACTAGTGAAAATGAGTATAAAGTTTAACATTGACTACATTAAAAGTAATAATAAAACATTCCAACAAAAATTGGATATAAAATCGGCTGGACCGCCCAGGCCATTTCTTAATTTGCAACAAGAGTGTAAATCGAAAAAAAAATTGTTCACGCGGAGTTTTAAAAGTGAAATGTACAGTAAAAAGAAATGGCTGTGTGGCTGTGAGCGGCTCAATACAATCTTTTGTTTTCCTTGCATTGTTTTCGGCGGTGAATCTATTTGGACGGAAACAGGGGTCAACGATTTGACGCATTTGAGTGAAAATCCGAGACTTTAATAAAAAGGTGATCGAACATTTCGCTTCGGAAAAAAGTCGGCGAATCGATTTAGTTTATAAAAAATAAAAATACCTACTTTAATGTTATTGAATAATATCCTAATTTTGTTTTTTCATTTTTATTTCGAATCCGAATACATAGTAAACTGATAAAGTGCACCACTACTTCCGCGACCCACCAGCCGCCACTGGTTGAGAGTGACATTAAATTTCAATAAAAAGAGCGTGTGACGTGTCATCACTGCTAAAAAATACTGAACTACGGAATTCCAGACCGTTTGCTGCGTTACGTGAACGCGGAACGCAGAACTCGACCACAGAACACAGACAGCCTTAGCGGTGTGTTCGGCCCGTTAACACTACCTTTGTGCTCTTCTCTCAGTATATAATTTTCTTTTATGAATGTATGTAGACAAATAAATTATCAGATTCTAGTAGCAGAACATCCCCAACCATAAATAAATCTACCTGAATGCTCTCATATCCGTGAGGACAGCTGAAAGTATGGCCGTAATAGAACTCAATCAGCGTAAAGGGGCGACAACTATTAACTGCTACAAATAACAATGAACGAGATGTACTCATTGGAAGGGAGAGTTTTTCCACTTTTACCCTACACTTGAGGACAAAATAAGGTGGACGAAGCCTTTTTTTTTTCATACTGCGAAATTACGGAAGGTAACCTTCCTGTATTTCATTATTGCCATCAGCCGTACGCCAATCCCAAATTCGGACTGATACTGTGAAAAACCAGATGGAAAAACAACAAAGAAACCACAATTGATACCACTAGGCAGTTTTACGTCCACGAGGTCTTCTTATAAGGTACAAACACATGTAAGGTACACCCATACGTAAAAAACGTTTGGGAACACATTCAAAGTGCGTACAACTAAGGAGTAGAATTCCCTGCCGGAGTCTGTTTTTCCAGATACCTACCTGGGAGTCTTTAAGTCAAGAGTGAATAGGTTACTTCTAAATGTAAAAAAAAATAATCTTAGTACCTTGTACATATTATCGTTATAATTTCAGCCACAAAACGTCCACACGGTGTCGTCACATCTACCGGGCCTATGCGTCTTGCATCCAACAAACCGCGGCCTTCACCGAATCCCAGGCCAGATACTGTACTAAAATAATAATTCTAAAAACTAAAGTTCCCGTAACATATAAATATTTTCAATTTAAACTGGATATTCTTCAAAGCGATGATTTAATTATACCTGCATTTAGCTTTAAGAACGTCTCTTTGAAGCACTTTGAAAACGTTATTTAATAGAACTTGCAAAGCAAAGTGGTGCAATAGGTTGGAATTACGGCGGGGAGATTATTTCTAGAATATTTCTACTATGTGGACTAATCCGGGAAACTACTGGCTGAATTTGAGCAGTATTTTCACAACCACTGAAAACGTTTTTACTTGCATTTTATGTATAAGTAGCTTCTGCTCGCGACCGTAATGCATTCCTATTTTAGGAAACAGTTTATATTTATGCGAACAATCGCAATCGTGTATCAATGTTCAAAAAGTAAAAAAAAATATGTTTGTAATTAAAATATTGTGAGCTAATGATGTTTTGTGTAATTTATAATTATTTGAAATAAAGCAGAATGAAAGTTCTGCAAGAAAAAGTATTTTTTATCACAGAACTTACATGCATATAAACCTTCTAAATGATAGTATTAGCTGTACTTACTTAAATTATGTTAGTAAAGACTATTACATTGAATGACATAGATGTTAATTAAGTAACTAATTAATCGTAATGTGTCTAAATTAATCCTTTTAGTGCTACGTTAATTATAGTCGGGACGAGGTCGGACTATGTTCGATGAAAATTGTTGGACAAAGTTTGACAGTTGCTACTACGAACTTACGTTGCAGACACGGTAAAGTTGGAGGAAATTTATTCAGGATGTTTATGAACTTGCCTACCTGATTTTAGATACTGTACAGAATATAAATAGACTGTGGAATGTTGAAAGTATTTTCTGTTCAAATGATGCTCATCAGATGAATGAAGTACATAAGATGGCCTGTTTATTTAAGTATCATAATCCGATAATAATTATTATTAACCGGCTTCTAACACGGAGGAGGTTCTCGATTCGGTGATTTTCAGGGTTCCGTACCCGAAGGGTAACCAACAGAACCCTATTACTAAGCCTCCGCTGTCTGTCCGTCTGTCCATCCGTCCGTCTGTCCGTCTGTCTGTCAGCGGGCTGTATCTCAAGAACCGTAATAGGTAGAGAGTTGAAATAATCACAGATTGTGTATTTCTATTGCCGCTTTAACAACAAATAATACAAATTAAGGTTTATAGTACGGAACCCTTCGTGTGCGAGTCTGACTCGCACTTGGCCGGTTTTTTTTTATGTATGTATAGTCACCAAGTTTTTTCATTCTTATTTTTTAAAGTAGGCCTTTCTGCTTACGTTTCTTTTTGTTACCTTCTTAAATAAATTGTAAACATTTTTCTGTCTTGGGCGATCTCGGGTATTTTATTGCCTTTTTCGGATCAAAATATTTAAATCCTAGACTTTTGACCAAAACAGCAACAAATGACAATCAGAAAACTTCTTTCTTCAAAGTGAAACTTAAAACAATATAGCTAGACCCTTTTCCCGGCACGCCAGTGTTCGGCAACACAATGGCTATAGTGTTGTACAAGTTATTGGACCGAGCCAAACTCGAGCCTTTGTGAACTTATCTCGGGCGTTAGTCGACCTGCCAATTGAATTTTGACCTTCCGAGATTCGTGTTAACTTCCTTTCTTTATTCGGGTGAAAAGGGGTGTGATTGAGACTTATTTGATTAGGTCGAGTGCTTATAAAAACTTGATAGTTATCGTTTTGAATCAGAAAGGACCATTTCTGCATATATTGTAGCTACAAACATAATGCCAAAGTCCCTGCACTGGTAAAATCTATTGAAAATTTTAGGTTTCCGGCGACTGGGAGCAAAATTAACTGGAACCGCGTAGATTTGCAAATATAAAGAAATATCAGCAGTTATGATTGGATCTGGGCTTACCAGTTGGCAAAAAATCTATTTAGTCAAAACAGTTATATTTTGAATAAAACTGTGTATTTCGAACTATGTCTATGAGGAGCTCGTGGCTAGATAATAACAGCGGCACGGGTCGATCTCCAAGGTTAAGCAACGTTTGCCAAGGTTGGTCTGTGGATAGGTGACCATCTTAACATACCGAGTTTCCTCCGTGCGTCGGAAAGCACGTTAAGCTGTTGTTGGTCCTGGCTGTCATTTGTAGAACTTTGGCAGTCGTTACGGATGGTCACAAGCCAGTAAATCTGACTCCAGTCTTGCCATGAAGTACGTGTTACCCAGTTACTGGGTTGTGGAGGTCTGGTAGGCAGCCGCTCCGCGTAAAATACTGGTATTCAGTTAAATCCGGTTTGACTGGAAGCAGACCCCAATATAGTTGGGAAAAAGGCTAGGCAGATGATGATGATTTCGAACTAAGTCGCTGCGGCAGAACTATTTACTTGCGTTTTTGAATGCAAGATTACTGCTGGACAAGAACCTTTCCCTTAATCAAGGGATATTGCTTACCAATTTCCCACCTTTGTTGTTGTTTTACTGTTGGTTGGTTTTACTTAAAATAAAGGTTACTGAGAACTACCTATACACTGGACTGCAGTTGCACAACTACTAAATACCCTTTCAAAGACATAGTCGTTACCTTTTCCATCACCATTAAAAAAGCTGCAGCCTAGAAATGTCCGGTTCCGCGCACTAAAGTTACAACCAGTGCATAAAGGAAGCTAAAACTTTATCGCACAGTGTAGGACACTGCCGACACCCTAGTAACCTGATTACCTCGTTACCAAGCTTCTGCATCAATACGCAGTGGAAAAGCTAGGTATGAAGGCAATACAATGTAAACGGTGGAAAAATCTTTACAATGAATAAATCGAAGTCGTTTTCTACCTGCTTATGCTTATTTATAACTTTTAAACTACGCCACGGATTTTAATGCGGTTTCCATAAATAGGTATACCTACAGAGTAATTCAAGAGGAAAGAGGAGCTCGTGGCTAGATAATAACAACCGCATGGGTCAATCTACAAGGTTAAGCAACGCTTGCCAAGGTTGGTCTGTGGATGGGTGACCATCTTAACACAACGAGTTTCCTCCGTGCCTCGGAAAGTACGTTAAGCCGTTGGTCCCGGCTGTCATTTGTAGATCTTTGGCAGTCGTTGCGGATAGTCAGAAGCCAGTAAAAATCTGACTCCAGTCTTGCCATGAAGTACCGTGTTACCCAGTTAATGGGTTGTGGAGGTCTGGTAGGCAGCCGCTCCGCATAAAATACTGGTATTCAGTTAAATCCGGTTTGACTGGAAGCCGACCCCTATATCTATATAGTTGGGAAAAGGCTAGGCAGATAATGATGATGATGAGTAATTCAAGAGGAAGGTTTCTTTGTATGTATGTATTTTGTCCCGAAATTTCTACGGGAACGGGAACATGCGCGTACGAAGTCGCGGTCAAAAGCCTGTACGTCATAAAATGATTGTCAACTTTTGGATTTTTTGACAATCAGTATCTCTAATAGAATACCTTGCAGTAAGAAACTCCTCCTTTTTTGGAAGTCTGTTAAAAATAATACCTGCCGCATTTGTCAATCTTTGAGGATCTGATTTACCGGTCAGTGTGAAGCTGTATGTGGACCAAATGCGATCCGCGACCGTAACGCGTATTTATCTAAAGAATTATAACCATTTTAATCATCAATATAGCCCTCTAAGTTCACTGACCGGCAAATTGCAAAAAACATAAAAATATTTGAATTTCGCGGGCTACCCTGGAGCATTCACCTTAAGCAACGCTTGCCAAAGCTAACATCTTCTATGAGAAACTGAGGAAGTTTTTATCACTATCTCTTCTTAGGTAGCTTTAAATCCACTTTATCTAGATTGGTTTTCTTTCTGAAATAATACTTAATAGGGTAGGTGACTAAAAAAATCAATAAAACATAATTATGCGAAGATAAACGGTATGAAAGATGAGGAGTGGGTCTTGTGACGTCACTATTCGGTAAAAGTGTACCGAAATATGATGTCACACGAGTTTCTACGCCGTGTCTTCTTGGACTAATTACATAGTTTATTTCAGTATAATAGTAGTATGACGTTTTAAAGTCATTTTCGTGCCCTTTTTACCCGACTGCCATCGAAGGGTTATGTTTTTCGCACGTACGAGTATCTTGTATATGTTTCTTTGTTTGTAAATTCCTTTATTACCTCATACCTTCCCAACGGCTGCATGGATTTCGACTATCAAGGTGTCGTTAGATTCATTTAAAAAAGCCAAGTGTTCTTAGACAGGTGTTTAAAAAAAACCAAAATGGCAGATTTTTGGCGTTAATTAATTGTAAGTCGTTATTTTTTAACCAAGTCGGTTAAAAAATAACGACTTACAATTCAAAATGACTTCAAAAAGGAGGAGGTTTTATGTTCGGCTGTATGTATTTTTTTTTTATGCATGTTCACCGATTTCTCCGCCAATTCTGGACCGATATTAAAATATTTTTTTTTATTCGAAAGCCTATACTCCTGAGGTGGTCCCATTGTCACCAAGTTAGAATCTGATGATGGAATCCCATGAAAATCGAGGGAAGTCCTCAAATTTTGTAAGCACATACAATGTTTTTCATTGACTTTCTATCGCAATTCAGATATTTGTGCCTGGTAATCTACATCTCATGTTGCTGAGCTGATGATGGAAGGTATAAGTCAGGATCTGATGATGGGATCCCATGAGAAATGTTTGTTCAGCGATATTTTTGCCAATTGTTAACCGATTTGGATGATTTTTTTTTTGTTTGGAAGAGTATTTTCTCTGACTGGTCCAATTTAAATTTGGTGAAGATCTGCTGAAGAACTTTGGAGCAACGGAACTCTGCAATAAATGATGGCAAATGGATCGGGATTTCTGAAATCGCATGTCTGTTAATGGTTCACACCAGTTCATAACATAACACCACGCCGGCATGCTGTGTCCTTGTTTCACTTTTTAGTGGTACCTGCATACCACTAAAAAGTGAAAAATAAAAAAAAAATAAAATTGGCAAAAATAGCTATAATAAAAAAAAAACTTTTTTCCAAAAACAAAACACTAGAAACTAAAAATTTTACTTTGACGTAGTAAAAATTTTTACTTTGTAGTGTTTGTTTTTGGAAGTCGGTTTTTTTTTGTGAAAAAGTTTTTTTTTTACCAAAGCTATCGTGTGGGGTATTAGAATGAAGGAAACTAAATGGAGGTTGCAATGATATTTATACCTAAGCCATATGTGTAAACGTGTGCGGGTTTCGATATTTTTAGTGCAGTGCTTATAATTTGACCCTTTTGCAGGTTTTTTTTTTCTATTTATTTTTTATCTTTAGTCCCACGTAACAGGGATAAACCAGTTATTATCAAGTATAAAATCAAAGTTATTTGTTTGTTTTAGCCATTACGTGACACAAACCTTTTAACTGACTTTGTTTTCAATATAAACTGAAACCATAACAAGGAAACTCCTATCTCCTATTACGTCACAACTAAAAACAAAGAATCATGTAACATTGACCCCAAATTAGTTACGCAACCAAATCTCTATTGGAGTCATAACATTAATTACATAATACTGTTTAACATTAAACCCTATTTCCTTGAAATACGGTACAAATTACTGATCTATTTTTAAGATTCAGTTACGATAGACGTCCTCGTTCTATAACAGGCCGTCTGCAACTGACAGATGACGGGCGCCATATTGGATTGTCTGTGGCAGACTACACGTAACGTAGTCACTTATTGTCGCGGTTTTGCTTGTAAACTCGATGTTTTAGCTATGTTATTATGAGGTATATCGTGTGTTTGTGTCTGTTCTATGTACCTAGTCAAATTAACAAGACTTTTTCTTGAGATAAGAAACGATAAGAACGAGAGGAAGCATGATTTTTTTCTCAAAAAAGTCATGGCAGTGAAATTTACGATCACAGCACCTGCAAACGAAACGGTGACCTACAAAGATGTACCTCCAACCTCGCCAAGTAAGGTTACCTTTGACGGGATGGTAGCAGGGATGGGGAGTCGAAACACAAACTATGGTCCACTTTCTATCCGGCTTTAGATACCTACCCCAAATTGTACAGCCAAAGTAAAGTACGCGTTGCCACTATCTTTAATGTAATTTAATTTTTATTATTTTTGACGTAGCGGCAATATACAGGGTTATTTGTAAAACACCAGCAACCTCTTAGGCAGTGAAAGTACACATGATTATAAGCAACTTTTACTTTGGGAAAACTCCGCAATGTCGAAAAATATATCAGCTGTTCCATACAAAATGCAATATAGGTATAGCCAATGAAAATGTATGGAACAGCTGATATTTTTCTCGAGCTTTCGGAGTTTTCCCAAAGTAAAAGTTGCTCATAATCATGTGTACTTTCACTGCCTAAGAGGTTGCTGGTGTTTTACAAATAACCCTGTATATACACACTCTGTGAAAATTTCAACTGTCGATCTCTTACGGTTCTTGAGACCTACAGACAGACAGACAAACAGACGGACGGACGGACAGCGGAGACTAAGTAACAGGGTTCCGTTGGTTACCTTTTGGGTACAGAACCCTAAAAATAACTACAAAAGCTCGAACATAATAGTTAAATTAAATGTGGATGGACTATAAAGCACACCTTTGCATATACTTGACAAAAACAACAATGATGTAATGTGTGTATTTAAAACATACAACTTTTAATTACTTGAACAACACTTATCTAATCAATAAACTCAGGCTGACACCATCGCTCCACCGCCATGGAGACTCCATTATCTGATCGTTTCCCCCGGTAGTTTTCCCTTATCTGTGACCTGTAAATGCCCGACAGTTCCAGCTGGACATGTTGTTTGTTAAATGTAATGAAGAGTTTAGTGGTGGTGTTGGTCGTGACAATTTGATGATGAGGAATAAGCGTAATAGTTTAGATTTAAGATAGACAGTTGCGCCATTTAAATGTATTGGTTTCTAGCTACGTCCGGATATTGTGGAAGCTGACCCCAATATAATTATAATATATCATTTAATTCGGGTAACAAAGACTCATAACATATTATATACCTTACAGGCTATCATACAAATTTATAAAACGCTTATACCTATCCCTAGTTTGGATATGTTTAGCTAGGCAGATCGTGGAGAAAAATAATGCCACTTCACATTTTCCAAATCCTACAATTCTACAATCATTAAACTTTAATTATTATTTCCTTTATTCATTTTATTTACATATAATTTTATATTTAAATATTTAATTTAAAAAAAATATTTTTTTTTATAATAAAAATAGGAGTCCACCACACAAATAATAATAAAAAAAATTTAATTCAAAATAAAAGGGAGGCTTCCATACAAGAAACGTGTTATTTATTCGATTTATGGGAGAGTCCAACACACTACAATACTTGTGTACTGAAATAGTTAAATAAATAAATGAATTGGTAATATTAATATGTTAAATTGTTTTCTAATAGGAGATTCTAGTCTCTGTAAGTACTGATATAGTGCGCTAGCTGACATGTGTTATTTAATTTAAATTAATGTTCGATATCTATCATAAAATGTTGAATAATACTGTTATATAAATTCAAGTTCTTCAAACTTAACAGACAGTTGTATTGCTGGGGAGTTTATAAAACACTAGGAAGTGGTGACGGGCGGCGATTTGGGGTCCCCCATATCGCCCGCCCGTCCACCACTTCATGTAAATTTTGACGTTCAAAAAGTGCTGATTTTCAGCCTACCTTTTGTTTTGATTTGATCCGCTTATGAAATGAAAGTTACACTATAGTTGATTTAGTCATAGTGCGGTTACTACATTTTACTCACAAAATAAAAACAATTAATGGAAAGGCAACTTCATATAACCCACAACTCATTATTTTAATCCTCATGGCTCTCAATAACCACAAATTCAAAGCCAAGAATTATTACAATTCCCTTCCTACCAAGGAAACCCAAGACCAACAAATAACCTCATTTAAAAAAGAAGTGTTACTCCTCCGACCCCCCAACCCCCGGTCCTCCCTAAGGGTGGTCATTTATCACAATCGAGCCGACGTTTGGAAGCCCTTCATAACCTAATCTATCCAATCAGGGGGACAATGTAATTGACGTTATGATATAAGTCTGTCTATACTTATAGAGTAGTAACTCTTTTTTTTTTGTTTCTTTTGTTAAGGTGGATGCTCCAGGAATGAATATTTCAGAAATAATCATTCTTTCGAACTACATGAACTTAGAGGGCTATATTGATGATTAAAATGGTTATAATTCTTTAGATAAATACGCGATACGGTCGCGGATCGCATTTGGTCCACATACAGCTTCACACTGACCGGCAAATTGCAAAAAACATAAAAATATTTGAATTTCGTGGGCTACCCTGGAGCATTCACCTTAAGGTTTATCCACACAAATCCTAGCTGGCATGGATAGGCCGTGGTTCGTACAGAGCTCTCAACAATATCGGTGCGTATATTTTATATGTGTCACCGGAAAATTGCAACTCTGCACAATGCTAAAAACACTGTAAAATGGCGGACTGAATCCTTGAGCATTTTATAATAATAACTAGTTGACTCGCGCAACTTCGTCTGCGTAATGATTTTCATTACTGCTCCGCTCCTTTTGGTCTTAGCGTGATGATGCCTTTAGCCTTCCTCGATAAATAGGCTATCTAACACTGAAAAAATTTTTCAAATCGGACCAGTAGCTCCTAAAATTAGCGCGTTCAAGTAAACAAACAAACTCTTCAGCTTTATATATTACGAGTAGTATAGATATATAGATAAAACATCTTTTTTCAGGTTACAAAGACACATAGATAAATACCGTAACCTATGTTTAAAATGTAATTACGACTATTGCGTTAGTACATAAAACTTAAAACTATGTTAGTATCACTTTGTTTCACTAAGTCTTTGTGCGTTCCGGTGGCACTTGTCCATGATAGCGGTGGAATACCACATCCTGTGGCCAAAGCTTTCTTCAATCACCAGAGGCGGGTAGCATATCGGTATACGCACCACAAACGCCTTGCGATGCAAGCAGCTGCACTCTCGGCGCGTACTTCATCCTTTGGCGCACGTACGTAACGACGTCTTGCGCGTCAATGGTGATTTTATACAAGTCGACATAAAGGTAGCACAGAGACAGAACATGGCATTTAAAACTTGAAGGAAAGACAATCATAGAAATACAGTAATTAAAACAAATCACGTATTGTGTGGGAGATATCTACCATTTCTTCACGTTTTGTCAGTCTCGCTCAAAACTAGCCTTGACCTTAAATCCTGGTCTAGTTACGCAGAGAGGTCAAGGACTCTTAAATAGGGATTTATCTCGAGTTCGTTTGAAAATTATACTTAATATTCGCTCGTTGTTAAGTCATAACCAGTGATCGGCGTAGGTAGTGCTATTTTGGGTCAATGAACCTGAATGATAATGTAAATATGGATATGCCCTGGGATTCCCGGAAATACATATCTGAATGTCGATGTTAAACTATTTAAAAAATCAAGAGTACGCACGATGACATATCAAACGACTCATTTACGATATAAGATGATCCTGAGCGGTGCTTTTTGCTATATTTATATTACTTACTGGTCACGGGATTCAGAAGGCATGTCACGCACGATATTCAGAAGGCATATCCATGTTAAGATAACGGTCACTAAAGCCCAGGACTAGCACTACCTATGCCGATTACTAGTGATAACAAGCGCATGGATTTTAGCAACAAGTTAAAGAAATGCTTGCCAAGTTCGGTCTATGGATGGCTGTCCAATGCCCATTCATTATATACTAACTCCTCCATGCCTCGGATGTTAAGCCGTTGGTCCCGGCTGTCATTTGTTTATCTTTAACAGACGTTACGGCGGTCAGAAGACAGAAATTCTGATACCAGTCCTGCCAAAGGTTGCCAGGCTGCCCAGATTCGGGGTTAGATAGACAGTCGGTCCATAAAATACTTAGGTAGCTGTATTCGGTAAGGTTAGACTAGTTATTTATTAAATATATTTGACGGCGCTACGTCATCACGCACGCACCGGACCGATGTTGCCATCCCCACCTCCCCCACTACTCGACTTGTTTGTGATAAATAAGTGACATAGTTAAAATTAATTAATTACGTGAGTTAATCGAATAAAAATGATTAATAAGTGAACTACCTACTTTTTACGTTAAAATGTCAGATCGTGATAATAGAATAGAATAGAAAGTTTTTATTTCAGACCGGAGTCCATAGGGTTAGTTACAATAAATATTAATTTAAAAAAAACCTTACAAAAACAAACAACTGCTCGTATCTAAAGGTATGTAACCAAAAAGCCACACAGAACGAGCTATTACTGGCGTTCTAAAAACCTGAAATGTAACAACTACGCGGAATTATTTTCAAAGAGATATTTGTCTGGCTTTTACTCGTCCTGGAAAACAGTGTCGTAATATAGTAGCACATATATTTGGTCACTGTAATGAAAAATATGTAGAAAAGGGAGAGAGAGGCCTATTCAGGTAATTTACACCCATTGCACACTAACCATAAAAATAAAAATTTACATTAAAGTCATCATCTGCCTAGCCTTTTCTCAACTATATTGGGGTCGACTTCCAGTCAAACCGGATTCAGCTGAATACCAGTGTTTTACGTGGAGCGGCTGCCTACCAGATCTCCATAACCCATTAACTGGGTAACACGGTAGGTACTTCAGATTCTGACTATCCGTAACGACTGCCAAAGATCTACAAATGACAGCCGGAACCAACGGCTTAACGTGCTTTCCGAGGCACGGAGGAAACTCGGTATGTTATGATGGTCACCCATCCACAGACCAACCTTGGCAAGCATTGCTTAACCTTATAGATGGACCGTCCGGCTGTTATTATTTAGCCACGAGCTCCTCAGGAAATTTACATTAAAGTACTGTCAGAAAATTAAATGAAATATGTAGTTAAAATAAATTAACTAAATAAGATACAAATAAATTAAAATTCACGACTAAAATTAAAACCAACAAATTAAATTTTCATTAATAAATTAAATTTTAAAATATAAATTAAATTGTCGAAGACCTACAACATTTATTGATAGAATGTGCCCAGTATGAGTCTAGTAGAAATAATTTTGTAGGGTCCCTGAATTTGAACAGAACTAATGTAGAGGCATGTTCCATACAATTCTATCCCAACCAAATGGCGACGATGCGAAGGGTTTGTGCCAATTCATGACCTGTATTTTGTAATAATTAATGTTTAGGATACGATGGGACTGACATACGCTATGCGTAAAAGCCCCTAAAAACAAATAAAGAAAAAAAGAAAAAAAAATATAAATAAAATTATAAACTAAGTAATAAAAGCATTAAAACAACACAACAATTTTACCTTTTTCTACAGCAGCAGCAGCAGTGGGACTTAAGCATGAGAGAGATTCTCAAGAGTTGTCCCATTTAGTCAGAGTCAAGAGTCCCAATTTTTTTGATGTTTTCTTATTGAAACGAAAACTAAAATTATGAGATAATTACTCAGCTGTTTAAAAACCTAATACTTATAATTTGGGACTATTATTTAGATTTTTTTAAAGAGTAGATTTGGAAGAAAAAGGAATTAAAAATCGAATCTGTTTATTAATACATAATAATAATAATCGTTTATTTTGTACATTTTCAATTGAGCATCGAAAACACAATTACAAACAAAATGTTGTACATGAGACACAAATAAAAGCGAACTGCTGCCGCCTAAACTAGGCCAAGAGCCTGAGTTTTAGAAGCCAATGTTCTTCCAAAAACAGTTAAGCGCGGGCAGACAACAATGCAAGCAAATAGTTAACGTAACACTCAATACAATAGGTACAATATATCATTTGTACAATATTTATTAAAGTATCATTACCAATATAATAAGTAAAAACATATTATTATTAAATTAGATTATTATATAAGATAAGGAATTAAATTATTATTGCAATTATACATTTCATAAAAATCATCATCTTCCTGCCCTTATCCCATGTTACTTGGGGTCGGCGCAACACGTTTTATTCTTCGATTCTGTTCTATCAGTCGTCACTCTATCACTAACTCCCTTTTCTTTCATATCGCTCCTCACACAATCCATCCATCTTTTCTTTGGCCTTCCTCTCCCTCTCCATCCATCCACATTTATGTCCATAACTCTTCTAGTTGTATACATTTCATAAAAATCAAAAATAAAAATTCTAGGTTACATAATTAATAAATTAAATAAATAATTAATAGATTCAATAATCAGAAAACAAAATATTTAAGAAACGATTGTAATAAGTTTACATTTAGTAGCAACCACTTCTAAATAAATCACTTATTTTGAAAGAGGAGCTCGTGGCTAGATAATAACAGCCGCATTGGTCGATCTTCAAGGTTAAGCAACGCTTGCCAAGGTTGGTCTGTGGATGGGTGACCATCTTAACATACCGAGTTTCCTCCGTGCCTCGGAAAGCCCAATTAATGAGTTGTGGAGGTCTGGTAGGCAGCCGCTCCTCATAAAATACTGGTATTCAGCTAAATCCGACTTGACTGGAAGCCGACCCCAATATAGTTGGGAAAAGGCTAGGCAGATGATAATGATGACTTATAAATAAATCACGACATGTTATTCCTCCTAAATCGTTTCTTATAGTATTCGAACCATAATTCCCGGTTACTCTTTGATAATGGAATAAATAAAGTAATGACTAATACTTGTAAGTTAATCGTTACAGCTCTTATTAAAAAAGTCAAGTTAAAAATATCCCAAATAATATAAGTCAACATAAAAACATTGCTTATAAAAAATACAAACGTCACTGTAAAGAAACGTAAACATTTTTCTTTTCGTCTTTCTTTTTTGGTAACTGTAATTGGATTTATGTCTTTAGAAAAAAAAAGAGAATGCAGAAATTTAACAAAAATAGTCAAGTTAAAAATCGTAGGAATTAAGTTACACGTTACAACAATGCCCACGTAGATGAAAATTGCACGTATTAGTCCATAATTCTCTTCTGGAACTGATAGTTCTATAATGAGTAAAATCAATCTACAAATAAGGAATATCACAAAAGGCAAACCCCAAGCAAAAAGAGTACTTTTAAGATACTTTCTTCTAACATCATCATGAAAAACTTTTACAATTCTAACATAATACACATAACACATCACTACCAACCAATAATTATATACCGTCGATTCAAAAATAAAAATATAAAAATAAACATTTACAAATTGGACGATTAATAGCAGTTGATTACAATCTTTTAAAATAATGGACACCATGACTAAGCGCATGATATTCACTAGAGTTGCACTGAGATACACGTAGTTGTTGAAATTGCGAAACTTCCTGATGAAACACCACGATGTCACTCCGTAGATGAATGTAGCCAGAGTCATAGTGAACAGAATATAGTGTGGGACTTGATAACAGGGAATTATTACTGATTCCCAATTAATGAGACTCCCTGATGAACAGGGATTGATGGTCTTATTATCAGCCATCATGTTCAGCATTAAATGTTCTGCCGTTGGACATATACTGTTTCCCATTATTGCACACTTGAGATTTAGCTGAATCCAGTTCTAGTTGAAGCCGACCCCAATATAGTTGCAAAAAAGCTAAGCAGGTGATGTTGTAAGTACACTTAATATTGAAAATGTGACTTAGTCACAATACGATAAAACTTTCAGTTCGAAAAGTACTGGTGCACGAATGGAATCATAATAATGTAATTCGTCTAGATTTTGGGCACTTACTGAACTAATCGGCTCTGTTTCCCTTGTCTTATCAGTAGTAATGGTTCTGGTTGTCAATAAAAGCCTGAAAAACCCAATATCATCCTAATATATAAAAATCTTTCGTTACTATGTGACTGACAGACAACGCACAGCCAGTCGTAAAGAGCTGAAATTTGGCATGTAGGTTTCTTGGGGAGTGTAAAGAAGCATTAAGAGATGTTTCCCCGAAATTCCTACGGGGACGGGAAAAACCGCGATGAGCACGTACAAAGTCGCGGGCAAAACATAGTCGTATATATTTTATGCAATAAATATTTACTCTGCAATGAGGTTGATAATGGCGAAATCAAGGTAACAAAATTTTGAGGTATAATTTAGCTGAATACTTCTTAAATCAAATAATTTATTTATAAATAGAGATCAGAGGTACGGGTTATGTATTAATTTACAAGCTCATAATTAATTACTGATTTTGTATTCAACATAATACTGTTCCACTGTATTCTTTTCAGTTGGCGTCTAGGTCGGTACATTTTATAATTTATTACTAAATAGTTTACGAGTTTTTAAATTATTTATTTATTTACATACATACAAATATCCTTACAGGCTAGACCCAATGCGATATAGTAGCACACTTAAAACTTAAATAGTTCCCCTGTTTTTAAATGATTTGTAGTAAAATGAAATTATCGGTAAGGTCTACCCTACCACTCATTCAATTAAAATATTAATTTTATTAAATTGGTAGAACTACTACCAAAGAGCAATAAACGCAGTAGAACTTCAGCCGCCTAATTCCAAGTGTATTCCGTTATACACGTGGTTTGGGTCGGAACACTTGCATTTTTATTTTTTTCTAGCTGTCTCGGCAAACGTTGTTTTGTAAAAAAGTGGCCTACCACCTACCGAATATACACCCAAAATTTCATGACAAATCGGTCGAGCCATTTCAGAGGAGATAGGTAACAAACACCGTGACACTAGATTTTTATATATTTGACTAGATGATCCGCGCAAATACGTCTGCTCCGCTCCTGTTGGTCTTAGCGTGACGATATATAGCATTCCTCGATAACTGGGCTATCTAACACTGAAATATTTTTTCAAATCAGACCAGGAGTTCCTAAGCAAACAAACAAACTTAGATAGATTCAAGCCCGTTGGCACTCATAGGTGTTTTACAATCATTTAAATGCAAAGGTGTATTTGTATTTGCATCTCATATATAACCAACATATATTTTTTAAATTTTACAAGGTCGCAGTCGGTTGTTCATTCTACTTAGAAATTATTGTGCTGTTAATAGTTTAGTTTACTGCAACTGGAACAACAACACGCATATCTTCCAAACTTTTACAATTTTTTCATTTAATTTTTATTTATTTTTTTTGGTGGGCTTCATACTTAGCGCAAATAAACGCTTTTTCTTTCTTCCTTCTTTGGAATACTTCTGAGTTCATCCAGAGAAGAGAATACTTCTGAGTTCTTTCTTAAACATGAAATGCTTTTTCATGGTCTAATAAAAATAAAAATGTTATTTTAAGTGAATTTTATTATGATAATCGTAGTTATTTACAAGGAGAAAGGTGAAGGGAAGGATGCTGCTCTCAAGACATATTCCTTGACATTCGATTCTTATAATATTCGCACCACAACGTCCTGTTACTTTTTAATATAGGAATAAATAACGTCATCACTAATATTTGAACATTAATTATAATAGCTCTTACAACAACAGTTAATTCTAAAAGATCCCATATAACATAAGTCAATACAAAAACATTGCTTATAATAAACATAGAAGACGCTGTTAGAAAACGACGCCATTTTTCTTTTCTTTTTTCTTTTTTAGTTACCGAAATTGCGATCGAGTTTTTAGAAAAAAATAGAGAATGCAAAAGTTTAATAAAAATAATCAAGTTAAAAATCATAGGAATAAAGTTACATGTGATGAAAGTACACACGTAGATATAAATTCCAAGTACTATTCTATAATCATCTTCAGAAATTGATAGTTTAACAATGAGTAAAATCAAATTACAAATGAGGACGATAACAAAAGGCACACCCCAGGCAAAGAGAGTACTTTTAAGATACTTCCTCTTGATATCTCCATGGAAAACTTTTACAATTCTAACATAAAACACATAACACATCACTACCAACCAATAGTTATACACTGTAGACTCAAAAATAAAAATATAAAAGTAAACATTTATGAATTGAATAAAAGATAGAACTTTGTCACAATCTTTTAAAACAATGGACACAATGACTAAACGCATTATATTCACTAGAGTTGCACTGAGATACACGTAGTTGTTGAAATTGCGAAACTTCCTGATGAGGTACCACGATGTCACTCCATAGAAAAACGTAGCCAGAGTCATAGTGAACAGAATATAGTGTGGTGTCTGATAACAGGGAATAATTAGTGATTCCCAGTTTTTCGCGTTCCCTACAGCGTAGGGTATGGTAGTCTCGTTATCAGCCATGATGAGCATCAAATTTTGTGACGACACATGCTATACTGGTATCATTTCCCGTTTACACGTAAAATGTGACTACTATAGTCAATGTTACTAAATATTCACATCGACCAAACCTTGTACACGAACAAATTTATACTAATATTATTCGTTCATCAGCACTTAGTGTACTAATCGACTCTGTTGCCCTTGTCTTATCTGTGATATAGCTTTGGTAGTCAATAAAAGGTTGTGTATGATAATACTGATATCGTATTTAACGTACAACTTAAATAACGGTATTACAGAAACAGCCTGCCGTTGACGTCGTGTTAAGGCTGCTCTCTCGAAAAAAGCTTAAACAGCGTGCTGATGAAGCAGCTTTTTGTCGGCACTAACAGAGAAATTACATCTAAAAAAAAATTGTTAGTGATTTACAAGAATAGGTATGAAATGATATTTGGTTTAGCCAGAATTTGTCTATCGGTATCAAATAATAAGAAAAAAAAAACACTAAATCACCTCCAAATCGTTGAGATGGAACCATTTTACTCCTTCATTTTATTTATCAAAAGAGTAAAAAAACGTATTTACAGCTTTGCAATACAAAGGAAAATGATTTGTTACTTTTTAAAAACATGTATTATTTTAATTAAAACAAATTAAAAGTGCGGTAGCGAGATAGTTTCGTTCATGTGCATAAGGTCATTGACATGAATACAAGCCTTAATGTGTTTATATTTGTCATTATAGTATTTAACTAGTTAACCCGCGCAACTTCGAATGCGTCACAATTTTCTTTACTGCTCCGCTCCAATTGATCTTAGCGTGATGCTTTTTAGCCTATAGCCTTCCTCGATAAATGGGTTATCTAACACTGAAATATTTTTTCAAATCGGACAGTAGTTCCTGAGATTAGCGCGTTCAAGTAAACAAACAAGCAAACGAACAAACAAATTCTTCAGCTTTATAGACATATTTCGTCGGCACACTCATTAACAAGTTGTGATATAAAATTATTTTGTAGACTAAATTTTTTCAACCACGTCATTGCATTACTATCACTATCCCAATCGTTACAATTGTAGTACTTGCTGAATTAAGTACGCTAAAATGTGTAAGTACTAAAATTGTAACATCATCATCATCATATCAGCCGTAAGACGTCGACTGCTGGACATAGGCCTCCTCCAAATTTCGTCACAATAACCGGTCCTGAGCGTCTTGCATCTATCGTAACATAGAACCTTTATAGCATTAGCAGGAGTCTGGAGGAGACTTTTGTCCATCATAATAATCACGACATACACCTTGTTAATCGAATATTGTAATATTCATGCCATAGCACCCGGTTACTCTTTACCAAAGGAATAAATATCGTTACAGCTATTATTTGTATGTAAGTTGTTACAATTCGCATAACCGTTGAAAATTTAAAACCATTCCAAATAACAAAATATAAAACAAACACGTTACTTAAAAAGAATATCGACGTCGCTGTTAAACAACGACGCGCTTTTTCTTTTCGTCTTTCTTTTTTCGGTACAGATTTGTTTTCTTCAGCACAAAATAACGAGTACACAAGTTTAATAAAAATAATTAAATTAATAACAGTAGGTATAATATTGCAAGAGACTAAAATGCAAACATAGATATACACTTTGCGTATGTGATCCATATTGTCACTTTCAACTGTTAGGTCAATAATGAGTAAAATTAACATACAAATAAGTATTACTATTAAAGGCAGGCCCCACGCAAAGAGAGTACCTTTAAGATATTTCCTTTTTATACTTCCATGAAAAACTTTTACAACTTTTATATAAATTACATAACACATCACCACCAACCAATAGTTGTACACCGTGGTTAAGAAAATAAACGAATAAAAATAACCAATTATAAGTGGAATAGTCCCTACAACTTTGTCACAGTCTATTAAAACAATGGACATAATGACTAAACGCATGATATTCACTAGAGTTGCACTGAGATACACGTAGTTGTTGAAATTACGAAATTTCCTAATGAGGTACCACGATGTCACTCCGTAGATGAATGTAGCCAGGGTCAAGGAGAACATAATGTAGTGTGTAATCGTGTAACACGGAATAATAACTGGCTCCCGGTTCTTGACACTCTCTGGAGGGTCGGGTAAGAGGTTGTTATTTTCATTTAAAATGAACATCAAACGTTCTGCTGATGCACATATACTGTAGTCATTTTCCATTATTGTATACTTGAAATCTATAATGTATGATTCTACGATAAAACGGTTGTGTTCACAGGTGTTCACATTGGACATAGAGACTACAACAGGAGCAAAAGTACACTAGTGCGTTTAGACTAAATTTTTCGCATTTCTGCCTAATTATCGATTTTGATTGCCTTGTCTTATCACTCGTAATGGCAAGTACTGGTAGAGAGTAAAAGCTTACGATAAAATTACGTATATCGCAATTATTATCACGTGACTTGACATATATGTAAAAGCGGTAATGTAATTTTGTCCGTCTTTGTGTGGAAACGTCGTTTGCTTCTGTCAATCATCAATCAGACTAACTGGATACAGCTGAGTGTTAATATTTTACGTGGAGCGATTGTTTTTGCTCCAGGATTGCTTTGAAGTGTAACTGGACACAGTTGAATACCATATTATGCATATTTTACACTAAATGACTGTTTATTTGTTACCTCCACAACTAACCATTTACGAGGAGGTAAGTACTACTACTGGTGTTCATCTTTGGGACAAGCCCGCTACACATTCCAACCACTGCAACTCCTGAAAGTCAGAATCAACAGTGGCGACCACCAGAAAAACGCCCGACAAGTCCCGGAGAAACGATTCAACTGTCTTGGATCCCGCAACGAAATTAATCAGAAAAGTATAGCGGAGGAGTAGGAAAAAAACATTAATTTCCGCTTCTCTCCATATCAAGCTACTGGTGGTCAGACTTTCGGGTATTTTTCAATTTACCACAGACCCACAGACTCCGGCAATGAAAACCACTCACCAGAGGGCCTAGCACAAATATTTTTGACGTATAGTAACGTAACGTATTTTAACATAGATACAATACTCGTTTCGCACATAATATTTATTTGAATTAGATACTATATTCATTTTTTGAATGTAAATTGTGAATGTCCCATAAAATTAAACCAAAGTACTATGGGGTACAACCACACATTCAAAGTTCACTTACGTTAATGTTACTATACGTCAAAATATTCCTGCTAGGCCCTCAGTACGCACAATGATGAAAGTATTCCATAAACATTTTGTGCGAACAGGTGGGCGTGCCACAAAACGCAAACTGTAAAATTCTAGACACATGTTCGTCCTACATTTTCATCATCTGCCTAGCCTTTTCCCAATTTCATTGGGGTCGGCTTCCAGTCAAACCGGATTCAGCTGAATACCAGTATTTTACGTGGAGTGGCTGCCTACCAGACCTCCACAACCCATTAAATGGATAACACGGTATCTCTTGACAAGACTGGAATCAGATTTACTGGCTTCTGACTATCCGTAACGACTGCCAAAGTTCTACAAATGACAGCCGGGACCAACAGCTTAACGTGCTTTCCGAGGCACGTAGTAAAATCGGTATATTAAGATGGTCACCCATCCACAGACCAACCTTGGCAAGCGTTGCTTAACCTTGAAGATCGACTTGTGCGGGCTGTTATTCTTTAGCCACGAGCTCCTCGTTCGTCCTACATTTTGTCCCCATCTATTTCGACTGTCTAGTCAGTCGAAAACTATAGATAACGTTAGCCTGAAAATAATTATAAGTCGTTTGATGGCGTGGCGTGGGCTGGTCTGGGAGTGGCCGTAGTTCCATAATGCGTTAGGGCGCGTTCACGGACGAACAGTCGGAAGCACTTCGCTTTATATTTTGTTGCTAGTGATATTGACACGTTCACTTTGGGTTAGGGGTGATTTTTGTTTGGAAGGAAGGGTAAAAACTTTGTTGAATCATTGTCGTTTGAGTTTCATTGTTATGACAGCTGCACGGGTCGATCTTCAAGGTAAAGCAACGCTTGCCAGGGTTGGTCTGTAGATGGGTAACCATCTTAACATACCGAGTTTCCTCCGTGCCTCGGAAAGCATGTTAAGCCATTGGTCCCGGCTGTCATTTGTAGATCTTTGGCAGTCGTTACGGATAGTCAGAAGCCAGTAAACCTGACTCCAGTCTTGCCATGAAGTACCGTGTAACCCAGATATTGGGTTGTGGAGGTATGGTAGAAAGCTGCTCCACGTAAAACACTGGTATTCAACTGAATACGGTTTGACTGGAAGCCAACCCCAATATAGCTAGGAAAAGGCTAGGCATATGATGATGATTGTCGTTTTCGTAAATCTGCAAATTATTGCAAAACTTTACAGATTGACATGCAATATTGAAATTTCTTGTGGTGAATTGGGTAGAGCTTGTGAGACAACGCCTCGGACTCTAACGACATTTTTACAATTGCTACCATTAATAGAATTTTACTTTGTACAACGAGTTACAGAATAAATGCAATATATCTTAAGGGGTCATTGTACTCATTATTATGAACAAAGTTTAATATGGGACCAACCCCGAAATTGCGAATAAAAAATCAGCTGCTCCGTACATTTCGTCGAGTTATGCGCACAGAACTGTGTGGGTTAGTAGAATTTTTGTCGCGATTTCATTGTTGATCCCATAGTGAAAGTTGTTCATAATTATGATTACAATGACCCTTTAATCCGTATTTCGTTTGTTCTGTTACACATTTTTTGGGCACTCAGGTGTTTTTCTTAGCCTGTGCCGGTACAATATGGAAAAAAGCTTATAGCTCGGTAAAATATTACTCAATACTCAATAAATGAGTATTAACCCAGTAATAACAATGAGTATTAGTAATTGCCGACAATTTTTAGGGTTCCGTACCCAAAGGGTTACCAACGGAACCCTATTACTAAGCCTCCGCTGTCCGTCCGTCCGTCTGTTAGCGGGCTGTATCTCATTCTTGAGATACAGCCCGCTAACGTATTAGATAGACAGATGTTGTTTTTTTTTTTAAATTTTCACATATTGTGTGATTTTATTGCCGCAATAACGACAAATTATAAATATTACGGTTTAAAGTACGGAACCTTTCGTGTGCGAGTCTGACTCGCACTTGGACAGTTTTTTTGTAAGTCTTTCCACGCGATCGGAAGCAAAGCTACAGCTACGAGCTTGTAGTATGTTGTTAAACTTATTTATAGAAAGTTTGAGTCATACTTTTGATAAAACAGGAAAATACGATAAAAACACGCTAATCTTAGGTATTGTTTTGTTTTTCCGATAACTGTTAATGCCAGCTGTCGCTTTTTTTTGGGTTCCGTACACAAAGGGTAACCTATGGAACCCTATTACTAAGCCTTTGCTGTCTGTCCGTCTGTCTGTCAGCAGGCTGTATCTCAAGAATCGTAATAAGTAGACACTTGAAATTTTTACAGATTGTGTATTTCTATTGCCGCTATAGTAGCAAATAAAAAATTAAACTGAATTAAAAAGTAAAGGCTGTCCCAAATAAGGAACGTGTCTTTTTCGGTTTGTGGTAAGGAACTTTAGAGGGATGCAGAACAGAGAGAGTAAAGCCCCGCATTACCTCAATTGAAAAGGAGGATCCTCCAGCCAGGCGGCTGTTGTGCCTGGTGGGCTACTGCCTGATTGTTGATATTCGAACTGATGAATATGTTCAAATCGCACGGTAAACTCTGCTTTCGCGATGCAGGCTTTCGACGAAGTAGTTCGCTGCTAGTTAGATAGAAGGCGTCGCGGTTCTTTTTGTTGCGATGTAGATTTGCTCCGTTGGTTTTTCTTGTGGCGGCATTGATGCCGCTACAGAACCCTTCATGTGCAAGACCGACTCGCACTTGGCCGGTTATTTTTTTTGTGGAAATCTGATTCGCCTTTTAGTCGTAAGCTGTCAAAAATGATAGGAAATTGATTGGACAAATTGCGACTGAGATTTGAATGGAAGCATTGCTTAACCTGTGATCATCTGGACGCAATAGCTGTTGCGACGCCAGAACAACTGAATCGGCCGCCATGTTTTTTGGTCGATCGGCCATAGGATATTAAACACAACGTTTTTTTCAAAAAAGAAGTTTTTAAACTGCGTGATTTGGTGGCATGTGGGATGCCATTAAGGCTTGTATATTTGCCAATGACCTTGTGCATACAAACGGAGCTAACTACACCTCAGCGCGCCACTCCGCTACCCGTGTTTTTATTTTTTTATAATAAAACAAATTCATATTTTAAAAAAGTAACAAAACCAAGTTATTTTCGTTTGTATTGCACAGTAGTAAATATTATTTTTGTAGTCTTTTGTTAAGAAATGAAGGAGTAAAATGGTTTCATCTCAACGAGTTGGAGTTGATTTGGTGATTTTTTTTCCTATTATGCGATACCAATACATAAATTCTGGCTAAACCAAGTTACGTGCAATATCATGTAGATTACTACCAATTTTTTTCAGATGTAATTTCTTAGGATATGTCGACGAAAAACTGCTGCATCTGCACGCTATTTTGAAGCCTTTTCGAGAGAGCACCCTTAAGCCGTCCATTTCCAATGGTAGGTACACCCGTGTGCCAACGACAAACCTCAGGTTAAAATTTGTGGAGTTGGCCCTCCGCAACCATGTTCCATAACTAAGCTTATTTTCACTGCTAGAATCTAGATTTCGCCTCTGCGTGACGTGGAGCGTTTGTTGTGTGTAATTGAGCCAGCTCTACATAAACATATTTTTTAATTCTCTCTTACTTATTAATTTTTTAGGGTTTCGTACCGCAGGATAACCAACGGAACCCTATTACTAAGCCTTCGCTTTCCGTCCGTCCGTCCCTCTTTTCGTTCGTCTGTCTGTCAGCGGACTCTATCTCAAGAACCGAAATAGGTAGACAGTTAAAATTTTCACAGAGTTTGTACTTCTATTGCTGTAAACAAATAATAAAAATTTCATTAAATTTAAAATAAGGTAAAGGTATGGGAGCCCATACGAGAAACTTGACTTTCAGTTTGTGGTAGGTACGGCGTGTCTAAAAAGGCCACTTTAGCAGAATGAAAGCACATCACGCTACCCGTCACTGACAAATTTTCCCAATCAACCTTAAACCTAATGCTATAGCAATAAAGATGAAAATGAAATTATACAGATTGTTGCAAGATTAATATTAAGATTCTACTAAAGTGGCCTATTTAGACCCGCTGAACTCTTCGTGTGAGAGTTCGACTCGCACTTGGCCGGTTTTTTTATCTAATCTACCAAGCGGGTCCAAACGCGTTTTGTAAACTAACAGAAGAGCTCATACAATAAATCTATCTATATTAATATATAAAGCAAAAGAGTTTGTTCATTTGTTTGTTTACTTGAACGCGCTAATGATTTGAAAAATTATTTCAGTGTTAGATAGCCCATTTATCGAGAAAGGCTATATATCATCACGCTAAGACCAACAGGAGCGGAGCAGTAATGAAAATTGTGACGCAGACGAAGTTGCGCGGGTCAACTAGTAGTAAATATATTAGCTACATGATTGACTAAGTGTTTCTAATATCTCAAGTAAATTAATATCACTACCCACAATTGATTGATACGCGACAACCAACGACCACGCACACTCACGACCTCACGATTTTGTGCGATGCAATCAAGCATGGGTAAGGTTAATAAGTACTAAGTATTATCTTACCGTAGTAGTATTACTAAAGGAATTTGAACTAAAATTAAATAGGCAGGTAATATAGTTCTTATTTAAATTAGAATTATGTTTCAAGACCACTATCACTAATGAAATTAAGGTTATTTCTCGTAATTAACAGCTAAATGCGAGATTCAAGCACAAAGGGAACGAAGTTTTTTTTTAACAAGTTATCATAGACTTCATAATAAAAAGTATTCTATTCTATTTAATACCTAAATAACTACCTAATTATGGCACTTGTCTCACCGCCGGCGATCAGCGAGTAGCGTGTAAAGCTTGAAACTCGAAACGCGTTGGCGAGCAGCGAGAAGCGAGTGAAAATTTTCGATAGTTTTGGCGCTCGGCTTTCAGCGAGTGCTTTTGTGCGATGGGCTTCTACTCGCAATACTAGCTCAGCCCACACTATAGGTACGAAATTACAACTGTTTGGTGAGTTCTGACCGCTAAGCGAGCATCGCCGAGCGAGTTTCGCTGGGCGAGTACAATCTTTGATAACTCTTGTCGCTGCTATCAACTAGAGGTAAGAGCTGCTCGCCGGCAGTGTGAACAGCCAGCTATCGACTATGAATGTGTTTGTCTCTTTTACTCACACAAGATCTATATATTTTGTCCCTTTCCTCAGCGAGCGAATAGTCGATAGCTACTCGCTTCCTCACCTCGCTTCAAGTGCCTAAGACTTTAAGCCATTTCTTATGTGGTTTGTATTGTAGTTTTATTAAGAAATGATGGACGGCTTTCCTGTAATTTATAAGTAAAGATATATTTTCTGTATTTACTTACGGAACCCTAAAACTGCTCCAAATTTAGAGGATATAAATTGCACGGTGTTTATGTCAGAATGGCTCCAATTGAAGAAGAGGAGCTCGTGGCTAAATGAAAACAGATGTACGGGTCGATCTTCAAGGTTAAGCAACGCTTGCCAAGGTTGGTCTGTGGATGGGTCACCATCTTAACATAGCGAGTTCCCTACGTGCCTCGGAAAGCACGTTAAGCCGTTGGTCCCGGCTGTCATTTGTAGATCTTTAGCAGTCGTTACGGATAGTCAGAAGCCAGTAAATCTGACTCCAGTCTTGCCATGAAGTACCGTGTTAACCAGTTAATGGGTTGTGGAGGTCTGGTAGGCAGCCGCTCCTCGTAAAATACTGGTATTCAGCTAAATGACTGGAAGCCGACCCCAATATAGTTGGGAAAAGGCTAGGCAGATGATGATGATGATTGCATGGTGTTTATGTCAGAATGGCTCCAATTGAAGATTATATGGTCGATGACGATAATGTAAACATGCCTGGAAATAGTAGTAGTAGTTATGATTTAAAAGACTAAAGAGAAGACTTCTTAATCATAAAAGTTCAAAGTAAATAAAAGTAAAAAAACTACGATCATCGCTTACCTTCAGGTGAGATAGTGGACAAACGCGTGCCTATCAATAGTGAAAAAACAAATTGATGGAGTTCACGCGTTTGACCACGTTGAATAACAATGATAATTTCTGATGATATCTGGAACTCTCCTTTGACTTAAAAAACCAACAAAACATTGTATTTTTCCTTATAATCTAGCAAAGAGCACCGTAAACTCTACCCATAAAAAAGCTAGTCATAGTAAACACAGTCCTACATAGGAAGTGAGGGAGCGTTGGGAAGCGGGCGGGGCGACCCATATACTGCGGAGTGCGGATCAACCAGTTGAACCCAGCTGACCCGGTTAACTTAACACTGATGGTTATTAGCTCTACAAACTGAAAAGAAAAATCAGGTAAAATATTGTTTGTAGGAGGTAATTATTTTCGACGTGGCCCGAAAAGGCCAGTGCCTGCCAGGGTTGAGGAATTTGTTTGAAAGAATCACCGCGATCCTGGAACGCAAAGGGCGCAATACGGGTGGGTTTTAGTCAGTAAGAGTCTGATACTCCCTTCTGCTCCGCCCAGAGCGGGAGGAGTCATTTGATGATTTCCCATCCTTAAAAATATGGTTGTCTGTAAATTCGGTTTACGGACGATAATTTTACGTAATAACGTCATAAGGAAACAATTGAATTCTTAACAAACAAGCCGAATGCTAGGCCGATCGTGCCTCTCTATCGCTTGTATCGCGCTCTCGCTTGTAGAACGTAACACTTTTTCGTGCGTGCAGCCTGCGTTCATCGATTTGTAAAGACGTTGTCACGTCAAAAAAGAGGTAATTATTTCATTATTTTTATAAATCAAGTATCTGCTGTTTTTTATATCCTGTGTGCCGTGGAGCGAATAGACGTAGGTGGATCAACTACGATCATCATCATCATCATCATACCAGGCGAAAGACGTCCACTGCTGGACATAGGCCTCCCCCAAGCGTCACCACAACGACCTATCCTACGCATCTCGCATCCACATACGATCGCTTACGCAGAATCGGGCCAACGCTTCTTCAGTATTTCACATATAAATTCCACTCACTCATTGCAATATTTTATGAGTCAATTTCAAAATAAAATTATTAGTAACTCTGGAAGTCTCTCTCTACCCAACTACGACCTCAAAAAAAAAACGTTGGCTGCAAGGTCGAAGTCGCGGGCAGAATGTGACAGAAGGGTGCTTAAGGGAGCGTCAGACTCTTACTGACCAAAACCGACCTATGTTCCTCCAAATGCACTTTGCGTTACAGGGCCGCGGTACCTTACTCTATCTAACACTTTCGAACAAATCCCGCAACATGTTCCGTAGCGGGTACGTATCATAATCCCAAAATTTCATATTACCTATGGCTGAAATACCGACGTCCAAAACAACGAAATTCAAAATACCAAAAGTTATAAATACCGATAGCCGTTATATTGAAACATAAAATACCGATATCCAAATGCCCGAAAGGATAAAACCCCGAATGGACGAAGTACCGATGGATGGAATCCTAAATATCGAAGTACAGAGTGTCGAATAGAACAGTGTAAATTAACGAGTGAAGCGAGCGTCACATTCTCTCTATTGTTGGTGAATCATTTGGTTTAGATGAGGTCAAAGTCCACCAAATTGTCGGCGGAGCCCCGCTGGCTAGGGCTCCTATTTCAAGAGATCAAAGGGACCTAACCAAACCGAACCTCGGGGTGCCCGGGGTTATTGGTATCATACATACTTATTATGTTCAGTTCCTTTTTTGTAGAGATTTTAGGCTTTGGGATGTAATTTCGGGATTTAGAACTTCGGGATATGGAGCTCAGGGATTTCCAACTTCAGAATATGGATCTTCGGGATTTAAAACTTTCGACCAAACAATATTTCGGCGTTTAATTTTTCGGGATTTCGTCCATAGGTATTTTAAAATTCGGTAATACGTACCCTCCGTTGCTGGGGTAAAGAGCCCACAATAGACATCCATAAGCTTCACGCACTTCACTTCACGTCAATTCCATGCTCGTCGCTTCGGCCAACACGGTGCGCCGCTAGGTCGACGTAGACGGCTTCTTTTTCCTTTGAGGTCTCTAGTCCATGGCTTGCTTGGGAATCTGTGACCTAAATCCATCCGAAGCGTGTGACCAATCCATCTCCACGATTATTTTAGCGATCGATCAAGGTCTCATGGGCAGAGAAGATCAAAGGAACTGGTAAAGGCTTTTAATTAGCTTTTTACGTCCCAGGGCTGGGCAAAGATTCTCCTGTTTCCTGTGAATTCAAGTTGGTCCCTCCTAGTTTTTGAAGGAAAAAATTAATTCGATGATTAATACACCTGCCAACTAGCCTAGAATGATGTTACCGTATTTCTATTTTAGTAAATGTGATCAAACGTCCATATTTCATTGATCTAATGGATATCGTTTCTCAGAATAACGCCGTTAAGAGTGTTATCTAAGACAGTACAGTGGAGCTCATAAAGTGTTAGCTCTATTGTGAATTGAGATAAATTCTAATTCCTATTGTGATACTCTCAGAGAGCCTCGTGAGCCAAGTTTCCGCATCCTTCTATCGTGTTCCTCGTTGGGTCTTTTTTTTTAAGGATGGGAAATCATCAAATGACTCCTTCCGCTCTGGGCGGAGTGGAAGGGAGTGTCAGACTCTTACTGACTAAAACCCATCTGTGTTCCTCCTAATGCCCTTTGCGTTCCAGGGTACGGTGCCTCTTTCGAACGGATTCCGCACCCCGGCAGGCACTGCCCCTAGCGGGCCCCGTCTCCCATGCTGACAGCTCCTTGAGATGCGCGTGGAACACAGCGCGTCGTCTACACGGGCCTGGTTCTGACACGGGCCTGGTTTCCTCGTTGGGTCTGGGCCCCTTTTTTTTAAGGATTGCCCCCTTCTGCTCTGGGCGGACCGGAAGAGAGTATCAGACTTTTACTGACTAAAACCCATCCGTGTTCCTTCTAATGCGTTCCAGGGCCGCGTGACTCTTACAAACATATTCCGCTACACCTCCTTGCTTAGCACCTGGTTCTGGAAAATCGAAATTCAGGAACATGTCCTGGCAATTAATTATCATCCATCTAAAAAATAGCCTTCACAAACAGAAGATAAGATGACCTATTCCAAAATACACGGCTAATTTAACGCGGATCTTCAAACAATAACATTTAGCATAAAATCGTGCGCATGCGCAATACCTAGGCTAATGTTATGACCATTACAAATACTGCATGATATCCCGCGTGGGCTCATTGTAGGCGTGACGAGGACGGTCCTAGATTCGATGCTCGGCTCATTAAAGGCTGCCGTCCACTGTTATGTAGGATGTGGGAAGAGATGTGACAGGTTAGCTGCGAGGTTCATTTGTTTTCTAGCAATGCATCCGTGAGTAGTGGTATGGCCGTCGTAGCTGTGAACGATTTCGGCTACATCTAGCTAAACTATACAACATATACTACACGTACATAGTAATTGCTATGTAATTATATCGTTTAAATTGGATATTTTAATGGGAGCGTTTATTCCACCGCAAAACTGTTGTGCAGTTTGGTGGATACTAAACTAAATGAAAAATGTTTGTTGTTATGCAATGCTACACGGGACAGTATGTAAAACTTATTATTTATTTTTATCAACTTTTTCCCCCAATCGTGGCTCCATTTAAAAAAATCTCGATCGTGTTTGGCTCACAAACTAGGTGCCTTATTGTTTTTCCTAGTTACTTAGTTTGTGAGCCAAACACGGACGAGATTTTTTCGAATAAAAAAAACTAATTAGTTAGCTAAATAGTTTTACATAAAATATTGGAAACGTATTAACCGACTTTCAAAAAAAAGGAGTTTCTCAATTCAGCGGGTATTTTTGTTTTCTTTTACGTAAACAAAAAATGAAGGCGGTCACGCGTGTTTTAAAAACATATTTTTTTAGTAAAATACTTTCAACTAGACTCTGGCTGTAGCTTTCTAAGAAAATTGTTTGTCACAAACATACTGAGAGAGACAGCCTGTCAGACAAACAGACAAACGAGTAATCATGTATGTTCTGTTTTTCCATACTACTATTATACGTATACAACAAAGTCGCTATCGCATCTGTACGCTTTAACCTTTTAAACTACGCAATGGATTTTAATGAGGTATTTTATCAATAAAGTGATCCGGAACAAAGGTTTATATTTATAATTCGTCCTGAAATTAGTACAGGAACGGGAAAAATGGTTTCAAACAAAGCGACGCTAACTTAAAATGGTTAGCTTAGCTATGGGTTGCTATGGAGTTACACCTTAACACGCCTGTCCCCTATCCTAGTTTTGTTGAATCATTCATAGTTAATTTGTTAAAGCCAATTAAAATGGTTAAAATGTTGGACGAGGTCAGAGTTTAATTTATGTTAGTTAAACTAGAGGGAAGGTAGAGTAAAATGTAGTTAATTAGAGAGCAGTCCGTGAATCTGTATAACTGTGGGTAACTGGGGGAGGATAGGTCTCAGTCTCAGCACTGGTTTACTTAATGCTCTCAGTCCAGAAAGCTGTAGCCTTTTTTTTTAAGGATGGGAAATCATCAAATTAGTCCTCCCACTCTGGGCGAAGCAGAAGGGAGTGTCAGACTCTTACTGACTAATACCCATCCGTGTTCTGTTGAACATAATCCGCAACCCCGACAGGAGAAATCTTCTCGTAGAGATCTTCTTATACCCATCCTTTTCCTGTAAAATTTGGGGGAGGCCATTGCTCACCTGTAGAACAGCAACGGTTTTGATAAAAAAATAATGAATGAATGTATGATAATATATTTATTTGCAAGAATATAGGTAGCTAACATAAGTTCTTAAGATTATATTATTAACGTAAGTTATTAAGACTTTCGTCTAAATTATTCGTAGGATTTAAAATATTAGTAGAAGGAAATCGAGTTCTATGCCAATTGAGAAGTTAAGATACCTACGTGGAAAAAAAATATTTACAATTTTTATAGGCTCACGTATTACCGCAATCTCTCCTAATGGTAAGCGATAATGTGGTTCACAATGCAGTACACTTGCCTAGAAGCAACCGATTCACTCTTGAATTGAAAACCTCAGGTTGTATCTATAAGAAAACACAGACTCCAAGACTTTGAAGTTCCGGAGACTAAATATGCAGCAGTTAACCGATACAAAATTAAATAATCCATCAACACCCATCAAAGTCTTTACGAAGCCTTTATCATACCGCTTTAAGCCCAACTTTCGAAGTCCCAAAAATTCTTGGCAAAATTATTACTGGCATCCTTTGGCACTCTTTACTCGTAAACAAGTGTGTCTCCAACGTCGTCTGAAGATGATTAATGTGTCACTCTCCCTCTCCCTCCCCCTGTAGATACTTGTGTTTACCTTGTGGGGGGGGGGGGTACTATTAATTGGAGTAGATATTATTACAAGGGAGGGTCTGGATTTGTCGTGCAATGCGTTGGGTTTGGCTGTCCTTGGGAACAATTGGTTAGTTTTGGTGTGAGGGTGGCTCATTTATTTATTAGCTGTTAGTAAGTATTCTAGTCTCTAATGTATCTTTAAAATGAACTCATGTACAATGTGTAACTCATAAGAATTATGTGTGTAGTTATAAAAAACATTTTTACAAAAAATAATACAACCGACTTCCAAAAAAAAGCACTATAAAAAGTATCAAATAACTCTAATTTTGGGAGTCGGTGCTTTTGGACTCTTCGTATTTTAACACCGACTTCCAAAAAGTTTTTCATTTTTCACTTTTTAGTGTTACCCCATACCTAACAACACCACTGCAAAGTCGCAGGAGAGCATCATCATGATCATCATCTGCCTAGCCTTTTAACAACTATATGGGTCAAGCCGGATTTAGCTGAATACCAGTATTTTACGAGGAGCGGCTGCCTACCGGACCTCCACAACCCATTAACTGGGTAACACGGTACTTTATGGCAAGACTGGAGTCAAATTTACTGGCTTCTGACTATCCGTAACGACTGCCAAAGATGTACAAATGACAGCCGGGAGCAACGGCTTAACGTGCTTTCCGAGGCACGGAGGAAACTCAGTATGTTAAGATGGTCACTTATCCACAGACCAACCTTGGCAAGCGTTGCTTTACCTTGAAGATCGACCCGTGCGGCTGTTATTATAAATAGCCACAAGCTCCTCGCAGGAAAGCAAAATGCGCAATTTCGTTAACTTGAATAGTTGTTCCGGGTCTGGCTGTTTGTGTATGTGAGTTTGTATGTTTGTGAACGCACTCACGATACAGGATAAATTCCTAGTGTGGGGCAAGGTTTTTTCAAAAGAAAAAAAAAAAAAAACAAAGAAAAAAAAAAACCAAACGCATCATCTAAGTAAACGATTTCCAGCTATTTTGATTTAAAAGCCAAACTGCTGAACCGATTTCGATGAAACTTAAATGGGACGAATCGTAAAGTAATTCCTTTAACATAAATTAATAATTTTTCAAATTGGTTAATAAATGACGAAGTTATGACGTAACAAACATAAAAAAAATACAATCGAATTAAGAACCTCCTCTTTTTTTGAAGTCGGTTAAAAAGGGGGAGAGAGTCATAGAGAATCGCGTATTTTATGTCCCTACGTTCCGCTAGCAATAGAAAATCCGCCAGATTGTAGCTATTAGGGATTATTTATCATGCATATTCAGTCAAATTGGAGGTGGACAGTTTTACTTTATTTATTCAATATAACAGGCTCTGAAGCATCATCATCATCATAACAGCTGAAAGACGTCCACTGCTGGACATAGGCCTCAGGTCTCAAGTCATAATCGCCACGCATGGCAGACGGGTTGGCGATCGCAGCGTATGGTGTTGCGTTTTACAGAGAACGCTGCTGCCCATTCTCTGGTGAGTCCCTTAGTCGCCTCTTACGACACCCACGGGAAGTGATGGGATTCTTTTACGGCACCATACGCACCGGCCGACACCATACGGCATGGCTGTCTGAAGTATAGTATGTACTTATTACCAGCCCGTACTGCTGGGCCAACGCTTCTATTTCTTGTTTTGAAGTTTAAATTAATTCCATCAATTTAATTAAGAGCATGAATGGGCTGCATGTTCTGTAATTGCATAGAATACGACTGACACATGTAATTACTCAATTTGAACATGCCGATATGGTCTACTACCGTAATTGGATTATAGAAGCCATGGCATCCGTAACGAAGTAGCTATGCGTAGAATTCATATTCTACGCATAGCTACTTTATTTCAAGTTGAGGTACTGTTATGTGATTTACTGTGGCTGTGCAGTAACAATGGTTGTAGGAAATCTTGGGATGGACTTAATTAATTCAAAAGAGGCCAATTACATTTTTTTACAATTTATTCTTAACTAGTTGACCCCCGCAACTTCGTTTGCGTCACAATTTTCGTTACTGCTCCGCTCCTATTGTTCAAGCGTGCTGAAGCCTATAGCTTTCCTCGATAAATGGGCTATCTAACACTGAAATAATTTTTCAAATCGGACCAGTAGTTCCTGATAGCACGTTCAACAAACAAACAAGCAAACAAACTCTTCAGCTTTATATATTAGCATAGATACGCACTACGTAGATATTTACCTATTTCTTGAATGGGGCAACAAGCAAGCAAGGAAATGATTTAGGTATCGTGTAGAATACCTAGTAATTCTTTATAATACCGATCTTTACCGAGATAGAGCAATCTAAAGTACTGTCTTACAACGAAAGCAACTCGAGAACTTAGGGCACTTCGAACGGACAGGTTCGAAGGGAATGACGGGAGCTTCGTTGGTTCGCTTACTCGCTCGATCTGTCGTCCGCCATCTTCCACGAGTTAGGTTCCTTGAAACCCTGCAGGCAAAACCCTACTCTTGCACTGTTATTTTCTGATTTGTTTCGTAAAGGTATCCAAGACCGTTGAATCGTTTTTAGGGTTCCGTATCCAAAGGGTATCTAACGGAACCCTATTACTAAGCCTCCACTGTCCGTCCGTCCGTCTGTTTGTCAGCGGGCTGTATCTCAAGAACCTTAATAGATAGACAGTTGAAATTGTGTATTTCTATTGCCGCTATAAGGCAATAGAAATACACAATCTGTGAAAATTTCAGCTCTCTACCTATTACGGTTCTTGAGATACAGCCCGCTGACAGACAGACGGATGGACGAACAGCGGAAGCTTAGTAATTCCGTTGGTTATCCTTCGGGTACGGAACCCTAGCAATGAAGGTTTATGGTACGGAACCTTTTGTGTCCGACTCGCACTTGGCTGTTTTTTTACAGGACTCGGTCAAGCTTCATTATTCGTTTTTTTGGTGGTCGTCACTGTTGAATCTGGCTTTCAGGAGTTGCAGTGGTTGGGAATGTGTGGCGGGCTTATCGTCCCAAAATACCTGTCAATCATGTCCCCGTATCTCAACGTTGTATAAATCTCAAAGTTAGTAACCGCACTCCACAACAGCTTTATATTTTACGACAGCTATTACAATTTTATTGTTTTATCATTGTCATGTTATTGCAGCAGCCGCGCCTTGTCGATGGGTACTTCGCGTTATTGTATTAATTTTATATCGATTTTATGAATATGGACGAAAACTGCGGTAACATGACGATGCCATAAAGACAGGCGCGATGCGACACTGCGACAACGATGCGGCAATCATTTTACAGTAAATATTTTAGGGTTTGGTCGACGTCACATTGTTGTTGCATTAGAATTGTCCCACCTGTTTGCAGGAAGCAAAGTTTGTGTCGACCCCACTGCACGCGGTCTAGCTGTCAGAGTTCCGTGTTCTGCGTACCGCGTCCACTGTAATCTATGCGGTAGCTAACAATCCTACACACACAAAAGCTGTAAGACCGCGACGGTCAAAGCGGACGCGCGTTCTGTCAGAGTTCTATTTTTTGGCAAATGCTGGAAGATGACCCTTACCTCTTCAAAGTTAGAGTGAACAGGCTCCTTCTGGGTAAGCTCGCTCCATCGCATAGTTGGTCCCTGTCATCTCTGACATAGACTAGAGTCAAGAACAAACCCATCATTAATAAAATAATAATAAATAATAGATCACGATGTGCGACGAGACCGAAAAGTTTATTTGATTAGTGAGAGAAAAACGTTTTCTTTATGATTTGCGAGACATTTGGTTGAGAGTGACATTTGGTTTTCAGTAGAAAGAGCGTGTGACGTGTTATCACTGCTTAAGATTCTGAACTCCAGGATTTTAGACCGCTCGCTGTTTGCACAAGTGTGAACGCGGAACGAAAAACTTGGAACTCTGACCGCTAGACCGTCGGTCAGCGCCTAAAGACCTTTCGACATATTGAGAGAAATTATACACAATGAAAAGATTTTTTTTAAATTATTGTACCATTTGGCACGAACGAGCACATGTATGTGTGACAGAATCTACTGAAGAAAGAATAAGAAAGGAAAGATACAGAAGAATTCGTTGAATGACACTATTCAAAGCCAAATATTTTGTAAAAACAATGTGCCATAATATTGAAAGAAGAATAAGAAGAAGCAGAAGAATTACAAAAAATAACGGAACAGAAGATAATGTCAAGAGAGTTGACATTGACGGTTGGAGTTGACACAACAACCGAATAATTTCTACTATCAGATGAAAATACGATATCACCTTTTATTACAAGTTGTATATACAGATTGACAGACACTCTAATAAGCTTTGCTAATTGCATTCACCCATGATAATAAATTATTATTAAACAAAATCTGTTATGGCAACAAGATATTCGAGGAAAACATGCATTAGATAAGGTTCGAAAATTCTAATTTTGACCAAAATTGTTGTTGGTATTCATGTTCTCGGGTTTTCCCATTTTAGAGTAAATCATCATCTGCCTAGCCTTTTCCCAACTATATTGGTAATACCAGTATTTTACCTCCACATCCCATTAACTGGGTACTACGGTACTTCATGGCAAGGCTGGAGTCAGATTTACTGGCTTCTGACAATCCGTAACGACTGCCAAAGATCTAAAAATGACAGCCGGGACCAACGGCTTAACGTGCTTTCCGAGGCACGGAGGAAACTCGTTACACCCATCCACAGATAAACCTTGACAAGCTTTGCTTAACCTTCAAGATCGACCCGTGCGGCTGTTATTATTTAGCCACGAGCTCCTCTCTTGCTAATCACATTGTTTGTAACTATTTACTGATTTAAAAGAGTGTCCCTGTCTTGCACGTTAGCTTTATGGTTTTTATTAACCGACCTCAACAGTTCGAACTGCCTTTAAATTAAAGTTATTAGTTGGTTGGTTGCTCTATCTATAATACTCCATAGTATTTAATTGAAACAAACGCTCTAACCTCAACTTTAACAAAGTGTTGTAAGACTTCCGGGAATAATAGAGATAGAGCAAGTAACCAACTATGAAATTAAATTTATTTTTAAACGACTCCCAAAAAAGGAGGTTTTTTTATGTACGAGTATGTACATTAAGTCAAAAAAGTATCGGGAATGGATGATTTGTTTATGGTTCCAAATTCAAATTTTTGTTTTTTTGTAGTTGTTAGATTGGCACAACTGTTTTCCATTTTGGCGCGGAGTTTGAGTTGCATCTGTTATTTATATTAAATACCGTGCTGGTTTTAGTAATATCATATATAGTGTGTATTGCGAATTTCATAATGGACAAAAATATCGAACAAAGAGTTTGTCTTCAATTTTGCATCGCCAATGGAATTTCGTGTTCGGAGTCACTGAAAATGTTACAGAAGGCTTACGGTGAATCGACTTTATCAAAAACTCGTGCTTATGAGTGGTTCAAAGCGTTCAAAAGCGGTCCAGATGCGATGGAAGATTTGCCTCGCTCTGGTAGGCCGTCAACGTCTGCAACTGAAGTTAACATCGCAAAAGTGAAGGAAATAGTGACTGAAAATCCCCATTCAACTCTGAGAGAGATAGCCGCCGAACTTTCTGTATCTCACGAGTCGATCCGTACCATTTTAACTAATCATTTGGGTATGAAACATGTTGCTGCTCGGCTAGTCCCAAAAGATCTGAATTTTCTCCAAAAACTCAATCGCATGAAAGTCGCTGAGGACATGCTAGAACGAGTCAGTTCGGACCCAACATTCATGAAACGCATTTTTACTGATGACGAGACGTGGGTTTACGAGTTTGACATGCAAACTAGTCAACAAGCTTCGGAGTGGCGCCTTCCAACTGAACCGAAACCGAAAAAACCACGCCAAAGTCGATCAAAAGTCAAAGTCATGTTGACTGTTTTCTTTGACTATCGCGGTGTTGTGCACTCTGAATTCTTACCAGAAGATCTAACGGTAAATAAAGAATATTATTTGAGCGTTATGTGGCGTTTAAGAGAGCAAATTCGACGAAAAAGGCCAGATTTGTGGAAAGAAAATTCTTGGATTTTGCACCACGACAATGCGCCTTCGCAAAAGGCTATCATTGTGAACGAATTTTTAACCAAACACTCAACAAATACCATCCAGCAACCACCATATTCACCAGATATGGCTCCTGCTGACTTTTTTCTTTTTCCTAAACTCAAATTACCACTTCGTGGCACCCGTTTTCAACCGATAGAAGACATAAAGGAGAATTCGCGGCGAGAACTGGACTCAATTCCGGAAGCAGCGTTTAAAAAATGTTTTGATGAATGGATTATTCGTTGGCGCAAGTGTATCGTTTCTAAAGGAGCATACTTTGAAGGTGATAAAATAAAGGAGAATGGGCAAAATCGTACGGCACTTGGTCTATCAGCGGCCAGGAACATTTTATTTTTTTTTGGTTTAATATCACCCTACAATAACGGGTTCAAGAAGTTTTATATCTGTAGTGTCATTATTAATGGAACTAAATACATTTTTATTTTAGATATGTAAGCCTGTGATTTAGCGTATTAATTACTAAGATTTAGTCTTAAAAATAAGGAAATAAAATAAAATGACTTGTTTACTTCAATACATTTATTTTACATACATTTACATACATAAACTCACGCCCTTTTCCCATGGGGGTAGGCAGAAACCACAGAACGCCACTTGCTACGATCCTTACATACTCCTTTTGCCTCGTCCACATTCATACATTTAATGTACAATAATAGCACTGAGTTCTGATGCCGGTAATAAAATATCCTCGTCTTGATGTCTAGCCCATGCCAGATACCACACTACACACATAACGTGTGCGCAACAACCGATTGTGCGCCTTCCACTCAAACAACTGCAATAATAATGAGCAATTGCTTCTCTATTTTGTCTTTGTCGGTTAATTACAATATAAGAATAATATATTCTGGACCTTACATGTCTAGATTGTATTCGCACACGTAATAACCAAATATCTTCTTCTTCAATAAAATCTCTGAGCTGACTTATTTGTCGCTCCCGGTATACTTCGATATTGTATAAGCCTTCAATTAAGTGTTCAGCGTAGTAGCTGCGAGCCAACTTGATTTGGTATGTGCCAAGTGCAAACAGAATTAGGTCTTCTTCAGAAAAAACCGGAAAGTCTTCAAAAATAGGTTGGTCGCTGCTGAGTCTTTCAAATGATGCCCTCTGTCTATTTATGTTATGACGGATAACATAGTCCGCTAAGAGGTTCGGTATTTCAAAACGTTCATTAATTATATTTACGAACGATGATGCATGAATACTATCTTGTATTGGTGTTTGGAACGCATTGATGAGTGCCGCTGCGTTTTGAAAGTCCTCAAACATGTGACTTAAGGCGCGATTAAAATATTCTTGCCTAAACAATTTGAAATCTCGCTTGAACCTGCCATTTATAACTTCCACTACCCAGCGGCATAGAGTTACCAGCCTAGTTCTATTGGCCTGTTCAGTAGTAAGCTGGTCTGCACCGCGGTCTTTGGTTTCTGGCATATAGGCACTGTAGTTGCATCGCTCCAAATCGCCACAGACGTCTCTAAACCCACGATCTAAAATGAATATGTCGCCAGCCCGGTAAAACCAGTGAAATGTGCCTTCTTCGTCATTTATAATTCTTTCCAAAATACTGGCATCTGAGTCGGTAGCAGCATAGGGCCCGCAAACATCAATTATATGCCCATCGGAACACACCATTAAGAACGGTTTTAATAGATTTTCGTATTTGTGTAGACTGTAGGTCTGTCGCTGGAACAAAAAGTTGGAGCTCTTCTGTATATAAATATATGTTCCATCCATGATTGTTACTGCCTTCCTTTCTTCTGGAGAAGACTCGGGATTTCCAAATAACGCGTTTGGTACAATAAGATTACGGTCAGCGACCATTCTTCTATTTAAATGGTCGAGTCCCAGGTGTCGTGGCTTAAAATCCAGAGATATAGCATCACGCGCGGTTTTTAAATGCCTTTCTAGAGTCCTTCTACTTATGTTAAAGAGCGTGGCTAATCTCTCGTTGCTATCACCAGTTCGCAACTTCATTAAATAAATGGCTAGTTTTGTTTTGGCGTTTGACTCAGACAAAGAAGGCGTTTGTTCCAAGATTGTATTGAATTGATCTCTGCTAACGCCCAATCGAATATGAATCTCATTAGGATCCATATTTGCAATATCTTCAAAGTCCAGAATATTTTTATTTAAAACAGCTTTTTTAAAAAGCTCTAGTATTTGCACAAAATGAGAGCTGTTAAAATCATGTCTGAGATTTACTAAGTATTTTACCTATATGTATTTTTTTTTCTAAATGAGCTGCAATGTTACGTTCATAGTAAAAGTTAGTCCTTAGTAATAGTACTTTCATTTAATACCTATTTCGTTGTTGGCCGCTCATAGACCATTTTGCTCTTTCTCCTTTGGATGAATAACAGACATTTTGTGTATTATTGATCTTTTCCCGGTACTTTCTTGACAGAGTAGTATACCGATTACTCCGAGGTTTCTGATCTGATTTTATCTCTTAGTTCGATGCGGTATAGTTGCCATTTGGTGCCGTAAAAATTTGATTCTGTTTGGTTTGGTAGTTTTTATTTTATGAGCTTTTTTGCTTATTTCAATTTCTGCGTAGACGAAGCCGTCATCCAAGTATCACCACTTAAAAGTGAAAAAGTAAAAACTTTTTACTTAAAAAATATATAACCGAATTCCAAACAAAACACTACAAAGTATGTTAAAAAACAAAACCAAAAACACCGACTTCCGAAATTAAGTTTATTCAATACTTTGTGGTGTTTTGTTTGGAAGTCGGTTATATTTTTTTGTAAAAAGTTTTTTGTAAATAGGTAAAAAATATAACATTAACAATGGGTTATTTTACTAAAAAAATCTAATTAGTCCGTCTGATAGATTTTTAAAAAAATAAAGAGGATACAGCGAGTTGAAGACACGCGTGACGTCATCTGGCTTGGTAAATTTGGTACATTTTTACAAAGCCAAACGACTTCACGCGTGTCTTCAACTCGCTGTATCATTTTTAGTTTTTGTTTACGTGAAAAAAGAAAAAATACGTGACCAATATTTTTTTAAATCTATCAGACGGACTAATTAGATTTTTTTAGTAAAATACCCTATTAACAACTGATCTCAACAACAACAATCAACTATTCCATATCTCATTGGTCGACTACTGAAAAGTTACCAAAAACCAGCCAAGTGCGAGTCGGACTCTCTCAATAAGGTTTCCGTACCATGAATGATGACTTTAAAGCAAAAAAAAATACGCGTCTTGTATAGGAGCCCCTTGAATTTTTTAATTTTTATAATTTGTAGATATAGCCGCAATAGAAATACACAAACTGTGAAAATTTCAACTGTCCAACTATTACGGTCCTTGAGATATAGCCCGCTGACAAACAGACGGACGGACGGACAGCGGAGGCTTAGGTGCTTTTAAGGTTCCGTTGGTTACCCTTTAGCAACACTAAAATAGGGATTTTAGTTTTGCTTTTAGAGTTCCGTATATCCAATACACAAGACACAAACCATAAAAAAAGCAACAAATGCATCACATTTTTTGCCAAAACCAACAAAAAAAGTCCAAACAGTTTTGTTAAACACATTTAGATCAAACCGAGTGGCTGAGTGGAACTGGGACTCGGCTCCATCAATCATATCCGTCGTTGACACGCGAAACAAAAAAACGGAACTCCCGACGTGATCGTCATTAACGATAATTAAACGAAAAGAATGCTGAAATATCTTTACCGCAAAAATATGAAAAAACAAAGGACTTTCAACCTTATGTCCGAATAGTAAGAACGGAAATGATTTTGGGAACGGTAATTTCAAAGATGGTGATAGGGAAACACATGATAGGGTTGCCAGTTTATGGTTGTAAACGGAAAAGGTTTTACACTGTTTTTTTCATTCGAGGAAAGACTGAATCTTAGCTGAAATATATAAAAAAGAAGGACTACTTAATGTAAAAATATAAACACAAAACAACTTAACACCTGTATTCCCTACATCATAAACGTTTATTTAATTACTAGTTGACCCGCGCAACTTCGTTTGCGTCACAATTTTCATTACTGCTCCGCTCATATTGGTTTCAGCGTGATGATATATAGCCTATAGCCTTCCTCGATAAATGGGCTATCTAACACTGAAATAATTTTTCAAATCGGACCTGTAGTTCCTGAGATTAACACGTTGCAAAACAAACAAACTCTTCAGCTTTATATATTAGTATAGATTAGTATAGATCACGTTATTTACTGAAGATATAAGTAGGTGTACAGTGATGCTGCAGTTTAATACCACTGCAACGCCACTGGATAGCAACGATAGAGTTTAAGGGATAATTATTGGAGCACTTGCACAGATCAAAGCTAATACGAGTACACGTCTCATCTTGTCAAACCAACCACTTTACATCTTCTTAAAAAAAAACAACTGACTTTCAAATAAAAAAAAACTACAAAATAAAAACTGGTACCCCACAACTAACACCTCTGGAAAATCGCAGGAAAGCAAAATACGCAATTTCGTTAACTTGGATGACAAACCAAATACATCAATCTAAGTGAACGAATTTCAGCACATCTGCCTAGCCTTTTCCCAACTATATTGGGGTCGGCTTCCAGTCAAACCAGATTTAGCTGAATACCAGTAGTGAAGAAGAAGTAGAAATGAACGAATTCCAGCTATTTTGATTTAATTCTATCCTATTCTATCTTTTCCATTAAACGTAACAAAGCTTTATGGCCAATTCAACCAAGAAGGTCACAGTACTCATGGCGCATACATTTATTTAGTTATATTCAAGTCCTATGTGCCTTTACCACTAACCAGCAAAAATCTAGACTTCGGATTACTACCTGAAACATGGAAAAACTAAAATTTGCCCGACCTGCAAATCGAACCCAGGACGCATGCTCAGCAGTACTGTAGCGCTTATGAACGCCTAGACCAATGAGATCAAGGTGCAAAGCATAAGTCAATCTTTTCAGTAACCTCCTTCCGTGAAAACCGGCCGAGTGCGAGTCGGCGAAGGGTTCCGTACCATAAACCTTTAAGGAAGGTGGGTAGGCCTCTGGTGTGGGACGCAACATGTGTCGACACCCTTGCCATCACATTTTCCGAGTACGGCGAGTTGTGCCGGCGCTGCTGCTGCGTCCGCTAAAGCCCTCAAACGGCGCAAATACTGGTAATTATGGTGACGATACCTTATTGGTAATTACGGTTTTGAGCCGTTTGGGGTCGAAACGCTAGGATCATGGGATCCGAGGGGGAAATGTCCTTTTTAAGGACATTTCTCGCCGACTGATCGACACTTTGCGTTACCAGAAGGCTGGCTCGTTCTTTGCTCACAGTATTAGCATTGCCATTCAACGTGGCAATGCTGTCAGTCTTCTGGGCTCGTTTCCGGATGACAGCGGTTCAACGGTTCTTGAGATACAGTCCGCTGTCAGACAGATTCATACGGGAATGGGAAAAACGGGAAATGTGCGTACGAAGTCGCAGGCAATAGCTCATTTCCTTATTAAAACCACACCATATTTACGTAGTTTATTTTCTTTCAAAATAATGAAATATAATAAAATCATTATGCTACAAAACCAACGGCTAAAAAGCACCAACAGAAAATTGCACAAAATAAAATGTCAGTGTATTTTCCCGCGGCCATGATGCTTTTATCTCCTTACCGCGCGCTTTCACGAATGTAACCCGAATAAATTCTAATAGGCTTTTGTCGTTTTCAAGGAACATAACATAACTATTTTTGGAGCCGAAAGTGTCACTAAAAGTTAAAATTGCTGAGATAAGAGATATGGGATGTTTTGGGTCATGGTGAAAGAAACAAAATAGTTCTTTGCACAAAAATAATAGTGATAAGTTTTCAAAACTACATGTAAACTCAACATGGTGTCTACATTTCATGGTGTTTAATATTTTTTTTCAAGTATATGTTAAGTATTATTGTAAATATACTGGAAGAGATTTCATCAGAAATAAGCAACACCTTCAAAATCAATGAAATGCACAATTTTTACAACGGTTTCTTTCACATTTATTTCAATATTCCAAATAGCCTTTACGCCTATTGAAAATGAGTAATTCCAATTTTAAAACCCTCTATTTTTTGCACAAGTCACCAAATCATTCAGCCAGTACCCCAACATGTCATCCTTAGCCAACGCTTCCGAACGCGATCACTCGCCGCCCCTGATTGGCTGCCGCGTACCCGCCAAAAATGCCATGATGAATGACAGCTGTCAACTTAACCTCAACAATTTGTTAGGTGACATGTTTTGAAAACAAATTATTGTCGCTAACATTCAGTTAGGAGTGAAGAATGAGATTTTGTTTATTTATTTTGTTGACTATTAAGTGCGAAGAATATTTGTTGTCGTCACTTCTAATTGTTTAGGATTTGATTGGTCGATTGACAAAGCAAAGTAGCTAGTAATCATTCTTTATAAGTACCTAGATAAGTAGAACTAAAATTAATAAATTAAAAACCGGCTAAGTTCGAGTTGGACTCTGAAACGAAGGATTTCATACCATAAACCGAAAAAACAGGTTTCTCATATGGGAAACTCCTTTAATTTTTAATTGAATTGAATTTTTTTAGGTATTTTTTGTTAAAGTGGCAGAAAAAAAACAGACCGTGAAAATTTCAACTGTCCACATTGCGATTTTTGAGATACAGCCCGCAGATAGACAGACGGACGGACAGCGGAGGCTAAGTAACAGGGCACTCAGTACTTAACGGAAGATTTTTATATAAGTATTAGGATATTCTGAGACACAGTTTTAAGTATGAAACACGAACTCCAAGCTATATAATATGCGAAGCTAAATTTGTAAAACAAAGTATGAGTAACAATTCTATTTCCGCCCCGGCCACTCCTTCGATGTTATTTTTAACATTTCACTATGACGTGGCGGTGATTACACCATGGGGTGCCCATGGGCTTCTTGTCACGCGTGGTCTATTAAATTAGAAGCGGCTAAGCGATCGCGGCACGAACCAATCAGATTGGTTGGCTAGGGTGGCCATGTGTTTGTGAGGTGCAGGATAAGTCGTGTTTAAATAAAAATTATGAATCTATCTACTCGTACCTTCTTACTCCTTGGACAAACGTGACTTTGTTGTCTAGGCACTGACATTTTCGTGGTCGCTCATAATAGGCCTCATAACAGCTAAGCTCTTGGCTAAACAACAATAGCCACACGGAACGATCTTCAAACTTCAATACCGCTTGCCGAGGTCGATCTGTGGTTAGGTGTTTAACATATCTATATATTTTTTTTTATTTTTTTGTAATAAGAACACTGATTGCGGGGGGGGGGGGCTGGTAATCTGTGTGACAGGATTTCCTAGTGCAGATACCAGTCTCCCACAAAGGAGTATTGTATCTATTTATGAAGATTATGTTAGTTTGTACAGCACCTTTGTGGAAGTAAATAAATGTTTATTATTATTATTATTATTATATCGAGAGCCATTTTAACATATCGAGAGATTCCTCCGTGCCTCGAAAAGCACGTTAAGCCGTTGGTCCTGGCTGTCATTTGTAGATCTTTGGTAGTCGTTACGGATTGTCAGAAGCCAGAAAATCAAACACCAGCCAAGAAGTATCTTGTCAATAGGTTGTGAAGGTCTGGTAGGCAACCGCGCGTTTTTCATTAACTTTCTAACGCAGTTCAGATATTTGTGCGTGGTAATCATCATTTCACGTTGCTGAGTTGATGATGAAAGGTATACTACTCTGTCAAGAAAGTACCGGGAAAAGATCAATAATACACAAAATGTCTGTTATTCATCCAAATTTATTTTATCACCTTCAAAGTATGCTTCTTTAGAAACGATACACTTGCGCCAACGAATAATCCATTCATCAAAATATTTTTTAAACGCTGCTTCCGGAATTGAGTTCAGTTCTCGCCGCGAATTCTCCTTTATGTCTTCTATCGATTGAAAACGGGTGCCACGAAGTGGTAATTTAAGTTTAGGAAAAAGAAAAAAGTCAGCAGGAGCCATATCTGGTGAATATGGTGGTTGCTGGATGGTATTTGTTGAGTGTTTGGTTAAAAATTCGTTCACAATGATAGCCTTGTGCGAAGGCGCATTGTCGTGGTGCAAAATCCAAGAGTTTTCTTTCCACAAATCTGGCCTTTTTCGTCGAATTTGCTCTCTTAAACGCCGCATAACGCTCAAATAATATTTTTTATTTACCGTTAGACCTTCCGGTAAGAATTCAGAGTGCACAACACCGCGATAGTCAAAGAAAACAGTCAACATGACTTTGACTTTTGATCGACTTTGGCGTGGTTTTTTCGGTTTCGGTTCAGTTGGAAGGCGCCACTCCGAAGCTTGTTGACTAGTTTGCATGTCAAACTCGTAAACCCACGTCTCGTCACCAGTAACAATGCGTTTCATGAATGTTGGGTCCGAACTGACTCGTTTCTAGCATGTCCTCAGCGACTTTCATGCGATTGAGTTTTTGGAGAAAATTCAGATCTTTTGGGACTAGCCGAGCAGCAACATGTTTCATACCCAAATGATTAGTTAAAATGGTACGGATCGACTCGTGACGTACAGAAAGTTCGGCGGCTATCTCTCTCAGAGTTGAATGGGGATTTTCAGTCACTATTTCCTTCACTTTTGCGATGTTAACTTCAGTTGCAGACGTTGACGGCCTACCAGAGCGAGGCAAATCTTCCATCACATCTCGACCGCTTTTGAACGCTTTGAACCACTCATAAGCACGAGTTTTTGATAAAGTCGATTCACCGTAAGCCTTCTGTAACATTTTCAGTGACTCCGAACACGAAATTCCATTGGCGATGCAAAATTTAAGACAAACTCTTTGTTCGATATTTTTGTCCGTTATGAAATTCGCAATACACACTATATATGATATTACTAAAACCAGCACTGTATTTAATATAAATAACAGATGCGACTCAAACTCCGCGCCAAAATGGAAAACAGTTGTGCCAATCTAACAACTACAAAAAAACAAAAGTTTGAATTTGGAACCATAAACAAATCATCCATTCCCGATACTTTTTTGACTGAATGTAAATTAGGATCTGATGATGAGATCCCATGAAAAATGTTTGTTCAGCGATATTTTCGTCAATTTTCAGCCGATTTGGATGATTCTTTTTTTGTTTGGAATAGTATTTTCAATTTGGTGAAGATCTGACGAAGAATGAGGTAGGCAACGGACGGAACTCTTCAATAAATGATAGCAAATGGATCGAGGTTGCTGAAATCGCATGTAATGTTAATGGGTACGCCGGTATAAGTAGCCTTAAGACGCATAGCGCTCCAGGTCAAGACAAAATCACAGCATCTATCCTTAAAACTTTTCGTACTGTCGTTGCTGAGCCAATAGCTTACTTAACCAATTTGAGCTTTGAACACGGAGTTTTCCCTAAAATATTTAAACGTGCTATAGTTTGCCCTATTTTCAAATCAGGAGATAAGTTTTTAGCCACCAACTATAGGCCCATTTCTCTATTAAGTACCCTCTCTAAGATAATAGAAAAAATTATGAACAAACGACTAATCAACTACCTGGAAAGCAATAAACTCCTAAGCGAAAATCAGCATGGATTTCGTGCCAATCGTTCCACAGATGATGCTGTTTTAGAGCTTACATCTAAAATTACGGCTCATCTTGATAAGAACAGCAAATGTATAGGTGTCTTTCTAGATTTACAGAAGGCGTTCGATACTGTATCTATTCCAATCCTCCTAACACGATTAGAGAACTTTGGTATCAGGGGGAATGCTCTTTTGTGGTTGGAGGATTACCTTATGGAAAGGCAACAATGTGTTAGAGTTGAAGATTCCTTTAGTAATTTTAGTGGGGGGTCATATGGCGTGCCACAGGGCAGTACGCTAGCCCCGACATTATTTCTAACTTACATTAACGAACTCTGTAAATGTCAAATAAAGGGTGCCGATATTCAAATGTTTGCTGATGACACTGTCATACTGTTCCATAGCGACACTTGGGAGAGTGTAAAACAAATTGCTGAGGAAGGCATGTCTGTGGTCACCTCTTGGCTTGAAGATAGTTTATTAACGCTAAACACTGACAAAACAAAAGTTCTATGCTTCAGCAAAACCAAAGCATCTTCACCAAAAAACTTCCTAGTTCGCATACACTCCTACCCTTGTAACAGATCCAATAATACTTTTTTGCCACGCTGTAACTGCCCCACGTTAGTTAGATCCACAGAAATTAAATACTTAGGAGTAAATATTGACGACAAACTATGTTGGAAGAAGCACATAACTGCAGTTAGCAACCGACTAAGGAAACTCATTTATATTTTTAAAGACTTGAGATTGATACCAGATTTAAAACTTTTGATTCACACCTACAAAGCCTTAGCAGAATGCGTAATAACCTATTGTATATGTTCCTGGGGTTCGGCAGCCAAGACGCATCTTCTTGAACTTGAGAGGGCGCAGCGTGTTGTGCTCAAAGTACTTCTCTCGCTACCGTTTCAACATCCTACTGATTCTGTTTATGATAAGGCCGATGTTCTGTCTGTCAGAAAGTTGTTTGTGTATCAATGTTTACGTAAATATCATAAAAATACAGTACCCTATCTAATACCTTCTGGCAAAAGAAGAGACGAATGCCCAATCCCTAGAGTAAAAAGCAAATTTGCCCAACATCAATATAACAATGTAGCACCTAGATTGTACAATAAACTTAATATAGCTCATAAAACCAAACAACTATCCGACTATCAGTTTAAAAATAAAATAAAATTATGGCTGAAACCATTAAATTACGACGAAACCGAAAATCTATTCCTAATTTTAAAATAAAAATAAAGCAGTAAAACACAAAAACCACTCTCACATTGTCACATACACACACGAACACCCACAAACACGCACGCACACACACACACACACACACACACAATTTTTATTTCGCAGATTGTAAACTTTTGGTTATAAACTTAATTAATAGATAAATTATATAATTATAAGTCATGATTGTAACACTAGCTCGACATATTTATCTGGAAGGAACTGATTCCCAACATACAGCTCACGCTATTTTGGGAAACAGGGCTTGCACATGAAATGTAAATACTTGTTGTTGCAATAAAGATTTGTATTTGTATTTGTATTTGTATTTGGTAGGTAAAAATAAAAAAAACTTTTTTACAAAAAATACAACCGACTTCCAAAAACAAAACACTACAAGGTACAAAATAACTTCGGAAGAAAGAAAAGAACTTTAACTTCGGAAGTCGGTGTCAAAAAACGAAAAAAACCAAAAACACCGACTTCCGAAATTAAAGTTCTTTTTTTTCTTCCGAATTTATTTTGTATCTTGTAGTATTTTTTTTTTGTAAGTTCCTACGCCTAGTAGCCTCCTGCTAACTTCTTTCTTCTGGTGCTTCGAAATTTTTCAGTTTTTTCGTAAGATCCGTGTGAAGAACTAAAATATACAAACAAGGGGCCGTTAGTATCTGAAGTTCTTTAAAGTATTCCTTACACAATACCCACTGTGGAATTCTCTCCATGGTTCTTATTGCCCTTTTTTGTATAATGAAAACTGTATTTATATTGTACGCGTAGCTACCCCTCCATAGAGTGATACTGTATTTAAGCTTTGACTCTACAAGCGAGTAATATGTATATCACTTTTAATTGCTCAATAGCGATCACATCTCAAAGACTTCTTTGGGCATAGCAAGCTGAGCTAATTGATCTTTCTATAGCTGTCAATTATTTTTTTCTAGTTAAGACTTTCTTGCGAATACGAATAATAAACCTAAGCATTTTAAACTGTCTACCAATTTTATTATATTTTCATTCAATACTACTTCAATATTTTCTTTTTTCTCGATGTAGTCCTAAATTACATTGCATACGTTTTACTAACATTAAATTTGAAATTGATGATGGTAAACCAATGATGAAAGAGAAACAGAGCATTATTAAAGTTACTAGTGAGAGCATCAATATCTTTAGCGGCTATAATAGCATTCGTTTCAGCAGCAAAAAGCACAAGGACAGTATCACTTAGTTCCAGCATAAAGCTAATTAAATTCATCATCTGCCTAGCCTTTTCCCAACTATACTGGGATCGGCTTCCAGTCAAACCGGATTTAGCTGAATACCAGTATTTTGTGCGGAGCGGCTGCCTACCAGACCTCCACAACCCATTAACTGGGTAACACGGTACTTCATGGCGAGACTGTAGTCAGATTTACTGGCTTCTGACTATCCGTAACGACTGCCAAAGATCTACACATGACAGCCGGGACCAACGGATTAACGTGCTTTTCGAGGCACGGAAGAAACTCGGTACGTTAAGATGGTCACCCATCCACAGACCAACCTTGGCAAGCGTTGCTTAACCTTGTTATTATCTAGCCACGAGCTCTTCTAAGCTAATTAAATTAAATTATTTACAAATAAAATTAAAAAGATTGGACCTAATATTGAACCTTGTGGTACTCCTTGTTTTATTAGTTTCAATCCCGATTTGAAAACATTTTGGATTTCTTTATTCACTTTAACTTCCACATATTGCTTTCGATTTTCTAAGTAAGACTTAAATATACATAAGACCGGTCCCCTTACTCTGTTATGTTCCATTTTTCTAATAGTAACTTGTGATTTACCGTATCAAAGGTGGAACTAAGATCGAGGAATAATCCTACAATTTTCAATTTTTCATAAATTTTGTCAACTACTTGCTGCATTAAAGTATTAATTGCGTCACTTGTTCCCACATTTTTCTGATGTGCCGAGTTGTCTGTGATTAAGAATTTTATTACGATTAAAATGTCTAAGAATTCTAATATATAAAATTCTTCTGTTAAAGACTGATTGACTGACAGACAACGCACAGCCGAAACTACTGGTCGTAGGAAGCTGAAATTTGAAACGCAGTTTCCTTAGGGAATGTAAGGGAGCACTAAGGAAGGATTTCCGGAAATTCCCATGGGAACGGGAAAAACTATACGCATACGAAGTTGCAAGCAAGTTTTAAGTATATTCTCAAATAAAATCGAAATTATTGGTTACAAAGAAATCGGTCTATAATTATTTGAATCTAATTTGGAACTGTTCAGGGAAAAGACAAAAATTGCAATAGGTTTTTAGCTGGGAAAAGGCTAGGCATATAATGACTGTCTAGGCACAGTGACATTTTCGTGGTCCTCATCAAAAGGCTTAAAGTAACCCAAAGTTCATTAGAAGGGGCTATCAAAAATGAAGATACGCGCAAGAGAATTACAGTTACTTTACCGCCCTAACCCAGAGAATCGACAAACTAAAGTGGCTGTGGGCAGGTGTGGCAGGCACATTGCTCGCAGAGCAGATAGTCGTTGGGGTCGAAGAGTCCATTTTTTTGTGGGAAACAATCAAATGTCTTCTCCTGCTCTGGGCGAAGTGGTAGGTAGGGAGTGATAGACTCTTACTAACTGAAACCCTCTTTGCGTACCAGGGCCACGTTAACTCTTTCCAACAATCCCGTAACCCTGGCAGGCACTGGCTACTTATGACATATGTGGAACACAACGCGCCATCGACTCAGACCTGGTCCTTAGCGGACGCCGAACTACCCATCGTTCGCCTTACGCAGGCCTGCGCTGCTCATAGTAGCCTAACACTTGTCAAAAATAAAACAAAATGGGGTTGACCACGTGCGTGCGTTAGTAGTACACGTCAATCGTTTTCACTGATAAATTGTTACTTTGTCTAGCACTCTCGTTTTCACACATCGACGATATAACTATAAATTAATTAGATGAAGTAATGTGTGCCGCACTTCAAAAGGCTTTTAGCGAGTATATACTCATAGCACCATTACGTTCAGTCAAAGATAAGGGTTACAAAACAAATCGATTATGATTATATGTACCCAAAATTTTTCACATCCCATTAGTTTATCACGGTTCTCGGTAAGGAAAAGTTACATTTATATCTGTCGTGAATTTTGTATTCTTATGAATATGAATAGAAAAGAACACGGTCAAAACCCTAGATTGTGGTTAAAGGAGATATTTGAGTAACAGGAGGTACCTATCAGGGCCGCAGTCCATCAGGCTACTAATCATCACACAAGTTGAAACTGAATTGGCAGCTGTAAGATAGTGATCAAGAAGAGAATCCTAATCCAGGCCAAGTATTAGTGTTCCCGGTAAAGTAAAGTAACGTCTACATCTTTATGTTCAAGTTTAAAAAAAATACTGCAGTGTTTAAGTGTCGACGGAATCAGTGATATTGACCATGGCTAGTACTGCAACCAGCGAACTAAACTCAACAATGAGTGATACCGATGAAGATGAGAACTACGCAAGATTTGTTCATTACTATGTGGTTGGACACTATGTTCAGCTTTCCTTGACCCTAACCACGCTCATATATGGAGTGACATCTTGGTGCTTCATGGCGAAGTTCCGCTCTTTCAACAATTTCGTGTATCTCAATGTGATTCTAGTGAACTTAATGCGGGTAATTGTTGTGACGCTGCCATTACTCAATGACTTATACATCCCAGTGTTCATACGATTGCGGAATTTTCATTTCTTCATCTATTTATTTCTGTTGACGGTGTTCAACTATTGGTTGGTGGTGATGTGTTACATGTTCTACGTTGATATCGTAAAAGTTTTTGATACAGACATCAAAAAACGACGCCTACAAAGTTTCTTGTTCGCCTGGGGCGTGCCCTCGATAGTGTTGTTAATATCTAGATTAATTTTATTCTGCATGTATCAAGCCGAGGACGGTGATAAAGAAGAATTAAACAAAACATTTATCGATATCGGCATTTTTATCACATGCAACGTTTTACCTGCGACCATTAATTTAGTCCTTTTTATAAGGCTTTTGTGGTGTTTGTTTCCTTGTAAAGATAATGCCGCTTCTTCAATTCCTAAAAAAGAGAGAAGAAAACAGATCTTTAGTCGTCTGTGTATAGCAACTTCTATGTTTATAGTAAGCAACATCTTTTTGTTGATGATGGTCATATGGCATTTTTTAAAGTTGTCAGTTATAATACGTATTTTTACTATTAACTTTCAAATCATAGTTCTGGCATTATTTGTTCCTTTATTAAAGAGTAACCGGGCGTTATGGTATGAGTTTTACAAGAATCTATTGAAAAAGACCAAGTCGTAATGTTTTGTGTTTGGAAACGTAGTGCTATTTTGTAAAATCTCTTCGTTAAAATTGTGGTGAAGTGAGCTGTCCATCCATCTAGGTGCTAGGGTTTGACAGCTGCAAACCTCACGCTCCAGCCGCCGCAACAGATGAAGACGCCCCGGGCGTCGGGCGTCTCAAGGCGATTCCTGGCCACCATAGGCAGGCCTGCGGATAGTGAGCGTTGGGTGGCTTGTCCTCCGATAAGAACCAGGGGGGCTACTATCTACCACCTACGGACTTACGATTAGTCCCGAACCCGAACTAAGTATGAAAGACAACACGATTTTACAGTAACTATCAAATCGAGTTGTCATTAATTCTTAGTGGTTAGGTAATACGGAGTAGAATACGCCCGCAACTAAGCCCGAAACTACGGACTTCGTGCTTAGAGATTAGCCCACCAGGCCTGGGTATTCGGCGCGTTGTGTTCCACGCGCGCCTTGAAAGAGTTGTCAGCATAGTAGACGGGCCCGCGTGTTTGCCAGTATTTGTCAGGGTTGTGTAATTTGTTTGAAAGAGTCACCGTGACTCTGGAACGCAAAATGCATTAGGAGAAACGCTTTGTTTTAGTCAGTAAGAGTCCAACACTCACTTCTGCTCCGCCCAGAGCGGGAGGAGACGTTTGATGATTTACTATCCTTAAAAAAAGGCCTGCGCTGCTCATGCTAACAAAGATTTTAGTTTTTAGTGTCTTTAGTTTAAGGTTTTAGTTTTTAGACTGAGTCCATATTTTATCAGCGACAAGGCTGCGTTTCCACCACTCTGGCGAAAACGCAACCTAACGCTTGTCAAAATCAAAACAAAATAGGGGTTAAGCATGTGCGTGCGTTGGTAGTACACGACAATCCACATCAATTATTAAATGGTGAGATGGAGTAATGTATGCCGTACTTCAAAAGGCAATATTAAACACCATTACGTAGTCGTAGATAAGGGATATAAAACAAAATCGATTATGATTATAAGTACCGAAAATTTGTCATCATCCCATTAGTTTGTCACGGTTCCCGGTAAGGTTAAGTTACACTTGTTAACAGCATCGTGAATTTTGTGTTCAAGTGGATAATAATATTAAAAACAGAAAAGACTAAGGCCGTGACCCCAGAGTGTGATCAATCAAATATCTGAGCAACTGGAGGTAACTATCAGGGCCGCAATCCACAACAACAAAAGATGAAGAATACACCGTTGACAAGTTGAAACTGAATTCACAGCTGTGAAACAGTAAACAAGAGAAGAAAATCCTAATATAGGCCATGTTCTCGGTAAAATAGAGTTACTTTTACATCTATTTCCGTCTTTTTGTGTTTTTGTGAAAAAAAAAGGAGTGACCACAGGGTTTGAGTAACGGCGGAATAAGTGAGGTTGACCAAGGCTAGTACTGCAACCAGCGAAACCTACTCAACAATGAGTGATATCGATGAACATGAGGACTTCACAAGATTTGCCCATTACTATGTGGTTGGACACTATGTACAGGTTTTCTTGACCCTTACCACGCTCATATACGGAGTGACATCCTGGTGCTTCATGGCGAAGTTCCGCTCTTTCAACAACTTCGTGTATCTCAATGTGATTCTGGTGAATTTGTTGCGGTTAATTGTTGTGACGCTGCCGTTGGTCAATGACATATACATCCCAGTGTTCATACGATTGTCGAACTTACATTTTTTCATCTATTTATTTCTGTTGACGGTGTTCAACTATTGGTTGGTGGTGATGTGTTACATGTTCTACGTTGATATCGTAAAAGTTTTTGATACAGAAATCAAAAGAAGACGTCTAAAAAGTTTCTTGTTTGCCTGGGGCGTGCCCTCGACAGTGTTAATCATTTCTAGATTAATTATATTCTGTTTGCAACAAGCCGAGGAAGGTGATGCAGAAGGATTAAACAAAACATTTATCGATACCGCCATGTTCACCACATGCCACGTTTTACCTGCGATCATCAATTTGGTCCTTTTTATAAGGCTTCTGTGTTCTTTGTTTTCTTGTAAAGATAATGCCGCTTGTTCAATTCCTAAAGAAGAGAGAAGAAAACAAAAATTTGGTCGCCTGTGTACAGCGACATCTATGTTTATAGTAAGCAACATCTTTATGTCGATGATGGTCATCTGGTATCTTTTAAAGTTGTCAGCCATAATACGTATTATTACGATTAACTTTCAAATCATAGTTCTAGCATTGTTTGTTCCTTTATTAAAGAGTAACCGGGCGTTATGGTATGAGTATTACAAGAATCGATTGAATAAGACCAAGTCGTCATTTTTTGCTTGGAATCGTCGTCCGGTATTCTCTTAACAATTATGTATATATTTTATCTTTATTGTTTTTGTCCATCCACCTAGGTGCTAGGGATAGACAGTTCTCTTCACATAAGCTTTCACGCTGAGATTTTCACAGAACCACCGTCTGATTGTTATTAGCAAAGTTAGGTTGGCAAAGAAAGATGGTCTGCAATACTGCCCACACGATCGATGTTGAATTGCTACCTATGTAAACGTCGATAATATAGACACGACGTTATAAATACATCAATCGATCAGTTTTTATTAAATAGCTCAGTTTGTATTTTTGACCCAAATATCTTGTGTGCTTGGGTCTTGTGTATTTTTACTCTAAAACTGTTTTTTTTTTTTTTTAATTAGTGGACGTTTTTATCTGTACTTTAACTAACAAACATGTACTATTAAGTATACTTTTTTGTATTTGCTTATTTTTAAATGTATCTGTTTTTAGCATTATGTATTTTTTTGCATATTTGTTAATTTTGAATTATAGCCTGCTATGTCAATTCATATCATTTATTTTTGTTATACCCAATTTCTTAGGACCTTTATCGGTCGTTAAAGCAAGAGACAAACTGGTCCCACAACGTATGCAACGCATTATGATATCTGGACAAATGATTTTATTTGAAAAACTATGCAATAGAGACACTTACTGTATGCAACGCAACATTCGATACGATACAAAAGCGTTGCACGTTGCGTACGTAGGACCAGTAGTTATCGGACAGATTACGCAAGAAACGTCTCGCGTAATCTATCCGTTAACTACTAACAAAACAATGGCGCTATGAAAAATAGCGGATAACGTGACATTGGTTGTCCTACATGATTAATATAGCAGACCGACTTTTATATTTATATCAAAACTAGACCAAGTTATGTTATAATCCAGAATTTTCAAATAATGTTGATAGCTTGAAATGTATTTTTACATGTACTGACACACAAAACGGTTTGCTTGCAATACTACTCGTAGTTACCACTCAAGTAAATAATCGCTTACGATCAGGTGAGATAGTGGTCAAACGCATGCCTATCAATAGTAAAAAAAAAACTCATTGGATTCCGCATCGTTCCCGCACCGCATTATCGTAGGCTTTTATGAACTAGGTACTACAGCCATTAAAAGCCGAACAAGATAAGGTATGTTAACAAAGTCGATCATATCATGAGTACCCAAAATTTCCTTTTTTACGTTAGTTTGTTACGGTTCCTGCCATCACAATGTTCACTCTGATAGTGTTTAAGTTGAGAGTTCAACTTGCCCAAATGTATGTTTTAACAGTTAAAAAGTGACAAGTGTCCGAGTACTCATCATTATCATCATCATATCAGCCGGAAAACGCCCACTGCTGGACATAAGCCTCCTCCAAGTGTCACCACAACAACTGGTCCTGTGCGTCTTGCATCCATCGACTAACCGCGACCCTCACTAAGTCATCTCGTGGTCCACCTTGTGGAAGGCCTTCCAACGCTGTGTCTTCCGGTACGCGGTCGCCAATCCAAAACTCTACTCGCATACACAAAAATATTCAAACTCGAAATGGCTGTTTTTGAAAGTACTGATTCCTATTCTAAAGTGAGTGATAATGATGATTTAGAGACACATATCTATGTGTACATGATAGGACACTACGTTCAGCATTCCATATCCGTGGCTTCATTCATATACGGAGTGACATCGTGGTGTCTCATCAAAAAGTTCCGGAATTTTAACAACTACGTCTATCTCAGTGCACTCTTTGTGAATATTTTACGATTCACCATTGTGTTCCTTTTTCCTCTATTTTTTTTCGACCTCTATTATGCCTTGTCTGATCGATTCTTCTTTATATTATATTTTTACGTTTATATATTTTTAACAACTGTTTATAACTATTGGTTGGTGGTGATGTGTTATATGTTTTACGTTGACATTGTTAAAGTGTTTAACAGTGATAGTATTCGTAAGAGAAAGTATCTTATTAGTACTTTCTTTGCCTGGGGTGTGCCGCTGATAGTTGTGCTCATCTGTAGATTAATTTTTTTCTTCGTGGAATTAGAGGAAAACCATGATCAACCATTTTATATTGTTTTTATAGATTGGTGCATTGACATTTCGTGCAATATTTTGCCTTTCATTATAAACTTGATAATTTTTATCAAACTTGTGTATTCTTTGTTTTCGTGTAAAGAGACAAGTGAGTGTTCTATACCAAAAAAATAAAGAATGAAAGAAAACTTGAGTCGTTTATGTACAGCAACAGCTATGTTTCTTTTAAGCAATGTCTTTATGTTGACTTTTCTAATATGGGATTTGCTTCAATTTTCTTACTTACTACGATCGATTTCAATGCACATACAAGTAGTAGCCCTTGCGTTGTTTGTTCCGCTAGTTAAGAGTAACCGAAGAGTGTGGTACGAGTATTATAAGAGTCGAGTTAATAGAAACATGTCGTGAATTTTGTTGACTTCAGAGGAGTATTTCGTATTTTAGCAAGCGTTCGCACTGAAGTGGCAAACTCTCGATTTAATAGTTAATTGAACGCTTTTTAAATGCGAGAATTGCCCTCTGCTCATATTAATATAAAACCAAATAATTTAAATCTGCCATCATCAGCAGAGTTCGACTGTAACATTGTTCTTCTATAGTTCTAAGATTAGAGCGCTCCAAGCTTTTAGTTTAGGTATTCTATGCGGTCCGTGGTTGTGTGCGTAAGCGCAAACGAAAACTGCAGTGCTATTCTTTAAGAAAATATTTCGATATCGAGCTTCACCTGATTGACAATGCTCACTAAGTGATCTTTATTACAAACAACATAAGTCTTTTAATAGGAATTTTATACCTCACTATATTAATACGAAAATGTTTTTACAGAATAGCACTACCGGTACGTGAGCGCAAGATACAGAATTCGATGTTCGACGGCCGAAGCAGGACTAAAGTGGGTAGGGAAGCGAGGCGGCTCTAGGTAATGGCGGACGGAACGCGAGCTAATTTAGGTATTTCGTTTGTATTATTAAAACAAATACACATCTTAAAAAGGTGAAATGTATGCTTTATAGAAAACACGTAATTTTGTTATTACTCAAAAACTGATTACCTTCCGTTTGTTTTGATTTTTTTAGAGATTACTTTGGATTTTTTTCTATCAAGACAAATAATAGTGTTTTAAAGTGTCCGATTTATAGAGTGAATCCTTTAATATCTTACTTATTTATTATATAACTGATGGTTAAGTAATAAAGATTGCAACACGGGATCAAACGAACGCCGATTACATATGATTTCCTCGGTTTCCTTGACACCCGTGATCGACTTCGAACGATAATAGTCAATCTCGTGGGTGTAACAGCTCAAGACCATCGAAATAGCTCTTTGGATGTCACAAGCTGTACAGACAAGTCACGTATAAATGCTTTCAAAATATACAGTCACGTTGCATCAGCATTTTGGGTCAGAAAAACCAACTTTTCCGTTTCGATAAATGAATCATTAATTTGTTATCGTCAGATTTTTCGCCTACACATCTCTGATAATCTATAATAACGTATTATGAATGTTTAGTATAAATTAGTATTGACTTTTGTTGTCTACAAACACAATTCAGGCCTGTGCTGATAACGCGAGATAAACAATCAAGTGCCCGTAAGTTCTGGGATCACATTAGTTTGACTCTATCACAACAACGTCGTGCAACGTCTGATCGGAAAAGTTTAATATTTTGACAAGTGTCTAGATTCTAAAAGTATCTGAGTGTTGACAATAGATACATACCCGCTGTACAGCAGTCTAATGTGACAAAGCATTGGCAATCACGACGGTACTGCCATTGTAGCAGGTGGCTTGGTATTATACTTTGTCAACAGTCTTCTCAAAACAAATTAAAATAACGGAAATGAAGAATAGTATGTAAATGTTGGTTTATGCATTTTGAAGTTCGCCATGGCCGATTATGACATCAGCGTCGAAAACAATACTGTGAGTGACAATTATACCAGCAAGCCTCCACAAACGGTCTACATAATCGGACATTATTTCCAATGCACCATGATCATAGTCACGCTCATATACGGAGTGACATCGTGGTGCCTTATCAGAAAGTTTCGCAATTTCAACAACTACGTGTATCTCAGTGTTACTTTTGTTAATTTATTACGTTTAGCCGTTCTTACACTAAGTTTAATGAAAGATGGCTTGTATATTCCTGTGCTTATCCAATTAATGAATCACTTTTTTCTCCTCTTCATGTTTTTCTCGAGTGTCTATAACTATTGGTTAGTAGTGATGTGTTATATGTTTTACGTTGATATTGTTAAAGTATTTGATAAAGAAATCAAAAGGAAGTATCTTAAGAGCTCAGTCTTTGCCTGGGGCTTGCCTCTGGTAGTATTAACCTTTTGTAGATTGATCTTTTTGCTTTCTGAACGTGCTCGAGAACGTAATCAAAAAATAATACTAAAGGAACTGGTCCATGCTTGCGTTTTAATTGTATGCTTCGTTTTACCTGCGATTATCAACTTGATTATTTATATCAAGCTAGTGTTTTCTTTGTTTCCTTGTAAAAATGAAAACGTGGCCTCAATTCCTAAGACAGAAAGAAGGAAACAAAATTTAAGTCGGTTAAGTATAGCGACAGCTATGTTTCTGTTAAGCAACGTCTTTCTGTTAATGATGTTTATATGGGATTTACAGAATTGTTCAGACATTGTAAAAGCTGTTTCTTTTTCCATGCAAGTTGTTGTCTTTTCATTGTTTTTTCCTTTTATAAAAAGTAATCGGGCACTGTGGGCCGCTTATTATAAGATTCAATTAAATAGGATTATATCATGATTCTTTTTGATTTGATTGTTAATAATGTCTCTTTATGCTGAAGACTGTAATATTGTTTGTTTTTAATACAACAAACAGTTTTACACTGTGTCCAACAAACATTAGTTTGACTGTCTCGTCGATCTTGTAAAACACTAACGCCCAGTTTTGAGATACTACATCGGTTTTTTATAACGCTATGAACGTTATTTGTATAACGCCATTAGTTGATCAGTGGTTAACGAACATAATAATGACTGATAAAGAATGGACCTCAAAAACCAGGCCTTAGAGTGTTATTTCTCCCACTAGATCGACGTCGAAGGAAATACGTCGATCTCGTGGATGTGATACGTAAAAATGAACCATTGATTTGACTTGTGTTTGTGTTACAGAATAAACGCATTACTTCTTAAGGAAGGGGTCATTGTACTCATAATTGGACCCTGTTATGCAGAAAAGTGAGGTGAGAGGAGCTCGTGGCTAGATAATAACAGCAGCACGGGTCGATCTTCACGGTGAAGCAACGCTAGCCAAGGTTGGTCTGTGGATGGGTGACCATCTTAACATAGCGAGTTTCCTCCGTGCCTCGGAAAGCACGTTAAGCCGTTGATCCCGGCTGTCATTTGTAGATCTTTGGCAGTCGTTACGGATAGAAGCCAGTTAATCTGACTCCAGTCTTGCCATAAAGTACCGGATTACCCAGTTAATGGGTTGTGGAGGTCTGGTAGGCAGCCGCTCCACGTAAAATACTGGTATTCAGCTAAATCTGGTTTGACTGGAAGCCGACCCCAATATAGTTGGGAAAAGGCTAGGCAGATGATGCAGAAAAGATCCAACCAACGTTTCATTACTTTTGAGTAAATGCAGTTTAGCGTTAGACAGAGAATAAAAATCGTATGATAAAGTATCTATTTGAAAGTTAGTAGTGTAATAGGCCATAACATATAAATTATTAATTATTAACGTAGATAACTCGATTTTACAAAAAATGTTGGTTGGACCTTTTCCGCCTAACAGGGTCCAGTTATGAAAAACTTTAAGTATGGGACCAATCCTGAAATCGCGATAAAAAAACAGCTGTTCAGTACATTTTGTCGAGTTATTCGCAAATAAATGTACGTGAGAGTCGATTTTTTTTTTCGCGGTTTCAGTGTTGGTCCCATAGTGAAAGATATTCATAATGATGAGTACAAAGACCCTTAGGAAGAATAGGGAAGATGCAAACACAGAATTTATGAGAATGTTGTCAGTAAAATAATAAAAAAATATAAAATAAAGGCCATTACAAAGTTTTTATTTTGGTTAATATCGATTTTTAACAAAAATAATGAATTAAAGTAACGTGAAACGGAACGTATCTAAAAACAACAATCAGCGTTTAGTGACGTGTCGGCTGTTATGCCAACGAAAAGGCAACCTTATGTCTTTGAGTTAGGACAGTTCTTGACCAGTGATAGACACGAGTGACGTCATCGTCCGTTTTCACGCGAACCTATAAACTGTCAGTTTAAAAACGCAATTTTGGCAATAAATTAAAGCGTTTTCATTTTTTATTTATGTGGTAGTCTATTGTAGATGGAGTTCTTTATAATTAAAGCAAAAATGGAAATATTGCATATTCCCTATTGAGTTTATTCTGTTACACGTTGTATAGCTAGTTAATCACAAGTACCTAATAAAGTACATTGACATCTCCTTAATATCCCTTAGTAGATATTCGAACAATAAATTATGAACTGTTTTTCGTTACTAGAGAATGTCGATATGAGAATCACGATAAAAGTCGATTAAGGATAGATTAAATGTCTTTATTTCTATTTGTTTCATTAAGAAAGTCAATAAAATGTATTTATGTCATGACTGTCATCGCACATTTATTTGGTATAAAACCAAAGCAACGTATTAACGCGCCCAAAAATAATTTCAAGCGTTTGGTTCTGTTATCAAACAGTTATTTTTAACACCTCTATTGTGATACTCTCTGAAACATTAAAGATAAACTAAAACTATGGTTTTACTTTTGACGCGTAGGTTTTTTCGACATGACGCGCTTAGGATATGAAAGTTTGATATCAAACATTATTGGTCTTGTTGACTACTAAAGCAATTATGGCGGGAAGTGATAAAGCAAGATAATCATATTCAAGTGGTCAACATTTGCTGTGTTCACATTAGTCTGATTTTATCGCTTTTACGGCAATGTCCGATGAAAAAAATTAAAATTTTAACAAGTGTTTTGAATTTTGGCTTTTTTGGCCCCAACATTTTGGCTGACATCTGCACAATAATGGAAAATAAATACAGCATGCCAGTACTGACACATGCTTTTTGACTCTCGCCATGGGTGATCATAACACCAGTATCGAAAATACAACTTTGAGTGAAAGTGATGCCGCCAAGCCAACACATATCGCCTACATAATCGGACATTACTTTCAATGCACCATGATTTTTGCAACGTTCATATACGTGGTGACATCGTGGTGTCTCATCAGGAAGTTTCGCAATTTCAACAACTACGTGTATCTCAATGTAACTTTTGTGAATTTATTACGTTTAGCCGTTGCTACCCTGACTTTAATTAAAGACGGCATGTATATTGCTGTAATTGTGCAATTAATGAATTACTTTTTTTTCGTCTTCTTATTCTTTTCGAGTGTGTACAACTACTGGTTAGTCGTGATGTGTTACATGTTTTACGTTGATATTGTCAAAGTATTTGACAAAGAAATCAAGAGGAAGTATCTTAAAAGCTCGCTTTTTGCTTGGGGTGTACCTGTAATAGTAGTAATAATTTACAGATTGATTTTCATGTTGATCGAATTAGCTGAAGGACATAATACAGAAAATGTACTGATAGTATTTGTTCAGTCTGGCATATTGATCACGAGCAACGTTCTACCTGCGATTGTCAACTTGATTCTTTATATCAAACTTGTGTGTACTTTATTTCCTTGTAAATCTGAAAACGCGGCCTCAATTTCTGCAAAAGAAATAAGAAAACAAAACATAAGTCGTTTATGTACAGCAACGTCGATGTTTCTATTAAGCAATGTATTTGTGTTAATGATGCTGATTTGGGATTTATGGAAAGCTTCGGATATAGTTCGTGCCATTTCATTTAGCTTGCAAGTAGTAGTTCTTTCGGTGTTCGTTCCTTTAGTAAAAAGTAACCGGGCATTATGGCACAAGTATTATAAACTTCGATTAAATTCGACTATGTCGTGATTTTTGCTGACTTCATCATCATCACCACTATATCAGCCGAAAGACGTCCACTGCTTGACAAAAGCCTCCCCCAAGTGTCGCCACAACAACTCCTGTGCGTCTCGCATCCATCGACTACCACCTTGTGGGAAGCTTTCCAACGCTGTCTCTTCCGGTATGCGTTCACCACACCAGAAGTTTTCGGTCCCATCAATCCTATTTTCTGCGAACAATTTATTGACTTGTTTGTCAATAGTGTCTTTGAAATAACAACAAACGATAATATTCCATCACCAATGAAATTTATTAGTTTGACTGTAACTTCAATCTTCTAAAACACTAAGGGCGTTTTTAGACCCACATGATCGACGTCAAATGGTGATCGTCGATCTCGTGGGTGTAACAACTCAACACGATCGCTTTTGAAAACTTGGTCTTACTAACTAAACTATTTAGACTATTTACGAGTCATGTTTAAAATGAATCCAGAATGCATTCCTCTGTGGTTGTGGAAGCATTTGATTTCTTTTTTTTTTTAAGTTTTCAGCTAAATGCAAACTAAATTTGCTTACTTTACTCAGCATATTATTTATTTATCTCTGTTCAGTCACAGGTTTGATGTTACCAACTGCATGAGACTGTTTGTAAATTTACTTGATTGAGTTTTTTATTGTTTTTGTCTGCAGTCGGATTTTTTTTTATTACTTTCTTATATCAGTCGCATTTTTTGATTCGGCTATTTGGGCCATTTATTTTGATACCCCACATGACTTTGTCACGCAAAACTACGACTTCACTTCTTACGGCAGCTCTTGGTCTTGTTCTTTTATTATTTCAAAATTTGTGTAACCTATGTCGCTACAGCGCTTTAAACGTGGTCAAAATCTATGCAATAGTTTTGCTACATACATACATAGTCTGAAAAAACATTACCCTCCTTTTGGGGCAGTCCGGTAAAAAGAGGCAATAACTTCATGATATCAAGCATTATTGATTCTTGTGGACTACTGGCGTAATTACGCCCTGTTCTGATAAAGCAAGATAAACATATTGAAGTGGCCAAAATTTTCTCCGAAAACAGTAGTTTCATTCTATCGCTGTTCAAACAATGTCTGATGTCAAAGTTTTAGTATTTTTGGTGTCACTTGACAAAAATTTTGCTGTTAAGTACGCAACAATAAAAATTAAATATAGTGTCTGCATGATGGCTTGTGGCTTTTGATGCTCGCGATGACTGATCGTGATACCAGTGTAGAAAACACAACTTTGTGTGAAAGTGTTGGCTACGACCCAAAACTTATCGTCTATATCATTGGGCACTGTTTTCAGTGCTCTATGACATTATCCACGTTTATATACGGAGTGACATCGTGGTGCATCATTAAGAAGTTTCGCAATTTCAACAACTACGTGTATCTCAGTGCCACTCTTGTGAATATATTACGTTTAGCCATTTCTACGCGTAGTTTAATCAAATACGGCAAATTTCAGCCAGTGCTTGGTCGATTCTACAATTTTTTTTATTTTGCCCATTTGTTTTCCTTGACTGTGTATAACTATTGGTTAGTAGTGATGTGTTACATGTTTTACGTTGACATTGTTAAAGTATTTGACAAAGAAATCAAGAGGAAGTATCTGAAAAGCTCACTTTTTGCTTGGGGTGTCCCTTTTGTAGTGATGATAATTTATAGATTCATGGTTTTTCTGTATATTGAACTTGCGGATGAATGTGATAACGAAACAAAAGAAATGGCTAATGTTCAGTTAAGTGTTTTATTCGTGTGCAGCATTCTACCTGGGATTGTTAATTTACTACTCTATCTCAAACTTGTGCATTCTTTGTTTCCTTGTAGAGGTAAAAACGACAGTGCAATTTCTAAAAAAGAAAGAATGAAAGACAACTTGAAACGTTTATTTACCGCTACGGCTATGTTTTTTTTAAGCAATATATTTGTGTGTATGTTCATTATTTGGGAGATATGGAATGCTCCTGTTATGGTACGATCTGTCTTATTTTGCTTGCAAGTAGTATTCCTTTCGTTGTTTGTTCCTTTTGTAAAAAGTAATCGGATGTTATGGCACGAGTATTATAAAAATCGATCAAAAATTACGATGGTGTAATTTTTTTTGTTGTTTCGCTAACGACTATTATTATCAACATCACTATCATCATCACCTTCATTCATAGTTTTTACAGTAACAACGAATCATGATGTTGCTACTCGTACAACATCATGATCAACCTTTTGATATGAATTTTGCAGTCATATATTGGACCTGACCATGATCAAGCCGAGGTTAGGTAAGAGTCGAGTCCAGGTCCAAATGGGATGACTCCCATCATAAAATTCACTTTATGTTCCTTTAAAGCCTGTAGATAAAAATGTCATGTGAGAGAAATTTTATAAACAATTCTACGAAATGGTACATGCAGACATCAATAATATAGATAAAAAAGTACAGCCGGTCGATTCTAATATATATTGATAGCAAATACTTGAATGAAGAGATCACGAAGTGAGCTGTCAATCCAAGTAATCAAGATTAAATGACAGCTCACTTTGTGATCTCTTCCACACCCAAGCAACATGTTTACAGAATCTATCTGCAGGTTTAGCGATGATAGCAGCTTATAAAATAAGTCAAACTACAACCGAAAATCCTTCCGCTTTAACTAGTTTGATTTAATTAAGTATCCATCAACCGAAGCTTTCGATCGATCATTATCAAAACGATCAATTTCGGTTAGATTGCGTTGAAATTCATTGTTTTAATCTGAAAGCAATTAGTTTATTTTTTAATTAAAGATTTAAACGTGATTAATATATTTGAACATGTGGATGTTAAAATGACACTTATTACAACAAATCTTCCGTTGCTGACAGACAACGCAAAGCCGAAAGTACTGGTCGTAGACAGCTAAAGGGAGTTCGCGCTTTGTCTATAGGAGCTGGCATAGCACCCGCGCCGCCATTTTGATTTTAACCGATTTTTTTTTTTATTTGCGGAAAGACACTTAAACAAACAAAAAATGTTAGCAACATGGTGCCCTGAAGTGTCACGCTGAGGAAATATTTGAAGGTAAAGTCACCAAGTGTGAAAGAACTTATCACGCGCTTAAATGTGTTCTGAGGGCTTAGTGTAAGTCTTTTAACGCATTCGATCGCGTTAACGTAAAAGTTCGCCTATGTCAAATTGTATAGAAAAAAAAAAGGTATTCCGTTACTGTCACCAGACGGCGCTTATCCAGTTTCAATACAAATTGACTTTTACGCTAACGTGATCGAGAACGTTAACAAACTCGCACTAAGGCCACTGATTCTAATAATAGTTTTCAGCTTGATTTAACCTTTTATTATATAAAACTAGCACTTCGCCCGCAACTTCATCCGCGCTGCAATTTTCTTAAGTATTCCCAATTTTTGTCTATTTACAAAGTTTATCGCGAACAGACAGACAGACGCAGTGATACGAGTATGTAGTGTGAAACACTATTATTTTGTGAAGTTTTTAATAAAGTAGTTTTCACGTGTTCTGGTTGTTCTTTTATTATTATTTAATGTAACGCATATAAGCATAAGATCAAGTCATTTTTAATGCAACGATCACTATATTGTCACATGGTGACTTTACCTTGAAATTTCTCGGCAACATGACACTTTAGGATACCACATTTCAAAAACAAAAATTGTTGAAGTGTCCCCTTATATGCATGTTAGATCGTGCGCCGCAACATTGAAAAAAAAAACCAAATTACAGCGGGGGGAGGTTACAGCGGCTATGCCACAATGGTCCTATGCCCTTTGGCATGTAGGGCCCTTGCGGAGCACTAACAGAGGAATTCCCAAAATTCCTACGGGAACGGGTAAAAACAGGATATACGGGCAAAAGCTTACATATAAATAAACCTAGCATATATTTGAAACTAGTTGACCCGCACAACTTCGTCTGCGTCACAATTTTCGTTACTGCTCCGCTCCTATTGGTCTTAGCGTTATGATATAGCCTATAGCCTTCCTCGATAAATGGGCTATCTAACATTGAAATAATTTTTCAAATCGGACCAGTAGTTCCTGAGATTAGCGCGTTCAAGTAAACAAACAAACATACAAACAAACAAACAAACTCTTCAGCTTTATATATTAGTATAGATTAGTATAGATATAGATAAGATTCACTCCGTTTATTCTCAGCCATAATTTGCAATTGCGGATTTTAGCAATAAAAAAATTAATAAAGCAATGGACGTGACACTGCTTTATCAAACGCTATTATTGTCCACTAGCTGTGACTAGCTCAATTATGAACGTATAGATAAGGCAGTAAACGGAATCGATTAGTCGAGTGGCCAAATCAGGTTTAATCATATTTGTTTTTTATCCTTGTTTCATCTGAAACTTTTATTGTTTCACTGGCTGTGTTCGAAGTCACACCTGTATCTGCAGTTTCACTTTTATTGTGATTTGCAAGAATACAATGTCAGAAATTAATTTAATTATTTAAGTCTCTGCATTACGATTAATTGTTATCATGGGTGTCATTGAAACTCCAAAGCCTACGCCGTGCGATACGTACGTGGATTTTTATTTCGTTTATATGAGTGTCCATTCTATTCTATACATTTTGTGTTTACCTACGTTCATACTCGGAGTGATATCGTGGTGTCTCATCAGAAAGTTTCGCAATTTCAACAACTACGTGTATCTCAACGCCATCCTGATTAATATATTTCGTTTGATCATTGTGACACTTACTATAGTTCATTGCAACACAAACACTGACTTAGAAAATGATACCATATTTTTATACAATTTTTTCATTATGTTTTTAACCATAGTATATAACAATTGGCTAGTGGTTATGTTTTATATATTCTACATTGATCTTGTCAAAGTTTTTTATAAAGATTTTACAAGAAAATATCTTAAAAGCTTTCTCTTTGCGTGGGGTGTGCCTCTGATAGTTGTGATTATTTTTTGTATTCTTTCAATCTTTATGAATATAACGGAAGGAAATGATAGCGGAGAATTAATTATTGGCTTAATCGGTATTTGCACTATAATCGTGTGCGTCTTATTACCTATTCTCACGAACTTGATAATTTTAATTAAGCTGTTATGCTCTCTGTTTCCCTGTAAACCTTTAAATTCATGTGTGGTTCCTAAAAATGAAAAAATTAAACAAAATTTGAGTCGTCTATGTACAGCGACCGTATTTGTCGTTTTCAGTAACGCCATTGGACTGACGTTTATTATTTGGGATTTCTTCGAACTAGCAGAATTTATACGTGGTATCACGTTCTGCTTACAAGTTAGCGTTCTATCGTTTTTTTTTGTTTTAGTTAAGAGTAACCGAACATTGTGGTATGAGTATTATAAAAATTGTTTGATAAGACCATGTTGTGAATATTGTTGCTGTGTTTTTCGCCAATAGTGAAATAAATCGCTTATAAAATTAGTGTCTTAGTTGATTATGTAACCAAAATAAAAAATATGAAGGGTGTATTGACACCCGTAGGTACGATCGATGCCTTCATATACACACGTCAATTGCGTGGGGGTGATCGATTTAAGAATGTCGTTTGAAGTAAAACCATATTGGTTCAATGATTTATGTTATATGTCTTCAGTATAATTCAATTCTGCCTAGTCAATTTAGTTATTTTTCGCTCATTGTTTTTGAAATTTGTTAAATGATATTTATTTTGTAAGTAGGTTAAACTGGAGAATTTTCACACGTCAATATTTTATGGTTATTTTAAGATGATGAAATAATTTTCAACTTTGTTTTTTTTTTTTGGAATGTTTTAATTCTTATTGGTTGTGCTGTAGTTAAATCTTACAAAGTAAGTGTAAATAAATTAAGAATTGTGATAGTTTGAATAGCAGAAATAATTATTGTCCTGATTGTAATTGCGAACAAACTGGATTGTCATTATATAATATCTGCCCAGCAAAATGCTTTTGTAAATAATAAAAAATGTCGACTGTTTCTGTAAATACTTTCAATGTCATAAATAACGTAGTTGTTAAGTTATTGTGTTATGTACTAACAAAACAACTTTGTATTTGTATAGTTTTACAAGTTGTTCTTGAATATTTCGAAAAAAAAACTCTGAAATAAAAACATTATTATTAATTTCCAAATTCTATGAATAAAGCCAGTGTAATAATTTTATCATTATTGTTACTTCCTTCTTGTGTTAAACACCTTTTTTCTTCCTGCTACTGTTTGGTCACACAAAGTTTCACTACTAGAATAAACTTTGTTGAATTTAGTCCGCCTATATACCACTACCGCACTAAAGAGGTTCAAATTTTTTTTAAGAGAGGTGGCATAGCAAACCCGTCGCCATTTTGATATTTATTTAAGTTGCACATTATCTGTCATGCATATATACTTAGAGGATACTTACACAAACAAAAAATTTAGCAGCACGGTTTCCAACATATTGGCTATCATGTGGTTATATATCGTGTGCCGCAACTTTGAAAATAATCAAAATGGCGGTTTTATCCCCTACAAATAAATATGTACCATCCGACAAAAATGTGTAAATAAACTAGCTTTAATTAACTGATAGTCATGTTTCAGTTGTTGGCATTGATTGTGTAAATAAACAATTTGTATTTCTATTTGTAGTTCTTTTTTTTTAGTTTTTCCTAAATCCCATTGGTTTCAATGTAGACTGAAGAGTTTATTTTTCTCTCAACTTTGTCAGCCGTACTTATGAAGTCTTCAGCATACTGTACACACCTCGATGACGTCTTCAGTAGTTTTCGGCTTCTTTCCGTCTTCAGTCTTGGTCGTAATTTGTAAAATATACGTTTTTTCGTAGCCGCGCACCCAACTACGTGCAACGTGAAAAACTTCGACTCGTTGTCGATCGTCGTCTTCTATCCTGTATCTCGGACGAGCCCCCGAAATTGTGCGGATACAGGGTTCTTTAATAAAAAATCAGTTTTCATTAATTACTATTCTTTTACTTTTCTATTCACAACGTCTTCATGATCGTTCCAAATTCTAATTCAATATGGCGTCCTTCTCAATCCATTCCTTCCTCGTCTATCGCTCTCTCACTCACACACAGCACTTTCACCCTTACTTCCACTCATGTTACATTTCCCACATGGTTATTCACTAATAACAATATTTGCGTTAAAATAAAGCTAGAAAAATAAAAAGTATTTCATAAAAATCAATAGAAAAACTTCCATACTACATGTAATAGAGTCGGGGGTCACAAGGTAAAATAATATAATTAGCGGTCTTTCGACGCAAATCACAGAAATGTCCCAAGATACCTAAAAGCTTGGTCACCCCACACCGTTCGGTAGTAATCAAGAAACCCGACAATTTTGACGAATATTAATTCGTCAAAGTTGTTTTCGAGTTGAGATTGCGTGCTTAATGAACGGACAGATGGACAGACCAGTCTACTTGCCATTGTCTTTCAATCGACGGTAGATTAAATTCAAACACATTCAAAATTCAACCTAGTGTAGCAGTGACATGGTTGGAATTACAATTTCGCAGTGTTTTTGAAGGAAATCATTAATTTTGTTGGCAACAATCAGCCCGTATTGTTTATTGTTTTATTTTGGTAATTAAATTATGTGTTTGTCTAGCGATTGCTTCTGTCTGTGCCTCTGCGTGTCTATTATGGAACTTTATTTTGCGCTTCCGAAATTAATTTATTTTCATAGCGCGTGACTTGGTAAACGTAGAGCATCCTAAGGTTGTGGACAAAGTAACGTCTATTTGCCTAGCCTTTTTCCAGCCATTTTGGCCTAATTAATAGTCGGCTAGTACCAGTCAAACAGGATTAAGCTGAATAAGATAAGATAAGATAAGCCTTTATTTGCTTTAAACATGGTAAAAAGTTGTTACAGTCAGGTATTAATCTTAGGTACACATGTTTAGCTATACAGAATATGTATCAATTGCATGCAAAATATTATAATTTAATTATTGTTTAATGTCAAGAATATAAGGTCAATACAATAATATAATAGTTGTCAAAATTATCCACGTAAATGTCCAGAATTTTATAGCTTATTGTTAAAAAAATCTTTAGTGTCATAAATTTCAGCCATTTCAATAATTTGTTTTTAAAAGATTTAATATTACATATCAATTTTATTTCTTTTGGAATTTGATTATAAATGCGTATACACATGAACAGAAAACTTTTCGCATACTTGGCTGATTTAGGAGTATCTTGCAATACAAGTCTACATGGATCTCTATTCCGAGAGTTCATTTGCTAGGCTTTTTTGAACAATCCCTTATTATTATAAACATAATTACAGATTTCATAAATATAAAGTGATGGAAGTGGTAAAATACCTAGCTTTTTAAAGCACCCTTTACATGACTCGTCAGGACGGATACCACAAATTGCTCTGACGCATTTCTTTTGCGCAATAAATGCTCTGTGTCTATCCGTGCTATTACCCCAAAAAATGAGTCCGTACCGTAAGATGGATTCTATATAGGCGTGATAAGTTGTAATAGCGGTTTTTTTGTTTGTTACATTCTTTATTTGTCTGAGAGCATAAACAAACTTATTAATCCTACTGCACAAATTATCCAGATGTACTTTCCAATTCAGATCTTGATCTATGAGTACTCCTAAGAATTTAATTTGTTGAACTTCTTTTAGCCTGTCAATATTAAGTTTAAAATTGTATTTACTATGTTTTGATTTATTAAACTGCATATAATTAGATTTATCCAAATTAATTTTTAATTTATTAGTCTGTAACCATTTAAAACGTCGTCAATAGTATTAGTCCATTTCATGATCAGATTTAGTTTTATATTTTTTGTCAGTTGTCACAATAATTGAAATGTCATCTGCAAATAATACACATTTATGATTAGTCAATAGTGGTAAGTCGTTTATGTATAATAGAAACAATAAGGGTCCTAATACACTCCCTTGGGGGACTCCGCAATTATTAACTCTATGGTCTGATAAATACGAGGTTAGTAAATTTTCATTTACTTTATTAATAACAACGTATTGTTTTCGGTTGCTTAAATAAGACGCGATCCACTGCAGTGCTAAACCTCTTATGCCACTTTTTTCTAATTTTTCCAACAAAATACCATGTGCCACAAAGTCGAAGGCTTGTGACAGGTCGAAGAATAGTCCGGTCGTTAAATAATTTTTATTTAGGAAATTATGAACATGTCTTAAAAGATTAGCAATTGCTAGAGTTGTTAACTTGTGTTTTTGAAATACATACTGTTCTTTTGTTATGATGTTGTACTTGCTACAGTAGTCGGTAAGTCTCTTGTGCATACATTTTTCAAATAATTTAGATAATATAGGTATAAGGGTTATCGGGCGATAATTTTTAACATCATTTTTATCGTTTTTTTTTTGTACAGAGGTTTAACAACTGATTATTTAAGGGCATCAGGAAATGTTCCAGATGAAAATGAAATATTGATCAAATAAGTCAGTATAGGAATCAGTTCTGTACTGCAAGTTTTCATTATCCTTGTACTAATTCCATCGTAACCTTCTGAGTTAGTGTTATTTAGAGCTGTTATTTCTTTTTTTATCTCGTCTTCAGTCATAGGGCTAAGAAATACGGAATTGAGCATGGTTATGTTTTTATAAGATTCATCATTATCATGTAAATGGTCAATCATTATCATGTGAATAGGTACCTGTTTTTACGTGGAGCGGTTGCTTACCTGACCTCCATAACCCTCTAACTGGTGTCAGATTTTCTGGCTTCTGACAATACGTAACGACTGGCAAAGATCTACAAATGACAGCCGGGACAAACAGCTTAACGTGTCTTCAGGCACCGTATGCCAAAATGCATCCAGACGCCGCGGCCGTTCAGCCGTTTTGTTGTGATTCAGAAACAAACAGCCGTCCATCCAAACTTTCGCATTTATAATGTACTAGCTTATGCCGTATGGTGCCGTAAAAAAATAATACCATCCCATCACTTCCCGTGGGTGTCATAAGAGTCGACTAAGGGACTCTCCAAAGAATGAGCAGAAGCGTTCTCTGTAAAAATCAACACTATACACTGCGATCACCAACCCGCCTGCCAAGCGTGGCGATTATAGCAAACCCTCCGTTTTGAGGGAAGCCTATGTCCAGCAGTGGACGTCTTTCGGCTGATATGATGAGCTTTTGCCTGCGATTTCGTAAGTGCATATCCCGTTGTTTCACGTTCTCATAAGAATTCCGGGAAATCTTCCCTTAGTGCTCCTCTATACTCCCCAAGGAAGGTACATCCCAAATTTCAGCATTCTACGAACTCTAGTTTCGGCTGTTTATTGTCTATCAGTCTCTCAGTAACGGAAGAATTTTATGTACAGTTTGTGACCAACATTATCTGCCTATTAGCGAATAATAGTCAAGTGGGTTAGATAATGTTGGTCACAGGCTGTACTAGCTTCTTGCTTCGCGACTTCGCGCATATTTATTTTTTCTCTCTCTAGTTATAACCCTCAAAAGCGCTACTTAACCTCGCAGACCAATCGCCAGCCATTTAGAAATAACAATTAGGTGTATCTTTGTCTATTCCCAATTCAATGTTAGTGTTAATAGTTAAATAGCTTTTAGATTGTCTCTGATTGGTTTATCTTCTGTTTGGTACAGTTTTAGTTAGTTTGATCTAAATTTATTGAGGCACACATAAGTTACGGATTTATGGAATAACCCTGGTTTCTGGACAATAATATCGACACGTCAGTGGGCTAAAAAGCGCGAGCCTGCGGACGGCGAGCATTGGGTGGCTCGCCGTCTGATCAGAACCAGGCTGGGGTCGGCGGCGCAGTGCGATCCCCGCGCGTCAGCACGGAAGACGGGGCCCGCTAGGGCAGGTGCCTGCTGGGGCTGCGGAATCTGTTCGAAAGAGGTACCGTAGCCTTGGAACGCGGCGGGCACTAGGAGGAACACGGATGGGTTTTAGTCAGTAAGAGTCTCACACTCCCTCCTGCTCCACCCAGAGCGGGAGAAGTCATTCGATTATTTCCTATGCATAAAAAAGAGGGGCTAAAAAGGCCACTTAAGGAGAATCAAAATATGAATCAGACAACAATCTGTCAAATTTAATTTTCATCATTATTACTAACGCATTAGATTCAAGGTTGATTGGGAAAATTTGACAGTCACGGGTAGCGTGATGTTCTTTCTGCTAAAGTGACCTTTTTAGACACGCAGGTATTAAAAAAGAATCATCTAAAGCCATAGTTGGTTATATACAACATACGTTGCTTAATATGTCACCGGATAATCGACGCGCTGATTTTTCTCAATTAGACCCGAATGTTTTGGGAACTATTGAATTAAGATGGGATTTATTGTATTCAAAATGATCTGTTCTCAATGTATTGCGGAATTTTAATCCAATAAAGATTTATAACAATCTAACGGGGTTTATTATTATCCGGTGACACATACCTACATTGTTGGCAAAATACAGCGTCAGTTCTGTTGGCAAAATGCATATTGTTTTTTTACTGTTGTCCAAGACAGTTGGATCTTCATTGACTCTGCGTTTTTGTGGGGCCACAGTTGAAGTGGCAGTAGGTAGGGCACATTGCTCGCAGAACAGATGGTCGAAGGGACATACAATTTGACAACCGCGTACCGGAAGATGCAGCATTGGAAAGCCTCCCACAAGGTGCATAGGACCGGTTGTTGTAGTGACACTTGGAGGAGGCCTATGTCCATATTATGATCGTTTTTGAAATTCCTATCCTTTATTTTTGACACTAACCGGACGCTCATGATAGCATGAATAACAAAATTAAAACTTGCTAGTATAGCGTGTTGGAAATATTTTAAAACATCTCGACACGAAGAGATTATTAACTGTAAAACTTCGATTCGTATCGTTGTAGAAGAAAATTCAATGCCCAGTAGACCCTGGTGTGTGCCTCACGGCTACGCCAAAATGGCATGAAGAATTGCCATTGTTAGGGGCATTTAGCGAGCACTGACTCTCAACGTAGGCGATGCACACAATTGCTCAAATTGACCTCTGTAATGAGATCTGTGACCATTGTACCATCACTAACACAGAGTATATACATCCGAAAAATGTTTTTTTTTTTTTACTAAAATTATTAATGTGCACGTTACGTTGCAAAGTTTTCTAATAACATGATGCATCTGAAGGGCAATGACGTGATTTTTTTAAGGATGGGAAATCATCAAATGACTCCTCCCGCTCTGGTTGAAGCAGGAGGGAGTGTCAGACTCTTACTGACTGAAACCCATCCGCGTTCCTCCTAGTGCCCTTTGCGTTCCAGGGCTACGGTGCCTCTTTCGAACAAAGACCGCAGCCCCAGCAAATGACGTGATAAGCCCAATATCATTTAGTTACCTAACAAAATCGTGAACGAAGTCGCGAGCAAAGTGTTAGTAAGAAATAAATTTGCTTTAACACATGAAGTTTAGTTTTAATACACCTTTGCCCTAACCCTTTTGGCTAAAACAGCTTTTATTTTAAGTAAACACTTGTCCAATCATCCATACCTTTTAAAGGATTGGAAATCATCGAAAATCCTTTCGCTCTGGACGGAGCGAAAGGGAATTTCAGCCTCTTACTGACTAAAATTCATTCGTAGTCCTCCTCATGCACTTTGCGTTCCAGGGCTGCGGTGACTCTTTCGAACTAATTTCAAAACATATGTAAAACTGAAACCCATAGTTAGAAATATACAAAACCAATATTCGCCATGTTAGATTCACTATTCAAAATGGACGTCGCAACAGAATCTCTAATCCCACATAACTGACAGACCAAAAACTAACAGTTTAAATGACAAGCTAATCCATCTGACGCGCCTCTCTTTCCTAAATATTAAACGACCCAAATATTGATACTAAAGAAACATTCAGAAGGTTTAGGGTATTCAGACAGTACATTTTTTTTGGGATGGGTTTACTCTTGACTCAAGTCTAGGTCAGAGATGACAGATTCGAAGAGTTTCACTATTCTGTAAACTGTTAAAAAAAAAAAAAAAATTTTTTTTTTAGATGTTAACTAAAGTTGCAACGTGCTTGTAGTATAAATTGATAAAACTTATAGTACAGTTCATCAGTTCACCGTGTGCCAGGCCTTCCAAGGTGCGTCTTCCGTTACGCGGTCGCCATTCCTGAACTATTCAGCCTCATCGATCATCTGTCCTGCGAGTCCAGATTAAACTAGCTGAAAAGACCGAACAGCGGGTCCAAAAAGGCCACTTTAGCAGAATCAGCCAGCACACCAAGCCTAAACTGACAAATTTTCCCAATCAACATTGAACCTAAAGCTTTAGTAATAAAGATGAAAACGCTTGTTGTAAGATTAATATTATGATCCTAATATGATTTTACTATAGTGGCCTTTTTAGACCCGCTAATCCTTGACATAGTGTTATTGATGTAAGAAAGAATATTGTACAAAGAGATCCTGCCTTAAATCACGCTTAAAGAATAGCGATAGATGGAAACCATGATCAAACAAGCGTGCCCAACAGATGACTGATCACCATTGCTTAGAAGGTTAATGGATAATTGGGTGGTAGAAACCAAAAATAGACCGAATTACTCTTTTTTCTGTACACTAGTAATTTTTCCTGTATTGTGGGTGCATTTACAAACATACAAAGACACATACACAAACAGTAAGCATAAGATAATCAGCCTATAATGTTCCCACTGCTGGGACACAGGCCTCCTCTCGGTGAGAGGGAGTGGGCCGTAATCCACCACGCGGGCCCAGTGCGGGTTGAAAGATGTCACATATCTTCGTATTATTGGTTTTAGGACATGCCGGTTTCCTCACGATGTTTTTCTTCACCGTTTCAAGATCAGTGGTGATGAAATAATTTACACGAAGTAAAGCGCCTGCCTGGGTTCGAATCTACGACCTACATACAACTCGTAAGTCGCAGCCATTACCACCGGGCCACCACTGCTATCACTGTGTACTATTTGTAGGCCATACAAATATTTGTTCCATGCGGGAATCGAACCCACGACACGCGGCGCAGCAACCGATCGTTCATCCACTGCGTCAACCGTGCCGTTATAATAGGCAGTCTTATTTGGTCCGACGCCATAAAGATGGCTGTTGGAGGCAGCATGTACAAAACGGTCCACATTGCAGAAAACAGCATGGCTTGAAGAAGCGCCGTACATGATCGCGATCCTCAGCAGTGAGGGAACGACGAAGAAGAAGTAAAATCGACTACCTAGTCCGTGCCGTGTCCGATTTGATAATAGAAAACAATGTAATAAAACAAATACACTTTATTCTGACGAATAAATAAAGAAAATTATTTAAAATAACAAAAGTAATAAAGACAACACTTTATACAACAAAAAGAAATAAAACAGAAAAGCAGAATAAGTAGCAATCCTTAAAAACATCAGCTTCTTTTTAGCATACTCAGTTCTAGTTAACCCATCTTTAAGTACATATTTCCTTAAAGCTATAGCCCACAGTCCCATGAATTCGCGCCAATCTATTTTGTTGACATCGAAATTAAATATTTGTCGGTCGACATCCGATAGATTGTCATATAGAGCTTCAGTGTTCTTGTCGACAAAGTCAAAATTGTGGAACAAGAAATTGGATAATGTCAACATCAACTTAAATGATTTGGTGTACAGTTTGACGAACCTGTAAATGAAAAAGAAGAGTTAGTTAAATATTCTCGGTTATCTTAATATATAAAACTAAAATTAAAAATAAAAAATTAATATAAAATTCCTACGGGAACGGGTAAAAACAGGATAATATACGGGATTGATATATTTGAAACTAGTTGACCCGCACAACTTCGTCTGCGTCACAATTTTCGTTACTGCTCCGCTCCTATTGGTCTTAGCGTTATGATATAGCCTATAGCCTTCCTCGATAAATGGACTATCCAACACTGAAATAATTTTTCAAATCGGACCTGTAGTTCCTGAGATTAGCGCGTTCAAGTAAACAAACAAACTCTTCAGCATTATACATTCAGTCAAAAAAGTATCGGGAATGGATGATTTGTTTATGGTTCCAAATTCAAATTTTTGTTTTTTTATAGTTGTTAGATTGGCACAACTGTTTTCCATTTTGGCGCGGAGTTTGAGTTGCATCTGTTATTTATATTAAATACAGTGCTGGTTTTAGTAATATCATATATAGTGTGTATTGCGAATTTCATAATGGACAAAAATATCGAACAAAGAGTTTATCTTAAAATTTGCATCGCCAATGGAATTTCGTGTTCGGAGTCACTGAAAATGTTACAGAAGGCTTACGGTGAATCGACTTTATCAAAAACTCGTGCTTATGAGTGGTTCAAAGCATTCAAAAGCGGTCGAGATGTGATGGAAGATTTGCCTCGCTCTGGTAGGCCGTCAACGGCTGCAACTGAAGTTAACATCGCAAAAGTGAAGGAAATAGTGACTGAAAATACCCATTCAACTCTGAGAGAGATAGCCGCCGAACTTTCTGTATCTCACGAGTCGATCCGTACCATTTTAACTAATCATTTGGGTATGAAACATGTTGCTGCTCGGCTAGTCCCAAAAGATCTGAATTTTCTCCAAAAACTCAATCGCATGAAAGTCGCTGAGGACATGCTAGAACGAGTCAGTTCGGACCCAACATTCATGAAACGCATTGTTACTGGTGACGAGACGTGAGTTCACGAGTTTGACATGCAAACTAGTCAACAAGCTTCGGAGTGGCGCCTTCGAACTGAACCGAAACCGAAAACACCACGCCAAAGTCGATCAAAAGTCAAAGTCATGTTGACTGTTTTCTTTGACTATCGCGGTGTTGTGCACTATGAATTCTTACCGGAAGGTCTAACGGTAAATAAAGAATATTATTTGAGCGTTTAAGAGAGCAAATTCGACGAAAAAGGCCAGATTTGTGGAAAGAAAATTCTTGGATTTTGCGCCACGACAATGCGCCTTCGCACAAGGCTATCATTGTGAACGAATTTTTAACCAAACACTCAACAAATACCATCCAGCAACCACCATATTCACCAGATATGGCTCCTGCTGACTTTTTTCTTTTTCCTAAACTCAAATTACCACTTCGCGGCACCCGTTTTCAATCGATAGAAGATATAAAGGAGAATTCGCGGCGAGAACTGAACTCAATTCCGGAAGCAGCGTTTAAAAAATGTTTTGATGAATGGATTATTCGTTGGCGCAAGTGTATCGTTTCTAAAGGAGCATACTTTGAAGGTGATAAAATAAATTTGGATGAATAACAGACATTTTGTGTATTATTGATCTTTTCCTGGTACTTTCTTGACAGAGTAGTATATTAGTATTTATATATTAGTATCAGATTGTGAGTGAGTGACTCACACACAGCCCCAACTGAAATTTGACATGTAGCTTCCCTACACTCGATATGGGAGCAGAAAGCTGAAATACTCTACTGGCCGTAGATAGCTGAAATTTGACATGTAGCTTCCCTACACTCGATATGGGAGCAGAAAGCTGAAAGACTCTACTGGCCGTAGAAAGCTGAAATTTGACATGTAGCTTCTCTACACTCAATATGGGAGCAGAAAGCTGAAATACTCTACTGGCCGTAGAAAGCTGAAATTTGACATGTAGCTTCCCTACACTCGATATGGGAGCAGAAAGCTGAAATACTCTACTGGCCGTAGAAAGCTGAAATTTGACATGTAGCTTCCCTACACTCGATATGGGAGCAGAAAGCTGAAATACTCTACTGGCCGTAGAAAGCTGAAATTTGACATGTAGCTTCCCTACACTCGATATGGGAGCAGAAAGCTGAAATACTCTACTGGCCGTAGAAAGCTGAAATTTGACATGTAGCTTCCCTACACTCGATATGGGAGCAGAAAGCTGAAATACTCTACTGGCCGTAGAAAGCTGAAATTTGACATGTAGCTTCCCTACACTCGATATGGGAGTAGAAAGCTGAAATACTCTACTAGCCGTAGAAAGCTGAAATTTGACATGTAGCTTCCCTACACTCGATATGGGAGCAGAAAGCTGAAATACTCTACTGGCCGTAGAAAGCTGAAATTTGACATGTAGCTTCCCTACACTCGATATGGGAGCAGAAAGCTGAAATACTCTACTGGCCGTAAAAAGTTGAAATTTGACATGTAGCTTCCCTACACTCGATATGGGAGCAGAAAGCTGAAATACTCTACTGGTCGTAGAAAGCTGAAATTTGACATGTAGCTTCCCTACACTCGATATGGGAGCAGAAAGCTGAAATACTCTACTGGCCGTAGAAAGCTGAAATTTGACATGTAGCTTCCCTACACTCGATATGGGAGCAGAAAGCTAAAATACTCTACTGGCCGTAGAAAGCTGAAATTTGACATGTAGCTTCCCTACACTCGATATGGGAGCAGAAAGCTGAAATACTCTACTGGCCGTAGAAAGCTGAAATTTGACATGTAGCTTCCCTACACTCGATATGGGAGCACTAAGGGAGAGAAGATTTCTCGAAATTTCTATGAAAACGGGAAAAAACCATGTATGCGCGTATGATTTCACAGGCAAAAGCTAGTTTCCCTATAAAATATAGAAACATGTCTAGTCTCTGTCATCTCTGACATAGACTAGAGTCAAGAGCAAACCCATTACAAATAAAAAAAAATTTTTTTTTTTTATTTAGTCGGTCCGTTTGATTTTCAAAAAAGATTGGTATTTTAATCTTTTCAAATAGTAAAAATTGACAAAGAAAAAGCGTATCAAAGTTCAGGAATGGGGCCATTTTATAATAGAAACTGTATAGTAGGTGCCAAATAAGTTTACAATAACGATAATTCATTCAAAATCATTGATTAAAAAAACATAAAGCAGTCTTGGATCGACATCGTGATCCTTTATATTTTCCAGTACCAAGTGAAAAACGATTCCTAATTTATTTTTGGGTAACTATGAAGATTTAATTAGTAAATGTCAATAAACTTTATTGCAAATTTATTTGGCACCCACCACAGTGACGGTACACGAGTTTTCAACGTACTGTATCGTCTTAATTTTTTTGTTATCGTGTAAAACTACATGTCCAATATTTTTTGAAAATATATGTATGTAAATAAAATATAATTATTATTCTTCTATTTAGGAATAGAAAAAAAAACTAATTGTCAAAAATTTTTAAGTGATTGTAATGCTCAATCAGTTCTGCATACAACCCTAAATAATCTCTTCAAAGTAAGAGTGAACAGTTTTCTTATGGGTAAGCTCCCTTCATCGTTGACGTTGTCTCTGTTATCTCTGACCTAGACTTGAACAAAAGCAATCGCAACTCAAATAAAAAAAAAACCGGCCAAGTGAAAGTCGGACTCGCACACCAAGGGTACCGTACCATAAACCTTAATTTTCTTCTTTAATCAATCTGTAAAAATTTCAACTGTCTACCTATTACGGTTATGAGATACAGCCCGCTGACAGACAGACAGATGGATGGACGGACGAACGGACGGACGGACAGCGGAAGCTTAGTAATAGGGTTCCGTTGGATACCCTATGGGTACGGAACCCTAAAAATAAAAAAGTTCTACTCTTCTTGTACTATTACCGTCTCTCCTTTCCAATAAGTAAACAAACTCCATCGATGATATACGCAGGTATCAGGTGCAGTAACCAATTGAGTATCCAGAATATTGTAGGGTTATTAGTTTTCAAACGGAGGCTGTACGCCACAGCCATCGGCGGTGGATAGCTCGGTATCGTGTTATTCAGCAATATGGAAAACAGAGTTTCTGTGGACAATAAAGAATTAAAGTTTAAGCAGCAATGTATATTAGTCCTCATGACCAAGATTTCGGCCATAGCGGCCAATCTGAACGAAGAGTAGCCATGGTCACGGAACATATTGCAGTGCACAAGTTTGTGCACAATTCGAAACGATAGAACGGCAACCCGAAACGACCAGAGAGAGATCTGGTGTAAGACCAGTGGCTCAAAGTGCTTTCCGAGACACTGGGGTGTCACAGCACCAATTTCCGAACTCCGGGCCGTCACAGAGAAAAGATTGCCCGACCTGGGAATCAAACCCAGGACCCCTCATTAGACAGGATATTGCTCGCAGAACAGACAATCGAGGGGGTCGAAAGGTCCTGGAGGTAAGGCCGCGTAGCGAAATAAGAAGCGTCAGAAGGCCTCCTACAAGTTGGACCGATGATGACTTGTTGCAGCAAGAGGCACATGACCGGTCATTGTGATGATACTTGGTGGAAGCCATGGATGAAGATGATAATGAATATTTTAAATATCAGTTTTTTTCCTATTATCTGCTAAATAAATGGTAAGTGTTGTAGCACTGTATTCATTGAAATGGGCTTTCAGATTTAAATGTTTTACATGGAGCGACTTTATCGTACACAAACCAATTATAACCTATCCTTTTGTTAAGACTGGTTGCATGTTAACTACCACAAGTCAAATAAAATGCCTAAAAACTTTAAAAATAAGGGAAGAACAAACTTGTGTCCGCAGAATTCCTTGGAGAAGTATTCACGCTATAAATCTTCAGATTCGTTTCGCCAGCAGCCCTCCTTTGAGCTGTTTCCCATCCTGCAGCTATGGTGGCATTATTGACATAGTCGACGGGTATAAAGTTTAAGCAAACTTTGTTATTAGTTGGCATAACGTGAATAACACCCATGCCAATGCCTAAAGCCATCTGAAAGAGATTTTTATTTCATTAGATTGTAAAATTTTCCATTCATGGAGTCTGTATGTTGTAAAGTCTTTTGGCAACATTATCTTCCCCAGCCTAAAAACAAACGAATTTGGACCCTCTGACAGTAACATTAAGGTTTATTCAATTTATACGAGCTTATCAGACAAGTGCTCGAGGACTTGATGAACAAATACAATAATAATACAGACACGCAAATTTGATCTTTAACACGTAACGTTAAGGTAAACCCACCCAACATTGTCGGAGCCACCGGCATTATGTATCATTTTGTTAAGCTATTTTAATCATTATCTCGTCGACTTTAAAGTTGAAAAGCTTTTAAGTAACTCTATATAATTACAACCCAATCTTTAATTTCGCGTATTCTCGACAAGTTCTTGTGGCTTAGCGGTTTGATGCTGGATTGGCGACGAACAACATGTGGGTTCGAAAACACAGTCCACATAGTATTAGTTCCTTTTTTAATTAGTTGCAATGACAATCAATTAAAAAAGGAACTACAATATTACTTGCATTATTAAAGAACGACCAATATGATTTACGCCTAATAACTTATCTTGTAAACAGGTGGGTAAATTAAAAAAACTTTAAGTTTAGAGAATTTAAATTGGGTATAATTTAGACGGTCACCAAAAATAATATTTTTAAGACTCTAAGCCTAGGCACCAAAATGGATCAACGGTCACCAAATTCTATCCAACTCAACTGATATTGCCATAAAATGTAGGCTTGGGGTTACAAACTGGATAAAATAGGTTAGGTTAGGTTAGAATTGTGACCAACCGCGCGCGAGCCGCTCGCTCGCACGCTCGCTGACCTGAGCGGAGATTCCGCTGCGTCCCCGTCCCCGCTATTGCTGGAGAGCAATAAAGCGGAGGCAAATGCTGCAAAGCGGGCACAGCGAAAGGCGGTCGCGGCGGACGAGGTCGGTGAGATGGCTCGTCAGGCTCGAGAGCGGCGGGCCGCCCAGGCAGCTGCCGGGGAGGTATTAACGGCGGCGGCACTCAGTCGTCAAGTTCTTGACGGCGTGGACGTTGTCCTGAAAGTTGCCACAAAATCGGGTAGCTTGAAGGGCACGTTCACGCGCGCCCTTAAAGAGGCGGCTGAGAGTATAAAGGAGGCGGTAGAGGTCCTCCTTGAACGAACAAGCTCTGAGGAGACGGCGAAGCTGTGGGAGGAGAATAGCCGCCTCCGAGCCGAGCTGGAGGACCTCAAAAGGGAGGTTGCCGCTCAAAGGGAAGCCCAGCTGCTGAACCATGCGGCTCTCGCAGCTGCCGGCTCCCCGGCAGTTGCGGCCCCGCCGTCGACCCCGCCGTTGGCCCCGCCCGCGCCGTCGGCCCCTGCCTCTGCACTTGCGCCTGATGCGGAGGTCGAAAAGATCGTCCGCATTTGCATGCAACAGTGTGGGAGCATGATGAATGCCCGCCTGGAGGCCTTAGAGTCGAGGCTGCTCCCGGCCAAGAACCTCCGGCCACCGTTAGCGGCGGATAAAAGGAGGATGGAGGAGGCCGCAAGGCCAGGGCCATCAACTGCGACGGCCAAAGCTGTAAAGGGGGACAAAAAGCGCACGGAGGGTCCAAAGAAGCCTGCGGACGCACCCTCTTCCAGTTCAATTGCGACCCCGGCGACCGCGTCCGGCCCCACCTCAGAGGCTTGGACAACGGTCGTCAAAAAGGGCCGCAAGAAGAAAGCATCAGGTGAGTCCAAGCCCGCGCCCAAGAAGAAGAAGCGGAGGTCTCGGAAGGGTAGGGTCCCACACTCCGCGGCTGTAATCACACTGCAGCCCGGAGCCATCGAGAGGGGCCTTACCTACAAGGAGGTCCTCACGCAGGTGAGGGCCAACGTCGCGTTCCCCGACTTGGGAACCCCGACCGGCTTTAGAATGAAGTCGGCGGTTACGGGGGCGCGGCTGTTCGAGGTGTCGGGTCCTGATGGCAGCCAGAAGGCGGACGTCCTGGCCGCCAAATTGAGGGAGGTCCTCAATGGAGAGGACGTTCGAGTGTCCAGGCCCGTGAAGACCGCTGAATTGCGCGTTGATGGCCTGGACGACTCGACGACCCCGGAGGAGGTCGTGGCGGCCGTCGCTCGAAGCGGGGGATGTCCGCCGGGTGACGTGCGGGCGGGCGAGATTCGCGCCGACGCTGCCGGGCTCGGCATCATCTGGATAAAGTGCCCGGTAGCGGCGGCGAAAAAGATCGCCGACAGCGGGCGTCTTCTGGTGGGGTGGGTGGCAGCACGGGTGAAGCTGCTGCAACCCAGGGCTATGCGGTGTTACCGATGCCTTGACGTTGGGCACGTCAGGGCACGTTGCACCGCCGCAATTGACCGCAGCGAACTATGTTATCGCTGCGGTAAGCTCGGCCACAAGGTGGCCCAATGCTCCGCGACGCCAAACTGCAGCCTCTGTACCGCTGCAGGGAGGCCCGCGGAGCACATTGTGGGTGGCAAGGCCTGTGGCGCGCCCGCCCCCAAGACGGGCAAGAAGAAGAAGAAGAAAAAGAAGGGAGCAAACAAGGCTGCCGGGGACTCTTTACATCCCCCGCAGCCTGGTTGCTCTTCGGCCGACTCCCGGCCTGAGAATGGCACCGAAGGAATGGATTGTGCGTAATGGCACAATTCCATTTCCTCCAGGGCAATATCAACCACTCTGCCAGGGCTCAGGATCTTTTACTCCAGAGCATGGCAGAGTGGTCGATTCATGTGGCTGTGGTCGCCGAACCGTACTACGTCACCCACCACCTTCAACACCCTGCCCTGGAGTTGTATTCGGGAGGCACTGCGCTATCATCGAGTGCCTACCTACCTCCGCCGCGTCATTGGGGCTTATTTGACGGACCGGTGTGTCACCTATCTGGGACGTGATGGCAGACACCAGCACCCCATGTCGTGCGGCGTTCCGCAGGGCTCGGTCTTGGGCCCACCCCTGTGGAACATCGGTTACGACTGGGTACTGAGGGGCGAGCTCCCGCCGGGAGTGGACCTGACGTGTTACGCTGACGACACGCTGGTCACTGCCCGGGGGAGCTCGTACAGGGAGGCAGCGTTGCTGGCGACGGCCGCGGTCTCACAAGTGGTGAGCCGCATACGGCGCCTTGGCCTGGAGGTAGCCCTCAACAAGTCGGAGGCCATAGCCTTTCATGGCCCCCGGCGGGCGCCGCCAGCGGGATCACACATAGTTGTTGGGGGGGCCCGTATCGCTGTCGAGTCCACCATGAAGTACCTGGGATTGGTTCTCGACAGCCGGTGGGATTTCGGCCCCCATTTCCGGCGGCTGGCGCCCAAGTTGTTGGGCGCGGCTGGGGCGCTGTCAACGCTGCTTCCAAATCTGGGGGACCCGAGCACCGCCTGCAGGCGGTTGTACGTGGGGATCGTGCGATCAATGGCCTTGTATGGGGCCCCGATCTGGGCGGCTGACCTGACGGTCGGCACCATCACTGTTCTGCGGAAGCCGCAGAGGGTGATGGCCGTCAGAGTCATCAGGGGCTATCGCACAATCTCCTACGAGGCGGCTTGCGTACTGGCCGGATCTCCGCCCTGGGACCTGGAGGCAAAAGTCCTCGCGTCACTGCACCGGTGGCGTGAGGAGGCGCGGGCGCGCGGCGAGCGACTGATGCAGCAGCACATTAAGATGCGTCAGTCGCAGCTGCGCGAGGTTCTGGTGGCGGAATGGCGGAACAGGCTCTCACGCCCTTCCGCCGGCCTCGTCACTATCGAGGCCATCCGGCCAGTGCTCGAGCTGTGGCTCGGGAGAAGGCACGGCTCCTTGACATTTCGTGTGACGCAGGTCCTCTCGGGGCATGGCTGCTTCGGGAGGTTCTTGTGTCGCATAGGCAGGGAGCCGGACGCTCGGTGTCACCACTGCGTCGACTGTCGGGAGGACACGGCGCGGCATACGCTGGCAGAGTGTGCCGCTTGGGAGGAGCCGCGCCGTGCCCTCATCTCTGTGGTAGGCAGTGATCTCTCGCTGTCGGCTGTAGTTCGTGCTATGGTCGACGGCGAGGAGTCCTGGGACGCGGTGGTCTCCTTCTGCGAAACAGTTATCGCGCAGAAGGAGGCTGCGGAAAGGGAGAGGGAAATCTCAACCTCTCTCCCAGCCCGCAGCAGGCGCACCGGGCGTCGGAGGAGGGTATACGCTGCCCTCTTCCGGCCCCCCTAACTGGGTCTAGGGGCGGCGGAATTGGGGATGTCCGTCGCCCCCCATTCATTCGGCCCCGAGGTGGCGGCGCGTGGTGTTCCCGTGCGCCCCTCTTTGACGTCGTGGGGGGAGTCAAACACCTCACTCCCCCCGCTGACCCGAGGTGGCCCGCAGAGACGGGCTGGCACCAGCCGGGGATTACGGAAGTCGCATTAGTTCTCGCGATCTCCGGTTGGTGAGAGATGGAGCACCGGGGTGGTTTTAGTCAGTAAGAGTCTGACAGACCCCTCCGCCCGCCCCAGGGCGGAGGACATCCATGAGGATTTCCCCCCGTTACAAAAAAAAAAAAAAAAAAAAAAAGTTAGAATTGTGACGGGAGGTGGCCTGTCTGGCCTCGGCTGGCGGGTCCCTGGTGGCAGGGAGGATCCGCCGCCTGGGTTTGAGGGTGGCGCTGAACAAGACCGAGGCCGTGTTCTTTAACGGGCCTCGGCAGCGCTGCCCTCCCAACGCCCACATTGTGGTGGAGGGCGTCAGGGTGGGCGTCCAGGCCCAGATGAAGTATCTGGGCCTGGTGTTGGACAGCAGGTGGCGCTTCGGCCCGCACTTCAGCGGGCTGTCGACGCGCCTGCTGAAGGCCGCGGACGCCTTGTCATGGCTCCTCCCGAATCTGGGGGGGCCCAATGCACGATGCCGGCGCTTGTATGCCGGCATCCTGCGGAGCATGGCCCTATACGGGGCTCCAATCTGGGCGGACTCCCTCCACAGGAGGGAGAATGCGACCATGATGCGCAGGCCCCAAAGGGCCATTGCACTGCGGGTAGCGAGGGCCTACCGCTCGGTGGGCTTTTCGGCGGCGTGCGCTCTGGCGGGCACCCCTCCTTGGGAGTTGGAGGCGTGGGTGCTCGCCAGAGTGTACGAGTGGACGGCGCGGCGAAAGGCCCTGGGCGAGCGCCCCGTCGCGGAGGAGCGGGAGGCCGTGCGGCGGGAGACGAGGGACGCCATCATCGTCCATTGGACGGAGGACCTCGCCTCCGCCACCTTTGGCCGCCGAACCCTGGACGCGCTCGGTCCGGTCCTGCGAGACTGGCTCGAGCGCTCCCACGGTTTCCTCTCATTCCGTCTGGTGCAGGTGTTGTCAGGCCACGGCTGTTTCGGCAAGCACCTGCATCGGATCGGGAGGGAGGAGACCCCGGCGTGCCACGACTGCGGCGTGGCGGAGGACACGGCTCAGCACACCCTCGAGGTGTGCCCGGCTTGGTCTGAGCCGCGCCGCAGTCTAACAGCGGAGATCGGACAGGACCTCTTGCTTCCCGGCGTGGTCAACGCCATGCTAGAGAGTGAGGGGTCCTGGGCAGCTGTCGCCTCTTTTTGCGAGGATGTCATCTCGCAAAAGGAGGCGGCGGAGCGCGCGCGGGAGGACGACCCTCTCGCTGCACCGCTCCGCAGGCGCAGAAGAGGTCGGAGAAGACGCCGTCTTCTCCCTCCTCATGGTGGTGATGGGCGGGCGATAGGCGCGGGGGCGCCTCCGCCCGCATTGCACTCCACACCACCCTCGCCGGTCATTCCCAGCCCTCCCCCTGAACGGGGAGGACTTGAGGGGCCCGCCGCTTTAGGCGGGTTGTCGTCGGAGGAGGACTGGACGCTAAGGCTGCGCCGATCTCCCAGTCCTCTTCCACTCGGACGATGCGGGAATGCCGCAGGGTCGTTTTAGTGGGTATACCGGGTCAGCCCGGGGAGTCCCACATACCCCTCCCGTTCCCCCGACGGGAGGGTATGCGTAATGCATTTATTCCCAGCTTAAAAAAAAAAAAAAGGTTAGAATTGTGACCAACCGCGCGCGAGCCGAGCGAGCGAAGCTAGCGGTGCCGCGGCATCGGCCGGCGAGCGCTACTTCTCGAATATTATTTGGTGACCATTTATCTGTTTTGGTAACCGTTTAGAACTTTTTTGGTAGTAAAATAGGTACTTTTTTGGGCGGTGTTTAAACACAAGCCATTTAAATTTACCAAGAATGGTTGGATTCGAAGTAAAGCATACATTTGCTTTGTGAGGTAGATAATAAATTCATATAAGTGACAAAAGTTACACTACGATTAATAGCAGTGACTGCGCATACACATTTGTAAATCGTTCCACATAACTCGTTAGCAATTTGGTGTAAAAAGCATCATGTCGCAACTTGATGACTATACCAAACATAAAATTATATTTTTACGTGAGCAGAATGTTGGAATTAGAGAGATTGGTCGTCGACTTAATATAGCCGTAAGTGTTTTTTTATACCTATTTTATTTTATTGATTGTAATTAACGCGTAGTTTACTCCTTACAAGTTACATACACGGTTCCAAAAATGTTTTTTTTTTTTTTGTTTTAGAGAAATACGGTTGTTGGGAAGAAAATGTTGTGATCTTCACTGATGAAAAATCATTTAAATCGGACAAAGATGGACGTAAAATCTTATGGCGAAGGAAAGGAGAACGCTACAATGAGAAGTGCTTGCTACCTTGTAGAACCAGCAGTAGAATAACCCTGGGCTACTGGGGCTGGATGTCGTCTATGGGACCTGGTGAAATGGTGGAAGTTGGTGGTAGGTTTAATAGTAGTTTGTATTTGGAGATTCTGCGTGACGTCATGCTGCCGACTGTGCGAATTGCCTATCCAACATCACATATTTATTTCATGCACGATAACTGCTCCATCCACCGTGCAGGCATTGTGCAGGATTGGTTAGCTGCTCAAGAAGGTGTGACAATTATTAATTGGCCATCTAAAAGTCCTGATTTGAACCCTATAGAAAATCTATGGGGTTAAATGGTTTTAAATTGGGACACAACGGAAGTGCGAAACAAACACAACTTGGCTGAGATCGTGACATCGACTTGGGAGCACATGAGAGGCAAAGATTTGTGTTGGAATATGGTGCGCGGTATGCGTAGCCGTTTACAGCAAGTTATAGCAGGGGACGGTGCGCCAATCCGCTACTAATTAATCTAGTGTCTAGGCATTTTTAAACACACCATGTAAGTAAATGCTCAATGGATTGACTGTTAAACCATTAAAATGTTGCTGATTATGTGTTATAAATAGTTTTTTTCTATTTAAATAACATGTTTATTCACTACATATAGGCAGCTATAAATCTGTAAAGCATTTCACAGAAGAATTCATTTTCTCGATAACAAACATTTAAGCATAAGCACACCTTTTTTAATGTTTATGAATGGTTAGATTTGATTATGGCATACTAATATAAAATGTAAATTAATTTGGAAATATATGAGCATTTACTTACTTTATCTTAACTAAGTGTTTTAATGAAATAATAAACATTTTAAACTTGCAATTGTTTAGTTTTATTTCTATACAAACTGCCCTTTTAAAAAGACAAGACCCTACGTCGGCGTCGTCCATTAAAGAAAAGTAAAATAAATGTTATGAAATAATTAAAAAAGAAACAGCTGAGCAAAAAGCTATATTTAGGTTAAACTTGGTTTGAAGGTAGATAACGATGAACATCGCACTACCTTAGTGACCGCAAGACCAACTCAACTCTTATAAGGCGCATTAAAATTTGATCTTAGTTGTAATTTCTAGACGCAATATTCTAAACAATTTGAACCATATAGTATACTTTCATAAAGTTTATTCTTGCACATCACAAGCAGCCAACCTTCTCCTCATGCAAATAGATTATTTTGTATTTTAAATAATCACTCCATTGAGACATCATAATAAAAAAACAACCTATAAAAAAGTTATTAATTTTTTTTAAAGAGACGTTGTTTTTGCTGTTAGTAAGGCAAGGTAAAATATGTTTGCGCGTAGTCACTGCATACCCTTAGTAGCATTGTAATACCAGTTTTATAATGAATAAGTACAAATATTTATTTTTCAACTACCCACTTATTACAAGTTATGCAAAAATATTACCATTTTAGAAAGTTTATATTTGAAGGTTATCCGTCTATAGTTCTTTACAATAATACAAGAAATAGTATTGGAATAAATTCTTAATTGAAAGCAAAACAACATCTTTGTCGCAGGATTTGATCTCGCAACTTGTTTTTCTCAGTCTTATACACAGACCACGAGACCAGAATTACTTGAACGCAATTATTAAAACAAGCTATTACACTAATTATATTATAACAAGTAGTTATAACTTAAAACCTAATGCTAACGTTTTAAAGATAAAATTTGCGTGTCTGTATTATTATTGTATTTGTTCATCAAGTCCTCGAGCACTTGTCTGATAAGCTCGTATAAATTGAATAAATATAATATAATATAATATAATATTCCACACAACTATCACACAACGCCATCTAGAATAAACCTTAATGTTACTATCAGAGGGTCCAAATTCGTTTGTTTTAAGGGTGGGTAAGAGAATGTTGCCAAAAGACTGTACAAGTATCCAGCCGATACAAATTTGGACCAGTTGCTATGCAGTTTTATGCGCCCGGTGCATGAGAAGAACATTAAAGAACGAGTTTGAAGAATTTTCTTCGGAAACATTGTGGGAATGTATGCAGTGGATCCGTACTTCATTCTTACTTACACCAGAAGCTCCATACATATTGGATATATCAATCCACCCAGGCTGTGGTTCTCGTATAGAATGAATTACTACAACAAAAAAATACAAGTAAATGTTTTTATTCGGAAACCACTGATCGAGTCTCGTTAAATGACAATGACATAGAAGTAGACTAAGATGATGATAGCGGGGCAGCCATTCAATACCAAAAGAGTAGATAAGGGAGAGAAGAAACTTTACTCAGCAGTGATTATCTTCCACCTGGCGTTAATCCCGGCTATTGCCAGGGTCCGCCTTCCTACTTAGCTTCCTCCACTTTGCCCGATCTTGAACATCCCTCTCAGTCAGGCCATTGGCTCTCATGTCCTATTTGACGACGTCCAGCCAGCGCTTACGAGGGCGACCACGGGACCTAGCCCCAAGAACAGCCATATTCATGCATCTCCGACCAACGTACTCCACAGGGCGGCGCATGATGTGGCCATACCATCGCAGACAGCACTCTTGCAGTTTTTCCCCCACGTCACGGACACCAAGACTACCTCGGAGGTAAGAGTTGCGCATGCGATCGGAAAATTATATAACCATAAATAGGTCGACAAAAATAAAAACAGGAAAATTATAATCCTGAGAGTAATAAGAATGCTTACCGACAGCAGGTCTAACAATGCAGATGGGGAGATCTTTGCTCATACTTCTGACGATCTCTTCGGCGATGGCCTTGGAAAACGTATAGTTGTTAAACCAGTTTTTGGTCAGCCTGAAAATAATCTGGATTATTTTTAACCACTTCATTTCATATTCCTGTAACTATATCCCCCGTGGTCTTATGGTTGCAAGTTGTATTGCTAAGGGAATGTTGCAATTACCCAGTTGGACAAACTATAATTGGGTTCTCAGTAGTCAGCCTGGAGTTCAAAAGACGACTTTGATGTCCTCGTGCCTCGGAAAGCACCTTAACCTGTTGGACCTGCGTCTGATCTCTCTTCGTTTGTGTCGGATGGCTATGAGAGAAAGGGAAGAGAGTGCACCTGTAATTTTGTACATGCTTGAGCATACATCCACTGATATTAGCCGCTATGGCCAAAATTCGGTCAGGGGGACTGTTACAGTCAAACTTAACCAAGTGGAACCTGGATAAGTGAGAATCCTGCATAGCTGGAACTCATGCTTAGGTCACGCCTCTTTAGCACTGGATTACCTTTGTTAGTGAGTCAAAACAAACCTCTATATCTGGAATTAGTTCTTTCGATTTTATCATCATAATTACCTCTGTAATTGAGACAGCGAGTATATTTTACCTCTTTTACTGAAACTATATTTTGTGTACTGTTTTGTTTATTAATTCTTATTCTACCCGCAAAATCCGCACTTGGCTAATTGTGTAAAAGTAACCTCCAGTTTTACTTTGGTTTTGCTATTGTCGGATATTTATTTGAAAATGTTTAGAAAATACGTTATTTTATTTAATAATTGCACCTCTATAACTGAAATAACCCCTGTCCTCTCCTCTGTTACTGGAACACTCTGTAAATTAGAAAGATATTCATTTATACCTGAATATCTAAGACACTGGGTAAGTGGAATACCTCTTTAAGTGAGACAAATTTGCAGGTCCCTTTAGGTGTCAGTTATCCAGGTTTCACTGTATTATCAATATATCTCACCCAGATGTCATGGCGTTTAATCTTGACTCTTCCACTGACTCAGCTAGTTCAATCATCGTCTCCGGTTTCACAGGGGTAGAGTAGAAGTCTTCCAATATTTCTGAGTCCACCCGGTTTGTGCAAGCGTGTGAGAATGCCGTTGATACATGAACGTAGGACCTATGGAGAGAACGTTTTTATAGAATAGAATAAAATTGAATAGAATACTCTTTATTTTCTATATAATTTTTATTTATATTGTTACTATAAAATTTGCGCGAATCGTATTTTGTTCAACATACCTACAGCTTCACTCTGACCGGCAAATTGCAAAAAACATAAAAATATTTGAATTTCACGGGCTCTCCTGGTGCTTCCACCTTAACTTAGCGCAAAGTATTTTTTTTTCTGTTTCATTCTTTTAAAGGGGACCACTTAACTTAGCGCAAAGTATTTTTTTTTCTGTTTCATTCTTTTAAAGGGGAAGATGGCTCGACCAGTTTTTATGGAGCACACTAGCCAGGGCCTGTTGCATCAATACAGTTTACTTACTTGAGGTTTTTACAATCTTTGCCCAGTAAGAGAGCTTCTCTGGTCCCTCTTGTGTTGATCATTATTAACGGACGGAGCAGGGTGTCTAGCCTCGTCGTTGCTGCCATGTGAAATATTATATTCACCTGCCATAACATAATTATTGTTGTTAAATCTGTATCTGTGTTAAAACTGAGTGTAACAAGCATACAGTAAACTGTGGGTCATTCAGGACTTACTGCCGACTAGGGCGATTGCTGACTGACCAACCTTATCGCTTCCAATTTAGTTTCAGTACATTATCAGCCGCTCAACTCGATCGTAACGCTGGCCGCGGTCAGTTCGTGACCATTCATTACATACAGAGACTTCTCCTCACAAACTATTGTACAAGAAGTGTCTGCGTCGTATTGCGCTGCGCGGTGGCGGGTAGCCTACCACGGAATCACCAATACACGACACCCTTCGGCCAAAACTCTTCCTTGAGGAAGGTCTCAACGTAATGAGTCGTAGTAAGTGTCATGTTCCATAACTGGAATGTGGTATTCAGGTACTCAGCTTCATCCGGTTGGACGATCCGTAACATATAGTAGGCTCCAGATAAATGTTCAAAAACAGTCATTGACCCTTATACATTTATTGACTTTTTTAATATCAAAAACAGAAATAAAGACATAAACCTGATCTAAATCGACTTCTTTAGTGATCATTTACGTTCTCTAGTAATGAAAATTCATAATGTATTGTTCGGGTATCTCATCATCATCATCATCACACACAGCCGAAAAACGTCCACTTCAGGACATACGCCTCCCCCAAAACAGGGGAGTTTGCCATAATCGCCACGCTTGGCAGGCGGGTTGGCGATCACAGTGTTTGGTGTTTACAGAACGCTGCTGCCCATTCTCTGGTAAGACCCTTAGTCGTCTCTTACGACACCCACGGGAAGTGATGAGATGGTATCTACGAAGCGATATTAGGGAAAGTTAATGTACTTTATTGCAAGTGTATCTGGAGCCTACCATAATAAGGAAACTGGGTAAGCAGAAGAAACCTGAAACAAACCTGATCAGCGACAGTGTTCCAGTCTTCATCACTCAAGCCAAGCCTCAGTTCTGCCACGTCGCCAGCCACGGCTATGATTCTGTCAGAAAAGTTTTTCTGATGCTCTCGGATTTTGTCGAATACCTGAATTTAAAGTTATAAGTAGCTCATCTCTCAATCATCGTTTTTATCTTTGAAAGTGTGAATAATATCTTAAATCATTTTTATTAAATACACTTACAGGCTCCTGTAAAATTTTATTTGATTTCTTTACTACAGCTTTGAAGCTGTAGTGCGGTTTAAATTTATAGGTGTATTATTGAACTTTGAACAGAACTAGTGTTTTTTTATTCACAGAGTGTTTTCCGATTCAACCAATTCTGTTGCAATTTGGTACACATATGGACTTTTGTGACCCAAACACGTGACGGACGTGTCACGTAAATGATTAAATTTTTAGTATTTAAAAAAAAAATTTCAATATCGTGCGACACATCAAATGAAAGGGCTTACTATGAAAGTTTTAATTATATTTTTTTCTTAATTTTAAAATAAATGGTTTTGAAGTTATTCAAAAAATTAGGCGAAAAATGACCATTCCGAGGTTCCCTTAGCTCCGAAACTGCTGAGCCTAAAATTTTGAAAAAAATGCTGACAATAGATCTTTATCTAAAAATTACAGAAAAATCTATAAGAAGACTATAGTGTAAAAATAAATGGTAAAAAAAAATGTACAAAACCCTACGCACGCGACTCGCACTTGGCCAAGTTTTGTTTTCTTATTAAACGTCGTTTTCTAGCTTGTACTCTTTTAATGTGAATATGGACCTTGTATGGTCTGGAATAAAGATTTATTATTCCGTTTATTCGTTTTACTTCACCTATTTATTCAGTTTTAAAATAATATAACTCACACAAAAAAAAAAATATATATAAAAAATAGTAGCCCACTGGTATCGGGAACAGAGTTCAAGCTACCGGCAGTCAGGGGTCCAGAGAGAGGACCCTCCTAACAATGCGAGTCGTGTCTAGCTACCTAACAAGAGCCTCCTACTAAGGTGTTGTTCGAGGCTTGGTTTTATTATAATACCTACTTTAAATGATTTTCTTTAAATACACTTACAGGCTCCTGTAAAATTTCATGTAATCTCTCGACTACAGCTTTGCCTTTCTTGGGTCTCAGCAATACGAACACTTTTGATATTTTGGTCGCTCTGAAAATAAATAATATTATTTTATTACTCCGCGTACTAGAAGTTCTTTTGTCATCAGTAAAAGTTTATGGCAACCGTTATCCGTTTAAATATAGAAATTTAGGGCTGTGGAATTTGTTTGAAAGAGTCACCGCGGCCCTGGAACGCAGGAATACGAATGGAATTTGAAGGAATACAAATGAGATTTAGTCAGTAAGAGTCTGACACTCCTTTCTGCTTCGCCTAGAGCGGGAGGAGTCATTTTATGGTTTTCGATCCTTAAAAAAGGTTGGTAATAAAAACTAGCTTATATAGAAGAACACAGAAAATTCTACTCCTTACCACCCCAGCAAGCAGTTCATTGAGCACCGTCATTAGCTACTGACCTTATCTGAGACTTTATTTCCTTCGGCATACTCCTAAATACCTAACTAATGCCACTGATGTCAATTTTAGTCTTCTTTTCCACCAAAGATGTACGAGGGTTGCACACCCTCGTACATCCCTCTCCTCATCGAGGATTGTGTTAGTAACCAATAGAATCGCTTACGCTGAGCGAGGAGGCAGATGAAGTGATTCTGTTGTTGGTTAAACAGTTTGCTAAACACAAACTTTTTAATTATTATTTTTTTTATTTGTAATGGGTTTGCTCTTGACTCTAGTCCATGTCAGAGATGACAGAGACAAAGTCTACGATGCAGTGAGCCTACCCAGAACAAGCCTGTTCACTCTAACTTTGAAGAGATTAGGGTATTTTCACCATCGAAAAAAGAAGAACCTTATTCTGGAGGTGCTCATCTGCCTAGCCTCTTTCCAACTATATTGGGGTCGGCTTCCAGTCAAACCGGATTCAGCTGAATACCAGTGTTTTACGTGAAGCGGCTGCCTACCAGACCTCCACAACCCATTAATTGGGTAACACGGTACTTCTAGGCAAGACTGGAGTCAGATTTACTGTCTTCAGACAACTCGTAACGACTTTACTCGGTACGTTAAGATGGTTGGCCGTAGACAACCATCTTAACGTACCGAGTTTCCTCCGTGCCTCGGAAAGCACGTTAAGCCGTTGGTCCCGGCTGTCATTTGTACATCTTTGGCAGTCGTAACGGATAGTTAGAAGCCAGTAAATCTGACTCCAGTCTTGCTATGAAGTACCGTATTACTCAGTTAATGGGTTGTGCAAGTCTGGTAGGCAGCCGCTCCACGTAAAATACTGGTATTCAGCTAAATCCGGCTTGACTGGAAGCCGACCCCAATATAGTTTTAAAAGGCTAGGCAGATGAACCTTATTCTGGCTTACCTGAGAAGTTTCTCAATCAGCTGCTTGCCGAGAAAGCCAGAGCCGCCCGTCACGAACACCGCGGCGCCGCTGTAAAACTGCTGAATGGCTGAGTCTCCTCGAGCCATAAGTGCGTCCATGGACTGGTTGCGAGACATCACCCTGTTCAGGAACTCTTGGGCTGGATCCATGGCTTCGGTTTGTACCATTGCTAAAACATCATCATCATATCAGCTAAAGGATTTCCACTGCCGGACATAGGCCTCCCTCAAGTGTCGCCACAACGCGGCTACCCACGACCCTCACCAGGTCATACAACATAACATAATCAGCCTATATTTTTCCCACTGCTGAGACACAGGCCTCTTCTCTTTCGAGTAGGAGTGGGCTATAATCCACCACGCGAGCCCAGTGCGGGTTGGTAGATGTCACATGTCTTGGAATTTTTATTTCTAAGATATACCGGTTTCCTCACGATGTTTTCCGTCACCGCTTTGAGAGCAGTGGTGATGAAATAATTTACACAAAGTAAAGCGCATGTCTGGGTTCGAACCTACAATTCTTAAGTCGCAGCCATTATCACCGGGCCACCACAGCACTCACCAGGTCATCGGTCCTCAAACATAGATTGGGTTTTGTTTATTGAAGTATACTAGATTTAGAGGAGCTCGTGGCTATTAATAGCCGCACGATCACTAAGGTAAAGCAACGCTTATCTAGGTCGATCTGTGGATGGGTAACCCGGTGGTGCCCCGGAAAGCACGCTATACCATCATTTGTAGATCTTTGGCAGTCGCCACAAAGCTAGAGCTAGAAAATGTGACTCCAGTCTTGCCACAAGTACCGTTTTACCCCGCTTCAAGTAAAATATTTCGTATTCAGCTGATACCGGTTTGACTGAATACTGACCAATTCCATTTGTACCATTGCTAATAATAGATTAATAATTTTGAATAAATTTCCAAATTCAATTCGGGAAGCGCTGGTATCATAAGTACCTGATGGCTGAATGGATTATTCTTATTCTGAAGAAATTTTGAGCACAAATAATGTTTTTTGACCCGAATAGGGTAGTGGACTAAAAAATCTAATTAGTTTTCAATGCACTGTATCGTCTCAATTTTTTTTATTTGTAAAAAGAAAAAATAAGTGTCGGAATTTTTTTGGAAATCTATCTGACGTAATTATTAGATTTTTGTAGTCCACTTCCCTTCTTCTTCCACCTGGCGTTAATCCCGGCTATTGCCAGGGTCCGCCTTCCTACTTAGCTTCCTCCACTTTGCCCGATCTTCAACATCCTTCTCAGTCAGGCCATTGGCTCTCATGTCGGACTTGACGACGTCCAGCCAGCGCTTGCGAGGGCGACCACGGGGCCTAGCCCCAAGAACAGCCATATTCATGCATCTCCGACCAACGTACTCCATAGGGCGGCGCATGATGTGGCCATACCAACGCAGACGACACTCTTGCAGTTTTTCCCCCACGTCACGGACACCAAGACTACCTCGGATGTAAGAGTTGCGTATGCGATCGGATCGCGTTCCGCCACTCATCCACCTCAGCATCTTCATCTCCGTGACGCGAAGCTCCTGGGTGTGTCTGCTTAGTGCTGGCCAACACTCGCCCCCGTACAGTAGGACAGGCCGAATGATGCATTTATATATCTGCCCCTTGAGCTTCGGAGGCATTTTGCGGTCGCATACAACGCCCGTCACCTCGCGCCACTTCGCCCAAGCCGCGCCAATACGTGCTTGGACATCGTCGTCCACGATGCCAGACTCGTGCAGCACGGATCCAAGGTACCTGAACGTATCGGACTTTCTGATCAGGTCCGAACCTATTCGGATGGTGTTTGAATCCGTGCTGCCACAGGACATGTACTCAGTCTTCGCCACATTTAGTCTCAGACCACCGTTTTCAAGCGTGTCCTTCCAAATGTTGACTTTGCGCTCAAGATGGGCTTTGTTCTGATTAACTAGGGCGATGTCATCGGCATACATCATTAGCCATGGAGGCTGATCTTGGATGTTTGCCGTAACTACATCGAGCACTACGTTAAACAAGAACGGGCTAAGAGCCGAGCCTTGGTGAACGCCAACAGATATTGGGAAGCCATTCGATTCGCCAACAGCGGTCTGGACAGAGGACACGGAATCGCGGTACATGTCTCTGATAATGTCAATATAGGCCTCGGGTACGCCCTTGAAGCGCAGTGCCCACCAGATGGACTGCCGAGGTATACAGTCGAAGGCCTTCTGCAGGTCTAAAAAGGCCATATGCAAAGCTCTCCTTCTCTCTCTGTAAGCCTCAGCCAGATTCCGTAAGGCGAACACTGCGTCCATGGTGCTGTTACCCGCCCGGAAGCCATATTGACACTCAGTAGTCCACTTCCCTATTATAATTAATAAATATTAATTATTACACATTTAGAAAGCCGAAGTCTGTGTTTCCTGATAGCTACAACCTGGGAGTCTTTAAATCAAGAGTGAATAGGTTACTTCTAGGCAAGCGTGCTCCATCTTCGACCACATCATCGCTTACCATCAGGTGAGATAATGGTCAAACGCGTGCTTATCTATAGTAAAAAAAAAAAAAAAAACCTACAAATTTAAAAAGAACATGATTTACGACACCTCATATCCCATACTTAGTCAATGCTTACGTGAAAATTGAAATTTCTACTAGACATAAATAATCCGATTGAACTTACCGAAGTTTAAACTACCTCTAGACACTTCAACCACAACAAGCGTACTAAACAATAGCCAGACATATAATGTCTGATATAATGACTAAGTCAACATTTAAATAATGAAAGAAACATTAATTGTTGCTTGCATAATTAATTTAATGTGAAATTAGATGTTTTTTTTTTTTTCATTAAGTTCAAACGGACAATATTGTTATCTGACTCTACAATTATTTTAAGTAATGTTCTTATTGTTGCCACAAATCTAAGCGTTGAGGCTGTTCTCTCGAAAAAAGCTTAAAATAAGGTGCAGATGAAGCAGCTTTTCATCGGAAGAGAAATTACATCTGAAAAAAAGAGTAATCTATATGATATGATTCGTAATTTAGTTTAGTCAGAATTTTTCTAACGGTATCACATAATAAGAAAAAACCAAATCACCTCCAAAACGTTGAGATGAAACCATTATACTCCTTCATCTTTTGTATCAAAAGACTATAAAAAAAAATATTTACTGCTTTACGCTAAACGAAAATGATTTGGTTTTGTTACTTTTTAAAAACATGTCATCATCATCTGCCTAGCCTTTTCCCAACTATATTGGGGTCGGCTTCCAGTCAAACCGGATTCAGCTGAATACCAGTGTTTTACGTGGAGCGGCTGCCTACCAGACCTCCACAACCCCTTAACTGGGTAACAAGGTACTTCTTGGCAAGACTGGAGTCAGATTTACTGGCTTCTGACAATCCGTAACGACTGCCAAAGATCTACAAATGACAGCCGGGACCAACGGGTTAACGTGCTTTCCGAGGCACGGAGGAAACTCGGTATATTAAGATGGTCACCCATCCACAGACCAACCTTGGCAAGCGTTGCTTAACCTTAAAGATCGACCCGTGCGGCTGTTATTATTTAGCCACGAGCTCCTCAGCAAACATGTATTATTAAAAAAAAAAATCGGGTAGCGGAGTGGCGCGTAGAGGGATAGTTCTGTTTATATGCACAAGGTATGAATACAAACCTTAAGAGTGTTGGATGGCGAGCCATCCATCGCTCGCCGTCCGCAGGCCCGCGGCTGGTGGCCGGTAATTGCCCTACGACTCCCGACGCCCGGGTCGTTTTGTTCTGTTGAGGCGGCTCATACAATAGGTTTACCTCCACCTCACTCGTCCCGCCTCATCCTTCGCTTGCATTACTGCTTCGCAGGAGAAGGTGATTGCTTCCCATGCACCCTCGTCATGGATAGAACCAGGGCCGAACGCGAAAAATCACCGCCGTTGCGCGCCACTTGCCTCCACGAGGATACGTCGATGCTCGGCCAAAGCAGGACAGACCTCCACCCGATACCCGAGGATGTCCTTCCGCTGAACCCGAAAAATCCGTGTCCGGTGAGTACCAGCGTCAGGCGGAAGTTGAGGACGCCGCAGCGCCTCTCTAAGGGCTCATCAGCAAAACAGAGGCGTGCCAGACAACACTCAACTACTCATTAAATCTGAAAACTAGGAAGGTTATTAACAGACAGATTTCTTAATAATTTTTAGATATACAATTTTTTATATACGGACATTTGGAGCGAAGTCCAGGGAAATGCTAGTTGATTAAAATTAAAAATCATTAATAATCTTACTACTGTTAAACTCTTAAGACGACAACATACGCCAACGACCATGAGGGAACAAAACGTGAAAACGTGCTAGACACTCGCACGACCCAAATTTCAGGAGTTTTTTTACTGTTCTTATTATTCTAAGACTTAGGAGCTCGTGGCTAGATAATAACAGCCGCATAGGTCAATCTTCAAGGTTAAGCTACGCTTGCCAAGGTTGGTCTGTGGATGGGTGACCATCTTAACATACCGAGTTTCCTCCGTGCCTCGGAAAGCACGTTAAGCCGTTGGCCCCGGCTGTCATTTGTAGATCTTTGGCAGTCGTTACGGATAGTCAGATGCCAGTAAATCTGACTCCAGTCTTGCCATGAAGTACCGTGTTACCCAGTTAATGGGTTGTGGAGGTCTGGTAGGCAGCCGCTCCTCGTAAAATACTGGTATTCAGCTAAATCCGGCTTGACTGGAAGCCGACCCCAAAATAGTTGGGAAAAGGCTAGGCAGATGATTATTCTAAGACTTAAAAAAATAACCGTACATCAAAATGTAGATAGTTAATTTATCTTCGAGATAGTGAAAATTTCACTACAATACGCCCGGAGGTTTTTGTCCGATTGTAGTTTTTATGTCCGTGTTAGACGTAACTTTACAAATTAATTACACTATCTTGAACGAATAAAATTGAACTTTTTAATTAATTAAATTATTAAAAAAAATAGTCTAATTTAACATTTTTTTTTTAAATATCGACTAGCTGTTTAAACGTGATTCTCATTTTAAAATCAGCTATTGAGGCGTATGTGTGCATTAATAAAGAAATACAACCGACTTCCAAATAAAACCTGTACAAAGTAAAATTTAACTCTAATTTTAGAATTCGGTAGTTTCAGGGTCAGACAAATCAATTAATATTAAAATTAATGTCCAAATAAATAAACATACAATGCAGCCAGACGGGCTGCATTGTTTGTATGGAAATTCATTAGATTATGAATAGCGAATTCACAAACTATTCAGCAGTTCAATCAACTGCACTTTGATCTACATCAAAATTCTAATAATACACAAAAAAACAGTACTATTAAAAAAAACACATTATGCTTATACAGGTTAGCAAACTCTACATTCAAATTCTTCATCTCTATATAAACAAACGAGCTTTTGCTCGCGACTTCGTACGCACATAAGATGTGTGTGTAAGTTATGTTCGAGTATGAATTTTGGGAAATCCATTCCCCTACATTAACCGCTCCTCGTGAAATACTGGTATTCAGCTAAATCAGGTTTTTTTTTACTATTAATAGGCACGCGCTTGACCACCATCTCACCTGATGGTGAGCGATGATGTGTTCGAAGATGGAGCACGCTTGCCTAGAAGTAACCTATTCACTCTTGACTTAAAGACTCCCAGGTTGTAGCTATCGGGAAACACAGACTGGAACTGGACTGGAAGCCGACCCCAATATAGTTGGAAAAAGGCTAGGCAAGTGATGATGAACCTACATGCCAAATTTATGTTATTAGTATTTTAGTTATTTATGTTAGATAGTATTAAGGTTACATCTGGGGTAGTTTACTATACGGACCTTGTTGAAACTAGAACAAATTTCCGTGCGTTCAAGCGATTTTGCCATACCTATTACTGGAATCAAAAGTAGCTCACAATTTAGGACCCATTAGTTTAAGTGGTAAGATATAATCCGTGGTGCTTGGCAACTGGGCTTAACCCAGTTGTATTTGTCCCTTGGTGCCTATTGGCCTAGTTCTATTCTGTCTCCTACTTGATACGGAGGGAAGTGGAAATTATATTTTTTTTTCCTACTCCTCCGCTGTACTTTTCTGATTAATTTCGTTGCAGGATCCAAGACAGTTGAATCGTTTCTCCGGGACTCGTCGGGTTTCATTGGCTCGGCGTTTTTCTGGTGGTCGCCACTGTTGATTCTGGCTTTCAGGACTTGCATTGGTTGGGAATGTGTTTCGGGCTTGTCCCAATTTAAAAAAAAATGCCAAATTTCAGCTATCCACTGACTTTCGACTGTGCTTTGTCTGTCTGTAATTCAGACAGTCACCAGTGTCGGATATTTATTGATCAAATGACTCTTTCCGCTCTGGGCGGAACGGAAGGGAGTGTCAGACTCTTACTGACTAAAACCCATCTGTGTTCTTCCTAATGCCATTTGCGTTCACAGAGCCGCGGGGACTCTTTCGAACCAAATTTTCAACCCTGGCATAATTATGTCCTAAGGCCCAGGTGTGTCAGAGAGCTCCGGAGACTCATCTGTGGCTGAGCTAACGGAGGCTTGTTCTCCATCCAACTGCTAAAACTATAATTTTCCGGTTCCAAAACCAAATATTTGGAAAATAATTGATTCGAGAGCGAGACCTATTTAACCCTTTGAGCAACCTACTGATAGATTATAATTATTGAAATATGAAATTTATTTCTCGATTAATTAAATAAGTAGAAAAAGTCAAAGCCTTGGCCTTGGGTAGCGACATTGAAAATCACAAATAAGTTCGACTTCTAGGTTAAAAAAGAATATACATTAAAAACCTATGTTTAGAATACTCAATGGTACTTGTCAAATAGTTTGCTTGGCAGTCAAAACATTAACGTACAGTCTACTATACAGAATTAATTTTTAAAGTGTGTCTTCAGAGCCAAATTCGAAAATATGAGGAATATCGAAAACCACTGAATGTACTTTTTTGGAAGCCCGATTTTGATGAAAACTAAATCTGCAACATAGGATTTTTGAAAAATCGTTGTTCCTACCCAGGAATCGAACCGGTTGAATTAGAAAAACAAAACACACCATCTAAAAGTGTAGCTAATAAGTATCAAATTCTGGGAAATAATAATGCATGGCAAACTAAAGGAAAGAGCTCATTTTTACCCTAGCTACCTAACCTTTAACAAATACCTTTTTACCCTATCACTAAGCCTCCGCTGTCTGTCCGTCCGTCCGTCCGTCTGTCTGTCAGCGGGCGTAACTCAAGAACTTTTCAGAAAAACTTAAGGTTTATGGTACGGAACCCTTCGTGTGCAAATTTTTATTGTTTGCTGTTATAGCGGCAATATTAATACACTATTTGTAAAAATTTCAACCTTCAACCAATTACGGTTCCTGAGATACAGCCCGCTGACAGGCAAACGGACGGACGGATGGACGGACGGACAGCGGAGGCTTAGTAATAGGGTTCCGTTGGTTACCCTTTGGGTACGGAACCCTAAAAATAAGAGTTTACCTTTAGTTCGCCATTTCCCAGATTTTGATTCTTATTACCTACACTTTCGTATGATGTCGATAAGTCCTAGCGACTTATCGACCGAATTCGGTCGGTAGGCGACCGGTAACTATGGTGAGACTTCAGGCCCCGGTCTTAAGAAGCTGTAAATTTCCTTTCACATTATTATTACATTCTAACAACATCTCAAAAATCACAGCAATTGTTTCTAACGCATTTAGTCTGTCTACGGTAACCGGCTTATATCTCCAAGCTTAAAATTTCTGCAAGTTGTACAGCACAATCGTTGGATATTAGCACCGGTTATAAACATCATTCTGATAGCTCCGGGAAGGAAGGCATTCGGCGAAACATTTCCCCCAGCGGTTGATGGATGGGCTACAACTAAAATATGAGGGGTCACACCGCGGGCGGTTAAATGGGAGATCAGTTAACTGTCGTTAAGTGGAGCTCGTGGCTAGATAATAACAGCCGCACGGGTCGATATTCAAGGTTAAGCAACGCTTGCCAAGGTTGGTCTGTGGATGGGTGACCATCTTAACATACCGAGTTTCCTCCGTGCCTCGAAAAGCACGTTAAGCCGTTGGTCCCGGCTGTCATTTGTAGATCTTTTGCAGTCGTTACGGATTGTCAGAAGCCAGTTACTCTGACTCCAGTCTTGCCATGAGAACCGTGTTACCCAGTTAATGGGTTGTGGAGGTCTGGTAGGCAGTCGCTCCGCGTAAAATACTGGTATTCAGCAAAATCCGGTTTGACTGGAAGCCGACTCCAATATAGTTGGGAAAAAGGCTAGGCAGATGATGATGAGATAGATTGATAAGGTAAGTTATTGACAGCGTGATTTGATTTACACCTAAACAGCTCGATTCTCAAATTGTTCATGTTCAGTAAAGTACCATCTTAAGTTAAAATCATCTTAAGTTAGTCATAAGTGTATCTTTTTACTTTCACCGACAAAATAAAGAAACAGTTTTCAGCCTTCTTAAAGATTTTTCTTTTTTTAATTAATATGCACACGTTTGACCACTATATCACATAATAGTAACCGATGAAGTGGTCGAAGGTGGAACAGGCCTACCTAAAAGTAACCTATTCACTCTCAGACTCCCAGGTTGTAGCTATCAGGAAACACAGACCCTGGCAGGGAATTCCACTTCTTAGCCGTACGCACAGTGAGAGTTCAAGCTTTCCATAGCTGATATTATAATGACGACCACTCAAGACCCTTATAATGCTGAAGTAGTCTAACAGTTAAGTGAACCTTAAACGCCAAAAAGTAAAAAATATTTAAAAAAAGTAAAACATTATTTTTACACTATCCATCAAACAAAGCAACAAATCCGTTTGTATTACAAAACACTTTCAGACAAAACCAGTTTCAATTCCCAACCCTGTTAAAAACAGAGCTCTCGATCAAAATCTCAGTTTAACGGGTAGTTGTGAAACCCGCCCCCGAGGTGTTTGGCATGACGCAACTTTGGCGTGTAAGCTAAAAGTTCTACGCTATAGCGTTATCATAATGTTAGATATTAGATGTAGAATTATTATATAAATGCGGGAATTTCAGGCAGAAGGTCAAATCAATACGAAGTTGATTTTTATTTAAAAAAAAAACTCCAGTTTATTTATGAAGATCTTTGAACTGTTTTCAGTAGTTTTTGCCAATAGATTCAGAACATGGATAGCCAGTTTCATAAAATGCCAATGCTACGGAAACAAAATAACAGATTTAATCGTCATTGTGAACTATACCCTTAGCTTGTGTAGTAAAAAAGAAAACATAATTTTCAGTGAGGTTATAAATGTAGCCGCTTTATATACTTTCGTTGTTACAGCTTTATGATTTAAACGATAATTTATGTAGATTTGGTACTTGAACAGAGGTAGGCGTAGCAATCACTTCAATGTATGATTCGAGATTATTTTAAAGATTACTTTTAATAAGTTTATCATCTTAAATCAAGTCGAGTACTCCCACAATGAGGAACAATGACCTGGTGAGGGTCGCGGGTACCCGATGGATGCGAGACGCGCAGGAGCTGTGCTGTGATTGATCACCATTTTATTTCAGTCCACTCGGAATGACTTCGAGAAATTAGGTGTCACTACTTTCGCTGTCTGTCTGTCCCTATGTATGCTTAGATCTTTAAACTACGCAACGGATCATGATGCGGGTTTTTTAATAGATAGTGGTTTTCGAGGAAGGTTTTAGTATACATTTATGTAATTTGCACTCGTGCGTAGCCGGGGCGGGTCGCTAGTAGATTATAAAATGTTGATGCTCAAAAAGTATTCCAAATGTTCAGTTGACCATTCATCGAATGTTTACAATCTCTCAAGTTACTTTATAATCTTACGGAGTTTGCCATTTTCCGATGACGGACACATTTGGAGACACTGCAAACGTAGTTAGGAAAAAGGCTAGGCAGATTTACTTTAAGCAAGCGTCCTATCAACAACTTGAGACTTCTGCACCTTATCTGCATAGTTGCTAACCTGCCTGGCCAGGCCATCTAATTCCTGTAGCGGAGCGGGAAATGACTTTGTTTATAAAAGGGAGTGACGCTGACGTCATAACTTGTTATATTGGAGTAAGCGGTATGTATTTATGCTCTTTTGGAATTAAGAACGCTGTTGATTTCTTCAAGCTATGTAGTTAAAGAAGTCAATTCACTTGTTTGCCTGATATTATAATAAAGCTTTCAGAACAATCTAATATTATAAATGCGATCGTCTGATAAAACTGGCTAAGTGCCAGGCGGACTCGCGTGCAAAGGGTTCCGAACGATTTTTTTACATTCAAAACCATTTATTTAAAAAAATGAAATATAATTAAAACCTTCACAGTAAGCCCTTTTATTTGATATGTCACACGATATTGTTAAAAAAAGAACATTTTACCAAAAAAAAAAAAATCGACTTCCAAAAACAAAACACTACATAGTAAAAAATAACTTTAATTTCGGAAGTCGGTGTTTTTGGTTTTTTCGTTTTTGAACACCAACTTCCGAGTTTTTTTTTTATTTATCACTTTTTAGTGAAACGCAGGTACCACTAAAAAGTGGAACTACAAACACAGCGTGTGTCCAGTGCGAGAAAATACTCTTCCAAACAAAAAAAGAATCATCCAGATCGGTTAACAATTGGCGAATATATCGCTGAACAAACATTTTTCATGGGATCCCATTATCAGATCCTGACTTATACCTTCCCTCATTAGCTCAGCAACATGAGATGATGATTACCAGGCACAAATATCTGAATTGCGTTGGAAAGTTTATGAAAAACAGTGTATGTGCTTATAAAATTTGAGGGTTTCCCTCGATTTTCATGGGATCTCATCATCAGATTCTAACTTGGTGACAATGGGACCACCTTAGGAGTATAGGCTTTCGAATAAAAAAAGAAGTTTTAAAATCGGTCTAGAATTGGCGGAGAAATCGGCGATCATACATAAAAAAAAGATACATACAAACGAACACAGAACCTCCTCCTTTTTGAAGAAGTCGGTTAAAAAACACAAACAGCCAGACCAGGAACAAAAACCTTTTTTTCTTTATTTGAGATGGGTTTGCTTCTTGACTCTAGTCTAGGTCAGAGATGACAAAAACCAAGTCTACGATGGATCGAGCTTCAAAGTCAAAGTCTAAAAAATTCACTTCAATTAAGCGATTAAACGGCACTTTTGAACGTCATCATAACATTTAAAATAACAGTGACTCTACCGAGCTTACCCAGATGGAGCCTGTTCACTCTAACTTTAAAGATATGAGGGTTATAAGCGTTTCTAAACACAGATGCAGGCAGATCTGTAGGCCATACAAATATTTTTTCCGTGCAAAAATCGAACCCGCGACACGCAGCATAGCAGTCAGTCGCTCAACCACTGCGCCAACCGTGCCGTCAAAAAATACTCAGGACTTGCGTTTCTTGCCACTTCGACCTATTCAGGCCATATCCAAAAGAATATTTAAAAGAGTTTGCAATAGGTGTAAAAGGTTAGAGTGAACAGGCTCCTTCTGGGTAGGCTCGCTCCATCGTAGACTTTGTCTCTGTCATCTCTGACATAGACTAGAGTCAAGAGCAAATCCATTACAAATAAAAAAAGGTCTGTAAGTGCTAATCCGAATGATAAAATTCTCTTTTTAATATTCCTACCAAAACCAGCACTATCATTTAGTGTCTTCATCTTATCCCGGAGTAATGCTCAGTTTTGTAGAACAGTCCATGGAAGTAAAACCGCAAGAAGCTAGTTTATCAATACTCTGACCGATAGACTTGTAATTGTGACAAATATGGGCCATCAAGTGAACGACCCTTCACACCATCGCGCGGCTTGACCTCAAAAAACACCCCTACATAATTGCGATCGCCAACCTCATTCCACCCGCATACCACCATATTGGTTCCATAAAAAAATATTTTATCACCTCTCAAACACCACAGACGGGCCAAAACATACTCAGAACACGAAAAGCAACAAAAAAAGTTAAAAAAAAATACCGCGATTGCGCCCATTCAGTCCTAAGTGTGCACAGACGAGTTGACACGAGACAGGGATGGGGATATGGAGTCGGCTGAAGATGGAAAGGGACGGAAAGATCGTTATACAGCCATTGGGGTCATCATACGGGAGACAGGGGTACTTGCACTTGACCCCGCGGTGAAGTAAGATACAGCAGGCTTTCGGGTTTCTGGATTTGAATTTGCTATTTTTATGTGATAAGAAACTTTACTAAATGCCAAATCTATACTTCTATTTATCTATACCAATATATAAAGCTGAAGAGTTTGTTTGTTTGTTTTATTGAATGCGCTAATCTCAGGAACTACTAGTCCGATTTGAAACTCTTTCATTGTTAGATAGCCCATTTATCGAGGAAGGCTATACGCTATATATCATCACGCTAAAACCAATAGGAGTGGAGCAGACGCAGTTGCGCGGGTCAACTAGTACTTATATATAAAGCTGAAGAGTTTGTTTGTTTGTTTGCTTGAACGCGCTAATCTCAGGAACTACTGGGCCGATTTGAAAAATTCTTTCAGTGTGAGATAGCCATAATATCATCACGCTAAGACTAATAGGAGCGGAGCAGTAATGAAAATTGTGACGCAGACGAAGTTGCGTGAGTCAGCTAGTCTATATCTATACTTACTTATACATAATGCTGACGAGTTTGTTTGTTTGCTTGAACGCGCTAATCTCAGGAACTTCTACTTCGATTTTAAAAATTCTTTCAGTGTTAGATAGCCTATTTATCGAGGAAGGCTATATCATCACGCTAAAACTAATGGGAGCGGAGTAGTTATGAAAATTGTGACGCAGACGAAGTTGCGCGGGTCAATTAGTGTTATCTTGAGCTGTAAAGTATCTATGAATAGTGTATTGAAGAATAATCAATACATACAAAATTCATCCGTTATTGAGTGATTGAGTGACTGACTGATAGACAATCATCATCTGATGATGATGATTTTGATATCAGCCGAAAGTCGTCCACTGACATCTGATAGATAATGCACAGCCGAAACTACTGGCCGACATTATCATCATCTGCCTAGCCTTTTCCCAACTATTTTGGGGTCGGCTTCCAGTCAAACCAGATTTAGCTAAATACCAGTGTTTTACGTAGAGCGGCTGCCTACCAGACCTCCACAACCCATTAACTGGGTAACACGGTATTTCTTGGCAAGACTAGAGTCAGATTTACTGGCTTCTGACAACCCGTAACGACTGCCAAAGATCTACAAATGACAGCCGAGACCAACGGCTTAACGTGCCTTCCGATGCACGGAGGAAACTCGGTATGTTAAGATGGTCACCCATCCACAGACCAACCTTGGCAAGCGTTGCTTAACCTTTAAGATCGACCCATGCGACTGTTATTATTTAGCCACGAGCTCCTCTGGTAAAACGCCGAAACTACTGGCCGTAGATAGCTGAAATTTGGCATATAGGTTCCTTGGAGAGTTTTGAGGAGCACTAAGAAGATATCCCGAAATTCCTGCGGGAACGGTTAGAAACGTAATATGCGCGTACAATGTCGTAGGCTAAAGCTATTTATAAAGATTCTGAAATCACCAACTTCTATCTGCTCGGCGTCCGTAGGTATGTCTCCACTGGGATCCAGCAGAATACCAGCGTGAGGTATATTTTATTCAAAATTGGTGATTTCTCGATAAACTATGAAAAAATCATTTTATTAACCGACTTCAAAAAAAGGAGGAGTTTCTCAATTCATATTTATATTTTTTTTAATGTGTGTTACCTCATAACTCCGTCATTTATGAATCGGTTTGGAAATTTATTTTTTCATGTAAATTAGATTTTTCTGATTGATCTGTTTTTAATGTATGATACTTTCCGATTGGTCCCATTTAAATTTAATAAATAGCTGCAAGTCGTTTACCTAGATGACTTAGGTATGTCATCCAAGTTAGATGAGGAGCTCGTGGCTAAATAATAACAGCCGCACGGGTCAATCTTTAAGGTTAAGCAACGCTTGCCAAGGTTGGTCTGTGGATGGGTGACCATCTTAACATAACGAGTTTCCTCCGTGCCTCGGAAAGCACGTTAAGCTGTTGGTCCCGGCTGTCATTTGTAGATCTTTGGCAGTCGTTACGGGTTGTCAGAAGCCAGTAAATCTGACTCCAGTCTTGCCATGAAGTACCGTGGAACCCAGTTAATGGGTTGTGGAGGTCTGGTAGGCAGCCGCTCCACGTAAAACACTGGTATTCAGTTGAATCTGGCTTGACTGGAAGCCGACCCCAATATAGTTGGGAAAAGGCTAGGCAGATGAGGTATGTCATCCAAGTAAACTAAATTGCATATTTTGCCTTCCTGCGACTTTTCATTGGTGTTGTTAGATGTGAGACCACTAAAAAGAGAAAAATAAATAAACTTTTTTACAAACAAACACAACCGACTTCCAAATTAAAAAAAAAACACTAGAAAGTATAAAAAACTTTTATTTTGGAAGTCGGTGATAAAATTGTTTTACAATTTCAAAAATTATCTGCTTCACCTTACGCCAATCTACACAGCCACCAAATTCATATTCCTTAATAGCTCACTCAATGAACTGTCCAAACGACGGTACCTGCTCTTGCCCCAAACTCGCACGTACCCCCACAATAAAATACCTCGGGGTAACTCTTGATGGCAATCTGAGCTTCTCAGCCCACATAGATCTTTTAACAGCAAGGATAAGAAAACTAATATTCGTTTTTAAGACTCTTCGACACGTGGCTGGAGCACAGATAGTCAAAAGGATCTACCTCGCCCTTTGCCAATCACTGTTGTCATATTGTGTTTCGGCCTGGGGTGGTGCGCCTAAGACCATTATTAAAATTGGAAAGAGCTCAAAGAGCTGTGTTAAAGGTGAGTACTTTTCTTCCGATACTCTTTCCAACGGAGGAACTATATAAGTGTTGTGGGGTGCTCTCTGTCAGACAGCTCTTTATTCTTAGTACAGTCGTATTACAACACAAATACACCCCCTACACTGAAATCACCAAAAGACGCAAGGATCAAATTTGCCAACACTACAGATGTAAATATTCATTTACTAAAAGATTTATTTGCTTCCAAGGTCCTCAATTGTACAATAAACTAAATAGGAAATTAAAATTTTACTCTTTTACGACCTTCTCTCTTAAAAAGTCTGTGTCAAACTTTCTGCTTACCCAGAATTATTTAGATACAGAACGTCTGCTTTTTTCAGATAATAACCCCTAAAACTTTCAGTTAACTCACCACATATCATAACACCATCGACAATACACACACAAATAATAAATAAATGGTCACACTTAGAAAATAATATACATAAATATAGAATATATAATGAATGAACTTTTGTTAAAATAAAATAGTTCAATAATTTTTAAAATAGACAATGCTTACGTTAACTTTCTTGCTCTACCTGCATTTAATTATTATGTAAAGAATATGAATGTATGGGCTTGTGCCACTACCCTTAATACAAGTTATTCAGTAACTTAGTAAGGGTGCTGGTTGCAACACCAACCAGTTTTTGTTATTTTAAATGTAATGTAATGTAACTAAAAACTAATATTTTATGATTTTTATAATAACATTGTAATTTTATTGGCTGAATAAATTATTATTATTAAATTATTATTATTTCACGCAATATTTTACATTTCTACGAAATTTGTGATTTTCCGGTGATAGAGACACAAACTGCTCGTTGGTTGTTCCGTGTTTTAATCTGTTTACAGTAGGTAGATGAGTTGAGTTTTTTTTTTCAATACTAATCGATTATTAATCTTTTTTCTTAATTGTTTACCTAACTGTTTTTCTGTTCTCTTTTTTATGTAATACATTAAGACACAATTTAAATTGTTATTGAATTGAATAAATGAAATGAAATGATAAATGCCATGATAGCTCATGACGCCAACAAGAGATAAAATGTAGTTAACTTAACATAAAAATTCACCCTAAAATATAATTGCGTTTATCATATTTATTTCCCTAGAAAAATACGGAAACACGTTAGTTATAAAATTAAAAAGTAATTCGGTAATGCGTCCGCTTCGCTCGCTCGAAATTAGTGCTCATTTTAATTGGACGCTCGCAATTCACTTAGTGTTTGTGAGTAGTTGATCTACTGAGTAATTCGTTTAGTTAATTGCATACGTTATTTTGTTTTAAATACTTAATGTTTTTCCACTATGTTTTGTATGATTGTGATGAACACAGCAAAGGGGTCGTCCATTAATCACGTGATGTATATTTAGCACATTTTTAAGTCCCCCTCCCCCCTGGTGACATGTGGTGAGGTTTTGAGGTTAAAAAAATACACGTGATGCTGGGTAAGTTGGGGGGGGCAACTTACCCAGCATCACGTGTATTTTTTTCGTAGAAAGAATCTTTAAGAAATCATACAAAATTTAATTCTAGAAATTGTCGTGATATTAATCATTTCTCGTGATATTAATCATTTTCCCCCTTGTGAATTTTCTTGATTTTTCCCAACCCCCTTTGAGCCTCACGTGATGAATAATAAATAAGTGTAGAAAATATTTATTCAGCACAAACACAACACAACTGAAAATCACCCTTAAATATGACTTCTGAAACACCCAGTATAATATGTATTTTATTAGTTTTATATTTATTGTTTGTATATTCTTTCCGAAACAAATTTCGACTTCAAAGTTAGAGTGAACAGGCTCCTTCTGGGTAGGCTCGCTCCATCGTAGACTTTGTCTCTGTCATCTCTGACATAGACTAGAGTCAAGAACAAACCCATTACAAATAAAAAAAAATCAACTTCATACTTTATTTATTCATTGTGTATTTTTTTTTACCCAAACGTTGACTGCTAAAGAATGTCTGGTGGTTGCGCCAGGGTAGGCCGCGAAATATAAATTTTCTTACGTTTTTGAAATTTTCAAGTTAGTATTAGGTTATAATTATGTTGATTAAAGTATGATTCGCGGGCGTAAGAATTATGTATTTTCAGAATTATAGCCCTTGGCGCATCCACCTTAAGACCGCCCATGTATCAGTTTTGTACATTAAGTTAAAATAAATAAAAAATGGGGTCGCGGGTTTCAAATATTTTTATGCTTTGTATTGTCAGCTAAGAGGAGCTTGTGGCTAAATAATAACAGCCGCACGGGTCGATCTTGAAGGTTAAGCAACGCTTGCCGAGGTTGGTCTGTGGATGGGTGACCATCTTAACATAACGAGGTTCCTCCGTGCCTCGGAAAGCACGTTAAGCCGTTGGTCCCGGCTGTCATTTGTAGATCTTTGGCAGTCGTTACGGATTGTCAGAAGCCAGTAAATCTGACTCCAGTCTTGCCAAGATGTACCGTGTTACCCAGTTAATGGGTTGTGGAGGTTTGGTAGGCAGCCGCTCCACGTAAAACACTGGTATTCAGCTGAATCCGGTTTGACTGGAAGCCGACCCCAATATAGTTGGGAAAAGGCTAGGCAGATGATGTATTGTCAGCTAAAAATGTTATGAATCGCTGCCGTAGATGGTAAGAGAGAGACGGAGCTGTACAAGATAAAAAGCATGATTCGTTTTTAAAATGAATTCATGATGGCATTGATACGTCACAGTAGAGGGGCAACAAACACTCTCATTTCCGAGTTTGTGATAAGCGGGTGACAATCGAGCTAGACCATCGAGCATTGGTACGGAAATTAGCACGTCCACACACACATGTTGTGTGCTCAATACTTACATACAGACAGACTATTTGTACAGATAATTTTCGCAAGAATTGATAGTTAGTAGATATCTAATATTAAAAATGGCTAAGTGCGATTCGAGCTCGCTTACGAAGGGTGCCGAACGAATTAATTTTCCTTTAGACTTCTTATAGGTTTTCCTGTATATTGTACGTAAAGATCTATTATCTCCATTTTTTTCAAAATTTTAGACTCAGTAGTTTCGAAGATAATTTAAGGGAATGGTAATTTTTCGTCTAATTTCTTGAGTAACTTCAAAACCATTTATTTTGAAATTATAAAAAAAAATAATTAAAACCCTCACAGTTACCCTTTTCATTTGATAAGTCACACGATATTGTTCAAAAAACTTTTTTTTATTTTTTTAGTTCTACCCCCAATAGTGACCCCCATACTAAAAATTTAATAATTTACGTAACGCGTCCGTGTTTGGGTCACAGAAGTCCATATGTGTATCAAATTTCAACAGAATCAGTCCAGTGGATCCGGAGAAAACTGCCTGTGACAGACGGACAGACAGTCAGTCACCCGAGTGATCCTATAAGTTTTTCGTTTTTTTGTTCAGAACCCTTAAAATGCGAAAAAGGTGTTGTTTGTTACACTTTTACGATTAATTGCTCTCTCTCTCACAACGGAATCATAATGGCATTGGAATAGTTCTCGTCTATATGCCTAGCCTTTCCTCAACCAGGTTGGGGTCGGTTCCAGTCCTTCGTCGAGACTGCTCCGTGCTTCGGAAAGCACGTTACCCGTTGACACCGGCTGTCAGTTTTAGATCTTTGGCAGTCGTTACGGATTGTCAGAAGTCGGGTAATCTGACTGCGGTCTTACCAAGATGCCGTGTTACCCAGTTAATGGATTGTGGAAGTCTAGTAGGCAGCCGCTCCACGTCATAAACGGATATTCAGCTAAATTCGGCTTTACTGGAAGCCAATTCCAATTTAAATAGTTGGGAAAAGGCAAGCCAGATGATGAAAGGTATTTTTTTGGGACAAGCCCGCCACTCATTCCTAACCACTGCAACTCCTGAAAGCCAGAATACAGTGGCGACCGCCAGAAAAACGCCGAGCCAATAAAGCCCAGCGAGTCCCGGAGAAACGTGTCAACAGTCTTGGATCCTGCAACGAAATTAATCAGAAAAGTACAGCGGAGGAGTCGGAAAAAAATATATTTTCACTTCTCTCCTTATCAAGCAGGAGACAGAATAGAGTTAGGCCAAAAGGCACCAAGGGACTTATACAGTTACAAGTAAGTAGTAAGCAAGTAAGTAAGTAAGAGGAGCTTGTGGCTAGATAATAACAGCCGCACGGGTCGATCTTCAAGGTTAAGCAACGCTTGCCAAGGTCGGTCTATGGATGGGTTACCATCTTAACATAGCGAATTTCCACCGTGCCTCGGAAAGCACGTTAAGCCGTTGGTCCCGGCTGTCATTTGTAGATCTTTGGCAGTCGTTACGGATAGTCAGAAGCCAGTTAATCTGACTCCAGTCTTGCCATGAAGTACCGTGTTACCCAGTTACTGGGTTGTGGAGGTCTGGTAGGCAGCCGCTCCGTGTAAAATACTGATATTCAGCTAAAGCCGACCCCAATATAATTGGGAAAAGTTAGGCAGATGAGTAAGCAAGTAAGTAGTAGTAGTTAGTAGTAGTGTATAGTTACAAGTATCCATCCAACTATTCTTAAAAACACCAACATTTATAATACTAGTTAGGCTTACATAAGTTCGCAACAAAATAATCAACTCCCCTCTTATTTCCTCATGTAGAAGCTTTTAGTCACTCGTATATCGTCAGATTTTACAGCAGTGTAAACTTTAACGAGTCGTTTCTGTGACCCAGTTCTCACATTCAATTCCTGCAGCTTACGTAGACTTTAGCCAGCTTATGCTCTATATATTTGGCCGTATGCGAGTGTTACATGTAATCGCCAACATGCAGTGAGTGTATGTAAAGAGGCCTTTGGCTTGAAGTGAGAATATTTTGTTATATTTATTTTGATCAATTTTGTGTCCCTATTATTAATATCATACATCCGAAAGGAACTTTACTCTGTCGGTCATTCGATCTGTTCGTAACCCCATGACGTCTAAACTAAAACTTTAGTAGACCATGTTTTAAAAACTGGTCAAATGCAAGTCGGACTCGCGTGCAAAGGTTTCCGACCGAATTTTTTTTTTACATGGTATTTAAATACTTTAGACTTCTAATAGGTTTTTCTGTAATTTAGATAAAGATTAGTCCGGTCAAAATAGACATTCACCTTTGCATAAATTCCCAACTAGCTAAAAATTTACATGAACGTTAGGGATACCATTATAACGAAATTGTGAAAGTTCCCCATCGATTCTATGTGTGTAAAAAAAAATTCAAGGTTTAAGGTTTATTTCACCCTCATCAGATATTGTTGTTTTGGGCCAAATTTTATGTATTTTCTCCGCTCTTCACCTTTATGGAAGCAATCACATCTTTTGGACAAAATCGATCAAATCATTCAAGACACACTGACATCTATCTTAAATGTGGCTCTAGATGACCGAGCGTGGCTGCAAGCCACACTACCCATTCGCTTTGGTGGGCTCGGCATCCGCAAAATTTCTAGTGTAAGCCTACCGGCGTTCCTGTCATCGGTCAACAGCACTGAAAAGTTAACCAAAAGGATATTAACTCCATCATTGGTTAACTGTGAAGTGCCTTGTTTGACCGATGCAGTGAACGCCTGGAAAGTGGCTTGCCCGAATACGGCATTGCCCGATAACCCGTTCTCCCAAAGACAATGGGACGAGCCGCTCTGCAGATTGGTACGAAATAACCTCATAAATACGACCACCAATACTGCGGAGCGTGCCCGCCTGCTGGCTGTGGGTGAATGGGAGTCGGGTCTTTGGCTACAGGCACTACCGTCACCCAACATAGGTACTTTGCTGAGTGACAGTACTTTCCGGATCGCTACGTGTCTGCGTTTGGGTGCTCCTAGCGGAGCTCCACATCGGTGTCAATGCGGTGAAGCAGTCGACCGCCTCGGACACCATGGCCTGTCCTGCAGTAGGAGCGCTGGTCGGTTAGCACGGCACGCCAGCATTAATGACATTATCCGTCGGGCCCTTGTCACCGCCGGGGTGCCAGCTGTTTTAGAACCCAACGGCTTGGCACGCGACGATGGAAAAAGGCCAGATGGGATGACCATAATGCCTTGGAAGGTGGGTAGGCCTTTGGTGTGGGATGCAACATGTGTCGACACCCTTGCGCCATCCCATCTTCTTAGCACGGCGGGCTGTGCTGGGGCGGCTGCTGCAGGTGCAGAAAACCTCAAACGGCGCAAATATAACAACTTAATTGGAAGTTACATATTTGAGCCGTTTGGCGTTGAAACACTAGGCCCATGGGGTCCGAGTGCGCATCGAGTCTTTCGGGACATTAGCAAACAACTTGTCGACTGTTCACGTGACCAGAGGGCTGGGCTTTTTTTCGGCCAAAGAATCAGCATTGCGATTCAACGCGGCAATGCTGCCAGTGTTCTGGGAACTTTTGCCATTGACAGCGATGTGGATTATTTTTTTGATGCCCAATGATTAATTTTGTTTTTATACGCGTTTGTACATAATTTCGTGTTAATTAGTGTATGATAATTAAGTATTTGTTAATTTATTTAGATTATGTTCCCTTCTAATAATAAATCATTCAGGTTTAAGTTCGAAAAAATTGTTTTTTTTATTTGATTTTTTGCAAAATAGATAATTTTATGATAAAAACAGCTTACACAAAAATGTAGATCATACAATTACCTACAAAAACTACCTAACACTTTTTTCTCTAAGATTCATCATTTCGGAGAAAAAGCGATTCCAAGTTGCCAAGTTACGGCCTAACGCACGCAGATTATATTTATACACGAAACATTTCGAGCGGTTTTATAGCTTTGCTTGTAATTATCACAACTTGTTGAAATTTAGACCATTTCTTACTATTGTCTAGTTGAAGATTACTGGAAAGTTTCAAAACATTAAGTTAAACCGTTAAGGAGAAACAAGGGACCAAAAAGCGAAGATTTTCCTTTTTTTTTGTTTTTAAGGATGGAAAATCATCAAATGACTCCTTCCGCTCTGGGCGGAGCGGAAGGGAGTGTCAGACTCTTACTGATCCCATCCGTGTTCCTCCTACTGCCCTTTGCATTCCAGGGTATGGTGCCTCTTTCGAACGGATTCCGCACGTCGGCAGGCTCTGGCCCTGGCGGGCCCCGTCTCCTATGCTGACAGCTCTTTGAGGCGCGCGTGGAACACATCGCGCCGCCGACACGGGCCTGGTTCTGATCGGACGGCGAGCCGCCCAATGCTCGCCATCCGCAGGCCCGCGCCTACGTTGGCCGGAAATCGCTCTGCGACTCCCGACGCCCGGGGCGTCTTCTTCTATTGCGGCGGCCGGGTCGGGAGGCCTCCCTCTCTCTCACACGTTCGGCCTCCTCCTTCGCTAGCATTACTGCTTCGCAGAAGGAGGTGACCGCTTCCCATGCCTCCTCGCTCCGGACCACAGACTGAACCAGGGCCGGTCGCGAGAGATCGCCGCCGCTGAAGTGAAGATTTTCCTACTGACTGACTCATCAAAATCATGGGCCATATTATGGACCTAAATAGACCGTGGAGTAGGCCTACTGGGAAAACCACGTTAAAAAAAAACGGGCCAAGTACACTACCTTACAGATGGCGAGGAAACGTGCATATTATGCGGAATACAACTTAGAATCGCTTTTTCTCCGAAATAATGAATCTTAGGGAAAAAGTGTTAGGTAATTTTTGTAGATAATTGCATGATCTATATTTTTGTTTGAGCTATTTTTATTATAAAACTATCCGTTTCGCTAAAAAAAACAAAAAACCCATTTTTGCGAATTTAAACCTTGAATATTTTAGTTCGCACGTAGGATCGATGGGGAACTTTCACAATTTCATTACAATGGTATCCCCAACGTTCATGTAAATTTTCAGCTTGTTGGGAATTTATGCAAAGGCACCCTTATTTTTCGGGCTAATTTGACTGGACTCTATTGGAGATCTATTATCTCAATTTCTTTTTCAATTTTAGGCTCTATATTTTCGGAATGGTCGTTTTTCGTCTAACTTCTTGTGTGACTTCAAAAGCATTTGTTTGAAAATTATGAAAAAAACATAATTTTAGATTATATTTTCACTCCCACCCACCCTCATAATAAGTCCTTCCATTTGATTTGTCACACAATATTATTCATAAAAACTTTTGTTTAATTTTCTAGTTTGATCCCCAAAATTAATCCTCATACTAATAATTTAATTATTTATGTAACACGTCTATGTTTAGGTCACAGAAAGTGAACCAAATTTCAACAGAATCGGTGCAGTGAATCCGAATAAAACTGGCTGTGACAGATGGATAGACAGAGAGACCCGAGTGATCCTATATGGGTTCCGTATTTTGTTCCGAACCCTTAAAATGTTTTTATTGACAATTAAAAATATTGGTCTTCTTATAGTTAAGATTTAAAAGTCTGATCTGGTTCAGTAAAAATTTTGACCACAGTAACCTTTCCAGCGTGGTTGCAAACTGCTCGTAACAAGACAGTTGGCACTCGACGAATGTATCCTGCTTACCCCGCGTTGTATAGCGAGCGCGACGATACTTTACGACCTCGTTACGGAACACGTACAGTCGCAGATAGAAGTGTTTGCTTTTTATATATTTTTATCATTCAGAAACTAGTAAGTAATATTGTGCTCTTTTTTAGGGTTTCAGTGCGTAATCAACGGAACCCTAGTACTAAGCCACCGCTGTCCGTGCATCCGCCCGTCCATCCGTCTGAGACCCATAATAGGTAGAGTTGAAATTTTCACATAATGTGTATTTCTATTGCCGCTATAGCAACAAATAAAAACTCAATTAAATTAAAAATGAAAGCGGGCTTCCATAGAAGAAACGTATTTTTTCCGGTTTATGGTACGGAACCCTTTGTGTTAGAGTCCGACTTGCACTTGCACTTGCGGCCAGTTTTACTCAAGCTATTGGACCTCTGCTGTCATTAGTAAATATTTTGACTGTCGTTATGGGTTGTTGAAAGCCCAACCAGTTCAACCAAGGGATATCGTGTGAAGTTGTGAACTAATAACTGGGTAGTGGCGGTCAGAAAGCATTCGACGTTCGACCAAAACCAATTTCCATGTGTTCAAGCGTTATTGCCATACCTATTACTGAAATCAAAAGTAGCTCACAATTTAGGACCCATTAGATTTAGTGTTAATAAATAATCCGTGGCGGTTGGCAACTGGACTTAACCCAGTTGTATATGTCCCTTGGTGCCTAGGCTTTTCGGTGACGTACACTCTGGCCGGCACTCCTCCTTGGGAGTTAAAGGCGTGGGTGATCGCCAGAGTGTACGAGTGAACGGCGCGGCGAAAGGCCCTCGGGGAGCGCCCCGTCGCGGAGGAGCGGGAGGCCGTGCGGCGGGAATCAAGGGACGCCATCATCGTCCATTGGACGGAGGACCTTGCCACCGCCACCTTTAGCCGCCGAACCCTGGACGCGCTCGGCCCGGTCCTGCAAGACTAGCTCGAGCGCTCCCACGGTTTGCTCTCATTCTGTCTGGTGCAGGTGTTGTCAAGCCACGGCTGTTTTGGCTCGCACCTGCACCGGGTCGGGAGGGAGGAGGCTCCGGCGTGCCATGACTGCGGCGCGGTGGAGGACACAGCTCAGCAAATAAAAAAAGCAGTAGCGGACTAATCAACGTTCTATGTAAACTACTGGTACTCAAAAAGGCTAAGCAAAGTTTTTTGGTCGGATTTAATTACTTTAAAATTTAATTTGAAGAAAATTATTCCTAATCTTCCATTCCAGGGGAGGTTTATCATGGTTGCGTAATTTGTTCGAAAGAGTCACCGCGGCACTGGAACGCTAATGGTACTAGGAGGAACACGGATGGGTTTTAGTCAGTAAGAGTCTGACACTACCTTCCGCTCCGCCCAAAGCTTTAGTCAGTTTTCAGTACGACTATGCTTAGTTAATACAACAAACTATCGAATAACTTTGAAATAGTTGCCAGAATAATATAAATAAGGATTTATTTTAGACGCTATAGTTTCACTTCACATAAATAACGCCAATTGAGCCCACACAGCACGGTCTGCTAAATGCTTGACAAATTGCGATAATATTGTAAGTTATTGATATAATTCATAATATTGTGTTTGGTAATGGAAAACGAGTAGATATTGATAAACTGCTATCTTAAATTAACTTAAATAATTGTTTTCACTGTTAAAAGTATTCTTATAACAACACTTAAAACATTAATTACTTTTTCTACAATTTGGTATAAGCAGTTGCGGAATTTGTTCGAAAGAGCCACCGCGGCACTGGAATGCAAAGGGCACTAGGAAAAACAAGGATGGGTTTTAGTCAATAAGAGTCTGACACTCCTTTCCGCTCTGAACGGAGCCTGAGAAGTTTAATGTCCATCCTAATAGATTGCAGGTAGCGGTGATGAGGTTTTGAGTTGGACCTGTGCAGAAACGAGAATGGATAAAGTGAGAAACGTGACATTAGAGGTAGTATGAAGTCAGTGACGGAAAAGTTAAAGGGAGCCGCTTAGTTATGTGAAGAGGAGGGTTGAAACGCATGTAACTTAAAGAGCTGTGAATATAAATGTGGATGGATGGAGAGGAAGAGAAAGACCAAAGAAAAGACTATAACAAGCTAGTCAGCTTTTACTGATGTCCGAGTCATCCAAAGATGATTATGAAAGAAAGAAAGAAAGAAAACTAATTTATGGATAATTATGGATAGTATGGAATGATGACTGAAATACAAAGTCCACATCACATCGACAGCACAGTCAAAATAACCGCATGCAACCATTTATAATACCAAAAACACTTCACATTTGACATTGCAGGCACATAACTCCCCAACAACACGAACATCGCAATGAAACCTCGTCGCAGTTTTCATGAAAAATATTTAGTTTTCAAATAAAAGCATAATCTTGGCAACAAACCGTTGAATTTGTAACCGACTGTCGAGCTATCGACCACCACAAGACAGCTAGCGTCCTTAGTTACATATACATGCGAAAAAACAAACAATTTTCAACTTTATCTTCTGTACATAAAACTCAATTTTAACTCGTCCAGTACTATAAGAAAAACCACCCTCATTTAAATTTCAATTCTAGCTAACATAGTTTCAAAGTTCAATATTGAATGTTCTCCAGCCGCACGCACACATAGATGATGTCGTTCGATAATGTATGTAACTTGTTGCACGTCATCACACACACACAAACACGCCAACGCACACAGTAATATTTACTCTGGCGTAAATGGATAGGGCAACGTATCGGGTTATGAGGAAATGATAGAAAATATATATTTCGTGAGGTCCTGACCTTATGATAGCTATTGAATAAATTTTTGATGTTACCTTCTGAATTTTGTGTTCGGAGAGGTTATTTGTACATTTCTTTGTTTTTGTAGGAGACATCAAAGGTTGTTTAGTTCGCGAAAATATGTGGCAAAAATGGCTATTTTACCAGATAGAAAAGCTACGGTTCTATTCAGTCCGTCCGTTAGACTTTCAAAAAATATTGGACAAGTTTACCATATCAAATCGATAAAAAATTATAAATATATAGCGCATCAAAGTTTTAGAGGGGGCGGGTGAAGTAAAATTGCTGGTACAAATTCTACCATCTCACTGACGTCACTTTCTTGAACTTACGCGGGTCGAAGAGGTAAAACACTTGGGCGTACAGATTGACCACAGACTGAAATGGAATAAACAGATAGATAGATTTAGTCACAACAAGAGTAAGGCGATTGATGTCTTTAAATCCCTACGAGATATCCTAACACATGACAAGCTAAAATGAGTATATCGGTCTTTATGCCAATCTGTAATACAATATTACATCACGGTCTGGGGTGGAGCAGCTAAAACGCACCTTATTAAATTGGAAAGGGCACAACGAACCGTTCTAAAGGTAACCAGGAAACCTTACAGATACCCGACTGTCGGCCTATGTTCAAACTGCAAGGTCCTCACAGTTCGTCAGCTGTTCATCTTGAAAGCTGTTCTCAAAAAGCATCGAGATGTGCCCAACTCAAACTCAAATAAACACAGCTTATCATCTGTATGTTTTCTCTCATCTCGTGTGGTTTGTAGAACTTCTTTCGCAAAAAAGCAAACATGTAGTACAAGCGCTAAACTATACAACGATTTAAATAGGAAACTTAACATCGTTTCATTAAGTAGACCCAAAGTTAAAGTGAAGGTCACTGAATGGCTTCAACAACTTGACTATCAAACAACCGAAGACCTTCTTATCTATCGAACATAAATCCGACCAATTTCAATTTATCCACTCATACACACAAACACGTACACACATAGGAACTCGTGGCTAGATTATATCAGCCGCACGGGTCGATCTTCAAGGTTAAGCAACGCTTGCCAAGGTTGGTCTGTGAATGGGTGACCATCTTAACATACCGAGTTTCGTCCATGCCTCGGAAAGCACGTTAAGCCGTTGGTCCCGGCTGTCATTTGTAGATCTTGCCATGAAGTATAGTGTTACCCAGTTAATGGGTTGTGGAGGTCTGGTAAGCAGCCGCTCCGCGTAAAATACTGACATTCAGCTAAATCTGGTTTGACTGGATGCCGACCCCAATATAGTTGGGAAAAGGCTAGGCAGATGAGATGACACACAAACACGTACACTCACACACACCACGACACACTATCAACCACAGACTCATATATACTAAAACAAATCTAAAATTAATGGCGTAATTAACTTAATAAACAGCGACCTTATGTACAAACAGTATTGTGTACCTTTTGCTGCGACTGAACACTGTTTCCCAAGATACAGGCTCCTGGCCTAGTTTGGGATTCAGTATCAGTACATATATATTGTAGTAATTATTTTTTTCTTGTGTTTTAACACACTGTATCATCTTCATGTTTTGATTTCGTGAGAAAAAGAAAAATACATGTCCAATATTTTTTGGAAATCTATCTGACGAGCTAATTAGATTTTCACAGTAAAATACCGTTGTAATAAAGTACCTGTTGTTCGCGACTTCGTCCGTGTGAAAATGGGATTTTCGTTTTTTGCGCGAAGCTCAAATTCTTTTACTTTTCTAAAAGTAAGTGCCGTTTCGGAGATTAGCCGGAACAGACAGAGAGACAAATAACTTAAAAAAGAAAATGTTAAAAGCAGGTATAGTAGGTAGGTGGGCTCTTATATGCATAAAGTAAAAGCTGCTTTTTTATACTACAAACAGAAACTTCAATTTTATTTACTTGTATAGATAATTCCATCCTGAAACTAACTTCTTCAGTCCAATTCAGTTACCTAAAACTACACGAGTCTACAGGAAACCAATACAAAGTTTCCTTCAATTAGATCTTCGCAACCTCGTTGGAATTGCAGTCGCTAAGACCAGCCAAGGAAACGTAGTTAAAAAAAACACTACAAAGTAAAAAATAACGTTAATTTCGGAAGTCGGTGTTTTTGGTTATTTCTTTTTTGAACATCGACTTCCGAAATTAAAGTTATTTTTTACTTTGTAGTGTTTTTATATTCTATTTATTTCTTTATATTTTTATTTTATTTATTAAAACTTGTTGCACTAGTAAAAATACTGTACAAAGGCGGACTTAATGCCTTAGGCATTTTCTACCAGTCGACCTTAGGATGGTGCAGAGACAACATGGCAGGTGCAACTTAAAGGAAAGACAAACGGAGTGCAAAAGAAATACAATTATAAATACATATATACATACATACACATGAAAAAAATAACGACGTTTAGAAAAAACGAATTCAACGAATTAACGCTGTGATGATTCTACCAACTTCTTGTGAGTGTACTCACGTGCCTTCACCTTAAAGGACAACCGACTGGTTGCCGTCCTGATGTTTAGAGGGTCCTGATGTTTGTTTTGTTTTTGGAAGTCGGTTTAACTTTTTTGGTAAAAAGATTTTTTATTCTTCACTTTTTAGTGGTACCTGCGTACCACTAAAAAGTGAAACCACAAACACAGCGTGCCAGCGTGATGTTATGTTATGAACTGGTGTAAACAATCAACAGACATGCGATTTCAGAAATCTCGACCCATTTCCTATCATTTACTGAAGAGTTCCGTTGCGTACCTCCGTAATTCTTCATCAGATTTTCACCAAATTTGAACGGGACCAGTCCGAGAAAACTCTTCAAAAAAAAAGAATCATCCAGATCGGTTAAAAATTAGCGAAAATATCGCTGAACAAACATTTTTCATGGGATCCCATCATCAGATCCTGACTTATAGCTTCCATCATCAGCTCAGCAACATGAGATGATGATTACCAGGCACAAATATCTGAATTTCGTTAAAAAGTTTATGAAAAACATTGTATGTGTTTATACAATTTCTTTTTTTATTCGAAAGATGACAACCTTAGAGATGATGCTGATGTTGAACGGGAACGCAGGTCATTGGCGGTCTGTAGTGCGTCAGAGATATTCGCAAAAGTCCGAGTCAACAGCTTCTCAGCTATAGTGAGGAAGAAAAGTGCGTCTCTGCTCGCCAGATTGCGTGGCAGTGGCAACAGCCTCTTGAAGGTGATAGCTGACAGGCTTGGTGAGAGCACAATAATGGGGCATCTCTTAAGAACAACCCTGTCTGTTGTAGAATATAAGTACTAAGTTTGAATTTTTGTGATTTTAATGTGTATTAGATTATTTTTATGTAATATTATATTGTATATTTTATTTTTCTATGGGTCTTAATTACCTGACAATAAAATTTGAGGGTTTCCCTCGATTTTCATGAGATCCCTTCAAAATATTCTAACTTGGTGGCAATGGGACCACCTCAGGAGTATAGGCTTTCGAATATAAAAAGAAATTTTAACAACGGTCCACAATTGGCGGAGAAATCGATGAACAGACATAAAAAAATACATACAACCGAACACAGAACCTCCTCCTTTTTGAAGAAGTCTGTTGAATATCGACCCCTTTTACTTAGAATGCTATTCAATGTTCACCAGTTTTGCCAAGAAGGACTGTGTTACCCCCTTTTGGAGGCAGTCGCTCCACGTAAATACTGCAGAGCGATTCTGTAAACATTTTGAAGTGAAGGCTTGAGTGAAGTGATCACAAAGTGAGCAGTCAATCCAAGTAATCAAGATGGAATGACAGCTAACTTCCTGTTCACTTCACTCAAGCGTTTACTTCGACATGTTTGCAGAATCGACCGGCTGTTGACATTTCGAAGTCAATCTATACAAACAAGATGGAATGACAGCTGAGTTGTCGTTCACTCCTCATAAGGGCTCGTTCACACAGAACATCCGCGTTTCCAGAGTTGTTTTTAACCGACTTCTTCAAAAAGGAGGAGGTTCTATGTTCGGCTATACGATTTTTTTTTTATGTATGTTCACCGATTCCTCCGCCAATTCTGAACCGATTTTAAAAAATCATTTTTCGTTCGTAAGCCTATACTCCTGAGGTAGTCCCATTGTAACCAAGTCAGAATCTGATGATGGGATCTCATGAAAATCGAGGGAAACCCTCAAATTTTATAAGTACATACACTGTTTTTTATAAACTTTCTAACGCAATTCAGATATTTGTGCCTGGTAATCATCATCTCATGTTGCTGAGCTGATGATGGAAGGTATAAGTCAGGATCTGATGATGGGATCCCATGAAAAATGTTTGTTCAGCGATATTTTCGCCAATTGTTAACCGATTTGGATGATTTTTTTTTTTTGGAAGAGTTTTCTCGGACTGGTCCCATTTAAATTTAGTGAAAATCTGATGAAGGACTACGGAGGTAGGCAACGGAACTCTTCAGTAAATGATAGGAAATGGGTCGGGTTTTCTGATTTCTGATTCAGCGTTTATATTTTGGAAGTAGAACTTTATTGAAATCAAATCAAATTTATTAATGTTATGTGAGTAAAACAGTGAATACATTATTTGCTTAAAAAAAAAAAATTAGGTTACTTCTAGGCAAGTGTGCTCCATCTTCGACCACATCATCGCTTACCATCACGTGAGATGGTGGTCAAGCGCGAGCCTATCAATAGTAAAAAAAAATAAAAATATGAATATAGTATATATAGTACAATTTTACGTTACGTTACTATACGTCAAAAATATTCGTGCTAGGCCCTCTGTTGTACCATTTTGATTACTTGAATTGACAGCTCACTTCGTGATCACTTCATCTAAGCTAAGCCTTCATTTTGACTTGTTTAAAGAATCGCACTGCTGAATAGACCGGCTGAATCAACCGGCTGGTATGCAGCTGAATCTAGCTTGACTGGAAGCCGACCCCAATATAGTTGGGAAAAGGCTAGGCAGGGTATTCAATCAAAACCAGTTTTAATATTATTTTCCCTTTTTTCCCACTCTCGTTTTTAGGGTTCCGTACCCAAAGGGTAACCAACGGAACCTTATTACTAAGCCTCCGCTGTCTGTCCGTCCGTCCGTCAATCTGTCTGTCAGCGGGCTCTATTTCAAGAACCGTAATAGGTAGACTGTTGAAATTTGCACAGATTGTGTATTTTTATTGCCGCTGTTGCTATAGCTAATAATAAAATAAAATAATAAAAATTAAGTTTTATGGTATGGAACCCTTCGTGTGCGAGTCCGACTTGCATTTGGCCGGTTTTTTGTTCACTTTTTAACATTTTCAAGGTTACGAATGTCCGCATGAAAAAGCCGTATAGGATCACTTGTATAGCTGGCTGTCGTCCATTTTTGCCAGACTTCTTCCTTTCAGACAAGACAGACAATATGCTCCGAATCTAGAAGAAAACACAGATTATGATTCTTAACTAATATTTTACAGAAAAATCTACAAAAGTCAATGGTTTGAAAATAACAAGTTAAAAAGCGCACGCGAGTGCGCTTTGCACGCGGTAATTTTTAGGGTTTCGTAGCCAAATGGCAAAAAACGGCACCCTCATGGATTCGTTCTGTCTGTTTGTCTGTCTGTCCGTCCGTATGTCACAGCTACTTTTCTCGAAAACTATAAGAACTATACTGTTGAAACTTGGTAAGTAGATGTATTCTGTGAACCGCATTAAGATTTTCACACAAAGATAGAAAATAAACAATAAATTTTGAGGGTTCCCCATACTTAGAACTAAACACAATTTTTCTAGTCTAGTAAATAGTTTTTTTTTAATACGTCATAGATCGTAAACCGCAATTTACCTTTCATTCAATCAACTCAAATATAAAACAAATAAGGTTTATGGTACGGAACCCTTCGTGTGCGACTCCGACTCGCACTTGGCCGGTTTTTTTCCTCCCTTCTGCATTTTTATTCATGGCTGTTTCCTTCCCTGAAATCTTTCCTTACATTTCAGGCAGAATATCTAGACAAACCTACTAGCTATAGGTATACAGAGGGACACTACGGGGACTATTGGACAAAGGGCTAAGCTGCAGCCTGGATTTAACAAGCAGCTGGTTCTTGCTCAGTTTCACTCCGTCAGACACATCCCGCTTGTTAATACCACAAGGGAAAGCAGATACAAGTACACTGTAGGTTTATCAACGGCTAACGAGTACAATAATACAACAATCAGGATAGTGATTCCCAGTTAATGACGTACAAATATAATATGTACGTAATCATTATTTTCGAGCTTTCATAGTTATTTTTAGGGTTACCAACGGAACCTTATTACTAAGCCCCCGTTGTCCGTCCGTCTGCATGTCCGTCAGCGAGCTGTATCTCAAGAACCGTAATAAGTAGACAGTTGCCATTTTTAGCGTGTATTTATATTGCCGTTATAAAAACAAATAATAAAAATTAAATAAGAAATATATGATATGATTTATTTATGACACGGAACCCTTCGTTTGAGTGTAAGACTCGCACTTGGCCGGTTTTTTATTAAAGCTGAGTAGAGATAGTGGTTTTCAGTTTTTCAGTTAATTAGAATACAAAAATGTAATAGGGAATATACATGAAAAACATATTTATCATCTATACAGTTTATCTAAAAATATACAAAAATATAATACTAACAGTGAAAATAGAATCAAAATTACTCGAAAAACGAAGAAGATATTATTATTTTAAACAAATATATCTGTCTCTCTCGCGAAAACGCTGTTTTCTATGGCAGCTGTATAGGCGTCATAGACGATGACGTCAAAGTTTACATCGCACTTCTCTTTCTAATTGTAATCTTTGAAGCTTTATAACTTCATCTCTGATGAAGGTATTTAAAAAATAATTGGTTGTGTACTAGAGCTAATAAGTATTTCATTTTGCAAATAAATAAATTGCATGCATATTCCCTATTATTGTGTTACACGCTTTTGACGTAGTTCTTCTATCCTTGTCTCGCAAAACATCGTTTCTACTGGATACCTACTCAAATTACTATGGTGTACTTGTAAGTGATCTGTAGATCTTTGGCAGTCGTTACGGATAGTCAGAAGCCAGTAAATCTGACTCCAGTCTTGCCATGAAGTACCGTGTTACCCAGTAAATGGGTTGTGGAGGTCTGGTAGGCAGCCGCTCCTCGTAAAATACTGGTATTTAGCTAAATCTGGTTTGACTGGAAGCCGACCCCAATATAGTTGGGAAAAGGCTAGGCAGATGATGTACTTGTAAGTGACGTCTCCCAAAATTAGTGCTGTCTCTGTTTTCACTGACAATTAAACACTTACACCTTTTCGTTCGTATCCATTTTTAATACTTCTGTCTTTTGAAAGAAAGAAAGAAAAAGTGTTTATTTGCGCCACGCATGACGCATACCAAAAAAAAAAAATCAAAAAAATAAACAAAAAAAATATAAACGTTGGGAAGATATGCGTCACATTCGCGCAAAACGGCCATCGCTCAGCAGAATGCTGGGACTCGTGTGCGAGAAAGATCCACAGCGCTGGTTTTCAGCGACAGGCAGCGTTGAGTATGGCGTCGATCGGAGTGGCATAAAAAGTAATTAAAACGGAATAAGTAAACATACAAATAAATACATAAGGGTAAAAATATAATCAATAAGACGGTGAGGAGATGGCAACAGACTGTTGTGCTGACGGTTAATAATGGTGCACAACTCTAAAAAATAGCTATGTTATCTGTGCGCACCAAAGACAACAATAAACTAAAATCGCACACGCCCACAATATGTCTCACTTGTATTAAGGTGGATGCTCCAGGGTAGCCCGCGAAATTGAAATATTTTTATGTTTTTTGCAATTTGCCGGTCAGTGTGAAGCTGTATGTGGACCAAATGCGATCTGCGACCGTAACGCGTATTTATCTAAAAAATTATAACCATTTTAATCCTCAATATAGCCCTCTAAGTTCATGTAGTTCGAAAGAATGATTATTTCTGAAATATTCATTCTTTCGAACTACATGAACTATTATAACAAAAATATTTGAATTTCGCGGGCTACCCTGGAGCATTCGCCTTAAGTAATGTAATAAAAATGCATTCAAATACCCTTTTGTTTTTAAGCTAAAATAAACTACGACACTATACACCGTAAAAGTACACTCGATATAGTGCAAGGCGTACCTATAGTCTCGTAGTGTATTTCATCAGCCGAAAAACGTCCACTGCTGGACATAGACCTCCCTTAAGTGTCGCCACAACAACCGGTCCTGTACGTCTCGCATCCATTTACCGCGACCCTCACAAGGTCATCATCCCATCTTGTGCGAGGCCTTTCAACGCTGCGTCTTCCGGTACGCGGCCGCCATTCTAGAACTTTTTGGCTTTCGACCATCTGTTCTGCGAGCAAGGTGCTCTACCCACTGCCACTTCAGTTAGGCGATCCTTCGGACCATGTAGGCAACCTTGGTTCTCTTGTGATTTTTTTTATTTTGGACTGGGCTTGCTCTTGACCACAATCACGCTTGATGGAAAGCGATAGATGAGATCTATGATGAAGCGAGCGTGCCCAGAAGATGCCTGTTCACTCTTGCTCAGACGGGTTGCAGACGCTGGCAGAGAGTTCCACACTTTAGCTGTGCGCATAAAAAATGTGGAAGAGAAGCGCAGATATGGATATCATCATTCCTGATTCGATCTTTCAAGGAAACTCCAAACTTGCCTTTACGCTTATCTTTAAATCATCCATTATTACTTCTTCATCTTCACATCCTATTTTACATAACCTTGCTCTTAAAATTCTCCTGATGACCTTTAACACCTACGTTGAGTTATTACCGACTCGATATTATTAGTCAGGATCAGTAAACAATTTCGCCCACTGCATCTTATAAATTCCGCATTAAACAGATAGTTATTCAATCTGTTGGATTTTCTCAAAGAATCTATTTACATATGTTACGGCGTCCATCATCATCATCATATCAGCCGAAAGACGTTTACTACTGGAAATAGGCCTCCCACAAGTGTCATCACAACAACTGGGCCCCTAGTCTGCTAATTTTTATAAATTCGTCATTCCAACACGATGCCATTGTCATTTTGCTAAAAGTTCGTAATCTGCTAAATTCATAATGGCCCTACACTGATCGTTCAGTAGCATGTCAGTGGTCTCGTAATGAAATTGTAGTGGAATGACAGTGTCGTATTGCCATTATTATAAAACCCGTTTGGAGAAATAATTTTCGAAAAACTGCTATTAAATTTGAACATTAATTTATGCCAGATTGCTATTGTATATAATTTTACATATTATTTATTAGTGTTCTATGAAATCTGAAGTAGTAACAAAGTCGTAAATAGCAAATACGTAATGAAACTCATTTATATTTTATCCGTTTTGCTGTCAAAGTCAAATGTGACATTAGTGACATTAGGTACTGTTTACTTTACGTCGACGACTGTTTTTATTTGTTTTGAAGCGACCGGTGTTTTGCAGAGCTAATTGAATTTTAACGTCAGCGTCATTAAAAAATCAAATAATTAATAGATTTGTTTATTGCTTTTTTTACTTCTCAATAACGACATCATGAGACTGTGCATCAATTGCGGAATAGCAACGGAACGCTGCAATACAATAGGAAGGTGAATATTGGAAATGAATCATTCTTCCTATTGTACAGGAATGGGTGGGTTAGTATCTGATATTTCTATATCGTAAACATTTAACATTTTTGTACGTAATATTTAATGTAAACAAACTAAATGGTGTAATAGGTTCTGTTAAGTTTTCTTTTAATGGTTTTATTTTTAAAAATAATACCAGAATGTGCAACAAATTCAAATTCAAAACATCACCAATCCAGACTAAATCTGTATGGTCAATTACAACCTATTCTCTCTCTCAGAGGGCTGGCCCTCTGAGAGAGAGAATAGGTCATTGAAGCGACGCTGGCGTCGCTTCAATGGAAATGTAATATGGCCACTTATGTTTACCAAAAATAGCCACTCAGATGTTTATTTCTAAATGCTAGTGCTAGACCTAATAGTCGAATGAAAATTGTTTGTTTCAGATAAATGAAAATGACTTCATCTTCCAAGCTTGCTCTTGATGAAAGTAGACCAGATGGAAATGAACAGACACTAGGACACCGATGAGTGTTATTCAATGTGGATGTTGTCTTCTGAAAAAAGTTTGTCCTCATCAACTTTTACAGTACAGAACTGGTACAGTGCAAGAGTGTAATATAATGGATTCTGCCGTGCTTGGTTAGTTTACTAGTTTTATTCACGGGTTATGAAAAACATTATTTAGTTACTTTTGTTAACAAGGGCATAGAGAGTGTTATTTTCATTATCTATCTATACTTATATATAAAGCTGAAGAGTTTGATTGTTTGTTAACTTGAACGAGCTAATCTCAGGAACTACTGGTCTGATTTGAAAAATTTTTTCAGTGTTAGATAGCCCATTTATTGAGGTAGGCTGTAGGCTGTATATCATCACGCTAAGACCAACAGGAGCGGAGCAGTAATGAAAATTGTGACGAAGATGAAGTTGCGGGTCAACTAGTACTAATATTATAAAGCTACAGAGTTAGTTTGTTTACTTGAACGCGCTAATCTCAGGAACTACTGGTCCGATTTTAAAAATTCTATCAGTGTTAGATAGCCCATTTATCGAGGAAGGCTATTGGCTATTATCACGCTAAGACCAACAGGAGCGGAGCAGTAACGAAAATTGTGAGGCAAACGAAGTTGCGCAGGTCAATTAGTATTTAATATTAGTCAAGCTCTTAACATCAACATTTCTCATTTGCAGGATTTCATTAATTCAGTCATTTTCAAAATGGGCACCCACATACACAATGTCTCTGTGTAATGGCTTCCTGTAATGTGGATAAATTATTTTCAGGTGGGTGCTTCAAGTGTGCTTCTTTTGATGGGTGCGAGCAAATAGAGCATCCCGGTATTTCCATTCAGGCCCCTCACCATCTGGGGCATCTTCATCAGCTGTCAATGAGCGGAACAGTCAAGACATTCCTCATTTAGAAGAACCTACCTACACATATATTATGATAATCCTAATGAAGAAGATGATTAAAACGATTTACTTACTGCTATGTTTTATTTTAATTTTAATATAATACTATTTCTGATTACTGTACCTGATATAAGTTAGCACCCTATTAAATACAATATAAGCAAAAGCAAGCCAGAAGTGATGCACATGGCCCTTGTCTAAAAAATATAGTTTTCTGAAAACTTCAGCTTAAAGAAACTGAAAGCCTGAGCACTTTTATAAAAAATCATCATTATAGGATGCAAGCACTGCAGCATAGCTGCAGGTGCATTCTAGAGTATATAGTCTTAGATCTCTATAACCACGAATGTTTGATAATATTTAGTGTTGGAAACATAGCCACAAATATGCATTTTTCGTTTGAACGAGCTAATCTCTGGAATCAGTCAGATTTGAAAAAAAAAATTATATTGTTAGGCTATACGGGAACGGAAAAAATCGAGATATGCGCGTACAAAGTCGCGAGCTAAAGCTAGTAACTTATTTAAAAATAATAACCTAAAATATGGGCAAATATTATCTGATTTGGCCAGTGGGTCAAAATTGGGCTCGTGAAACCTTCCTAAATGCTCTAATTCATGGCGAAATCCAGCTCTGTAACGCCAGGCCCAAGTTTTTATGGAGTTACGGTTTCTCCTTTCGGCTCTCATTGAGTTTCTCGAAAACCACTGACACCTGGCGCTTGGCTACAGCAGCCGCACCAATGAAGGGCGAAGTTTGTCCAAAAAATATTGGATATAAAACGCCGGTAGAATGGCGCAGTGACTGGAAAAGCAATGACTATACAATTACGTTCTAATAGTACATAGGTCACTGATCGATGGAACTGTCAAAATTTTAGCAGATTACCGCATACGACTGTCATTATGTACGAGATTACCATTTTATGCCATTTCGTTCAGTGAAGTGTCAGTGATTGTTCATTGGAAAGTCATAGTGACACTATTATGTTAGTAGATTACCAAACTTGTCAAAATCAACAATTATGAGATCAGTGATCGACCATTCTGACACTATTGTAATAGCAGACTTGGGGCCCTGGTCCTGTGCATCTCGAAACCATCGGCTATCCGCAACCCTCATCAGGTCATCGGTCCGCTTGTGGGAGGCCTTCCAACGTTGCGTCTTCAGTCGCGGTCGCCATTCCAGAACTTCTTGGCCATCTGTTCTATGGCATTCATACGCCAAACTAATGTAAATGCAAAAGTAGCTTTAGGTTTATTTGTCCGTCTGTCTGATTGGCTGTCTGAATGTTTAGCTGTTCACGTCTTAACGGCTGAGCGGATTTGGATGAAACTTGGCCTGGTTTAGGACCTAGGATACTTTTTATACCAGAAGCATGTCCTCTTGGGATAATTTATACGCGCGAAGCCACTGGCGAAAGCAGGTCTATAAATTTGCAGTTTTATTTCGCCAAGTTCTTTCCACCATCCCTGCCACCCTTACATGGTGCCTGGTGAACATGTGATCTAATTGTGTAAAACTTTTTGGAGGCAATTTTATTGTGCGAAAGCTATTAACACGGGGAATTAAGAGGAAACATGGGCGGCGAGACTTTGTGTGTAAAAAGTCATAATTCGAGGTTTTTCTCTCGACTGTTTTCTCTTCCAATATTGGACCAATTTAAGAGGTATTTCACAAACTGAATAAAAAGCACATACTGTGTCCTTATTTTTTTTTTGATGATTTATTTACTGTATAAGCACTAGAACCCTCACAGTATGCTCAAAATTGTCCGATAACTCGCTGTCAACAGTGTACGAATTTGGCAACTATAAATGAATAAAATATATAGGGATACAGTATGTATCCTTTTTATTCAGTTTGTGAAATCTCTTATATCGATCCAAAAATGGAGGAGAAAGCAGTCGAGAGTCAAATCTCGAATTATGACTTTTTACATAATATGTATGTATAAAGTCTCGCCTTCCATGTTTCCTCTTAAGTTCCGTGGTATGTAATTCTTGTTTGCTACAACCTGGGGATCTTTAAGTCAAGAGTGAAAAGGATACTTCTAGGCAAGCGTGCTCCATCGGCAGCTACATCATCGCTTGGCAACAGGTGATAGGTATTGAAGTCAAATGTGATTGTGATAATGTGTGAACAAAGACTTGTGCCCGGTCCTGACATAGTCCTCTAATGACAATAAGTTATTTAGTTTTTAGTTAAGTTTTTATTTATTCCCTAATTATTTTGTGTTTTGTGCGTCGCTTTTGGGGAAATAAACGTCTTTTCTTTCTTTCTTTTCTTCTTTATAAAAAACATGTTTATCCAGAAAGTATTCGTACATGTGAGATTTCCCAGAAAAATTCCAAGTTATAGCGACTAGAAAACCAACATTTTGAAAAAGAGTTGCCCTTCTCAGCTGTACGCATAAATTCAAATATTTACTTCAATTCGTGTAGGTATACGCAGAAATAGCATTTTTATAGCAGTTTCTTACATATTATAGGTACTTATTATTATTCTAACGGTGTAAATGACTTCATATGAGTACAGTTTCTCCCAAACGTAAAATTATCAACCCTCCTATTCATCCACCATTTTATCTCAACCTACCATTTTCTCTCTACTCTTCGCTACAAAAGATCTAGCAACACTGGCCGTTGTACCCGATATAAAAAGACCCCTACCTCTTAGTTTTCTTCCCTCAAGGGTCAAATAAAGTACTTAGGACGGTGTGAAGCCCAGGGGTCAACTATAAATGGTAATGGATCGGTCGCAATGTCTCTCAAGGTCAAGGAACTAATTTCGGGGAAATGGAAAAGAGTTTCGATTCCCGATATCGAGTTTCTTAACGAGTGGAGTTCGAGTTTTGTTCTTGTTATTTTCAGCTACAACATTACTATGGGCATCCAAGGTTAGTTCTTTTGATCATCATCATCGGCCTAGCATTTTCCCAACTATATTGGGGTCGGCTTCCAGTCAAACCGGATTTAGCTGAATACCAGTATTTTACGCGGAGCGGCTGCCTACCAGACCTCCACAACCCAGTAACTGGGTAACACGGTACTTCAAGGCAAGACTGGAGTCAGATTTATTGGCTTCTGACTATCCGTAACGACTGCCAAAGATCTACAAATGACAGCCGGGACCAACGGCTTAACGTGCTTTCCGAGGCACGGAGGAAACTCGCTATGTTAAGATGGTCACCCATCCACAGACCAACCTTGGCAAGCGTTGCTTAACCTTGAAGATCGACCCGTGCGGCTATTATTATTTAGCCACGAGCTCCAAGGTTAGTTCTTTTGATAAGAGCGCCAATTCTACAAATTTTTAAACGTTTGCAATTGCATGTCAAGAATGTCATGAATTGGCACTCTGATCATCATTCCTTATCAGCAACTTCTTGTACATACATTTTATTTGCTAGCTGCTGCCCGCTACTTCGAACGCGCGTAGCCCGTTTTTTCCTGTTCCCGTATAGCCTGTATACAGGCTTACCTGTAATTCGACGTATATCCGTCAGGTGCTGAGGGGAGGGGGGGCAAATGCAACAAATTGAACCCTCCATATGTATGGCCAAAATTCAATCGTTCTCGAGATATATGAATTATTAGCTACTTTGATAGTTACCAAAAAATTTACATTTAACTCAAAATAAAAAGAAAATGACGTTTAAATGAGTACCATTAGAATATAATATTTTAGCTGGCTCTTCAATTCTCTTTAATTCTATGAACATAATTAAAGGTACCAAATTCAACAAAATTACTAAAACTATGAGTGATTTAACAAAAATATGTTACCAATATTTTCATTTTACACTTAAAAAAATGTTGTCCCGTTCAAAAAATTACTATAAACTTAATCGTACAAATAATTAAATAAATTTGCCTATTTTGTAAGCTTTCCAAAAAGGTATAAAAATTACTTTAAAAAATCGCGATTCGTGGCATGGCATGTGTTTGAATCGGCGCGGGGTGAGAAAATCAGCACCTGACGGATATACGTCAAATTACAAGTACCTAACCCTGTATAACCTTCCTCATGAATGTGGAGGTAAACGTGAAAATTTTTCGAAATCCGACTGGTAGTTCCAGTGATAAGTGCGTCCAAACAAACAAATTCGTCAGCTTTATAAAATTAGTTATTTATATCCTTGCCATTATTTGCCATCACTTGCATATTCTACTTATTTCGATGCATACCATTTTCAAATTGTCACACAGAACCACTGATATGATTGGAATTGTCATAAATGCCGCCTCACTGACGTAACGATGATGAAAGCTCACATTAATTTGGCAAAGCATTCGCCATTACGGGTAATTACTGATGGAGTTCGGCATCAAATATTCACCATTAGGCATGCCTGACATTTGATTCACTTGTTTTGTGATTACAGTGTTTTCAGTTAGCTGTATCCGTAGGACTGCTGTTTCAGAATTCTAATTTTTGTCAGAAATTCTGCATTGAAGCTTACCAAATGTGCACATGATTTTGATTATTTTCTAGAGTATTTGGGAGTTATGCAGCTGTTAAATTAACTGCCTCCGTGTTCGAGTAGTTTTCCTTGTGACCCGGTGGTCGTGGGTTCGATTCTCACGGGAAGCATATTTGTAAAGTAGTTTCCAGTTTGGCTTGGACATTGCAGGTTTGAATTACCTGATTTTCAGTTAAAATGATGATTCCGTGCTTCAGAAGGCACGTACAAGCCGGTGGTCCCGTCGCCAAACAAACCATGTCAGAGGCCCTTGAGGCGGTTTAGAAACTCTGACACTAGGGTGAATGGGGTCGTTAGACCTTACTCGATAAGAAGAAGCTGTTACATAATATGAAATACCTTTAGAATACCCACGTTTCGCTAGCTTGATTGTCCGTAAACCAGAAAATTACATATTTTGACCTGAGAAATTTGAGATACAAAACCCAAGAACATCTTGATCTTGCCAGACATGGGAATCAAACCCAGAACCTAATTCTTAGCTTCAGCGCTTGCAACCGAAATAAAAAATCTGTTGTTTTTGTTTCGTATTCATCTCATCTCTTCAGGCTTTGTAAACTTCCCGGGTGGACGGCGCGCTGTGTTCCACGCGTGCCTCATAGAGCTGTCAGCGTAAAAGACGGGGCCCGCTAGCTAAAAAATAAAAACAAAAAAAAAGAATCGATTTCAAAAATTCGGATGTACCTATCTATATTTTTGAATTATTGAAAAACTCTGTTTACAGTATCAATATTCTTTTTTCGTCAAATATTTCAATGGTTTAAAACCATTCTTCTTTCCACTCTGTCCTTTGACCCATGTCTCTAAGCATCAGCTGGAAATGTTTTTTTTTTCCACTTTCCTTGTCATTATCACGTAACTATTCAAGTACTTTTTTTTCTTCCATTTCATAGCTATTTGCAAAATTTTACACTTTAAAATTAATGTGTACCTTTTCAAATTGTTTATCGTTTATGAAAAAACATAACCGTCTTTCTGGGACAATCGGATGACAATTGAGTAATAAAAGACATGAATAATGGCGACCGCCATCTTGTCTCTTTTTCAAAATTCATATAGGTAGATGATGCCGTATTTGTTAAAAAATTTATAAGCCCAGGAAATTAACATTAAAATCGCAAAGCACGATGTAGTTCAGCATTTATGATACGTTGTATAGATCAGTCAGGGTGATGTGAACAATTTGCAACTTACAGAGGCTTGTGCTCGATGCGCAGCACGCGATAAACTGGATTTTTTTTCACTTTTTGCTCTAAAAGTCAAAAACTATACATTTCCAACAAGTAGCATTCAGCACTTATATAAAGACACCGAGCAATAATTTAAGCGCAACCGCAGCTCTATGAACCCTGTAGGGACCACCACATGGTGCGCAGTGAGCACAAGTTTTTCGAAGTTACAAATTTGGATTCACACTACTCTAACTGATCTATACAACATACCAAAATACCAGAACTACATCAAGCTTTGCGATTTTAGCCTTTTTACCGTCGAGAAAAATACAGAGCATGCTACAAAAACACTACCCTTCGTTTCCGTCTAGGGCAGTCGAGAAAAATATTTCTCCTTTTTAAATCGACCCCGTACGTAAAAATAGTACTCGCTAAAACTATGCACTATACGTCCGCACGTAGCATGTTTTATACTTTCATGAATATCGCTGGCTAGGCGCTCGCCTGCGATGATTTTTGTGCTATTTTTATAAATATTCCAGTCGTTTTCCATAGCGTAAAGTGGCTAGCCTTAATACTGTAGCGAACTGAATTAAGTGGAAGCATTTTTTTCTAGTGCGAAGATATTTTAGTAAATAGTTAGTATGTGCTCAATTTGGAGCAGGAAATCTGCTTTTGTGGTAGGAGGTTATACATATGACAGTTTTTTTACAATCATTATCATCTTCATATCAGCCGAAAGACGTCCACTATTGGACATAGGCCTCCACCAAAAGGCAGGCGGGTTGGCGATCGCAGAGTATGGTGTTGAGTTTTGCAGAGAACGCTGCTGCCCATTCTCTGGCGAGGCCCTTACGACACCCACGGGAAGTGATGGGATGGTATTATTCTTTTAAGGCACCCTACGGCTCCGGTTGACACCATACGGCGGTTTTTTACAATCTGACCCGACCAATTCCGTATTTCAGAAAGTGTACTGGTTCTTCACTTCGCGCGGAAAAAGTTTCACGCAGAGTTCTTACCTAGATGCTTCTTTGACCTATCCAATACTTGCTTAACTTAAACTTTACCCATCATAACTTCAAACTTTAAAGCTACGAAGGCCACTTCACTTCGATCGACAGGTCATCTTACAAAGAGTTTTCTAGTTGTATCCCTAGGGAAAATATCACATACATAACTCAGTTGCATCTGATGGTTTTAATTCTCGCATATTCTTTTCCTGTCTCTTCATCTCCAAAACAGCAAGAAAACAAAACACTTTAGTTCACTATTCTTCAAACATATAACCACATCGGAAGATCCCAATAACTTTTCAATCATAGAATACTCTGAAAAATCTATGCCAGGTCCTAGAGCTGCATTTCCATTATTTCAAATTGTATCCCTGGAGAAATTCTAGCTCGTGAAACCCTCGCCAAGACTAATCGGGCAGATTTCAATGCCGTGCACTGTTCAGGCTGTAGGAATCCTTTTGTATAGTTTTTATAAGGAATATTAAACCAGGTGTCTTTATTCAGAAAATCAGAATCCATTTTTTGTTTGTTTCAGGTTACCAATGGTACCTAACTGGGGCTTCCTCCTTCAACAAACGTCTATAACACCAGGGGTACCTATTGCCTTTCACAAACAATATAAAGGCGTCTGAAATACCTTTAGCATAAGAAAAAAACGTGTGCGGTAACAGGGGAACTCGATCAAGAACAAAGTTCCTCAAAAACCAACGTAGCCAAATCTAGATCGCAACAAAAATAACCGAAACGCCATCTATCCCGGTAGCAGCGAACTAACTACTAACGAAATCCTGCATCGCGGTATGAGAGTTCTTCATGCGATTTGAACCTATACAACAGTCCGAAAATCAACTATCGGGCAGTTGCCCACCGGACACAAAAACTGTCCGGTCGGACATTTCAGATTTCGTTGTCGCTAATGGAATCGGCTGCAATGCAGTGTCACACAGTGAAATTGCATTCCTTCCTTTCAACGGTATTTCTTCTTTATTTGTTTCATTTTATTACTGCTATACCAAAATATTTCTCACAACGATTCTCCGTATTTTAAACCCAAATTACCCTCAATCATTTTCACTCCAAATCATCATAAAAACCAAAAAGAAACTTTACAGATAATAATTTCCATCTAAATCGGTCTCCCCTTAAAACATACCTCGAAATAGCAACGTTTGATCGCCAGCAGGCGTTGCGCACGCGTCGATCGATCGATTGATTTATACACACATCCCTTCTCACCTATACGACATAACCGCCACGTTTATACCACTCCAAAAGCAATTTTCTCTCCTTGCAATAAAGTTTGAAATGGGATGGAGTGGTGGTTCTTCCAGAATCAGGTATAAATTCACGGGCCATCTTTATGAGAGTAGGTAGAATTGTGAAATCGGGACATGGCCACGTGCCACAGACTAGAGACCAGACGCTTTACGTAATGTAGCTTATTTAAATTTAGGGGGACTTGTACTGGGATCTCCAAGTTTCTTTGTGATTTGAGCTAAAAATAAAGATTACTTGCGTAAGTAAAATGTAGCGATGTAACAAAGAAAAGTCTGCAGGGTTGTGGAATTTGTTCGAAAGGTTTTAGTCAGTAAGAGTCTGTTACTCTACCGCTCCACCCAGAGAGGAAGGAGTCATTTTGATGATTTACCGTCCCTAAAAAAACACATATTTTTAGACACATAGGTACATTCTTATAAAGAGTATGTCTGTGAAGTTTTAACAAGGAGCATTGCTATACTCAGGTTACAAGGGACATAATTTTCATCAGCTAGGCTGATATGTAACTTCTTCATGATCATCGTACAGCAGACCAATCGACAGCGGGTCATATTACGCTTGCGATAAGCGGGCGCCCGCGATACGCGACAGAGTATGACGTAAACATGACATTGTGAAATTTGAGTATCGAGAAGTTAAACTCGATTCTTTTCTAGTCTCCCTCAGCCGCAACTAGCCACCCTGAATATCGTTGTTCACCTCATTATTTTGCCGTATGGTGTCGGCCGGTGCCGTATGATGCCGTAAAAGAATAATGCCATTCCATCACATCCCGTGGGAGTCGTAACAGGTGACTAAGGGACTCGCCAGAGAATGGGCAGCAGCGTTCTCTGTAAAATCAACACCATACAACGCCTGCCAAGCGTGGCGATTATGGCAAACCCTTTTTAGAGGAGGCCTATGTGCAGCAGTTTACGTCTTTCGGCTAATATAATGACCTCATCATTTCATGCTAAGGACGTCCACTGGGGGAGGCCGCGAGAATCACCATATCGACCGGTTCTGTGCAACTCACATCCAGCAGATTCCATCTTCATGGTATGGATTGACAATTCACTCACTTCTCCTAAGCTTACAGAGTTAGATGCTTATAAAATCCCACTGCTGGACAACACTAATACATCATCTGCCTAGCCTTTTCCCTACTATTTTCTGGCTTCTGACTATCCGTAACGACTGCCAAAGATCTCCAAATGACTGCCGGGACCAACAGCTTAACGTGCTTTCGAGGCTTAGAGGAAACTCGGTTTGTTAAGATGGTCACCCATCCACAGACCAACCTCGGCAAGCGTTGCTTAACCGTGAAGATCGGCCGGTGCGACAGTTATTATTTAGCCAGGAGCTCCTCTGATGCAAAAGGTGTTGTTTTTTTTTTTAATAATGCCTCACCATAGGTTCAAACTCTCGTGTTTGATTCATCAAACGATGCTTCGTGCTGATTCTCTAGCGAATGAGATACTTTACGTATTACGTTCTACATAAGACTTCCGCGGAGTTAAAACTTATGCGACGTTAGGAATTGAAAGAGAGGAGAATTCTGTACCTCAGTAGTAGGTACAGAATGAATGAATGAATGATGACGCGTTTACACTAAGTCAGTCAAAGAGTGCGGCGACAAACACACTCGATAACCACTTAACAAGCCAAAAATGACAATAATTACTGTTACAAAAATAAATCGTGATAAAAAATTACTTACATTTCCTTCAAAACTTCAACGATATTCTTACTTAAACAAAAAAAAAATGCAAAAGTAATTCTCGTTTCCAACAAAACGCCAATTTTTAACAAGCTTTGCTTAGGGCTGAGGGATTCTAGCCCTTGACTTGAGAACTTTCTCCCCTCACACACACGAAAAACAGGCTTACTGTTCATAAAATATGGTAGAGTTTCAACTCCTACGAAATCCACGACGAACGCTTACCATAAAGAAAATGACGGAAATAAAGAAAAACGCACATTATTTTTTGTAGCAATAAAGTTTAAATTTCAATAGACAATGTAAATTTTCTTATTTTTTAAATAAGGCCTGTTTTATTGGAGTAGGAGAGCATAGTACAAGAGGAGTTCATTGTTTTCAGAGTACCGAGCACTGTCTCAACGAAATTTGTACCTTAAACTGTAGACTTTAGAGTCGGTATTCTATTGTGTAGCCTATTATTGATTACTGATACTGTAATATAGCTCGGGTCTCACGACTTGATTCAAGTTTACTGGGTCATTCCACTCGCTAGGCAAGTACACTGAACAAGTACTGGCTTCAACAATGATTGCTTAGGCTTTTAAGAGTTTTAAGTCACTGTAAATATAACATTGCTCTCTTTACTTTAGATATTAATAGAGATAGACCTACCTACATTTTTTTGTTTAATTATTGTCATTTTTTTAAAGTTACTTTAAGTGAGTAGAATACGGAATGTCGACGCACAAAATATCGATAAATGCTAATACGATGCTACAAAATTGCGATGCATGTTACGGCGAAAGACTGTCTCTGCAAAGCCACTACACTTCGATGCACGTTACCGCGATAGATCTTCACTGCGATACTACTTGACTTCGATGCACATTACCGCGAAAGATTTTCACTGCGATACTGCTTAACTTCGATGCACATTACCGCGAAATGATCTCTAGGATGCAATGCATTATTTGTTTGTAATAATACTAATAATATTGATAAGCTATCATACAGTATGGAATTTTTTGTTGTTAATTTATTTTATTACTTATTTATTTCCTATTTTGATACGAGTTTAATAATGAGGGTAATTGGAGGTATTGTTCGATTCTGTGTTGACATTTTATAGTAAATCAGTTCGAGGTTAACATTGTAATCATGGATACTCCTTGTTTGCTTATTAAATCAAGAAAAGGCAAAAACCAGTTGTTCATGGATAATTTATCTGTATAGTTTGAATAAAAGGTCTGAAGACAATTTTCATTGGAGTTGTGTAAGAAAAGGATCTTCGAAGTGTGCTACAGCGGTCAAAACCAAAAAGATTGGTGAGCATCGCTATGTACAACGTAAAAATTGCATAGAGCATAGGCACGAACCCGACCATGACACATCACGATCTTCCGTATTAAGGAAATCATTAAAGAAAAAAGCAGCCGATAGTTTCGATTCTCCGGGACAAATTATTCAAAAAGTAATCCAAAAAGTACCTAAAAAAGTTGCCCCGTATATGCCCACTAAAAAGGCGATGCGAATGATAATTCACCGCGAAAGAGTCAGAACTGAGCCAGCATTGCCAAGATCGTTAAACTCGTTTACCGTTCCTCATCAGTATACTGTAGTTGGTTCTGAACAATTTTCGATTGGTCATTATGTAGGAAATGATAAAGAAAATGAATCGATTCTTGTTTTTAGCACTGGACGTAATTTATGTTTACTAAACAATTCAAAATTATGGATCGTTGATGGCACTTTAAAATGCTGCCCTAACCTGTTCTGTCAATTTTTTACACTGCACGGGATGGTCGGGTCTGTGTATGGTGCTCAAAAAATTGTACCGCTTGAGTATGGGTTGCTGTCAAATAAATCAGAAAACTCGTATTTTATATTTTTTGAAATAATAAGAGTTTATTGAAAAAATTTATTGAACATAGATCTAAATCCCAAAATAATCATTTCTGATTTCGAACTCGCTATTATAAATGCCAGTCTGAGGGTATTTCTCAACAGCAGTCACAAGTGTTGCTTTTTCCATTTATCCCAAAATATATGGAAGCACATACAGAAAGCTGGCTTAAGTAAAAATACACCAATGACAGCGATTTCGCTCACAAAATGCGACATATTTTAGCATTGGCATATTTGAAACCTGAAGATATTCCAGCGGCCTTTGAGCTTATTCGGCGAGAAGTGATACTGAATGAGTCGAAACCAGTGGCAGACTGGTTTAGTAAGTATTACGTAAATGGAACATATATCAGTAAGAGATCATCGTCTTCTCCAAATAAACCAAAATTTACTTTAAAGAAGACTCTACCCCTATTCCTTCCTAGTTTATGGTCTGTTTGGGACTGCTTTGTCACGGGTATACCCATCACGCAAAATGCAGTTTAAAGCTGGAATAACCGTTGGAATAGTCTACTTAACAGAAGAAAAATAAATATATACGAAACAATGAGAGAACTTGTAAAAGAGCAGAAAAATACAGAGTATGAAATAGAGAGGTTAGCTGGTTTGATAGAAAAAAAAAAGGAAAAACGAAAACGCAGTACTACAAAAAACTCCAAGAGCATATTAATAAGAAAGGTGATATGGATATGTTAACATATTTAGATGTTCTTGCATATAGGTATATGCTCCATAAAGAAATAAAACATCCCCTACGAATTCTTTGATTCTTTTATATTTTTGTATCAATGAATAACATAATTATTGTATCTTTGTTAATATTTTGTTAACATTTTTGTTATATCTAACTCTGTATTTATGTCAAGTTGATTAAATATACTTATAATATGATTAATTATACATAATAATGTTATGATTGTTTATTATGTACTGTACAAACCATTATGGAATATATATATATATATATATATTTTTTATATTTCTTTAGGCCCATTCAAAACATATTAATATGAATTAATTATGTAAAAGTTTCTCAGTAACGATGTTTCGCAATAGATTATCGAAGTCAAGTCGCTCCGTAGTTTTTCGCAGTAATGTGCATCGAAGTTAAGCAGTATCGCAGTGAAAATCTTTCGCGGTAATGTGCATCGAAGTCAAGTAGTATCGCAGTGAAAATCTATCGCGGTAACGTGCATCGAAGTGTAGTGGCTTCGCAGAGACAGTCTTTCGCCGTAACGTGCATCGCAATTTTGTAGCATCGTATTAGCATTTATCGATATTTTGTGCGTCGACTTTCCGTATTCTACTCACTTTAAGTCATTGCTTTAAGCTAAGATAGGTGTTGGCCTAACCTTCTGTACTAACTTTATTTAGGTAAGAAGTATTTTAAACCGACTTCAAATAAAAAGAGAAAGTTCTCAATTCGGTTGTATTTTTTTTATGTTTGTTACCTCATAACTCCGTCATTTATGAACCGATTTGAAAAATTCTTGTTTTATGTGAAAGTATATAGGTATTTCTTGATTGGTCCCTTTTAAATTTCATCAAAATCGGTTTAGTAGTTTGGCTTTTAAATATAAATAGCTGGAATTCGTTCGTCGTGGTTCGTTCGTTTGTTACGTAGGTACCACTAAAAAGTGAAAAATATAAACTATTTTTTACAAAAAAATATACAACCCACTCCAAAAAAGTAATTTTTATTTGGAAGCCGTTTTATCAGAGGAGCTCATGGCTAATTAATAACACCTGCACTGGTCGTTATTTCAGGTTAAGCGACGCTTGTCGAGGTCGGTCTATGGGTGGGTGACCATCTTAACATACCGAGTTTCCTCCGTGCCTCGAAAAGCACGTTAAGCCGTTGGTCCCGGCTGTCATTAGTAAATCTTTGCCAGTCGTTACGGATTGTCAGAAGCCAGTAAATCTGATTCCAGTCTTGGCAAGAAGTACCGTGTTACCCAGTTAACAGATTGAATCGGGTTTGACTGGAAGCTGACCCCAATATAGTTGTGAAAAGGCTAGGCAGATGAGTTACGGATAATCAGAAGCCAGAAAATCGAACTCCAGTCTTGCCAAGGATAAACGTGCCACTCAGTTACTGCTATGTCATCTATTATGGCATTCATTTAGTTCTCAATGGTGCAGGTGTACGAACACTTGGGGCATTCTAAAAAATGGGTCCTTATTAAACAGGGCATTGCAGGCACATTTGCTGACACCCATTGACCCCAAAGTGTGAGTGCATCTTGCCAAACTTGGCAAAATGGGGTTTAACACCCCATTTTGCCAAGTTGTAAGGGTTGCAAATTTTGTTCGAAAGAGTAAGCGTGGCCCTCGCACACAAATAGCATTAGGAGGAACTCGGATAGGTTTTAGTCTGTAAGAGACTGAACCCTTCTGCTTAACCTAGGGCACAAATTCCACAACCAGGGTGTGCAACCGATTGAGTGCTTCCAATATACGCCACTGCTGTTAACTTCACGATGAAGATTAATAGCTAAGTTTATCTTTTAATGAAGGCCACGAGATCTATTTAATAACCATTATTGCACTAGAGAAAGGAGCTCAGAACAGTAGAAGATTAATAATAGTTCAAATTAATGTAATAACCTATCACGATTTGATATCTATATGTGTCGAGTACAAAATATTCTCCGATACCACTCTGCTCGACAAGATTTTGACATTCGAGTAGACGGGATTTTGCCAATTACGTCATCAAATTCAGGAATTACGTCAAATTTCGGCAATCGAATTTATATGAAAAATTTGTTTGTAGCTATACCTATTACCTATACGATAAATTTGTGAGAAATATCTTAAATTACAAGTTATAGTCGTTCACTGCTTAAAGTCTACTTAAAAATGTGTCTTAAATATGAATTACTTCACCTCTCAAAAAGGTAGTCAACTTAGATTTTCTAAAAACATATAAGTCAACAAACTTCTCGCTTGCTTTAAAGATGCAAAAGGACATAATCATTATATTTGCGTTCATCTTTTTGTCCTTATTCATACATAAGTTAATTAAAAATACGATCGAATCTTGACACAAAATAATGTTGCGATTTTGATGACAGCGATGTTTGAGGCTAAAAAACATGAAAATTGTGGATTTCGGACACCCAAACCCCATTACAGGGGTCCACTACCCCGTCATTTGATCATCTGACGAATGTATTCATATTTTTAACTATATATGTAGCGGTAATGAAGCTTTTTGATTTCCAAAGTCGAAGTTTAGCGCCAACTGTGTTTGTTTACGTTTTTAACTCGCATGTAAACACGATAAAAAATATGACAATTATGAATCTAAATATCATGAAGATCAATAAAAACCTCAGATTTAAATGCAATTTACAAACACAGTAACACGTAATTAAATTAAAGTAAAGGAGTGGAATTCCCTGCCGGAGTCTGTGTTTCCCGATAGCTACAACCTGGGAGTCTGTAAGTCAAGAGTGAATAGGTTACTTCTAGGCAAGCGTGCTCCATCTTCGACCACATCATCGCTTACCATCAGGTGAGATGGTGGTCAAGCGCGTGCCTATTAAATAGTAAAAAAAAAAGTAATTTCATTACAACTACATTATATTTGTGTTCAAAATTTTCCACCATTTTATTTTTAATTGTTAGGGTGTTGCATATCAATTATGCTAATCGATTTTTAATTTCATTCAACTCCATTAATTTAAAAGAACGATATTCATAAATCGATTCTTAGTAAATACAAAAAATACTTTTAAGGCTTAAAATAAAATAAGCAAAAAAAATAAATAAATAGGTTTTTGGGCAACAAGTTTTGAGAATTAAAAAAAAACAACTCGAGAAACTCATTGGACCTATGATCAATTTTGCGCGGAAGTTTCTTTTATTCGATATTTAAATTTAGAATATATTCGTGTTTCAGAAAAAAAATATGAGACTAAAATTATTGCGAGTTTTATGTTTGACTAGTTTCTGCCCGTGGCATCGCCCGCATTATTAGTATTTTCATGAATTTTGATTTTTGTGGACGGAACCCTAATCCTTTCAAAAATATGTTACTCATTATAACATCATAAAAAAAACTGTTTTGTTTTAGCTGTCGTATATACTTTCATATGCATATAGAAAAAAAAACCTGACCAAGTGCGAGCCGGACTCGGTTCCGAACCAATTTAATTTTCTTGACATATTATTTTAATGCTACAGATTTCTTATAGGTTTTCCTGCAATCTTTAGTAATATAACTATTATATCGGTTTTTTTTTTAAATTTTAGGCTCAGAAGTTTCAGAGATAAGAGGGGTTGAATTTTTTGAATAACTTCAAAATGATTTAATTTAAAATTATAAGATAAATTTAATTAAAACCCTCATAGTAAGTCCTTTCATTTGATATGTCACACACACGTACAGTTAGAAAATCTTTTATCTTTAGTTTTATAGTTTGACCCCCAAAAATTACCCCCATACCAAAGAAATATTTATTTACGTAACACGCCCGTGTTTGGGTCACAGAAATATGTATACCAAATTTCAACAGAACCGGTCCAGAAGATCCGAAGAAAACTGGCTGTGACAGATGGACAGACCGACAGACAGACACCCGAGTGATCCTATAAGGGTTCCTGTTAACTTGATATTACAAACAGACACTTGTATGTCTTACTTGGAAGTTAATATGGTTATTTTAAAAAGCCCGGTAGACTAATGGCTAACCAATAATCATGAACCAACAAATGCATTGAAGTATTCGGCGACTATGTTTACGGCGATGCAAATTACAGATAAAAAATATTTTCATATTGAACATCAACAACTGTCTTCTAGTTGTGTATACCTACTGTGACAGAAAATTTAGATTATTTGGGTCACTTTGGCCAAATTCTATTCTAAATTTTTAATACGTAAGTCGAAAATATGGCACTGACAGAATTTGCTAAATTTTTGACATGGTTGTCATTTTCATGGTAGTGTCGCACCTTCGTTTTACAGCAGGAGAAAAAAACTTCTGAACGTGTCTATAATAAGAATATACATATTCATACAAACCAATTTTCATTATAAAAAAAAATACAACCTGATGCAATACTTAACCACAGCGTACTCAAATTTATTCAATTCAAAGTTGTTTTTAGGGTTCCGTACCCGAAGGGTAATTACCCTTCGGGTAATAGGGTTCCGTTGGTTAACCAACGGAACCCTGCTATTACTAAGCCTCCGCTGTCCGCTCGACCGTCCGTCCGACCAAAACCTTAACCCCCTCCCTCCCCCTCCCGCTCCTTAAATCTTATTTTTTGTTACAGAGGCAAAAGAAATACACAATCTGTGTATCTGTATCTCAAGAACCATAATAGGTAGAGAGTTGAATTTGTAACTCTCTACCTATTATGGTTCTTGAAATACAGCTCGCTGACAGACAGACGGACGGACGGACGGACGGACAGCGGTGGCTTTTTAATAGGGATCCGTTGGTTACCCTTCGGGAACGGAACCCTAAAAATTAAGGTTTATGGTACGGAATCGTTTGTGTGCGTGTCCGACTCGCACTTGGCCGGTTTTTTTATTTCATGCCAAAGTCTTACACCCACTTGACATTCCTATATAAATGTATACCGGGCATTCTATATGGGTTTTATATAGAATGCTCGGTATAAATTTATGCCAAAAATATACACAAACTCAATATTTTCAATCTAGTAAAATATTTTTGAATCACGTGTGCATTCTGAATTTAAATGTTGAGTAGGTAATAAATATAAGCAATTAGCGAAAACCTGTTTAAATTACATGAGAAAACATAAATAATAATTATCATTATTGTATATTGTATTTCAGGCCTTTAACGTATTTTTATTTATTGTTTTAGAATCGAATTACGATAATTGTTTATTTAAATTAATCGGTAAGATCTTTAAAAAAAAAACGATTATCATAATCGTTTTGCTACACCCCAAAAATTACAAAAAAAAACAGTATGGTTGATGGTGGATGGCGATTAACACATTATACACTTTGATTTTTTTTACGAAAAATAGTAAACTTGCGGGTTAAATACGAAGGAAGTATTAGCGCTAATATATGACCTTTTTATCCAATTGTTTTAATTAACGTTCAAACATAAGATTTTTTAGGTAAAAGTTATTCAATAACAGCATTAATAAAAAGGATGTCGTATGACGTAACTCTTAGTACCTAAAGGTACCACCGAGCCGGCGGAGGTTTTCTTGTCTAGTACCTTTACTAGTACCGAACTATACGGTTAAATGGAACACCGACAAATTGACACTTCGATTCACGATTTCTCGCTTGGGGGTAAGGTACGAATAATAGACCGTCACTTGTTACAATTATTTAGCAGTTGCTTTTTTTTTTTTTTTTTGTCGATGGCCACTCGCAGTTTCAACCCTAGAGGGTTGTCAACTACTGAACCGATTTAGCAGTTGCTGGTTTTTCATCTAATTCATACATTGTGATCATAATTTTCAAAAAAAGATCTTATGTTTTTCGTTCACCATTAAGAGCTCATTCGCAAGTACAGAATGAGTCATTGCCAATTTTGTACCAGGCCAAAACGCACTACCTAATTACGTTATAGGAACAAAAATTCATGCGATCAATCTTATAGTCTTGCATTTTGCCACTTCAACTATGTTCAGTGTGTTTTAAACGTTTTCGAATACATGAATTTTAAAAATAATATGAAGTAATATGTCTAAAGTTTGAAATAATATTCGATCAAAACACAAAATTCCCCATAATAGTTCGAATGTTAACAGTCAGGAAGGACTTTTGGAAGTGTGTCTTAGGGGATGAAACTTCATATTTTATTTCGTAATTTCTGCTAAAATGACATTCAATCAGGCACACGCCTAGATTTCAATAAAACCCATAGGTACGTGAAATTCACATTGATCCAGAGAAAACTACCAAAGCTACGCTTTTCATATTAACAAGTTAAATTGACCATAACATCTTACAACCCGAATATCCCGCTAAAACACACTTTCACACAAAACCATTAAAATAAAAAAAAAAACAACGCGAGTCTATTGTTTTAATTTTCGACACTAAAACGGCCGGATACCCATGGAAGGCTTAAATTAATAGAGCGCGTACAATGGCCAGGATGGCGGGGTCAACGGCCGGGTCATGGGGTCACATGGGTGGGCCACGGCTACCATTGTTTTATGGGACTTTTTATTTCCATGCTTCTTTATGGTGGCTTATGAATGGTCAGTTAGAGCGGAATGTTGAATGTTTTTGCAATTTTTTTTTTCAACTTTGCAAAGGTGTCGTTTAAGAATTAAAAAAAAAACTGTCTGCATCTTGGTTTTCGGTAGATGATAGGGCTCGAAATGGGAGTGACTTTTGGGATGGCGACTTATGGAGATGAATCGAAAAAGATGATGACGTTAAGGCGACGTTCCTAGTTCCCCTAGATTCAAACTCAAACTCAAAGCATTAAATCCATTTACAGGCACTTTTGAATTGTCGAGGTCAGTCGGTCAAAAAAGATGAAGCTATTTGCACGTTCCAAAGCGTAGATTTCCATGGAGAAGAACGTGCAAGAAACTCCACGGGCTCTCTTTTAAAAATAATAAATTATTACAAAGTTTTGTTTACATCTTGAAATTGAAAGTGAAAACGTTGTAAAAGACGAGCAGGATAAAAGCGTTGGAAAAAATAGGAACAATTAATAGAAATAATTAAAATAAACCATGACAGCTGAGAAATGACCAGTCCCAACTGACGGCGCCCGTTCACGAACATGACGCATGCGCTAGCACCATTCGGCTCAACCATTTTGAAGGGAGCTAAATGTTCCAACGCATACCCCACCATCAGCTAGACTTTTGAGTAAGCGTGATACTCAAAAGATTGTAGGGCTTCTGACTACTAGGCTGTAAAGAATGTCAAAGATCTTCAAATGACAGCCAAGACAGGGCTTAACTTGCTTTCCAAGGCAAGGAGGAATCTTGTCATCTCTCATTCACTAACCGACCTCAGCTACCGTAGATGTACGCGAAGATGGACCTATTTCATTATTTGTTCGACAAAAACTTACTGGGAAAGCTATGTTTATAAACATAAAAATTTATGTAATGTTATATTAAGGTGGATGCTCCAGGGTAGCCCGCGAAATTCAAATATTTTTAAGTTTTTTGCAATTTGCCGGTCAGGGTGAAGCTGTATGTGGACCAAATGCGTTCTGCGACCGTAACGCGTATTTATCTAAAGAATTATAACCATTTTAATCATCAATATAGCCCTCTAAGTTCATGTAGTACGAAAGAATGATTATTTCTGAAATATTCATTCTTTCGAACTACATGCGCGTTACGGTCGCAGATCGCATTTGGTTCACATACAGCTTCACACTGACCGGCAAATTGCAAAAAACATAAAAATATTTGAATTTCGCGGGCTACCCTGGAGCATTCACCTTAAAGCATATCAAATCAATACTTCCAACTTGTGAATCATCATTTGGCAGCTCGTGGAATTTTTACTTCTAATTTAGCAGTTCTAAGTTTTTGATAAAACCAATAAATATAGAAGTAAAGAAAATACATTTATTTAGCACCAATTTAAGGCGCACAACAAGTTTAGAAAGCAAATGGTAAACAATACGCAAATATATAAATTCATATCGTATTTAAAAAGGGTGTCCAATATCTGAACGAGATCATTAATAAAGAAGTTGATATTAATCAAACCTATTATCATTCATATTATGTCTAGGAAGATCTTAATAATATATTATGCATGCATGTTGAATCAATAGTATTCAATGTCATACATGTACAGTCAGTGACATAATTTGTTCAGCTCCATGCTGAATGAAATAATGTTTACAATGACTGCCTGGTGATTTTTGGTTATATTCCCAGATGAAGCGAAATATTTTTGGTAATAAGTTCTCAAGAGGAGTCGTTGATCTGAATTTATGCCCAGTTGAATGCAAAATGTTCCACCCTAGTCTTCTTCTTTACTTTGCTCCTGACAGGTCGTGGTCACTATGAATTCTGTTCAATCGCTAATATTGTTTTTTCTCGGTTTTAATCTGATCGGTTCGCCTTATAGCTAGTACACTTAAATACAACTGGCCCAAGAGTGTTCCTACAAGAACCCTCAGCCTACTCGTGCACCTCAAAAAGGGAACAGGGCCTCCAATTGCGGATTTAATCTGATCGGTCCACCTCATAGCTAGTACACCAACTGAACTGGCCCAAGAGTGTTCTTACTAGAACCCTCAGCCTTCTCATGCACCTCGCAAACGTGACGATATGCATAGCTTATTAGCAAAACCAGTACAAAAAATTACCGTTATACAAACAACGTACCAGGAGGACGTTGTTATGACTTAGCATGCATCACGCCTGATGCCTACCAATGTAATTGTATGAGTGTTCTATGAGTTATGTTATCGTAAACATGACACATATAACAAGCATGGTGGTCTTGCACCATGTGTTTTATTGTTTTGATTCAAAGTTAACAATCAAAGAATTGAGACACTCAAAGGCTTTAAGACTAAATAGAGTTGAGTAGGATACCTGAAGATTAAGTAAAGCTTTTGACCGAATGTTGACCAATACTGGCACAGAAGTATAAGAGCCGTCTAAAATGCAATACGCCACTGGTATGGCAATGCGTCACCGGTACATGGTGAACATTGCACGCATACGCAGAAAACGTTTTGGGAATACTTGCATTGTGCGTACAGTTAAGGAGAAGAATTCCCTGCCGGAGTCTGTATTTCCTACTACCTTGGGGTCTTTCAGAGAGAAGAAGGTTACGTCTAAGCAAGCGTGGTCACATCATGGCTTCCCATCAGGTGAGAAAAGACACATCAGTGCCATCTTAAAACGTGTTGTATTGACAACATCGTCAAAGTCACGGGAAACACCTGGTGACGCACGAAACTGAGAAGTCTGGCAGAAAAAACGGGAGACCCATATTATACCTTGGTGATAGCAGGCTGAAAGTTGAAATGTAGATGATTGTATGAAGACTTTCACATCTGTATTCTTCAAATATAATCCAAAAAAAAATAGAGAGCAAGAGTTCAAATAAACTTTCATGTATTTTTACCACGGCATAACCTATTCTTATTTAGTTCATATCGATACGAAAGGAGAACACCCGAACGCAGCTACTTCGGTCTATATCGAACAAGTATTTCCACTTAAAACACGAGAGCGAAGCCACAATCCGGAGCTAGTTGTAAAATATACCGCCGAACTAAAATAGCAATAAATTGAATTGAGCCACAACTCGCCTCCTTCAATTGACTATAACAACTCACTCAATTTGATAAACGGCTGATAACTGGGACTCATTTTATACCATTTCCATTTTAAGAGCATCGCAAGCTTACTCAAGCGGATTGCACAACCACGGAAACTATTTATATCCCACATTTTCAATACTTCAATATGTCGGTCGATTCTCTTCATGATTTTATATTTAAAATCGTTCCAGTTGCCAGAACCTTTTGTTAATTTCGGCATGGTTTACGAGCGATAGTAAAAATCCGCCATGTTGGCATCGCTTTATCGTAAGATGGCGGCTGATGTCAAAAAGGGCGCGAAAACGAAGAAAATGGCGGACCACGATCGTAATTTTTTAATAGTCTGTTTGTTGGCTATTAATTTTGTGGAGATTCTTCATGAAATGGCTTTGGTTTTGGTGCTTGGAAATGTAATTAGTTGATCTGGTTAGTATGGACGAAATTTTAGAAGTACCTAGTTACATGGAGTGAAGTGAAGCGTGAAGCTCAAGACCGCTTGCGATGGAGAACTCCTGTAGACGCCCTCTGCACCAGCTAGGGGTCATAGGACCTAAAGCCACAGGCTTGAAGTTGGATTTTATTCATATAATAGAAATATTATCTGTGAAAATTTCAACTGTCTACCTTTTAAGAGGACGGACGGACAGACGAACAGCGGAGTCTTAGTAATAGAGTTCCATTCGTTACCCTTAGGGTGCGGAACCCAAAAAACTATCTTGAATCACACTTCAAGCGTGTCACTGAACATCTTTACATATGAATTAGCGTACCTATACAGTTTAACAAAGTAATATGAGGAGCAAACAAAAGGCGGATGGTATTTAGCGAGATCTTAAATAATTTACATGCAAATTTCAAATTCTTGGAAACTCAACAAATTAAGTGCTTCCCCTAACTTTTCGCACCTTCGCGCGTCACCCTAACCACGCTTCGTTAGGCATTATTTAAAAGACAATGCATATAAAATATTATTTAAAGTTTCCTGAGAACATACAATTAAGAATACATTTTTGAAAGATCTTGTACGTCGTATCTCCTAACCATCATGATCCTCTTGCCTTATCCCAACTTATTTGGAGTCTCTTAGCTCCTATAATGCTTTTTAAAAGAGTAATTTTTCCAGTTTCCACTTTTTTTTTACACAGTGCACCCGTCTTACAATCTCGTAGAACTCAACCAACGTAAAGAGCTGGATATCCAGCTATAGATTAAACAAACTTTTACAAAACACAGTCCTCCTGGATGTGAACGGCAATAGATTGGGCAAGATTGATCAAATTAATTGATTGTGTAAGTTTTTAACGACATTCTTAAATAGGTAATGTTGAGCTTAACAAACTTCTCTGTGTGAGTTTGAATCATCTACTTTGAGTAACTCGTTACCGATTAGGCTCTAAATAGTTTGTAAGTTCGTTTCCATCAATAGTTCAAATGGTGGGGTTTGAACTCACGACTTCTCGTTTTCCGTCTGTTCGCCCCAAAAGGGCCTATTACGCTTTCTCACAGATTGAACACTACACTTATTTTTAACATTTACCTTCGATTGAAATGTCTCCTTGTCAAACCGTCCTATTCTCAAAACGTCCTATGAGCAAAACGACCTATTCGCGTGTTGTGTATTATGACTGGTCTATTGCCATTCTTTTGTTATAAGGTCATTTTGTCAATAGTACGTTTTGACACGGAGACATTAGAACCATATTCCCTCTGACCTGACATTTATAAGGATAATTAATTTCGTATTCAAAATGTCAGCACATCACTACCCTTTCGAAATACACACAAAATATTTCGCCCTCTTCGACAAAATCAAAATGTCAACGAAAATGCCGAGCCGTCCCTAGACGATAATTAAAAAAAAACGTTAAATGGCTGCGAAATATCAGAAATAAGGCCGGGAATCAGAAATGCCAGTGCAAATGCTAGGTTGCGACATTTTGGAGCTTGATCCGATCGCGGTACGGTTGGGTGGACACCCCAAGTCGAAGCCGACTCCTTGCGTTTTTGGAATATATTGGTGGAGGAAAGTTGGTGCGATCACGCTGACGGGAACCAGAATATGGCAGAAGAGTGAACAGGCTCCTTCTGGGTAAGCTCGTTACATCGTAGACTTTGTCTCCATCATCTCTGAACTAGACTAGAGTCAAGAGCAAACCAATCACAAATAAAAAAAAAAGATCAGAACACATATTATGTTAATACGGAGTTTTTCTTTTCCTGTCGATGGTAAACTTTTTATGCGACAACGAATGGCTTGGCAATGGGTATTCAGCTGCTAGTCTTTTATACTGGAAGTCGGTTATACTGGAAGTCGACCGCAACGTTAGGTAGACATATAACGTTGCCGCACATTAAAAACTGCATCAGGTTTTCAATTACATTATATTTTTTCCTACTCCTCCGCTGTACTTTTCTGATTAATTCTGTTGCGGGATTCAAGACAGTTGAATCGTTTCTCAGGGACTCGTCGAGCTTCATTGGCTCGGCGTTTGATGTTTCTGGCTTTCAGAAGTTGCAGTAATTGGGAATGTGTGACGGGCTTGTCCCAAAAAAAATAATACTGCATCAGAAGCGTTCATTAAGTCCTCAAAAGTGCAGGTATATAGCCACTTGACACAGTCCAGGATATGTCGTTTTCGGACCATTATTTGGTAGCCCGCTTTTTTATTTATCTTCAAGTCTTTTGATTGTTACGGGTAATTTATTTCCGTGTTAGTTGTAGTGTTCGTTCACCTCTACCGTTTGTCTTCGCCTAAGTTGGATTGAACCATTTCTGTGGCTGACATGGTGACCGCCGTGAAAGACTTAGTGTGGAGCAATAATTCTTTTCAGCAAATATCTACATTCAATATAGCCAACATTGTCGTGTCCTTGCAAATATCGAGCTAATGTTCCATTGAAATAAACAACATCAAAAACTAATTAGTGATACTATTTGCAAAATTAATGTTGCTGCATTAAAATTAATTATTTCTGGTTCCATTTTGGGAATGCCATTCAATGTAGCAGCTATTTATAATTCTGTAGAGGCACGAAGAGGTCTATAAAAGGGAATGGGAAACGGTGTCAATTGTAAACGCTATCATTCACTGATACCTTGCCTGTTGATTTATTCGAATGTCTTGGCTCATTCTTATTTGTAAGCTTTATCTAAATCTAAACTTATTTTTATAAAGTTATAAGACAATTGTATGTTTGTAGGAGCTAAGTTGCAGAAGTTATCCTTGCTTCCTTACTCCTTTACTAATATAAAGTAACTCTGTCTGTCTATATGTCGCGCCTTCGCGCCATAACTACTGAACCGATTTAAATGAAATTTGGTACAAGGATAGTCTAGAGCCTGAGAAAGGACTTAGGCCAGACTTTTTATCCCGGGAGTATGTTCCCTAGGGACCACGCGGGCGAAGCCGCTAGCAGAAGCTAGTTATCAATTACAAAAATTCTTTCACTGATCCAAAGTTGAACTATTTATTTACCTAAACTTCATGCACAAAGTTCAAATGACGAACTTAATGCTTTAGAGACATTCTCTATCTGACAACCCAGGGTGGTAAAGAAATGACATGGCAGGTGTAACTCTTTCAATGATACAACACTATTGCTCAGTTCTAGAAAGATCACAACAAATAAATAGTAGTTTACAAATTGAAACAGCAGAATCTGTTTCCTCCGACATTAGTAAAGATGAGTCGACAATTTTGATCACGTGACCAAAAAATTTTGGTCACGTGTCGACTCATTGCATTGCTATTAAATGTGGGGCGGTGTGCAGTTTTCCCAGTGACAGCGATTTTGGCGCATTTATTGATGCCTGAGTAGTTCTTTAATTGCACCATATGGTGTTTGCCGGTGCCGTATAGTGCCGTAAAATAATAATACCATTCCATCACTTCCCGTGGGTATCGTAAGAGGCGACTTTAGGGACTCACCAGAGAATGGTTAGCGGCGTTCTCTGTAAAACGCAACACCATACACTGCGATCGCCAACCCGCCTAACAAGCGTGACGATTATGGCAAACCCCCCTTTTAGGGAAGGCCCGTGACCAGCAGTGGACGTCTTTCGGCTGTTATGATGATGAATTAAGTACCTAATTCTTCCCCTGTCGCCTTTTTAATTGGACCTGCACATCGTTATTAATTTGTTTAATCCACAGCTAGGTATATGTTTCCTCAGCAAAATCATTTTCATCTTCGCAAAACCGTCACAACTGACGCGCCTGCTCCACTTTCTCCCCCGTATGTTTCCACACACTCGGCTATTGTTTTCTCCGTTATTTATCGCAAAGTTTAGCATAATACTCAGTTTATTAGGGGCCAGGCAGAAAGGGGACGAGTGCTTTGTTTTTAACTAAATACTCGTGAATCATTTGCAAGATGTTCTGTTGGCTTGTTTAGTAAATCATTAAGTTGTATTGCGGTTTTGATTTTATTAGACGTCTATAATTTTTTATAATATTCTATTGGATTCATCAAAATGTTTTCTTTTATGACATAGAGTGGATTGCAAGTTGCCGGGACATCCAGATCACCTCCAACTATTGTATATGTTATTTTTTTTTATTATACACTTATATATATATGTATATATATATTTCTTTCCGTAACTAAATTGTATTTTAAATCTTATTTATTTGCTGTACGTGTATTTATTTTTAACCCAAAGGTTGACTGGTAGAGAATGCCCCGTTGCATTAAGTCCGCCTATGTACCACTATTGTACATGAAGTTCAAATAAATAAATAAACATTTTCTATGATATGACAATATAGGATATTGAAAATGTTAAAGTAAAGTAATAAAGTAATTACTTAAACATAAAGTTTTGACTATGAATTCGGATATTACAAGAATCTATGGTAGACAACGTAAAGGATCACGATTCAAGTCGATTCAGGACCGTTTTGTCTTTGTTTTTGTTTTTGATATTAACAAAGTCAATGAATGTATGTGGGTCAATGACCGTTATTGAACATTTATCTGGCGGCTGCTCTACGAGCAGTTACTCCAAGACCAAAGAAAATATCGAAGGACTGTGTGTAGTGTACCTTAATCATTAAAAAATTCTAACCATTTGTTTATTAGTGATCAGCAGATTCTTAAATAGACTTTGAGTGGTAGAATTAAAAACATTGGTTGATAGAATGCTCGGCTTTTAATTGAGAATCTGCTAGTCAGAGGCCCTTTTCTTTTCTTTTTTTTTTAAGGATGTGAAATCATCAAATAACTCCTCCCGCGTTCACCTAGCACGAATATTTTTGACGTATAGTAAAATTTTACCACAGCTACAGCCCTCAGTATTTAAATTAATTAATAATTTGTTAACTTTGAATTACCTCCACTTTTGTACCAGATGTATCGTATTATAATATATTTTGTAAAAGACGTTGATTTATTAAAATTATTCACCTGCAGGTGCACTTTCCAATGCACCTTCAAAGTTCATTCAACCTTACCTACATTTTAAATCAGCCGTTTTCATTGACATATATTTGCGATACTACGAGAAAAAGAACAAAGAAAAAACATTTTGTTTTATTCAAACACTTTTGATATGCACATAAAGTTGGAAATTATGTAAATATATGGAGTTATGTATGGAAATTAGTTCTCAAACCATTTGTTCGGTGTTGAATTCCTAATCTGTAGCGCTTAGGTACCTTATATTATTCTGTAATACTCCTAAATTATAGAGGTAAGCAGAGAATCATTTATCATCATAATATTATCAGCTCGCACCTAAAAAAGTGCAGTATGGTGTCGGCCGGTGCCGTACGGTGCCGTAAAAGCATAATACCATCCCATCACTTCCCGTGAGTGTCGTAAGAGGTGACTAAGGGACTCGCCAGAGAATGGGCAGCAGCGTTCTCTGTAAAACGCAACACCATACACTGCGATCACCAACCTGCCTGCCAGGCGTGGCGATTATGGCAAACCCTCTTTAAAAGAGGCCTTTGTCCAGCAGTGGACGTCTTACGGCTATTATGAAGATGATGATGACATAAACATATAAGTACAAGGGTTACACATTACCCAATAACTGGGTGGTGGTCCACAACCCACAACTTCTGGAAGGGAGATGCAGTCGCTCCATGTATATTACTGGTTATTAATCTATTCAGGTGCATCTGGTTGGCCAGGAAGTGGACCTGGAAGTGGACCTCAACATAGGCGAGAAAAAACTACGCAAATTATATATTTTTTATTCAATTTATTTTTTGTTGTAATAAATTTATTTAAATTTTCTCATTGCATGTTTTTATAAATGTTAATTTTAAATTTAAATTTCATTGAGATTTTAATTCTGAATTTAAATTTTTCATACCATTTGTATTTAAAAAGTAGAAAAGAAATTGTGAATCTTAAGGTTTTACATTTTAATCAATTTTTTTGTTAGTGTCTTGTTCAGTGTTTCTCGTGTATGCCGTAAATATAATATTGTGTTTAAAATGTGGTTAACGTCGTGGGTTACACATATGTTATTTTTTATTTGTAAACACTTGTATTGTAACATTATTGCGTAACTGTTGGTCTTCCCTAGATAAATAAATAAATGATGGCGAAACGTTTCGGTTTTGGGTCATTCAAACCTTCCAATGACTAAAACAAAATACGATCATAAAGAAATGGCCATAAACACAAGAAACACTTACCAAACGAATAATAATAATTGATGATTATTATTTGTCAGTGTAAATACATTATTGGACTTCCTACTGCCGTTATCTTAGTGCTATGGTAAACGTGGTGATCCTTTATGAAGAATGCCTAATGGCTATCGCCAGAATAGGCAATCTGTCGTTAGAATAGGCTATCTTTGACAGTCAAAGTGAAGACAGCGTGCCTCGTACCTGTAACTAAGAAGTCTCTAGTTATGAATAGTCCACGGAGACCTCGGTCAGCGTTGCTTAACCATAAAGATCAACCCGAGCAGCTGTTATTCTTTAGCCACGAGCTCCTCTATACTAAACGTCGCTCATTTTTCAAAAATTCTTTATTTTCAAAACCGTCTTAGAATTCTAGAAAAGACCGCGAATCTTTTAATAAATTCTCCTGGGCTACGTATTTCATTTTGTCGACATAATATACTGCAGTTCTGAATCTTCATTTGTTTATTCAAATGATATACTCGTAATATTTTGCATGCACTTTTCTCTTATCATATCTTCACGAAGAGGAGCTACTACAGTAGGTACTCATCTGCCTAGCCTTTTCCCAACTACATTGGGGTCGGCTTCCAGTCAAACCGGATTTTAGCTGAATACCAGTGCTTTACGTGGAGCGGCTGCCTACCAGACCTCTACAACCCATTAACTGGGTAACACGGTACTTCATGGCAAGACTGGAGTCAGATTTACTGGCTTCTGACAATCCGTAACGACCACCAAAGATCTACAAATGACAGCCGGGACCAACGGCTTAGCGTGCTTTCCGAGGCACGGAGGAAACTCGTTATGTTAAGATGGTCACCCATCCACAGACCAACCTTGGCAAGCGTAGCTTAACCTTCAATATCGACCCGTGCGGCTGTTATTATTTAGCCACGAGCTACTACATTAGGAACTATAGAGTGCGAAATCACCTCGACTGTCGAGAAAGACGCCATTCAGTTTTTTCTTAGCGTGTTATGCTACGGCCATCCCAACTAACACTAAAGCGTGAGTATAAAAGTGTTAATGCATAGCTGTGCAACTGAGTTAGAGCATTCTCTAACTCACTTATAACCACGAAAGAAGCCCGCAATTTTACAGGTAAAAGTTATTGAAAGCCTATAGTACGGTGTCACAAAGATATTAAAGCTGCACAAGAGCGTTTATTCATCGTCAGCTACTACTTTAACCGATATTACCGTTGTAATATAGGGTTGGTAAACACTACAGCCAGTATAAATATTATAGTACAGTGTTAAAAAGATATTAAAGCTGCACAAGAGCGTTTATTCATCGTCAGCTACTACTTTAACCGGTATTACCGTTATAATACCGCGTTGGTGAGCACTACAGGTGGTAGAAAAGCACCGGATAAGAATGCTTTGCCACTAAAAACTTCTTGAGTACATTATTATCAAATATATAACTTCTAGCGTACGTCAAGATTGAAAAAGCCTGTATCCTTATTAAAATTAAATCTGTTCGTAGTGGAAGTGTTATGTCATCCATTATTCAACACAGCAGAATAATATTATGGGTGAAAAATGACTGCTCTTATAATTTTACGGTAAATGTATACCATGTATCTCATCTCAATTTTAACGCGCCTAGGATTTTTATTAAAGATTTAAAAGAAAAGTTATGATAATAAAATAGGTACCTAAAGCTAAACAGTATTATTTATTCCTGCTTCCTAAACAGTGGTGTGTAAAATTAAGTGGCATTCATGTAACGCTACAAATAATGTAATAAATTTCGTATATTGTAGTCAAACGTTGAATAACTCGAAATAATATTAATTGTTAGGTTACCAAAACAATGGCGAACTTTACAAAAGTGAGGTTAGTGTTAATAACGTCCCAGATTTGCGTTGTTTGACACCAATACCTTTAGAACGTCTTTAAAAGAGTACTGCCCAACACAATAAGTTTTAGTTAAACTCTTTATTACAGGTTAAACCTAGATAGAAGAGTTGTTTGACACTTTTAGATTCTCGTGTTACTAAACTCTCGACAAACTCTATTTTATAACCTATGTCTGCAATAATAGTCAATATAATACCCTAAGTGGTATAAAACACTTAATTGCAGAAACTATACAACAATAAGGGTTAAAAGGAGTCGGCAAACTCTTTTATAAAGACTTGGGCGTCACAGAAAGGTTAAAGCTATAACGTTTTAAGTATACTTGCTGCTACTAGTGCACTTATAACTCTCAAAGCTGTATTACGTCGTCCATTAAAATTTTAGTGCCGCGATTGATGCTAAAACTTGTTTGTTAACTCTTCTATATCGTCTTTAGTTATAACTGAGATAATTATAACACTATTATATTACTTAAAGTCATAAAATAGCCTGTGTGTAAACCATTATGGTCATAATTGAAACAACACCAAATGTAACAACAACAATTATGGCCGTAATTGAAACAACACCAAATGTAACAACAACAATTATGGTCGTAATTGAAACAACACCAAATGTAACAACAACAATTATGGTCGTAATTGAAACAACACCAAATGTAACAACAACAATTATGGCCGTAATTGAAACAACACCAAATGTAACAACAACAATTATGGTCGTAATTGAAACAACACCAAATGTAACAACAACAATTATGGTCGTAATTGAAACAACACCAAATGTAACAACAACAATTATGGCCGTAATTGAAACAACACCAAATGTAACAACAACAATTATGGCCGTAATTGAAACAACACCAAATGTAACAACAACAATTATGGTCGTAATTGAAACAACACCAAATGTAACAACAACAATTATGGTCGTAATTGAAACAACACCAAATGTAACAACAACAATTATGGCCGTAATTGAAACAACACCAAATGTAACAACAACAATTATGGCCGTAATTGAAACAACACCAAATGTAACAACAACAATTATGGTCGTAATTGAAACAACACCAAATGTAACAACAACAATTATGGCCGTAATTGAAACAACACTTACTGAAACAACAACAATTATGGCCATAATTGAAACAACACCAAATATAACAACAACAATTATGGCCGTAATTGAAACAACACCAAATATAACAACAACAATTATGGCCGTAATTGAAACAACACTTACTGAAACAACAACAATTATGGCCATAATTGAAACAACACCAAATATAACAACAACAATTATGGCCGTAATTGAAACAACACTTACTGAAACAACAACAATTATGGCCATAATTGAAACAACACCAAATATAACAACAACAATTATGGCCGTAATTGAAACAACACTTACTGAAACAACAACAATTATGGCCATAATTGAAACAACACCAAATATAACAACAACAATTATGGCCGTAATTGAAACAACACCAAATATAACAACAACAATTATGGCCATAATTGAAACAACACCAAATATAACAACAACAATTATGGCCGTAATTGAAACAACACTTACTGAAACAACAACAATTATGGCCATAATTGAAACAACACCAAATATAACAACAACAATTATGGTCGTAATTGAAACAACACCAAATATAACAACAACAATTATGGTCGTAATTGAAACAACACCAAATATAACAACAACAATTATGGCCGTAATTGAAACAACACTTACTGAAACAACAACAATTATGGCCATAATTGAAACAACACCAAATATAACAACAACAATTATGGTCGTAATTGAAACAACACCAAATATAACAACAACAATTATGGCCGTAATTGAAACAACACCAAATATAACAACAACAATTACGGCCGTAATTGAAACAACACCAACTGAAACAACAACAACTGTGGCCATAATTGAAACGACACCAAATAAAACAACAACAATTATGGCCATAACTATTTCCATATTACGGTAGTGTGGACGTAACATTACGAAGACAATTTTTAAATATTCAGAATTATTTAAAAAAAATCTTAACATACGCTTCTCAATTCAAATTCTCTTTAAACATTTTTAAATTAAGTGGAGAAAACCAGTATTTAAATGAAGCAATAGTTAAAAACACTGGCTGCTGGCACAGGAGGAGTTCGTGGCTAAAGAATAAAAAGTTGACAGGGTTCTCACCCTATCAACTTAAGTGAACTGCTTGCAGAATCGCACTATCTATAAGACGCAAGATGAATAAGGCTGCGGAGACACGCTGTATACACTGAGGACGGAACCCCCACCAGAGGAGGTTGACTTACTGTGGCTGGCCTGAGTGATATGAGTGAGTTTTCCAGGAAGGCCTCGGTAACGCGTCCCCAGGTGGCAGGCCCTCAAATGATCCGCTTCGTGTGCATGTGAATCCAAGTTTTTATTGTTACAGAGATAGTTAAAAAAAATTATGGGTCGTCGGTCTCAATGCAATGGGTAAACAGTGACACTCACTGACACGCTTATTGGTATATGATGTGTTAATAAAAACGCTTCTAGCGACTGAGGCGTCTTCTAACTCTGTGGTAGAGATATTGGGCTACCATAGAATATAATATAAGCTGCAAATAGTAGTTATTTGAATAATGAGAAAAATGTTACAAGAATTATGAACGCCTTGCACAGGATTATTTCTGTCGAAGGATTTCCATTGTTTTGGAAGCTAACAGTTGGGAAAAATTGTTGGGAATGGCATAGGCAGATGATGAATGCCATTTAATCTGTCGAGCAACGCTGCTGTGTTCCAGCGTAAAGAGTCTGGGATTTCATCACTTTTTTTTTTTTTTTCTATTGATAGGCACGCGTTTGACCACTATCTCACCTGATGGTAAGCGAGGATTAACTAAACTACAGGACTGCACTTATGCTAAGAAGATTTACGAAAATATTATATAGAGTTTTTGGCACGATTTCATTCGCGTATATCCTGTTTTTTTTCCCGTTCCTATAGGAATTTTGGGAAATCTTTGGTGCTCTACTAAGGAAAGCTATAAGCTACATGTTAAATTTCAGCATTCTACGACCTGCAGTTTCGGTTGAATGTTGTCTGTCAGTCTCTCAGTCAGTCAGTCACTCAGTTACGAAAGAATCTATACTAATATATAAAGCTGAAGAGTTTGTTTGTTTGTTTACTTGAACGCGCTAATCTCAGGAACTACTGGTCCGATTTGAAAAATTATTTCAGGGTTAGATAGCCCATTTATCGAGGAAGGCTATAGGCTATATATCATCACGCTAAGGCCAATAGTAGCGGAGCAGTAAGGAAAATTGTGACGCAGACGAAGTTGCACGGGTCAACTAGTTTTATATATTAGGATTGTGCTATTAAAAAACAAGAATTTATATTTAGGACCACGAATCTAAATCATTGATTCCTACCAACAAAGATGTACATCATCTCTTATAATAACGCATACCGATTTGAATATAAACAGTGAGTCAGAATGGCTGACTAACTATTTAATATTAAAAGTATTTGCTAGTCTGTCAGTGTGTTATCGTCGTTGGCTGTCAGCATCTCTCACACTGTGTACTGGAAGTTAATTCTTGGAATTTTTGCTCGTAAACTATGATGGGAGGGCATAGTAACTACTGGGCTTAGTCATGGCTGAAAATTTGGGTTCATTGCTAAAAATAATTATTTTATAGAGGCCAATGGCCCAACATGAAGGGTTATATCGTCAATTGACACATTCGTTTCTGAAGGATTTTCAGATGTGTTTGTGAGTTCAGCGATAAAACCGGAGTGATGTTTGGAAGTCTCCTAATTTGCCTATGATTTGAGCGAAAGGAAAGTTCCCATGCCATTAATTTTCATGAAGTTACGGTTAAATAAAAATGTATTTATGTATATCGACATGAATGTATAACACCGTAAGATTGAATTAAATCTTGATAAAAATAACACTAAATCTATTGTGAAGAGATCATTAAAAATAAAATAGGTATTATAGTGAAAGATCTATCATTAATTTACGGTGTTTGCAATAATAAAAATCTACAATAATATGGTCAAAAATGATTGGTGGCATCATAATGATCTGATCTGATGGTAGAGTCCGCCTCTGTACATTTGTGTGCGCATCATGTTATAAAATAAAAATAAAACTCAAAGAATTTATTTCAATAAAGTAAGACCATTTACAGACACTTTTGAATTGTCAAAGTCGGTCGGTCAAAAAGATGAAGAAATAAAAGAAAACCTTATTATATAGCTCACATAGGTAAACGTAATGTAGGTACAAAAGTTAGGAAACTTAATTTAAATAAAACATTAACATTGTGTGTCCCACGGCTGCGCCAAATATGTCCAGTTCAGCAAAATGCCAGACAACTAGGAGTTGCTTGACGCTGGTTTTCAACTGAACCTTACGTTGCAGCTGTCTGCACTTTCCATAGCGTAAATATATTTGCAGAAGAACGTGCAAGAAACTCCACAGTCTTTAAGACAAGAATGAATAGGTTACTTCTAGGCAAACGTGCTCCATCTTCGACCACATCATCGCTTACCATCTGGTGAGATAGTGGTCAAACATATGCCTTTTAAGAGTAAAAAAATATACCTACACCATAAAGGAAGGCATAGCTTAGCAGTGGGTGAAGTGGAGCTGTGGATAATGATGATGATTCTATGAAGCTCTAACTGTCTGTCATCTTCATACAGATATGAAACGACAGGTCGTTGTATACAGAATTGTAAGCCTAGTTAGAAAGTTTCATCTATTTAGCGCAATGACTCAGAGCAAAACCCTTGAATCATTACGTAAAAATCAAGGAATCTATATCCTGAAATCGATACGTCAGTCCAGAGAAAATTGACGATCCAGAAACCATCAAAACTCTTTTCCAATTCACGCAAAATATCACTATCATTTGAAACGATACAGTGTCTACCCGCAGGTACGTCTCGCTCTTGACCGTTTGATATTTTTACCTCGAGTACGGCCATGTGTTCGTACACCGCTACATCAAAGAACAAAAGAATTAGCTTCGTTGAAGAAAGTTAAAATAAAACCGACGATACAGCGGGTTGCTTTTTTGGAGTTTTTTTTTTTTCGTTTCAAAGTTTTGGAAGACCTTTAGATTGTCTTATATGGATTAAAGTAATTGAAATTGTGTATTTATATAGTGAAAATTCATTACATTACAGTACATTATCATGTCATGAAAGGCCGACCAATTTACGGCCCCATTCATATTTCTACAGGAATTGAGCAAAACCTGCCATCGGAGGAATGGGGGGGTATGTGGGACTCCCCGGGCAGACCTGGTATACCCGCTAAAATAACCCAGCGGCAATTCCCTCATCGTTCTATTGGAGGAGGACTGGGAGATCGGCGCAACCTTGGCGTCCAGTCCTTCTCCGACAACAACCCGCCAAAAACGGCGGGCCCCCCACGTCCTCCCCGTAGGGGGAGGGCCGGGAATGACCGGCAAAGGTGGTGTGGAGTGCAATGCGGGCGGAGGCGCCCCCACGCCTATGGCCCGCCCATCACCACCATGAGGAAGGAGAAGACGACGTCTTTTCCGACCTCTTCTTCGCCTTCGGAGCGGCGCAGCGAGAGGGTCGTCCTCCCGCGCACGCTCCGCCGCCTCCTTTTGCGAGATGACGTCCTCGCAAAAGGAGGCGATCGCTGCCTAGGACCCCTCACTCTCCAGCATGGCGTTAACCACGCTGGGAAGTGAGAGGTCCTGTCCGATCTCTGCAGTCAGACTGCAGCGTGGCTCAGACCAAGCCGGGCACACCTTGAGGGTGTGCTGAGCCGTGTCCTCCGCATGTTCCCTAAAACCTAGCCTAACCTAGGCCATACCATGAAATGACCAAGTCTACGATACGGCCACGAGAAATTAACGAGTATATCAATGAATAGGTAGCTGTAAAAGTATACTATAGGTGTTTCATACTAAAATTAATTTACTGTATTTGCAGAAAAGAGTTTTGCTAAAATGCAAAATAATAAATCGCATCTGTAAAGGTATGTAAAACTAGTCACCGGTAAATATAAACAACGAATTATTACGTTTTTTATATTTACCGGAACCAGATCCTCGAAGAAAATCTGTATAAAAACACACCATTTCATTCTATGAACGTGAATAAAACTACCTTCATAACAATGTACCAAGAAAACCCGATCCCCTTGAAACTAACTCACAATGTAAAATCTGAACCTTGTCATTGTATTCGCTAATGAGGAGCGCGACAGTTCCCCAAACAATATGGCTGGCAGAAAGCCAGGGAAACGAAAAACTATAAGGCTGGCCATACACGGGCAGCTTGAAGCAGTCAGGATCAACAGCATAATGAACTACAGACTTCATCATCTGCCTAGCCTTTTCCCAACTGTACCCCCTATACAAGTCAAACCGGAATCAGCTGAATACCAGTATTTTACGTGGAGCGACAGCCTGATCTCCATAATCCATTAACTGGGTAATACGGTAGGTAACTGGTGGTGAAAGAATTTCTTGGCGTCTGACAATCCTTAACAACTGTCAAAAATATATAAATGATAGCCGGTACTGACGGCTTGGCGCGTTTTCAGATGCACAGAAGAGTCTCGGTATGATAAGATGGTCAGCCATCCACAAACCGACTTCGGCAAATGTTGCTTAACCTTGAAGATACTTGTCTTCTATTTGCATATAGGACCCACTCGAGCAGTTGCAAATGCTCCTGGCGGTCAGCAACAAGATGAAATTTTATTGTGTCGTCATGCAAACTTGCCAGGCATACACAGACTTCTCGAGATATCGACTGCTCGCAATTACGTTTATCCACCGTATGTTGCACCTTAGTTTGAACTCTCTGTGTTCAAAGCATTCAAAGTTAGGGTGAACCGGCTTCTTCTTTAAAAGCTCACTCTATCGTCAACTTTATCTCTGTCTTTATCTTTGACTAGAGTCACGAGCAAGCCCATCTCAAATAAAAGTTTTCACGGTGCGTCAATTGAATTGACAGCACCAACTGTTCCTCATTCACTCCTTTCAGCTTTCAAGACCTCTTACAAAACAGGTAAGTTTTATTCAAACCCCTGTCCCGATTTATTTGCTCCCTTTACCGTAAAAAACAAATGTGAACCGCTTGAGATTTATTTAAGGGCCCACTGTAACGATTTGCTTTAGTCATTTATTATTGGTTTCGGGTTCTCTCTTGAATCGATAATGACATCAATCTTTTCATTCAAGGTTTTCACAGATTTTTATATATAAACTTTTTCTTCGGTCTCAGTATTTTTCGACATTTTTGAATACTTACGGGACCGTGTTGTAGACACTCACATTACGTTTTTTCCGTCACAATCAGAGTTGGTCACAATCAGAGTCATTGACTCTGGAAGAAAGTGACCTGAAAGAAAACTAAAGCGGCCGGAAACAAGCTGATCAAGCAATGAGCCATACTTTGCAAAGTTGTTTTCCTGTTTGGCTAGGACATTGCAGGCTCGAATCACTCGATTATCTGATAAAAAGATGATTCCGTGCTTATTCCGTATAAGCCGGTGGTCCCGGCCACCAAATAGCGGTCGTCAAGTAATCCATGTCAGGCCCTTGAGGTGGTTTAGAAACTCTGACACTAGGGTGTGTGAGGTCGTTAGACCTTACTGCTCACAAAAACAAGAACTTAAGGGTGCTCTCTCGAAAAGGTTTAAAAAAATAGCGTGCAGATGAAGCAGTTTTTGGTCGACATTTACTGAGAAATTAAATCTGAAAAAAATAGGTAGGAATCTATATGATATTGCATGTAATTTGGTTTAGCCAGAATTTATGTAATGGTTTCACATAATAGGAAAAAAAAATTACCAAATCACCTCCAAATCGTTGAGATGAAACCATTTTACTCCTTAATTTTTTTAACAAAAGACTAAAGAAAAAATATCTACTGATGTGCAATACAAACGAAAATAACTAAACAAGGTCATTGGCAAATATTTTACAAGCCTTAAATAACAGTTCACTTAAAATGAGATATATAGTGCTTTCATCTAAAAAGTATATTTTTTTCTAGGGTGTTGGCGACGCGAGGTTTATATTATTACACTTTTTTAAATTTTCTGGTAAATTATTAAATATTTTTTCTCCTTCAGCCAATTTTTTTTTTTTTTTTTATTTATTTGTAATGGGTTTGCTCTTGACTCTAGTCTAGGTCAGAGATGACAGAGACAAAGTCTACGATGGAGCGAGCCTACCCAGAAGAAGCCTGTTCACTCTAACTTTGAAGAGAAGGTTGTAAGCTTTTGGAAACACAGACGCAGGCAGAGAGCTCCACTCCTTTGCTGTGCGTATTATAAAAGACGTTTGAAAACGCTTAGTGCGAATTGGTGGAATAGCCACAAGGTAGGGATGGTAAGATGCAGTGCGTCTGGATGTCCTATAGTAGAAGGGGGCCGGTGGGATGAGGTCGTGGAGTTCTTGGGCACACTCACCGAAGTACAATCTGTAGAAGACCGACAAGCAGGCAACCTTACAGCGATGAGCCAAGCTATGTAGCTTGGCATCCACCAGTTTTACGTCGCCGATGAGCCTCTTAGCTCTGCGTTCCACCGAGTCAAGCGCGGCAAGCTGATACTTAGCTGAGCCATCCCAAAGGTGGCTACAATACTCCATGTAGGATCGGACTTGTGCTTTTAAGTAATATTGTTTTCTTGCCGTAGTTAATCCGTGCGCGTGTGGTCATTAGTTGATTTTTTTTTTGTTTCAGTAGTGTACTGAAACAAAAAAAAAAGTTTGTATGCAGATAATGAAGCCAATTTTCCAGTTTTCAGTAGAAAAAGGGCACAGGAACTAAATCACAGACGAAGTAAGTATAAAAATAAACAGCAGTGTGAAGTCATTTAAATATTGAACACCTAATACCTATGCATAGCAATCTATACATATGAGTCATCACGCTTGTCTAACGGTGTGCGGCATGCATTAGATTTTATGAGACCACATCAATGTCACATCTTTCGCACATTATGTAATGTTGGTAAATATTCATGTGAACGCGTAAACACGACGTAAACTTTAGGGTCTTCGCAGTTCATACATATAGATAGCAGATTTGTGTATTAGAGCTGCAGCAGCAAGGTGGTAAGAGTGTATTTTGCCTCTACTTGACTTCAACAAAAAAACTGTCCAAGTGCGAGTCGGACTCTCAGACGAAGAGTTCCGTACTATAAACCGAAAAAAAAAACACGTTTCTTGTAAGGGGGCTCCCTTTAATTTTTAATTTAATTTAATTGTTTTTATTTAATGTTTTAGCGACAATACAAATATATACTGTTGGAAAATTTCAACCGTCTACCTATTACGTTTCAATACAGATTGAGAAGTCATCAAAATAAACTGGTAAATCTGCACGCCCAAATTGCGTAACTCATAAAATTTGAAGAAATTCCAGATCTTTTACTTAATATGCTTAAAATATCATCTGCTGTGCAACGAAAACACGCACTGAATACTTACGGTTAAAATAACAAAATGCAAGATCGCGATCGATGAGATCGAGATTGGGGCTCAGGCGAGGTCTCGCGAGTTTATGAATAAACAATACCGCGAGATCTCGCCAATTCCATGATCTCGCGAGATTGGCAGTTTTGTGTGTTTATTCTTACAAATAATCACAATATTTGAATAAATTAGGAAAAAAATAATAAGAACTATTATTATGAAATAAACATTTATTTTTACGAATTTTTTCAATTAGAATTTATGTATTTACCATTGATTAACGTATCTATCTCTAATTTTTTTTAATTAACTTTTAATTTTTGACGAATCAACTGAAAATGAAATAAACAACCAGTCTTTACTTGTAATATCAAACAAAAGTATTTTAATAATAAATCAGTTCTTTTGTAACAAAATAACAAGAAGTCAAAAACTAAAATGAAACTCACTTACTAAGCTGGGTTGACTATTAAACTGAAATATTATTTTCAACTACTTGACCCGCGCAACTTCGTTTGAGTCACAATTTTCATTACTGCTCTGCTCCTATTGGTCTTAGCGTGATTGGTTATCCTTTTCCTCGATAAATGGGCTATCTAACACTGAAATAATTTTTCAAATCGGACTAGTAGTTCCTGATATTAGCGCGTAAACAAACAAACAAACAAAATTAATAATAATAAGCTTAATATTAAGTATATACTTAATATATAAAGCTGAAGAGTTTGTTTGTTTGTAGTGTTGTGTATGTAGATTAAAGAAAACTATACCTACTCTGAGATCTTTTATAAATTAGTGATTCATTAACAACATATACCAATCAAATTAAAGCCGACCCCAATATAGTTGGGAAAAGGCTAGGCAAATGATGATGACCAATCAAATGAAAGGCTTGTTCATTTCACATCACACTCACACGCGATTATTACGAATTATTTTGAAAGTAGCTCCATAAGATTCTTATATTCGCTTCGAATAAGACGTTTTTATGCTCGAGAGTAATCTCGTGAAACTCGCGAGATCTCGCCCATTTTTCGGCCGAGATCAATCTAAAGGAAAGAAAAGAAATAAGAACAGTTTATTATTAACAGCGTATAAACAGACGCATATTAATATTACATTATTTTAAAATACACAAATAAAAACAAAATGGCTAAAAAAGATAATGGGAAAATGATCGTCCATAAAACTACTGCCTGTGTCAGGCACGGGTATTATATGAAAAGTCATAACTGTCGCGGTCACATCATAGACAAACAAATTGGCAACAAAGTAAAAAAACAAAAAGACGAAAGGACAATATTGCACAAATTCCCCAATCACGTACTCGATTTGCTAGGATTCAATTACAAAAAAGTTCAGCCCATTTATATAATAGGATAAATAAGGAAATACACATATATACAAAACAATACTATGAATGCAATAAATCTTTAATTAATTGGATACAAATTTTAAACTATGATAAAACAGAAGCAATGTTGACATTTGTATCATGATGCTTGTTCTGTCCACTTGAACGGTTGCTTTTGCTTGCAATTGAGTGCAACAGTTTAAATTTTGTTGGGATAGTGGAAGTGCGGTGGATCGCACTCACCTCACATCAAATGTAGGCACACTCATTTAACACTCACATAAACCTGCTCACACATTCACACATATACACAAACATTATACTCACACACACACAAATATTGTTTGTTAATATAAATATAAAAAATATTGAAAGTTGATTATGAAGGAGCGGAGTCTCCCAATACAGGCATTACTTTGCTTAAAGGGAGGCTCCAATCTCAATTCTGTTTATGTAACTTAGCTGAAGAAATAAATGATTTTTGATTTTTTATTGATTTTTGACTGACATGTGTGGCCGCGACAGCGACTGTCAGTGATAGATGTCAATCCTGACAGTTCCGGACACAAACAAACAAACCATAAAAAAACACTAACAAAAACTTAATTTAATTAAACCTAAAACTACAAAGTTATATATTAAAACTTAAGCTGTGCGTCGCATCTGAACAGGAATAGGGGCAATAATAGGCTCAGCCAAATGCCGTGATTTTGGACTAACCAAAATTATCGGCGCCGTTTTTCAGAAACCACCATTAAATCTCACTATAAAAAGGCCGAGATATCGCGAGAACGAGATTGCATTATCTAATGGGATTCAATTTTACATGTCAAAACGCTAACAGATTCTCTATGAGCCGGATTACTAATTTCATTCGTTGGCTGGAAGTTTGTTCCTCATCTTTTCCCAATTCTCTTAGTCATCTAAAAAACCTTTTAATATAGGTATCATGGGGTAGGCTCAAATAAATCCCAATAAGTTCAAATTCATTACAAAATTTTGAAAATTTCATCATTTAAAAAATAGGTAAGTTTCGTGAAAAAGAATTCTTTTCAATTCAACATAATTCGGGATCGGGTGAAAGATATTGCTGCATGAACGCCTGCCCCTTGTAAGGGCCAATTGAACGGACCAGGTAAGGGTTTGGGTCCAAAAGGGTCGCTCTACGGATTGGGTGACGATCGAGTAACGATCCGTCACTACACGATACGAATTCGATATTTTTTTCACAAAATTTTGTTTAACATGTTATTCAAATGCCCGTGAATGACTGTTCTGTTATTGTGAACACAGTGTTAAAAAAAAACCGACCAAGTGCGAGTCGAACTCGCACACGAAGGGTTCCGTACCATAAGCCCTATTTTTATTTGTTTTTATAGCGGCAATAGAAATACACAATCTGTGAAAATCTCAACTGTCTACTTATTACGGTTATTGAGAAACAGTCTCTGACAGACAGACCGACGGACGGACAGCGGGGGCTAAGTAATACCTAGTGTTCCATTGGTTACCCTTTGGATATGGAACCCTGAAAACTAAGGGGCAATGTCAAACATCTGTATAGTAAAAATGACGAACAGAAGTTGAATTAACCATGACAATACCATCCAATCCGATTGAAATATATCTGACATAGACTAGAGTCAAGAGCAAAACCATTACAAATAAAAAATAAAAAAATATTAGATAGGAATAGATTAGGTACAAATTAGGATACTTTTCATTCCGAGGAGTAGGTATATTCCATGGATTAAAAAGTATCCTAATTCGTATTCCAGGACTTGGTTAATATGTGACCCAAGTTTCATACAAACTTTATAAGCCGTTATGATGTGAAGAGGAAACATGGATATAGAGGATAGAGAGATGGATAGAGAGTCAAATCTGGTTGCTAACTAAAAACAACTGGCCAAGTGCGAGCCGGACTCGCGCATGAAGGACTCCGTAATCTATTGTACAAGATTTTTATTATTAGTTGTTATGGCGGCAATAGAAATACACACTCAGTAAAAATTTCAACTGTCTACCTATTACGGTTTTTTTTTACTGTTGATAGGCACGCGTTTGACCACTATCTCACCTGTTGGTAAACGATGATGTGGTCGAAGATGTAGCACGCCTGCCTATAAGTAACCTATTCCCGACCTGACTGAAAGACTCCCAGGTTGTAGCGATCAGGAAACACAGACTTCGGCAGAGAATTCCACTCCTTAGAAAACGGTAGAAAACCGACAGGCTAGCAACTCGTCGTCGATGCTCAAGACTTGGGAGCTTCGTCGCTACGAGCCTGTCATTGCCGATGATCCTCTTGGCTTGTTTCTCAATTGACTCAAGGGCACAAGCTGGTATCTGCCAGATCCGACCCAAAAATGAGAGCAGTACTCCATACATGATCGAACTTGCGCTCGATAGAGTTTGAGCAGCTGTTCCAGCGTGAAGTACAGTCTCACCTTTGCTAGGATCCCCAACTTCTTTGCAGCCACTTGAACTAGGTTTATAAGATTCAGCCCGCTGACAGACAGACGGACGGGCAGTGGATGCTTAGCAATAGGGTCCCATTGGCCTATGGGTACGGAACCCTAAAAAACAGTCAACTTTATCATATACACATGAATCAACTAAATAGCACCCGTTTAACACCCAAAACTATACAAAAAAATATTCTAACATCTGTTCCACAAAAAACTAAGAAAACAGTCTTTGTTCTGTAGAATATGAAGCGATTAAATCACATATGTGTGTGGTAGACACCATAACAGATGATAAATCAAAATAAAGCTGCTAAAAATCTGAATAAAAAAAACTTTATTATGTTTTAATAACGCCTGTATGGCTGGAAAAAAATGGTTTTGAAAAAAATTTGGTAGATCATAGATTTGTGTTGCGAAATATTACTACACCATGCCATGCATTTCACGCAGATCATGGTTTCTTTTTTTTATGCCCTATTCTATCCTTTCCTACATTAGATTAATCGAAATAATTTTCGATTTACACGCAAGATAAGCCGCTGAGAAAAGCTAGTCACTTATTTTTTTTCAAAATCTGTACCGAGATCTGTAAGTAATAATTCAGTTATTTTATTCAACAAAATAAAAAACCTGTATTAAATAAAGGAACTCTTCTTTTTATGGTGGCTTAAAACCAAAACGTGAAACAAAATCTGAACCATCCTGTATGCACCGGGCCCCCAATAAAGTAGAGCTGCGCGGACGCACCGAAATCGTTCATCGAACTCGGCACATCTGTTTCTTTGTGCACGAGCCACGGGCCCGGCCGACGGACTGTCTCGAGTGTGTTCCTTTCATTATGACTTGATAAATCTAGCCTTTAAAAATTACAAGAAATTCATTAGTTTTTTTTAAGGAAGTTATTTGTTTTAAATTAGTGTTATGCCAATTTCCTCGTAGACTACGTGACACGTAGCTTTGAACTTTATCCCTAAATATTTTTCCAGAGCGTATAAGATTACGAACTTAGGTTAACGAGTCGTGTAGGACATTTTGTAAGTATATTAGTCCTTTCTGAACGTCAAAACATGAACGGCCGTGTCTCCACCCGTAGTGTTTTTGCTGAGGTGTTAGGTAATAAAAGTAATGATCCATATGATTAGTCATTAACTAATAACATACTTTACAATAATATTTATGAACTTTCAAAGACAATCATAGTCAGACCGCATACCAGAGTGAACATTGTCATTGTCTGCCGTATGGTAGACATAACAATCGTCTTGAATATAATAGTCGTTTACTCTGTCTATTTGGTCTCTCACCAAATGTTGCAGCACTGGAATTTTTTTACGTAATATAGTTAAATTTTGAAATATTGGCCATCCTTATCTGTTACTTTCAAATAAAAATCACGATAGAGTGCAAAATAACTTTTATTTTGGAAGTCAGTATCACATTTTATTTTATTTACTAGTTGACCCACGCAACTTCGTTTGCGTCACAATTTTCACTACTGCTCAGCTTCTATTGGTCTTAGCGTGATGATATATATATATAGCGGATAGCCTTCCTCAATAAATGGGCTATCTAACACTGAAATAATTTTTCAAATCGGACCAGTAGTTCCTGAGATTACCGCGTTCAAGCAAACAAACAAACTCTTCAGCTGTATATATTAGAAGAAGAGAAGATATTTTAGGTGTGTTTGCTTTTGACTCTAGTCTAGGTCAGAGGTGACAGAGACAAAGCTGGTGATGGAGCGAGCTTAACCAGAAGAAGCCGGTTCACTCTTACTTTGAAGAGGTTAGGTTTTTTAGGAACAACAAGCTGCACTACAAGCTGGTAATTAGGTAGATGAGTCATCACATAGATGATTGCAATACTCCATTATAAAAAAAGGATTAAAATCTGTCCAGGCGTAGTATTTAGAATGTCCAGCATTTTGCTCGCAGTTTGGGCTTTATACTCAATGGTAGCGCCGAAGTTGAGACTGGATGGCAACTCCATGACGAAAAAACCAAACCAGGGACACCGACTTGCGAAATTGATGTTTTTTATCTGTGCAACTTATATCGTATTAAAGTAAATCAACACAAAGATATGTGTGAAGCGAAACTAGATGCTTATGGTTCGGCAGTCAATACGATTTCCCATAGCATTCATTTCCCATCGAAAAATTAACCAATTTATCTTGTTAATCGTAGATTTTATATACCCTAGTGTTCGTTTAAACTAATAATGGTCAATAAGTTCATAAGAAACTTGTGACAAACTGTGTTCGTGACAAAATTTGTCACAATCAGCGTGTTTACTTCTTTAGGTACGTAACTTATTGGTGATCCTGATTTCTAGTTATTAGTGTAAATCAGAGTTATTGGCTAAGCTGCTTAGAGAATTATATGGCAAACCATATAATTCTCTAAGCAGCGTGTTTCTTGAAGTCTAGTCAATTTAGTTCGCTGTCAAATGTTGTTGGTTTAATAAGTTGGTAGTAGTATTTTAGTTGGCTAACTAATTACATCCGTGATAACGCGTTTGTCTAGTGGTCGTAAGCGATTTTGCTGACCTCAAAGTCCTAGGTTTGAATTCCTATGTCAGGTAAAGTGATATTGAATTATTCCGTCCAAAAGTTCACTGTACCAGGATTAGTGCCAAATTTATGGCAACAGGCTCACTTCTTATTTCATGGGACTTATCATAAGTGCTTGTTTCTCGTCAATAATGAGTTCTAGGTATGACAATGTGTAGGGTTTCCCAAGATATTTTGATTAATGTTAATATACCTAAGAAACTTGAAGTAATCAACAAAAGCAATTAGTTTATATTTCTGGTTGACCTTGTTCACATTTGGTGGTCCTTGACAAGACAAGATAAGACTTTTTGAAGTGAAAACTCCTTTAGAGGCATTGTCATCTTTTTTTGGTAATGGGTAAAAAATGTTAAACTCGCGTCAGGACACGTGACCTGATCGAAAATTCGTAAGACGGAGGGAGAGAAGCACGTATTCAAGTTTTCACTTCTGCCGGCACTCCCGGAGCGCAACCCATTGTTTTTTATTGCCTCATCACTCATCAGTTTTGCGCAAATCCAACGCAATTTTTCATACTTGTTTATATATTTACGTTCCTGTTGAAGTTTTTATGCCTACACTACATTTCGTTATATTAAAAGAACAAACTACAAATTAACACAACATGATCCCAGCCCCCTGTATACGGGCCCCAATGAAGCGCCCGCGCCGAAACCGTTCATCGACCCAGGACATCTGTTTCCTCTGCGCACGCGCCGCGTACTGCCTCGCTCATTCATCGCTCGGTTTTGTTGCTTTTAATTTCCGAGACTTTTGCTTTCAAGCTGTCTTCGTTGGGGAGTGGGCAGGGAAGGAGGTTTGGTAATGGCGTGTGATTAATGCATGCAGATGTTTTTAAAGGTTTATGCACTAAAAACTCTTTTGATTTTTTGGACATTGTGGTGATATCGTTCCGTCTTGAACTTTCACCTTTTCAATCACTGTTTTTAGGTATAATAGGCTCCTGCCAAGTGTTGTTGTAGTTGGACAGGGTTTTTGGAACGCAAGATTTGAGATAATGATGTGCCTTCGATACTATGAAAAAGAAGAAGAAGTACGAGTAGCTTTGTTGATATTGTTAGGTTGCGGAATTTGTTCGAAAGAGTTACCGCGGCCCTGGAACACAAACCTGGAGCTAGGAACTAGGAGGAACACGGATGGGTTTTAGTCAGTAAGAGTCTGACACTCCCTTTTGCTCCGCCCAGAGCGGGAGAAATCATTTAATGATTTTCCATCCTTAAAAAAAAGGTTACGAAAAACATATCCATTCCATAGTCCATTGTTTTGAACTCAACATTTCTATTTTCTGTCTCTCAATAACTGCATCTTTTTAGGGTTCCGTAGCTCAAAAGGAAAAAACCTAACCCTTATAGGATCACTTTGTTGTCCGTCCGTCTATCTGTCAAGACCCTTTATCTCGGGAACGAGTAGAGGTATCGAGTTGAAATTTAAACCATTTACTCAAGTCTATGGTCTCTTGAAGCTGTGAACAAATCATAGTTATATTAAAAAAAGATACGGCCGTTTATAACTCAAAAAACTAATATATTTCGACACTCTCTAGGGAATCAAAATTCATAGGGTATTTCCCGTTGACCTAAAACTATGAAATTTGGCAATTAATACCGTCTTATACAAAAGGTATAGGGAAAAGTGTGAAAACTATGCATTTGTTATTAAATCATGAAAAATATAGTCTTTATTTAAAGTACGTAATCAATCATCGAGCGTAATAATCCACTAAAAAAAATTAAATGTTATACCAAGTAACATTTAGAGTTTACATTATCAAAATTGACTCGCAAAATCAAAAGATATTGAATTTTTAAGTTCAGGAACAAACTTCCCAGTCAAAGCGCCATGTTTTCATGCATTTAATTTTTTCTCAACAGATGGCGCTTTAAAGTACGTAATCAATCATCGCGCGTTTTAAAACCACTGATTTGATTTAAAAAATGACTTTGTCATAAAACCCGTCCGCTAAAATCGACTTTAAACTTCGAAGAAGTCTAAAATGTCTTCCTAAATAGTCATTTTAAGGCGTCGTTCTAAGACATCTTCCTAAGGTGTCGTTTTAATACGTCTTCCTAAGCCGTCGTTCTAAGCCATCGTTCTAAGGCGTCGTTCTACTACGTCTCCCCAAGCCGTCGTTCTAAGACGTCGTTTTAATAAGTCTTTCTAAGGCGTCGTTGTAAAGCGTCGTTCTAATACGGCTTCCTAAGGCGTCGTTCTAAGGCGTCGTTCTAATACGTCTTCCTAAGGCGTCGTTCTAAGGCGTCGTTCTAATACGTCTTCCTAAGGCGTCGTTCTAAGGCGTCGTTCTAATACGTCTTCCTAAGGCGTCGTTCTAATACGTCTTACTAAGGCGTCGTTGTAAAGCGTCGTTCTAATACGTCTTCCTAAGGCGTCGTTCTAAGGCGTCGTTCTAATACGTCTTCCTAAGGCGTCGTTCTAAGGCGTCGTTCTAATACGTCTTCCTAAGGCGTCGTTCTAATACGTCTTACTAAGGCGTCGTTGTAAAGCGTCGTTCTAATACGTCTTCCTAAGGCGTCGTTCTAAGGCGTCGTTCTAATACGTCTTCCTAAGGCGTCTTTCTAAGGCGTCGTTCTAATACGGCTTCCTAAGGCGTCGTTCTAAGGCGTCGTTCTAATACGTCTTCCTAAGGCGTCGTTGTAAAGCGTCGATCTAATACGTCTTCCTAAGGCGTCGTTCTAATACGTCTTCCTAAGGCGTCGTTCTAAGGCGTCGTTCTAATACGTCTTCCTAAGGCGTCGTTGTAAAGCATCGTTCTAATACGTCTTCCTAAGGCGTCGTTCTAATACGTCTTCCTAAGGCGTCGTTCTAAGGCGTCGATCTAATACGTCTTCCTAAGGCGTCGTTGTAAAGCGTCGTTCTAATACGTCTTCCTAAGGCGTCGTTGTAAAGCGTCGTTCTAATACGGCTTCCTAAGGCGTCGTTGTAAAGCGTCGTTCTAATACGTCTTCCTAAGGCGTCGTTCTAATACGTCTTCCTAAGGCGTCGTTCTAAGGCGACGTTCTAATACGTCTTCCTAAGGCGTCGTTGTGAAGCGTCGTTCTAATACGTCTTCCTAAGGCGTCGTTGTAAAGCGTCGTTCTAATACGTCTTCCTAAGGCGTCGTTGTAAAGCGTCGTTCTAATACGTCTTCCTAAGGCGTCGTTCTAAGGCGTCGTTCTAATACGTCTTCCTAAGGCGTCTTTCTAAGGCGTCGTTCTAATACGGCTTCCTAAGGCGTCGTTCTAAGGCGTCGTTCTAATACGTCTTCCTAAGGCGTCGTTCTAAGGCGTCGTTCTAATACGTCTTCCTAAGGCGTCGTTGTAAAGCGTCGTTCTAATACGTCTTCCTAAGGCGTCGTTGTAAAGCGTCGTTCTAATACGTCTTCCTAAGGCGTCGTTGTAAAGCGTCGTTCTAATACGTCTTCCTAAGGCGTCGTTGTAAAGCGTCGTTCTAATACGTCTTCCTAAGGCGTCGTTCTAATACGTCTTCCTAAGGCGTCGTTCTAAAGCGTCGTTCTAATACGTCTTCCTAAGGCGTCGTTGTAAAGCGTCGTTTTAATACGTCTTCCTAAGGCGTCGTTCTAAGGCGTCGTTCTAATACGTCTTCCTAAGGCGTCGTTGTAAAGCGTCGTTCTAATACGTCTTCCTAAGGCGTCGTTCTAAGGCGTCGTTCTAATACGTCTTCCTAAGGCGTCGTTGTAAAGCGTCGTTCTAATACGTCTTCCTAAGGCGTCGTTCTAAAACGTCTTCCTAAGGTGTCGTTGTAAAGCGTCGTGCTAATACGTCTTCCTAAGGCGTCGTTGTAAAGCGTCGTTCTAATACGTCTTCCTAAGGCGTCGTTCTAAGGCGTCGTTCTAATACGGCTTCCTAAGGCGTCGTTCTAAGGCGTCGTTTTAATACGTCTTCCTAAGGCGTCGTTCTAAAGCGTCGTTCTAATACGTCTTCCTAAGGCGTCGTTGTAAAGCGTCGTTCTAATACGTCTTCCTAAGGCGTCGTTCTAATACGTCTTCCTAAGGCGTCATTCTAAGGCGTCGTTCTAATACGTCTTCCTAAGGCGTCGTTCTAATACGTCTTCCTAAGGCGTCGTTGTAAAGCGTCGTTCTAATACATCTTCCTAAGGCGTCGTTTTAAGGCGTCGTTTTAATACGTCTTCCTAAAGCGTCGTTCTAAGGCGTCGTTCTAATACGTCTTCCTAAGGCGTCGTTCTAATACGTCTTCCTAAGGCGTCGTTGTAAAGCGTCGTTCTAATACGTCTTCCTAAGGCGTCGTTGTAAAGCGTCGTTCTAATACGTCTTCCTAAGGCGTCGTTGTAAAGCGTCGTTTTAATACGTCTTCCTAAGGCGTCGTTGTAAAGCGTCGTTCTAATACGTCTTCCTAAGGCGTCGTTGTAAAGCGTCGTTCTAATACGTCTTCCTAAGGCGTCGTTGTAAAGCGTCGTTCTAATACGTCTTCCTAAGGCGTCGTTCTAATACGTCTTCCTAAGGCGTCGTTCTAAAGCGTCGTTCTAATACGTCTTCCTAAGGCGTCGTTGTAAAGCGTCGTTTTAATACGTCTTCCTAAGGCGTCGTTCTAAGGCGTCGTTCTAATACGTCTTCCTAAGGCGTCGTTGTAAAGCGTCGTTCTAATACGTCTTCCTAAGGCGTCGTTCTAAGGCGTTGTTCTAATACGTCTTCCTAAGGCGTCGTTGTAAAGCGTCGTTCTAATACGTCTTCCTAAGGCGTGGTTGTAAAGCGTCGTTCTAATACGTCTTCCTAAGGCGTCGTTCTAAGGCGTCGTTCTAATACGTCCTCCTAAGGCGTCGTTCTAATACGTCTTCCTAAGGCGTCGTTGTAAAGCGTCGTTCTAATACGTCTTCCTAAGGCGTCGTTGTAAAGCGTCGTTCTAATACGTCTTCCTAAGGCGTCGTTCTAAGGCGTCGTTCTAATACGTCTTCCTAAGGCGTCGTTCTAAGGCGTCGTTCTAATACGTCTTCCTAAGGCGTCGTTGTAAAGCGTCGTTCTAATACGTCTTCCTAAGGCGTCGTTGTAAAGCGTCGTTCTAATACGTCTTCCTAAGGCGTCGTTCTAAGGCGTCGTTCTAATATGTCTTCCTAAGGCGTCGCTCTAAGGCGTCGTTCTAATACGTCTTCCTAAGGCGTCGTTGTAAAGCGTCGTTCTAATACGTCTTCCTAAGGCGTCGTTGTAAAGCGTCGTTCTAATACGTCTTCCTAAGGCGTCGTTGTAAAGCGTCGTTCTAATACGTCTTCCTAAGGCGTCGTTCTAAGGCGTCGTTCTAATACGTCTTCCTAAGACGTCGTTCTAAGGCGTCGTTCTAATACGTCTTCCTAAGGCGTCGTTCTAAGGCGTCGTTCTAATACGTCTTCCTAAGGCGTCGTTGTAAAGCGTCGTTCTAATACGTCTTCCTAAGGCGTCGTTGTAAAGCGTCGTGCTAATACGTCTTCCTAAGGCGTCGTTGTAAAGCGTCGTTCTAATACGTCTTCCTAAGGCGTCGTTGTAAAGCGTCGTTCTAATACGTCTTCCTAAGGCGTCGTTGTAAAGCGTCGTTCTAATACGTCTTCCTAAGGCGTCGTTCTAATACGTCTTCCTAAGGCGTCGTTCTAAGGCGTCGTTCTAATACGTCTTCCTAAGGCGTCGTTGTAAAGCGTCGTTCTAATACGTCTTCCTAAGGCGTCGTTGTAAAGCGTCGTTTTAATACGTCTTCCTAAGGCGTCGTTGTAAAGCGTTGTTCTAATACGTCTTCCTAAGGCGTCGTTGTAAAGCGTCGTTCTAATACGTCTTCCTAAGGCGTCGTTCTAATACGTCTTCCTAAGGCGTCGTTGTAAAGCGTCGTTCTAATACGGCTTCCTAAGGCGTCGTTCTAAGGCGTCGTTTTAATACGTCTTCCTAAGGCGTCGTTCTAAAGCGTCGTTCTAATACGTCTTCCTAAGGCGTCGTTCTAATACGTCTTCCTAAGGCGTCGTTCTAATACGTCTTCCTAAGGCGTCGTTCTAAGGCGTCGTTCTAATACGTCTTCCTAAGGCGTCGTTCTAATACGTCTTCCTAAGGCGTCGTTGTAAAGCGTCGTTCTAATACGTCTTCCTAAGGCGTCGTTCTAATACGTCTTCCTAAGGCGTCGTTGTAAAGCGTCGTTCTAATACGTCGTCCTAAGGCGTCGTTCTAATACGTCTTCCTAAGGCGTCGTTGTAAAGCGTCGTTCTAATACGTCTTCCTAAGGCGTCGTTGTAAAGCGTCGTTCTAATACGTCTTCCAAAGGCGTCGTTCTAAGGCGTCGTTCTACGACGTCTCCCCAAGCCGTCGTTCTAAGACGTCGTTTTAATAAGTCTTTCTAAGGCGTCGTTGTAAAGCGTCGTTCTAATACGGCTTCCTAAGGCGTCGTTCTAAGGCGTCGTTCTAATACGTCTTCCTAAGGCGTCGTTCTAAGGCGTCGTTCTAATACGTCTTCCTAAGACGTCGTTTTAATAAGTCTTTCTAAGGCGTCGTTGTAAAGCGTCGTTCTAATACGTCTTACTAAGGCGTCGTTGTAAAGCGTCGTTCTAATACGTCTTCCTAAGGCGTCGTTCTAAGGCGTCGTTCTAATACGTCTTCCTAAGGCGTCGTTCTAAGGCGTCGTTCTAATACGTCTTCCTAAGGCGTCGTTCTAATACGTCTTACTAAGGCGTCGTTGTAAAGCGTCGTTCTAATACGTCTTCCTAAGGCGTCGTTCTAAGGCGTCGTTCTAATACGTCTTCCTAAGGCGTCTTTCTAAGGCGTCGTTCTAATACGGCTTCCTAAGGCGTCGTTCTAAGGCGTCGTTCTAATACGTCTTCCTAAGGCGTCGTTGTAAAGCGTCGTTCTAATACGTCTTCCTAAGGCGTCGTTCTAATACGTCTTCCTAAGGCGTCGTTCTAAGGCGTCGTTCTAATACGTCTTCCTAAGGCGTCGTTGTAAAGCATCGTTCTAATACGTCTTCCTAAGGCGTCGTTCTAATACGTCTTCCTAAGGCGTCGTTCTAAGGCGTCGATCTAATACGTCTTCCTAAGGCGTCGTTGTAAAGCGTCGTTCTAATACGTCTTCCTAAGGCGTCGTTGTAAAGCGTCGTTCTAATACGGCTTCCTAAGGCGTCGTTGTAAAGCGTCGTTCTAATACGTCTTCCTAAGGCGTCGTTCTAATACGTCTTCCTAAGGCGTCGTTCTAAGGCGTCGTTCTAATACGTCTTCCTAAGGCGTCGTTCTAAGGCGTCGTTCTAATACGTCTTCCTAAGGCGTCGTTCTAATACGTCTTCCTAAGGCGTCGTTGTAAAGCGTCGTTCTAATACATCTTCCTAAGGCGTCGTTCTAAGGCGTCGTTTTAATACGTCTTCCTAAAGCGTCGTTCTAAGGCGTCGTTCTAATACGTCTTCCTAAGGCGTCGTTCTAATACGTCTTCCTAAGGCGTCGTTGTAAAGCGTCGTTCTAATACGTCTTCCTAAGGCGTCGTTGTAAAGCGTCGTTCTAATACGTCTTCCTAAGGCGTCGTTGTAAAGCGTCGTTTTAATACGTCTTCCTAAGGCGTCGTTGTAAAGCGTCGTTCTAATACGTCTTCCTAAGGCGTCGTTGTAAAGCGTCGTTCTAATACGTCTTCCTAAGGCGTCGTTGTAAAGCGTCGTTCTAATACGTCTTCCTAAGGCGTCGTTCTAATACGTCTTCCTAAGGCGTCGTTCTAAAGCGTCGTTCTAATACGTCTTCCTAAGGCGTCGTTGTAAAGCGTCGTTTTAATACGTCTTCCTAAGGCGTCGTTCTAAGGCGTCGTTCTAATACGTCTTCCTAAGGCGTCGTTGTAAAGCGTCGTTCTAATACGTCTTCCTAAGGCGTCGTTCTAAGGCGTTGTTCTAATACGTCTTCCTAAGGCGTCGTTGTAAAGCGTCGTTCTAATACGTCTTCCTAAGGCGTCGTTGTAAAGCGTCGTTCTAATACGTCTTCCTAAGGCGTCGTTCTAAGGCGTCGTTCTAATACGTCCTCCTAAGGCGTCGTTCTAATACGTCTTCCTAAGGCGTCGTTGTAAAGCGTCGTTCTAATACGTCTTCCTAAGGCGTCGTTGTAAAGCGTCGTTCTAATACGGCTTACTAAGGCGTCGTTCTAAGGCGTCGTTCTAATACGTCTTCCTAAGGCGTCGTTCTAAGGCGTCGTTCTAATACGTCTTCCTAAGGCGTCTTTCTAAGGCGTCGTTCTAATACGGCTTCCTAAGGCGTCGTTCTAAGGCGTCGTTCTAATACGTCTTCCTAAGGCGTCGTTCTAAGGCGTCGTTCTAATACGTCTTCCTAAGGCGTCGTTGTAAAGCGTCGTTCTAATACGTCTTCCTAAGGCGTCGTTGTAAAGCGTCGTTCTAATACGTCTTCCTAAGGCGTCGTTCTAAGGCGTCGTTCTAATACGTCTTCCTAAGGCGTCGTTGTAAAGCGTCGTTCTAATACGTCTTCCTAAGGCGTCGTTCTAATACGTCTTCCTAAGGCGTCGTTCTAAAGCGTCGTTCTAATACGTCTTCCTAAGGCGTCGTTGTAAAGCGTCGTTCTAATACGTCTTCCTAAGGCGTCGTTCTAAGGCGTCGTTCTAATACGGCTTCCTAAGGCGTCGTTCTAAGGCGTCGTTTTAATACGTCTTCCTAAGGCGTCGTTCTAAAGCGTCGTTCTAATACGTCTTCCTAAGGCGTCGTTGTAAAGCGTCGTTCTAATACGTCTTCCTAAGGCGTCGTTCTAATACGTCTTCCTAAGGCGTCGTTCTAATACGTCTTCCTAAGGCGTCGTTGTAAAGCATCGTTCTAATACGTCTTCCTAAGGCGTCGTTCTAATACGTCTTCCTAAGGCGTCGTTCTAAGGCGTCGTTCTAATACGTCTTCCTAAGGCGTCGTTGTAAAGCGTCGTTCTAATACGTCTTCCTAAGGCGTCGTTGTAAAGCGTCGTTCTAATACGGCTTCCTAAGGCGTCGTTGTAAAGCGTCGTTCTAATACGTCTTCCTAAGGCGTCGTTCTAATACGTCTTCCTAAGGCGTCGTTCTAAGGCGTCGTTCTAATACGTCTTCCTAAGGCGTCGTTGTAAAGCGTCGTTCTAATACGTCTTCCTTAGGCGTCGTTCTAAGGCGTCGTTCTAATACGTCTTCCTAAGGCGTCTTTCTAAGGCGTCGTTCTAATACGGCTTCCTAAGGCGTCGTTCTAAGGCGTCGTTCTAATACGTCTTCCTAAGGCGTCGTTCTAAGGCGTCGTTCTAATACGTCTTCCTAAGGCGTCGTTGTAAAGCGTCGTTCTAATACGTCTTCCTAAGGCGTCGTTGTAAAGCGTCGTTCTAATACGTCTTCCTAAGGCGTCGTTGTAAAGCGTCGTTCTAATACGTCTTCCTAAGGCGTCGTTGTAAAGCGTCGTTCTAATACGTCTTCCTAAGGCGTCGTTGTAAAGCGTCGTTCTAATACGTCTTCCTAAGGCGTCGTTCTAATACGTCTTCCTAAGGCGTCGTTCTAATACGTCTTCCTAAGGCGTCGTTGTAAAGCATCGTTCTAATACGTCTTCCTAAGGCGTCGTTCTAATACGTCTTCCTAAGGCGTCGTTCTAAGGCGTCGTTCTAATACGTCTTCCTAAGGCGTCGTTGTAAAGCGTCGTTCTAATACGTCTTCCTAAGGCGTCGTTGTAAAGCGTCGTTCTAATACGGCTTCCTAAGGCGTCGTTGTAAAGCGTCGTTCTAATACGTCTTCCTAAGGCGTCGTTCTAATACGTCTTCCTAAGGCGTCGTTCTAAGGCGTCGTTCTAATACGTCTTCCTAAGGCGTCGTTGTAAAGCGTCGTTCTAATACGTCTTCCTTAGGCGTCGTTCTAAGGCGTCGTTCTAATACGTCTTCCTAAGGCGTCTTTCTAAGGCGTCGTTCTAATACGGCTTCCTAAGGCGTCGTTCTAAGGCGTCGTTCTAATACGTCTTCCTAAGGCGTCGTTCTAAGGCGTCGTTCTAATACGTCTTCCTAAGGCGTCGTTGTAAAGCGTCGTTCTAATACGTCTTCCTAAGGCGTCGTTGTAAAGCGTCGTTCTAATACGTCTTCCTAAGGCGTCGTTGTAAAGCGTCGTTCTAATACGTCTTCCTAAGGCGTCGTTGTAAAGCGTCGTTCTAATACGTCTTCCTAAGGCGTCGTTCTAATACGTCTTCCTAAGGCGTCGTTCTAAAGCGTCGTTCTAATACGTCTTCCTAAGGCGTCGTTGTAAAGCGTCGTTTTAATACGTCTTCCTAAGGCGTCGTTCTAAGGCGTCGTTCTAATACGTCTTCCTAAGGCGTCGTTGTAAAGCGTCGTTCTAATACGTCTTCCTAAGGCGTCGTTCTAAGGCGTCGTTCTAATACGTCTTCCTAAGGCGTCGTTGTAAAGCGTCGTTCTAATACGTCTTCCTAAGGCGTCGTTCTAAAACGTCTTCCTAAGGTGTCGTTGTAAAGCGTCGTGCTAATACGTCTTCCTAAGGCGTCGTTGTAAAGCGTCGTTCTAATACGTCTTCCTAAGGCGTCGTTCTAAGGCGTCGTTCTAATACGGCTTCCTAAGGCGTCGTTCTAAGGCGTCGTTTTAATACGTCTTCCTAAGGCGTCGTTCTAAAGCGTCGTTCTAATACGTCTTCCTAAGGCGTCGTTGTAAAGCGTCGTTCTAATACGTCTTCCTAAGGCGTCGTTCTAATACGTCTTCCTAAGGCGTCGTTCTAATACGTCTTCCTAAGGCGTCGTTCTAATACGTCTTCCTAAGGCGTCGTTGTAAAGCGTCGTTCTAATACGTCTTCCTAAGGCGTCGTTCTAAGGCGTCGTTTTAATACGTCTTCCTAAAGCGTCGTTCTAAGGCGTCGTTCTAATACGTCTTCCTAAGGCGTCGTTCTAATACGTCTTCCTAAGGCGTCGTTGTAAAGCGTCGTTCTAATACGTCTTCCTAAGGCGTCGTTGTAAAGCGTCGTTCTAATACGTCTTCCTAAGGCGTCGTTGTAAAGCGTCGTTTTAATACGTCTTCCTAAGGCGTCGTTGTAAAGCGTCGTTCTAATACGTCTTCCTAAGGCGTCGTTGTAAAGCGTCGTTCTAATACGTCTTCCTAAGGCGTCGTTGTAAAGCGTCGTTCTAATACGTCTTCCTAAGGCGTCGTTCTAATACGTCTTCCTAAGGCGTCGTTCTAAGGCGTCGTTCTAATACGTCTTCCTAAGGCGTCGTTCTAAGGCGTCGTTTTAATACGTCTTCCTAAGGCGTCGTTCTAAGGCGTCGTTCTAATACGTCTTCCTAAGGCGTCGTTGTAAAGCGTCGTTCTACTACGTCTCCCCAAGCCGTCGTTCTAAGACGTCGTTTTAATAAGTCTTTCTAAGGCGTCGTTGTAAAGCGTCGTTCTAATACGGCTTCCTAAGGCGTCGTTGTAAAGCGTCGTTCTAATACGTCTTCCTAAGGCGTCGTTCTAAGGCGTCGTTCTAATACGTCCTCCTAAGGCGTCGTTCTAATACGTCTTCCTAAGGCGTCGTTGTACAGCGTCGTTCTAATACGTCTTCCTAAGGCGTCGTTGTAAAGCGTCGTTCTAATACGGCTTACTAAGGCGTCGTTCTAAGGCGTCGTTCTAATACGTCTTCCTAAGGCGTCGTTCTAAGGCGTCGTTCTAATACGTCTTCCTAAGGCGTCGTTCTAATACGTCTTCCTAAGGCGTCGTTGTAAAGCGTCGTTCTAATACGTCTTCCTAAGGCGTCGTTGTAAAGCGTCGTTCTAATACGTCTTCCTAAGGCGTCGTTGTAAAGCGTCGTTCTAATACGTCTTCCTAAGGCGTCGTTGTAAAGCGTCGTTCTAATACGTCTTCCTAAGGCGTCGTTCTAAGGCGTCGTTCTAATACGTCTTCCTAAGACGTCGTTCTAAGGCGTCGTTCTAATACGTCTTCCTAAGGCGTCGTTCTAAGGCGTCGTTCTAATACGTCTTCCTAAGGCGTCGTTGTAAAGCGTCGTTCTAATACGTCTTCCTAAGGCGTCGTTGTAAAGCGTCGTGCTAATACGTCTTCCTAAGGCGTCGTTGTAAAGCGTCGTTCTAATACGTCTTCCTAAGGCGTCGTTGTAAAGCGTCGTTCTAATACGTCTTCCTAAGGCGTCGTTGTAAAGCGTCGTTCTAATACGTCTTCCTAAGGCGTCGTTCTAATACGTCTTCCTAAGGCGTCGTTCTAAGGCGTCGTTCTAATACGTCTTCCTAATTCGTCGTTGTAAAGCGTCGTTCTAATACGTCTTCCTAAGGCGTCGTTGTAAAGCGTCGTTTTAATACGTCTTCCTAAGGCGTCGTTGTAAAGCGTCGTTCTAATACGTCTTCCTAAGGCGTCGTTGTAAAGCGTCGTTCTAATACGTCTTCCTAAGATGTCGTTCTAATACGTCTTCCTAAGGCGTCGTTGTAAAGCGTCGTTCTAATACGTCTTCCTAAGGCGTCGTTCTAAGGCGTCGTTCTAATACGGCTTCCTAAGGCGTCGTTCTAAGGCGTCGTTTTAATACGTCTTCCTAAGGCGTCGTTCTAAAGCGTCGTTCTAATACGTCTTCCTAAGGCGTCGTTCTAATACGTCTTCCTAAGGCGTCGTTCTAATACGTCTTCCTAAGGCGTCGTTCTAAGGCGTCGTTCTAATACGTCTTCCTAAGGCGTCGTTCTAATACGTCTTCTTAAGGCGTCGTTGTAAAGCGTCGTTCTAATACGTCTTCCTAAGGCGTCGTTCTAATACGTCTTCCTAAGGCGTCGTTGTAAAGCGTCGTTCTAATACGTCTTCCTAAGGCGTCGTTGTAAAGCGTCGTGCTAATACGTCTTCCTAAGGCGTCGTTGTAAAGCGTCTTTCTAATACGTCTTCCTAAGGCGTCGTTGTAAAGCGTCGTTCTAATACGTCTTCCTAAGGCGTCGTTGTAAAGCGTCGTTCTAATACGTCTTCCTAAGGCGTCGTTCTAAGGCGTCGTTCTAATACGTCTTCCTAAGGCGTCTTTCTAAGGCGTCGTTCTAATACGGCTTCCTAAGGCGTCGTTCTAAGGCGTCGTTCTAATACGTCTTCCTAAGGCGTCGTTCTAAGGCGTCGTTCTAATACGTCTTCCTAAGGCGTCGTTGTAAAGCGTCGTTCTAATACGTCTTCCTAAGGCGTCGTTGTAAAGCGTCGTTCTAATACGTCTTCCTAAGGCGTCGTTGTAAAGCGTCGTTCTAATACGTCTTCCTAAGGCGTCGTTCTAATACGTCTTCCTAAGGCGTCGTTCTAATACGTCTTCCTAAGGCGTCGTTGTAAAGCATCGTTCTAATACGTCTTCCTAAGGCGTCGTTCTAATACGTCTTCCTAAGGCGTCGTTCTAAGGCGTCGTTCTAATACGTCTTCCTAAGGCGTCGTTGTAAAGCGTCGTTCTAATACGTCTTCCTAAGGCGTCGTTGTAAAGCGTCGTTCTAATACGGCTTCCTAAGGCGTCGTTGTAAAGCGTCGTTCTAATACGTCTTCCTAAGGCGTCGTTCTAATACGTCTTCCTAAGGCGTCGTTCTAAGGCGTCGTTCTAATACGTCTTCCTAAGGCGTCGTTGTAAAGCGTCGTTCTAATACGTCTTCCTTAGGCGTCGTTCTAAGGCGTCGTTCTAATACGTCTTCCTAAGGCGTCTTTCTAAGGCGTCGTTCTAATACGGCTTCCTAAGGCGTCGTTCTAAGGCGTCGTTCTAATACGTCTTCCTAAGGCGTCGTTCTAAGGCGTCGTTCTAATACGTCTTCCTAAGGCGTCGTTGTAAAGCGTCGTTCTAATACGTCTTCCTAAGGCGTCGTTGTAAAGCGTCGTTCTAATACGTCTTCCTAAGGCGTCGTTGTAAAGCGTCGTTCTAATACGTCTTCCTAAGGCGTCGTTGTAAAGCGTCGTTCTAATACGTCTTCCTAAGGCGTCGTTCTAATACGTCTTCCTAAGGCGTCGTTCTAAAGCGTCGTTCTAATACGTCTTCCTAAGGCGTCGTTGTAAAGCGTCGTTTTAATACGTCTTCCTAAGGCGTCGTTCTAAGGCGTCGTTCTAATACGTCTTCCTAAGGCGTCGTTGTAAAGCGTCGTTCTAATACGTCTTCCTAAGGCGTCGTTCTAAAACGTCTTCCTAAGGTGTCGTTGTAAAGCGTCGTGCTAATACGTCTTCCTAAGGCGTCGTTGTAAAGCGTCGTTCTAATACGTCTTCCTAAGGCGTCGTTCTAAGGCGTCGTTCTAATACGGCTTCCTAAGGCGTCGTTCTAAGGCGTCGTTTTAATACGTCTTCCTAAGGCGTCGTTCTAAAGCGTCGATCTAATACGTCTTCCTAAGGCGTCGTTGTAAAGCGTCGTTCTAATACGTCTTCCTAAGGCGTCGTTCTAATACGTCTTCCTAAGGCGTCGTTCTAATACGTCTTCCTAAGGCGTCGTTCTAATACGTCTTCCTAAGGCGTCGTTGTAAAGCGTCGTTCTAATACGTCTTCCTAAGGCGTCGTTCTAAGGCGTCGTTTTAATACGTCTTCCTAAAGCGTCGTTCTAAGGCGTCGTTCTAATACGTCTTCCTAAGGCGTCGTTCTAATACGTCTTCCTAAGGCGTCGTTGTAAAGCGTCGTTCTAATACGTCTTCCTAAGGCGTCGTTGTAAAGCGTCGTTCTAATACGTCTTCCTAAGGCGTCGTTGTAAAGCGTCGTTTTAATACGTCTTCCTAAGGCGTCGTTGTAAAGCGTCGTTCTAATACGTCTTCCTAAGGCGTCGTTGTAAAGCGTCGTTCTAATACGTCTTCCTAAGGCGTCGTTGTAAAGCGTCGTTCTAATACGTCTTCCTAAGGCGTCGTTCTAATACGTCTTCCTAAGGCGTCGTTCTAAAGCGTCATTCTAATACGTCTTCCTAAGGCGTCGTTGTAAAGCGTCGTTTTAATACGTCTTCCTAAGGCGTCGTTCTAAGGCGTCGTTCTAATACGTCTTCCTAAGGCGTCGTTGTAAAGCGTCGTTCTACTACGTCTCCCCAAGCCGTCGTTCTAAGACGTCGTTTTAATAAGTCTTTCTAAGGCGTCGTTGTAAAGCGTCGTTCTAATACGGCTTCCTAAGGCGTCGTTGTAAAGCGTCGTTCTAATACGTCTTCCTAAGGCGTCGTTCTAAGGCGTCGTTCTAATACGTCCTCCTAAGGCGTCGTTCTAATACGTCTTCCTAAGGCGTCGTTGTACAGCGTCGTTCTAATACGTCTTCCTAAGGCGTCGTTGTAAAGCGTCGTTCTAATACGGCTTACTAAGGCGTCGTTCTAAGGCGTCGTTCTAATACGTCTTCCTAAGGCGTCGTTCTAAGGCGTCGTTCTAATACGTCTTCCTAAGGCGTCGTTCTAATACGTCTTCCTAAGGCGTCGTTGTAAAGCGTCGTTCTAATACGTCTTCCTAAGGCGTCGTTGTAAAGCGTCGTTCTAATACGTCTTCCTAAGGCGTCGTTGTAAAGCGTCGTTCTAATACGTCTTCCTAAGGCGTCGTTGTAAAGCGTCGTTCTAATACGTCTTCCTAAGGCGTCGTTCTAAGGCGTCGTTCTAATACGTCTTCCTAAGACGTCGTTCTAAGGCGTCGTTCTAATACGTCTTCCTAAGGCGTCGTTCTAAGGCGTCGTTCTAATACGTCTTCCTAAGGCGTCGTTGTAAAGCGTCGTTCTAATACGTCTTCCTAAGGCGTCGTTGTAAAGCGTCGTGCTAATACGTCTTCCTAAGGCGTCGTTGTAAAGCGTCGTTCTAATACGTCTTCTTAAGGCGTCGTTGTAAAGCGTCGTTCTAATACGTCTTCCTAAGGCGTCGTTGTAAAGCGTCGTTCTAATACGTCTTCCTAAGGCGTCGTTCTAATACGTCTTCCTAAGGCGTCGTTGTAAAGCGTCGTTCTAATACGTCTTCCTAATTCGTCGTTGTAAAGCGTCGTTCTAATACGTCTTCCTAAGGCGTCGTTGTAAAGCGTCGTTTTAATACGTCTTCCTAAGGCGTCGTTGTAAAGCGTCGTTCTAATACGTCTTCCTAAGGCGTCGTTGTAAAGCGTCGTTCTAATACGTCTTCCTAAGATGTCGTTCTAATACGTCTTCCTAAGGCGTCGTTGTAAAGCGTCGTTCTAATACGTCTTCCTAAGGCGTCGTTCTAAGGCGTCGTTCTAATACGGCTTCCTAAGGCGTCGTTCTAAGGCGTCGTTTTAATACGTCTTCCTAAGGCGTCGTTCTAAAGCGTCGTTCTAATACGTCTTCCTAAGGCGTCGTTCTAATACGTCTTCCTAAGGCGTCGTTCTAATACGTCTTCCTAAGGCGTCGTTCTAAGGCGTCGTTCTAATACGTCTTCCTAAGGCGTCGTTCTAATACGTCTTCTTAAGGCGTCGTTGTAAAGCGTCGTTCTAATACGTCTTCCTAAGGCGTCGTTCTAATACGTCTTCCTAAGGCGTCGTTGTAAAGCGTCGTTCTAATACGTCTTCCTAAGGCGTCGTTGTAAAGCGTCGTGCTAATACGTCTTCCTAAGGCGTCGTTGTAAAGCGTCTTTCTAATACGTCTTCCTAAGGCGTCGTTGTAAAGCGTCGTTCTAATACGTCTTCCTAAGGCGTCGTTGTAAAGCGTCGTTCTAATACGTCTTCCTAAGGCGTCGTTCTAAGGCGTCGTTCTAATACGTCTTCCTAAGGCGTCTTTCTAAGGCGTCGTTCTAATACGGCTTCCTAAGGCGTCGTTCTAAGGCGTCGTTCTAATACGTCTTCCTAAGGCGTCGTTCTAAGGCGTCGTTCTAATACGTCTTCCTAAGGCGTCGTTGTAAAGCGTCGTTCTAATACGTCTTCCTAAGGCGTCGTTGTAAAGCGTCGTTCTAATACGTCTTCCTAAGGCGTCGTTGTAAAGCGTCGTTCTAATACGTCTTCCTAAGGCGTCGTTGTAAAGCGTCGTTCTAATACGTCTTCCTAAGGCGTCGTTCTAATACGTCTTCCTAAGGCGTCGTTCTAAAGCGTCGTTCTAATACGTCATCCTAAGGCGTCGTTGTAAAGCGTCGTTTTAATACGTCTTCCTAAGGCGTCGTTCTAAGGCGTCGTTCTAATACGTCTTCCTAAGGCGTCGTTGTAAAGCGTCGTTCTAATACGTCTTCCTAAGGCGTCGTTCTAAAACGTCTTCCTAAGGTGTCGTTGTAAAGCGTCGTTCTAATACGTCTTCCTAAGGCGTCGTTGTAAAGCGTCGTTCTAATACGTCTTCCCAAGGCGTCGTTCTAAGGCGTCGTTCTAATACGGCTTCCTAAGGCGTCGTTCTAAGGCGTCGTTTTAATACGTCTTCCTAAGGCGTCGTTCTAAAGCGTCGTTCTAATACGTCTTCCTAAGGCGTCGTTCTAAGGCGTCGTTCTAATACGTCTTCCTAAGGCGTCGTTCTAATACGTCTTCCTAAGGCGTCGTTGTAAAGCGTCGTTCTAATACATCTTCCTAAGGCGTCGTTCTAAGGCGTCGTTTTAATACGTCTTCCTAAAGCGTCGTTCTAAGGCGTCGTTCTAATACGTCTTCCTAAGGCGTCGTTCTAATACGTCTTCCTAAGGCGTCGTTGTAAAGCGTCGTTCTAATACGTCTTCCTAAGGCGTCGTTGTAAAGCGTCGTTCTAATACGTCTTCCTAAGGCGTCGTTGTAAAGCGTCGTTCTAATACGTCTTCCTAAGGCGTCGTTGTAAAGCATCGTTCTAATACGTCTTCCTAAGGCGTCGTTCTAAAGCGTCGTTCTAATACGTCTTCCTAAGGCGTCGTTGTAAAGCGTCGTTTTAATACGTCTTCCTAAGGCGTCGTTGTAAAGCGTCTTCCTAAGGCGTCGTTGTAAAGCGTCGTTCTAATACGTCTTCCTAAGGCGTCGTTGTAAAGCGTCGTTCTAATACGTCTTCCTAAGGCTTCGTTCTAATACGTCTTCCTAAGGCGTCGTTCTAAAGCGTCGTTCTAATACGTCTTCCTAAGGCGTCGTTCTAATACGGCTTCCTAAGGCGTCGTTCTAAGGCGTCGTTTTAATACGTCTTCCTAAGGCGTCGTTCTAAAGCGTCGTTCTAATACGTCTTCCTAAGGCGTCGTTGTAAAGCGTCGTTCTAATACATCTTCCTAAGGCGTCGTTCTAAGGCGTCGTTTTAATACGTCTTCCTAAAGCGTCGTTCTAAGGCGTCGTTCTAATACGTCTTCCTAAGGCGTCGTTCTAATACGTCTTCCTAAGGCGTCGTTGTAAAGCGTCGTTCTAATACGTCTTCCTAAGGCGTCGTTGTAAAGCGTCGTTCTAATACGTCTTCCTAAGGCGTCGTTGTAAAGCGTCGTTCTAATACGTCTTCCTAAGGCGTCGTTGTAAAGCATCGTTCTAATACGTCTTCCTAAGGCGTCGTTCTAAAGCGTCGTTCTAATACGTCTTCCTAAGGCGTCGTTGTAAAGCGTCGTTTTAATACGTCTTCCTAAGGCGTCGTTCTAAGGCGTCGTTCTAATACGTCTTCCTAAGGCGTCGTTGTAAAGCGTCGTTCTAATACGTCTTCCTAAGGCGTCGTTCTAAGGCGTTGTTCTAATACGTCTTCCTAAGGCGTCGTTGTACAGCGTCGTTCTAATACGTCTTCCTAAGGCGTCGTTGTAAAGCGTCGTTCTAATACGTCTTCCTAAGGCGTCGTTCTAAGGCGTCGTTCTAATACGTCCTCCTAAGGCGTCGTTCTAATACGTCTTCCTAAGGCGTCGTTCTAATACGTCTTCCTAAGGCGTCGTTATAATACGTCTTCCTAAGGCGTCGTTGTAAAGCGTCGTTCTAATACGTCTTCCTAAGGCGTCGTTCTAATACGTCTTCCTAAGGCGTCGTTGTAAAGCGTCGTTCTAATACGTCTTCCTAAGGCGTCGTTGTAAAGCGTCGTTCTAATACGTCTTCCTAAGGCGTCGTTCTAAGGCGTCGTTCTAATACGTCTTCCTAAGGCGTCGTTCTAAGGCGTCGTTCTAATACGTCTTCCTAAGACGTCGTTCTAAGGCGTCGTTCTAATACGTCTTCCTAAGGCGTCGTTCTAAGGCGTCGTTCTAATACGTCTTCCTAAGGCGTCGTTGTAAAGCGTCGTTCTAATACGTCTTCCTAAGGCGTCGTTGTAAAGCGTCGTGCTAATACGTCTTCCTAAGGCGTCGTTGTAAAGCGTCGTTCTAATACGTCTTCCTAAGGCGTCGTTGTAAAGCGTCGTTCTAATACGTCTTCCTTAGGCGTCGTTGTAAAGCGTCGTTCTAATACGTCTTCCTAAGGCGTCGTTCTAATACGTCTTCCTAAGGCGTCGTTCTAAGGCGTCGTTCTAATACGTCTTCCTAAGGCGTCGTTGTAAAGCGTCGTTCTAATACGTCTTCCTAAGGCGTCGTTCTAATACGTCTTCCTAAGGCGTCGTTGTAAAGCGTCGTTCTAATACGTCTTCCTAAGGCGTCGTTCTAAGGCGTCGTTCTAATACGGCTTCCTAAGGCATTGTTCTAAGGCGTCGTTTTAATACGTCTTCCTAAGGCGTCGTTCCAAAGCGTCGTTCTAATACGTCTTCCTAAGGCGTCGTTCTAATACGTCTTCCTAAGGCGTCGTTCTAATACGTCTTCCTAAGGCGTCGTTCTAAGGCGTCGTTCTAATACGTCTTCCTAAGGCGTCGTTATAATACGTCTTCCTAAGGCGTCGTTGTAAAGCGTCGTTCTAATACGTCTTCCTAAGGCGTCGTTCTAATACGTCTTCCTAAGGCGTCGTTGTAAAGCGTCGTTCTAATACGTCTTCCTAAGGCGTCGTTGTAAAGCGTCGTGCTAATACGTCTTCCTAAGGCGTCGTTGTAAAGCGTCGTTCTAATACGTCTTCCTAAGGCGTCGTTGTAAAGCGTCGTTCTAATACGTCTTCCTAAGGCGTCGTTGTAAAGCGTCGTTCTAATACGTCTTCCTAAGGCGTCGTTGTAAAGCGTCGTTTTAATACGTCTTCCTAAGGCGTCGTTCTAAGGCGTCGTTCTAATGCGTCTTCCAAAGGCGTCGTTGTAAAGCGTCGTTCTAATACGTCTTCCTAAGGCGTCGTTCTAAGGCGTCGTTCTAATACGTCTTCCTAAGGCGTCGTTGTAAAGCGTCGTTCTAATACGTCTTCCTATGGCGTCGTTCTAATACGTCGTTCTAAGGCGTCGTTCTAATACGTCTTCCTAAGGCGTCGTTGTAAAGCGTCGTTCTAATACGTCTTCCTAAGGCGTCGTTCTAAGGCGTTGTTCTAATACGTCTTCCTAAGGCGTCGTTGTAAAGCGTCGTTCTAATACGTCTTCCTAAGGCGTCGTTGTAAAGCGTCGTTCTAATACGTCTTCCTAAGGCGTCGTTCTAAGGCGTCGTTCTAATACGTCCTCCTAAGGCGTCGTTCTAATACGTCTTCCTAAGGCGTCGTTCTAATACGTCTTCCTAAGGCGTCGTACTAAGGCGTCGTTCTAATACGTCTTCCTAAGGCGTCGTTGTAAAGCGTCGTTCTAATACGTCTTCCTAAGGCGTCGTTGTAAAGCGTCGTTCTAATACGTCTTCCTAAGGCGTCGTTCTAAGGCGTCGTTCTAAGGCGTCGTTCTAATACGTCTTCCTAAGGCGTCGTTCTAAGGCGTCGTTCTAATACGTCTTCCTAAGACGTCGTTCTAAGGCGTCGTTCTAATACGTCTGTAGCGGCATCAAGGCCGCCACAAGAAAAACCTACGAAGCAAATCTACATCGCAACAAAAAGCACCGCGACGCCATCTATCCGATTAGCAGCGAACTACAACGTTGAAATCCTGCATCGCGCAAGCAGAGTTTACCGTGCGATTTGAACATATACATCAGCCCGAATATCAACTATCGGGCAGTAGCCCGCCAGGCACAACAGCCGCCTGGTCGGAGGATCCTCCTTTTCAATTGAGGTGTGTGGGACTTTACTCTCTGTTCCGCATACCTCCCAAACTGGTGACCCTCGACATTGAACGTCAGCGCAGCCTTCGTGCAACTACTTCAGCGTGACGTCATCATCACTTCTCATCGTGACCTCAAGCTCTCGAGCAGCGAGTCATACAGCCAGCCAGTACCCACGGCTTCTACGGATATCCTGACCACCAGCATGCAGCAGCCGCGCATTCCTGTTCAGCATCCACAGCCACTACTCTCAACCTCATCAGCGACCTTGGCACACTGCACTTTCGGCCAGTCACACGAAGAGCCTCTCCTGGTCGATGCCAGCAGTCACGTCACTACGTCGCACCGCTCCGACTCACTGGAGCCAGCAGCAGTACCACTCCGACTCACTGGAGCCTGCAGCATCATCCCGACTCACTGGGATATCTCATCACCCCGACTCACTGGGGCATCGCCTACAGTTCCGACTCACTGTGAACTCTGCGACTACCGGTTCCGACTCACTGGAGCCAGCAACAGCACCACTCCGACTCACTGGAGCCTGCAGCATCATCCCGACTCACTGGGATCCCATCACCCCGACTCACTGGGGCATCGCATATAGTTCCGACTCACCGTGAACTCTGCGACATCCGGTTCCGACTCACTGGAGCCTGCAGCATCATCCCGACTCACTGGGATATCTCATCACCCCGATTCACTGGGGCACCGCATATAGTTCCGACTCACCGAGAACTCTGCGACTTCCGATTCCGACTCACTGGAATCAACCTTCAACTGGCTTGGCAAGCATCTCAAGATGCATGGACGACTCATCCACTATCGACCTCCGGTCTCCGGAGGGGAGTGATGTAGCGGCATCAAGGCCGCCACAAGAAAAACCTACGAAGCAAATCTACATCGCAACAAAAAGCACCGCGACGCCATCTATCCGATTAGCAGCGAACTACAACGTTGAAATCCTGCATCGCGCAAGCAGAGTTTACCGTGCGATTTGAACATACACATAAGCCCGAATATCAACTATCGGGCAGTAGCCCGCCAGGCACAACAGCCGCCTGGTTGGAGGATCCTCCTTTTCAATTGAGGTGTGCGAGACTTTACTCTCTGTTCCGCATATCTCCAAACGTCTTCCTAAGGCGTCGTTCTAAGGCGTCGTTCTAATACGTCTTCCTAAGGCGTCGTTGTAAAGCGTCGTTCTAATACGTCTTCCTAAGGCGTCGTTGTAAAGCGTCGTGCTAATACGTCTTCCTAAGGCGTCGTTGTAAAGCGTCGTTCTAATACGTCTTCCTAAGGCGTCGTTGTAAAGCGTCGTTCTAATACGTCTTCCTTAGGCGTCGTTGTAAAGCGTCGTTCTAATACGTCTTCCTAAGGCGTCGTTCTAATACGTCTTCCTAAGGCGTCGTTCTAAGGCGTCGTTCTAATACGTCTTCCTAAGGCGTCGTTGTAAAGCGTCGTTCTAATACGTCTTCCTAAGGCGTCGTTGTAAAGCGTCGTTTTAATACGTCTTCCTAAGGCGTCGTTGTAAAGCGTCGTTCTAATACGTCTTCCTAAGGCGTCGTTGTAAAGCGTCGTTCTAATACGTCTTCCTAAGGCGTCGTTCTAATACGTCTTCCTAAGGCGTCGTTGTAAAGCGTCGTTCTAATACGTCTTCCTAAGGCGTCGTTCTAAGGCGTCGTTCTAATACGGCTTCCTAAGGCGTCGTTCTAAGGCGTCGTTTTAATACGTCTTCCTAAGGCGTCGTTCTAAAGCGTCGTTCTAATACGTCTTCCTAAGGCGTCGTTCTAATACGTCTTCCTAAGGCGTCGTTCTAATACGTCTTCCTAAGGCGTCGTTCTAAGGCGTCGTTCTAATACGTCTTCCAAAGGCGTCGTTATAATACGTCTTCCTAAGGCGTCGTTGTAAAGCGTCGTTCTAATACGTCTTCCTAAGGCGTCGTTCTAATACGTCTTCCTAAGGCGTCGTTGTAAAGCGTCGTTCTAATACGTCTTCCTAAGGCGTCGTTGTAAAGCGTCGTGCTAATACGTCTTCCTAAGGTGTCGTTGTAAAGCGTCGTTCTAATACGTCTTCCTAAGGCGTCGTTGTAAAGCGTCGTTCTAATACGTCTTCCTAAGGCGTCGTTGTAAAGCGTCGTTCTAATACGTCTTCCTAAGGCGTCGTTCTAAGGCGTCGTTCTAATACTTCTTCCTAAGACGTCGTTCTAAGGCGTCGTTCTAATACGTCTTCCTAAGGCGTCGTTCTAAGGCGTCGTTCTAATACGTCTTCCTAAGGCGTCGTTGTAAAGCGTCGTTCTAATACGTCTTCCTAAGGCGTCGTTGTAAAGCGTCGTGCTAATACGTCTTCCTAAGGCGTCGTTGTAAAGCGTCGTTCTAATACGTCTTCCTAAGGCGTCGTTGTAAAGCGTCGTTCTAATACGTCTTCCTAAGGCGTCGTTGTAAAGCGTCGTTCTAATACGTCTATCTAAGGCGTCGTTCTAATACGTCTTCCTAAGGCGTCGTTCTAAGGCGTCGTTCTAATACGTCTTCCTAAGGCGTCGTTGTAAAGCGTCGTTCTAATACGTCTTCCTAAGGCGTCGTTGTAAAGCGTCGTTTTAATACGTCTTCCTAAGGCGTCGTTGTAAAGCGTCGTTCTAATACGTCTTCCTAAGGCGTCGTTGTAAAGCGTCGTTCTAATACGTCTTCCTAAGGCGTCGTTCTAATACGTCTTCCTAAGGCGTCGTTGTAAAGCGTCGTTCTAATACGTCTTCCTAAGGCGTCGTTCTAAGGCGTCGTTCTAATACGGCTTCCTAAGGCATTGTTCTAAGGCGTCGTTTTAATACGTCTTCCTAAGGCGTCGTTCCAAAGCGTCGTTCTAATACGTCTTCCTAAGGCGTCGTTCTAATACGTCTTCCTAAGGCGTCGTTCTAATACGTCTTCCTAAGGCGTCGTTCTAAGGCGTCGTTCTAATACGTCTTCCTAAGGCGTCGTTATAATACGTCTTCCTAAGGCGTCGTTGTAAAGCGTCGTTCTAATACGTCTTCCTAAGGCGTCGTTCTAATACGTCTTCCTAAGGCGTCGTTGTAAAGCGTCGTTCTAATACGTCTTCCTAAGGCGTCGTTGTAAAGCGTCGTGCTAATACGTCTTCCTAAGGCGTCGTTGTAAAGCGTCGTTCTAATACTTCTTCCTAAGGCGTCGTTGTAAAGCGTCGTTCTAATACGTCTTCCTAAGGCGTCGTTGTAAAGCGTCGTTCTAATACGTCTTCCTAAGGCGTCGTTGTAAAGCGTCGTTTTAATACGTCTTCCTAAGGCGTCGTTCTAAGGCGTCGTTCTAATGCGTCTTCCAAAGGCGTCGTTGTAAAGCGTCGTTCTAATACGTCTTCCTAAGGCATTGTTCTAAGGCGTCGTTTTAATACGTCTTCCTAAGGCGTCGTTCCAAAGCGTCGTTCTAATACGTCTTCCTAAGGCGTCGTTCTAATACGTCTTCCTAAGGCGTCGTTCTAATACGTCTTCCTAAGGCGTCGTTCTAAGGCGTCGTTCTAATACGTCTTCCTAAGGCGTCGTTATAATACGTCTTCCTAAGGCGTCGTTGTAAAGCGTCGTTCTAATACGTCTTCCTTAGGCGTCGTTGTAAAGCGTCGTTCTAATACGTCTTCCTAAGGCGTCGTTCTAATACGTCTTCCTAAGGCGTCGTTCTAAGGCGTCGTTCTAATACGTCTTCCTAAGGCGTCGTTGTAAAGCGTCGTTCTAATACGTCTTCCTAAGGCGTCGTTGTAAAGCGTCGTTTTAATACGTCTTCCTAAGGCGTCGTTGTAAAGCGTCGTTCTAATACGTCTTCCTAAGGCGTCGTTGTAAAGCGTCGTTCTAATACGTCTTCCTAAGGCGTCGTTCTAATACGTCTTCCTAAGGCGTCGTTGTAAAGCGTCGTTCTAATACGTCTTCCTAAGGCGTCGTTCTAAGGCGTCGTTCTAATACGGCTTCCTAAGGCGTCGTTCTAAGGCGTCGTTTTAATACGTCTTCCTAAGGCGTCGTTCTAAAGCGTCGTTCTAATACGTCTTCCTAAGGCGTCGTTCTAATACGTCTTCCTAAGGCGTCGTTGTAAAGCGTCGTGCTAATACGTCTTCCTAAGGTGTCGTTGTAAAGCGTCGTTCTAATACGTCTTCCTAAGGCGTCGTTGTAAAGCGTCGTTCTAATACGTCTTCCTAAGGCGTCGTTGTAAAGCGTCGTTCTAATACGTCTTCCTAAGGCGTCGTTCTAAGGCGTCGTTCTAATACTTCTTCCTAAGACGTCGTTCTAAGGCGTCGTTCTAATACGTCTTCCTAAGGCGTCGTTCTAAGGCGTCGTTCTAATACGTCTTCCTAAGGCGTCGTTGTAAAGCGTCGTTCTAATACGTCTTCCTAAGGCGTCGTTGTAAAGCGTCGTGCTAATACGTCTTCCTAAGGCGTCGTTGTAAAGCGTCGTTCTAATACGTCTTCCTAAGGCGTCGTTGTAAAGCGTCGTTCTAATACGTCTTCCTAAGGCGTCGTTGTAAAGCGTCGTTCTAATACGTCTATCTAAGGCGTCGTTCTAATACGTCTTCCTAAGGCGTCGTTCTAAGGCGTCGTTCTAATACGTCTTCCTAAGGCGTCGTTGTAAAGCGTCGTTCTAATACGTCTTCCTAAGGCGTCGTTGTAAAGCGTCGTTTTAATACGTCTTCCTAAGGCGTCGTTGTAAAGCGTCGTTCTAATACGTCTTCCTAAGGCGTCGTTGTAAAGCGTCGTTCTAATACGTCTTCCTAAGGCGTCGTTCTAATACGTCTTCCTAAGGCGTCGTTGTAAAGCGTCGTTCTAATACGTCTTCCTAAGGCGTCGTTCTAAGGCGTCGTTCTAATACGGCTTCCTAAGGCATTGTTCTAAGGCGTCGTTTTAATACGTCTTCCTAAGGCGTCGTTCCAAAGCGTCGTTCTAATACGTCTTCCTAAGGCGTCGTTCTAATACGTCTTCCTAAGGCGTCGTTCTAATACGTCTTCCTAAGGCGTCGTTCTAAGGCGTCGTTCTAATACGTCTTCCTGAGGCGTCGTTATAATACGTCTTCCTAAGGCGTCGTTGTAAAGCGTCGTTCTAATACGTCTTCCTAAGGCGTCGTTCTAATACGTCTTCCTAAGGCGTCGTTGTAAAGCGTCGTTCTAATACGTCTTCCTAAGGCGTCGTTGTAAAGCGTCGTGCTAATACGTCTTCCTAAGGCGTCGTTGTAAAGCGTCGTTCTAATACGTCTTCCTAAGGCGTCGTTGTAAAGCGTCGTTCTAATACGTCTTCCTAAGGCGTCGTTGTAAAGCGTCGTTCTAATACGTCTTCCTAAGGCGTCGTTGTAAAGCGTCGTTTTAATACGTCTTCCTAAGGCGTCGTTCTAAGGCGTCGTTCTAATGCGTCTTCCAAAGGCGTCGTTGTAAAGCGTCGTTCTAATACGTCTTCCTAAGGCGTCGTTCTAAGGCGTCGTTCTAATACGTCTTCCTAAGGCGTCGTTGTAAAGCGTCGTTCTAATACGTCTTCCTATGGCGTCGTTCTAATACGTCTTCCTAAGGCGTCGTTCTAATACGTCTTCCTAAGGCGTCGTTCTAAGGCGTCGTTCTAATACGTCTTCCTAAGGCGTCGTTCTAATACGTCTTCCTAAGGCGTCGTTGTAAAGCGTCGTTCTAATACGTCTTCCTAAGGCGTCGTTGTAAAGCGTCGTTCTAATACGTCTTCCTAAGGCGTCGTTCTAAGGCGTCGTTCTAATACGGCTTCCTAAGGCGTCGTTCTAAGGCGTCGTTTTAATACGTCTTCCTAAGGCGTCGTTCTAAAGCGTCGTTCTAATACGTCTTCCTAAGGCGTCGTTCTAATACGTCTTCCTAAGGCGTCGTTCTAATACGTCTTCCTAAGGCGTCGTTCTTAGGCGTCGTTCTAATACGTCTTCCTAAGGCGTCGTTCTTAGGCGTCGTTCTAATACGTCTTCCTAAGGCGTCGTTATAATACGTCTTCCTAAGGCGTCGTTGTAAAGCGTCGTTCTAATACGTCTTCCTAAGGCGTCGTTGTAAAGCGTCGTGCTAATACGTCTTCCTAAGGCGTCGTTGTAAAGCGTCGTTCTAATACGTCTTCCTAAGGCGTCGTTGTAAAGCGTCGTTCTAATACGTCTTCCTAAGGCGTCGTTGTAAAGCGTCGTTCTAATACGTCGTCCTAAGGCGTCGTTCTAATACGTCTTCCTAAGGCGTCGTTCTAAAGCGTCGTTCTAATACGTCTTCCTAAGGCGTCGTTGTAAAGCGTCGTTTTAATACGTCTTCCTAAGGCGTCGTTCTAAGGCGTCGTTCTAATACGTCTTCCAAAGGCGTCGTTGTAAAGCGTCGTTCTAATACGGCTTCCTAAGGCGTCGTTCTAAGGCGTCGTTTTAATACGTCTTCCTAAGGCGTCGTTCTAAAGCGTCGTTCTAATACGTCTTCCTAAGGCGTCGTTCTAATACGTCTTCCTAAGGCGTCGTTCTAATACGTCTTCCTAAGGCGTCGTTCTAAGGCGTCGTTCTAATACGTCTTCTTAAGGCGTCGTTCTAATACGTCTTCCTAAGGCGTCGTTGTAAAGCGTCGTTCTAATACGTCTTCCTAAGGCGTCGTTGTAAAGCGTCGTTCTAATACGTCTTCCTAAGGCGTCGTTGTAAAGCGTCGTTCTAATACGTCTTCCTAAGGCGTCGTTGTAAAGCGTCGTTCTAATACGTCTTCCTAAGGCGTCGTTCTAATACGTCTTCCTAAGGCTTCGTTCTAATACGTCTTCCTAAGGCGTCGTTCTAAGGCGTCGTTCTAATACGTCTTCCTAAGGCGTCGTTGTAAAGCGTCGTTCTAATACGTCTTCCTAAGGCGTCGTTCTAAGGCGTCGTTCTAATACGTCTTCCTAAGGCGTCGTTGTAAACCGTCGTTCTAATACGTCTTCCTAAGGCGTCGTTCTAAGGCGTCGTTCTAATTTGTCTTCCTAAGGCGTCGTTGTAAAGCGTCGTTCTAATACGTCTTCCTAAGGCGTCATTCTAATACGTCTTCCTAAGGCGTCGTTCTATGGCGTCGTTCTAATACGTCTTCCTAAGGCGTCGTTGTAAAGCGTCGTTCTAATACGTCTTCCTAAGGCGTCGTTCTAAGGCGTCGTTCTAATACGTCTTCCTAAGGCGTCGTTGTAAAGCGTCGTTCTAATACGTCTTCCTAAGGCGTCGTTCTAATACGTCTTCCTAAGGCGTCGTTGTAAAGCGTCGTTCTAATACGTCTTCCTAAGGCGTCGTTCTAATACGTCTTCCTAAGGCGTCGTTCTAAGGCGTCGTTCTAATACGTCTTCCTAAGGCGTCGTTGTAAAGCGTCGTTCTAATACGTCTTCCTAAGGCGTCGTTCTAATACGTCTTCCTAAGGCGTCGTTCTAAGGCGTCGTTCTAATACGTCTTCCTAAGGCGTCGTTCGAAGGCGTCGTTCTAATACGTCTTCCTAAGGCGTCGTTCTAATACGTCCTCCTAAGGCGTCGTTCTAATACGTCTTCCTAAGGCGTTGTTGTAAAGCGTCGTTCTAATACGTCTTCCTAAGGCGTCGTTGTAAAGCGTCGTTCTAATACGGCTTACTAAGGCGTCGTTCTAAGGCGTCGTTCTAAGGCGTCGTTCTAATACGTCTTCCTAAGGCGTCGTTGTAAAGCGTCGTTCTAATACGTCTTCCTAAGGCGTCGTTGTAAAGCGTCGTTCTAATACGTCTTACTAAGGCGTCGTTCTAAGGCGTCGTTCTAATACGTCTTCCTAAGGCGTCGTTGTAAAGCGTCGTTCTAATACGTCTTCTTAAGGCGTCGTTCTGAGGCGTCGTTCTAATACGTCTTCCTAAGGCGTCGTTCTAAGGCGTCGTTCTAATACGTCTTCCTAAGGCGTCGTTGTAAAGCGTCGTTCTAATACGTCTTCTTAAGGCGTCGTTTTAAAGCGTCGTTCTAATACGTCTTCCTAAGGCGTCGTTCTAAGGCGTCGTTCTAATACGTCTTCCTAAGGCGTCGTTGTAAAGCGTCGTTCTAATACGTCTTCCTAAGGCGTCGTTCTAAGGCGTCGTTCTAATACGTCTTCCTAAGGCGTCGTTCTAAAGCGTCGTTCTAATACGTCTTCCTAAGGCGTCGTTCTAAGGCGTCGTTCTAATACGTCTTCCTAAGGCGTCGTTCTAAGGCGTCGTTCTAATACGTCTTCCTAAGGCGTCGTTCTAAGGCGTCGTTCTAATACGGCTTCCTAAGGCGTCGTTCTAAGGCGTCGTTCTAATACGTCTTCCTAAGGCGTCGTTCTAAAGCGTCGTTCTAATACGTCTTCCTAAGGCGTCGTTCTAATACGTCTTCCTAAGGCGTCGTTCTAAGGCGTCGTTCTTATACGTCTTCCTAAAGCGTCGTTCTAAGGCGTCGTTCTAATACGTCTTCCTAAGGCGTCGTTCTAAAGCGTCGTTCTAATACGTCTTCCTAAGGCGTCGTTCTAATACGTCTTCCTAAGGCGTCGTTGTAAAGCGTCGTTCTAATACGTCTTCCTAAGGCGTCGTTGTAAAGCGTCGTTCTAATACGTCTTCCTAAGGCGTCGTTGTAAAGCGTCGTTCTAATACGTCTTCCTAAGGCGTCGTTGTTAAGCGTCGTTCTAATACGTCTTCCTAAGGCGTCGTTGTAAAACGTCGTTCTAATACGTCTTCCTAAGGCGTCGTTGTAAAGCGTCGTTCTAATACGTCTTCCTAAGGCGTCGTTGTAAAGCGTCGTTCTAATACGTCTTCCTAAGGCGTCGTTGTAAAGCGTCGTTCTAATACGTCTTCCTAAGGCGTCGTTGTAAAGCGTCGTTCTAATACGTCTTCCTAAGGCGTCGTTCTAATACGTCTTCCTAAGGCGTCGTTCTAATACGTCTTCCTAAGGCGTCGTTGTAAAGCGTCGTTCTAATACGTCTTCCTAAGGCGTCGTTGTAAAGCGTCGTTCTAATACGTCTTCCTAAGGCGTCGTTGTAAAGCGTCGTTCTAATACGTCTTCCTAAGGCGTCGTTCTAAAATTCAAAACTTCAAAGCATTTTATTTCAAATAAACCATTTAGGGCACTTTTGAAATGTCAAGGTCGGTCAGTCAAAAACTTGGAAGTTATTTGCTCATTCCAAAGCGTAGATCTCTATGGAGAAGAACGTGCAAGAAACTCCACGGACACATAATTTGGTTATCCCGGTAAAAGGCTTAATGGAGACTGAGGAGGAAGCGGAAAATAGAGCTGCTGTTGCCTTAGTTAGTACTTCAGATCCACAAGTACCAGGAGAACAGAAACATGTCAAAGAATATTTCGGGCTGGAATTATGGGCATTAAAGACTCAAAAATACCAGGAGAACAGAAACGTGTAAAAGTATTTTTGGGCTAGATTTTTTTTGTTTTTATATTAATCGTCGAACAGTAATATGCATATTGAAGTTTTATTTCAGGCTGGAAAGCGAACGATATATATTCACAAGTAACAGGAGACCAGAAACATGTCGAAGTATTTCTTTGGGTGAAATTATAAGCGCTAAAGATTCACAAGTACCAGGAGACCAGAATCATGTCGAAATTGCTGCTGAATTGTTGAGTGCTGGAATTTTGAGCGGTAAGAATTCAAAAGTATCAGGAGAACAGAAAAATGTTGAAAAAGAAGAAGAAAAAAAAAGAGATTCATGGTGTGGCACATGATCTTGATACAGCGGTAGCTACTACAATTCTGTACGCTACCTTTGCCTTTGTAAAAAGGTATAATCAGGCTAAATCGCCACTGGTTCGGCATTTCCTTGGTGATCAGGAAGCGGTTAAAAAGATCTGTCAGAAGGTCCACACCATGTGGGCCCATCGCCTTCCACACTTCAATTGGTATATTGTCAGGCCCGACCGCTTTCCTGTTCTTCATGTGGCGAAGAGCAATACGGGTTTCTTCGGGGGAAATAGGGGAAATAAGTCAAAGGTTAGGAGGCGGTTCTCCCGGGCACGCGCCAGCTTAAAAATAAGCTTTTGCCCCTCCGCAGTTTCCAGCTTGTCGTATAAGGGCGAAAGATTTTTGCTGCGGGCTCTGGCTACAACTTTTTTGCAAGCGCGCTTAGCCGCTCCATATGCCTCCTCGTCTTCCGGAGAGTTGGACCCTTGCCACTGTTTAAATAAACCCTTCTTCTTCCGAGTCGCCTCCTGCACCCTGTCATCCCACCACCTTGTCTATGGTGCGGCCACCACGAGAAGTGCCAAGGACGCGCTTACTTGCAGCGGTGATTGCTGAATGGATCCTACTCCAGATCTCTTGACCGGACTCATGCGGAGCACTGATTTCGAGATGCTCGACCTCCGCGATGAAGTCCGACTGTTTAGGACCATCAAGCAACCACCACTTAGTGCGGGGTTTGCGTTTCTCGATCACTTTCTTCTTTGGTACAACCGCAAAGTCCAGGACAAAGAGGCGGTATTGAGCCGTTAGGCTTTCGCCTGGGATGACTTTACAGTTGGTAACCTTGCCAATGTGGCACCGTCGCACCAGCAGGTAATCGATTTGGGTTGAGTAGGCACCACTACGGTACGTAATACGATGCTGGGGCTTCTTCTGAAAGAATGTGTTCGCGATGGCTAGGTCAGACACAGCGCAGATGCTGAGTATACTGACACCCTCTGCATTTAGTTGGCCATAACCAAAACCACCGTGAACACGTCTGTACTCTCTAGCAAACTAACTTACGACGTGACCGTTGAGATCCCCTCCAACCAAAACCACCTTCGGAATTCGGAATAGCGCGCAATACGTCCTCGAACTCATCCCAGAAGGCCTCCTTTTCAGACTCACAGCAACCAGTTTGAGGAGCATAGGCGCTGATTAGGTTCCCGATGAAAGGTGTATTTGTAATTAAATCATAAAAAATATAGCCTTAATTTAAAGTAGGTAATTTGTAGCTACAAAGTACGGTACCCTCGGTTGGCGAGTCCGACTGCACTTGACCGGTGTTTTTTATACAAACCCCAATTTTCTCTGCAAACTCATGTACAACAAACAATCTACATTTTATCTAATTAGTTTAATTACGTTTCTTCATATATACTAATTGCAATACAATTCCAAACCTATGAGAAATCAGTTTCATACCACGAGTCCACGATGTTATCAATAACAGCTTGATGCATGGACTTCCTCTTAGATTATCTATTCTATTCTATTTATAAGTCAATGAGAACAAAATAATGAATGAAAATAACGGAAGACATAAAGTACCAGCTGTTTTGTAGTTGCATCCTACACACAGACATACCTACTTAGATAATGCAGGTACTAAACTAATGCTTATTAATGATTGTAAGTGGCTTTAACTAGATAGTTGTATTGTCTAACAATCATCCACCTACATCCTACATCGGTTTTTGTTTTGCTTGGGCTATATAGGTATAAATACGATTGACTATGTCACCGGAAAATTGCAGACTCCATAAGATTTTAATAAAATTTTATTAGATTATGATTTCTCGATATATTATGAAAAAAACTGTATACAATAAATTCCAAATTCATCATCATCATATCAGCCGAAAAACGTCCACTGCTGGACATAGCCCCCCAAATTTTGAAGGGAGAGGGGTTGCGCTTTGTAGGCGCAGAGAACGCTGCTGCCCATTCTCTGGTGAATTCCTTAGTCGCCTCTTACGACACTCACGGGAAGTGTTGGGATGGTATTATTCTTTTACGGCACCATACGCCACCGACCGACACCATACGGCAAATCCCAAATTCAATATTTAAGAAAAAATATTTTACAAGTTCACGCGATATATTACAATTCGTTTGCAATTTTTCGGTGACAACTATAATATCATTGACGCAACATTACTGAATAAGTTCTTGAGTAGGTAATGGAGGAAGTCGGTCTTCCATATCAACATTCACCACTGATTCCCCATTGCGTTACGCAGAAACTACAGAACACAACTTTTTTTTTAAGGATGGGAAATCATCAAATGACTTCTCCCGCTCTGGGCGGAGCAGAAGGGAGTATGATCAGACTCTTACTGACTAACCCATCCGTGTTCCTTCTAGTGCCCTATGCGTTCCAGGAAGGCTACTCTCTAAGCCCAGAGTCCTTAGTTTCGGGCTTAGTTGCGGGCGTATTCTACTCCGTACCAACTAACCACTATAAATTAATGACAACACGATTTGACTGTTACTGTCAAATCGTGTTGTCACTCATTCTTAGTTCGGGTTCGGGACTTATTGTACGTCTGTGGGTGATATGGCCGAGTAGTAAGTAAGTAGTAAGTAAGCTCGAAACTACGGACTTCGTGCTTAGAGAGTAGGCCCCCAGGGCCGGGGTAACTCTCTCGAACAAATTTCGCAACCCTAGCAGTACAGAAAAAAACCAGCATCTTGTTTTGTGAGTTAGCAGACATAATTTACCCTCATTTGATTCTAAGTATCATAAAATTATTATAATTCCGAAGTGATCTGCGACTTTCGGGTTGTCAGTCGAATCATTTCGCCTAGTTTTAGAACTTGTTTAATACGTTATAGGGTTACACGTCATATTTACGAGTCTCGTTGGTTCTCACCCTATTCAATCCATTAGCTATGGCTGTAGTTTTATAAAAACGCTTAATATTTCAAATACAATAGTACAGTACAAACTACAGTGTACACAAGTATATGCTACAAGATATGGGTTAAAACCCGTGCTGTTAACACTCTACATCTTTCTACCATCACATTCTTACCTGTTGCCAGAAACAACTATGTTCTGTCTAACCTTTCCCTTTCTGCCTGTTACAGTACCTGGTACAGTTTATCTCCAAACAAACGTTTGTGAGCCATCTGCATCAGAAACACCATTGTCAGATCTATAAAACTTCAGACCATAAAGTACAAACGATTAATATTTAAAACAGCTGACGGAATGCAAATGGCGGCGAGTTAGGGACTGGCGCCATTTTTGTGACGTCAAAGTTATTGCCGTGTTTGATATCCCGGGTTTTGTTACATAATAATTAATCATTTGCAGTATTCGTTTTTTCATCTATCTGTCTAAACCATCACAAACTATTCTACTACCGGGCAAATATACCCATGATTCACTTGGTTTTCCGTGTATATCAAGAAAATTATAACAATAAATGATATACAAGACTACTGGTACTCGTAGGTAAGCAAATGTTACAAGCATGAAAAAAGATGGATTACACATCTGCCCAAAGCATCTCATCTTCTTTCATATACTTGACTCCAATAATAAAAATAGTCATATATTGGGATGAGTGTATGATTGCCACCGACACTGCAGTTGACGTAGAATGAAAAGAAAAAGTTTACTATCATTCTAGGGCTGACTCTTTCTGATTCGCTTTTAATGAAAAGGAAAAGACAAATTGGACCTTGCATAAAAGACAAACGATGGCGAGGAATCATAGGACGTCAGGAGCTGATCGTAATAGGAACAGTATTGTTAGACGAGGAAGCTATTACTCGACCGGACACAGTTGTGTAGTTGCATAAGCTATCATCATATATCTAGCATCATCTATAGTATGTATCACTCGTACTGTAAATGCTGTTTTGCCTACAGCTGAAGTTAAGATCACAAGGGACGAATACTTATGCGGTTAAAAAGGTGGATCAATACTTGAGTACATTTTTACCGGCAACAAAAATAACCGCAACGCCATCTATTCTAACAGCAGCAAACTAATAAAGAAATCATGCATCGCGGTATCAAAGCTCTCCGTGCGATTTGAACATATACAACAGTCCGAATATCAACTATCAGGCAGTTGCCCACCGGACACAACAACCGTCTGGTCGGAGGATCTTCTCTTTTCTTTGGAGCATTGTGGTACTTTAGTCTCTGTACCGCAAATATAACATTTACTGCATTTTAATGATTCCATTGATCTATGCAGCAAATCCCTCAGCTGATTGCCGAAGCAGATCGCTCATAGATAGGTTGAAAATGACAAAAAAATAATATGACATTTACTGTAAGTATTTCACTTAGACCTCCGTCACTCATTTTACTTAATAGTAGTATGTATCTGAGAAATTATCAACTCAATAACAGTCACTCAGGTAAAAATAGATCAAAACCGATCACTCAAATAGGTACAAGAAGAGACCACAGACAAATTGAACCTTGCACGATAGACAAACGACGGAGAGGAAGCATAGGACGTCCGGAGCTGATCGTAATAGGAACAGCATTGTTAGACGAGGAAGCTATTAGTCGACAGGACACTGTTGCATAAGCATCTTGCTAGACTCGTACATTGTATTGTAGATGGTCTACAGCTAAAGTCAAGATCACATAAATGACGACGGGTGGTTTGTCTGTTTGAAAGCACTTCATTTTTTCAAAAAAATGCTGAATCCACCCACACGCACAAAACGTTTTGGGAACACATTTGTAGTGCGTACAGCTAAGGAGTGTAATTCCCTGCCAGAGTCTGTGTTTCCTGATGGCTACAACCTGGGAGTCTTTAAGTCAAGAGTGAATAGGTTACTTCTAGGCAAGCGTGCTTCATCTTCGACCACATCATCGCTTACCAACAGGTGAGATAGTGGTCAAACGCGTGCCTATCAATAGTAAAAAAAAAAAAATTCACAGACCTGAGAGCAAAATTTAATGGAGAACACGTTAACCATTTCGTATTTAAGGACAAAGCGTTTGACCAGCTGTGGGAAAATACAGCCTAAGATATAAATAAAAAACGACCAAGGCCGAGTCGGACTCGTTGACAAAGGGTTCCGAACGAATCATATTTTTTTGACATGTTAAAAATCGATGATTTCCTATAATTTTGGTTTCCTGTTGTCTAGCCTGTAAGGATGTTTGTTTATATTAATAAATAAATTATTTATATTCTGTATTCTAAACTTTATTCCTAATAGTGTCGAAGACAAACAACAGACAGACACACGAGACAGTGATACCTACTGTAAAGATTGTAGAATTCTGTTTTTTATTCGGACGTACGGAACTCTAAAAAATTATGAAACATTCCTAAGATATAAGTATCTTCATATCCAAACTTCTTAGAAATGAACTAAACGAACACACAGACAGTCCATCCATTCCCACGATTAGATATAATATGAATAATTCAGTCTCCATTCCACCTAGTTTCCAGTTAGAAGCGTTTTCAAGCGACAAAAGTTACGATTCCGGCGAAAATGGATAAAATTATTTTTCCAGGGATTTATTCCAGTAGGTAAGCAAATTATTCGTACAATTTGGAATTAAGATTACTTTAATTAAGTTCCCAGGATACGGTATTGTTTGAGTTTAGTTTGGGAGCCTACTATTGTTATATTTTTTTTAAGAACCCGGCTACGATCAATATACATAGTATGAAACAAGAAAATTATAACTGAGAAGAACGCTTTTAGACATAATGCTCTTATATAATATTGTACGCAACAAATTTAACTGTAATATGCTAGTAAACCAAATATATATCTGTATACCCTATCGTTCAACCTCAATACGATCCACTAGAAAACACTGTTTGTTTGCACAGAGGAATTGTAAAACAAATGCAGGCAAACGCGCCCCCTTGCGTAGAATAATGTATTCCTTTAATACTCATATTCATAATATAGATATATTCACATGTTCACGATCAAGTTTTGGGATCCAAATTAATAAATTGCTATTATCTCCTTAACTTCTTTCTCATAAATATTGTAAAATAGACTAAAATTGTTATTGTAAAGGGTAATTTGTAGGTAAACATCCTTATATCAATTTGTGGACTACGTTGCTGGTTACACTGTAAGAATTTTTTTTATAATATTTTAAGCTAATAAGTAAGCCGTCAGTGTAATTGTTTGTGGTCCTAAATAAATTAAAAAAAAAAAAAACAGTCTACAAAAAACTATTCAATATTAAAATGTGTCTTCTAACTAGCTGTCCCGCGCAACTTCGTCAACGTCACAGTTTTAGGGTTAAGCCTCCGCTGTTGGTCTGTCCGCCCGTCTTCCGTCCGTCCGTCTGTCTATCAGAGGGCTGTATCGCAAGAACCGTACCTAATAGTTAGACAGATGAAATTTGTATTTCCATTACCACTATCTTTCCATTACAACAAATAATAAAAATTAAGGCCTTGTTGCTTAACCTGGAAGGTCGACCCGTGTGGCTGTTATTATTTAGTTAGAAATGCTGAACCACCAGTATTAATCCTTTGAAATGATAAATCCACAAGCCCAGTAGATAGCGTGAACTCTGCCTATCCTCGTTATTACATAACGGTGGGCGCTTGACTAATCGGCCTCCTCCAACAGGTGGTCAGCAGATGCATTGTTGTTATGTAGCGTTGGCAAATTAATTGGGACTCGTATCCTCTGTGTTTGTGTTTTTTATTAAAATCTTTTATTAAACTTAAATTTATTAAATTAAATTAATTTATTTAATAACTTAGGACTAGATTATATTGTGGACACGGTTACAAGGTATAACGTTTCTATGGGTAATCTAGTTACAATGTCTGTTTGTTTGTTCGGGTGGAATCTTGCTACTCAATTTTGAAGCAGATATCCGATTGAGCTGAAATTTTGTACACACGTTTAGTTTGGATGACAATACATGATAAACTGTGTGACATCATTTTAAATTCAATATAGCCGACCATCCAATATGGTGGAATGGTTATTTTTAATGTATTTCTACAATATGGGTATCAAATGAAAAGACTTGTTGAAAGTAACTCAAAAAATAATTTGACGTCATTATAAATCCAATATGGCGGAACATCCAAGATGGCGGAATAGTTATTTTTATGCACTTCTGGGTATCAAATGAAAGGGCTTGTTGAGAGTAACTCGAAAAATAATGTGACGTCATTCTAAATCCAATATGGTGGAACATCCAAGAAGACGGAATAGAACAGACTCAGAAACATAGCCAGCGACAACCAAAAAGTAAAAAATGAATTAAAAGAAAAAAAAGCTTTTATTTAAATGCTCTAAACAGAAGAAAATATTTTTTGACGTGACAACATCTTATAAATTGGTTTGCCGGGTGACACTTCAAGAAACTGCGTTACGCTCCGCTCACGTTATGCGCTCACAATGAGAGCGAGTGAGAGGCACGCGTCCCTTCCACTCGGGCATGGTTAGCCCGCCTAAGAGCGAGAGAGACAGACTTCTTCCTACTATACGAATGAATATTCACATTAAAATTATTTTACCACTCAAAGTCGTTGTCACGTAAAACTTTCGCCCGTATACCGACTTTACAGGCAACCATTTTTTTTTCTTTAAAATTGATCATAAAAGCTTGTCGCGATTAATTAAATACTTATGTACCTACGCGACAAGCTTTTATGATCAATTTTAAAAGAAAATTTTATTTTGTTTCTTTTTTTTAAGTTTTGTTGATTTTTTTTTTGGTTTTTTGACTGTTAATTGAAGTTGTGATTTAATGATATGATTTAAATACGACTGTAATCATTATTATTACACATCAGCAGCGAATTGTTAAAACTCTTCCGTTACTGAGTGAATGTCTGACATTGCACAGCCAAAACTTCTGGTCGTAGAAAGCTGAAATTTGGCATTTAGGTTCCTTAAGGAGTCTGGAGGCGAGAACCCTCGCGCTCAGTTATGAGTGGCGCGTAGAGGCGCAGCGGTGGGGCGAGCCTCCTCTGCCGCGGCAAATAGCAGCAAGGCGGTCAGAGCTCCGGCAGGATCTCATGGCGGTATGGAGACAGCGACTGTCGCAACACAGCGCTGGGCACGCCACAATCCAGGCGATAAGTCTCCTCTCCTCTTTGAGGAGTGGCTGGAGCGGCTCCACGGTGTCTTCACCTTTCGCCTGACGCAGGTATTCACCGGACACGGTTGTTTCGGGATATACCTGTTTCGGATTTGGTGGGAGGACACGCCCGGATGTCAACACTGTGAGGGTCGCCCGGAGGACTCGGTGGAGCATATGGTGGAGGTCTGCCCTGCTTGGGCGGAACACCGCCGAGTCCTCGTCGAGGCGATTGGCGGCGGCGACCTCTCGCGACCGGCCCTGGTTCAATCTATGGTCCGGAGCGAGGAGGCATGGGAAGCGGTCACCTCCTTCTGCGAAGCAGTAATGCTAGCAAAGGAGGAGGCCGGACGTGTGAGAGAAAGGGAAATCTCACGCCCAAGCCGCCGCAACAAAAGAAGACGCCCCAGGCGTCGGGAGTCGCAGGACGATTCCCGGCCCCCGCAGGCGCGGGCCTGCGGACGGCGAACATTGGATGGCTCGCCGTCTGACAAGAACCAGGCCCGGGTCGATGGCGCGCTGCGGTCCCCGCGCGCCTCAAAGAGCTGTCAGCAAAACACGGGGCCCGCTAGGGCAAGTGCCTGCTGGGGCTGCGGAATCTGTTCGTAAAAGGTACCGTAGCCCTGGAACACAAAGGACACTAGGAAGAACACGGATGGGTTTTAGTCAGTAAGAGTCTGACACTCCCTCCTGCTTCACCCAGAGCGGAAGGAGTCATTTGATGATTTCGCATCCTTAAAAAAAAAAAAGGTTCCCTAAGGAAAGTAGGAAACCTCTAAGAGAGGATTTTCCGAAATTCCTACCGGAACGGGAAAAAACGGGATAATATGCATGTACGAAGTCGCAGGCAGAAGATAGTCAGATTTTAAGTGCCTGGTTTTAGTTGGTTGACTATCCATGACTCACTTTTTAAAACCCTCACTATAAGCTCTTTCATTTGATATATGTCCAACTATACAGTTTGAACCTATTTATTTTTTTAGTCTCCCGAAAGCGACCCCATACTCAAAATTAGTTTATTTACATAAAGCGTCCGTTTTTGGGTCACAGATTCTCATCTGTATACCAAATTTCAACAGAATCGGTCCAGTGAATTCGGAGAAATTTGGCTGTGACAGACGGACAGACAGACAGACACCCGAGCGATCCCATTAGGGTTCCGTTTCTTATGGATGTTCAGAACCACAATAACACCTTATGAACCTGTATTTTACAAATAAATAAGTACATATTTTAATTTAAATTAATTCACACCTTATTTGCTGACGCTCCACTAATCTGTTCGCTGCATATTCATATAAAATGGCCGAGCTATACATACGGTGCTATGTATAGGACGCCATTGTTTTGATAAAGATCTGTCATTATTGCTCTGTGGTTATTTCAGAATCTTTTAGTATGAAATTCGAAGAATTCAATGTTCTTCGTTTCATCTTTTCAAAAACTATCAAGCTTCAATGAAATAACAGTGTTGGATAAGTTTTATAGTTTTTTTCGGAAATCTTCAAACTGTTATAACTTCGGAAATGTGAATTTTAATAAATATATCAAAAGCCATGTCATTCCTTTTTTTAATAATCATTTATTTTTTATTTTGTTTTCTATTTGCTATTATAACCCTTTTCACGCATTTTGTATGAAATCTAAAAAAACGTGTTATTTTTTCACATGAGTCTGTTTTAATGTGGATACTCATGAGTAGGGTTGCCACCCGTACTTTATTGTAACGTATTGTACGTTATTTCGGGTGATTCTATGAAAATATGTTATTTCGCTTCATTCGATTTCTCTGGGATTAATTTCGCATATAATATACAAAAAAAGGTTGGTTGTAAGTATTTTTGCGTAAAACAGAAAACATGATCAGATACATAGTACATACTAAAGGTTTTCGCGGAATTATCTAATGCACAAAAATTACTGTAAGTATTTAATAAGACTGAAAATAACTTTTCAAAGATAAAATTATTTAATTTTCCTGACGATTCCTACTATGTCAGCATTCACAGAGTTTTTTTGTGATAAATAGAAAATGGCAAGACGAAAGTAACAAAACGTCTCAAAATCGGTTAAAAAACCGGCTAAGTGCGAGTCGGACTCTCACATTAAGGGTTCCGTACCATAAACCAAAAAAACACACGTTTCTTGTATGGGAGCCCCCTTTAATATTCAGTTTAGTTTACGTTTCATTATTATAGCTAACCCACTGACTGACAGACAGACAGGCGGACGGACAGCGGAAGCTTAGTAATAGGGTTCCGTTGGTTACCCTTTGGGTGCGGAACCCTTAAAATGATATTAATGAATGAATTATTTTTTTAAAGTTGCAAAAATTAACGAAAAACATATTTTTAAGTAAAATAATGAAGTTAAATCGTACTATATTTTGACACATTGTACTTTTTTATACTTTTAATAACCAATGTACTTTATTTGCAAAAAAAAAGGTGGCAACCCTACTCATGAGGTAATTTTCTTCTTTAAGGTGGAAGCGCCAGAATGATTTTTTCATGAAATAACCATTCTATAGAGCTTCATGAACTTAGAGGGCTATATTGATGATTAAAATGGTTATAATTCTTTAGCTGAATACGCGTTACGGCCGCGAATCGTATTTTGATCAACATGCAGCTTCATACTGACCGGAAAATTGCAAAAAAATATTTGAATTTCGCTGGCTACCCTAGCGCTTCCACCTAAAGTTTCAGAAATCTTTGGAAATATTCCACTACGCGATGATTTACTGACCAAGCTGTCCACATAAAACCATTGTACGAGTAATTCCGATCAGCAGAGTGCCTACCCGTAATTCCCCTATGACGTGAGAATCTAGAGAACGAGTACATTATCTTTAATTATCCAATCAATATGTCTATCCTTACCTGTGTCTAATATTGTTTTAAACCGCTTTGTTGTTGTTTGTGATAAGGCTGCGTACACACTTAGCAATCGTAACACTCAGAAATGGTGGTTTGATCTATCTGTACTTACTCATATATAAAGCTGAAGAGTTTGTTTGTTTGTTTGCTTGAACGCGCTAATCTCAGGAACTTCTGGTCCGATTTGAAAAATTATTTCAGTGTTAGATAGCTCATTTATCGAGAAAGGAAAGGCTATATATCACGCTAAGACCAATAGGAGTGGAGCAGGCGTTGACCCAGTTGGGCGGGTCAATTAGTTCCTTTATAATTCTGTTGTTAAACAAGACATTCTTGTAGTATAACTGAGCTTTGGTGAGACTTACAATTCAAATACTACTGCATTTACTAATATTAATACTAATGGCAAAAAGCACACAGGTATACCATGTGCTGAAAGATGGTTCCCTGCAGACGTACTGCAGGGTACCATCCGTACTTGGTCGATATCCCGACTAGTCGTACCCAGCGCTTCTCTTCCACATTTATTATACGCACAGCTAAAGTGTGAAACTCTCTGCCAGCGTCTGTGTTCCCATTCATATATAACCCGTCTGCCTTAAAAGCAAGAGTGAACAGGCATCTTCTGGGCACGCTCGCTCCATCATAGACCTCATCTATCGCTTTCCATCAGGCGTGATTGTGGTCAAGAGCAAGCCCATTGCTAAATAAAAAATAAATCAGTGTGAGTTCCTTTTCGAACGTTGAAAACATTGAATTCTCAGTACTTAGGGGCTCACGTTCTTCTAAAAAAAAAAAAAAAACGAACATTGGAAGAAGCGCACTCTAATTGCGTAATAAAACCGGCTATGTGTTATTCGGACTCGCATGAAGTGTTCTGTACTCTCTAAAAGCTAATGTTCTAATTAGAAATAATTGTAGCAGGATCATCGCCTTTTCTGTTTCTCGCATTTCAGCGTTTTCTACCCAGCGTTTCAGCCGCTCTGTGTGCCACCACCCTTACCAAACAATACACTATAATAATCCCTAGAGTTCTGATTAAAACGGCCTTGCAGCGTCGCTAATCTGTACACTACAGTATACACACATACATACAGATATATTAGTTAGTTTCATATGTACTATCACAATTAGCTCTTTGTAATAATGCCGCCACTTTGTCGTTTGTTTCATTTCTTGTTGTACTTATTTGTGGGGTATATTGAAATTGTTTATTGCTCACATAGCTGTGTTTTTTGTATTTAAAAACTGGCCACGTGCGAGTCGGACTCGCGTGCAAAGGGTTTCGAACCAATTTATTTTTTTAACATTTGTTTTTAACACTACAGACTTCAGTATTCCTGTAATCTTTAGGCATAGAACTATTATCTGCATTTTTTTTTTCAAAATTTTAGACTCATTAATTTCGGAGATAAGGGGGGGGGGAGAAATGGTAATTTTGCTCTTATTTCTTAAATAACATAAAAATAGAATATTTTAATTTTATTAAAAAAATAATAATTAAAACTTTACAGTAAGCCCTTTCATTTGATATGTCACACGATGACACAATACAGTTTGAAAAACTGTTTTTTTGCATTTCTAGTTTTTCCCCCAAACGTGACACCCATACAAGAAAAAATTGTTTATTTACGTAACGCGTCCGTTTTTGGGTTACAGAAATCCATATGTACCTATACCAAATTTAACACTGAGTGATCCTATAAGGGTTCCGTTTTTACGGATGTTCGGAACCCTAAAAATATAGTGTTACTGATAAAGTGTACTCAAGAAGTTCGTGGCTAAATGGTAACAGCCGCACGAGTCGGTTTTCAAAGTAAAGCAAGTCTATTACGGATACTCAGTAGAAGAATCTGACACCAGTCTTGCCAAAGAGTACCATGTTACGCCATTAATGGGTTGTGGAGGTCTCGAAGGCAGCCGCTCCACGTAAAATACTAGTATTCAGCTGAATCCGGTTTGACTGGAAGCCGACCCCAATTGGTCGTAGCGCGATGTTATATAATCTATAGCCTTCTTCGGTAAATGGGATCCAACACTAAAATTATGTTTCAATAAATGTAACAAAGAGTTCCTGAGATTAGCGCGTTTAATCAAACAAACTTTTCAGCTTTATCTTCTTCTACCTGGCGTTAATCCCGGCTATTGCCAGGGTCCGCCTTCCTACTTAGCTTCCTCCACTTTGCCCGATCTTGAACATCCTTCTCAGTTAGGCCATTGGCTCTCATGTCGGACTTAACGACGTCCAACTAGCGCTTGCGAGGGCGACCACGGGACCTAGCCCCAAGAACAGCCATATTCATGCATCCCCGACCAACGTACTCCATAGGGCGGCGCATGATGTGGCCATACCATCGCAGACGACACTCTTGCAGTTTTTCCCCCACGTCACGGACACCAAGACTACCTCTGATGAAAGAGTTGCGTATGCGATCGGATCGCGTTACGCCACTCATCCACCTCAGCATCTTCATCTCCGTGACGCGAAGCTCCTGGGTGTGTCTGCTTAGTGCTGGCCAACATTCACCGCCGTACAATAGGACAGGCATTTATATATCTGCCCCTTGAGCTTCGGAGGCATTTTGCGGTCGCATACAACGCTCGTTACCTTGCGCCACTTCACCCAAGCCGCGCCTATACGTGCTTGGACATCGTCGTCCACGTTGCCAGACTCGTGCAGCACGGATCCAAGGTACCTGAACGTATCGGACTTTCTGATCAGGTCCGAACCTATTTGAATCCGTGCCGCCACAGGACATGTACTCAGTCTTCGCCACATTTAGTCTCAGACCACCGTTTTCAAGCGTGTCCTTCCAAATGTTGACTTTGCGCTCAAGATGGGCTTTGTTCTGATTAACGAGGGCGATGTCATCGGCATACATCATTAGCCATGGGGGCTTATCTTGGATGTTTGCCGTAACTACATCGAGCACTACGTTAAACAAGAACGGGCTAAGAGCCGAGCCTTGGTGAACGCCAACAGATATTGGGAAGCCATTCGATTCGCCAACAGCGGTCTGGACAGAGGACACGGAATCGCGGTACATGTCTCTGATAATGTCAATATAGGCCTCGGGAACGCCTTTGAAGCGCAGTGCCCACCAGATGGACTGCCGAGGTATACAGTCGAAGGCCTTCTGCAGGTCTAAAAAGGCCATATGCAAAGCTCTCCTTCTCTCTCTGTAAGCCTCAGCCAGATTCCGTAAGGCGAATACTGCGTCCATGGTGCTGTTACCCGCCCGGAAGCCATATTGACACTCAGAGACAGTACACTCGCTACGGAGCCGTGTGTCAATGATGCGCTCGAAGAGCTTCATGGTGTGGCACATGATCTTGATACCGCGGTAGCTACTACAATCCTGTACGCTACCTTTGCCTTTGTATACAGGGATAATCAGGCTAAATCGCCACTGGTTCGGCATTTCCTTGGTGATCAGGATGCGGTTAAAAAGATCCGTCAGAAGGTCCACGCCATGTGGGCCCATCGCCTTCCACACCTCAATTGGCACATTGTCAGGCCCGACCGCTTTCCGGTTCTTCATGTGGCGAAGAGCAATGCGGGTTTCGTCGGGGGAAATAGGGGAAATAAGTCCAAGGTTAGGAGGCGGTTCGGGAGGAAGGTTATGGGGATGCTGTTTGTTAGACAGCTCCGCGAAGTATGTACACCATCTCTCCTTAACAGAGGGGGCATCGTAGAGCAGCTTACCCTGGGCGTCCCTTACACAGAGACATTTGCTAATGCCCCGTGCAGCTTTCTCCCGGGCACGCGCCAGCTTAAAAATAAGCTTTTGCCCCTCCGCAGTTTCCAGCTTGTCGTACAAGGGCGCCAGACTTTTGCTGCGGGCTCTGGCTACACCTTTTTTGCAAGCGCGCTTAGCCGCTCCATATGCCTCTCTGTCATCCGGAGAGTTGGACCCTTGCCACTGTTTAAATAAAACCTTCTTCTTCCGAGTCGCCTCCTGCACCCCGTCATCCTACCACCACGTCTCCTTTTCTATGGTGCGGCCACCACGAGAAGTGCCAAGGACGCGCTTACCCGCATCGGTGATTGCTGAATGGATCCTACTCCAGATCTCTTGAGCGGACTCATGCGGAGCACTGATCTCGAGATGCTCGAGCTCCGCGATGAAGTCCGACTGCCTAGGACCATCAAGCAACCACCACTTTGTGCGGGGTTTGCGTTTTTCGGTCACTTTCTTTTTTGGTACAACCGCAAAGTCCAGGACAAGGAGGCGGTGTTGAGCCGTTAGGCTTTCACCTAGGATGACTTTGCAGTTGGTAACCTTGCCAATGTGGCACCGTCTCACCAGCAGGTAATCTATTTGGGTTGAGTAGGCACCACTACGGTACGTAATAAGATGCTGGGGCTTCTTCTGAAAGAACGTGTTCGCGATGGCTAGGTCAGACAAAGCGCAGGTGCTGAGTATACTGACTCCCTCTGCATTTAGCTGGCCATATCCAAAATCACCGTGAACACGTCCGTACTCTCCAGCAAACTGACCTAAGTGACCGTTGAGATCCCCCCCAACCAAAACACCTTCGGAATTCGGAATAGCGCGTAGTACGTCCTCGAACTCATCCCAGAAGGCCTCCTTTTCAGACTCACAGCAACCAGTTTGAGGAGCATAGGCGCTGATTAGGTTCGTTACCGACCCTTCGATCAGCACCCTAACTCGCATCAACCGGTCGCTGCATCGGTCTACTTCAAGGAGTCCATCCTGGAGGTCCTTAGACAGCACCACGGCCACTCCGCCCCTGCCCGTTGGTGATCCGGTGTACACTAGCCGGTACCCCTGCCCGATGTCACGTGACTTATTTCCCTTCCAGCGCGTCTCCTGAAGGAAGGCGCACTGGACCCGACGCTTCGCAAGTACGTCCGCGAGTTCTCGGCAACGTCCGGTTAGGGAGCCAATGTTCCAGGTGGTTTATGAGTACCTAATATTAGTCTAGATTCCTGTGTTTCTTTCCATCACTCTATCTAGCGATGGAAAGTCATCAGCCGTCGACAAAGTCATCAGTCATTGACTTGAATATTTATACTGTGTATACAAATTATAAAGATTCAAGTCAATGACTGCACAGTTGGCAGCTAGACGTCGGACAGGGGTGCCAACATACAGGAACGTGCTGGTAGGTCTCGGTACCTACTTACACAGGATCACAATCACCGGCTTTGATTATGTTATCATATGGGCAGACGGTGACGGGGTTGAAGTTGTCAACCCGGTAGTTAGATGGATAAATGATCGGTTTATGTGCGTTAATTGAGAAGCAGCAAAAACTTTCTTACTATAAATATTCCAAGGAAAGTGACAGACGAATAATACATGCGCCACCGGTACATAGTATAGACATCGCACCCATAGGAACAAACCGTTTTGGGAATGCTTTATTGGGCGTAGGAGCAGCTAAGGAGTTGAATTCTCTGCTGACGTCTTCCCCGATAGCTTACAATATTCAAGTTCAGAGTGAATAGGTTAGTTCTAGGCAAGCGTATTCCATCTTCGACCACACATCGCTTTGCATCAGCAAAAATGAGCAAGCGAGAAAAACGATAAAAACAATAGATTTTATCATTGAATTCCTGTTTCTTTCCATCGCCCCATAGACTCAAGTCATTGACTGTACAGTTGGCAGCTAGACGTCGGACAGGAGTACCAACATACAGGAACGTGCTGGTAGGTGTCGGTACCTACCTACTTACACAGGATCACAATCACCTTCTTTGTTTATGTTATCATATGGGCAGACGGCGGCGGGGGTTGACAACCTTCGATCGGTATACGTAAAGATCATCTAGTTCTTTAAAAGGTTACTTGGGTTGGTAACTCTTACCTTACTCCATAAAAACGCATTTCGCTGTTTTCTTCGTGGTTACTGCTAGAGCAATATTTTTATTCCTTAAAATCTAGATCGAATAAACGTGCCTCTATCATTTTCCTTTTTCCAAAACATAATTACTTTAAGAATGATGACTATCCAAAAACCCGTTAAAAACAGCTCTTTTTTACCACCATGTTCAGACGACTGTCAGACTAATTTGATGTTTTTAACAAAATAGAAAATAATAAGAAGCATAGACATAGTCTTCCTCTAAATTTACTAGAGTCCCGGCCGCGAAATAGCGGTCGTCAAATAGGTAAACCATGTCAGAGGCCCTTGAGGCGGTTTAAAAACTCTGACACCAGGATGTGTGAGGTCGTTAGATCTTACTGCTCACACGATAAGAAGACCGACTAAAGTACCCTCTTAACAAATGGGCAAATCTCCTTCTAACAGCAGGTTACAAGCAGTGTAACTAGCAGTGTAAGAGCAGTGTGACTGCTCTGCTCTCTTACTCAGAGTGCAGGGTGTGAGTGTGAGAGTATATGAGTGTTTGCTGTCGTGTGTGTGAACTGGTTAACACACACGTCAACAAAGTAGCATTTGCTGTGGAACACCTGTTCCACACGTGGCATCGCACCTACCTAGGTGCGATGCCACGTTAAAATATGATGTTTTACATAATGTGTTTCGAAAAAAATTTTCTATTCTATTCGACTAAGTCTCGACTAAGACCACCATCACGTTTGTGATCCCTGCCCCAATGTTTACCCATCACAGATGCGGCACACGTGTGCGTATCGCGTGCGCGAGCGCATCATGACGTCACTCTCAGTCAATAGACACCGGCGCGGCGCGGCTGTTGGGGCCATACAAAGAGTTAGGTAGTAGTTCAAAGAGTTTTTACTGTATCAAAAGTTTTAATGTTTTCTTTTCAGTACTTGTAAAGTAATTTTTAGGGATCAGTACTTTAGACGGACACTCTTGCAGGTTAATTTTGCTGTCCGCCTCCTGTCTGTCAAGAACAATTTTCTCAGCAATGCCTGGAGCTATCATGCTGAAAAGATTTGAAATACTCAAGTCTATGGTTAAAAAACAATTTAAAATCAACTTATTGATGCTATTTCACAAACTAAGCGTTTCCAAACGTCTTCTACAATGTGCACAGCAAAGGAGTGGGAGCTGCGTTTGTTTCCGAACACATTCAACCCTAATCTCTTCAAAGTTAAAGTGAACAGGTTTTTTCTAGTGTCTGTCACCTATTAACTCTAGACTATAAAGTCAAAAAACCCATCTCAACAAAAATACAATCATAAAATACGGTAATTTTATACTCGTACATACGTAAGTCAAAACCTAGGCTGAAACCTAGGTTTTGACTTACGTATGTATTTCACGTTAATGTAAAACGTTAACGTGAAACACAAACCTTGCGTCATGCCACATTTCATTTATCTATATATATAAAACAAAGACGGGTTTGTTACAACACTTATAACTCGAGATCGGCTAGACCAATTTTCATGGTTTTTGGTTCGTTGGATTTGTCCCCGCCCCGAATAGCAGAATACATCTTAAAAATAATGAAAACTCGACGAAAACATAATTATAAAAGATGAATCATTTTCCCTTAATGTTACTTTGTTTCGTACCTTTGACAGGTACGAAACATTTGTTGTCCATCCTGTCAAATACTATAAGACAAGTAATGGTTGACATGCGTTCAGAAATAATGACAAATGATTAACATTTACGCGTGCCTTCAGATATTTATTAGTAGTCTATGTTCTAAACTATTGTATTTCTGAAATCAATTTCTAAGATTTATTTTATAGGTTATCGAAAACGTAAATGTCATTTTTATGTTGTCTATGATTTTTCTAAGATTAATAATTACAAAGGTTAAAAAGTGCACTATCCAAAGTAATAGTCTATGGTCTAAACTAATGTATAGCTTGACCAGAAATATAATAAACCTGTAGGGTAGGTAGGGTAGGTAGGGTAGGTAGGGTAGGTAGGGTAGGTAGGGTAGGTAGGGTAGGTAGGGTAGGTAGGGTAGGTAGGGTAGGTAGGGTAGGTAGGGTAGGTAGGGTAGGTAGGGTAGGTAGGGTAGGTAGGGTAGGTAGGGTAGGTAGGGTAGGTAGGGTAGGTAGGGTAGGTAGGGTAGGTAGGGTAGGTAGGGTAGGTAGGGTAGGTAGGGTAGGTAGGGTAGGTAGGGTAGGTAGGGTAGGTAGGGTAGGTAGGGTAGGTAGGGTAGGTAGGGTAGGTAGGGTAGGTAGGGTAGGTAGGGTAGGTAGGGTAGGTAGGGTAGGTAGGGTAGGTAGGGTAGGTAGGGTAGGTAGGGTAGGTAGGGTAGGTAGGGTAGGTAGGGTAGGTAGGGTAGGTAGGGTAGGTAGGGTAGGTAGGGTAGGTAGGGTAGGTAGGTTAGGTAGGGTAGGTAGGGTAGGTAGGGTAGGTAGGGTAGGTAGGGTAGGTAGGGTAGGTAGGGTAGGTAGGGTAGGTAGGGTAGGTAGGGTAGGTAGGGTAGGTAGGGTAGGTAGGGTAGGTAGGGTAGTTAGGGAGGTATGGAGATTGGTAGGTAGGGTAGCCAGTTGACGGGAGCGAAGCCGCGCGGGTCAGCTAGTTATAATATAATACTGAAATGACAGTAATTTTTTTGGGGTTCCGTTTGACCAAATGAAAAAACAAAACACTACAAAGTAAAAAATAACTTTAATTTCGGAAGTCGGTGTTCAAAAACAAAATAACCAAAAACACCGACTTCCGAAATTAAGTTAAGTTTTAGAAGCCGGTTTTATTTTTTTGTAAAAAAGTTTTTTTTATTTTTCACTTTTTAGTGGTACGCAGGTACCACTAAAAAGTTAAAACACAAACACAGCGTGCCGGCGTGATGTTATGTTATGAACTGGTGTAAATAATCAACAGACATGCGATTTCAAAAATTCCGATCCATTTGCTATCATTTATTGAAGAGTTCCGTTGTCTACCGCCGAAGTTCTTCATCAGATCTTCACCAAATTTAAATGGGACCAGTCCGAGAAAAGAATCGTCGAAACTGGCGAAAATATCGCTGAACAAACATTTTTCATGGGATCACATCATCAGATCCTGACTTATACCTTCCATCACCAACTCAGCAATATGAGATGATGATTACCAGGCAAAAATATCTGAATTGCGTTAGAAAGTTTATTGTATGTGCTTATAAAATTTGAGGGTTTCCCTCGATTTTCATGGGATCCCATGATCAGATTTTAACTTGGTGACAATGGGACCACCTCAGGAGTATAGGCTTTTTAATAATTTTTTTTTTTTTTTTAAATCGGTCCAGAATTGGCGGAGATATCGGTGAACATACATAAAAAAAAAATACGTACAGCCGAACATAGAACCTCCTCTTTTTTGAAGTAGTCGGTTAAAAAAGGAACTTTTGTAATGATCACTCGTGCGTCTCGTTTTGTTAGAATCAAAATAACCAACCCATTAAACTACTGACCATATTTCACCATGGCCAGAGTTCAACAAATCTTGTGCTAACGTAATTAGTCAGTTGGCTACATCGTTCTGTTTGCTTATTGAACCGAATTCCTCTTACATCACGCATGCTCTAATAAATCATTACTGGAGTCTTACCATCATCACTACCATTGGCTCGAAAATTATAGATAGAATTCCGTAGTAAAAATGGTGCATATGAAGAAAATTCAATCTAGGAATTGTAAATATATTTTCACTAGTTGACCCGCGCAACTGTCTGCGTCACAATTTTCATTACTGCTCCGCTCCTGTTGGTATTAGAGTGATGATATATAGCCTATAACCTTCCTCAATAAATGGGCTGTCTAACACTGAAAAAAATTTTCAAATCGAACCAGTAGTTCATAAGATTAGCGGGTTCAAGCAATTAAAAAAACAAACTCTTCAGCTTTATATATTAGTAGGTTTATATTTATATTTTCATAAGCAAATTTTTTGATGCCCTTGACGCTTCACGCTCCTGACGACAATATTCGGCGACACCTGCCGGTCGATTCTGTAAACATATCGAAGTGAAGATCTCCGTGAAGTGATCCATCTTGATTACTTGGATTGGCAGCTCACTTCGTAATCACTTCACCCAAGCCTTCACTTCGACATGTTTACAGAATCGCTCTCTTGTACATTTTCAGATACGAATTTCTTAGCTAAATATAGACAACTGGATAGGTCGATCTTCACGAATAAGCAACGCTTGATGAGGTCGATCCATGGATGGTGGACCATCTTCACATACTGAGACTCCTCGGAAAGCACGTTAAGCTGTGGGTCCCGGCTGTCATTTGTACATCTTTAATATTCGTTACGGGTAGTCAGAAGCTAGGAACTAATTTACTGCCTCCGTGGTCGAGTGATTTAGGCGATTGCCTTGTGACCCGGTGGTCGTGGGTTCAATTCCCTCGGGAAGAGCATACTTTGTAAAATTGTTTATAGTTTTGCTAGGACATTGCAGGCTTGAATCCCCTCCCCACCGAGGGTGTCTCCACGTTGTCGTCGTGGTGGGGCTTGTGTGTCTCAATGATCTTGGAGCTATGCCGGTAGAGTTACTCATGCCGGAAAGGTCCAAGTGAGGGACCAGACTAAGAGAGATACCGGGACGGGGTCGCTCCTGATCGATCGATGACAGTCCAACGACAGAGGAAGTGTCCATGCTGCTGCGGTGCAGGCACACTAAAGCGGCGCATGTTTCTCTCCTTGAGGAGAGAACTTTCGGCGGGTTCGCTGAGTCGGGTTGGTCGGACAGCGAACGGAGGCATGTTTAATGCCGCCGCCGGGGGCTTGGCTTAATCGCCTGGCCCAGAGGAAGGACACCTCTTAGATAAAAAACCACCTAATCCCAAGCTCTGAAGCGTGGTGAGGGGATGAATGGCTGGAGGGAGTCCAGTCGTGAGCGCTTCCCCTGCAGAGCACCTGCCGCACTCTGCAGTATGTAGGCTTACTGGGTACCTAGGCTCTGCCCAGCGGACATTTATTGACCTATATCTACTCGTGGGATCAAATATGGAATAGAAAAATAAAAACAATAATGAAACAGCGACTGAGTTGGTTGAACAGATGGGAGTGGGTGTGGTGTCAGAATCTGACAACACATACGACAGGATGAGTGTGGCGAGCACTTAAAGCTCAAAGTGGCAGGGTGCGGACGCTCCCTCCAAATTTTGGAGGAAGCGTTCGCGCAAAACAGACCTAACGAGGTTGGTAAGTTTGTCCTTGAGCGAGGAGAATCTTCCGGCCGCTAAAGTGCCGACGGGGAGGAGAGGAAGACGACGCACGACGCTAACTTCGGCAACGTCACGCGACGCCCAGGGTCGCTTTTTAAAACGCCCTGATACGCCGGCAGCCAGTGGAGCGAGCGAATCTAAGAGTGCTATTCTGGTGGAGCGGAATGTTATCGAGCACTCCGCGACACTGGTTAGTACCAAGGCGGACATCAATGCCGCGAGGCGAGAGGGCCGTAAGGCAGTTGCGACTGAAGAGGTGGAGGAAATCTCCCGTCTGGCGAGAGAAAGACGGTCTAGAACTGCCACCGCCTCTGAGGGTTTTACGGCGGCAGCTCTGAACCGCCAGGTTATGGACGGTGTGGATGTAATCCTGAAGGTGGCTACGAAGTCGGGCAACCTGAAGTGCACATTTACCCGCGTTCTAAAGGAGGCAGCAGACGGCATCAAGGAGGCAGTGGAAGTCCTGCTTGATCGAACGACCTCAGAGGAGACAAAAAAGCTGCAGGAGGAGAACAGCCGTCTCCAATCCGAATTTGAGGTCATCCGGCGGGAAGTCACCTCTTTATGGGCTGACGTCAGTCGACAGCAAGAGCGCGTGACTCCCGCACCTTCTGCGTCCACTCCAGCACCTGGCTCTCTACAAGCCGAGCTAGTTGAAGAGATTGTCCGGACTGTCATGCTCCAAGTAGGGAGCATGATGGATGCGAGCCTCGAGGGTTTGGAGTCCGTATCGCTGTCGAGTCGACCATGAAGTACCTGGGATTGGTGCTCGACAGCCGGTGGGATTTCGGCCCCCATTTCCGGCGGCTGGCGCCCAAGTTGTTGGGCGCGGCTGGGGCGCTGTCAACGCTGCTTCCCAATCTGGGGGACCCAAGCACCGCCTGCAGGCGGTTGTACGGGGGGATCGTGCGATCGATGGCCCTGTATGGGGCCCCGATCTGGGCGGCTGACCTGACGGCCAGCACCATCACTGTTCTGCGGAAGCCGCAAAGGGTGATGGCCGTCAGAGTCATCAGGGGTTATCGCACGATCTCTTACGAGGTGGCTTGCGTACTGGCCGGATCTCCGCCCTGGGACTTGGAGGCAAAAGCCCTCGCGTCACTGCACTGGTGGCGTGAGGACGCGCGGGCGCGCGGTGAGCGACTGATACAGCGGCACATTGAGCTGCGTCAGTCGCAGCTGCGCGAGGTCCTGGTAGCGGAATGGCGGGACAAGCTCTCACGCCCTTCCGCCGGCCTCGGCACTATTGAGGCCATCCGGCCAGTGTTCGACCTGTGGCTCGGGAGAAGGCACGGCTCCTTGTCGTTTCGGGTAACGCAGGTTCTCTCGGGGCATGGCTGCTTCGGGAAGTTCCTGTGTCGCATAGGCAGGGAGCCTGACGCTCGGTGTCACCACTGCGTTCACTGTCGGGAGGATACGGCGTGGCATACGCTGGCAGAGTGTGCCGCTTAGGAGGAGCCACGCCGTGCCCTCATATCTGTGGTAGGCAATGATCTCTCGCTGCCGACCGTAGTACGTGCTATGGTCGACGGCGAGGAGTCCTGGGACGTGGTGGTTTCCTTCTGCGAAATAGTCATCGCGCAGAAGGAGGCTGCGGAAAGGGAGAGGGAGATTTCGACCTCTCTCCCGGCCCGCAGCAGGCGCACCGGGCGTCGGAGGAGGGCATACGCTGCCCTCTTCCGGCCCCCCTAACTGGGTCCAGGGGCGGCGGTCCTGGGGATGGCCGTCGCCCCCCATTCATACGGACCCGAGGTGGCGGCGCGTAGTGTTCCCGTGCGCCCCTCTTTGACGTCGCAGGGGGAGTCAAACACCTCACTCCCCCCGCTGACCCGAGGTGGCCCGCATAGGCGGTAAACTTATTTTCAAAAAAATATAAACGACTTCCAAACAAAACACTACAAAGTATAAAATAACCCAAATTTCGGAAGTCGGTGTTAAAAAACAAAGAAACAAAACAAAACACCGACTTCCGCAATTGAAGTTATTTTATACTTTGTAGTGTTTCGTTTGGAAGTCGGTGCTATTTTTTTGAAAAGAAGTTTTTAATTAGTCCACATATTTAATAGCATTGTCTCCAATAATACTTTTTACACAATAGGTTCTTGTAGAGCAAATGTTCTGATACTAAACGTGCGACACCCAAGCAGAAGACCGCGCTTTAGGCTCATGTCTCACCGCCGGCGAGGAAGCGAGTAGCTATTGACCATTTGCTCGCTGAGGAAAAAGACAAAAGATATAGATTTCGTGTGAGTAAAAGAGACACATAAATTCATAGTCGATAGCTGGCTGTTCACACTGCCGGCGAGCGGCTCTTACCTCTAGTTGATCGCAGCGACAAGTGCTAAAGATTGTACTCGCTCAGCGACACTCGCTCGGCGATGCTCGCTTGGCGGTCAGAACAACCAAACTGCGGTAATTTCTACCTATAGTGTGGGCCGGAGCGTTTTTGAGGAGCTCGTGGCTAAATAATAACAGCCGCACGGGTCGATCTTGAAGGTTAAGCAACGCTTACCAAGGATAATACCGAGTTTCCTCCGTGCCTCGGAAAGCACGTTAAGCTGTTGGTCCCGGCTGTCATTTGTAGATCTTTGGCAGTCGTTACGGATTGTCAGTAGCCAGTAAATCTGACTATAGTCTTGCCAAGAAGTACCGTGTTACCCAGTTAATGGGTTGTGGAGGTCTGGTAGGCAGCCGCTCCACGTAAAACACTGGTATTCAGCTGAATCCGGTTTGACTGGAAGCCGACTTCAATAAAGTTGGGAAAAGGCTAGGCAGATGATGATGATGAGTGTGGGCCGGAGCGAGTATTGCGAGTAAAGGCCCGTCGCACTAAAGCACTCGCTGAAAGCCGAGCGTCAAAATTATCGAAACTTTTTCACTTGCTACTCGCTGATCACCAAGTGAGGTGCCTAAAGAAGTTCTACCAACTACCACCATACTTATTTTCCCCTACCAAGCAACATTGCTATGATCATTTTGTAGGTGCCAGTAATAACATTACCCCTCTTGAAAGATCATGTAAGCTCTCAATGATAGTAGTGAATCACTGAAAGACAAATGACAGTAATGAATTTATTTATTTATTTAAACTTCATGTACAATAGTGTTACATAGGCGGACTTAATGCAACAAGGCATTCTCTACCAGTCAACCTTTGGGTTAAAACGAAACACACTGTGGTAGGTGTACAGCAAATAAATAAAATATAAAATAGAATATATTCGGAAAAAAAGAAATATACAAAGAAATAACATATATAATACAAGTAAATGAATAAACTAAATATATATTACCAATAAAATACACATAATTATATTGGTAAAATAATATATTGGTATTTCAATCGTAGCATTTATCGATTGTCATTTGTTCATTACTAAACAACCAGCTTGAAGTAGGTACTCAGTACCCAGAAGTGAAAATTCATTTGTCACAATAAAAGTGAAGAGTTTCGTAGAACTTTTATCCAACTGACCCAGAAGCAGGATAATATTTGTCTTTTCGAGACACTTTGAGAGGTACTCGTATGTCTATTTCTGTCTTTTTTCGTTTTGCGTTATCATTGGAATCTTCATTACGAAGTGACATGGGCAATACGAATTTTGAAAAAGAAACAAGTACGCGTAAACCTACATTAAACAAGTACAACCTACATTAAAATCACACTTTGTAAACAAAAATATTGCAAATTAGAAGATTACATTCAGGATAAGAATGCTTGGAAACATGCTGGTCCTGCTCCATAGGACAATCAATGGTGGAGGAGACAAGATCAAACTGGTTGGTTTATGTATTTACTTTTGTACCTACTGTTTCATTTTTGGGTTTTTATTTTTCTGTTCACTCACACTCTGCTAATTAATGGTTCCAATTTTTCTAAATATGTGAGTACCATGTACTTACTTAAAAAAAAATAAGTCTACCTCTGCATACTCTAGGTTCATGGTCCTCACATATATTAACAGAAGTTTTGTATACCACAGCCATGTAAAACATTGATTTGAAAAGAGTAACTATGGAGTTTCTTGTCCGTTCTCCTCCATAAGAATCTACCCTTCCGAATGGACAGTAGAGTCACTATGTTATTTTAAATGTAATGATGACGTTCAAAAGTGCCATTTAATGGCCTAATTGAAATAAACGTTTTTGACTTTGACTTTGTAACCAACGGAACCCCGTTACTAAGCCTCCGCTGACCGTCCCTCCGTCCGTCTGTCCGTCCGTCCGTCCATCCGTCCATTCCTACGCCCGACCGTCTTTTTTTTTGTTCGACTGTCTGTCAGCGGGCTGTATCTTTAGAACCGTAAGACAGACAGACGAAACACACGAGACGTAGACAGTTGACATTTTCAGAAAAGAAACAAGAAAAAACTCAACCATAAACAAACAAAAAACGGGCGGTTTGTTTATGGTCGAGTTTTTTGCGGGGTTAGGCAGAGATAAACTTTAGATGCAACTTCATTTCGGCCGTTATGTTTAAGTTAAGTCCCATGTACCACGGGGCGAAGTTATTGAGAGCTTTTGATATTTAATCTGCTGGGTCAAGGGCGTGATGAGGGGGACAGCAGTCTTGGACGGAGCACGTAGGCATTGAGAGGTTCGCCGATCTTTGGCACCCTCGCCGAGACGTAGATTGGCTCGCGTAGGGGGAGAATTCACTTTTCTTCCATTTACGCAAAATAGTGAGAACAAAGCAGCACTTTACTCCTTCTGAGTAAAACAGTGCAGTAAAGTATGTGTATGTGTATGTGTATGTGTGTCTTAAATAAATAATAAATTGCTAAAGTAGAGAATAACTATGTTACTGAGGAGCTAATTGTAAAAAACTAGTAGCCCACTGGTATCGGGAACAGGATCTAAGCTATAGGTCAGGGCTACAAAGAAAGGATTCGCCAAACAATGCGAGCCATGTCCAGCAGTACCTACTGTCTTCTAATTCTAGCCCTTGACCCAGCTGCCTAACGAGAGCCTCCTATTTGTTTCTATTATTATTAAAACATCTAAACTATAAAACTAATCTGCCTAGGAAAGCCAGATCAGTAACTGGATTCCTGAAAATAACACAGGGTTCATGAAGGCAGGGGGAGTCTCACGAACATTGAAAACCGTTTTCGCAGGCGAAGCCATAGACAAGACTAGTATCGAATAGATCTACATGTCCTCAATAATGTACAATAAACGTGATGGACAATAAAACAGCGATAGAATAGAGGCGCACCTCGGCTTGCTACTAACAAAATTATATCGCTAAACGCTTTGTATATTGCGCAATATGAGTGCTAGAGGTGTGGCTTCCGGTATCGACTAATCGATTTAGTTGTATCGAGTAGTCGACTAATTTGAAATAGGGATCAGTACCTCGAAAGAAAACAAAACGGAGTCTTTATAAGATCACTTTTATGTTCGTTGCCCGTCTGTCTGCCCGTCTGTTTTTTATGACCCTTTTAAGTAAATAATTTGAAATTGATTCAAAATTATAGTAAAAAATCTTACTACAAAAAATTTAACTAAAAGTTAAACTACAAAATAATAATAACAATATTATTTTTGTAGTTTAATTACAAAAAAAACTTTTTTACAAAAAACACAACCGACTTCCAAAAACAAAACACTACAAGGTACAAAATAACATCGGAAGAAAGAAAAAACTTTAATTTCTGAAGTCGGTGTTTTTGGTTATTTTTTCGTTTTTTGACACCGACTTCCGAAATTAAAGTTTTATTTTGTACCTTGTAGTGTTTTATTTTTGGAAGTCGGTTGTGTTTTTTGTAAAAAAGTTTTTATTTTTCACTTTTTAGTGGTACCTAGGTACCTGCGTACCCATTAATAGCGTACCGGCGCAATGTTATGTTAAGAACTGGTGTAATCACTAAAAAAACATGCGATTTCAGCAATCCCGATCCCTTTGCTATCATTTATTGAAGAGTTCCGTTGCCTACCTCCGAAGTTCTTTGTCAGATCTTCACCAAATTGAAACGGGACCAGTCCAGGAAAATACTCTTTCAAACAAAAAATAATCATCAAATCGGCTGACAATTGGCTAAAGTATCGCTGAACAAACATTTTTCATGGGATCTTATCATCAGATCCTAATTTACACCTTTCATCATCAGCTCAGCAATATGAGATGATGATTACCAGGCACAAATATCTAAATTGCGTTAAATTCATGAAAAACATTGTATGTGCCTATAAAATTTGAGGGTTGCCCTCGATTTTCGTGGGATCCCATCATCAAATTCTGACATGGTGACAATGGGACCAATCGAGGAGTATACCCTTTCAGATGAAATAAAAATGTTTCACATCGGTTCATAAATGACGGAGTTATGAGGTAACAAACATAAAAAAAAAAAAAAAATACAACCGAATTGAGAACCTCCTCCTTTTTTTAAGTCGGTTAAAAATAGTATATTTAAAATAGTTTAAAGAATATTATTTTTGTAGTTTTATAAGTAGTGATGTAGCCATGATTTGGTATTGCCAATTAAATACTTAACATTATTTACATACAATACCCTATTACCAACTAAACTTCTACAACTTCAAAACATGTACAATCGACTAAATCCAACTTCTCCCACCCCTAGCGCGTATAAGATGAGTTTTTGAATCACCCCATTACATACGATGGGTCGCATTCCTAGGGGGGGTGGAAATCAATTACAGGGGGTGAGCAAGGGGCGGGGTGTTGGCAAGACGCATGTAGGTTACGACTTACGTACCAACATAGATTTCCTTTAATATTTTTCAAGAACTCGACGTCAACATGCGTCGGGGTGGTTTTGAACAATTGGAATGGGTTAGTGCTCTTATTTTGGTTACGGTTAGATTCTTGAAGAATAAAACTGTTATTTTTACGGTTCCGACCGTCCGTATGGAAAAACGGAACCATTACAGGATCACTGTCTGTCTATCAGAGTCAATTTTCTCCGAATGGACAAATGGGACAAATATGTAGGTACTTTTGTGACCCCAATATGGAGGCGTTGCGAAAATAAATAATTTTAGATTAGAAAAGAGAAACAGAAAATTATTTTTTGGCAAATTGCGACTCAGATGCGAATCCGAACATACATAACATAACATAATCAGCCTATTACTGTACCCACTGCTGGGACACAGCCTGGGCTCTTTCGAGCAGGAGTGGGCTATAATCCACCACGTGGGCCCAGTGCGGGTTGGTAGATGTCACAAGTCTTCGAATTTTTGGTTCTAGTATACTTAGTTTCCTCACGATGTTTTCCTTCACTGCTTGAGAGAGTGGTGATGAAATAATTTACACAAAGTAAAGCGCCTGTCTGGGTTCGAACCTACGACGGAACGAAACGGGGATTATAAATCCAAAGCTTGGATGGATGAATGATTGTTCCTCCATCACCCTAGAACGACTGAATATATACACCCTGTACATGTCTTTACTTCCCTGGCAGTAGGACAATCGCAGTGTATAATATAGACTATTCAGTAATAATTAACTAATCTCTACATTACGCTACAATCGATGAAACAGTCCGTATTGACAGCTGAACGGATCGATGGCCAGACTGCACGCTCGCAGGTGGGGCCGTAGTACAATGCATGTCGATAGTTCTGACGTGTTGCGATAAATGTGAATATGAAATGTAAATGGTGTGCGATTGGGTTTAGATGGAGATATTTTCATAGTGGAAAATGTTGAAAGGACTTTATTCAGCAGATTATTTGGTACAGCTTCTGCCAGCAAATTCGTCAACGATAAAGTCAATCGAATTTTCTCCACAGCAAAAACGCACAGCCGGAACTTGATCTAGTCGTTGAACGCTGAAGGCATGTAGTTGTAGGTTCCTTGGGGAGTGTAGGGGAGCACTGAGAGAGGATTTCCCGAAATTCCTACGGGAACGGGAAATATGCGGGGGATATGCGCGTACAAAGTCGCGAGCAAAAGCTAGCAAAATATAATGAAATAATACTTTTCCATTAAAACATTTTCATTAGAAAAAAACACAACTAATATTATCTTTGATTACCAAGTTTATCGTCACCTCACTTAACAACATATCGATTCCATGTCCCTTCTATATTATTATCAATAAGTCCCCTTAATCGATTGTAGCTAGGTATGATGTCACTCCACGAAGGGCCACTTCATAGTACGACAAACGAGTCAATTATTCAGAAGTCTGATCGATTGTGTGTAGTCTTGATTTACGAGGGCATGACTATATACTACTGTTATATATTACTGTTAGTATTTTTTGAAGTACCTAACTAGCTCCTGCCAGCGTCTTCGCCTGTGTGAAAGTATTATGCTAAGGGATCAGGGAACTCTCGGGATGAAAGTAGTTTTAGTTTTCTTGACTATATTGGGGTCGGCTTCCAGTCAAACTGGATTTAGCTGAATACCAGTATTTTACGCGAAGCGGCTACCTACCAGACCTCCACAACCCATTAACTTAGTAACACGATACTTTATGGCAAGGCTGGAGTCAGTTTAACTGGCTTCTGACTATCCGTAACGACTGCCAAAGATCTACAAATGACAGCCATGTTGGGCATGTTTCCGAGGCCCAGATGGATATACCATGCATAATCAATAACTGACTGACAAAGCGTATACCTAGTACAATAACTAACAATCTTCGTTTCTTGAAGACTAGATAGCTAAACGACCTTCGAAAAAGACAAAAGCGTTTCCACCTTAGAAGACAGAATTAAATAACATCACGAAGTTATAAAAATGCTTTGATACCGGGCAGATATGCAAGCGGCGCCGGGTGTCACAATAAACAATATGAATGGAGAGTACGTGCGACTAGTAATGAGACGCCGTAAATCTGCCAGCTCCCGCCAGACGGCGCGTGATGATATCAGAAGCGTATGAAATATAAATATTTTGGAGGATAATGAGTTGGTTTTGGTTTGGGATAGTTCGTTGGATTTATTTGGAATATATTTTGGTGTTTTGGTAGTTACTGTCACATATGATATGAGACCTCCTTGGCCGCAGATCACTGGAAGACGAGTTAGTCGATGGAAATCTGTCAGAAATATAAAATGGTTTTTGTACTGTAGACGTGTAACTCTCCCTTTTACGAAGGATCTACGAGATTGAATTCAAACAGTTGTTTTATTTATAAAAAATACACATATCACCGTCAGTGGGTTCCCCCCGGCTTTTACAATATTACAATTTCATTGGTTTTAGCGGTGTTTTAAAGTACCTGGGTATGTATAGTGAAAATCCTCCGCAGCGCTGTCCACTGCCGGCATTGCCACGTTGTAGGTATGGCAATTATTATCTTTTGTCCAAGGTAAACGCCAGCCCTTCTGTAACGCGAAGTGTCAACTAGGCGTTTGTATAAATATTTAAGTTAAAATAGTGCTTGAGCACTTTATTAAGCGTCGGAAGCAATAATAAGCAACTACCGGAATATAAAACGTAGGAATTTTCCAAGCGTAGACAAACCGCGCGTTTTCGTTAACTAAGCGCGGGCCTGCGCGGGGATGGCCGATTTATGATTTAGATTTGCCTGGCACAAAACATTGCCACTTCTACGGTTTTGTTTATGGTAACGCGTAGGTCACTCCGACTGCATGTTTTGGGGCACAGAAGACAGGACAGAAAGCGCTGTATAGTTTGTGAATAGGCTCCACATCAAACTCTACCGAAGATTTGTTAAGTTAAGTTGGAGTTACACCTTCCTACCAGCTTAGTAAGATACTACATTCCTAGTATCTTACTTACTCATCATCTGCCTAGCCTTTTCCCAACTATATTGGGGTCGGCTTCCAGTCAAAACGGATTCAGCCGAATACCAGTGTTTTACGTGGAGCGGCTGCCTACCAGACCTCCACAATCCATTAACTGGGTAACACGGTACTTCTTGGCAAGACTGGAGTCAGATTTACTTGCTTCTGACAATCCGTAACGACTGCCAAAGTTCTACAAATGACAGCCGGGACTAACGGCTTAACGTGCTTTCCGAGGCACGGAGGAAACTCGGTATGTTAAGATGGTCACCCATCCACAGACCAACCTTGACAAGCGTAAGTATCTAATCTTACTATAAATATTTATATACAATAACGAAGCTTTTTATTTTTTTGAGGATGGTAAAACATCAAATGAATCCTTCCGCCCTGGGCGGAGTGGAAGGAAGTGTCAGATCCTTACTGACAAAAACCCACCCGTGTTCTTCCTAATGCTCTTTGCATTTCAAGGCTGCGGTAATTCTTTTGAACAAATTCCGCAACCCAAACTACCGTAGCTAGAAACACCGAAACCAAATACGTTTTCAAAAATCATCCACTTCATAACCGCTTCATTACCTCCCGTACATAACCAAGTATATAGAACCTAACATTAATATTACAGTTGTATAATAGTGCGCCTCGTCGTGACGTCAGAGTGACGTCACTCGCCGTGCTAACTGCGTTTATACCAACATAATCGAATGTACGGAGGAGGCCGGTTGCACAGTGGTATAGCTGTCGCTTAAGTGGTGCAGGTTTAGTTTAAACTTGGGTTAGAATTTGAACGAATAGTACCTATGGTTCGTAAGAAAAACCAACGGAGCAAATCTACATCGCAACAAAAAGAACCGCGCTACTACGTTGAAATCCTGCATCGCGCAAGCAGAGCCTACCGTGCGATTTGAACATATACATCAGCCCGAATATCAACTATCGGGCAGTCGCCCACCAGGCACAACAACCGCCTGGTCGGAGGATCCTCCTTTTCAATTGATGTGTGCGGGACTTTACTCTCTGTTTCGCATCCCTCCAAAGTTCATTATAGGAGTTAAGAGTTCCCACTGGGAGATAAGCCTGTTATCGTTTTTTTACTATAGATAGGCTTGCGTTTAACCACAATCTCACCTGACGGAAAACAATGATTTGGTTGTCGGTGGTGCACGCTTGCCTAGAAGTAAATTGTAGCTATCAGGAAATTCATGTCTTTAGCTGCGTACAATGAAAGTGCATACTTTAGACAAATCAGCCCACTAATCTTAATATTACTAACGTCGACGATGGAGTACACTTGCCTAAAATGAACATATTCAATCTTGATTAAAGGACTCTGATAGAGTTACGAGGAAGTGGATGTCAAAATGTTTTAATTCTTTTTTCATATTGTCACGATGTTTTCCTTTTTGTAGAGCTGCAAATAAATTCATCATCATCATCAAGACGTCTACTGCTGGACATAGGCATCCCCCAAGCGTCGCCACAACGATCGGTCTTGCGCGTCTCGCATCCATCGGCTACCCGCAACCACGAATTAGAGGCTTAGAGAGTAGCCCCCCAGGTAGCGAAATTAAAGAGTGTTTGAAAGTATATGGGGCCGGCATTTACCCAATAATGGGCAAACAACAACAACAGCAATAGTGCGTGGCAACAGTGGGTGGTGTGCGCAGTGGGGTGGATAAGAAAAATAAGTAAGTAAGAAGAGGCCATTTGGCCAAAAGCAGTGCTAGTGTGGAACCCCTTCAAAGAACATGCGTCGCCTCCTCAGTTGCCCTGCCTGCCGTACACGACCGCCTGCACCATCCAAGATAAACGAGGCCTATGATAAAGCTGTACAGGTTGCTCAATATGGCCCGACAACGTTTAATTTGTAAAAGAAGTAGAAGAGGGCCATTACCACTGGGCCATCATGAATGCTCTCCAAGTTATGTGTGGTTATTTACTAGCAACAACAACAACCAACAACAACATCCTTCAACATCCTTTCGGCTTTTCGCCGCTACTTTACTTTTATAGGTTACCTATTATAAGTTTATTGACTCTCATTTCCACAACTTTATCCGTCTCATAAACACATTATACCGGTACCGGTAACGTAAAGGTCAAGGTCGGCGTAAGTAGTTACTTTGACCTTTCATTGTTTTATTAATGAACAAACATACTTTTGCCAACTATCTAAACTAAATGAATACGTAACTACGATTTTTTCTCTGTCTGTTTTGGAGTTTCTTCTCAGGTTAAGAAACACCGGTCTCATCTGTTTAAAATTGTCAATAAAGATTGTCGTTTTAAAAGTTATTTGTAACTACCTACCTATTCGCAAATCATCATATAAATACCGTAACCATAGTTTAAAATGCGACGGTGCAACCGGACCTAAGGAAACCGATAGCTGTGTGCGTTCCCTTAGCCTACATACACGCTATTTGCGTATGTGTGCGTGTGCCGATTGAGGGAGTCCATATGCATGTGTGCGTGTGTCGAGGGAGTATGTATGTGTGTGTGCGTGTGTTGATTGAGGGATTCTGTATGTGTCTGTGGACCTGTATGTGTGACGAGTAATGCCGCGGGAAATGCTTAAATTGAACCGGGATTAGTTTTAACTAGATTCTGCTCCAGGGTTTGGCTCTAATTCTTAGTTGATAGGTAAGTAACGTCTTCTATCTTGGAGGAGTTCTAAGAGTTTAAGATATAGAACGTGTAACAGAATAAACGAAATATGTTTTAAGGAGTCTTATTACTCATAATTCTAAACACCTTTTACAGTGAGACGGTCAACCCTTCTTTTTTTTTTAAGGGTGGGAAATCATCAAATGACTCCTCCCGCTCTGGGTAAAGCAAGAGGGAGTGTCAAACTCTTACTGACTAAAACCCATCCGTGTTCCTGGTGCCCTTTGTGTTCCAAGGCTACGGCACCCCTTTCGAATAGATTCCGCAGCCCCAGCAGGCACCTGCCCTAGCGGGCCCCGTCGTCCACGCTGACATCTCTTTGAGGCGCGCTGGGATCGCAGCGCGCCGCCGACCCGGGCCTCCTTCTGTTGCGGCGACTGGGACGTGAGATTTCCCTCTCCTTTGGCCTCCTCCTTTGCTAGCATTACTGCTTCGCAGAAGAAGGTGACCGCTTCCCATGCCTCCTCGCTCCGGACCATAGATTGAACCAAGGCCGATCGCGAGAGGTCGCCGCCGCCGATCGCCTCGACGAGGACCCGGCGGTGCTCCGCCCAAGCAGGACAGACCTCCACCGTATGCTCCACCGTGTCCTCCGGGTGACCCTCCCGCCGAATCCGAAATAGGTATCTCCCGAAACAGAGACGGTCAACCCTGAACAGTACATTTTGTCGAGTTATGCGCTCATGAATGTACCTACCTACCTATAGGGCAGTTAATTTTTTTTTTGCGATTTCAGTGTTGATCTCATAGTGAAAGTTGTTCATAATGATGGAAAGGTACAATGACTGCCCTTAAGAGGTAGCACTTTTTATTACACGATGAATTATAAAAATAACATAATATCATAATTTTTTTATTTTTTTTACTAATAATAGGCACGCGCTTGACCACCATCTCACCTGATGGTAAGCGATGATGTGGTCGAAGATAGAGCACGCTTGCCTAGAAGTAACCTATTCTTATTTAACATTCAACAACTGCATATCTGACCTCCACAACCCACTAAAAAAAAGACTCTGTCAAAAAAAAATTACTTTGTCATAAAACCCGACCGCTAAAAACAACAAAAAAAATTGAAACAAGTCGCTTTTCCTGCAGTCTGATACCTACAGTTGGTGGCAGCAGATCAGTGATTGAACTGTAATTTCTGACAGTTTTTTTTATTTCCTACATTTCAGTAAGTAACATTTTGGAATCGTCTCCTCGAGGCCTTTATCTTGATACCCCACTCGATAGGATTTGAAAATTAAAACATTTTTGAAGGCATAAAATGGCGCCAAAAATAGCCATTTTAATTTTTATATACATTCAGTCAAAAAAGTATCGGGATTGGATGATTTGTTTATGGTTCCAAATTCAAATTTTTGTTTTTTTGTGCTTGTTAGATTGGCACAACTGTTTTCCATTTTGGCGCGGAGTTTGAGTTGCATCTGTTATTTATATTAAATACAGTGCTGGTTTTAGTAATATCATATATAGTGTGTATTGCGAATTTCATAATGGACAAAAATATCGAACAAAGAGTTTGTCTTAAATTTTGCATCGCCAATGGAATTTCGTGTTCGGAGTCACTAAAAATGTTACAGAAGGCTTACGGTGAATCGATTTTATCAAAAACTCGTGCTTATGAGTGGTTCAAAGCGTTCAAAAGCGGTCGAGATGTGATGGAAGATTTGCCTCGCTCTGGTAGGCCGTCAACGTCTGCAACTGAAGTTAACATCGCAAAAGTGAAGGAAATAGTGACTGAAAATCCCCATTCAACTCTGAGAGAGATAGCCGCCGAACTTTCTGTATCTCACGAGTCGATCCGTACTATTTTAACTAATCATTTGGGTATGAAACATGTTGCTGCTCGGCTAGTCCCAAAAGATCTAAATTTTCTCCAAAAACTCAATCGCATGAAAGTCGCTGAGGACATGCTAGAACGAGTCAGTTCGGACCCAACATTCATGAAACGCATTGTTACTGGTGACGAGACGTGGGTTTACGAGTTTGACATGCAAACTAGTTAACAAGCTTCGGAGTGGCGCCTTCCAACTGAACCGAAACCGAAAAAACCACGCCAAAGTCGATCAAAAGTCAAAGTCATGTCGACTGTTTTCTTTGACTATCGCGGTGTGGTGCACTCTGAATTCTTACCGGAAGGTCTAACGGTAAATAAAGAAAATTATTTGAGCGTTATGCGGCGTTTAAGATAGCAAATTCGACGAAAAAGGCCAGATTTGTGAAAAGAAAATTCTTGCATTTTGCACCACGACAATGCGCCTTCGCACAAGGCTATCATTGTGAACGAATTTTTAACCAAACACTCAACAAATACCATCCAGCAACCACCATATTCACCAGATATGGCTCCTGCTGACTTTTTTCTTTTTCCTAAACTCAAATTACCACTGTGGCACCCGTTTTCAATCGATAGAAGACATAAAGGAGAATTCGCGGCGAGAACTGAACTCAATTCCGGAAGCAGCGTTTAAAAAATGTTTTGATGAATGGATTATTCGTTGGCGCAAGTGTATCGTTTCTAAAGGAGCATACTTTGAAGGTGATAAAATAAATTTGGATGAATAACAGACATTTTGTGTATTATTGATCTTTTCCCGGTACTTTCTTGACAGAGTAGTACCTAGTGTTACTTTCACAATCAAGATGAATCTAACGAAACCTCTCAAGCTAAAATCCGTAGACTTTCTCTTTATCATCTCTGACATTGACTAGATTCAAGAGCAAACCGATTACAACTAAAAAAATAAAAAATCCATCGAGCCGTTCAGCCCGCAGAGCGTGCCAAACAATTAAACATACCTGCATACATACTCTCCAAAAACATAACCCTCTTTCTGGCGCAGTCGGGTAAAGATGTTAATTATAAAAATTTAATTAAAAGCCTCCACGTTTCTTATGTGACTGCGTATCTGCCATTTATTTCAGCGTAATGTTTCGAGAGGGGCGTGAGGCGTGAAGCGTTACGCCTTCCTGAAGAAAGTGTTGTGTAAACTTAACTGGTTTGTTACGTTCAAGAGATTTGCTGAACGTTTTATAATAGCACTAGCTTTGGCTCGCAACTTCGTACGCGTTATCCCGTTTTTTCCCGTTCTCGACAGAATTTCGGGAATGCTCTCTTAGTGCTCCCTTAAGAAGTGTAGGGAAGCTACATGCCAAATTTCAGCTTTCTACGACTAGGGCTCGGTACACAATGGTCCTATACGAACGCAACGTATGCGACGCATTTGTATCGTATCGTATGTTGCGTTGCATACGATAAAGCTAGAGACAAACTGGTCCCACGTACGCAACGTATGCAACGCATTATGATATCTGGACTCTTGATTTTATATGAAAAACTATGCAATAAAAACACACTTATCGTATGCAACGCAACGTACAATACCATACAAAAGCGTTGCATACGTTGCGTACGTAGTACCAGTGTGTTGTGTCTTCATTGAATAATTTTTCATACAAAATCAATAGTCCCTGATATCATAATGCGTTGCGTACGTTGCTTACGTGGGACCAGTTTGTTTCTAGCTTAATAGTTTCAGTTGTACGTTGTCTGTCAGTCACTGACTCAGTAAACGAAAAATCAATAATTTTATTTGTATCTAGTTTTGGAGCCTACTCAATTCAAACAACCTACAAACAAATGAAAAATTCTTTCCCCTTTATAATATTAGTGTAGATTATGTACCTACTATAAATATTACCTAGCTTTTGCCAGCGAGATCGTATGCGCATATATGCCATTTTTTCCCGTCCTCGAAAGATTTCCCGAAATTCCTTCGAGGACGGGAAAAAACGGGATATGCGCGTACGAAGTCTCTGGTGCTCCTTTACTCTCCCCAAGGAACCTACATGCCAAATGTACGTACGTATGTGTCTTCTACAACCAGTAGTTTCAGCTGTGCGTTGTCTGTCAGTCACATATCAGTAACGAAAGAATTTTATATTAACGAGTTGTGAAAAGGTAGACTTTTTGAAAGGCTATTTAGCCACATAGATTGATATAAAGGCTTAAGCAACGCTTGCCAAGGAAGGTTCTTAGATAGACCATAGTCTCGTTATGCACTAGGCCCTAGTGCATAACGAGACTCCTCCATGCCTCGAAACGCAGGTTCAGTTGTCATTTGAACATCCTTGGGTTGGAATCGGGTAGTCAGAAACTAGATGATCTGAAACCAGTCTTGCCAATGGGAGGAGAGGTACCCCTCCCTATCCATCGTCCTCAGTCTTCTTCAACTATAAAGGCATGTTGCCACCCGGCTGCATCCGGTTCGACTGTTAGCCGGCCCCTTTTTTTTTTTCTTTAAGGATGGGAAATCATCAAATGACTCCTTCCGCTCTGGGCCTACTGTTAAAGGCATTGGCGATGTCTAGGACACCGCCAAGACGACTCCGCCCCGGGAAACTGCGTCCCCTGTCTCACGCGCATGATGGCGTCCACCGTCGAGCGGCCCGTGCGGAAACCGAACTGGTTTTCCGCCAGATCCGGCCCCACCCTTCACTAGGTGCTCGACGAGGCGGTTTGCAATTACTCTTTCAAAGAGCTTGCCCACCTCATCGAGCAGCACGATGGGCCGGTATGCGGACGGAGAGTCCGCAGGGCGCCCCGGCTTCTTAATGAGGACCAGTTTCCCCGTCTTCCGACGAAGTGGGAACTGGCCCCTCTCCAAGCATGCGCTTAAGAACCCTCTTAGTCGAGGCCCAAGAGCCTCCAAGGCCAGGACCCAGGCTTTTCCAGGTAAGCCGTCGGGTCCTGGGGCGGTATTTTTGGCCTTCAGCCTATTAACCGCCACTCTCAGGTCTACCTCAGTCACCTCAGGGGCATCCGTCATCGCCGTCAGCGTTGTAGTCCGCATCGGGCACCGCAGGTGGCGGAGCCATAGATGGAGGAGTATGTTCCCCTCGCGAGGGAAATAGAGCGCTCACCACTTCCTCCACCAAATAGATTCCAGCTTAAATTGGAAAGCACACATAGAGATGATGTGTAAAAAACTGAGTTCATCTGCATATGTTTTATATAGATTATCCTCCATAGTGGATACCAAAACACGTCTCACAGCGTACTACGGCATAGTGGAATCTCACCTGCGCTACGGCATCATTTTTTGGGGGAACTCAACTGACAGAGACATAGCATTTAAGGCCCAAAAAAGATGTCTCCGGTCATTATTTAAACTTAAAACCACAGACAGCTGCAGGCCCTATTTTAAGCAATACAATGTCTTGACACTTCCGTGTATTTATATTTTAGAAGTAGCGATGTTTGTAAAGCAAAATCCAAACCGTTTTGAACGCCTTGCTGATGTATTCCCAAGGAATAGGCGCGACAATAGTAAGCTCTGTCAAATATCATGCCAAACCACATTGATGCGCAAGAGTGTTTACTGCATGGCCCCAACAATTTTCAATAAATTACCAAGAAGTTGGAAGGATTTAAATACGGCGCATTTTAAAAGTAGACTGCGTAAATTTTTAATAGATAAAACGTACTACAATGTAACTGAGTTCCTAACAGAGAAAAAAATTGACTAATTTTAATGATATTTACTATAATCTACTAATGACATTTTATTATCTAGACGTAATTTGACATTAAATTCTGAATGCTTTATTTTTCATATATTAAGTACCTAATTTTATTTAATTGTATGATTTAAACTTTTTGTATTTTAATATTTTTGCTGTTTCGTTAATTTATTGTTATTTTAATTTTGAGTTGGACATTATTATTATTATTTCTTTTTTTTTTTTTGTTTAAATGTTTTTACTTATTTGAGTTATTAATTTTGAATGTTTGACTATTTTTAACAATTATTTATATGCAATTGTAATTTTATTAGAATATTTGTACGCCGTTGACGGCAGGACATAGCGTTCATTATTAATATTGACATCTGTACTTTCTTTTTACCTATGTTCTACAAATAAAAATATTTGAATTTGAATTTGAAACCAGCTGGGGCCGGAGGCTCTGCGTCAACGGGGGGCCCCAGGTGCGAAGCTTATTCCGCACCACTGGAGCTCCCGGTCCAGCTGCTTCAGCGCCCACCGCGGACCACTTGGGGCCTGCCGGACTGGCGCAGTTGAGATCTGGGTGGAGACGTCAAACCGGATATACTGGTGATCGGAATAGGTCTCCACCTCCTCTAATACACGCCAGTCAATGACACGTGGTGACAGAGCAGGGCTGGCGAACGAAATGTCCACCACGGACTCCCCCTGCATCCGCACACACGTAGGGACAGAACCCCGGTTTAGGACGACCAGGCCGGTCTCCAGAGCCCAGTCCTCCACCATCCTGCCCCGCGTATCCGTATAACGGGAACCCCAAGCCAAGTGCTTGGCATTGAAGTCCCCGAGAACGAGTACGGGGAGGGAACGATACCCGGCGACGACGACGCCCAACTCCGTAAGGGAGTTTTGGAACTCGGCGAGAGTTCGGTTCGGGGAGAAGTACACTCCTACCACGACAATGTCCCCGAACCGTGCTGCTACGCACCACTGTCCTCTCCTGGCGCTTTCGAGGGATGGGGTACCAGCAGCGGCCGACGAAATTAGGGCCACTGAACCGTTCAGGTCCTCCACCCAGCCATCTCTGGGCGGGACAAAGTAGGGTTCAGCGCCCACGGCGATGTTAATCAACCACTGTGCCATGCTCTGGACCAACAGGTCCTGAGCGGCGGCACAGTGGTTGATGTTCGCCTGGAGGAAGCGTAATGGAGCCGTAATTGGCACTCCATTTCTGCCTCCTGAGTCTTTTGTGAGGACTCACTCGCGGCAACCAAAGCGACGGCGGCGGCAGTGACGGCGTTGGTGGTGGGCTTCTTTTTGCCCCCGGCTTTGGCAGGTGGAGCGCAGGCCTTGCCCCCAACCCAGTAATCGGCCGGCTTGCCAGATGCCGCACATACAACGCAGTGCGGCGCGGCATTACACGAGTTGACTTTGTGTCCGGGCCGACCACAGCGGAAACAAAGATCGCTGCGGTCCACCTCCGAGGTGCACTGGACTCCCACGTGGTTGCCCACTTGGCAGCGGAAGCACCTCAGAGGTCTGGGTTCCAGCAGTTTGACCTGCGCAGATACCCAGCCCACCAGGAGTCTTCGGCCCTCCGATATTTTCTTGGCCGCCATCACGGGACAGCTCACCACAACGGTTCGCATGCCCGTGCGGTCAGGACGTATGGTGCCTGCCTTCACCTGCTCGGCAGAGCACCCCCCAGTCCTGACGACGGTGGCCACCACCTCCTCCTCCGTGACGGAGTCGTCCAGGCCTATAATGCGCATATCAACGCACTTGGTAGGCCTGGACACTCGGACCTCGTCCGCATTTAAGGACGCTCTAAGCCTTTCAGCCAGAGCGTCAGCGGTCGGGCCACTGGCTGCACCGGGGATCTCCAACATCCGGGCCCCAGTCATGGTCATCCTGTGTCGGAGGCCCCCAGTAATGCCGAGCTCCCGAAGATTCACCGCCTCCTTTGCCTTTACAAGCACTTGGCTGTACGTTACGCCCCTCTTCTCCGCGTCCGGCTGTAGTGTGATCACTACAGCTGCGGTCTTAGGGGCACGGAGCCTGGCTGCGACACTTCGTTCTTTTTGTCGCCGTCTCCTCTCGCGTTTCTTGGTCGCCCTGGTTGCCATTCTCGCCTTCTTCCTCTCTCCGACTACTTGCCATCCAGCTTCGGCCGCAGGAGAGTTTGAAGACGGGGGCGCCTGTTGCACAGCTGGTGCTGGAGCTCGCGCTGCCTGTGCAGCCACCCTACCTGTCTTTGGCTTGGTCGTTGCCGGCCTAGCCCTTCGGTTGGTCTGACCGGATGACCCCGGTTTGGCAGCCACTGTGGCTGCATACGAGGCTGCCTTCTGCTGGCCCGACGCCTTTTGGCTCGCCGCCAGGGGGGGCGTAGGATGATGCCCTCCAGTACAGAGAACCGTGCTGCGAAGGCGGCCATGTCCTGCCGCACTAGGTTCAGAACCTGCTCCTCCACAGGCACGGGCTGGCTTTTCCCGCGCTTTCGCCCCCCTTGAGGTGCCTCCTTGGAGCCGTCTTTTCGGAGCCTGGCCAAGTCTGCTTGGAACTTTTCGTTCTCCTTTTGGAGAAGCTCCGTGGCGGTCGCCAGGCAGGTGACCTCCGCCCGCAACTTGGACATTTCATCCGATTGGGGCCCGCGGAAGTTGGCCTCCGCTGCCGCCAAAATGGAGGCCGCCGCCGCACTTACGGCCTTGTTTTTAGTGGCTTGCTTCCTCTTCAAGGCCACATCGCGGACGGCCGCATCCACGATCTGTACAAACCTGGCCTTATTGGAGCCGCCAGCAGCGTCTAGCTCACTGCTAGAAGACCCCGAGATAGAGGCCCTGCGACTGTTCACTGCGGGGTGTTGCCCCTCCTCGGCAAGCTTTGCAGCTCGCTGGGATGCAAGCCCCCTTCCCTTGCCTCCGTCTCGGCCTCTGCCCCGTGCACTAGTGGGGATCTTACGGGCTGAGACCGCCTCTCTGTTGGAAGACGACCCCTGGTCATCCTCCGGCCTGGGCCGCTTACGGAAGAACTTGGAGTTCTCCGAAGCAGCCTCGACTCCCTCGTGTCCAGAGCTCGCCGAGCTGATGCCAGACGCAGAGTCGGAGTCTGACCCCGCATCTCCTTGACGCTCAAGCGAGCCCTTCCTCCAATGATTGGAGGGAGCCTCCGCACTACGTTCGCCCGACATCTTGTCGGGCTTACTAAAATTAACGCCGATCATCTCCTTAAAGGACGTTGCGGATCGGGAGCCTCCTCGGCTCTTGTTGCCACTGGCAAGCGGTTCAAGACAACCGTTGCCCCCCCCAGAATACGAGGGGCATGACGCCTCCGAAGGAGACGTGGCGGATTCTCCAGCTGCTGAGCAGCTGGTACCGCCCTGGGGTAATGCTTTTCCGTGTGTCTTATTCATTTTTTTGTTCCTTTTAAAGGGTGTGGTCCCTATATTCTCCTCCCTTCTCCTCCCTTTTCTTGCTTGCTCACTGCTCTCACAGTCACGTCTGATGAGCAGACGCGTACCAGAGAACAAGATTCAAGTGAGCAAGATTCCTTCCTATGAAACGCACACCGTCCGAAAACCCGAACATTGCTCAAGTCTCCGAACGGTGTGCCCTTCTCGTGTCCCTCTTTGTCTGGTCTCTCACTTGAACCTTTCCGGCATGAGTAACTCTACCGGCAGAGCTCCAAGATCACTGAGACACACAAGCCCCACCACGACAGCAACGTGGGGACATACTCGGTGGGGGTTAGCCGGCCCCTAGCATGCAGACATTTGCATGTCTAATTTCCGCAACCCAGTAACGGAGTAATACGATTGGTACCTTATGGCAAGACTGGTAATTTTCTGGATTTGATTACCCGTAACGATTGTCAAAGACAACCGGGACTAAACGACTAAACGCATTTGCTGAGGCACGAAGAAGTCTCGGTGTGATGCGATGGATGGTTACCCATCCAAAATCCGAACTTATCTATGCTTAACCTCGAAGAGCCCCTGAGAGCCGCGAGCTTCCATCCGTACTCGTCACCTGCCTAGCCTTTTCCTAGGTGTACCCTTGTTTCGTAGACAGAAATTTTATAGAATATCATTTCGCACAAATTATAATGTTTCACATAACATTTGATTGTTGTAATTTTATGTCAAATATTATTATTTCAAAGACTATTTACTTGAATGAAACCTATTTCACAGAAACACAATTCAATGAATTTCATGATCACATTTTTTCATTTAACAAATTTATTAAACAGTGGAATTATTTTTTAACGAATGTTGTTTGTCCGGTGTTTTTTCCACAGTATTTTATACTTCAGTGAAATGTAATTATAATTAAATATTATTGTTTTATAAAATGTCCATGGCATACTTTTATGATGGCAGAATTTTATTCGGAATAATTTAACTACACAATATGTTGCCAATTTTATAAAATAGCATTTAACCAAAATAAAATATGATCTTAAAAAATCATCATGTCTGTGCTAAAAAAAAATGTGACAGAAATGAATCGCAATAAAACCGACCCCACGTAGTCTTGTCTGCCCTACCCCAAGAGTGTAATTTAAGCCCGCGTAGGCGCGGAGGGGCGAGGCGGCCCGCAAGCTGAGGAGCAGGTGTTATAACGCCCGCCAGCTTCGGCTGCGCCGGCCAGCCTCGGCCGCGGTGGTGAGCGTTAAAACCATCTGCGACGATAAGTTCGCGTGGGATCGCCGGAGCCCTGCAGCGCCGGAGCCGTGACAGAAACCATGCCTGCTTCATGTTGCATGCTTGCCTGCATATTGTGTTGCTTGCTTGCATTCTACATGTCGCCAGCTCGTTTGCGTGCTGCATGCTTGCTTGCTTGCATGCTGCATGTTGCAAGCCGCATGCTTGCTGCATGTTGCATGCCGCATGCTTACTGCATGCTGCATGTTGCATGCCGCATGATTGCTGCATTCATGTTGCATGCCGCATGCTTACTGCATGTTGCATGCCGCATGATTGCTGCATGCTTGCTGCATTCATGTTGCATGCTCGCCTGCATACTGCATGCTTGCTTGCATTCTGCATATTGCATGGTCGCTTGCATACTGCATGCTTACTTGTATTATGCATGTTGCATGCTCGTTTATGTGCTGTATGCTTGCTGTATGCTTCCGGCATGCTAGCTGTATGCTTGCTGCATTAATAGTTATGCTTGTTTACATAGTTTTGTCTTTTATTCCCATCGCCATTTGACACCATTGCCACTTTGCGGGGTTCCGTCGAGCGGGCCCGAATGAAAAGTTTTACTTGAGTAGAATTTACCCGCATTTTTTTTTTGTGACTACGATGTTGTAATTTTATAGGAGAGTATGCATTTTGTCAACGTTTAGAAACTGTCAGTTGATAAAATGTTTTTCTTGGTAACAAGTTTTATGTTAACTACTCATTATGCGGGTAAAGAATATTTGATATGTAAACAAAGTTTATTTGTAACAAAAATCTATGATTTAAAAAGTAAGTATTCTGCGTATTCTATTAAATGATAATACGAGAAAAAATGTATGTGAAAAGAAATTCTATGAAACTATCTTCTATAAAACAACGTACAACCCTTTTCCTAGCTATATTGGGGTCGGCTCCCAGGCAAACCGGATTCAGCTGAATACTAGTATTTTACGAGGAGCGGCTGCCTACCAGACCTCCACAACCCATTAACTGGGTAATACAGCAATTTTTGGCAAGACTAGTTTCAAATTTACTGGCTTCTGACAATCCGTAACGGCTGCTAAAGATCTACAAACGACAGCCGGGACCAACGAGTTAACGTGCTTTCCGTGGTGGTATGTTAGTATGGTCATCCATATACAGACCATCCTTAGCAAGCGTTGTTTAACCTTAAAGATTGATCCGTGTGGCTAGTATTCTTAAGGCACGAGCTCCTCAAGCTCCTATCATCCGTACTGAACATCATAATATTATTTAACCGTCATACATTCTAGAATTACATCATCGCTTACCATCAGGTGAGATAGTGGTGAAACTCGTGCCTAACAATAGTAAAAAAAAAGTAAAGAAAAAAAAAAGAAAGTCGGTCTCACACCTTATCTATCCCTAAAAATCTTCTACAAATTTCATCCAAAAATATTCAACGCCAGCAAAAATGTTCACCTGAGACAATGACAAAGAAAACCTCAGGTTCGTATAATTGGTCCGTCGAGGTGAGTAGCACTTGACCCACCGCCCCGTTCCTTTGTGCGCTAGCTATATAGTACGTAGCTTCAGATGTGTGGGAAGAAGGTGGTATCTACTAAGTAGTTAGATGGCTATCTTGATTGCTTTCTTTATGGCTAATGATGACGTTATTTGTAACGATGTGTTTTTTCTCTAAGGAAAGGGTTTAAGGGTGTGAGAGCCACTTTGAAAATAATAGTCACTGAATTGCAGGGCTAGTCTGTGTTTCCTGATAGCTACAACCTGGGAGTCTTTAAATCAAGAGTGAATAGGTTATTTCTAGGCAAGCGTGCTCCATCTTCGACCACATCATCGCTTACCATTAGGTGAGATAGTGGTCAAACGCGTGCCTATCAATAGTAAAAAAAGGCTGGTCTCGTATTTTATGGAATAATTCCATTCGCATCGCAGTCGTCGACGTTATCTGACTAGCCTTTTCCCAAATTTTTGGGGTCGGCTTCCAGTCAAACCAAATTCATCTGAATACCAGTATTTTACCCGAAGTGGCTGTCAGACCTCCACACCCCACTGGGTAGCACGGTAGTTCTGGGTACAACTGGAGTTTTTATGTGCGAGTAATGTGGGAACACAGGTGGGTGTTAGTCAGTAAGAGTCTGACACTCTCTTCCACTCCGGCCAGAGAGGGAGAAGACATTGACTCCGAAAAGAAACAGAAGCAAAACTTGTGCATTCGATTTGTTTTTGGCCTGAGAAAATACGACCATGTCTCTCAGTTCCGCAAGGATCTCAAGTGGCTCCCTATCCGTCTTCGCAGGAACACTCGAATATTATGTCTCCTTTATAACATCTTGTTTAATCCTGCATACCCAAGCTACCTGCGCGATCGTTTCTCGTTCACTCGCCCTACCGATGCGCTGTGTAGATCCCACCTCAAACATCATCTTAACTTCCCGTCCCATAAATCCCATTCATATTCCCACTCCTTCTCTTTTCATGCAGTACGTTTGTGGAACTCACTCCCGCCTAACATAAGAGACTGCAAAAATATTAACATTTTCAAAAGAGAAGTCAGAGAGCATTATCTGTCAATAATGTGATCCTGTAGGTATATTTTATAGGTACGAGTATGTATTAATTTATTATAAATATATATTTGTAAATCTATTTGTGTAGATATATTTGTTTGTATGTTTATTGTAATTAGATTTATATTTATTATAAGATAGTAATATGTTTAAGTTTCCTTATCTGTTTCTTTACACACTGTGTCTACTTTTCTTATCTAATTCTTCTGTCGCAGGTCTGCTGGAAGAAATGTCTGTAGAAATAAGCAGTACCTTTGTGCTCTTTTCTCTGTACAAAATTTTCTTTTTAAGTATATTGTGTGTATATAAATAAATAAATAAATAAATTTGGCTGTTCTACAGGCTATGTCGGTAACCTTGACTCCTACTTACTAGCAAGATAAATTTAAATGAGAGCTGCTTGTAAAGTTAATCAAGTAAATGCAATATAGATAAATAAATGCACTGCTTTATTGTTTTATTAACAGATTGTGCTAGGGCTGTTATTAATTTCATTTTATTTTGATATTATACATGACATTTTGTATTATTTTAATAATAATTTTTACTTTTTCTCTCATTTTGTATAAACATTATTTGAATTATTGCTATTTTTTTATTTAACATGATTTTTTATTTTTCTTTTCTGAAATTTATACTTTTTGTTTGTTATTTATTATTATTTTAAAGAAGAATAATGAATTCTACATGCAATCCATTAATATAATTGTTTTCAATTTAAATATCATTGTTTTTTTTTGTATGTTTTCGTCTTTTGGCATAACACAGCGCACTTGTAATTTTATAACAACTAGGTATTTATTGTAAATATGTTAACAAATTAAAAAAAGGACAAAAAAATGGCTGTCAGTGTCACCATTGCGATCTCGACATCACAGCCGCTTTTTATACATTGTTAATTTAACCAATGGTTAAAATTGTGTTAAATATTTCGTGTTTTTCAATCAACTGTTATTAACTAGATAAGTATTTTTTTTTGAAAGGCACAATATAATCGAATGTATAAAAATCTCGTTTTTAATATACAAAAATCACGTGTCACAACTCACAGTGTTTGTTATAGAACTCCTCCTTTAACAGCTAGGCCGATTTTCATGATTTTTTTAGTGTAGATATATTTGGTAGGTCTGAGAATATGTCGTTGGATATTTTTTATTTATAAGGCAAAACAACGTTTGCCGGGTCAGCTAGTTATTTATATTTGTTGTTACTATTACTCCAGATAAATATTGATCTAATTTCGCACGGTAACGAAATTCCAATCAAGGACCGTAAGGATCGAATCGGTCCTTACGGTCTTTCAATTGTCTTGCATGCTCGGTACCTGACGGGATGCAATGCCAACTACCGCAGACAGACTCTCACAGCAAGCAAACTTATGGCGACCACAATAAAAACGAAGTCAATGAAGTTTCCGAGCTGACGAGTCCCGGACAAACGATTCAACTGTTTTGGATCCAGTAATAAGCAGCAAGTTACTCAGAAAATAACAGTGGTCGACATAGGATCATGATAAGGTTGTGACTTACATAATGCACACGTACTCCAGTACCCCGGCCAAAGGTAGCTAAAACTCCTTGTCACCCTGTGATATTAGTCAGTAAGAGTCTTACACTCACTTCCGCTCCGCACATTGCTCTTAAAAGTGTAAACAACCGACTTCCAAAACAAAACACTTCAAGGTACAAAATAGTATTGTGGTGTTTTTGGTTATTTTTTCGTTTTTTGTCACCGACTTCAGAAATTAAAGTTTCTTTCTTTCTTCCGAAGTTATTTTGTACCTTGTAGTGTTTTGTTTTGGAAGTCGGTTGTATTTTTTGCAAAAAAGTTTTTTATTTTTCACATTTTAGTGGTATCTAGGTACCATTAACAGCGTACCGGCACAATGTTATGTTAAGAACTAGTGTAAACACTAAAAAAACATGCGATTTCAGCAATCCCGATCCCTTTGCTATCATTTATTGAAGAGTTTTGTTGCCTACCTCCGAAGTTCTTCATCAGATCTCCACCAAATTGAAACGGGACCAGTCCAGGAAAATACTCTTTCAAACAAAACAAGAATCATCCAAATCGGCTGGCAATTGGCTAAAGTATCGCTGAACAAACATTTTTCATGGGATCTCATCATCAGATCCTAATTTATACCTTTCATCATCAGCTCAGCAACATGAGATGATGATTACCAGGCACAAATATCTGAAATGCGTTA